>JAYKKI010000024.1:20605000-21887500 GCA_039881145.1 Druceiella hillmani
CCAGAGCACTATTTTTCACTCTCGGACGCGTTGCGAGAACAAGATCTTGTATATGATGAGCAAGGAAATGATAACAATGTTAATGAACTTGGCGAAGGCTTTTCAGGGATACAAAACATCAATAATCTTCCAGCTGAAATGGAACCAACAATTTCGGAAGTGGAAGTAACTGAAAATGAATCTGGAAACAATGAAGAAGAAATGGTTACAGAAAATGTTGAACGGTATAATTATACTGCATTTGATAAAACACCCCAAAAATGTCCAGATTTACCCTCAGCGTCTGCAGAAGAAACGTCTACAAAAGTGTTGACTAAAGTTCATCCCATACTTAAATTACCAGCAATGACGTTGAAAAGAAAACAAAAGGCTATAGTGTTGACGTCCCCAGAGAATATACAAAAAATAAAAGCTAAAGAAAAGTGTAAGAAGGATGCAGTGACGTAGAAACTGAAGATATGTGAAAAAAAGAAAGTAACACAGGAAAGAAAACAAGGAAAATAAAAAAAAAAGAAAGTGACCGTTGTCTCTTCATCATCAGAAAGCAATATTGATGAACAAAGTTACGAAAGCTCCTCGAACGAAGATATTTCTGATGAAGAAGAGAATAGGTGCATTGAATGTACAGAAAATTATTACTCCACGACTTCTAAAGAGGATTGGATAAAGTGTTTGTCATGTTCATCTTGGATGCATGAGTTTTGTACCATGTACAATCCTCTGTGCAATGTTTGTGGAAAAAAAGTTAAACGGGAAGCTATCAATAAGATTAAGAAAACGAAGAAAAATAATTAAATGTTATTCAGTAAATGCCACGTAAAACTGATTGTGGTGATTTGAAATTGATCTCGAAGTAATTTCTAAGACTGATTGTTGAGTTTTTATTTTAATTATCTTAAGTTTGTTCTATTTTTGTAATAATATTATAATGGGGCATTTTGTAACAGCCGTGAGGCATATTATCAACACACAGTGCTACAAAACGCCGAAGGACTGAAAAAAATATTTTTTGTAACTAGTGTAATAAGAAATGTAACCAAATTCAAGTGCCATTTTGTAGTTTAAATACCATTTGTTGCATTTATGATAAATATATGACTGATAAAAGTTTAGAGGGCATTTTATTGAGAATCCCGTAAAAGTAGGGCGTATTGTTGTGTTTTACCCTAATGTTTTTCAATTTTTGGAACGAAGTTCCTTATCGCGCGTTGCGAAAGGGGGCTAGACGGAAAAAATTAAGACAAAAGTTGTAACGACACTTTTTGCTATAGTTGCTAGCGGGCGCGCTGCAAGCCGTGCGGCGTGGGCGTGTTTCTCTGTCTGTCTCTCTCTCTCATAGAAAGCGAGCCAGTTATTTTCGTTTCGTCTTTCTATTTCGCATTGAACAGTGCGGTGTCGCGACGATTATTTTTGTTGAGTGTATACAGGTTTTTTGTACATAATAAAAAATAATAACAATAATTACTATTATAACTTAAAAGAAATAAAATTTTATTACAATTCATTCACTAATTAATCGAAAGGAACTTCGTTCCATCGGGGTGTCCCTTGACACATCTCAAGCTTTTTTAAATGATCTAGGTTATAGAAGTAATTGATACCTCCAGCTTAGCAGATCGGAAAAAGTAATCAAAACATGTGTATTGTCTAAGTCTAAATATATAGTTCTCGATACAATTGTTTCTGTGAGATAATATATGGATATGAAATATTATTTTTTCTAAACATAACAGAATTCATTACATCTTCTATCTCGAATGATAACGTCAATGAAATATTCTCTAATATACTTAACGATTCCATAAATTCAGATTTATATAGTAAATTATTTGATACAGCAGTCAGATTGTTTACATTCAAGGTAACACTCTCGGCAGCCATATTCAGACTTTGTTCGTTACCATTTATTTTGTTTAACGCTTCTTGAAGCGCTGAAAGTGTTAACGATTTAATTCAAATATTGTGTTCAAGAAATTTTGCTATTCTTTTGATCTCTTTCTAGAGTTTGAATGGAGTTGTTATAGTCTAGCGCGTCATACCCGTCCACTGTACTAAAAAGATGTTTAAAAACTGTTCCAATACCCCTAAACCAAGCTGAGCGTTTGAGTCTTGTAGAAATTAAATGGGACATTTAACCGGAATTACTCACTTTATCATGATAATGAGTGGAAAGTGGTTGAACGAGATTATGACACTTCGTGTTGTCAAATATGTTATGCTGTTTGCAAAGAAATTTCAGTGTTCCGAAAACAAAACTGACTTTCCAAACGTGGTTTTATGAAAGAAATACATCCATTGGGATAACAACGCTAGAATGATCACTGATTGAGTTCGAGAGAGCCAACAGGATCGAAATGTACACCGGGATTGCTCTCTGTGGGTTGAATAAATGCCGGCGCTGTAAAACGTGTAAAATAAATTTGTCAGAGTGTAATGTTCATTATTATATTTTCAAATTACTTGTAAGAGTTACACAGTAAAATTTGTAAAAATGGAATTGAGGTAGTAAAATAGTAGAATAAATCTAACATGAATGTCGTAAATAAATCGTTGTATTGTCTTGTAAAACAATAAAGTGTAAAGGGAAGAAAACAAAATTGTGTATGACTTGGTGTCATTGTTTGTCTTTGCTAATTTGACTTCATCATAATGATGGGTTACATGGCGTCGGTATATTAATGGAGTCAGCGAATTTCACCCATTTGTTTTGACAAATGAGAATCGTAGTAGGCATGTGGCGTTTTTCTCGATTTTTGTATGTCCTCAATATTTTAAGATTTCGTTTTTTTTCAGTTTGATCAATTACATCGATTTGCCAGCATTGAAAAACAATTCTGTAACTCAGTTTTTATTTTATAAAAAAAAACTTCACATACATTTTCTAAGTAAAATTGTCTATTTTTTCAAGTGGAGCAATTAGTTTCTTCCAAAAAATTTTAATATTTCGGCATATTTGTTTAATAAATAATCGAGCGTACACTCTACGGTTGGTAACTTTTTATACGCCATTTCTAACCACCCCACTAGTGTACAGTTAGAAATTACTGCCATCCCTAATTTTTCCGATATTAGAAGAATCCGTCCGGGACCGATATTAGAACTGCCATCCATCGGGTTTCGAATAGATTTATCATTTTTAATAAATAAAACATATATGGTCGCTGCTCCGAATATAATTATTATAGCTGTAATATGGCATACTAAGGTTATGTCATATTACAGCTATAGTAGCTTCACGTATGTAGACTTGTGAGATTTTTAATGAAACCGAAAGAGTCCGTTAGGTTTCGGACACATTAATAATGTTTATATCATGTTTATATGGCCGCTCTTCTGAATTTAACTATTACAGTTACAACATAATATACAAAGGTATATAACTGAAAAATTACAAGCGTCTAACTTCACTCGTGCAAGACTTGTGGGATATTTAACCAAATCGAAAGCGTACGTTAAGTTTCGGATATGTTAATAATTTTTATTTGATATCTGGTTAATGGCCGCTGTTCAGTATTTGAGTATTATAATTATAACATGAAATATTAAGGTATCTAAAATTACAGGTATCCAGCTTTGCTGTAAGACTTTGAGATGTTTAATCAAATCGAAACCGTTCGTTGGATTTCGAAGGTATTATTTTTATTTGATATTTATATGGCTTCTGCTCTGATTTGATTGTTGTAATTACAATATAGCATACTAATTGTATCTATCTGGAAAAATACAAGCATCTAGCTTAAAGCGTGTAAGAGTTGTGGGATTTTTAACGAATTAGAAAGCGCCCGTTGGGTTTTGGATAAATTTTGAAATCCCCTTCTACAATGTACGTACGCGTCTCCTATTTCCGGAAATAACATTATTTCTGCAATAAACTAAGAGTAAATATAAATACAAAAAAAAAATATATAATATATGTAAATTTGTGTCTCCTGTATAAAGAAGAAAATTCAACGTAAAGAAATTCACCTGTGAGCGACCTGAATAATTTGAAACATCTTTTTATTTACGTTTTGACCTTGAAGGAAAAAACCCTTTAAGGTTGAAGTCGGATAAGAAAGGCGAATGTATCTCCTCCCCCCATCCTGCACGGGTCACGGTCATTATAGACATGACAATTACATTAATATACAGACAATTTTCATAGAACATTAGCCCTCAATGCCGTTTTCTGCACAAGGTAAAAATATAAATTTTAAAAATATTACTCGCAAACGATTTAAATGGAATAAATAATTGCTATTCGTCTAAATGAGGCACGCCTCATACTTTCACCAAAGGGAGAAAAGTGCGACCTGCAAAATGCATTAATTAGAATTTATCATAAAATTTACTTCGGTTCGTAGGACCGTAGAAAATGTTTAAAACTTTTCTTTAAAGCCCACATTTTAAAAAGTAGGGTTTCCTGCAAAATCAAAATATTTCGTCGATAGATTAAAAAACTAAAATGGAAATTCAAGCTTTAGAAGGCTTTCTTGTGATTATCTTTTCAAAATCAATAAACGATTTCAAAAAATTGTATGATCCCTTTATTTTCTCTTCCATTGTATTATTTATTATTTTATTATATTATTTTAAATAAATATTAAAAATTATTTATCGTAAAGAGTTACATAGAAATATAATTCGTATTTGTACTAATACAGTAGATGTGTAAACAAAAGTAATGAAGGTTTATTATTTTTTATGTCAAATAAGTATACCTATATTACCAAAAATTCATAAAAGACACGTGTTAACAGAACCAGAAATTCTAAAGAAATATTTTATAATTGCACAAAGCCGATAAAGTGGTTTTTTCTACATAATTATCATTCTTTATTTTTGTTGATTCTTGCGTAAGCATGTCTCAGTCATACTTTTAACGCATATTTATTTTATTAAAACCAGTTCAGTCGTTCAACAGATACAAAGTGTTCGTAATTTTTCCATAATTAGCTGTTATAGTCGAGCGCAAAGATATTGCCGGCTAATATTGTATTCTAAGAAAATCATCTTTATATTATTGTCGGTCGATGTGTCCAAAATGACCATGATCCATGCGGGGCCACATTTACCCTTCTTATGTGGTCTTTCCATTAATTGTGATGCGTTCCTATATTAGATTTATGCGCGAAAGCTAAACTTCTAGTAAGCTTCAAATGCAACAAAAAAGTAATCTTGTATCAAAATAAATTAATTAATAGCTAAAGCAATAAAAATCAAATCATAACATAAATTCAAACTCACTATTGTGTAATAACCAATAGTTGTGAAAGCGCCGTCGGTTTCGGAAAGACTGATTTTTAGTTAGCAATCAATTTAATTTTTTTCCGTGAATTACATTTGCGATTTGTCGGTGGAACATCAAGAGGTTTAGGAAAGAATTATATCAACACTAAAATTAATAACAGAAACAACAATCATATTGCCGACTACTTAATATGAAGTATAGCGACAAGAACACGTACCCTAAAAATAAGTTAAAACGCTGTAAAGTTTCAAATTTGGTTTAACATTATAAATAAAAATGATTGCAAAAATTTATATTTTCACAAGAACAAGGAACAATTATTTTTTTGTATTAGAATTTTAAGTTTTCAATGATAAAATTAAATTACGTAAAAAACTACATGAAATTTGACTGGTTGGGCAATATTTTCGTGATCCGATCCTGATTCTATCTATCTATTTGAAGAACCGCACTGCACAAAACGGTGATTTATTATTATTTTGCTTTTTATTTAAAAGAAAATGTATAATAAACAATGTACTTAACAGTTATTAATACCGCTCATATGCGATTGACCAACAATTTTTTTGTAAACAATATTATTTTTTCATTTTTGCGGCGAATCACGAAATACAGTTTTGGTACGTATCAATACATTTAGTACATCCTCCATTTTGCCTACATTAATTAAATCTAAGATCAATGCCCAGCCCAGGCCGCTGGTTATTGAAACGTGAAACTAAGAAGATTCTAGGTACGAAAGTTTA
This sequence comes from Druceiella hillmani, assembly GCA_039881145.1. Classification (NCBI taxonomy): domain Eukaryota; kingdom Metazoa; phylum Arthropoda; class Insecta; order Lepidoptera; family Hepialidae; genus Druceiella; species Druceiella hillmani. The sequence goes on from JAYKKI010000024.1 coordinate 20,610,977, forward strand.
TTAAATAATAATTTATAATCCGGAAAGGGGGCAAAAATGGAGGTAGAAATTTAAAAAAATATTTTATATTTATCATGGCAACTGTAAACTTAAGACACTTCGAAACTGGCAGTTAAATATTCTACATATTGTCAACAAGTGTTCTTGTTCAAAATTAGTATACTTTAAAATAAACCTGTTTATTTTTGCACAGAGGAGTTGTTACCCGCTACACCGGGAAAACACGATAAATAACTGGCGTCTGTCACACTTAGAAAATACCTCCCATATATGAAACAGGAGTTGTAGATGTTAGCTCTAGAGAAGTTGAACATGCTCTCAACTGAATATTTCCGTTAGTGAAAACGGAGTGATTATTTCGGCAATAAAACCGCCGATACCAAAGACTGCACTACAAACCAAACAAAAAAAGACACGCAACACACTTTATATTACACTCTATATAAAACACTAAAATGTCAACAATATGTAGCAACATACAGTAAAATTTCACGATGCACAAATATAACTAAACAATAACTAAACTATTAAACGGATGTTCCAAATTCAAAATAACAAAACATTTTTAAACTTAGCAAACAGTCGCCGAACAAAGGCAACGTCAAACAACAGGCACGCATCTATTGTTTCTGTATTACCATAGTAATTATACTTTTCTAGAATATCATAGTTATAAAACTAATCCTCCTCATAAGACAAAGATGCGATTGCAAGTTTTTGAAAGACATAATATTAAAAAATATATTATTTACAATTTATTACAATAACTTTCCATATCTAAAATTTATTTTGAAATAACTTTTCCCATTGAGAACATATTAATTTTCTTAATTAAACGATATACAGAATTTTTTTCAACAACATCGAAAAAAATCCGATTAAAATATTTTATTTATTCAATAGAATATTTAAAATGAATCCAATATTTGCCTCTTAATATTTTCATGTTTCACTTTTTCTTGGATAAAAATTTATCTTTTCCTGTAACATTGTGTAATTTAAAAATAATTGTAATTTAAAAATATTAATATAGAAAATAAATGTATGACTGGAAATACTGATTTGTTACAGGGACACTAATTAAAATTTCCTAATCTGAAATTGACAAAATCAATTATTTTTAAATTATTCATTAATTTCTCATACATTAAATGTTATCCGTGCTTTTTACGAAAACAAATGCATTGGTTTTAATTTATCGTTCTATAGGGACTAAGAATGTATATGGAAAAAAATTAATAAAGTTAGAAGAATTTATTGAATAAGAAAATTATGAAAATTTCATTGAATATCAAAACCATTACTATCTTAAAGCATAAAAAATTAAAATATCTGGAACCGACATAAAATGATTTTTTAACTTGCAACAGAATTAATAAATACGTTGACTAGAAAAGAATGTCCATGAGCATTATTTTCAATACAAAATTTTTCTCCTACACTTTTATTATTTGACTTTTATTTTTATATTTTTATTTATAACATTTCACTATTCGATTATTTTTTACATTTATGATATTAAAAAAAACGTTAAATTACTTTTGCAAGTCAAAATAGGCCTTTGGATTTCTGAGGTCACTTTGTTGTTCCAAACTATGCCAGTGCACATTACTTGAAAAGAAAAAAAAATACTTGTCAAAATCACATCATTTACTAAAGTCAAAATACTTCAATGTTTTCAAAAAGAAATTTTTAAAATGTAAAGGACGGTAATATTTATTTTATTATGTGTATTATGTGCTATTTTCTAAGATTGCATCGAAAAATTAATAGAATTAAAATAGTAATTATCTATTACGTTAATTAATTGGTTGGTAAGGTGAAAAATGTCCAGTTGAACAATTAGTAGTTTGGAAAATTTGTACTACAATCAATACTTGTTGCCCTTATCACGAATGAATCACCTCGTGTGTAATCGACGTGGTCATCTTTATCGATTAAATGGTAAATCGCCCATGAATTTATTATTATCAATTTTATTATCGTTACTAAAAAAAAATAAATGGGTAATATTGCTTGAGGAAAACGTGACGAACATTTCATTGCACTGTAATGCAGTCACCTAATGACAAACTGATTATTCAACTTCGTCTGCACCAGAGAATGCTGTTTTTGTTCATTTTGGTAATATAGGAAAGTTTTCGTTTTTTTATGATGAAAAAGTCAATAAAAAAGGTTTCATTAGAATAATATATTATTGTTTGTATTGAGAAAAATTGGTCAAAAAGTAATGTTTTACTTAGTACGTTCACCTAATTAACTATTATTTTGTCACTCTAATGTGTGCCTGTAATAGATTAGTTACTGACTATTAATAATGAAATAGAATTTGTGAAATAATTATTAACTGCACCAATTTTCCACTATCTCTAAGAATTAAATTTTGTATATTATTTTTAAATTTAATGCATTTTTATATTTTTTATACAAACCATGTTGCTAATGGGCAACTATGATGTTGCATAATACATGTGAGTAACAATATGATATTCATATAATTTTATTTATTAAATACACAAACTTATTTAACGAAACTGGTTGTTTTTGTTGATTCTAAACCGAAATTTGAAGAAATATAACTTTAATATTTTTAAGGACTACATCCTACCTAATTAAATTGGACACAATTTTACCTATCTCATTTCTTCATGAGATAATGTAATTACAAAGTTAATAATGTAAAGTAAAATTCCACATTCCGACTATTTAAGATCTATCATTTTATATTAAATTGTACTAGACCTCTGGTAGATGAAATAATAAATTGTAATGTTTTTTGTAGAAATCATAATGTTTGTTTGTATTAAAGGAATGTTTTTTATACTTAGTATTTAAATTAAATGAATACCTACTCTTTTACTGTTGCAACCCCGATGTAACTATTAATGATTTGTTTGAATTTCAATTAAAAGTTTTAATTTTTGTATTTTATAATGAAGTCCATAATTCATTGACACATATGTGTAGGACAGAAAGTAATGTAACCATTTATTCAATAAAATTAACAATTCAGACAGTTTGTTAGGACAGAAAGTAATGTAACCATTTATTCAATAAAATTAACAATTCAGGCTGAATGTATTCAGATCTAGATGCAATAATTATCTTTATTGTTTAATTCTCTTAAATTACTAATTTATGGAATATTGTAGATTCCTCGGCTATTCGTTAATGTTGGAGTATTAATCTTACATATAATATCTTCAAATCTTACAAGTCGCACACATTGTCGTAGTCTAGCGACTTCCAATATTTGAACTCATTGTCATTGTTTTACTTTTTCAGTATCGTTGTTTACCTTTAATATTTTTCCTGGGAAGACCTCTGCTTCGTAACGAATTATGATAAATTCACTCTGCAGATAACTGACAAGATTCTCATGTTTGTTCACTTTCTTGTTTTTATTCTTAATGTGAGTATCGTTTTCTTGATTTTCAGATTTGTTTGACGTATGTCGGATTCATTATTAGGTTTTGCCTTGGGCCTTTTTTTGTTTTCACCCCTCTTTTTTATGCATCAAATTTTTTTTCTTCTTAATTGCAATCATAGAACTTTTTGGCACCGAATATGTCGTGTTAGTTACTTGTCTCTTCCTTATATTATCTTCAGACCAAGTAAGAGCATTTTCGTAAGGAGTTGGATATTCTGATTTTCATTAATCAATCTATATTATTTTTATCAAAAGTTAGTATACCACAATCACGAAACGAGTTATACACTTGATTGATTGATTTGATTGATTGTTCAAGAATGTCTTCTAAATCTTCACAACCTAACTTTTGTCCACAGTTCTTTATTCACCAGTCATGAACATATTATTCACCAAATATTTTTAATGGATGAAACACACCAATGTCAAGAGGTTGCAGCCAATGAATAACATTAGGATAAAAAACAGTTAACATTATACCTTTTTCTTTACAAAATTCTGTTATATGTAAATTTATGTGTGAAGAATGGCCAATGATGAAAAATGTTACTGGAAGGCGAATTTAAATTTTTTCCAACCAGAGGTAAAACGTTTGTTACATATTCGTAAAAAGCTGCACGTAGTTTATCATCTGATTTTCCTGTTGCACAATTCTTAAGGTAATCAGTATGAATGGACCACATGGTGTTATAAACTTTTGTTTTAACTGTGCGACTGTGTGTCTGTGTGACTGTGTGACTTTGTAACTGTGTGTCTGAGTGACTGTGTGTCTGCATGACTGTGTGTCTGTGTGACTGTGTGTCTGTATGACTGTGCTTCTGTGTGACTGTGTGTCTGTATCACTGTGTGAGTGTGTGTCAGTTTGACTGTATCTGTGTGACAGTGTCTATGTGACTGGGTGTCTGTATGACTGTGTGTCTGTGTGACTGTGTCACTCTGTAACTGTGTGTCTATATCTGTGTGACTGTGTGTCTGTATGACTGTGTGTCTGTGTCACTGTGTGTTTGTGTGACTGTGTTTGTGTGTCTGTGTGACTGTGTCTGTGTCACTGTGTGTCTGCGTGACAGTGTGTCTGTGTTACTGTGTCACTGTGTCTATGTGACTATGTGTCTGTGTCACTGTGTGTTTGTGTGTCTGTGTGACTGTGTGTCTGTGTGTCAGTGTGTCCATGTGACTGTGTGTCTGTGTTACTGTGTGACTGTATCTGTGTGACGGTGTCACTGTGTGTGTGTGATTATGTGTCTGCGTGTCTGTGTGACTGTGTGACTCTGTAACTGTGTGTCTGTGTCACTGTGTATCTGCGTGACTGCGTGTTTGTTTGACTGTGTCTATGTGACTGTGTCTATGTGACTGTGTCTCTGTGACTGTGTGTCTGTGTGACTGTGTGTCTGTGTGACTGTGTGTCTGTTTGACTGTGTCTGCGTGACTGAGTGTCTTTGTCACTGTGTGTCCGTGTGTCTGTGTGACTGTGTGTATGTTTGACTGTGTCTGTGTGACTGTGTGGCTGTGTGACTGTGTATCTGTGTCACAGTGTCTATGTGACTGTGTGTCTGTATGACTGTGTGTCTGTGTGACTGTGTGCCTGTGTGACTGTGTGACTATGTGACTGTGTGTCTGTGTGACTGTGTGCCTGTGTGACTGTGTGACTGTGTGTCTGTGTGACTATGTGACTGTGTGTCTGTGTGGCTGTGTCACTTTGTATCTGTGTGTCTGTGTCACTGTGTTTGTGTGTCTGTGTGACTGTGTGTCTGTGTGACTGTGTCTTTTTGACTGTGACTGTATGTCTGTGTGACTGTGTGTGTGTGCGACTGTCTGTCGGTGTGTCTGTGTGACAGTGTCTATGTATCTGTGTGTCTGTGTGACTGTGTGTCTGTGTGACTGTGTGTCTGTGTGACTGTGTGTATATGTGTTTGTGTGACTTTGTGTCTGTGAGACTCTGTAACTGTGTGTCTGTATGTCTGTGTTACTGTATGTCTGTGTGACTGTGTGACTCTGTAACTGTATGTCTGAGTAACTCTGTGACTGTGTGTCTGTGTGACTGTGTCTGTGTGACTGTGTCTGTTTAACTGTGTCTGTGTGACTGTGTGACTTTGTAACTGGGTGTCTGTGTGACTGTATCTGTGTCTGTGTGTCTGTATGCCTGTGTGTCTGTGTATCTGTGTCACAGTGTCTATGTGACTGTGTGTCTGTATGACTGTGTGTCTGTGTGACTGTGTGCCTGTGTGACTGTGTGTCTGTGTGACTATGTGACTGTGTGTCTGTGTGACTGTGTCACTTTGTATCTGTGTGTCTGTGTCACTGTGTCTGTGTGACTGTGTGACTGTGTGACTGTGTGTCTGTGTCACTGTGTGTCTGTGTGACTGTATCTGTGTGACGGTGTCTCTGTGTCACTGTGTGTGTGTGACTATGTGTCTGCGTGTCTGTGTGACTGTGTGTCAGTGTGACTATGCGACTGTGTGTCTGTGTGACTGTGTCTGTTGTGTATCAGTGTGACTATGCGACTGTGTGTCTGTGTGACTGTGTGTCTGTGTGACTGTGTGTCTGTTTGACTGTGTTTGCGTGATTGAGTGTCTGTGTCACTGTGTGTCTGTGTCACTGTGTGACTATGTGTGTGTTTGACTGTGTCTGTGTGACTGTGTGTCTGTGTGTCTGTGTGACTGTCTGTCTGTTTGTCTGTGTGTCTGTGTTACTGTGTCTATGTGACTGTGTGTCTGTATGACTGTGTGTCTGTGTGACTGTGTGCCTGTGTGACTGTGTGTCAGTGTGACTATGCGACTGTGTGTCTGTGTGACTGTGTCTGTGTGACTGTGTGTCAGTGTGACTATGCGACTGTGTGTCTGTGTGACTGTGTGTTTGTGTGACTGTGTGTCTGTTTGACTGTGTTTGCGTGATTGAGTGTCTGTGTCACTGTGTGTCTGTGTGACTGTATCTGTGTGACGGTGTTTTTGTGTCACTGTGTGTCTGTGTGACTGTGTGTCTGTTTGACTGTGTTTGCGTGATTGAGTGTCTGTGTCACTGTGTGTCTGTGTGACTGTATCTGTGTGACGGTGTCTCTGTGTCACTGTGTGTGTGTGACTATGTGTCTGCGTGTCTGTGTGACTGTGTGTCAGTGTGACTATGCGACTGTGTGTCTGTGTGACTGTGTCTGTGTGACTGTGTGTCAGTGTGACTATGCGACTGTGTGTCTGTGTGACTGTGTGTCTGTGTGACTGTGTGTCTGTTTGACTGTGTTTGCGTGATTGAGTGTCTGTGTCACTGTGTGACTATGTGTGTGTTTGACTGTGTCTGTGTGACTGTGTGTCTGTGTGTCTGTGTGACTGTCTGTCTGTTTGTCTGTGTGTCTGTGTTACTGTGTCTATGTGACTGTGTGTCTGTATGACTGTGTGTCTGTGTGACTGTGTGCCTGTGTGACTGTGTATCTGTGTGACTATGTGACTGTGTGTCTGTGTGTCTGTGTGACTGTGTCACTTTGTATCTGTGTGTCTGTGTCACTGTGTTTGTGTGTCTGTGTGACTGTGTGACTGTGTGTCTGTGTGTCTGTGTGACTGTATCTGTGTGACGGTGTCTCTGTGTCACTGTGTGTGTGTGACTATGTGTCTGCGTGTCTGTGTGACTGTGTGTCAGTGTGACTATGCGACTGTGTGTCTGTGTGACTGTGTCTGTGTGACTGTGTGTCAGTGTAACTATGCGACTGTGTGTCTGTGTGACTGTGTGTCTGTGTGACTGTGTGTCTGTTTGACTGTGTTTGCGTGATTGAGTGTCTGTGTCACTGTGTGTCTGTGTCACTGTGTGACTATATGTGTGTTTGACTGTGTCTGTGTGACTGTGTGTCTGTGTGTCTGTGTGTCTGTGTGACTGTCTGTCTGTGTTACTGTGTCTATGTGACTGTGTGTCTGTATGACTGTGTGTCTGTGTGACTGTGTGCCTGTGTGACTGTGTATCTGTGTGACTATGTGACTGTGTGTCTGTGTGTCTGTGTGACTGTGGCTGTGTGTCAGTGTAATTGTGTGTCTGTGTGTCTTTTTGACTGAGACTGTGTGTCTGTGCGTCTGTGTGACTGTCTGTCTGTTTGTCTGTGTGTCTGTGTTGCTGTGTGACTCTGTAACTGTGTGTCTGTGTGACTATGTGACTGTGTGTCTGTGTGACTGTGTGACTGTGGCTGTGTGTCTGTGTAACTGTGTGTCTGTGTGACTATGTGTCTGTGTGTCTTTTTGACTGTGACTGTGTGTCTGTGCGTCTGTCTGTCGGTGTGTCTGTGTGACAGTGTCTATGTGACTGTGTGTCTGTTTGACAGTATCTGTGTCTGTGTGTCTGTATGACTTTGTGTCTGTGTATCTGTGTGACAGTGTCTATGTGACTTTGTGTCTGTATGACTGTGTGTCTGTGTGACTGTGTGCCTGTGTGGCTGTGTGTCTGTATGACTGTGTGATTGTGTGTCTGTGTGACTATGTGACTGTGTGTCTGTGTGACTGTGTGACTTTGTAACTGTGTCTGAGTGACTGTGTGTATCTGTGTGTCTGTGTCTGTGTGACTGTGTTTGTGTGTCTGTGTGACTGTGTGTCTGTGTGACGGTGTCTCTGTGTCACTGTGTGTGTGTGACTATGTGTCTGCGTGTCTGTGTGACTCTGTAACTGTGTGTCTGTGTCACTGTGTCTCTCCGTGACTGTGTCTGTGTGACTGTGTCAGTGTGACTATGTGACTGTGTGTCTGTGTGACTGTGTGTCTGTTTGACTGTGTTTGCGTGACTGAGTGTCTGTGTCACTGTGTGCCTGTGTCACTGTGTGTCTGTGTGATTCTGTGACTCTGTGACTGTGTGTCTGTGTGACTGTGGCTGCCTGACTGTGTGTCTGTGCGACTGTGTGTCGGTGTGTCTGTGTGACTGTGTCTGTGTGACTGTATCTGTGTCTGTGTGTCTGTATGACTGTGTGTCTGTGTATCTGTGTGACTGTGTGTCTGTATGACTGTGTGACTGTGTGTCTGTGTGACTATATGACTGTGTGTCTGTGTGACTATGTGACTGTGTGTCTGTGTGACTGTGTCACTTTGTAACTGTGTGTCTGAGTGACTGTGTATCTGTATCTGTGTGTCTGTGTCACTGTGTGTCTGTGTGACTGTGTTTGTGTGTCTGTGTGACTGTGTGTCTGTGTCACTGTGTGTCTGTGTGACTGTATCTATGTGACGGTGTCTCTGTGTCACTGTGTGTGTGACTATGTGTCTGCGTGTCTGTGTGACTGTGTGTCTGTGTAACTGTGTGTCTGTGTCACTGTGTCTCTGCGTGACTGTGTCTGTGTGACTGTGTGTCTGTGTGACTGTGTGTCTGTGTGACTGTGTGTCTGTGTGACTGTGTGTCCGTGTGACTATGTGTCTGTGTGTCTTTTTTACTGTGACTGTGTGTCTGTGCGACTGTCTGTCGGTGTGTCTGTGTGACTGTTGTCTGTGTCTGTGTGACTGTGTGACTTTGTAACTGTGTGTCTGAGTGACTGTGTGTCTGTGTGACTGTATCTGTGTGACTGTGTGTATGTGGGATTGTGTGACTGTGTGTCTGTTTGACTGTGTCTGTGTGACTATGTGTCTGTGTGACTGTGTGTCTGTGTGGCTGCGTGACTGTGTTTCTGCATGACTGTGTGTCTGTGTGACTGTGTCACTTTGTGTCTGCGTCACTGTGTGACTGTGTGTCTATGTCACTTTGTGTCTGCGTCACTGTGTGTCTGTGTCACTGTGTGACTATGTGTGTGTTTGACTGTGTCTGTGTCACTGTGTGTCTGTGTGACTGTCTGTCTGTGTGTCTGTGTTACTGTGTGACTCTGTAACTGTGTGTCTGTGTGACTATGTGACTGTGTGTCTGTGTGACTGTGGCTGTGTGTCTGTGTAACTGTGTGTCTGTGTGACTATGTGTCTGTGTGTCTTTTTGATTGTGACTGTGTGTCTGTGTGAGTCTGTGACTGTGTGTCTGTGTGACTGTGACTGTGTGTCTGTGTGACTGTGTGTCTGTGCGACTGTCAGTCGGTGTGTCTGTGTGACTGTTGTCTGTGTCACTGTGTGTCTGTGTGACTGTGTCTGTTTGACTACGTCTATGTAACTGTGTGTCTGTGTGACAGTGTGTCTGTGTCACTGTGTGTCTGTATGACTGTGTGTCTGTGTGATTCTGTGACTCTGTGACTGTGTGTCTGTGTGACTGTGGCTGCCTGACTGTGTGTCTGTGCGACTGTGTGTCTGTGTGACTGTGTCTATGTGACTGTGTGTCTGTGTGACTGTATCTGTGTCTGTGTGTCTGTATGACTGTGTGTCTGTGTATCTGTGTGACTGTGTGTCTGTATGACTGTGTGTCTGTGTGACTATATGACTGTGTGTCTGTGTGACTATGTGACTGTGTGTCTGTGTAACTGTGTCACTTTGTAACTGTGTGTCTGAGTGACTGTGTGTCTGTATCTGTGTGTCTGTGTCACTGTGTGTCTGTGTGACTGTGTTTGTGTGTCTGTGTGACTGTGTGTCTGTGTCACTGTGTGTCTGTGTCACTGTGTCTCTGCGTGACTGTGTCTGTGTGACTGTGTGTCAGTGTGACTATGTGACTGTGTGTCTGTGTGACTGTGTCTGTGTGACTGTGTATCTGTTTGACTGTGTTTGCGTGATTGAGTGTCTGTGTCACTGTGTGTCTGTGTGACTGTGTGTCTGTGTGACTGTGTGTCTGTGTGACTGTGTGTCCGTGTGACTTTGTGACTGTGTGTCTGTGTTACTGTGTGACTCTGTAACTGTGTGTCTGTGTGACTATGTGACTATGTGACTGTGTGTCTGTGTGACTGTGGCTGTGTGTCTGTGTAACTGTGTGTCTGTGTGACTATGTGTCTGTGTGTCTTTTTTACTGTGACTGTGTGTCTGTGTGTCTGTGCGACTGTCTGTCGGTGTGTCTGTGTGACTGTTGTCTGTGTCACTGTGTGTCTGTGTGACTGTGTGACTTTGTAACTGTGTGTCTGAGTGACTGTGTGTCTGTGTGACTGTATCTGTGTGACTGTGTGTATGTGGGATTGTGTGTCTGTGTGTCTGTTTGACTGTGTCTGTGTGACTATGTGTCTGTGTGACTGTGTGTCTGTGTGTCTGCGTGACTGTGTTTCTGCATGACTGTGTGTCTGTGTGACTGTGTCACTTTGTGTCTGCGTCACTGTGTGTCTGTGTGACTGTGTGTCTATGTCACTTTGTGTCTGCGTCACTGTGTGTCTGTGTCACTGTGTGACTATGTGTGTGTTTGACTGTGTCTGTGTGACTGTGTGTCTGTGTGACTGTCTGTCTGTTTGTCTGTGTGTCTGTGTTACTGTGTGACTCTGTAACTGTGTGTCTGTGTGACTATGTGACTGTGTCTGTGTGACTGTGGCTGTGTGTCTGTGTAACTGTGTGTCTGTGTGTCTTTTTGACTGTGACTGTGTGTCTGTGTGACTGTGTGTCTGTGCGTCTGTCTGTCGGTGTGTCTGTATGACAGTGTCTATGTGTCTGTGTGTCTGTGTGACTGTATGTCTATTTGACTGTGTCTGTGTGTCTGTTTTTCTGTGTGACTGTGTGACTTTGTAACCGTGTGTCTGTGTGAGTCTGTGACTGTGTGTCTGTGTGACTGTGACTGTGTGTCTGTGTGTCTGTGCGACTGTCAGTCGGTGTGTCTGTGTGACTGTTGTCTGTGTCACTGTGTGTCTGTGTGACTGTGTCTGTTTGACTATGTCTATGTAACTGTGTGTCTGTGTGACAGTGTGTCTGTGTCACTGTGTGCCTGCGTCACTGTAAAATATACCCTTAATATATTTATTATTTAATCTGTCAATAAGTGTGGTTATTATACGCTTTTGAAGCCTTTGTGACAGACATTAATTCAGTTTTAACAGCTATATACGTATTCAAGGTAATGTGAAAATAAATTAATTTAAAAGAACTAGCACTCGGTCGGAATTAAGAAAATTTGTAGAATTGTTGGACCTAATAACCGACCACTTTTAAATTGTTTGTATAGCTGTACTTTTATTGAAAGAAGTTCACTTTGAAATAAGTCTATTACGTATACCATTTACTAAATACAGCATAATATTTAGTAAATGGTATACGTAATAGACTTATTAGCAACAGTTTTTTTTTTACGTCAAATATCTTTTAAATAGTAAATTTTTGTTAAAGAAAATTAAAGCTGCTCAAATAATTAACTAATTTAAGGAGACAGGTTAATAACAAATTGTGGTTTTTAATTAACATGTTTGTGCGAATTACCCATAAAATGATCACCGGTCGTTTTTTGAACTTTACTAATTCATATTCCCGACCACAACTCTTATTCCCGACTACATGGTGTTATAAACTTTGTTTAAACAATAAATTTGTAAAACAAACACTATACTTATCATAAATAGTTTATATTTTCGAAATGTGCTCTGTTTATGCAAAACTGTATTCTGACAGATCAATAAAGACGTGCTGTTGAGGTCATTCCCGTATCGAAAAATTTATCATATCTCCACTGTTTATTCACACCAGAACTTGTAAAGTTTACATCTATATATATACACACACGCACGCACGCACGCATGCTTGCACGCACACACGTACACACGTATGCACGCAGGCACGCCCGCCCGCTCGCTCTCACGCACGCACACACGCTCAAACGCCCGCCCGCCCGACTGCGTTTGGAAACGTTGCAAGACACTCAGCAATTCACGAACTCAGGAAAGTACAGCACCATCATTAACAGAACAAATGTTTGATGTGTTGTTGCTCATTGCAGCATAAAGGAAATTCGAAATTACTTCTCACTGTATAACAAAAAAATAGAAAACCGAGTCTAGATGAACGTGGAAGAAAATTTAACGAAGTCTAGTACAGGGACGATGTAGCTACCGGCTACTAGTTCGTCATCTCAATACGAGTTATTGATTGTACAAATATACGAATCTAAACAGTGGACTGAAACAGGCTGTTGATTGATGGCACCTCAGTCCATGGAAACTTTGCTATATTATATATTTTATTTTTGTGAATTTTAATTTAAAGTCAAGATTAGTTTGTACTTATTATTTTTTTCTTCATAATTTAAATTTTACATGTTTATTTTTATCTTCATTGTATCAATTATTATTTGAAGGAAATCCGTTACTGAATTCAGAATGGCTCTTAATTAAATGTATTTGTGTAACTTAAATTAGTTAATATTATATCTTGTTTAATTTACGTAAATTAGTTTCTATTGTATCCTTGCAATTATTTTCTTCATTGTATTTATACTATTTTCAGGTGAGAATGTTAGACTACAAGTCTAGATGCTGTCAACAATTAAAGGATGTTAGAAAAATTAAAGACAGAATAATTGTTCATACAACAGGATTAAGTTTTATAAAACAATTGAAATCAGCTTCATCCAACCAAACGTTTTCAATTTAAATTTTGCAATTAAAATCACTGTCTTGTATTCAAAATTGTCGGGTACGCAGCGTGAAGGCAGTTAATTTCTGATTTGGCACAGCAATGAAATATATTAACTTGCAAGTATCTCTCAATAGCTAATATACTCACTTAAACATATTGCATATATAACAATTAAACGTATTGTTGTATATACAACATTTAAATGTCTTATTATATATAACACTTAAATGTATTGTTATATAGAATAAAGTGGAAATTTTAGGTTGACAAATTAAGTACTCGAGAATATTTTGTTTAAATACCATTTGCAGTGTGGGGTATTGTTTGAGAGGGCGAAATAGTAAGGGCCTCAGGAATACTTTTTTTATAATTTCAGATAGTGATGTCCTGAGGTATATTGAATAATGTGCAAAAAATATGAATCCACCCTTTATTTCTGAAACTACTTCATCTAAAATTATGAAGGAAAAATTGTTTTAGAAGCCCACACAAAGGTTGTTGGTAAAATATAGCAATTATCCTAGATCTTATAATTCATTAATATGCGCCATGTTTTTACTTCCGTCACAGACATAGCGGGCGGTATATTTACTCTGTGGAAAATTAATATTTGTAAATAGTTTAACAGAGACACCGTGTATTATAAATGTACGTCTTAGTGAGCTCTGGTTACAAATCAGTCCCTACGTATTATAAAAGAAAATGTCTCCTAGTCTGAATGACCCCTATTAATTATTTACTTTCCAATTCCTTTTCCTCCTATCCTCTTAAATTGTTGGACCCTTCATAATGACACACCCATAGACAAGATAAATGATTGTGATTGAAAGTGTTAAAGGAACACTGGTTGTCGGTCAAACAGGTGAGGGGGCTATCACCACAAAACACGGGTTTCCGGGTTGTCGCCATGGGTGTGTTTTTTGTCTTATCCCCCAAAAACTTAATTTCTCAGTAAATTTTGATATTTTCGTTTGAAAATATATTTATTAACTGATTTTAAAATTATCTTTTGTTCGTTTAAGTTTCAATTTAGCTGTATGTTATACTTACTATGTGGCTGTAAATTTTAATGTAGGCTGTACATTGTAATTATAGGTTAAATCTGTACTTCGTAGCAGGTATCCTTCTGACATATCGCATTGTGATGTGTATGTTATGAAGTAAAGGTACTTATTTGCTTGGAAATCACTTTAATAACTTTATTTCTTACTATTTTTCCAAACCTTTGCCCTTCATTTGCTTTTTGATTTTTCAGAAATGAAGGTTTTCCTTTTCAAACTTTTCACCCACCAGTATGTCTTTACAGCAGCCTAAAAGTAAAGTTTTACGCTCATGGAAAATGAAGTCCATGTTGATTTTTTGAACAAACTTATGTTGTGTCGATATTAATCCATCCATCTTTCATCCATTGTCAATATTTTATGTATGACGGTTATTCTAGACAATAGTCATGAGTGAATTTCACAACGAAGCTATGGGCACAGCTAGTTTTATTTGAGACTCCCCGTTCAAGCAATCTGGCATTAGAAAAGTGTCATTTAGCTGCCTGTTCAGTAGCCCTAACTAAAGACTGACACTATATTGTTCTTGGAAATTAAGTTTGGAATATCAAATAGAAAACATTTGCATTTTCGTCTTGGCTTCCCAATATTTTGTAAGAAAATCATACTCTTCCGTTGCAATCCTCAGGTTCCAATTATTGAACTTTAATGACGTGGTACCAGAGATGTTCCTCTCCCCAGAGTATGCGAGCTGTCTCAGATGCTGGAACTCTGGTCCAATGTTCTGATACTGTGACACTTGTTGATGCGTCTCTTTCATTAGGAACTCTGAAGATTATAAGGTGGTCAGTGAATCGCTTGAATTGAGACCCACCTATACTCTCTATATATGCCCTGTAGAGTGTCGCTGCTTCTGAGTTGGCAAGTCTTGCGTCACCATAACAGTAATGCATTTATACATTGTCCCTTGGTAAAAAAAATGTGACAACTGCTCAATTCGGAAAATAATTTACGATATTCTATTCAAAGTAAAAATATAAAAACGGTAAACAGTTCAATAATCCGTTAATATTACCAAGACATTAAATTTTTGGAAAAACACTTAGTCAGATAGTTACACAGCTTAATGTCCTGGGAAAAATTGAAAACTCATTCAATAAAATAAACCATAAAACAAGTACAGCGTACTGTAAGCGCAAAAGTAAGGAGATGAGTGAATAACCACTGCCGCTACTTTGACCGATACAAGTAGTAATACTGTAAAACTGAGTTATTGTTACGTCATATTATTACTTCTTATGATGAATAGGACTCAAATTTTATTATCTTCTTTCTCAATTTTTAATTATTTAATTACTCATAAAAATACACCCCACCCCCCTCTCCCTCGTCCATTTGCCTGACAATACCTGGTAGTTCTTTCATGCACACAGAACTGAAAAATGTTCCGACATTTTCAATAATTTTTCTCCACTACAGGAGTGCTGTGAAGAGTACAAAATGTTTACTAGTTATTTACACGTTAGCATAAAACAAAGAAGTCAGGTTGAAAAATATAAAGTAATTTTATAACTACGTCTGGTGACTGTGAGTATTTTGGGAGGCGCCTGCATACAACTGGGAGAAATTATAAATTCAAAATAAAATGCAAATACGAGTTCCTTGAAGTTTGAAAGTTGTAGATATTGATAGGGAAGACAGGCAACAGTCCCGACTGTTGCCAGTCTGTGTGCCTGCACTCGACTGTTGCTGGATTGAATAAATTTATTTTATGTCTCAGATCTGTTGCTGTCGGCTGTGAAGTCTGGAGAGAGCTCGATGGGTTGATTCAACAGCAATGAATACCTTGCGTCAAATATAATACAATTCTCTTATTTTATATTTTACTGTTTACGAAGTGAGACTCTATAGGATTGTTGAACTGCAGCGATTACTTGAACTGACTCAAATTGTCGTCCCATCTCTAGTATCTCATTTGACAACTTTGTGCGGCCGAAAGTTCCCCTTCTGAGCATTATAAATCCGCGACTCCCGATCATTACATTGTCTACATTATAAATATCATTACATTTAATTTGTGAAGTCGACTAAAACAACACTCGACACTAATGATATAAGAAAGTACAACAAGAACATTGAGGTGAATCCGTCAAGAGTTGCGACCTACAAAGTCTCTAAATGTTGAATATTATATGTTGAAAATAACAAAAACATTATTTGTAAATCAAAAACATACAATGGTAGCAACAATTGCTAGTCACCTTCATGAAGTAAATGCTGCTTATTTATTATTATTATCTGCTTCTAATTTTACAAGTACACAAATATACTGACCTTTTTGAGGGTAAATGTGTTTATTGTCAACTGCCCTTGAAAGAGTGTGTACTCAGTGCACAACACATCAGAAGTAAACCTTATAAAGTAATTATTATACTTTGCTTCGTTAAATATAATAAAAAATATAAGATACAATAAAATAATTCGCTCCACCATCTTTACAATCGTTTAGTCAATTTATTAACAAAAATAACTATAATATAGGAACAACAGAATATAATTTCATAAATTGTGGGTAACTGCCTTAAATATAACTTCCATTATTCATTAATTGTACATATTCATATTGTTTTTGATTGATGTCAGTTTGAGTGTGTTTACGTACAAAAACAACACTCCAATTTTGTTATATACATCAACATGTGAAATGGCAACTGACGGAATCATTATTCCGTCTATATTTAGAGGAATAGAGATGTCAACCAACTGGTAGGCTTTAATGTAATAAGCATATTGCAGGTATACACTATTAAATGAATGATTTAAATATTTGTTTAATTTATTCCATATTTTATCTACTTTATTAAATTATTATCTTGGTTTTATAATATCTCGTAAAATTACAAATGAAAAGACAAAAATCTATTTAACACGACACATTTATTATTAAGTAAATTTATTAGTATTTTATTTAGTAATTTAATTGTTACAATGAAATTAAGTTGGAATTAAGATTTAGCTTGCACAAACGGAGAAAATTAGGCAACTAAAGATGGTTTAACAGTTTTTATGTGAGAAACCCGAACATCGAAAAATTGGTCTGAATTTTAAAAATTAATTTCTCTTACCACTCTACTTTCGTCTAAAATGTATTGCAGAATTACAATGAATGTTATATTAAATAAATATTACCAAGGTTCATTATGAAATACTGTCTATTGATTAGAAGCGGAGAAAAATATACTATTTAGATGCTTAGTCGATGCGTCCAAACAGTATATTTTTGACAAACAAAGAGTTACAGGAAGGAACGAAAGCTTGTAAACGGTAGAATTAGTGATGGTAGAAATATTAGTGTCCAATTGGCCCGATTAAATGAGAGTTTTGCTGTGATTTTTTTGATGTGCAGCAATTTTTTTATTTCGGTATGCAGGAAGATTGGTTGTAGGAGTAACAAGGAGTTTTTAAAGTGCCAACCCCAACTGATTATTTTACAATTTTTTGTCAGACACACGTTACCGAGATATAAGATGAAAATTAACTAATTAACTAAATCCCTTTTTTAAATTGGCAGCTAAAAGGCAGTTGGTTCCCTGAAAACTCAGTTTTACACTCCGAACCAACCCACTACACATAGAAAACATAAAACCATTGCCTACCCAAAATGCATATGTAAACCTTTCTTTGACAATTTAAGTGGACAATAGCAAATTTCGGTCCAGCCGTGGACAAATATGAAACACAAAGGATTACTCTTCACTCACATTTGCAATGTTTCACTTTATTTGTAGCCTCCTCATACTTGGCTACATTAAACAGAATCAACTAAACACAACAGATACAACCAGTACCACTGCTTCAAAAAAAAAGGTTTTCTTTATGCCACAATGTCAAATTGGAGACGCGATTAATGACAATTCCATATAATCTATACTAATTGAAGAGTATGCACAAGTATAGATTACATAATGTAATCTATACTTGTGCATACTCTTCAATTTCGGAAGGCAGTATCGAAAATGTTCAAATACTTGTAATGTTATGACTTACACATACAAATAAAGACGAGTCGCTTACACTTAAACTGATATTCAAGTCACGTATAAACAGGCTGTTATTTAATTTGTATTCATTACAAAATAAGGTTATTATAATCAATAACGTTTTCTCGTAACTTATTCCATTCTAGAGTCTCACTATTCCAACGTTAATGTAAATGTTGGGTATTCTCCAGTAGGTACATGCAACCATCCAGTAGCAACATGGTGAACATCTTATACGGCTTTGAATATTGTGCGATATGATAATTATTTTACAGAAATAGAAATGTATTTTTCTGGAATTTCAATATTTTTCCCAAGTTTTATTTTCACGAAACTTCTCTTTATGATGATGAAATTTTTAAATGTAATTACGACTTAGAAAATGTTGCAAATAAATAATATTTTGTTATTAAAAAACAGTATTCCCTGTAGTAATTGCCCAAAAATAAAAAATAAATTATTTTTTATTTTATTTTTATATTTTCAAGAGGAAATAGAAAGAAATTCTCACCATACCAATTAACCAACAGCCGTCTGTGTAAAGATTTCATTCAAAGAAGTTATTTTAGGAAATATATTTTCTTTGTGGATTTTCAGTTTAAACCTATTTCCATATAACAATTTAACAAATTCGCATGAATTTTAATAACACCATTTTATTAATCAAAACTTAAAATTCCTCGAAGCGTTACAATACATAGATATAAACATTATTTCAATATTGGGCAGGTAGTAATGGCAACACGGAGCAATAATATAACACACTAAATATAATTTTATCATCATGTATAACAATTATCTTGGATTTCAAATAACTTTCCGTGTCCGTATTACACCGTATTGGGCTTCATTGCTGCACAGCTATATTTACAAAGAAAGGAAATCACCAATTACAGGGAGAATTTTAAATTATGAATTACATTTACTTCTAAATCATTTTATACCACACAACAAATATACAACACCATTAAAACTGCACAACATTATAAAATCATCTGTGCGAGCATCAACCAACCACCAATTTTATGACTATGGAGTAACTAAACGTATTTTACTTTATCACTATATCAGAAAGAGTTATTTTACCTTTTCAGTTCAGAGTTATTTAGCCTTACTCCGATAATGAAACTGTACAAATTTATTGTGACATATGGAAAATACAAAAAATACAAAACACAAACCAAAGGAAGTTAATTCTAATAGAACTCAAACTTGCAAATCAGAAACATGCACTCAATTATAAGGAAAATAAAACAAGAGAAGAGAAACTTACACTTACACAGAAACTTATATTATATAGAATGATGGATAAAAATATTATAGAAAGACGTAGGAGTACAGATTAAAAATATTAAAAGAATTTTTAGAAAAGTATATAAGTGACTAAACAGCACCATACAAATTATGGACCATTTAAAAATTCGTCTGGATCTACTGTCATAAATGTATAAGTTTTGATGCAAGAAGTTACATAATTCTACCAAAACTTATACTATCATGTGAGTATCTCCAAATATATAAATGTTAACTTGGTTAACAGTGACCCTGCATTACCTTTCCTGGAGACTGAAATAGAACTCTCAATAAAAAAACTTAAAACAAGGTAAAAGTCCCGGCCCTAATGGAATATCTAAGAATGTGTTAATAACAGGTTTAGAAGTATTAACTAAACCACACACAAAACTTTTAAACATTTATTTATTTATTTATATATTTCAATTTATCTAATTGATACATATGATGGACTTATTGTTATGAGAGCAATCTCTTAGAGCCAACCAGAACATGATCCTAAAGCAAAAGAAACTGCCAAAAAATTAACGTTCTCTGTATTAGTTCTAGTATAAGGGGTTGCAAACTTAATAACAAATTACAGAGTCTTTAGTCTATTATTATGTGTTTACAATATAGCCTCATCAACTCTGCTAAGATATGTAACAAACAATAAAACCAACCGATAGAACAGGCTGGCGTTATGGAAAACTTCCCTACGGTCAACCATACACACTCTGATATTAATAATAGAGAAATTTGACCTTGTATATTATGGTTTTATCAACTACTCAAAGGCATTCGACTCAACATCCCACAAATCAATATGAAAATCTTTAAACGAACCAGGAATAAACTTTGAGTAAAACTTACCTTTCGTATAATACAAAAAAATTACAGCAAGAGTAAAGTTACCACCACCAGTCACCAGGTTTAGATTTCCAGATGCGGAGTAAAACATGAAGATACACCTCACCGAAATTATTCATTGCTGTCATAGAAAATATATTTTACAAGTTTGTTTAGGAAAATATGAAGAATAAAACAATCGGAATACATGATAGGGTCTCTCGGGCAAGAAAGTGAGGCTGTGGGTTTGAAAGTAAAGCATGGTAAAACAAAGACAAATGAAAACAAAACTCTAACTTTAATTGATTCAATGCTTCTTGAAGATTTATGTGACTGTATACATTTGGGCCATATTACATCATTTAAGTCTTGTACAGAAATGGAAATAAATTGAGGAATAAAGAACACCTGGAATAAATACTGGGCTGTGAAAGAAATATACAAAGGAATCAATCAAAGCCTCATACCTTGTCCAATTTATGCCCACCCTACTTGAAAAATGCTAGGAAAATTCTAAACAAGCTAAAACTATGTCAAAGAATCGAACGTAGCTATATAAATATAAAGTTGAAAGACCCCTTGAAAAACATCATTATTAGGGAAATAACAAAAAAGAAAGATGTAATTAAACAAGTATTACGCTTCAGTGGATACCAGCAGGCCATATTCAGAGAGTTACAAATGAAAGGTGGTCATTGAGAATAACAGTTTGGTCCATTTTAGAAAATAAAACGTAGGAGAGGGATACCTCTCAAAATATGGAGTGAAGACATAATAAAGAGTGCAGGGAGACTATTACCTGGAAAAACCAAAGACAAAAGAGAATAGAAGCTTTTGGAGTAGGCTTTTACCGCCGAATGCGGTCCTCACAATAACACTAACCTTCTAACATAAAAAAAAATTAACCAACACATAAACATTACACTAAATGCACATACATACATACATATATATTTATTAATTGTAAGGTATAAATAGAGCTATTAATGTTATTGTTATTACTTCAAACAGATTAATTTTGCTAAAGTCAACATCAATACTGTCATGTACTTTCAACATCAAATTAAGATTCGTGTAAATACTAAAAAAGTGTTCAATAACTCGAGCAGTGCAAGAATTGTTTCTTTGTAATTGCGCACATTGGTGCGAGTGGATGCGCTGTAATCAAATAAAATGCTGTTTTGTGAAAACACAGAACACTTTATAAATTGACTCAAAATGACATCCGAATTACAATATAATATGCGCACTGCTCTCTTCCATCGCTAACAGTTTGCAATACTTTTGTATAATAAGACCTCTGACAAAACAGAGGTTTAAGGTTTGACTTTAAATTCAAAAAAATTGAGCCATGACAATGCTGTAAGTCACTCCAAAACTCACGAACGTTAATATAAAGGGAATATCAAATATAAAAAGACCGTATGCTGAGATTTCTGGTGCGTCTTCAATAACTTGATACAGACGATTCAACATAGTAGACTCCTCACAACCTGGAGAAGAAACAGAAGTATGAGTGTAAATATACCTCTATATAAATCCTGTTTTGTATCGTGTGGTATATATTAACTAAACACAGCATAGAGTAAACAAATCGGAGACAAAGAGTATGAAACTTCGAGGAAACGTTTATAAATACTTTCTTATTAACTTTGTCCATTTGGAATTAATATCCCCATGTGAATATATACTGGGCACGTTGTTTATTGTAACCTGTGGTTGCAATCTTATTTGGCTTTTTCTTTACTATCCTAATTTGTTACAAAAAGAGAAGTGCAGTGCAATTAAGATACGTGTAGCTCAATAGACGAGTTCTGTCAGAGGAAAATGTTAATGCTTACCAATTTTACACGTAGCAAGTAATTTGTTGATAATCAATCTCATTAGCGTGAGTTGATGTTTACAGTTGTGGCACTTGTAACAGCATATTATGATCATTCCGAAGTGTAACAAAAAAATACACGCTATAAATTCTATTACGAACATTGTTACAGCTTGCTGAAATGAAAAAATGTGAATAAATTCCAGAAAATATTGTTTCTGAAGCCAGAGTAAAAATCAAACACGGCTATTGCATTTTACTGACAGCTTAAATTTTATTTTAAAAATTGAAACCCTTTTTAATGCAGAGAGAAAATTAAAAATTGAAATTTTGAAGTATTTTTATAAATTATACATTGATAGGATGAACAAATTTTATTTACCTTTGCATAAAAATAGTTGAGCATCTTATATAAACAATATAAAATTATCAGTCTGAATTGGAATATATAAGCCAGCAGCTGTGGACAAAATAAATATGTAAATGTGACACGAGAAAATACGGAATTTATAGAAACTAAAAGCATCTTTAGAAATTATATCCAGTTCTTGATCGTCCGTCATATTCACAACCAGAATATTGGCCATTTACTAAGCAATTCCATCATTAAAACAAATATAGAGATTAGATATTATATATAGAATACCTGAGCACTAAATAGACTATTTACATAGTTACATATTTCAATAAGCTCTCCATAAACATCGCAGATAATTTTGATTTCTGAACAATATGAGTGCTGCGCCATTTCATAATGTTCTATTCTGTTCAATCCGGATAAGCCAATATTTCTCACTTGTGACTTTCTTTCAAATTTCGATGAATTAACTTTGTAAATGAATCTTAATTTCTTAACCAAAAGTGAGAAACGAAGTGAAATCGCCTTGATAATGAGTGCGAAAACTATAATTTCTAAAGTCGGTACAAAAAAGAATGCAGTGTTATGTACAGCAAATAAGTGATTAGACCTTATTTCGTCAATGAACTTCCAATAACCAAACATTATATAACTCAAGTAACACATTACATATAACACAGATAGTTTACGAAGTTGCACATTAGCATTAAATTTGGAATTACATTTCGTGATTGCTAATTTCTCATCGACACTACTAAATGTATCAAACATTTTAAAGTTTAATGTTTGATTCAAGAATGTTGCAGATCCGATGTTGCATAGAAATCCAAAAATAATTAAATATCTCACTACACTTTCAAAATAAATCAGATGTCCTTCATATTGCAAATTTATTTCTTTATAATTAGTGTATATACTGGTAAAGAAAACGAAGCAAGTAAGTAATAAAGTGTATGTCTTATAAAGCTTGTCGTATTTGGCAAACGAATATAAGCAGTTTCTTTTTAGTCCAAATATTAATTGAATAATCGTTAACGGTTTTAGACTTTCTTTCACGGAGAAAACTGTTGCGGTAACCATGTTCACGACTTGTTACTTGTAATATTCTTAACTTTGTACGACACGTAATTCCAAACTACTTAATTTTTATTCTTTGACATGCGCATAAACTTGGATGACGTGTCATATATTTTCCTAAATTACGTTCTATTCTATTGTTGCTAAGACGGTTTTTCTACATTATATATTTCTGCGTATGACCTTATTACGATGTGACACGTCACACATAATTCTTCAAAAGAAAAAAGGCAAAATTAAGTAAATAAACTAGCCCATACTTTGTGGTATGGAAAATGAATGATGTGTTGTGGGCTTAGCGAGTACATTTCTTTGATTAAAGTAGTTAGCGTTATATACTTGAAATATAATTTCTTTTTTCTGTCTCTTTTAAAATTTTTGCTATCACCCCAAACACAAAATATACTTTATGCCACAGTTGCTAAATACGTATACGTATGAAACATAACATCAGTTTCTTTTAATTTTTTTTTCATAATTCGAAATTTGTAAGCACATAACATTGAAATGCATTACAAACAATTGCGAAGTAGCGAAGTGTTCACTATCCATGCAACCAAACTATGCAATCGACTATATATTCATATACATTACACCCACTCACAGTGAGTCCAGTCCAATTTAGCATGATAGTTTGAAAAAGATTGTTACGAATGAATATAAATCCTAATAAATTAAAATGCTAACTATGCTATTGTCGATAATTAAAAAGTAAAATTAAAATGTTTACCACGGCATAATTTTTCAAACCAAACTAAAAATATGTAGAATAAATTCACATTAACCATTTCGATGAATCTTTAAGGTTTTATTCTAATCATCATATTGTACCTATTTCTTGTATCTACGATTAAAGCAACACTTTGAATTAGGGAAACGGTTGAGAGCATGAAATGTCAGCACAATGTGTTGTACGAATATTAAATACAGATCAGAAGGTTGAACAGTGTGAATGTATTCTGTGATTTTAGTCAGAAGAGTAAAATGCATTTTAGGACAAATTTTACTGCACTGATAAGTTGTAAATTTAATAGTTCGTGTAATCATAAGTAACGTATGATTAAGATGATTGCAATACTTTGTCCCTCGTAATAATTCAATGGCAATCAATCCACGATGTCACATTACGTTAAACAAGGAATGCTTTAGTACATTAAATCAAGCAAGAGGTCGAATTAAGTAACAACATTGAAAAATACATTTCAACAACACGAAAGTAATAAAAACATTTATTTAAAGTACGGAACAACGTTTCAATACATAACAGTCAAAAATGTTTGTATGGAAATGAAGCACTTAAAAAAAATTTAAAAACTGCACATATAATGTAGAGTATTTTTTAAAAACTAGTTATAAGGATCTCAAAAAAGTTTTTTATTATAATTTTGAGTATTATGTTCTCAGAGATATGTAGTAAAATATTAAAGAAATAATTTGTATACTGCCCCCTTATTTCAGAGTCTATCAAACTTAAAGTTATGAAAAAAATAGTTTTTGGAAGCCTATGCAAAAGTGTAGGAAAAGTGTAGCGGTGATTCTAAATGTCATAATGTTTCAAACATGCGCCATGTTTTTACGCCTGTGAAAGATATAGTAAGCATTATATTTATGTTGGGAAAATTTAATATTTGTAAATAGTTTGATGGAAATACTAAGTAATCTGAAATGTTCACAAGTAACTGACTGTACAGAACCCTCTTAGTGCGAGATCTACTCATGCTTGGCAGGTTTTTTTGTTGAGATGGGTTTTGATTGCAAATATGCAGAACTCATGCCAACAAAACGGCACACAATAAGTATATAGGCATTCAAAAGTATAATCTAATATTGGACGAGCGAGAATGTGAATAAAGTTGTTGGAATTGTAATTAGGTATTTTATTTTGACTTAAGATACAGTTATAACTTAATTTTTATCACTAGAATCTACAGATGATTCAGATGTGAATGGTATTGTTAAATCATTAGTGAAGTGTTCGAAATCAGATTATTGCGCAACATCAATTCAGTAGTGACAGGACCCGGCTTATAAACGTTGCCTAAATTATGAGCACGCGCTTAGACACTGACCAATGAAATGTCATACTTATAAATACCGCTTACCCTTAGGTCGCCGTTTAGCAACATTACTTATGGCCCGTCAATTTAGACAATCGCCGAACGTAGCTTATCGACTGCCTAACCTATTTGTTTGACATTTACATCTACACGAATGATAGTATGAACAAATTCGATGAATTTAATACTTTTGTCGCAGATT
Organism: Druceiella hillmani; assembly: GCA_039881145.1. Classification (NCBI taxonomy): domain Eukaryota; kingdom Metazoa; phylum Arthropoda; class Insecta; order Lepidoptera; family Hepialidae; genus Druceiella; species Druceiella hillmani. Next base: position 20,636,478 of record JAYKKI010000024.1, read on the forward strand.
TAAACGTTATTAATAGTTTCGGGATCGGGAGAAGAACGCGAAAAGTTTATAAAATAAGGTTTAATCCATTCGAACAATTGACGGATGCAGAATTTCGCAACAAATATAGATTTAGTAAAGTTAATATGATGCGCATCGTCGCAATGGTACACCCTCAACTATGTGAAGACAAAAGAGGTGGATATATTCCAGCAAAATTACAAGTTGCGGCTGCTATGAGAAGTTGGACCCGCAATGTTTGACAGCCAGTTCACGTTTCTTCATATTAAGAGCCTTTTGAAATCAGTTTTTTATAATAAAATAATCGCACGTTTGCCCTATTTTTTAAAATAAGTTGTATTTTTATGTGTATTTTTTCATTTAAAAAAAAACAAATTAATATTTGTGTTAAATTGAACCCATGCCACGACCTATATTTCAATTATTGTTAATAGTATATTATCTACTTTATTTTCAAACAACTCATGTTTATTTGTAGATACAGGACGATTGCGCAGACGTTCATGCTTTTAGTCAACAATATCCCAAATTAGAAAATGTCTTGCAAGAGCATTGGCCCTTCATGCCAATCAACTTTCTCGCATTATCAAGATGCCAGTCTCTCGGTGAACAAGAAGCAGCGATGGCAAATTTTGCAGCAATTCGTGGATTTACACAAGCGATTGGTGCAATTGACTGTACCCACATTAAAATAAGGAAAATTAGAAGCAACCTTGGCCAATTTTATATTAACAGAAAAGGTTATTCCTCCCTCAACGTGCAGCTACTATAATACTTTATATACAACTATTATAATAAATTATAAAACATTCTCCTTTCAAACCGTAACAATAATTCCACACATTCATGATATTTTATTTTTAAGGTAGTTGGAGGTGCAAACCTGAGGATAAGAAACATTGTAGCTCATCCGCGTGGAAGTACACACGATGGTCGAATCTTTAGGGAGAGCAGAATAAAACAAAGATTTGAATCTAGGGTGTTCCAAGGACTTTTGTTGGGAGACTCTGGATATCCTTGTGGCAGTTATTTATATACTCCGATTTTAAATCCCAGGAATGCCCATGAAGAAGCATACAACAAAGCACACATCGCAATATGAAACTCTGTCGAGAGACTATTTGGGGTTTGGAAACAGCGTTTTTGATGCTCGCTAAGAGGCATGACTTGATCTCTAGAAACGATAAAAATGACAATAGTTGCTCTAGCAGTCCTTCATAATTTGGCAATTGACTTTAATGAGGAAATATTAAGTAAACATAATAACATGGTTTTTGTATTTGAATCTGGTTTCCAAACATTTATCTAAAGTAATCAACTAAATTTTCAGATGCCGCTGCTCAAATACATTCTTCAGAGGATACTATAACAAGTAATGAGAGCCATGAAGTCTCGCAAACTGCATTAGTGTCGAGAGAAATATTCATAAGAATAATTTTTAATGCTTTATATCTCTTTTATATTATACTACATTATGCCTGTACAAAATATTATACCTTTTTATATTCAAATACATTATACCTATATATAATATTATATCTATGTTTATATTGCAATACTTCCGCACACTTATTTGTGAAAAAGATAAATGTGGAGAAATGCAGCAAAAATGTGTTCTTTTGAGAACTTTGCGTGAAAAGACAGGAGCAAGAAATAAAAATATAATAATATTTAATAAAATAGTAAAATAACAAATGAAACTAATTACTATTTAATTTTTTAAACATTTTTTTTCTTATTGTAAAATAAAAAGTTTTTCTTTATATATTTCTTCTTTTCTCCCGTTTTCTAATTCTCTATGTCGTATTAACTGTTCACGTTCCGCTTGACGGTGGTCGAAAAGTCGTTGAAATAATTTCTCTCGCCGAACATTCTCATTCGCTTTTTGAATCTTAGTTTCGTCCAATAACTCTTTTTTTAAAAGCTCGTCCAAATTCGTCTGTAAAATATAAATTACAAATTGTGATTCAAGCTGGAAGCGAAACTCATCGTAATAGAAATAAATTAATGAATAATGGGACTTTGGTAATTTATTGGGTAAATTATTGGTAACCCTACCTGACGGCATTCAATTTTAGAGGATATGTTTAAATACATTCAAATTGCTAACCTTAATATTATGCAGCAATTCGTGGATTTACACAAGCGATTGGTGCAATTGACTGTACCCACATTAAAATAAGGAAAATTAGAAGCAACCTTGGCCAATTTTATATTAACAGAAAAGGTTATTCCTCCCTCAACGTGCAGCTACTATAATACTTTATATACAACTATTATAATAAATTATAAAACATTCTCCTTTCAAACCGTAACAATAATTCCACACATTCATGATATTTTATTTTTAAGGTAGTTGGAGGTGCAAACCTGAGGATAAGAAACATTGTAGCTCATCCGCGTGGAAGTACACACGATGGTCGAATCTTTAGGGAGAGCAGAATAAAACAAAGATTTGAATCTAGGGTGTTCCAAGGACTTTTGTTGGGAGACTCTGGATATCCTTGTGGCAGTTATTTATATACTCCGATTTTAAATCCCAGGAATGCCCATGAAGAAGCATACAACAAAGCACACATCGCAATATGAAACTCTGTCGAGAGACTATTTGGGGTTTGGAAACAGCGTTTTTGATGCTCGCTAAGAGGCATGACTTGATCTCTAGAAACGATAAAAATGACAATAGTTGCTCTAGCAGTCCTTCATAATTTGGCAATTGACTTTAATGAGGAAATATTAAGTAAACATAATAACATGGTTTTTGTATTTGAATCTGGTTTCCAAACATTTATCTAAAGTAATCAACTAAATTTTCAGATGCCGCTGCTCAAATACATTCTTCAGAGGATACTATAACAAGTAATGAGAGCCATGAAGTCTCGCAAACTGCATTAGTGTCGAGAGAAATATTCATAAGAATAATTTTTAATGCTTTATATCTCTTTTATATTATACTACATTATGCCTGTACAAAATATTATACCTTTTTATATTCAAATACATTATACCTATATATAATATTATATCTATGTTTATATTGCAATACTTCCGCACACTTATTTGTGAAAAAGATAAATGTGGAGAAATGCAGCAAAAATGTGTTCTTTTGAGAACTTTGCGTGAAAAGACAGGAGCAAGAAATAAAGATATAATAATATTTAATAAAATAGTAAAATAACAAATGAAACTAATTACTATTTAATTTTTTAAACATTTTTTTTCTTATTGTAAAATAAAAAGTTTTTCTTTATATATTTCTTCTTTTCTCCCGTTTTCTAATTCTCTATGTCGTATTAACTGTTCACGTTCCGCTTGACGGTGGTCGAAAAGTCGTTGAAATAATTTCTCTCGCCGAACATTCTCATTCGCTTTTTGAATCTTAGTTTCGTCCAATAACTCTTTTTTTAAAAGCTCGTCCAAATTCGTCTGTAAAATATAAATTACAAATTGTGATTCAAGCTGGAAGCGAAACTCATCGTAATAGAAATAAATTAATGAATAATGGGACTTTGGTAATTTATTGGGTAAATTATTGGTAACCCTACCTGACGGCATTCAATTTTAGAGGATATGTTTAAATACATTCAAATTGCTAACCTTAATATTATGGGCTGCTTTTTTCCTTTTTAGGTATGGGAGTGTCAAGCTGAGTTTGTGTGGACTTCTGTAATAGAAAATAATTTATAAACATTCATGCACGTAGACAGCCAAGCTATATACAATACGAATTATGAATTTCATGGTTTTCCACAACAAGTAGAATTCTTTGAGAAAATATTTAATAATTTATTTTATTAAATTACGTTTCGGTTTAATAATAACGTAAAATAAGGAACTTACATATTTTATTTTACTTTCATCGTCTTCAATACTTTCACTGCTTGTCAATTTATTGGCAACATTTATAGGCTTACTTCATTCTGTAAAAAATGATGATGGTGACATTATTAGTGTAATATAAACCTATTAATAGCTATGGAAATACATTTTATCTTATTGTGGTCATATTTGTTTCCTTATACGAATTTACTTTTAAAAATAAATCAAGAGTGCCCTTACCACATCACAGCCATTGCTGTCAAATTGATTTTGGTCTACCGCGAATTCATCTGGAATAAGGGCCATTAATTGTTATCTAAGGACGAACTTGGGGGCTTCGGTCCACTACCTGCTCCTCCAAGTTTATTTTTCTGAGCGCTTAACCTTTCTTTTGTGCCCATCTTCATGTTACGCCACTGCTTTTGAATTTGCGCCAGTTGGTGGTTTTTCATTTCATTAAAACTAAAAAATATATCATATACTTAAAATGACTCATATTTACAATAGTAATATGACCAAATGTTTGAATTGTGATCAAATTACTTACGTCTTAAATACTTCAGTCCAAGCTTGGTGTTTGTATTAACATCTCTCTCTCAGTCGTGCACTCTTTACAGAGTGGTCGTGATCATGATTCGGCCGGTTCCTTCGCCACTGCCGCCCTCGCGATGTGACGCCATGTAGTTCGGTGTTTTGCGGAGTGAGAGCAGTCATTTACACTGGAGTATTACATATTTGTTCTTAATTTTCCTTATATGCTCCTCCATGCATTTTTTTAAAAGAAGCTGTAAATAATACACATCTTTAATAAATTAAAGCGAAACAATACCATTCGTTACATTTGAATAATGATTTTAAAAATTAAGTATATTGTATATATATGTGTATATATATATATATATATATATATATATATATGTATATATATATATATATATATATATTTATGTATATATATATATATATATATATATATATATATATATGTGTATATATATATATGTATATATATATGTATATATACATATATATATATATATATATATATATATATATATATATATATATATATACATAGGTATATATATATCATGGACATCCCTTCACGCTTTCTTCCCAATTTGTAGATCGTTTCCTTGTGTTGCTGAAATCTGAACACACGAAGTTACCAGACCTAAAATTGTCTACAGCCATTTTGTGTGACTTAATGGCTGTCCAGCAAAGTCACCGATAGGCGGTATTATTAAAAAAATTTAGAAAACATTCTTCGGCAATACCAATATATGTAGGATTTTAACCAATTGGAGGAACTTAAACTACATTTTTCTTTGATGTAAGAAAAATGTTATACGGCATATTTACTTTGTGCTCTATATATAACGACGAAGACAATCGATTATGTACTTCTTGGAAAGTATTCTGAATGACTTTCAGACAAGAATAAATATGTTAGAAGGGGAAAGATTCAGTAAGATTGATTAATAAATACTAATGGCATAGTCGTGCTCTTTAATTGTTCGAATATTAACACCAAGTACTGACATAGAATATTAACACCAAGTACTGAAATTCCAGACAAACATTTCACAATAGTAAATCTTGACAATTATCTTGAACCCTGTCGCACCTGGGATTGATTAAAAGCCAATAAACTTTGAAAGCACTTAAAATAATAGGGAAATGTTATGCTTATTTTATTATCAAGTTTGTAAAGAAATTCAATACTGTATATTTAGCAATTATGCAACGTTTGAAAAATGATGGAGCCAACCCAAGAAAATATCCCGAAGAATATATAACATAATGCATCATAGAATTTGCGACTAGATTTTAATTAGAAGAAGAAAAACTTGATAAAATATTAGAAAAATTTACACTCTGCCAGATGGAGATATAGTGAAATTCTGGACTCCGTAAATATGAAAATGCTGCTGAAGTAAACACATTTCAAAAATTGACTGATCTGACTATTACTGTTCTGACAGATCTAAACTAAAATGCGGGAGTGCATCGCGCAATAAATATAGACAAAAACAAAATTTCGGAAAAGTCTTGTCACTACTACATTTTGCTAAATAAAGTTGTTGCACAAATTACTAAAACCATCAAAGGGCCAAAGGTTATATCCGCACCATTCCCTTGTTCAAAAATGCAGAGAATATGAAGGATAAAATGATATAATTTATGATCTTATGGTTGATTTGTAATAACTCTGTTTATATGAAAAATATTTGTTCTGTTTAAAATGTAATTTTAACAACATTATATTGTAATCAATAAACTGCAATTTTATGAGTATTCATTTATGCCTAATATTTAGAAATTATTTTTTTCCGATGTACAATACTGTAACTAACACTATATACTACACTTATAAATAAATAGTATATTTAAAAAAGATCTTATTGACTCGATGTGGTGTTACATACTTAAAATAGATACGTATAAAAATAACCAAGAAAATAAGTAAGAGTGCGCAGGTGACAATTTGTAAAATATAACATTGTCTAAGCAATGTAGGCATTTCACGTTGGATAATTTGTTTAAACAACAACTATGGCTGCCACTCACTAAGGTTTCCACTCACTAAACACAGCGGCGGTTCTTGTAGAGTTACTCAGGTGTGAGAAGTGTAATAATTTGACAGATTTCAAGATATAGTAATAACGCAGCTATTTGAAAAATAGCAATGGCAGACAGCTATGGTGATTCCAAGTCATGGCAGACGCTATTGAAAGTCCCAAAAAAAATAAAAAATTTATGGTATTTTAAAAAAGTTTAAATTTATATATGTTGTTAATAATAATATTCTAAGCCTACATTTAGAATGGCAAATATTTTCTATGGTTCTGATATTCCAGCAGACAACGAAATGCTACCTACGGTGCGCCCATACGTATGTGTAATACTGTCCCACTCCAACATCCATTCACTCTAGATGTAATTTAGTATAGCTACTAATATGTGTAGAATAGAATGTATGCGGGATATATATTGTACGCACGTATAAATTTACTCCCGTAAAATGGTTTATGGGGAAAATGGACCAATTGTATGGGAATAATAATTATAAACGTGTAATAATAACAAGAGTTAAATTTGGATTTTTATTTTTATTTACCATTTGTCCGTGGTGAGATATTAATTTAATAGATAAAATACTATATTTTCATATTCATATCAATGGTAATCGATTCATAGCTGGCGGCGACTATAATGCCAACCACGCATATTGGGGATCGAGCCTAATACTGCTACGTGCAGAACACAACCTTACAGTTGCTATTGAACACGTTACCAAAGTCGGCCTATAACTGCCTCACCATCCCTATGGATGCCCGATGGGAAATGGGCCCGTACAGACACTGAAAATGTGCTAACCTTCTCTATGCACTTACTACTAGTATTCAAGCTTCACCTCAAAAGAATGCCCACCTGAGCACGGAAAAGAAGTCTGTAAATTCCTGGCAGAAGAATCCACTCTGGCTGAGGTGGAAAGAGACGTATCCAAATTTATTTATTTATTTACTTTAATCTATCTAATTGATCCATACGGCGGACTTATTGCTACGAAAACAATCTCTTACAGCCAACCATAACACCAGCCCCTGCTCGACGAGCGGCCGGGAATCGAACCCGGGTCCCTATACGGTGTGCCCCGCCGTCAAAGGCCGTATGCCTTGTGATCAACCCAACACACCACGGCGACGACAAATTTACAAAAAGTAAAGTAAAAGATGTGATTAAAAAAATCCACTATAAAAATCTTCTGGCTATGACCTCATCACAAGCCCCGTCATGGCTGAACTGCCACCCTTCATAACAAAATTACTAATGTCCATTTATAAGGCCATGCTTAAATTAATTTCTTTCCAAAGTAATAATGATCCAAAAACCTGACAACCTAAATCATACCGTCCCATTAGCCTATTACGTATAACTTTAAAGTGTATGAGACATTGTTATTGACTCGCATGATGCCAGTAATAAGAGATAAACACCATATACTCCATCACCAGTTTGGATTGCGGCACAAACATGCCACTATAGATAAAGTTCACAGACTCAAGATGAAGTGACGAACCTGTGTCGAATATCAGCGTGTGTCCCGCAGAGAAGTGTACTCGACCCAATTATCTACCTACTCTACACCTCGGGCTTGCCCACATGCCCAACAATCACCAATGGAATATTTGCAGACAATACAGCTATTTTGCCCTCACACAGCGAGCCAAAAACTGCAACAATACGGGCTAGATAGTGTAGCTATTTGGCTAAAGAAGTGGTAGATTAAGGTGAATGAAAACAAATCAGTCAGCTTCACATTCACGCTCAGACAAAACATCTGTTCATGAGTTAAACTAAACAATGTTGAAGTGCCTCAACCGGACCACGTATGCTACCTTTGTCTAAACTTAGACAAAAGACTAACTTGGGAAAAGCATATATTCACCAAATGGAAACAACTCGGTCTTCATTTCTGAAAGCTCTATTGGCTCATCGGAAGTGACTCCCAACTATCATTGGGAAATAAGCTGCTACTCTATAAAGCTACACTTAAATCAGTTTGGAACCACGGCATTCAGCTGTGGGGGGCAGCTTCCCATTCCAATATTGAGATAATCCAAAGATACCAGAATAAAATGCTGCGGGTAATTACAAATGCCCCAAGGTTTGTAACCAACCAACAATTGCATAAGGATCTACAAATACCTACAGTTAGAGAGGAAATCGATAGACACCCAAAATCGTACAAAGACAGAATCATAAACCACCCAAATAAACTTGGACAAAAATTGATGGATAATACCCGAACCAAATGCCCTTTAAAACGTAGAATTCCTCAAGATATGTTACAGTAAAGGCACATAAATATAAAATTTAGGATGAGACATAGGTCGTCCTCCTAAATCTGTTCGAGCAACAATCAACAAACTGACATTGTCCCTAAACTGGTGACAGATTGTATAATTGAAAATGACAGACAGTATAATTAAGACAAAAAAATATATGTGTTATATTATGATATCGTCATCGTTGTCATACATACATTCACTTCCATAGGGCTTTCATAATTCAATGGATTGGTTTCTGTAAAAATGAAATTTAAATGTTTAGACTGCACCAAGTATACATTATAAGAATATTGAAGAGAATATGGATTTATTTAAAATCATATTACTTGGAAGTTTCTCAATCAAATCGTTCACAGAACTTGGAAGCTGATCTCCAAACCATTTGAATATGTATGAACTTTCTTGTTATATCTAACTAAGCTCCAGCGGGCTTAACGATGTGGGGTCTTTTTAAAAAGCATTTTTCCAAATGCTTGAGATACAAGGTGCTCGTAAAAATTGTTGATAAAATTAACTTTTGGAGAGTGGTACAGAGCTTGCATTAAAATTGCGTATTTTTTATTGAAATCTTCATTAACATCTTTAACCTCGTAACAACTAATGAAAAGCTGGAACCTACCGTCATCCACTTATTTTTTTTGTATTATACATTTTAGAAATAAACTATTGAATTACGACTCCAAAAGCTGCAAACGATTGTTGGTATTCAACATTTTCTCTTGCCTTAATAAAAAAGCAGGACTATAATCACAGCCAGTAAAAGTGTGAAAACCAATCAAGCTTCTACCCAACTCCTCATAAATTTTAGTAATGTCACTAAACCATTCATTATTTCCTGTTTCCGTGAACATCCAGATATGGAGGAATTAATTTTCAAATGTAGCTATGACAATATTTTTCGATTCTACATTCATGGTGAATAATTTTGTTGTCTGCTTTCTCATGCAAATTGCAACATAAATCTTCAATAATATTTGAATTAATTTATTGCCAAGAAATGTTGCTATTCAATCACTTGCCCAATGTTTGGTAAAAAATCAGTGAGAATTTTAGGACATCTGCTAGTATTGAATATATTTCGCATTAATTTTGTAGAAATTCATTATTATCAATTAAACAAACTACGTGATGTAGTATTCTACAGTATACAATCTTTGCTATAGCCCACCTGAAGATATTACACAACGAAACCTAGGTTGTGGTAAAGAACTAAAAGAAAGTAGAAATAATACTACATCACGTAGTTTCATTTAATTGTGATATTAGTATGAAATTGAATTTAGTATGAAAAAGCCGTCTACAAAAAATAAATAATTATAACTCTGTGGTTAACTTTTATTTATTTTATTTATCAACTTTCATGCATGGTGCATATGGCGGACTTATTACTTATTGAGCAATGTCTTCCAGTCAACCATAACAATTGGTATTGAAAATTAGTTGGTAGACTGAGATTTTACAGTGAAAATTATTACATAAAATTAATAAGTACATTAGACAAAAAAAATACAAAAGTATAATTAATACAAACTATTGACATGATTTGGGATGGGAAAGACAGGAAAAGAGAAGGGCACAAAGGGAAAGGATTCAGGAGAGGCAGGTTCTTTCACTCTACCTTGGAAAACATTTAAGGACATGCTTTTCCTGGTGTCAGAATCCAGGAAATTCCAAATTTTTGCTGCTTGGATAGTGAAGGATTTTTCGTAAGAGGTAGAGGTATTTTTAGGAATAAGTAAGGTGAGTGAACTTTCAGATTATAGCCCAAGGCCGTCAGCAGACAAATCTTTAAATTTGCCAGTCAGATAATTCATCATCGTAGTCATTCACATACATCAACTTTCCACGTGCATCTGAAGACACAATTTATATAAACATAATGATTTTAAAATTGAAATTAAAAAGGAGATATTGAATAGTCCTGGATTACAAGTTTAATTTTAAGTTTAATTCTTTTAAATATTGTGATAATTTTTTTAAATACGCCAATTATTTAAGTTGTCATTCGTAAGCTTGAAATAAGTATGAAGGGAAATTTAATCACAATCGACCTACAAAAACGATTTTACCACAATCTAGTGTACCGAATGCACTGAGTTGCTGTGTATCTGCGGCTGTGTTCATCAGATAGCATATTCAAACTAGGGAAACACTTGATGAATGAAAAATTGCAGTGCGAAGCACATATGCTTCGCACTGCAATTTTTCACTGTATTCACTATTGCCCGACTTCCTTTCAACATACATTAATCAAATATAGATTGAACATCCCCTCACAAAAATTACCTACATGCTACCATAAACCGTATTAAAATTGAACCAGTGGTTTTTGAGCTACAATCGGACAGATATATGTATTTTACATATATTGCAGTACGCACATCCTATGCTCAAGTATCATACTGTTCAAGAATCTATTGTATAATAATTATTAACAATATTGTCCTATAACATGTTATTTTTTAACAGGTGTTATGTTATTGTTTAATGATGTTATTTGTTGTAACAGGTATGCGAAAATAACAGTTATTAGTAATATGTCACTCGGGTGTAAACCCAAATACTAACTGAAGAGAGAAAAATAGTATTATACGTAAATTTGTGCACATCAGAGGTAACGTTCCATTGTCTGCTGGGATGTTAGAACCGCAGAAAATAAATGTCGTTCTAAATATAGGCTCAGTATATTATTATAAGCAATATATATGAATTTCATTCTTTTTAAAGTACCTTAAATTGTTTACTATTTTGGGACTTCCAATAGCGTCTGTCATGACCTTGGACCGCCATTGCTGTCTGCCATCGTTATTTTTCAATAATAATAATGTAAAATTTTATATCTATGTGACAGCCTTGTTACTATAATTTGAAATTAGTCAAATTATTAAACCTTTCACACCTGTGTAACTCTTTAGGAACCACTGCCGAGCTTAGTGAGTTCCTATCTCATGTTCAAATACCTAAGTCTGTGCACCGCTCGCTCTTAGACTATAATGCACATCTACTTCAGATAATGAAGAAGTTTGAAGCGATGATGTCGGATGGAATGCTGTGAAGATGGGCTATGTAAATAAAAATAAATTGTAAAAAAAGTACTTTTGAAATATATCTAAACATAATGACGATTATTTATGGAAAAATTAAGTTTTTACATAAAGGCAAAAATTGTTGTTTGCTTTTGGTAAGTTTATTTAATTAATATAGTAAGTATTTCATTCTAAAAGACAGATATTTCTGTAACAAAATATGGAATTTAACTAATAAAATAGATGTTTTCAAGTTTAGCGTAATCTTGAAAAATTATGTGTTGTGGCCGCAATGACTTCAGGAGAAGTGCAGACACTGGCTGTAAAAAGAAAATTGAATTGAAATTGTAACATTTCACATATAAATTTAGCGCACTACATCACTTCTAATTATCTGGAAAGAATTCAATTTTTTTATGGTTTACACATTGATGTCGATACTAAGAGATAGAGAAACAATACAACATGTATAGAGTGTGAGTGAGACAAATTTTTCAGGGAACTTGGATCTAAACTATGTTACAATACAACATGTCCCGAATATGTGAGAGACAAATATCTTTTTGTATATGTAACATTATATTTTTGTGTGGGGTAATGTGTTTAGTGTGCTCGGGGCCTATCGATTTTATTAAAATCAACCAATATAATAAATTTCCCAAAGAACAGCTTGTTATTAAAAAAGTCTATTTTTTAGACATCTTAGATAATTTTATCTTAAACTTATTTTCCACAACTTTCGTTTAAGACATTATATTAATTACCTTATGAAATGTAACATTTTCTAGTTATATATAACTACAGTAAACACTTGTATATATCGGTTCTTTAATATCTTTGTACAGGTTAATGCAATAAGGTTTTTGACTATAATATTGATGGATTATATATTTCAATATGTATTCAGTCAATATTATAGTCAAAAACTTTATTGCATTAACTTGTACAAACTAATGCAAAATGTTATGAGAGAAAATGTTTGTTCAATATTTTAATAAACCACAAAATAAAAATTGTTTACCACAAAATAAAAATTTCTGGTAATCAATTAACACCTCGATTTAAACTCAAGGAGAATATGTTGGTGAACACATAGAGCAAGATTACCAATGCCTATTGAAATCAGAGTCACAATTTAAACAATGTAGAGTTACAGTAAACCAACAAGTTGGATCTGTTATCACTTTATTTTACACATTTTTAATCATTAATTTTTCATATCATATTCGTATTCACATTATTGTAGATTTGTTTAGTCAGCCATGCCGATAATAACTTTATTTGAGGTCAACTGACAGCCGAATTACACGTAATATTAATGATATTACCTTAAATTTGTGTGAACTTGTATATATTTCAATACATAACGTGTTAACAATTACATGTAAGCAAAAGATCGCAACGTCTAAGAGAGGAGCTAAAGTCAAACCATACTTTTATTACAGAATATAACAACTGTCTAGATGTAGTCGAGTGCAACTAGGTTTATATCTCGGAACCCAATTGTACTGAATGGATTTGTGAAATTCCTTTTTATTAATTTTCTACGATCAAAAATAAAAAAGGCTGACTTTTAAATAATTGCCGCTAATGATATTTTTTCTTAATGTCATTCCCTGTAAATGACATTGTATAGAGGAAAATACATCTTTTATACTTTTTTCTAGAAACCTGCTTAAACTTCTGAGGGACAACATAAATCCTTAAAAGCAGGGAGAACTCTAAGTGTGGATGTGTTGACGCATCAGGACAGGTGGAAGATTGAAGTTGATTGGTAATTGTTTACTAGCTCCGACAGCGGTTCCGTTTTGTTTCAGAGTTCATGTGGAATGTTATTTTTGGAGTTATTTGGTGTACATTTCTACAGTTAATTTTTATTCGAAGTTATAAAACAACATTTTAATCAGAAAATAAATATATTTGTATACAATTGTTGAAGGTCTGTAATATCTGTAATATCCATAAATTTGCCGACACGTGCACAGAAGAAAAAAAGTTTTTCATTTGAAATTATATATGTTTTTACATTGTACGATGCATCAAAAGGTTCTAAGGATGTAAATGTATTTAGTTTCAATACTTTATAAAAGCTGCTATTAAAAAAGCCGTGTCAGCCTTACTTCATTGATACTTACATTTAGTGCTACTTTAAAGCATTTAAAAAGAGTATATTTACAGGTACAATTATGGTTAGGATACGATTGGACACTAGAAGAATGGCAATAAAAGACAGAAGGTGTTTAATTAAGAACTATTACAATGATTCAGCTAGCAGCGCCTGAAAATTTATTAAAGTGGTCTTTTGCACCAGTTAAACCGGACATGGCTCAGCTTGTAGATGCTGAATAAGTTTAGATAGCTCTGTAGCTTGTTTACGTTACAAAGGAGCAAATTTCTTGAATGCGTCGCCAACAATTTGTATCGATGAACTAGACGAAAGTGTGGAAAAAAATAGTGCTGCTGACTAATTTCCCCTTTAGCAACAAGAAATCAACAATGGACAATTTTTATTATATTTTATTTGTGATTTTTGTTTGATGCTATTTGTTAACACAGAATTTGTTACTTTGAATGTGTAATATTTTCAACGATTTTAAAGTGTATCTATTTTTAACAACAATTTTTATGTTATTAATTATGGATATGTATTATATGGCGGCCACTTTCTATCGGTACTTAAAAATTTCAATTTTTAGTTGACAGGTGCACAAATAAAATCTTGCTTTTCTTAAAAAACTTGAATTATAACAATTTGGTAATTTAAATTCTTTGATGATTTTAAATTTTTTGTCAAAAAATTTATGTATTTTCTAACATAAACGTTGATATTTAAAAGATAAAGTTTTAGTATATGTTAAGAACTCAACATAAAAATTATTAAACACCATTCACTACTAATGGATTACACACATTATTTTTCTCATCATTTAACATTATTCACACGAGATGGATTACATAAAATCTCCAAATGCACAATAAAATAATAAATTTTTGTAAAGTTCATATCTTTTTATTGTAAGTTAATTTTCATCAAGATAGACTTGATTTTTGAATAAACTCACGTGAAATTGGCACTAAAATGACACCTGTGCAAGCAGGAGAACTTCAGATGTCATTAATAAATTAAAACCGACCAAAAGCGAGTTGGACTCGCGCGCGAAGGTTTCCATAGCACTAAGCAATATTAAACTTATAAGTTTGTATTTCTCAAAGACACTGTGAAAAACAAAGTTAGTACTGAAGTCGGTACCAAAAAACACATATCTCAAAAATGATACAACATATTCAAACCAATTTTTGTTGCAAGTTTATTTTAAGCTCTGCTACCTTAATTTTTTTCAGAATTTTAGACACATTAGTTGAAAAGATAGAGGAGAGGGGACACAGTTATTAAGACTTCAGAAGTTAGTTTTACTCTTACCAAGTATTGACTTAAATAAAAAAATTATTTTGATACGCCATACGGCTACGTGCCCTGGATTTTTTTCCATCTCTCAGTTACATGTATGGGATGCTGCCTTTAATAATATTTTTTTCATATTTCCCATAGTTTTTTGTATGGTAGTTCATAGAAGACACCCAACAATCCAAATTTTATTTATATAGTAGCTATTGGCTCACTGGGTAAAATGGCCGTGATATACGAACAGACAGATGGACAGGCAGATAGAAGAAAAGACGGACAGAATGAAATTTTTACCATTTGAAAATGATAATAATTTAAAATTCCTGAAATTTTAAGTGACAAAACAAAAAAATTTAGAAGTTATTTAGTTAATTGAACATGAATGAAAATAAATATAATGAAAATCGATCCAAAAAGATTACTACTGGTGACGAGTCAAGGGTTTATGGTTATATTGTCTTTATGTTACAATAGGATTGCACAACGTTTTAAGAAGAAAACAGCCACATTTTTGTAGCAGCGATAATTAGCTTCTTCGTCATGCACTTGCATTTTGTGCAAAAATGTCAATTGTAATATTAGATAGCTAAAGTTCATCAATCTTCATACTGTCCGCATACATTCTTATTTGAATTCCGGCTGTTAGATGAAAATTCCATTGAGAAATGAACGGGTCAACAAAGTAAAAAAAATAAAAGGAAACGCAATTAGGGTACTAAATGCGATTTTAAAATCAGCGTTCTTCTGTGAAAGTGTTTGTCTGTGTTAGTGCTTCAACAAATGGAAACAGTGTCAGCAGAGGGTTTTAGGTTCATAGGAGGACTACTTTGCAGGAACCCACTCGAGCAGCGATTTTGATTAGCAGCAAATTGTCTCCACAAAGCAAGGTCAAATCATTTCTGTACAGACCTCATACTAACCTTTTAGATAATTATGTTCACGAAACCATTTATCTTATTGTCGTAATGCATATGGTTTATTGAGAAGCAAATAGTCAGAAAAATAGGTAGAGATGCTTATCAAGTTGATACTTATATCGACTAGGGTATACAGGTATTTACCTGATAAATATACCTAAGTGTCAATGTGGCAGAATACAAGTCACTTCAGGATGAGTAAAATAATTATGTTAGTGATGAGTCGTGTTGGGAAAAGCAAGACAAGGAATCAACATTTTTTTTGCAATCTGACTGAAAGACAGCATAGTTTTTCTATTCCGTTTTGTGTAGCCATGTTAATTGATTTAATTAAAAACAAATATTTTTTATTAATTTTCAAGCCTGTAGTTATTGAAAAAATAAGATATGTATAGTGTATATATATATACATATATATATATACATATATATATATATATATATATATATATATATATATATATGTGTGTATATAAATATAAAGTATAGCATGAAGAACACAACGCGAAGACTCTGCATGTAGCCAAACATTGAAGCAAAGGCAAATTAGTGGATGCCTCGTTAAGAAAATAGCTACATATTTTGGATCTAAAGCACATCTTCTATCTCGGTGCAAGAATGAGACTTTACAAAAGCTCCTTGTACGATTTACGACCTTCCAGTTGTCAAAATCAGGTGAAAGTATGCTTAGGTGGCCACGCAATAGCCTTAATTTATGGTTCGATGCTTGACTCCTCAGAATTAATACTGTTGTCTTAAGTTGGTAAGAATCGCCAATTTTTCAGCTGTTGGCATTTTTAAGAAAACTTTAGACTTTAACTTTCGTGCTATCTAAGAACTGAATATTGTTAAGGGTATACAAGATATTCAGCTGTAAATTTAACGAGCAGCATACATATTGGCAAGCGCGCAAGTCTGAGCAAGAATGGGAAGTCAAAACTGCTCTTGAAGAAAAAAGCATCAAACAGTAATATGAGGAAACAGGCTTATTTTGTAAACCAGGAACAACTGATAAACCATAAAACATCTGTAGTTCATAAAAATACTTTCCGTAAATAATATAGCGACTTGAAAAAACATTAAAAAATTAACATGTTTTTTGGAAATAATTTCTACACTATCAGAACTAAATTTATACCACTCTTGCGTAAACAAAATCTTAAAGTCTATCATGAATGGATGTATTTTTCGAGTAGCAGTAGTTTCATATTGCAAAATTGGTCATTTATTTTATCTTAAGATTAAATCCATCGAGCTCTGCAGTTGGTAACACAATGGGGCTTGTTTAAACATACAAAAGTCATCATTTTTAACACTATTTTTATGTTCTTTATAAATTTTTAAATACTTTTACATGGTCAAATGTAACATTAAACTAGTAAGAAGTTTCTGGAAGATTGGTTCATTGCTTTTTTTGAGTAACATTTTACAACGAAGGGTAAGTCTACATATTTATGAAGCTTTTTGGCTCAAACAATTTTGGTTGTAAAGTAATTAATAAAAAAACTGTTAAAGTAATTTTAACTTTGTCCTACAATATTAACATTTCTGTTTACCGTAAGTAAAAAGACAAAAGTCATAAAGAAAGTGAAAAAGATTATTTTGTCTAAAAATAATTGTTGTGTGAAAAGTAATCAACACTGTACTTCATATTGACACGTTAACGTAATTTATCAATACAACAGTGACTACAATTATGTAATTTGTATCTACTACAAGTATTTTATTCCTACTGCCATTCAAACTCTGTCCAAATCTTTACGTACTTCAAATTAGTTATTACAAAGCAGTATATAGCCTGAATGGTTGCGAGTCAAGACGCACAGTGGAGGAGGAGGAGGAGACTTACCATAAAGGTAAATTGCAGCTTTACAACACGGGTTTTTATCTGAGATGAAACAAAATATATGTTATTTTTATTATGTTCATAATTTAGCTCTTAAAACTAATTCTAATTAACTTGTTTGATATTTTCCATTAGAGTATTCACTTTAAAAACCACAGCAGTGTATCTCTTGGTATTCTTTAAAGCGTCTTTAGCTTTGCTAATTATCTAAGACAGTGAAACAAAATTCTGAAATACAACTATTTAATTTGATCATATCATGGCAAACACATCGTGCACAGTAAGTATACTTATGTGGTCACGACAGATATTTCATCTAGAGTAAAATATTAACGTCGTGTCAGAACTTTGCACATTTTGTGATGTCTTCTTGAAGTTCATTAATGTTGTGTGTGATAAGAACTTGAATGTCTTGGATGACGTATTTCAGATGAGGCTTCCCTGTTACATGGTTCTGGAAAAAGAAAATATTGTTATGTACAGTGTGCACTGTTAGGTACCTCTTATGTGATTTGTTGGAATAACAACAGCACCTATTTAATAATTAAATTAAAAAGAATTTATTTTAAATTAAATTAGCAAGTAGTTTTTGCATAATAAACAATTCCGAGAACATGTTAACAAGACGAACTGACTCGATGCAAACAATGACAGTAACACAACAACCATGTTCCACCGCACACTTGCAGCTCTATATTACTTTTTGGCATGAAGCAGGCGGTAATTCTATGATAATTCCACGTAAATAAAACTTCAAGAAAAGTCTTTGATGTTCGTAAATTATCATTCACATTAAAGTGGTATTTGTCATATACAAATTAGTTTTACATGAACTTATGTTTTTATGCAAAGTTGTATCAAATAATGACAAATACAACTTAACTGTACAAGTTTCATAACAATTTCATCTCAATTGCCCCTCCCCCCCTTTAATAATACTTTGTGTTACTTTTAACAAAAATAATATATTTCGATAAAAATTAGTATTTTTAAGACAAAATATTTTTGGCTATTAAAGAAATAAATGGAAAATATGTAAACTTTATTCAAACTGCCATATTCAAGCTATCTCCATATGCTGATGTTGATACTCATTCTTGTAACATTTTCGAAATTCATTTTTTTCTTTGTCTTACCTAGAATACAGAGAGCATCCCCAATTACACAAGTTATGTGGTATTCCTTGTATATTTCTCCATCAGCCCCATGTTCTTGGATGTAACTAAGGAAGAAATATACAAAACTCATTACAGCCTTGAATCTTAAAATATCATTTAATTTGTAATTACTTTCATTATGACTGGTGAAGCCATAGCTTTGTTGATACAATTTTTTTTCATATTAGCGTAAAACTCAACCTCTCCTGAGAAAGTGTATGGCTCCTGCCCAGATCTTTGTTTTTATTTTTAATTAGGGGCGAACAATAGCCAAAGTACCATACATAATAATAATATTCAGTATAAATAAAACAAGACCTTATAGTATGTAATACCATAATAAGGTCTAGTCTTATAATAATAGTTTGGCAATAAATTAAATAATAATTTATATTAATTTATATTCTCATTTGCATTTATTGACTCAATAGAGATATGGGGTACGGCACATTGTGTGAAGCTGTTTGTAGAGTTGCACTCACAATATCCTACAAGTGTGCATTGGGAAGTTCAATGGTGGTTTGAGCAATATATAATTACACCCAGTCCTCTCCACCTTGTTGTTGATAAACAAAGTTTATATAGTAATGTTTTCTTACTGGTTATAGGCCAATCAATATTTTTTATCTGTTTGAGCAGTAGAGGTCCATAAAAAAAGTTTAAATAGAAAAAAGGCTTCATATAGTTAATTATTCCCATACACAGATAATAATATTTTGGTGCAAAGCTACTTTTAATTTGAACAGTGGCAAGAATTGTCAATGGCATGCATTAAAATATTACAATAAGCCATTTGATCGACACATAAAACAATATGATTTATAAAATAAAATGATGAAGATGTACAAACATACAACAGCTTATAATTATTAATGAAAACATGGCAATACACTGATAAATAATGATGAACGGCTTTATGTGTTTTGAAATTATCTCTTTTCAAGCTCCACTTGAAACAATTCTCAAGCAGACTTCATATATTTTTCCAAGCCTTCATATTACATTTTCCATGTCTTTCTCTTTACTTCTATATGTATATATATATATGTATATATATATATGTATATATATATATATATATATATATATATATATATATATATATATATATATATTTGGAGAATCATATTCCATACACAGCAATCTTCCATATGCAAAATTTTAGAAGTCAATTTGGCATTTGCTGTATGTTGGAATAAGAATACAAAATAGTTCATATCTTTCTATCGTTAAGCATTTACCTGTCGGCTTTAATGTACTTTTACTGTTTAGTAATAGATTTCTTGTGAATGTTGAAAAGACAGTAGGCATCACAGCATAACTTCTTTTGATTGAGTTACAACCCTTACTCACACACCAACTCCTGATGAAAGCTGCATGTCTCAGGCGCACTAAGATGGAGTTAATGTCATCATTGATATCTGATTCATTAATGAGTTTACAAAGAGTTGGTATAAACCACTTCTCATCAGTATATGGATCAGTAGCAAACACTTCTGACCTGAAAAGGATGAAAAAATATCATTATGATGACAGTTTAGTGACGCATAAAAGGCACCACAATATTTATCGTTATAATCATAATTTCCTGTTTATTTGTAAGCAATGTAATAAAGTATTGTAATAATCCAAAAATTGGAAAGCAGGTTTTTGATGGAGATCAGTTATATTGCAATCGAGCGCTCGACAGTGCATGCATGAATGTATGTAGTGTGGTGTTCCATTCTTCTTTTTCTTTTAGTCCATTAGTTAAATAGACTCTCACCTAAACCAGTTTCTCATAATTGTTTTTTTTTCCTTCTTTATATAAGTTCAAAATTTAACGTATATAAACCACTAAAGTAATGTATAATATATGTTTATTACAATATATGAAAGCACAGTATAATAATCATGTCACGTAACTTGAGGACCACACAGTCCCTTGAATGCATCTCTTTTTATTAGTGCATTCATATTAAATGTTATATGTCATGGGAAATAGCTTATTATATAAAATTTCTAGGGCTTAGGTTAATCGGAAGCTGTTGAAAAAATTATTTCGATCGTAAAGATATAAGACGAAACCTGGAGCTAGACATTGAAGCTGAATTGTTAGTTGATAATAAAAGCATAACTGGTTTACCCAAAAATTATAATTCCAAGAGAAGTAATCATGTAACCACTCCTGTTCATTTTAGAAAGGACCAGCAACAAAGTGGTGCTATAGAAATTAACAATGGAGAAAGCGAAAATAACAAAACAGACCTTATGATAAAATATTTGTGTGAACCAAATTTTTATCATTATATGGTAAAGGTAACGTATAACAAAATATTTTAATCTAAACCAATACACATAATAATACATTACATGAATAAGGATATTATTTATCATTGGTTAACATTGATTATCGTTTGCACCAGATATGGAACATGTAATGTTTCCTAGGGAGGTCAGTATTGGTTGGCTGTGCAGTCTAGTATTGGTTGGCCTATTTGAGCAGTGTGTAGCTGTCCTAGGTGTGCAGTTCCACGCTATTACCTATACTGTGAACACACCGTTATCTCAGGGTATATCCACTTTGGTCTTATCTGCTGAAATTTGTTTTCTGACTCCCTGTTTTTTCTATTCATTTCAAAACATAACATTTTTATTTTCATTAACTTGTACCATAAAGTCACCATTTCTTTTTTTTATATAAATGATGAATAACTTAAAAATTTTAAAATAGTTACAGAGGTCAAAAAACTTGAAAGGAATGTTATATATCGATATTGGAACACAAGTGGTTATATAGCTCATCAGTTAAACAGCAATGGAATTAATTTCAACGGTACGCTAATATTCAATAGAAGAGTTCGTCCTGAAGGTGGAATGCGTGGAACGATGGGAAAAGGAGAAATTGTGATGTGTTATAAATATATAAAATGAAGCAAAAATATGTGAAGTAATAATAATAGAACGCATTAAAAAAAAATTGTTGTTTATATAAAAATGTAAAATAAAAATATCTAATAAATATAAAACTTAATAAGATGTATAAAGAATATCAATGTTAAATTAGTCTTAACAAAGGATTTTAATTATTCTATTGACATCCACTTAAATTGTGTCCACCTTTGGTTATACAAATGACCAGCTACGCTAAACAGCTCTTCACTTACGACGTTTATATGTGGTACTGACAAGAACTCGATTGCTGCTGGTCTTAAGACTTGGTATAGCAACAAATTATTAACATTTCTTTACAGTCTTGGCTTTCAAAGGAAAGTATTGGAAACCAGTTTTTGCACAATGTTTGCATTCTATTTGCCTTGATTGCTCATTGGCTTGACATCACAATTATTTGAATTGTCATCTAGCAGCAAGTTTGATTCTTCCGCTGTATTTAGCTGTGAAGATGGAAGCCGAGCAGACATATGTTTCGACTGTGAGTTGTGATTTAAAATTTCCAAAGTTTAGTCTTTGCTGAAATTATTTTATTTTTTGACAAATATTTTGTTTTATATTTAGTATGATTGTAATTAAATGCGAGCAATGCCTTGAATATATGAATAGATGATTGATGATGAGTGCAACCAACATGTTTTTGATGATTTTGTTCTTCATCACAATTCATTGCTTTCGGAGAATTTTGCATTATTTATCGTTTTCCATTTAACTTTACTATTATAGATATAATCATAGGTACAAGAGATACATCTGGAGAAATGTCCAGAGTGGCTCGGTAAAAAAGCATTGGAAGACACAACAATATTTTTCACTGTTTATTCTGTGACGGCACCTTCTTCAACGTGGAATTGGTTGATAGCAAGCTTTGCTCCTTTAAATGCTTCATCATTAAATAGATGCTATTCCAATAAATTTCTACATCCTATAAAAACAGTCAACCATGAGAATTGTACTCAGTCATTTGAATTATGCAAGTTATATTTGCAGCATGTGCAATAATATTTTGGGGTGATTTTTTTTTAGTTTTTGTGAAATATATGTACCAATATGGTTACCTTCCAAAACAGTAGCACTACATTCTGGCACTGTTAATTTTGAATGAAATAGATAGTAAAACTTAGCAAACTTGTGTATATATATATATATATATATATATATATATGTGTGTATATATACATATATATGTATATATACATGAAGACGCCAGGATGAAGTGAATGCTAGTAGCATTCACTTAGCCAATCATGGCCGTCGGTATGCACACCACCGTCATTTGTATCGGGTCTTGTATGCGGAAAATTCCCAAGTCATGTACAGTCTCAGTGATGGCTACGATTTTTACTATTGTTTTACCAAGACTTGATTTTGCTCGAGAATGACCGAGATTGAGACTGAAACCGAGATCTCAAGTCGGACTTTATTGGTATTGTATCAGTAAGTTAGATAGATTTGTGAAAGTTATTGTCCCCAGATTATGCTATAAAATTAATGCAAGTGTTGATAGTGGAAGCAAATGAACAAAATTATTAATAATGAACAGTTTATATCATGGAAGTAAATACGTCATTGCTTATTGCAAGTATGTTTGAAGTGTCACAATACAACTCTTCTCAAACAGGTCTGAAATATATACATGTATTTATACTCACACATACACATCTATATGCATGCGTGCATGTGCATACACACATACGCACACATACACACACACACACATACACACACACGCATATATATATATATATATATATATATATATATATATATATATGTGTGTGTGTGTGTGTGTATCTCTTTCAAGAATGTATTCAAAGTGTACATACTATATTGAAGAGGATCATCACACAAAATTAAAATATGTCTACTAACCTATAATTGCTGCAGGTCAATATTAGAATATCTGATTCGTAAGCCATCTCATAAGGGCTCTCTGTTGTTCCAGCTTGTTCAATTACGGAAGGCCCTGAATTAGGTCTAAACCAACACTCAATTTGTACAAATGTCTGCAATTAACAAAATGCATTCATATTTAATAGTGGAGCGTGAACACAAACCATATGGTGTGGAAGCGGCACGAACATAATAAAGTTAAATGTAAATTGTTTCATTACGGATTAGTATTTACCTGTATCGAATTATGAAAGCGAATTTTTACTAACCCTGTTATCGTAATTGTTCTGTCTTTGACATGTTTTCGTACGATATATTGTTAACTGAAATGCTGGATGACAGATAAAAGTTCAATCGGCTAGTTACTTACATATTTTAATATGCACCAATTATTCTTTAAGCAGAACTATTTAAGCTAACGTATGGTAGACTGCAACTAATTGCAGAAATTATACATACAAATGCGATTATATTTCTTTTACTCGCACAGAAGCATCTACCACATTTTATAGAATTTACTTATACACAACTACTAAAAGTACAAATACTCAACTCTCATCTAATGGGTCATATCTTTTGTAAATCTGGATGTATACTTGAATGCAAAATGAGGTTATAAGATGAGGGTGTACACTTCATTGCAAAATGAGAAATATTACAGAGAAAAAAAATAATCTAATCTTTTGTTAAAAACAATAAAACTTTATCTGGACCTACATTTTTAATATATTTGGCGTTAAATTTGTAGAAATTCATTATTCACAATGAAACTACGTGATGTAGTATTATTTCTACTTTATTTAAGTACTTTACCACGACCTAGGTTTCGTTGTATTACAACTTCTTCAGGTGGGCTATAAGCAAAGATTGTATACTGTAGAATACTACATCACGTAGTTTCATTTAATTGATAATAATGAATTTCTACTAAATTAACACCAAATATATTCATTCATTCATTATTCATATTCATGATTTCCTATTCCTGCTAACATCCAGAAAAGACCTCCATCGACCAAAGACTGATAATTAGTGGCGTAGTAAGACTAGAACAGATTTTAGTACAAAAAAAAGTAAAAACTCAATAAACTGCTTAACTTGACACATTAGTTAAAATATGGAAAGTATCAGGTAGATGGCGAAGAATAAAAGCTGTTAGGAGAGGTATAATTTGTTTAAGGTGACTTTTGAAAATGTGCATTTCAAGATTATTCCATAATTTATTGGTGAACACATTTAATGAACATTTGTAGAAGGAGAAAATGTGTCAGGAGTGAAGGAAAGCGTGTAGTTTCTCTCGACAGAGACCTAAACCGTGAGGAGACAAAGGCATGAATCTGGAAGTGAGATGATATGGACAGTGGGATTTAGGTAACACATTAAAAAGTAGAGAAAAGGTCGCACTTGGCACTGATGTAAATGTGCATCAACATCAGTCACATCCTAAACTCGGAAAAATGCTTTTATTTTCTGCGGCCGAAAATATGGCACATACGTGAATTATAAAAGCCTTTCAACTTGCTCATTAAGATCAAGATAGCACATGTCCTAAAAAAAGAGTAATTGTAGCAACAATGCTGGACTGAAGTGGATTTTCTTTAAACAGTGTACTGTCCCGATGAAAACTCAATGGCGAAGATTGTTGACGTGGAGCTGTCAATTAGGGTATTGATTGATCAATAGACACAGGTTTTTTAGTGTAGTAAATAAAGGGGCGACAGTGTAGTTTAATGTGCATTTAATATAGCCAGGTGGCCAGCCATCTTGACCGAGCTTAAATCTCAAGAAATGTTAGTGGCCCTACTTTAGCTATCAAGAGATCTTATTTGCAGAACAAAGATATACAAGCTGTTTGATCAGTGCTGTAAGTGACGAGCGTTGCAACCCTCCTAACTTGTTGCATTCCAAGGCACCATGGAACCCAAATGCTGACATAGGCCATTATACCAAGGTATATTGCTATATAGATAAC
Source organism: Druceiella hillmani (assembly GCA_039881145.1). Classification (NCBI taxonomy): domain Eukaryota; kingdom Metazoa; phylum Arthropoda; class Insecta; order Lepidoptera; family Hepialidae; genus Druceiella; species Druceiella hillmani. The sequence goes on from JAYKKI010000024.1 coordinate 20,662,301, forward strand.
TTTGAGTATCGAGTTATTCAGCTCACAACCCATCATGGCAAGCCGAGCTGTGACATGGAAAGTTACCCTGGCTCTCTCTCCGATATATGGAAGGAAGCTCTGCCTCACACAGCCTTTTAAGGTGCAAAGCTGAGCTTGTTGTTGGTGTCCCAGTCAAGTATTCTACAAGGTAGTCTGCCACAGTTCTTTATCTCTTGCTCGTCCGACCACCAGTAATGTATCTATTGCATAAGCAATGGTACCATATTCCGGAAGGAGTATTGCAAAAATTCCATTGAACATCGCATTCCACAGAATGGGACTTTGAGACAATCCGGTTGGTGGCTTGGTAATCGTCCAGTTTAATGTTAACTTTGGTTAATCATTTACATTGATAAAAGAAAGAGGTCTCTGAATACCAATTAAAATGGCTCGGTTTTTATTTTGGATAGATTAAAAGACCCATATTCTGGGCTATTAGTCAATCATATTTATATCTGCGTTTAGAGAATTTACAACAAACAAAATAATTATAGTTAGTATGTATATAAATTTGAAGATCATATGCGTACAAATTAAAATTCGAAATTTGGTTTATGAACACAGTGCCAAAAAATATAAGCAAAAAAAGCAGCAAAAACATTTTGGTGGCTACCAAATCAGTCCACTCTGAACAATTACTGAGAATTTTCAGTTTTATGTGCGACCAAATAGTTATAATTTGAAACATTCAGGGGACAAACTTGAGATATTGACAGAATTTACGCAAGCTTATAAAATATCAAAGTGTTACAATGTTACTGACAGCAAAGTATATGACAATATTGAATATTATACTTGGCTAAACAAATATCATACATGACTAGCCAGTGCGGTAGCAGTATTGTATTCAGGTCTGAAACCAGTTATGAAGTAGCTCATACTTATTTTAAATGTTAATTAATAAGGCACGGGCTATACGCTCAAGTCTTTTGGCTTTCATTAGATATCCATAATGGTATATTTTTAATGACTAAATACATCTATAGTGGTAGCAGTAATATTGTCTAATACATGTTTTGAGGGTAAGAATGTAGATACAACTATGAGAAGATTATAGGGTTTAAGCCTTGCATTTAATATCACAAGTTTTAGAAACAGGAAATTGCAAATCAAGGATTATAAAAGGTGCGATGTTACTCAAGATAAAGAACATGGTACCTGCGACTAAAGAAGAAGGAGGTTTAGCAAAGAAAGTGTTTAATAATAGATTGACATTGAACTAGCAACAGGAATTATCACACGACCTGTGATAATTGGGATATTGACAAATTTCCAAATCTTAATAAATCAACACTAAAGTAAGATGTTTCCAAAGCGAAGGTTACTTTCCAGTTAATAGATTGGGCATCTGAGAGAGTAGATATCAGGTCAATTTCTTTGTAATTTCAAAGTAAACCTGTTTTGCAAGTGGCTGGGTATTATATAAATTACTTGGAAATTTGACAAGAGAATGAAATGTATTCAGAAGAGTAAAGGCTTTCTTTGCACCTCAAAAGTCCCAGGTTGTCCCATTCAAGGACAGGCTGGTGATGAAAAAGTGGTTTTAAGGTGAAGCAGAAGTCTACATGAAAAAAAGACAAAGCACATAAAAAACTTTTTTCAACAAAACATCAGTTTAACTTAACAGCTCTCCTAAAGCTGTCATAGAGATGTTTTAGATGCGAAACAGCTAATTATTACTAAAAGTATCTAGAAGCTATCATGTCAAAATATGTATAGAATTTGTATTTCAGTGTTAATTTTTTTAAAGATTTGGATGTTTCGTTCCTCTGGCCAGTTATCAAAAATGGTAAGTCAAATATAAAGACTACAAAAACAGCTAATAAGATCAAACTACGACATATTAACAAATATAATCATAAATTATTTGTCTGCAATTTACTATTTGCATACACTACTGTCACTTGTTGCTTATGTATATTGCTCGATTTTATAAAGATTGACTAAAAGAGAAATCAGTATAAGCATTCCCTGTAAACATGCTGTATAAATATTAAATACGATTAATATATGTAAAAGTAAGCTTTGTAAATTATATATAGGTATATATATATTATGAAAACATTTTTAGTCACTGTAGAATATAATAAGACAACAGAGTTTTTTTCAAAATCACATAAGGTTTTTTAGAGACATCGAATTTTAATATTATAAGAGGAAATGAAATATTTCAATTACTAACTCTCCTATTACAACATTAAGAATTACTCATTAATAAAATGTAATTTTAGATTTTTGGAGTGACAAATTCATTTAGGCTAACTTTAAAATCTCATTGTCAACAAGAATGCATCTAAACAATCAGAAAAGTATCTGGCACCGACTGGAGATTGAAAACCGACATGTAGAAAAATTTTGCAGCAAGAAAAGTGACTGGAACTTATTATAATTACAGTGTCCAATGAAAGAACAATTATACAAATAATGAAAACTTTTTAATTTATACTATTATCTAACATTTATCAAAGGAAAATGATGCTTAAACTTTTTGCTGTTTTTTACTATTTTTTTGTAATTTTGTGTCATTAAAACAATATACAAATATTATTGGTAATATATCCAGTACTCAGCTTGTTAATTCAATTACAACTTACAATTTCAAGTTTAGAATAAAAATGAGAAAGTGGGTTGTAACATCCTCACTAAGTGAATTAATATTGTCAATCATCAAGCCCCAGGTTCGTATGTTCATAATGTTCACAATATATTTACTAGGGTCAAAAGTTTTTATAAAATGTAACTTATATAACTACCATAAAAAGTACATACAATATTTAAATCTAAATGTAAAAAAATCATTTATCGTAACAAAAATTTATTTTATCGTTAAGTTTCGAATCAAATTACAATCATACACAATTTTCAAAAAATCATAGCAACCAAAATTACTTTATTATCACTCGATTCGTTATTTCGTTTTCTTTCTCAGGTTATATAATATTTATATCTTTTTAACCTGATCAGTGGCGCTAGTTGCCATGTCACTCTACAAGTGACATACGCACTTGAGAGGTTAATGCACAGAACATGTTTGCATGAATAATTGTTAATATGCAACGTGTTACACTTAACTGGGCACAATACCTCATTCTGATACGCTTCTTGCTATTCGTTGTGTCATTTCTGTTTTGTCATATATGTTTTGTGAACGAAACAGTAATCAATGTTTCAGGTCTGCCTAAATAGATTCTTACAAAATTGAAAAATGTATACTTTGTATTCAACACCGAAATCATATTTAGCATTTTGACCAATTTTGATATCCTATAATTGAAACGGAAACGAAAATGGTTTATGAATATTGTATATTACTTAACATGAAACAAAATACATATAAAAATGTACACATAATAAAATGTAGTGTAAAATCCTTTGCTGTGTTCCTTTGGTACATAGGGCTGATAAAAAATGGTTGAAATGGAATATATTTATCCTCTGAGGGGACCAACATATTTTACGAGGGAATTGTGTGTTGTGTGAGGGCATGGTAAATGTAACTTAACTGGATAAGCCCAATTAACTGGATAAGCAGTCTTAACATGCCTGGGCCGAAAGTACTTTAAAGTAAGATACATATCTTGGTAAAAGGACAAGGTGTAAGTGCAAGGCTTCATTTACATCTTAAGAAAGAAATTACTTGATAACTAATAACTAAAAGGGGAAAAAGGAACATTTATAGGATCATTTTGTTCTCCGTCTTCAGTTTGCTAAGACTCTTTATCTTATGAAAAGGTATCAAGTTCAAAATTATATCACATACTTAGATCTATGGTTCTTTGGATCTGTAAAAAAATAAAGCTTCTAAGTCAAAGCGTTTAAGAAGAACCCTAAAAATAGGCCTTTTATGCCTCAAATTTTGACACTCAAAAATAAATTAATAGTTATAGGGTACTTACTCTTACTTAGAATTATGAAATTTGGAAAGGAGCAAGGTTTCACAGCACAAGTAAAGGAATAAATTTGAGAATATAACATATACTATTACCATACCAAATCCGTCCAGTAGATTTTGCATGATACCCATCCAAATTACGTACAGACAGAAAAAAATTTCAAAAAAGTTTTTTTGGCTTCCATTATTATTCTATACGCTAAATTCAATCAATTATTTTCAAATATTTTCAACACCTTGCTTGAAAAGTTCCCCAGTTGACCCATTTGCTTAGGCTATAGGGTTGCATTCTGTACATTTGTATTGCTAAATGTTTAAAGCCTCGGCTAAATACCACAACAATAAATTTAGCATTACAACACAACCTTCTGCAGCTGGACATGCCCTTTGTGTGACTAACTCTGTAAAATTTAGAATATTAAGTAATAATAATCAGGAAAACACACACACGTCAAATCAAAAGTTTTGTAATGAAGATATCAGTAGTGGTAATCCAACGATGCTGTAATAAATCCAATAATGCTGTTACATTGTCATTACATTCAACGTTTTGCGAGAGGCTAACAGAAGCAAAACAACAGGGTAATGTGCAAAAGAATGAATTGCATAAGAGAGAATTAAAATACAAAAAAAACAACAAACGGGACGGAGTAGGTTTCAATATTTTCTTTGGAGCGAAAGAAAGTTTATTGGGGAAGAAAAAAAATTTAATTTCATTTCTTTAGTCATGTGCAGAAGTTGCGATGCTCAAAATTTCAACAACCGTATAGACGGTACAGCTTATGTATTTTCATGCCACTTATTCCACTCGGAACAAAATATTTTTTGTACCAAACACCATGCCTTAAAATCAATTTTTAGCTAAATGTGTCACTAAACATGTGATTCTGGAATATTTGCTTCAGTTTAAATGTAGTACGTAGGCAAATATTGCTACAGGGGAATTATCATAAAATATGTATACCCTATAAATTTGATAATAATTATCATTTCTATTGCTTTCTTACTTACCGTCTTTCATTAAATTTAGATTACAATCCTATAAACATTTTATTGAAACCTTTCTCTTAACACAGATAGAAATACAATAATTCTATGGCCAACTTACTTCAATAATCAATATTTTTGGTTTCGTAACGAGGCTATTTGCTTCTTTGGGCATCATGAGAGTCACAAGATCGCCTTTGTTAATGGAGTCATCACGCGTTAACACAGTTTCATCATTACCACATGTCAGCACAACCACGGCGAAACATCCGTAGTCAGAAAGATCCTGACTAGTCACTGAAATATTATTCTTATCAAAGTATTTCTACACCATTTTGCTTAGATTACATTTGCATTATAAGATTATTATTTATTGAAGTAAAATAGAATACATGAAAAGAAAATGCCACTGCGTCTAGAATGAAATAGGGAAGGAAGCTTAATCAAAGTATGGAAGACTTCTAGTGATATTTGTGAGTACCTTTACTGCAATGCTTATTTTATTAATTTCTCTGACTTTTTACAATATTGTATTTCGATGTCCTACATACATAAGCATATTCAAAATAAAAATTCATTGATTTAGTTACACAACTAGGTCTGGCCAGGACAATATACAATTTTGAAGCTTATATCTTACAGACGTATAGACAGATAAATTAGTGAGGACAAACTGAAAAACCCATTACCTTCTGCCAAAATATCAATTAGCTGTTTTGTAGAACAATCAGTATAACAGTCAATATGAAAAGCTCGCTTTGTGAAACATTGCGTCAAGGCCTCTATTTTACTCTCTGTATTGTATCTTGGCTCGTGACGATAAAAATTGACTTGATTAAATATTAACATCTTATTTTTCTCAAATTTTTCTAATTCATAAGTTGCTGCGTCTTTATTAAGTGGCCATCTGTTGGAGGTGGATGTCAATTCTTTTTCCTTATTTTCAGCAGTGCCACCTTTTTGGTGCATCTTCTCAAAATTATTTTAGCTGAAATATAAAAGAATTGTAAATTTTACCAAGTCTTACCATTAGCTAATTTAAAAAGTTGCCAAAGAAATTTGGCTGTTTTAATGCTAATAATTCTATCTTTTAAAGTCTCAATGCAGTTGTAGTTGATAACCCACAATAGCTATATATGAAAAAGAATGAAGGTAGTATGGGTATCAATCAATACATAGCTCACAAACTGATGAATTATGGGATTCAATTTAAACTGATAAACCATTGGACATTGAAGCTAGAAAAAGCCATTCGTCACCTTATCCTGCAGTGAAAGCAGTCATAAAAGGGATATATTACACCTTGCGAACTAGATAATGCTTCCCCACTTGAAAAAGCAACCGTAGGATACAGAAATAACGGCTTTTTGTTTTTTTTGTATCGATTAACAAAAAAAGTGACTACAATAATAAAGAAGATGTCATTATCTCAAAAATAGCTCAGGCTTTAAACTAGCAAAAGTGTTTAAGGTTACTAGCTCTTCTCATAAAACATCTAACTGAAAAGTCATTTTGAATTCAAACTTAATGGTATCCAATCAAAACTGTAGTCGTACATAAATTTTGAATAAAATCATAATTGGGATAAGATATTTATGTTCAACCTAACCAATAAATCCTGGCGTGAACCCATGGTCATGTCCTATATTCAATGAATTATGATTAGTCAAAAAACTAAGTGAATAGCCCAGAAAAATTAATTTCTCCATATTATATAAAACATTTGTGTGAATAAGTTTGAAAAATGGACTTCATATTATCGTCGAATACATCTTTTATTATAAATCAATATTTTTCTAACATAATTTTTTTGCACTATTTTTTTGATTGCAAAATAAATTGATTAAAAAACGTCCTCGAACTTCATTTTGTGACTTTGAGTTTCGTGCCTTAATGATGAAAAATTGACTAAAGTAAGATTGAATTTACAGCTACAATGACCAAAAATAAAAATGTTTTAGAAAGCACTTACACATGTCAAAGCGTGTCAAAGACAATGACGAATCTCATGCAAGCTAAGGAAAAGAGTAATTCTTTACTAATAATAGGAATTTAATAATATCACCATCAACGTCTAGTTGAAAGTTATGAAAAAAATGCTGTAACATGCATAGTTTGTGGGTATTATTCAATGTATTTCCGATTACTGAAGTTGTATATTTTTATAATCTACGATATAGTTAACCGTTTGAGTGCCGACGAGCGTGATAGCGTACTAACTAAATTTGCCATGAGCGCGATGGCACTTGCGAAAACAGATGCTGTTTAGCGCACGGTAGGCGAGGTTGTTCGCACGCATCGCTAATTTTTTATCTTTCTACGTGTTACATAAAGTTCAAATTATAATATTATTAGTAATTACAATATATAAAGGATCCAGGAAAAGAAAATTTTTAACCCATAATATCGAAATACGAAAATAATTCGAGTGAAAATGATCGTTTTTCAAGTTGTGAAGAAAGTGATAGTGGGAGTAGTGACATTGTGGTGCGCTCACAATCTTAACAGTACGATAATATTAGATATTTGGCATAATGCAAATTTTGAGTGATAGTGATAATAGTGACGATAACAATTATTTTGCTGATACGGAGGATGTACTGGACTGCGAAAATGACAATGTGACCTTGATTTCAGTTTTTGTTATAATTTTTGTTTACAAAATATATTTCCATAATTTTCTTTGTACTTTATTATCTTTGTACAAGTTTTTATTAAGAAAACACTGAAAAAATTATTAAAATTGGATAATTTTTGGAAAAGATACAGTTTTTTTTTCGAGACAAGGGCAAATGACATCAAAAACAAAAGATTTCTTTGGCACTTTTAAGTGTATATGAGTAAAAAACAATGGCACTAAAACGGTTAATAATGAATACCCCCAATCGTCAGGGTGAACTGCATTTATTTATATTCTTATCGATTAAATCACTTGAATAGTCGCTAATCAACAGGTAAGTTGAAAACAAATATATTTTTACATGTTGACAAATTCTTATAAACCTGCTCATTGCTATTTGTAAAGAAATAGGCGAAACAAAAGCTTCCCTTGAGACCGTAGATCATGGAAAGGTGATTTCAAATTTTTCACATGTCTTAATTGTATGCTAATTAAGTAAATTATTTTCTAAATATCCAAATAACAAGAAAATCGAGGATTTCATTTTTTTCCATGTGTGTATTAGTAAAAATTAGCTAACGTGTTGATTTATCGATGCATACTTGGTACTGAACATGAAATATATCTAAGTTCACTCACGTGGCACGCGGAACAATACCAGGTATGCACTGGCATGTCACTTCACTTTACACCGACGTTCAACTCCCAACGAAATATGAACGATTATAGTCAGGGATTATATTAAGTAAGTTTATTTGAATTGGATATGTAAAGTAGTGATATTTTTAAAGTTAATTATTATCAAGAGTCTACTAAAGATCGACTGTATTATTATATAAATTTAAATCATTCCAGCATGATAATTCATGCTTGTCATAAAATTTGAATGGAAAACTGTATGGAAACAGTAATTCTTAGTTGGAATCATTTTATTTTCACACATTTATTTTTAGTCGTATAAGCTAAAATTTTTTATATAAAATACGCTGGTTTACTTCAAGTAAGGGTACTATAATTTTACCTGAAGTTTTCTACCTCGATCCTATAAGAATATTCACCACACATAACACACATCATATATGTAACAATGTATTAGAACTTTGTAACCTACAGAAATTCATACCTAGAGAAATGTTTTGAAACATTTCAACTGTATATAGAAATCCAGAAAGTCCACTAAACCAAGATATTTCATGGGCACTTTTGTAATATTATACTGAATTAGTAGAAAAAATAATTTTCACGGATACAATGTTAAACGCTATTTTAGTCACAGTGTATTTTATTCCATACTTTTTTGTTTAGTTTTTATCTTATCAGCAGGATAAAAATATTGCATACTATTATCTAAGAACAGAATGCATGGTCAGATATTTCAGCAACTGATATGAATTTGTGTTCAAGTATATTTATGTACCGGAACTGATGTCATAGGTATTATTGTTTTAAGGTTAACTAGCAAGCGAGTGAATACATATAGAAATTTATACCACTTTTAATTAATATCTCTTTTTGATAAATTACAAAACATAACGTTTATATTCCTTTTAACATTGGTTAAACATAATAGTCCATTTAATAAGACCAGTATTTTATGCTCACCACAATGTTCAACCAAGTTTGCTGTATTAAAGACATTATTACTTAAAGTATTAAAAGGAGGCGAAATTTGGGTTATTTTAAAATAAGACTTTTTTATAAATGATGAAAAAATGACAATGTCGAATAACCATTTATACAAAATATTGAGAATCTGTACGTTAATATCGAGAAATGTCAAATATTTTTTAATGAATCATTATCAATAATCTGTAATTGGCATTATTTATGGTCTTATGTCATTATTATATGCCGTCATCAACCATGCTAATAAAATTAATTATTTTTTTCGCAATAAATCTATGCTCTACTGTATGAAGTATTTTTAATATATTCATTAACGATCTTCAAGTTTTGCCAGTTGGTAGTTTAATCACATAAATGCACTAACTCATACAAAGCAGAATTAAAATTTAAAATCGCTTAATAAGAAAGTACTAAACAAATTTTAAAGTATTCCGCAAATATAAGTACTCATACAATCGTACTAATAAAATTATAAAAAGTCAAAATATGAATTTTTTAAAATTTTTGAAAAAGTTTCATTAGTAGAATTGTTCCACTGTTGAGAATTCTAAATGACAGCAATATAACGAAAATGTTTTCCATAACTGAAATGTTCATGTTCGACTGCACATCTGTGCTTGATATATAACGAATCAGTAAGTAAAACTATAATATAAGTTACCAATGATATATTATTGAGAATGATTACATAAGTTGCTATTTTGTTCAATGTTAGAAAAAATATATATAAAAAAGCGTGTTTGAAAATTCATCAGTAATTTATCAGGGCCATTGATAAGTTCAATTTTTGCATAACAACATTCTAAAATTATTTTCGCTGTTTTGCTTTCACATATATTTATAAAAATATATTAATGAAATATTGACACAACAAACTGAAAGCCATTAGAAAATTAAGAGAAAATGGGTTTACTGCAGTTAGTTGATGATATCACCACAAATACTTTCAATAAATTGGTAAAAATTGTGAAACACACCTTTAGTGTCTTTGTTCACAATCACATTTTAAATTCACTGCTTACCTTTTGTGATATAATTTTTTATTAAACGCCAATATCTACTTTGTGTTATTGCACAATAAGTAAAATGCTGCAGTCTGCCATTTGCTCTGTATTATGCAGTTGCTGATAAGATATGATTAACCAAAGACATTATCCGATAAGATTTATAATCGGTGTAGCATCATAGCGTAGGCATTCGAATGAAATCAAGGGGTCACCCCTGATTTCAATCTTGAACTAGTATGTCAACATCGAACTGTAAGAATGTCCACAACAAAAGTTGGAGATATAACAGTATGCACATTTTAATAAGTATTTAAGATTTAGTTTCCAAGTTCCAAAAAAAATATTCAAGTCGTTCAGCACCTTGCAGTCTTCCAGCAAATCTATTGAGGCAAAATTTAATATGTGAGTATTTATATATGCCTTAAAAAATTAATACGTAATTTTATTACTGATTCATCATGGGTGTATCTACCACCTAATTGTAGGGATAATTCAACATTTATCTATTTCAATTTTTCGTATCCATTAATTATGAGCGACTGACTTAACAGTTTTACTAATAAAGTCGCTATATGATCGTAAACACCCGTATAGTTATTCAGGGAATAATAGATGTATAAGAAGTGTACGAAATTGTTATGACCGCTGTACACACTCGTCTGAATACTCCCGCTAGGTATTCCCCAGGAATGTACACTTTCACCTAGATCAGTTGCAGTTGTGAATTCCGAGGAAATGGACAATTACACAGAAATTGCTGCTGCTGTTGCTCTATGTGCCATCAGTTATTAAAGATATTTGTACATGTAAATAACAAAAAAAATTAAATAAAAATGGCATAATCGAAGATAGTGGAAGATCACAATGTCTCGTGATAGCATAGTATGTAGTTTCTTTAAGGTTTCAATTTAAAAAAATCAGTAAAATATTGGCGTTAGAAATATATATTCCGTCAGCAAATATAGCCAATTTGTAAGCTGTTTGTGATCAGCAAAATATCAAAATTGTGTCGCATTAATACTTGATTGATTAGCAAATTAAATATACATATTTGGTGCATTATGTGAGTCAGGTTTAACTAAATTTCGGTATCAAAGTTGAAAATAATATTTTATATGTGTATTTATTTGCATTATTATTAACATTTTTGGCCTGCTCTTGTACTTAATGTTATTTCTTGCAGACAAAATATGGAAGAACAGTTGACTGAATTAGTGGGGGAGCCGTCCAGCCAATTAAGGAAATTTACAAGGATGTCTTTAACAGATTTTAATTATACGCATTGAGATTTTGGCTTCTGGATATAACTTCAACAGCCTTCATTTTCTTTTCAAGATTTCCTTCTTTTATATACAGAATAGTACTTGAAGTATGTTTAGCATTAAATGAAATCCTGCAGGATAAAATCAAGGTAATGTAATAAAACTATATTTTTGATTGTTCATCAGTTTTTTATTAATAATCACCATTCACTATCACTATCAATATAATTCTAGTAATTATTTTCTCTAATAAATATTGAAGTAAAAATATTATACTTCACTGAGAATATTTTCATATTGGTTTCTGCGTTGTGAAGTTTTAGTTGTAAAAAATTGATCAGATAATATGGTAATTGAATTCAATGCTGGCATTTGTTGGGAAGGAAAAAATATTTTTTGTGCTATTATCGATGTAGTTTCTGTTGATTCTGGTATATGAAGAACTGGAGGAATTGTTGAACTATGACTGGAAGTCATGGATGTATTAATATCATTGTGGGCTCAGATTATGCTGAACATGCTGAACTTAATTGGCGAGGTGAAGGAAAAGGGGATGAAGCATAATTTATAGTCGCAGAAAGAAAGAGAATATTTGGTCAATTCATTTTTTTAAGTATAAACTGCAGCCTGTCTATGTCAGATAGTTTCCTGAGCCAACGTTTTTCCACACAGGTGACAATCATCCCCTGCTGTTGCATTTGTGTTATTAGTAACTCAATTTAGTGTTGATGTTGCATCTTTCATATTCTGCTCAGCTTGTGCCAGTTCTGGTGGATTTTTGTGTAGGCGCTGTGTCGGAAGAGATACAAATGATGGCAATCCCAATCTGAAGTTTTTCATTTCTTTAATCCGCAAATAAAATAATATAATACTTTACGTAAGTAGGATTTGGATTGTCATGCTTTTGATTGACTTGAAAATGGAGGTTTGTGTGTGATGCAGAAACTCCTCTTAAAACACTAAACATAAGAAAACTGCTTATCTTCTATAGCATTTTCATCATGTGCTAGTCTCTGACTTTATTCCTCACTATAAGATTCTTCAGTCCTCTGAGGCTGTGTATTCTGTAAAAGTAAAAATAATATTTTTTCTTTATAGTAGCCATCATATCCAGAATCATGGCTAGATGTAGAAAGAGGCTATAAATTTCCTCGATGCATTGGGGCAATTGATTTTCAGCATTGTCCTTCTAACGCTAGTAGACAGTGACTACAGATTTTTATTGCCAGACATCAAGGATGAATTGACAACAGAGGAGTGGTTCGTAACAGTTTTTTATGAAAACAATATGTTCTAATGATCTTAACTTACTACTGGCCTTATTAACAGGTTCAGCGAGAGATGTTCCCTGTGTTTTTTTGGGAGCTGGCACTTGTGCTCAAAGCAGACATATTATGATACCATACCACAATGCAAGTTCACATAGGTAATCACAATGCATGTTCACATAAACATGTGTTTAATAATAGACTTTCAAAAAGAATATAAATTTCATCAGGTAGTAGTTATTTATGGTGATGATCCAGTCTGGTACTTGGCGAAAAGAAACTGCAAAATTTCAATAAATCATTGCTGTAACACCTTTGCCTCATATATCTGCAAGACCTACACTTAATGCAAATCAAATTCGAGAAAAGTTTACATCATATTTATGTTGTGTAAATTAATACGGCGGGTAAAATTGTTTATTCTCTAAAGTTTTAAGAGGTTATAGTTCTTTTATAAATTTTATACATTTAATTAAATGAAATTATATTATTTCCACAGCAGCAGTTCACAGCGCCATATTCATTCAACTGACTAATATCTTTAATAATATTTAATATTAATAACAAAAATAAACACCAATGTTGTGTGCAAATGTTAATAAAATTTGTTTGATTTTCAGTGTTTGTTGTTTTCTTGCATTCATACAATTGTTCCAAAAAAAATTGCATTATGTAAAAATACAAACTAGATATGTTTATAAATTTCTTCTGATCCTACTCCAAACTTCATCGAATTTTGAAATTTTTTTAATTGACCTCGATAAGGTGCCATGAGTGAACCCCTTTTCTTTTTCGACTCTGGAAGAGAAAATCCGACTTGTTCACTGATGCGAGTCCATGCGTCATGCAAATGCTTCTTATCCTTATGAAACCTGTGTCTAGGATCCCGCAATACGGGTTTTATTTGGTAAATTTGTATGAAATTATGTTCACTTTCATTATTCCACATTTTCTTAAACACAATACTACGTCTTCATGGTCCCACGGCGCGAGCGAGACTATGAGAAGCGAGAGCATACAGTGACACACTCGCAATTCGCACGAGACCTTTAACTTGGGCCGAAAATACCGGCACGGCATGGAGAGCGACCGAGGAACACAGAGACACCCCAAGACTAGGCAAGCACTACTCTATAAGCCCTGCCTCGAAGTGTCTCGCCGGGAGTATACAGCCACCATTACTAATAATCCCTGTATAAGCACTGTATAGAAATACAATGTTTATAAACCGTGTAGAGCAATGACGTTCGAAGTTGCTAACTTATTAACGTATCAAAGTGCATACGAATATTATCTGAAGAAAAAAAGATCTAATGGGGAACGTGAAAATTACACAATTATTTAATATCTCCCAAATACATTTGAAATTTTGCAAATAATTCGTATATTAACACTTTTTTCAAATAGTAATAATTTGTTTTATAAAATAAAACATGCAGAATCATACATGGCACCAATTTTGCGTTAATATTTTTTTCATTGTCTACTCTACGATTGATGGAAATGGTTTTGAATGATGAAAGAATGGTTTTGATGGAAAGTTCCGATCAATCTATATGCATATTTATTTTTTTTTTGTAGGTTTCACTTTATCATATATATGAACACGAAGAGATGGGAGCACAAAAGTGGAAGAAGAGGGAAAAGGTACATACCTATTATTTATTTATAATAATCATCCTCAAAAACTTTTATATTAAGTGGAGATTGTTTTAGATATGCTTAAAGAAGCTATTAAAGACTTTGTGGATGTAAACGACAAGAAAAATATAGACACAAATAAAAACAACTCTAAAGTAATAGTTTGGAGGAAAATACATGAAAGGTAAGTCGAAATGCTGATCACTGTAATATATATTCATCTAGGAATGCAATATTCCTAAAAACATGAACGCATCTGGGAAACATTGAAATCACTAAATATAAAAGAAAAATACATCAATATCCTAAAAAACATTTATGACAACAGCACAAGTAGAGTCAAGTTAGATAGAGTTGATGCAACAATCAACATGAAGAGAGGTGTGAGACAAAGCGACCCAAGTTTTCCAAAATTGTTTATAGCCGCTCTAAATATGCGTAAACAAATAACATCCTCCTTTTTTGAAGTTGTTTAAAAATGAGATTAAATCTTTTTTTTAATCATTTTTAAATTTTAATATTGTAAAAAATAGTTATCAATGACATGTCAAATGCAAACTCAAACAAATTATTTTCATTTAAGTGGACATCCAAGTGTTTTAAATTTTCTCGAAATCTTTTGAAGGTATTCTTTTTATACTTGTATTTTTTTTCACTCTTTTTCACTGCTTTCAGTTGTAATAAATCTTAAACACAGGATGTAGAAAAAGGCTCTTTCAATTATATTTTAGTATACTACTGTGATAGACTTGTAAGTATTCCCTTCATTGTAGTTGGAAGAAATATTTAAGCTGCCTTTATTTTTTGTTTACGCCTAAATAATAGTAGGTTGTAGATTGTTTAAAACAGGGAAGACAAATTGATTGACATTCATTATGTATATTGAACTATAATTATTACGTTTATGAACTAGGCGGAAGAACATGCCAACGCTTAATTAGCCAGCTTTACTAGATCCCTGTGCGGTTTCAAAATATCAAATATAGAATTACATCAAATATTCTTCATCGAGTTAGTGGTAAAATTGATCAAGTATTGTCCACCAAATTTTACAGATGGCTTTCATTAATTAAGTATTATGGTAAATGGTGATATCAAAATAATTAATTACATAATACTAAATGCCATATTTCAACTCGATTTCTGTTAACACTATCCTTGATTTACTGGCTCATATATATTAAACAGTTTGGAGAACACATTTCGGCGTATAACTAGACAATATACAGTATATATTGAAAATTAGCTCATAATAGTTAATTTGATGTTTGTAAATCTTTGTTATCTGAATAGTAGTTCACGAAATTATTACTTTTGATTCAATTAATTATCACCATCCATTGAAACTGTAGACAATCAGTTTTAGATTAGAACTGCAATTATTAAAAATTGTATACATATATATAAAGAATTTAAATTATTGTAAAATTGCTCCTAAAAAAATTTGTGTCTAACAAAAATTGTAAAATGATAATTAAATTTTGTAATCTAAAACTGTTGTTATAAATATGTTAAATATATTATCGCGATGTGTAATTTTTAAAGAGACCCAGTCCCCAATGTTCTTCCAGGATGTCAGTATAATTTAGTAATAGCAATACTCTCGCACCAAGTGCGATTCACAGCACACCGAGCGGAAGCGATCTGTTTCTTATAGAACTGTTCTTTTACTTTCTGTTCTTCTTCATCATTTTTTTAAACCATTTTCTTAGAAAAAATGTTTCTAATTTCCCAGATGCGAGAGAACAGAATTTTTGTCTAAGAGATGGAAGGAGTTTTTCTCAACATTTGTTCTTCAGTAATCAGTGAAAATACCTATTTCGCCACATATTTTATTTATGATTTTTCAAATTTTGACTTTAAAAAAGATCTGTATAAGACTTAAAAGAGGTAGATAACTGTGAGTGAAAAAATTCTAAAGAAGTGATTAAAAAGGAGAACAGCTGTGACTCTAGAAAATAGAGACCAATAAGTTTCTAAAGACCCCGACCTGGATGGAGGCAAATTTTCTTCATTAATTACAGACAGATTATCCACAGATAATTAGGAATTATCTGGACTTTACAAACACAATTGGGCTACAGTTTGTAACAAAATTTGGGGAAAATAAAAAATCAACAAATTTATTTTTACAATGATTCTGCTTTGTCAAATCCATTTTTATAAAGCCATAAGGATGTTTCCTAATCCTACAGATTAAAGATTTTTTCAAAGTGATTCAAAAATTTTTCCAAATTTTTCCACGCTCTGCACATCTTATAGTCATAATAATTTATATGCTCAAGTCAATGATTTTCTCTTATGCTTAATTTCAGTCGTACGGATGATCAAGGTTTTAATTGTGTGCCTCAAGAAATTTTTCCTTTGCTCGGAGGAGTAGAAAGTCACAAAAATGAAAGGAAGTATAAAAGCGCAGAACTGGATACAAAAATAGGAAAGTATTGTTTTGCCCCTAACTTCAATATCTTTAGAGTAGAAATGAGGTAACAAAAACATAATATGTTCATCACAGTTCCTGTGATATTAAATAAAACTTAATATTAATTGACAATAATTTACAGTAGTAAGAAATTATCTTCTAAATAATGATGAAAGGAAAATTTTAATTTTTTTGTATTTTTAGTGATGTGTTTATTCCCTTCTAAACTAATTTTGTTCTGCTTACTCTTTTCACACAATTTAACAAAATACACCAAATACTAGTTTTAAACATAGTTCTAGTGGATATGTATACCTTAAGATTTTTCATCCTGCCTACTTAACTAATAAACCCCAGAATGATGAAAAATGATCATAGAAATATTTCTTTAATATTTATTTGACTTTTGGAAGTAAGGAATTTATACAGTTGTAAGTATTGGAATTTTACACAGATCTCCTATATATACATTTTTACAAACAACTTTTAGCCTATTTCATTGTTTTTGTTACAAATCTTTGTACAAAACAAATGACCGCCTGCAGGTTCGCCAGTGGTCGAAGTTGTGTCGACGCTTGCTTCGCGGCTTGGATTAATCATTTTATATTATATTTTCATATTTACTTGTGGAAATGAAACATTTTCCCACGGGGATAAGTGGGCTATGTTCTAGTATAGATTGTCATCTAAACCATTTACCTGCTCTCTTGAATCGTCAAAGAATTTACCACCGGTTCTGACTTTTTTGCAAAGGTTACGTTTGATTACGCTTTTGAATTCATTTACTAAAATGAAAATTCTATTTTGTTAACGTCCGCTGCATACGAAGCTGACAGCCTGTTCTCCCGCACTCCGCCCACTTCTCACTTATATTGTATGTACACACTGAGCGCCGACGCACTTGGTTGTTATGATGAATAGAACAAAGTGAATTTCATTATATTTCCTAAACTATGAGACCAAACAACATATGGTAAATGGGAAATTTTATCTACATGAAGTTCCCCAGATGATGAAATGATTCTTATTTATAAATAATAATGTAATTATATGTAAAAAGTACAATTAAAGATAGCTTTATAATTATCAATTTATTTTTAATATAAAAAATTTTATTTAGGCTTTAATATTAAAGCTAATCAGCAACATGGTGTTGCTGATTTGTAAAGTAGATTTACTAAAGGTTAATATTTTCCTAGTACGTTTTTTTTTCATATATATCCAACCTTTACAACAGCGCACGCCGCGGTATTCAAGCAGTGCTTTTTCCTCCGACTTGATTTCTTATTTAAAACTTACTTTATAAACACAAAATATATCTTATGTTAGGCAAGCGATAGTGTACTTTTCTATTAGTTAAAGAATTTTTAGAATCGGTTCAGTAGTTCCAGAGATTACCCCCTACAAATAAACAAACAAACAAAGTTTACCTTTTTATAATATTAGTATAGATAAATAGACATTATTCAAATATCAATAATTTTTGTAAATAGTATTAAGAGTAATGGCCATTTATATAAAAATTTGTTATTGGAAATCAATTTAAAATTAGTGGTATATCCTGTGACGAGGAAGTAACAAAATAATCAAATGAAAGCAAGTTTATTAACTTTTGAAAGATGTGTAAATACCTATAAAAGTTTCTTCCAATACGTTGAACGCTTAGGACACTAGGAGGCTCCAACAGGCAGAACAACATAACAAAGATTTTTCAGAGGAAATACTGAATACATATTAAAATACTATCAAATTAAGGAAGATGCTTCTTATTACATATCCAGTTTGCTTTGTGGAAATTCTTACCAACAACATTTGCCTCAGTTACATATTTATTTATTCCCAGTTATACGTGCAATATTGTCAGCCCTTAAGATAAGAATTGGCTGATCAATGTGTTGTGTAATCTAAATACGTAAATATCACCTTCGTTTGTCATCAGCAGATGGACAGGAATCGAATAATTCACCCCCACTACCCTTAGAACTTGTTCTGGGGTTCGGACCATCCCAATTGATTCCATTCACTATGATTCACTATGAGACCATAATTATTCAATTTATTTGATAACATTTTTTGTTATTTTTATTGCTACATGATGCATACTGTTATTGGAGTTTTTATACCTATTTTGTGATAACAACAAATAGATACTGGCATTTAACAGGAAATTACTTTGTAAGAGTAACCAATTCGCAAATTAATAGTGAAATTGAATAGAGTGACATGAACGTATTTGTTTTAGACTCTGAATAAAATTGTAATTTATGTGTGTGTTTTAAAAAATTTATTTTTAAGAAGTAGTAATAGAACACTGAATCATGTTTTATCTATTCTGCTAGTGTACTATAAAAATAATCATATAGGCGTGCATCACAGAGGTACGTTGTCTAATTTTCTGAGTTAGTTTTTTTTAAATCATGGTGTTATCTACATTTCTTAGCATAAGAAATGCTCTCAATGAGTTTTGAATTTATTTATGTGTAGTGGTTGATGAAATATTTATGTGTCGAGAGATAAAATATAAAAATAATGTTAAATAAATAAACAGATAAAATTAAACATTCGTTTAATAAGGGTTGATTTATTAATTTCTGATCATATGAATACATTTATATTCAATGTCTTAAAATCTGGTTGGTATTTGTGGAGATTAAATTTCTAATAAATTTCAATATAATCTGTTTTGTGAGAGTTGATGCGTTACTTGTGATTAGTTATAACAGTCAATTGACAAGATAACTACATTAATAAAATGTGTTATGGTCAATGGATATTGTTCATCTAAACATATCCAAATATCAATGTGGTCAACAAATATATTTTATTTTATGAGCATAGACTAACTGTATTTAACTAACTTCATAGACTAACTGTATATTTAATCATACTTTTTTAGTAAACAACAACTGACATTTTTTATCAGTTCATAATGATATTTGCAAATATTTCTATAGATATAAACATAATAAAAAACTATGTTACACACAAAGTTCTGAATATTTTTAAAAAGATGAAGTGAGTTTTGTACTTTGGATATTTTTCTTTGGTCATAGTGGAAAATTCCAGGTAAAAATGTATTACGCCAACATTAACAAATTAGCATTTTTGTTCAAATACTGAAATCAAGCAATATTATTTAAAAGTATCACTGTATACCCAATACATGAATCCCAATACAAAAATTACTTTTACCTAAATTTTTTAATTTTTGTACTTGTATGGTTAATCTCAACATTCTTTAAATGGTAAAAAGATAACCTGGTCTTGTTGTCACTGCTGCTGAGTGGTAAATGGTTTTTCAATTACCAATCTCAATGTAAGAGTATATTAGAGGCAGGGCAAGGGATGTTAAATGAATTTTAATCAACCCTAATCTTTCATTCTCCTAGCACTTGCAGGGTATTTGAACTGCAATTGTATTGCACATTCTCTAGATGCAACCGTGGACTTTACATGTTATTGAGTGGAGTGGTGAGATTTATATTATAACAAATTGAAACAATCATATATAGAAAGAATTGCTTTTAGTCATTAATAAACTTATTTTTGCATACATTGACTTACCTTTTTATGACAACACAGCCAGATTAAAACTATTATTAACCGGTTTAGTGCCATGGTTTTTCACTCATATATACTTAAAAATGCCAAAGAAATCTTTTGTTTTTGATGTCATTTACCCTTGTCTCGAGAAACAACTGTATCTCTTCCAAAAATTATCCAATTTTAATAATTTTTTTCGGTGCACAACTTGAAAAACAATCATTTTCACGCGAGTGCCATCGCGCTCATGACAAATTTAGTTAGTACATGCATGAGCGCGATGGCGCTCGTCGGCACTCTAACGGTTAAAACAGTAACCGTAAACTGTTTTACTATATAAAACATAATGTCTTTTTCAATAAGCGATCATCTTTTGTTTCAAATTTCATCCGTCATTATTTAATTTGAATGATGAAAAATGATTAATCATTCTTGGAAATAAGTATCCAAATTATAATTTTTTATCATAATTTAATTTGTCTTTTTCAAATTTAGGACAAAAATATTTTACGTACATAAACAATGTTTTGTTTCCAAATAAAAAAATATTACTATTATCTTATAGATAATGAAGACTATAATTTATTTCATCTTATTTTTTTTACCATAGTATGTAGTTAAGTGTTAATAAATGTACCTATATTATACACTGTATTATAAACACATATTTTTGCAGAATTTCAAGTTATTTATTGTTGCCATAGGAACTTATGAAGAGTGAATGTGATTATATAAATATAAATAATTGCAACTTCTCGTGAAGCTTCATAGCACATTTATTTTGTACATTAAAGCATTTCACAGACCATAGCCATTGTAAATTCTTCTACAAACAACTGCAGCATCACAGATGAATTCAGTTGCGACGATTGAAATAGCGGATACAAAAAAGTGGTATAGGCCAAGATCGTTCACTGGAAGTTTTATTTTATGACAAATTTTTGTTTTACAACGAAACTGATAATAAACCGTATATCTATACGGTCACCCATTTACATAGACCACATTTAATATCATTCGATTACAACATTTAATATCATTCGGTGATTAGAGAATACGTTGAAAAATATAAACAAAATTTGCATGATATTGCCAATGTTTGTCTTTTTTCCTTAATATCTTCCTCATTTCGATGATAATTTGATTTAATTTCCTATTTTCATTAAAGATTCATCATTTCTTTGGTTTTCGTGAAACTCTATTTTCCTTGACACGTATAAGTGTCCTTTGGCACGTATAAATGTCCCTGGATATGTATAAGTTTTGATTCTACAAGTTGTGAATTTGGTCTTGAACTAATCTGTGAATGAAATATATGAGAATAGAAGAAATCATATGGATTCTATATTTCTTCATCGTTAAGGCATTAGACGAATGATGAATAAATATACGAAGTAGTTCAAGGGCTTATTTAGTATATAGAATTGCATTGATAGAACTTCCTGAGATATGGATATGAAAGATTACGAAAATGAAGTTGGGGACTTCATTAAATCAATTTCTTAGGTATTCTGAGTATAATTTATTTTGCAATGGAAACTGTCGTAGGATATCGTCGTAGACTAGATTATTATATCTCCAAAAGGACACTGCAAAAATGTACATTTGTAACATTAGATCCAAAGATTGAGGTTGATTTTTAAACTTTATCAATTTGGGAGTTTCTTTTGTTAAGTGAAGTTATTTTTCAAATACATTAGGTATGATTTGTTGTTAACCAAATATTGTTATTGAATATAAATGTTTTTAGTAAAATATGTGGAAGAGGTGTTCTGATATATAAAAAATTCTTTCTTTTGGTTATTTCAATATTTTTATGATTTATGATCTTGTGTTTGGGTTGGTTACTTAGTTTCATGGCTGACCATAATTTATTGAATATAGGATTGACAGGATTACAAAATTTCATTCATTAATTAGAATGAATTTGACCATCTTTGTATATCGGTAAGTATGGGGCGGATTACTAAACTTATTGGTTGGCTTAGACTGCAATTTGGACTTCATTATCATCTTAGTAGATATAGATTTAAACTTTTTAAAATAATTTTGTTTGGTTTGAGATTATATCAGGAGAGTTCATATAATTTTATCAGTTTTAATTCTGAGGACTGAAGTCAGATTCCAAGGGTTGTAGTCAGTTTAAATTCTGATAGTTGTAGTTCTTCATTATTGTATTCAGTTTTTTTTCTGTTAAGTGCTATAAAAACCACTTTCGTTAAAATTTCAAGTGGGAGATGCGTCACCTGATTAGAAACGTATAGTCTAGTCTTCCGTTATTGCTGTTCAGGGAGTAGAAATGGATGTAAATGATTATTCACTATCTAATTTAAGCAAGGAATTATCAGTTCAGGTACATACTTTATTTTCTTATATACTTTTGGTAATTGTGAACAATCTGAACTGGAGCTACATTGAAGGTACACTTAAGGTCTATGCGGTCTTTAATTCTGCTCACTAGAACTCTCAGACATATAACAGAATTGTTTTTATTTATCAATTGTAGTTTTTAAAATTATCTTGTCATAATAAAATTATCTTGTCATAATAAAATTATCTTGTCATAATAAAATTATCTTGTCATAATAAAATATATAAAATTTACACTTCCTTTATGTTTCAGTTAAAACTAATTTGAAAAGATCGTAACGTGAAGTTACGTATTCACATTAAAAATGGAAAGATTGAAAACAATTTTTACAATCATATTGTTCCATGAAAATCCAGTTCTCTTTCTATTATTCAACAATGATAACAATATAGATTTCTGGCATCAAATGGTGAATAGTGTAATTTTAAGAAACGTTAATGTTTTACTTGATGGAGAGAATGAGGCAGAATATCAAAAAGACGGTACTGCTGAAGGTGAGAAAAGAAAATTTAATTCCGACTCTGACAGAAGTGTTCTTGGTAAACACGCAACATCTTATGAATTAGAAAAATTTCAAAAAAATAAGATGTTAATATTTAATCAAGTAAATTTTTATCGTCACAAGCCAAGATACAATACAGAGAGTAAAATAGAGGCCTTGACAGAATGTTTCACAAGGCGAGCATTTGATATCGACTGTTATACTGATTGTTCTATGAGAGAACTAATCGATGCTTTGGCAGAAGGTAAGGAAATTTCAGATTGTTTTGGACTAATTTATTTATCTGTGTGCCCGTTTGTCATTCAAGATTATATCCACTGTAGAATTAAAAGAAAAAACTTCAAAATTGCTTATTACACATGGCAAAATTTACTTATAAATCACTGAATGTTGTTTAGGCAAAGGTCTTATATATGAAATTCAGGTTTAAATAATATTTTAAATTCTTAGGGGGCGTTGATCAATGTACAATATTATCGTCTATTTTATTTTTTGTAAAAATCAGAGATCTTTACGAATCGAATGTTGCAGCAGTTATTGTTACTGAAATATTCTAACAAATGGTGTTAGATGCTTTTACAGCTTAGGAAGTAAGCTTTCATCATAAATTGAATCCTCGTAACTTAAACTGAATCTACGCAATGTTTCAATAATGCTAACATTTCAGCCACTAGTCAGGATCTCTCAGACTATGGATGTTTCGCCGTGGTTGTACTCACATGTGGTGGCGATGAAGAGGCACTGTTAACACGTGATGGCTATATTTACAAAGGCGAACTCGTAAGATACATGATGCCTAAAGAAGCATCTAGTCTCATTACGAAACCAAAGATATTAATTATTGAGGTTAGGTGGACGTCGAGTTCATGTATTTAACATTGTTGTAAAAGAAGTTTCATTAAGATGTATAGTAGTTTAGTAAGGTTTTAATCTATAATAGTAATTAACAGTCAACCTTTCATTAATTACATTAACTTTTTGCTTTTTCAAATTAAATTTAATTAGTTACATTAATTTTTTAAGTTTGAACATTATTAATTTACATGAAACTCATTCAGCCAATCTGACATTTTAAGATTCTTTGGCAACAATATCTGCTCTGTGCGACTGTTTGACCATAGGCTATTATGTGTTTGACATCGACAGTATGAATGTAAACAATGAAACTTTAATGTATTTCTAATATATAATTTAATGTATTTCTAACACATATCATATAAAAATTTTAAAAAGGGGTACAAAGTTTTTTGTTCATATAATATGTTTAAAAAATATTATATATGGTAATACGTTTAAAAAAATATT
Source organism: Druceiella hillmani (assembly GCA_039881145.1). Taxonomy (NCBI): domain Eukaryota; kingdom Metazoa; phylum Arthropoda; class Insecta; order Lepidoptera; family Hepialidae; genus Druceiella; species Druceiella hillmani. The sequence continues at coordinate 20,686,765 of JAYKKI010000024.1, forward strand.
TTGCACTATACAGTCAGTCGATAGAAATAAAGCGATAGAAACTAGTATTATAAATATAATTACTGTATTACATATATTTTATGACAATTCCATTACAGTAATATTTGTCTACGGATATTTGAACAGAAATAGATATATTGAAAACACTTTATTTTGTAACATATTTATTAAAAAATTAATTTTGAGTTTTAGTGTTTAGTAAAAAACATGTTCTGAGGGACTAATTATGACACAAGTTTTATAAGAAACGGTTGTCCAAAGGAGTACGCTGTGTCAACTGCACGGTTGCACTTATTTAACTCAATAATAAATAGTTTTATGCCAATACGAGAATGTACTTTTTGTATTGATTTAATCTTCTCTTGTCAAATGTGTGGTTAATTTGATTTGATGCACATAGCTTTTGGGTACTTTTCTTTTGAAATAAAGAGTTATAGCAATAGTTTTTGTTATAGCCAAATAATGAGGAATTGGTTAGTAATTATTTTAATTCGATATAAAAAAAAACATTGTTCGATTCAGATTATGATACTTAAATGGTACATTTTTACTTTTAGTATTTCTACAGAATATGTAAATATATGTGTAGGTATAATATATACAATTTAAAACAGTCTTTGGGGTGCAAATAAATAGCCAGTCGGACTAGTGTTTCCTATTTCACATTTGAATTAAAAATGTATCATACTTGTATAAAAATAAATCTAAGACAGTAGACATACGGTAATTGATGTCATCATAATCTACTTTTGTCATAATTCAATATAAAAACTATTCAGTAATGAGACAATCTATTGTGAATCTCATTTTTTCTTACATTGCAGCCTCTTATATTTAACCTTATTAATATTGTACCACTTCAATACTATACAGTTTGGTTTAATGCTCGCCTTATGAATATGTATGCATCTCGGAAATTTCAGACACTTCAAGAGATTCGGTTTGTGCCCGTTGTTTGGATACCGCTGAAAAAAGAGATCCCCTATGAGATGGCTTATGAATCAGATCTTCTAATATTGAACAACAGCACTTATAGGTTAGTAGATTATTAACTTGTATAATTGATATTTTAAGCAAGAAAGGCCATATTAATCTTATTTATATATATATTCTGAATATATTTTTGACATATTTATGTGTATATATATATATATATAAATATATATATATATATAAGTGTGGACATAGTGAGACCAACAAGTAATTTTATATGCTGACATAAATTTACTGGTGTATTGTGTGGTGTATTATATAAATAATAATACTAGACTTGAATTAGATTTGATTTATTATTACACTTTTGATATGTATTACAGAGATACAATTAGCAATGGTTAGGACGCCATCTTTACGCACGCGCGCCTTGTCGACTAATGATGTACCATGACAATAGGAACGTCACATACTCATAACATCATCATTATTAGAAAAAGTTAAGTTAGGAGGCCATCTTTACGCACGCGCGCCTTGCGACTAGTGATGTACCATGACAATAGGGACGTCACATGCTTATAACATCCTCATTATTAGAAAAAGTTAAGTTAGGACGCCATCTTTACGCACGCGTGCCTTGTCGACTAGTGATGTACCATGACAATAGAAATGTCACATACTCATAACAACTGGTTTCTTTCTATTTTTCATTGTGGCACCGAAAGGGATACTATTACAACTTTGCTTAAATGTTCATTTGTCTTTTGACTGTAGCATAGGACACAAAGCAGTGAGAATGTTTGCTCATTGCTCCATGGTTAGCAGCATATAAATTATAATCATGTATGCATTACATTTTTCAATTATTGGCAACTAGTAATAAAAAGGGACCATAAATGCATTTTGTTTTAGTCCCTTTCATATGTAATAATAATAATTTCTGATGATTTTCTAAAAATGCTGAAATAGACATGTATTTTTTCTATCTGAGAATCTAAATACAAATTTTCATATTTCTAAGCGACTCTAAGATTTTCATGTCTGAAATTTGTAAGTTTAATAATTCTGGACATTGTGTCATGAGTCAGTCGTAGAGTAGTATCTGTCTTTTATGAATTTTGATTGTGTTCATGTCTGTTCATTATTTCTTAAGTCAGTTGTAAGTATGCAGAATCTATGATAATCTTAATTTACTATGGTGGCAGAATTTAGTTACTATTTATTTATGTTTGAGCTTAGAAAAAAATTAAAGAAAAATGGTTGGAGATATATGACAAACTGCTAAGTACTAAATCTTTTTAAAATCTGTTTAACTTACATGCTCAAATCTATACAGATACAGACACTCATACAAATTCTTTTATTTTGTCTTTTTAAACTATAAACACGCAATACAATACATTTCTACCAGTGTGAATGAATGCAATACTTCCTTATATTTCTCGAAAGTAGAAGGGAAATTTTCACTATAGTAACATAATATATGTTGTCTTTTATGTCTTACTAAATTGTCATCATTATGACATTTTTTCATTCATTCCAGGTCATTTTCATTTGAAATGAATCCATATACTGATGAGATGTGGTTTATTCCAACTCTTTGTAAACTCATTAACGAATCAGATAGCAATGATGATATTAACTCCATCTTAGTGCGCCTGAGACATGCGGCTTTCATCAGGAGCTGGTCTTTTGAAGGATGTGATTCTATCTCCAAAAGACGTTGTGCTGAAATGCCTACTGTTCTTTCAACATTCACGAGAGATTTATACCTAAATAGTAAAAATACACTAAAACCGACAGGTAAAATGCTTACAAACATATGATTATTAAAAAATTGTTTCTATTCGAACATGCATTAGCGGCCAAATTAATTTACCTAGTATAATATGATTTCCCAAATATATAGATATGAAGACATGTACGCAGAGAGACTTGAGAAAAGTAATGTTTTAGTCTATGAAAAATGGTGGATTGTTTGTAGTCTGTTTAAGGATTATTTAAAGCAGTGATTCCCAAAGTGGTCCAGGTGGACCCCCGGGGTCCACGGGGGACTCGGGTGTCTAAGTTGGCGTGCAAAAAAAGCTTGGGTGTGGGAATATGATCGAAATGTAACAGCAGGGTTCCATCGAAACCAGTAAAATTTTGAAAGTGGTCTACATGAAAAAAACGTTCGAGAACCTCTTATTTTAAGTATAGTGGAGACATACCTTTGAAAAACTTTTCAGAAAATAAAGACAATTTTCATATCAGTATGTGATATTAGTAGCTAATTGATATTAAGGGAATATATTTTTTATCAGATGAATAGTTATTCTTTAAGAGAAGAACCAAATAGCGATTACTCTTTAGTTTACTTCTGCCAAATTCATATTATATTTCAAGTAGAGGTTACGTTTTGATATTCATGCTAAAATTGCACTTGTACTCTTACATAGAATTTTCTATTATTTTAAATCATGGAATTTATTAGAATGACATAACAACAACAAAACAAAATTATCAGTAACGGTAGTTACATTTGTACTAAATGTTTGTGCATATTGGCAGATATCAAATTTTTTCATATCAAATTCACTACACTCATTTCATTTTTTATCTTTACTGCTCTAACACCCAACGTATCATTGATCTTTATTTCCTTCTTCGTGTGAAGTTCGATCAAATAATTATCGTAGTTTAGAATAAAAGTTTCAGTAACTATCTATCAACTGGAAAACTGCCATTGCTTATCAGTCCGATTACTGTAGTTCACTGAAAAAGAAATTATCTTTTTGTCATAGAAGGTTAGGTTAGGTTAGGTTAGGTTAGGTTGGCTTGGTTGGGTTGGTTGGGTTGGGTTGGGTTGGGTTGGGTTGGGTTGTTTTTGGGTTCGGTTCGGTTCGGTTCGGTTCGGTTCGGTTCGGTTCGGTTCGGTTCGGTTGCGTTGGGTTGCGTTGGGTTGCGTTGGGTTGCGTTGGGTTGCGTTGGGTTGCGTTGGGTTGCGTTGGGTTGCGTTGGGTTGCGTTGGGTTGCGTTGGGTTGCGTTGCGTTGCGTTGCGTTGCGTTGCGTTGCGTTGCGTTGCGTTACGTTACGTTACGTTACGTTATGTTACGTTAGGTTAGGTTAGGTTAATCCATAATTTTTATTCCTACAAGTACCTCCCTTTTTATAATTTTCTAAATATTTCTTTTTCACGCTGCTGAAAAATAATTCCAATATTCATATTAAATTGTAATATTACGATCTGTGAACGCAGAGAAATGGAAAATAATTGGCTTTTGTGTCATATCTTTTATCAATCCAAACTTTTTTTATGGGCCTATTTCACACAGGACTTAAATAGCTCTGACAGCAAATAACGGTTGATTTGTAACCAGTAGGCGGACATCGCAATATCAACTTTGCTAGTTAGCAGCGGCTGTAGAGAACTGGGTATAGCATGCACTAGGAATTAAAAGTTTAAGCACGCAATTGAAGTGGTGTAACAAAAATCAGTTTCGCAGAATTTAGTAGAATTTGATTTTGTAGGTATGTGATATCAACACTAGAGTTTTTAAAAGTTAATAAGCAATAATAACTACTATCAATATAATAATATTCTATAATTCATTGGTTATAATGCATTTTGAATTATTTCTCCCTCAGTTACAAATAAGGACATGAGGCCACCTGCAGAGGAGTCTCAAGAGCTCGATATCGCACAGGACGTACAATTTATATAGCAGAGGATACTTAATATTATTCAGGTAAGGATAAGAAGAAAATGTATTTTGAAAATGTTAAAGATATTTGAATCTCAGCAGATGGATGTAGTTTGAATTATATATAATAGAGTTTAATATGTCCTTTTTAACTGTTTGAGTGCCGACAAGGGCCATCGCGTTCGTGCGCATAATAACTAAATTTAATGGCATAAAAAACAAAAGGTTTCTTTTGCATTTTTAAGTATATATGAGTAAAAAACCATGGCATTAAAACGGTTAAAATAAAATAATATTTTTAGTTTTAAAACGAAACGGATGCTATATGTAATGAACACACTTGAACCTTGGTATTTTATGTGTGACAATGAACTTAAAATTATTTTATTCAAATTCGCGTAATCTAGCCACTTCATCTAAAGCATCACTATTACATGAAACTCTTTCTGCTAGCTTGGATCAATAAAGTTCTTCTATTTGGAGACAGTCCAGTGATTTATATTCTCTGATGAGGAACAATATTTAGTGTGAATCTAGTGTACATAACCTGTAATAAAAATTTAGGCACTTTTTATTCAGTTGATCTCAATGTGAATACCAGGATTATAACTATGAAATTATTGTTTTGTCATCGGTTCGGCCACTTCTAGACATCCAAGTTATTTAAAAATTTTATCATTTTTTTTAAAAGAGAAATTTTCCTTAACTCTTTTAACGTCTACTGAATAATTCATTTTGACACTCGGCTATTAAAAAACATTTTTTTTTCTACTAAATAATTTAACCTAATCAATTTATAATATTACATTGTGTATTGCAATTATTATGTACATATTGTATTATCTTCTGAGACGCTCATGACACGAATCGTGAAACTCGTACGTAATCTATAAATCATGTGGGACAATTTTCATACTTTAGTAATATTTACATGGCGTGTGCGAATCAAAAAGGTGAAAAAAATGACAGATTTAAAAAAAATTACAAGTTGCATTGTACTGAAACGAAACCTGTTATACAAGAAGAACTCGTATTACAAGAGTTTTATATATAATTTTATATAGAATTTCTATTAAATTAAAGAGTATATAGCATTCCTATTAACGCATTTATAAATTTGAGTATTATTTTCATTATGTAAATATATTGCTCGGTAATCACAGACATAAAAATATTGTGAATTTTCAAACATTGTGGGATATAGAATCGTTGCTAAAGCTTTCCAGTAAATTTTAGCTGATTTTCTAGTTATACCGTTTTTTATAATAGGCTTCCACTAAGAATAAATCGAATGGATTGTTTGTAATGGTTAATTATGATATCGAAATAACAAAATTATTTATTATTAAAAGTAAAGACTATTTTTACTTTTAGGTAACATATAAAAATAATTTGTTTGGCATTTTAATAGTTGTACTTATTAAAAAATACTGTGTAGTGCCCCAGTGCACTACACAGAATTTTTTTTAAGACAAATTAATTTTTATTTAAACAAAAGAAGCAACTGCCATACATAAACACAATTGTTTTGATTTGTTTCACGAGCAGTGACATTATTCAAGACACCGTGACAGTCTTAAGCGTTTTCAAGGAAAATTTAAATTGAATTTTTAAAATGCAAAATACATAATGTACATGTTTGATTTTTGGAAAAATATAATTTTTTTTATGTAAAATAGATATTAAGGTAAAGTATTAACCCATTCCAACTTTAATCATCTAGCCTATTGGAGCAAAGCTTTTTATGGGCATTTTGGAATGGGGACCTAATTGGGAAAAAGTGAAATGTCACAAACGTACAAAGCGCTGCAATGCTCCTCATTGTTTGGGTAGTGTGTATTGTTACTCACATGATAGAGCGAGATGGAGTAAATGGAAGACAAAATGCAACAGGCAGCGCGTAGCGGTACCTCTATCCCACCTTCATTCTTTTTAAATGTGTGTGTGTTTATTTTTATCCCGACGTGTTTGCGTGTAGTACACATGCATGTACCTGTAGTAGGAAAAAGAAACCAGTCTCTCATTTAGTATACTTAACCTGTTTATGTATTTTTATTTTTTGTTAAGTTCATTGTGTGATAGATAATTGGAACATTGTTTGTAAAAATGTCTGTTTTTTATTGTTTTATTGATATTATATTATACTAATTAATAACTAAAAATTGCTTTTTATATGCTATACATAAGAAACTTTGCTTCTATCGGGAATCCCACGACACCTCACAACTTTTTTTACTTTACCAATTTTAGAGATGGAAGGAAACATTTTTATCGACATTTTCAATAATATCTGTGAAACTGCCGTGCACAAAATACTAAAAAACAAGAAATTAAAAAAATACTTTACGCACTTAATTTGCCCACCGTAAAATTTCCGTGTAAACATTTTTAGTGTTCCATATAAACTATTAACATAGTTGATATGCTTTGTCACTAAATTACATTTCAAAATTGTACATCAAACAGTAAGAAATCCTAAAAAATATTTTTTTCAGTAATCTTTTAGAACCTATTGCTTCAAGTGCAAATTAATATTCTTATTAAAATGTGATATTGCAGTTGAAATAATAATTTTTTTGAGATATTACTTATGCCAATTTCAAAAATGCCATTTTAAGAAAAAAAGCATTTTTAATTGTAAACTCTCTCTGCCCCCTCAGTTGCTTCCGGTTTACTTTACACTCTCTTCATTCATCATTGACCCCCGTTTTCCTCTTTAATCACTCATTTCTCGTCAGAGTTCTGTCTTATGATGATATCTAAAATATCCAGCGTTCATGAAGTAGAATATCTTAAATAAAGTATCTTTCATTGAAGAAGACCAGAATTGATTTCTCTGCACAGTGGCGTAATAGTCGAGCAGAACAAGTTTGAAAGAGAGGATTCAATTTCCATCTCCTTTATGCTCACTACTTATAATAAGGCTACGGAAAGCAGTAAAACACTTAAAAATTCACTAATTTTTTTTCATAAAATAAAATTTCAAGGTACAAGTTGGCAAGAAGTGAAACTTTTTTTGATATTTGATTTTGATTTGAAATTGATGGAGCTGTAAGATTTAAACTAATTGTTAATGTCATTTTTAATAATGCTCATTGTATTCTATGAGAGCAAATGAGATAGACATATAGCCACTCAATCCCAGGCATTAAAATTTAAAAAGTCAGTTACGTTTTTAATTATAATTTAATGAGCTTTACTAAAAACACCAAATTTTGTAGTAGTTAACTACCCTTAATGACTGATGTAATTTTTATGACAGAGATATGATGCCGAGTTTTCTTGCTCTTGCTGTATATTGATGTGTTGGGTGTTGTCACCATGGTGTGTTGGGTTGATCATTAGATACATGGTCATTGACTGCGTGGTGCACCATGGGAACCCGGGTTCGATTTCCAGCCGATTGTCGAGTGGGCTAGACTATTATTCTGGTAGAGTCTAAGAGATTACTCTCGTAACAATAAATCCGCCGTATGAATTATGTACATTACAACATCTCGTGATCTACATCCTAGCCTCTGCTTTGATCAGGTTAAAATCATAAATCATCATTACAGCTGTCCAGCAACAACCTGAAGACATGATAGCATGGAAGCAGCTGGTCAGTCTTCTTACAAGCCACTTCAAGACGAGCATGACCTTCAGTAAAGAAGATGGACAGATATTTATAAATTTGCAAGCCTGGAACAGACAGGCTATAAATCACCATATTGCTACGTTCTGCTCCATCATCAAAAAGACACATTTTTCAGTTCACAGTACTCCTCACGGTGGTAACTTCACAGTGGTGATCCAGATGTGATGCACGCAACCTTGTTAATATCGGTATCAAACTGATAGCATCAACACTCATTTTTGTTATCATCATTCTCAATAAACCATATGCCTTATTATGAAATAAGACAAATGGTTTCTTAAGTATGGTAATGTGAAATATAAGTATGTCTGAATAAAAGGATTCAGGTTAACTTAAGAGAGAACTCTAAGCATTTCACAAGTATGGGAATAAAAATTATCAGTCATCGAAATTACGAACTTATAGTAGTTTTAGTAGGAGTAAGTAGAGCAGCTGAGTCTGGCCGGCTGCTCGTTTTCTTTGAGAAGAATTCTGTATCTCATTGTTTTGTCGAAACCTTCTTAAAGCGAACCACTCCATAATCCAAATGTAAGAATCAAATGGTGATCAGAGTCCATTTACCTGGTTTTTTTCATAAAAACTTTATTGATAAAATAAGAAGTATGTTAATAAAAATCTGGTTAACTTTTACATTTTACTTAAAATAAATTTCTTTGGACAGGTACTTGTATAATAATGGTGGACGAAAAAAAAAATTATGAAAAAATACAGAACTGATGCGTGTCTTACTGTGTTATATTTAAGATTAATTACATTTGTAATGTTCAGTAACATTTTTTTTTAGATGGACAGTCGGAGATTTTGTGAGAGAATATTATTTTAATGCACCATCACTTTTTGATGAATAGTTAAATATAGTATTTTTTTAATACAAATTTGAAAAAAAAAAGCTTTTTATTTGGATTGCCAGAACGAGATCCTATTTTCATGAGTCAAAAAGTGTAAGTCGTTCGACTGCACTTAAATATGTGCCTAATTTTTGTGAAATGTTGGTTTGTTTAGATATAATATATACCCGATCGATGTTTGAAATTCGATATCAGAAAATATTGTGACGATTCATATTGTCAGCTGGATGTAAATTTATTGATCTCTGCCATATCTCTAACTTCTCTAACCCCAGCTGCCAGGTTGGTTACCATTGCTTCTTCCATAATTTCCGTTTATTAATTTTCAATCTCTAAAACATGTGATACTGAAGTTAAGGCTAATGTAACCTTTATAATTTAATAGAAATCTTTTAACAGTGACAATATAATTATCGTTCAAAATCTCTATTGAATATGTTTGAAATTCGGTATCAGAAAATATTGTGACGATTCATATTGTCAACTGGATGTAAATTTATTGATCTCTGCCACATCTCTAACTTCTCCAGCCCCAGCTGCCAAGTTGGTTACTATTGCTTCTTCCATAATTTCCGTTTATTAATTTTCAATCTCTTAAAAATGTGATACTGAAGTTAAGGCTAATGTAACCTTTATAATTCGATAGAAATCTTTTAACAGTGACAATATAATTATCGTACAAAATGTCTATTGAATATGTTAATTACTACAACTATATTTATTTTTCAATTGGCAATTCCAGTTTGTACTTCAAGTAAGTTTAAGGAATTTTGGCCAGTCTTCATTTTAATGGTTATACTTAAAGTATTTGTGAGTATAGTTAACGCGGAAAGAATTAACTTTCTAAATAAACAATAAGCTTTCAATAATATTCATTTACATCTGCTTTTAGACCTGGTCACGCAAGTATTTATATTGTCTCATTGAATTGAATTGATAGTATACATCTAGCTATAAATAACAGCCACAGTAACACATTTAACTCTTGTGGACTTTGTTATTTTGTTAACCTAATTGAATCCAGTCAATCCTCTTATCACAGCCGTAGCCTTTAATCTGTAAGTACGTTGCGAAAATGTCAAATAATAGTATATCTGAAGTTTTTTGTACACTGTCACTGTTTTTCTGTACATATCTCCACCGACAATAAATATTAAAAAGAAACTGTTTTATAGTGGACGTAATCAATGGTCAATATGTTCTCTGAATCGTTTGCTTTTGAGCAATGCACCCTGAAAAAGCACAGGGTGAACCTTTGGTAACTGGTGGTCTAGAAAGTAGGATTTTTTAAAACTAATTGAAATTTCTTTTATTAACCACCATTGTAGCTATCCTCTTTATACAGATGTCCAGCAAATAAACATACACACTAAACTTAGTCATATTTTGACTTTTGTAAACTACTTAAATATATATCTCAGTTTGATTAGATAGAGGTCCAAAATACAGATTTTAGTAAATTCAACAAATTCCAAGTAATTTTTATTGGCAGTCCGATACGTCTTTCTAGTGTCGATGTAGCTGACTTACTGTAGCTATCATTAAATAGCACCATCGACTTATTATCTGCAATTGTAAAAAACTTGGATCTGTTGATTGATCGAACAATTAAAATTTATTTATTGTTATTTTCCGGATCAGTTATTCATCTACACAGTAATATTTTATAATTTTAATCTTTCCCCATTCACTATAATTAAAACCCTACTTCTTGGCTATAGTGACAGCATATTGAACCATTTGTATTAGAAACACAACATTTGTATTAGAACCTACAGCATTTGTATTAGAAACACAACATTTGTATTAGAACCTACAACATTTGTATTAGAAACACAACATTTGTATTAGAACCTACAACATTTGTATTAGAAACACAACATTTGTATTAGAACCTACAACATTTGTATTAGAAACACAGCATTTGTATTAGAACCTACAACATTTGTATTAGAAACACAACATTTGTATTAGAACCTACAACATTTGTATTAGAAACACAACATTTGTATTAGAACCTACAACATTTGTATTAGAAACACAACATTTGTATTAGAACCTACAACATTTGTATTAGAAACACAACATTTGTATTAGAACCTACAACGGTTATAAAAGAGTGATATGAAAATATTCAAACTGCAGTTTTACAAAAGATTTGCCAAAATATTTTTTTAAAATTAATATTTAAATATTGGTAACTGGCATCACTCAAATAAATTTCAGACAAATTAACAAGAAAAAATTGAATCTAATTTATACAACTGTTACTTACTACTAATTCTCTTTTATTATATAGCACAGATTACCTGCTTGTGAATCTCATTTTGTTATTGAGCTCTTTGTTAAAATTTTCAGCAGTTAGGGTTGATGAAAATCATGGAGTGGTACCCGGAGATCTCAAAACTTTGTATGAAAACATTCTTATCGAGACATTTAAATTCTGGTATGAGGTATTATTGTAGGTTCAGGGTATTGACAGATATAATGGTGATTCATGGAGAAGGAGATAAAGGCTGTTGAATCTATGTTTGAACGAGGTCAGGACCCTTTCTTTATTTCAGCATTTTTTACTGTCAAGAGAAGCACTCTCAAATCGTCCGATTGCGAAGGACGTGAGTTTCTCGTACATGTACTCTTAAATAGCGTATATATCTGCATTTATTAATTACAATTTCAATACTTTTTTCCATTGACCCATTATGCAATCTATAAAAAAAATTTATTGGGAATAACCGAATAGTTACAAGTTATCAAACTATGGGAAGAACAATAATCAAACAATTTATAAATGTGTGAAATAAATAAGTTTTTTTGAAGTATACTTCTTTAGGTGCGTTGTGAAAAAATGATGAGAATGAAATTTTACGATGCATATGCACGATGCTACAAAAATTGACAGGATGAATTTCCTCACCTAACATACATTTATATACGTTTGGTATCTGTTACTATACTCATGATACTTGTTGAGGTATTTGTAAATACAGAGGTATTTGTAAATACACAATATGTGTTTTATATTCATATTAATAGTTTTCCATACAAAAAAAAATTGTTATGTATTCAAATAATGCTTCTAAGCTTTTTAAAATATATATTAAGCGTATTTTTCTAAGTGATGTCAAATTTTGGTATGTATTTATTTGTGGTGTTATTATTTCTCTATCGAACCCGGGTTCCCGTGGTGCTGTATGCCTTGTGATCGATCCAACACACCACGGCGACAACAAACTTGTGGTCAACATTTATGAATTACTGTTTCATTAGACACCATTGAAATTCACACCTCTCATTAGTTTATTTCTTATCTTATTTTGATAAAAAAATATTTAATTCCCAATTCTTAACCCTTAAAAATATTTATTATAATATTTTTTCTAAATATTAATTGAGATCTACATCTGAATATAAAATATAGGCTAAATATAGGCTATATTTATAAAATTTCATGCACATAGGTCTTAAATTGTAGAAACTACGAGGTTCTCACAGATGGACAGATACAAATATGGACATGACAAAGTTATAAGTCTCCTTTTTTTGAGTACGGAACCCTAAAAACCAAACTACATTTTATTTTGAAAATGTTTTTTTCCCGCTTATTGCCGTCTTTTTATGGTTTTAATTTGAAACTGAATATAGTTTTAATTAAAGATAGTAATTAGCCTAATTATACTACTATGGCTATATTTAGTAAATTATGCTACTATGGCTATATTTAGGTACTACTATTAAAATTTTACTAATTAAACTAGTAAAATTTTGGCATTAATTCATGAGACCTAATATGTCTAGATAGCAAAATGGCTTATATTGACAAATGAATTTATGTGTATAAACATCCTAAATTTATGTTTTTATTTAATAAATTTTTCATGTTTTTTCATTTTTTCCAAAATCAATACAAAACATATCTTAATTTTAAATTGTAGCTAAGATCTTTGTAGATAAGATAATTAAAATTTATTGTAATAAACATATTTCGTAATGAAGACAGATTTTATATTTAATGGATAAATGTCATAATAAGTAAACCAGTCATTTTGTTTGGGTATTTTGGATACTGGTGCTAAAAAATTTATTTGGCAAAATTGTTTTTCTTTGAAAAACAACCTCAATTCAGAATATATCAAAAATACTAAAACTAAATAGAAATTTGAAAAATGTCAAATATTTTTCATTAAAACGTCAAAATACTCATAACAATTATTTTATTTCCATAAAATCAAATTTCTTTTACTATCTCATTCAGGTTTTTTCAACTGGAAATAATATGTATAATCTGTAAAGTGATTAGGCCGGATGCGAAGATATGGGTTAATTTGAGATGGAAATGTTCCAAATAATTTATATTTACAGATCTGGAACAAACATTTTATGAGATAATAAAAATGTTCTCATAAAACAGGTTGAAAGTGAAAATGCGTAATGTCGTCATCATGGTGTGTGGGGTTGATCACAAGACATACCTGGGTTTGACACCCGTCAGCTTGTCGAGCGGGGCTGGACTGGTTTTCTGGTCGGCTGTACGAGATCACTCTCGTAGCAATAAGTCCGCCATATATATCAATTAGATACATTAAAGTAAATAAATATTAAATCTGTTTGAACCCAAGAGTATGACGTATATGATACGAGGATATAAAATTAGTAGGGGAGAGTAAAGAAAACGTTTTATCTTTATAAACAATTAAAAAGATTTTCGAAACTTCTATACGACTCAAGGTAACATCAGCCCCGTCTTACTACAAGTTAATGAGTTATGTAAGAAAGTAATAAACAATATTGTAGATAAAATGCAATATGATAACCTTCTATACATAACATAGACCAAACTCAAGTTTACACGAGAAATAATGATACACGTAAGTAACATGATCATGAAAGGTTATTTGTGTGGCAAATCTTACACTCGGTTCCATCGTTTTCTTCTAATAAAACACAAGCAACACGCCATTGTGTTTTACCTGAGTTAAGTTATAGTTCACGTGCCTCACTCCATTTAAGCATAGAACTGATGTCGTGATAGAGGATTCAATAAATGGCGAAAAGCAGCACCGTAGTATGTAGTTCAAGTCACCAGTTAACATAACGCAAGCGCATCTCTTTTAATCATATGACCAAGTGAATTTATAATATATTTTTAAATCAAAATATCTATGGATTCCGGCTTGCGTCCGACTGTACGAAATGTACAGATAAGTAACTGCAGTGTTTCTCCCATTGGGTATTTGACTAAATTTTTTTTATTTCATTAATCATAATTTCAAGGTACAAGCTGATGAACTTTAAAATGAATTTACAATTTTATTCACTTTAAACGTAGAATATTTAATGTATTGAACAAAATAATAATTTATAAAATTGTTCAAGATCAAAATGACATTACAAAATAATCAAAAAATCACCGTTCGCGTAACGCTAGCAAACTCACATATATATATATATATATTTCATGCACTGGCTATGAGAGGAAGAGAGAAAGAAAATGTGCACGTGCACTGCTCTCTCTTGCTCCTACAGTGTGATATAGACAATAGGCTTGCACTGTGTCTTAGATATACGAAACATAACTGGCCACGAGAGAACGAGAGAAAGAAAATGTGTGCTCGCACCTCTCTCTCTTGTCCCTACAGTAATATACGAAACGTAACTCTCTCTCTTTCTGTCTTCACTAACTTATATCTCCCTCTCAACTTCCGTTCGCCTCGCCCGATCACACTTTTCGTAATGCTCTCGTCACGCATTCACCAGCTTACTGCCCAAGTCAAGCGTGCGTAAAGAAGTTTTACTTCAAAAAAAGTATTTTTGAGATCCTTGTAACTAGTTTTTTCAAAATGTGGAGTATCCACATTATATGTGGAATTTTAAATTTTTTTTAAGTACTGCATTTCCATACAAATATTTTTGGCTGTTATATATTGAAATTATACCAATAGCTAAAATAAGATATCAATGTAATCACACACTTTCCAACGTTGTTCCGTACTTTAAATAAATTTTATTACCACTTTCGTGTTGTTGGAATGTATTTTTCAATGCTTTCACTTGATTTAACCTATTGCTTGCTTTAATACACTAAAGTATTCCTTGTTTAACGTAATGTGACGTCACGGATTGATTGCCATTGAATTATTACGAGGGACAAAGCACTGCAATCATCTTAATCATACGTTACACAATGTATAATTACACTAAGTGTTAAATTTAGTAACTTTTCCAACTTATCAGTGCAGTAAAATTTGTCCTAAAATGCATTTTACTCTTCTGACTAAAATCACTGAATACATTCACACTGTTCAACCTTCTGATCTGTATTTAATATTCGTACACCACATTGTGTTGGCAGTTTATGCTCTCAACCATTTCCCTAATTGGACGTGTTGCTATAATCGTAGAGACAAGAAATAGGTACAACCTTAGCATGATGATTAGAGTAAAACCTTAAAGATTCATCAAAATGGTTAATGTGAATTTATTCCGAGTTTATACACATTTTTACTTTTGTTTAAGAGTTATTTCAAAAATTATGCCGTCGTAAAAATTTTAATTTTACTTTTTAATTATCGACAATAGCACAGTTGTCACTTTCGTTTATTTGGATTTATATTCATTCGTAACAATCTTTTGCAAACTTCGAAATGTATAATGATAGCAAATTTATTTCCGTAAAATTTAATTTTCGACTATCATGCTAAATTGGACTGGACTCACTGCGAGTGGGTGGTATACGGTATACGAATACATAGTCTATCGCATAGTTTGCTTGCACGGACAGTGAACACTTCGCAACTTTGTAATTGTTTGTAATGTATTTCAATGTAGTGCTTACAAATTTTGAACTATAAAAAAAATTTAAAAGAAACGTATGTTATAATTCGTCATACGTATTTAGCAACTGTGTATATTTTGTGTTTGGGGTGATAGCAAAAAATTTTTGAAGCGACAGAAGAAAGCAATTATATTTCAAAAATATAACGCTAACTACTTTATTCAAATTTAATCAAAGAAATGTACTCGCTAACCCACAACACATCATTCATTTTCCATAAAATATTCATTAAAGTATGGGCTAGTTTACTTACTTAATTTTGCCTTTTTTCTTTTGAAGAAGTATGTGTGACGTGTCACATTGTAATAAGGTCATACGCCGAAATATATAATGTAGAAAAACCGTCTTAGCAACAATAGAATAGAACGTAATTTAGGGAAATATATGACACGTCATCCAAGTTTATGCGCATGTCAAGGAATAAAAAATTCAGTAGTTTGGAATTACGTGTCGTACAAAGTTAAGAATATTACAAGTAATAAGTCGTGAACATGGTTACCGCAACGGATTTCTCCGTGAAAGAAAGTCTGAAACCGTTAACTATTATTCAATTAATATTTGGACTAAAAAGAAACTGCTTATATTCGTTTGCCAAATACGACAAGCTTTATAAGACATACACTTTATTACTTACTTGCTTCGTTTTCTTTAGCAGTATATACACTAATTATAAAGAAATAAATTTGCAATATGAAGGACGTCTGATTTATTTTGAAAGTGTAGTGAGACATTTAATTTTTTTTGGATTTCTATGCAACATCGCATCTGTAACATTCTTGAATCAAACATTAAACATTAAAATGTTTGATACATTTAATAGTGTCGATGAGAAATTAGGAATCAACAAATATAATTCCAAATTTAATGCCAATGGGCAACTTCGTAAACTAAGTTTGTTGTACGTAATATGTTACTTGAGTTATATGTTTGGTTATTGGAAGTTCATTGACGAAATAAGGTCTAATTACTTATTCGCTGTACATAACACTGCATTCTTTTTTGTACCGACTTTAGAAATGATAGTTTTCGCACTCATTATCAAGGCGATTTCACTTCGTTTCTCACTTTTGGATCAAAATTTGAAAGAAATTCACAAGGGAGAAATATTAGCTTATCTGGATTGAATAGAATAGAACATTATGAAATGGCGCAGCAGTCATATTGTTCAGAAATCAAAATTATCTGCGATGTTTATGGAGAGCTTATTAAAATATGTCACTACGTAAATAGTCTATTTAGTGCTCAGGTATTCTATGTATAATATCTAATCTCTATATTTGTTTTAACAATGGAATTGCTTACTGAATGGCCAATATCCTGGGTGTGAATATGACGGATGATCAAGAACTGGATACAATTTCTAAAGATGCTTTTAGTTGTGATAAATTCTGTATTTTTTCGTGTCACATTTACATATTTATTTTGTTCACAGCTGCTGGCTTATATATTCCAATTCAGTCTGATAATTTTATATTGTTTATATAAGATGCTCAACTATTTTTATGCAAAGATAAATAAAATTTTACAAATTAAAATTTGTTTATCCTATCAATGTATAATTTGTAAAAATGCTTCAAAATTTTAATTTTTAATTATCTCTCTGTATTAAAAAGGGTTTCAATTTTTAAAATAAAATTTAAGCTGTCAGTAAAATGCAATAGCCGTGTTTTATTTTTACTCTGGCTTCAGAAACAATATTTTCTGGAATTTATTTACGTTTTTTTTTCATTTCAGCAAGCTGTAACAATCTTCGTGGTAGAATTTATAGCGTATATTTTTTTGTTACACTTTGGAATGATCATAATATGCTGTTACAAATGTCACAACTGTAAACATCAACTCACGCTAATGAGATTGATTATCAACAATTTACTTGCTACGTGTAAAATTGGTAAGCATTAACATTTTAGAACTCGTCTATTGAGTTACACGTATCTTAATTGCACTGCACTTCACTTTTTGTAACAAATTAGGATAGTAAAGAAAAAGCCAAATAAGATTGCAACTACAGGTTACAATAAAAAACGTGCCCAGTATATATTCACATGGGGATATTAATTCCAAATGGACAAAGTTAATAAGAAAGTATTCATAAATGTTTCCTCGAAGTTTCATACTCTTTGTCTCCGATTTGTTTACTCTATGCTGTGTTTAGTTAATATATACCACACGATACAAAACAGGATTTATCTAGAGGTATATTTATACTCATACTTCTGTTTCTTCTCCAGGTTGTGAGGAGTCTACTATGTTGAATCGTCTGTATCAAGTTATTGAAGACGCGCCAGAAATCTCAGCATACGGTCTTTTTAAATTTGATATTCCCTTTATATTAACGTTCGTGAGTTTTGGAGTGACTTGCAGCATTGTCATGGCTCAATTTTTTTGAATTTAAAGTCAAACCTTAAACCCCTGTTTTGTCAGAGGTTATTATATACAAAGGTATCGCAAACTGTTAGCGACGGAAGAGAGCAGTGCGCATATTATATTGTAATTTGGATGTTGATGGTTTATTTGATTACAGCACATCCACTCGCGCCAATGTGCGCAATTACAAAGAAACAATTCTTGCACTGCTCGAGTTATTGAACACTTTCTTAGTATTTTCACGAATCTTAATTTGATGTTGAAAGTACATGACAGTATTGATGTTGACTTTAGCAAAATTAATTTGTTTGAAATAATAATAATAACATTAATAGCTCTGTTTATACCTTACAATTAATAAATGTATATGTATGTATGTATGTGCATTTAGTGTAATGTTTGTGTTAGTTAATTTTTTTTATGTTAGAAGGTTAGTGTTATTGTGAGGACCGCATTCGGCGGTAAAAGCCTACTCCAAAAGCTTCTATTCTCTTTTGTCTTTCCCAGGTAATAGTCTCCCTGCACTCTTTATTATGTCTTCACTCCATATTTTGAGAGGTATCCCTCTCCTACGTTTTATTTTCTAAAATTGACCAAACTGTTATTCTCAATGACCACCTTTCATTTGTAACGCTCTGAATATGGCCTGCTGGTATCCACTGAAGCGTAATACTTCTTTAATTACATCTTTCTTTTTTGTTATTTCCCTAATAATGATGTTTTTCAAGGGGTTTTTCAACTTTATATTCATATAGCTACGTTCGATTCTTTGACATACTTTTAGCTTGTTAAGAATTTTCCTAGCATTTTTCAAATAGGGTGGACATAAATTGGACAAGATATGAGGCTTTCATTGATTCCTTTGTATATTTATTTCACAGCCCAGTATTTATTCCAGGTGTTCTTTATTCCTCAATTTATTTCCATTTCTGTACAAGACTTAAATGATGTAATGTGGCCCAAATGTATACAGTCACATAAATCTTCAAGAAGCATTGAATCAATTAAAGTTATTGTTTTGTTTTCATTTGTCTTTGTTTTACCATGCTTTACTTTCAAACCCACAGCCTCACTTTCTTGCCCGAGAGACCCTATCATGTATTCTGATTGTTTTATTCTTCATATTTTCCTAAACAAACTTGTAAAATATATTTTCTATGACAGCAATGAATAATTTCGGTGAGGTGTATCTTCATGTTTTATTCCGCATCTGGAAATCTAAACCTGGTGACTGGTGGTGGTAACTTTACTCTTACTGTAATTTTTTTGTATTATACGAAAGGTAAGTTTTACTCAAAGTTAATTCCTGGTTCGTTTAAAGATTTTCATATTGATTTGTGGGATGTTGAGTCGAATGCCTTTGAGTAGTTGATAAAACCATAATATACAAGGTCAAATTTCTCTATTATTAATATCAGAGTGTGTATGGTTGACCGTAGGGAAGTTTTCCATAACACCAGCCTGTTCTATCGGTTGGTTTTATTGTTTGTTACATGTCTTAGCAGAGTTGATGAGGCTATATTGTAAACACACAATAATAGACTAAAGACTCTGTAATTTGTTATTAAGTTTGCGTCACTATTTACTAGAACTAATACAGAGAATGTTAATTTTTTGGCAGTTTCTTTTGCTTTAGGCTCATGTTCTGGTTGGCTGTAAGAGATTGCTCTCATAACAATAAGTCCATCATATATATCAATTAGATAAATTGAAATATATAAATAAATAAATAAATGTTTAAAAGTTTTGTGTGTGGTCTAGTTAATACTTCTAAACCTGTTATTAACACATTATTAGATATTCCATTAGGGCCGGGACTTTTACCTTGTTTTAAGTTTTTGAAGTTATACTTCTTTAGGCGCGTTAGGAAAAAATGATGAGAGTGAAATTTTAAGATTCGTCACACAAAAGTTACAGTATGAAGTTGCAGCGGTTGCAGTCTCGAATTCCACATGTTTCTAGTGTCTACATTCACACACGTGTTTTAGTTTCATATAAGTGCAATTTATATATGTGCTGATAAATTATATTCAGTAGTAAATTAAATTCAATATTTTGATTAATATATTTACTATTCGTAAATATTAGTGAAAAAATTATGTTTATAGATTTTTTCAAGTGCTCCAATATAATTGATGTTATCTATCCGTATGTATTATTTATTGATATAAATTAAAATATTATTATTTAACATAATTAATACTAAATATTATTAAATTATTAATGTTAAATATTTATTATTGGTTATTCAATATTTTAAAAGTAAATAAATAAATTTAATAATAAATTCAATTTGAATTCATTGAATTTAAGTTTATTCATTTTTTAAATATTGTTATCATTTTCTTACTTTAATATTCACTTTTCGTTTTTATCAAAAAGTTTTCATTAAATTTGTTCATTTATTTTTATGAATATTTATTATTTTCATTTATTCAACTTAATAATAAATATTGAAAATTAATATTTTAATTTGATGGTTAATTTTAATTTTTATCACAAATTTTTTATTAAATGTTTTATAAAATTTATTTCATTATTTTGAAAATATTAAATTTATTTATATATAGAAAATGAATTAACTTAAATTCAATTTTTGAAATTATTAAATTTATTCATTTACTTTTAAAATATTAAATAATCAATAATATACATTTAAAATGAATAATCTTTTAATAATTTAGTATAACATTCGGATAATAAGAGAATTTATGTTACCCTTAATGTAAGAAAATAAATATTTATTTATTTAATTTTTCAAATTTAAACTGAACTTTATTGACTGTGTTGACTATCCTTTTCCAGTCCTTTTATTATTTTATTGTAATTTATTATTTGCATACAATTAAAAACTATTTTTTAATGATGCCAAAGAAGTATAACTTCTCACGCGCGTACATAAGTACACGCACCCTTTTTTTTATTGGGAGTTCTATTTCAGTCTCCAGGAAAGGTAATGCAGGGTCACTGTTAACCAAGTTAATATTTATACATTTGGAGATACTCACATGATAATATAAGTTTTGGTAGAATTATGTAACTTCTTGCATCAAAACTTATACATTTATGACAGTAGATCCAGACGAATTTTTAAATGTATCCATAATTTTTTTGGTGCTGTCTAGTCACTTATATACTTTTCTAAAAATTCTTTTAATATTTTTAATCTGTACTCCTACGTCTTTCTATAATATTTTTATCCATCATTCTACATAATAAAATAAGTTTCTGTGTAAGTGTAAGTTTCTCTTGTCTTGTTTTATTTTCCTTATAATTGAGTGCATGTTTCTGATTTGCAAGTTTGAGTTCTATTAGAATTAACTTCCTTTGGTTTGTGTTTTGTATTTTTTGTCTTTTCCATATGTCACAATAAATTTGTACAGTTTCATTATCGGAGTAAGGCTGAATAACTCTGTACTGAAAAGGTAAAATAACTCTTTCTGATATAGTGATGAAGTAATGTACCTTCAGTTACTCCTAAGCTAGTCATAAAATTGGTGGTTGGTTGATGCTCGCACAGATGTTTTTATAATGTTGTGCAGTTTTAATGGTGTTGTATATTTGTTGTGTGGTATAAAATGATTTAGAAGTAAATGTAATTAATAATTTAAAATTCTCCCTGTAATTGGTGATTTCCTTTTTTTGCAGCAATGAAGCTCAATACGGTGTAATACGGACACGGAAAGTTATTTGAAATCCAATATAATTGTTATACAAGCTGATAAAATTATATATAGTGTGTTATATTGTTGCTCAGTGTTGCCACTACTACCTGCTCAATATTGAAATAATGTTTATCTATATATTGTAACGCTTCGAGAAATTTTCAGTTTTGATTAATAAAATGGTGTTATTAAAATTCATGCGAATTTGTTTAAACTGAAAATCCACAAAGAAAATATATTTCCTAAAATAACTTCCCTACATTGAGGAATTTCTTTTAATGAAATCTTTATACAGACGGCTGTTGGATAATTGGTATGGTGAGAATTTCTTTCTGTTTCCTCTTGAAAATATAAAAATAAAATTAAAAAAAATATTTTTTTTATTTTGGGCAATTACTGCAGGGAATACTGTTTTTTAATAACAAAATATTATTTATTTGCAACATTTTCTAAGTCGTAATTACATTTAAAAATTTCATCATCATAAAGAGAAGTTTCGTGAAAATAAAACTTGGGAAAAATATTGAAATTCCAGAAAAATACATTTCTATTTCTGTAAAATAATTATCATATCGCACAATATTCAAAGCCATATAAGATGTTCACCATGTTGCTACTGAATGGTTGCATGTACCTACTGGAGAATACCCAACATTTACATTAACGTTGGAATAGTGAGACTCTGGAATGGAATAAGTTACGAGAAAACGTTATTGATTATAATAACTTTATTTTGTAATGAATACAAACTAAATAACAGCCTGTTTATACGTGACTTGAATATCAGTTTAAGTGTAAGCAACTCGTCTTTATTTGTATGTGTAAGTCACATTACAAGTATTTGAACATTGTCGATACTGCCTTCCGAAATTGAAGGGTATGCACAAGTATAGATTACATTATGTAATCTATACTTGTGCATACTCTTCAATTAGTGTAGATTATATGGAATTGTCATTAATCACGTCTCCAATTTGACATTGTGGCATAAAGAAAACCTTTTTTTTTGAAGCAGTGGAACTGGTTGTATCTGTTGTGTTTAGTTGATTCTGTTTAATGTAGCCAAGTACGAGGAGGCTACAAATAAAGTGAAACATTGCAAATGTGAGTGAAGAGTAATCCTTTGTGTTTCATATTTGTCCACGGCTGGACCGAAATTTGCTATTGTCCACTTAAATTGTCAAAGAAAGATTTATATGTGCATTTTGGGTAGGCAATGGTTTTATGTTTTCTGTGTAGTGGGTTGGTTCGGAGTGTAAAACTGAGTTTTCAGAGAGCCAACTGCCTTTTAGCCGCCAATTTAAAAAAGGGGTTTAGTTAATTAGTTAATTTTCTTCTTATATCTTCGGTAACGTGTGTTTGACAAAAATTTGTAAAATGATCGGTTTGGGTTGGCACTTCAAAAACTCCTTGTTACTCCTACAACCAATCTTCCCGAAATAAAAAAATTGCTGCACATCCAAAAAATCACAGCAAAACTCTCATTTAATCGGGCCAATTGGACACTAATATTTCTACCATCACTAATTCTACCGTTTACAAGCTTACGTTCCTTCCTGTTTGTTCCTTCCTCTTTGTTTGTCAAAAATATACTGTTGGGACGCATCGACTAAGCATCTAAATAGCATATTTTTCTCCGCTTCTAATCAGTAGACAGTATTTCATAATGAACCTTGGTAATATTTATTTAGTATAACATTCATTGTAATTCTGCAATACATTTCAGACGAAAGTAGAGTCGGCAGAGAAATTAATTTTTAAAATTCAGACCAATTTTTCGATATTTGGGTTTCTCACATAAAAACTGTAAAACCATCTTTAGTCGCCTAATTTTCTCCGTTTGTGCAAGCTAAATCTTAATTCCAACTTAATTTCATTGTAACAATTAAATTACTAAATAAAATACTAATAAATTTACTTAATAATAAATGTGTCGTGTTAAATAGATTTTTGTCTTTTCATTTGTAATTTTATGAGATATTATAAAACCAAGATAATAATTTAATAAAGTAGATTAAATATGGAATAAATTAAACAAATATTTAAATCATTCATTTAATAGAGTATACCTGCAATATGCTTATTAAAATGAAGCCTACCAGTTGGTTGACATCTCTATTCCTCTAAATATAGACGGAATAATGATTCCGTTAGTTGCCATTTCACATGTTGATGTATATAACAAAATTGGAGTGTTATCTTTTGTGCGTAAACACACTCAAACTGACATATCATTCAAAAACAATATGAATATGTACAATCAATGAATAATGAAAGCTATATTTAAGGCAGTTACCCACAATTTATGAAATTATATTCTTTTGTTCCTATATTATAGTTATTTTTGTTAATAAATTAACTAAACGATTGTAAAGATGGTGGAGCGAATTATTTTATTGTATCTTATATTTTTTATTATATTTAACGAAGCAAAGTTTAATAATTACTTTAGAAGGTTTACTTCTGATGTGTTGTGCACTGAGTACACACTCTTTCAAGGGCAGTTGACAATAAACACATTTACCCTCGAAAAGGTCAGTATATTTGTGTACTTGTAAAATTAGAAGCAGATAATAATAATAAATAAGCAGCATTTACTTCATGAAGGTGACTAGCAAATGTTGCTACCTTTGTATGTTTTTGATTTACAAATAATGTTTTTGTTATTTTCAACATATAATATTCAACATTTAGAGACTTTGTAGGTCGCAACTCTTGACGCATTCACCTCAATGTTCTTGTTTTACTTTCTTATATCATTAGTGTCGAGTGTTGTTTTCGTCGACTTCACAAATTAAATGTAATGATATTTATAATGTAGACAATGTAATGGTCGGGAGTCGCGGATTTATAATGCTCAGAAGGGGAACTTTCGGCCGCACAAAGTTATCAAATGAGATACTAGAGATGGGACGACAATTTGAGTCAGTTCAAGTAATCGCTGCAGTTCAACAATCCTATACAGTCTGACTTCGTAAATAGTAAAATATAAAATAAGAGAATTGTATTATATTTGAGGCAAGGTATTCATTGCTGATGAATCAACCCATCGAGCTCTCTCCAGACTTCACAACCAACAGCAACAGATCTGAGACATAAAATAAATTTATCCAATCCAGCAACATTCAAGTGCAGGCCCCGACTGTTGCCTGTCTTCCCTATCAATATCTACAACTTTCAAACTTCAAGGAACTCGTATTTGCATTTTATTTTGATTTTATAATTTCTCTCAGTTGTATGCAGGCGCCTCCCAAAATACTCATAGTCACCAGACGCAGTTATAAAATTACTTTATATTTTTCAACCTGACTTCTTTGTTTTATGCTAACTTGTAAATAACTAGTAAACATTTTGTACTCTTCACAGCACTCCTGTAGTGGAGAAAAATTATTGAAAATGTCGAACATTTTTCAGTTCTGTGTGCATGAAAGAACTACCAGGTATTGTCAGGCAAATGGACGAGGGAGAGGGGGGTGGGGTGTATTTTTATGAGTAATTAAATAATTAAAAATTGAGAAAGAATATAATAAAATTTGAGTCTTATTCATCATAAGGAGTAATAATATGACGTAACAATAACTCAGTTTTACAGTATTACTGCTTGTATCGGTCAAAGTAGCGGCAGTGGTTATTCACTCATCTCCTTACTTTTGCGCTTACAGTACGCTGTACTTGTTTTATGGTTTATTTTATTGAATGATTTTTCAATTTTTCCCAGGACATTAAGGTGTGTAACTATCTGAATAAGTGTTTTTGCAAAAATTGAATGTCTTGGTAATATTAACGGATTATTTTTTATATTTTTACTTTGAATAGAATATCGTAAATTATTTTCCGAAGTGAGCAGTTGTCACGTTTTTTTACCAAGGGACAATGTATAAATGCATTACTGTTATGGTTACGCAAGACTTGCCAACTCAGAAGCAGCGACACTCTACAGGGCATATATGGAGAGTATAGGTGGGTCTCAATTCAAGCGATTCACTGACCACCTTATAATCTTCAGAGTTCCTAATGAAAGAGACGCATCAACAAGTGTCACAGTATCAGAACATTGGACCAGAGTTCCAGCATCTGAGACAGCTCGCATACTCTGGGGAGAGGAACATCTCTGGTAGCACGTCATTAAAGTTCAATAATTGGAACCTGAGGATTGCAACAGAAGAGTATGATTTTCTTACAAAATGTTGGGAAGCCAAGACGAAAATGCAAATGTTTTCTATATGATATTCCAAACTTAATTTCCAAGAACAATATAGTGTCAGTCTTTAGTTAGGGCTACTAAACAGGCAGCTAAATGACACTTTTCGAATGCCAGATTGCTTGAACGGGGAGTCTCAAATAAAACTAGCTGTGCCCATAGCTTCGTTGTGAAATTCACTCATGACTACTGTCTAGAATAACCGTCATACATAAAATATTGACAATGGATGAAAGATGGATGGATTAATATCGACACAACATAAGTTTGTTCAAAAAATCAACATGGACTTCATTTTCCATGAGCGTAAAACTTTACTTTTAGGTTGCTGTAAAGATATACTGGTGGGTGAAAAGTTTGAAAAGGAAAACCTTCATTTCTGAAAAATCAAAAAGCAAATGAAGGGCAAAGGTTTGGAAAAATAGTAAGAAATAAAGTTATTAAAGTGATTTCCAAGCAAACAAGTACCTTTACTTCATAACATACACATCACAATGCGATATGTCAGAAGGATACCTGCTACGAAGTACAGATTTAACCTATAATTACAATGTACAGCCTACATTAAAATTTACAGCCACATAGTAAGTACAACATACAGCTAAATTGAAACTTAAACGAACAAAAGATAATTTTAAAATCAGTTAATAAATATATTTTCAAACGGAAATATCAAAATTTACTGAGAAATTAAGTTTTTGGGGGATAAGACAAAACACACACCCATGGCGACAACCCGGAAACCCGTGTTTTGTGGTTATAGCCCCCTCACCTGTTTGACCGACAACCAGTGTTCCTTTAACACTTTCAATCATTTATCTTGTCTATGGGTGTATCATTATGAAGGGTACAACAATTTAAGAGGAAAGGAGGAAAAGGAATTGGAAAGTAAATAATTAATAGGGGTCATTCAGACTAGGAGACATTTTCTTTTATAATACGTAGGGACTGATTTGTAACCAGAGCTACCTAATACATACATTTATAATACGTAGGGACTGATTTGTAACCAGAGCTAGCTAATACATACATTTATAATACGTAGGGACTGATTTGTAACCAGAGCTAACTAATACATACATTTATAATACACAGTGCCTCTGTTAAACTATTTACAAATATTAATTTTCCACAGAATAAATATACCGCCCGCTCTGTCTGTAACGGAAGTAAAAACATGGCGCATATTTAATGAATTATAAGATCTAGGATAATTGCTATATTTTACCAACAACCTTTGTGTGGGCTTTTAAAACCCTTTTTCCCTCATAATTTTAGATGAAGTAGTTTCAGAAATAAAGGGTGGATTCATATTTTTTGCACATTATTCAATATACCTCAGGACATCACTATCTGAAATTATAAAAAAAGTATTCCTGAGGCCCTTACTATTTCGCCCTTTCAAACAATACCTCACACTGCAAATGGTATTTAAACAAAATATTCTCGAGTACTTAATTTGTCACCCTAAAATTTCCACTTTTCTATATAACAATACATTTAAGTGTTATATATAATAAGACATTTAAATGTTATATATACAACAATACGTTTAATTGTTATATACGCAATATTTTTAAGTGAATATATTAGCTATTGCGAGATACTTGCAAGTTAATATATTTCATTGCTGTGCCAAATTAGAAATTAATTGCCTTCACGCTGCGTACGCGACAATTTTGAATACAAGACAGTGATTTTAATTGCAAAATTTAAATTGAAAACGTTTGGTTGGATGAAGCTGATTTCAATTGTTTTATAAAACTTAATCCTATTGTATGAACAAGTATTCTGTCCATAATTTTTCTAACATCCTTTAATTGTTGACAGCATCTAGACTTGTAGTCTAAAATTCTCACCTGAAAATAGTATAAATAAAATGAAGAACATAATTGCAAGGATTCAATAGAAACTAATTTACGTGAATTAAACAAGATACAATAGAAACTAATTTAAGTGAATTAAACAAGATATAATATTAACTAATTTAAGTTACACAAATACATTTAATTAAGAGCCATACTGATTTCAGTAATGGATTTCCTTCAAATAATAATTGATACAATCAAGATAAAAATAAACATGTAAAATTTTAATTATGAAGATGAAAAAAATAATAAGTACAAACTAATCTTGACTTTAAATTAAAATTCACAAAAATAAAATATAATATCGCAAAGTTTGCATGGACTGAGGTGTCATCAATCAACAACCTGTTTCAGTCCACTGTTTAGATTCGTATATTTGTACAATCAATAACACGTATTGAGATGACGAACTAGAAGCCGGTAGCTACATCGTCCCTGTACTATACTTCGTTAAATTTTCTTCCACGTTCATCTAGACTCGGTTTTCTATTTTTTTGTTATACAGTGAGAAGTAATTTCGAATTTCCTTTATGCTGCAATGAGCAACAACACATCAAACGTTCGTTCTATTAATGATGGTGCTGTACTTTCCTGAGTTCGTGAATTGCTGAGTGTCTTGCAACGTTTCCAAACGCGGTCGGGCGGGCGGGCGTTTGGGCGTGTGTGCGTGCGTGAGAGCGGGCGGGCGGGCGTGCGTGCATGCGTGTGTGTATATATATAAATGTAAACTTTCAGACAATCCAATTCTACAAGTTCTGGTGTGAATAAACAGTGAAGATATAGTAAATTTTCCGATACGAGAATGACCTCAACAGCACGTCTTTATTGATCTGTCAGAATACAGTTTTGCATAAACAGAGCACATTTCGAAAATATAAAATATTTACGATAAGTATAGTGTTTGTTTTACAAATTTATTGTTAAAACAAAATTTATAACACCATGTGGTCGGGAATAAGAGTTGTGGTCGGGAATATGAATTAGTAAAGTTCAAAAAACGACCGGTGATCATTTTATGGGTAATTCGCACATACATGTTAATTAAAAACCACAATTTGTTATTAACCTGTCTCCATAAATTAGTTAATCATTTGAGCAGCTTTAATTTTCTTTACTAAAAATTTACTATTTAAACCATATTTGACGTAAGACAGAACTGTGGTTATTATGCTGTATTTAGTAAATGGTATACGTAATAGACTTATTTCAAAGTGAACTTCTTTCAATAAAAGTACAGCTATACAAACAATTTAAAAGTGGTCGGTTATTAGGTCCAACAATTCTACAAATTTTCTTAATTCCGACCAAGTGCTAGTTCTTCTAAAATAAATTAATTTATTTTTATATTACCTCGAATACGTATTTATAAAGCCTTATTTCTCATTTCATGTTATCTAGTAATGGATCAACAAAAGAGATTAAATGAAGCTGTTAAAACTGAATTAATGTCTGTCACAAAGGCTTCAAAAGCTTATAATAACCACACTTATTGACAGATTAAATAATAAATATATTAAGTATATTTTACAGTGACGCAGGCACACAGTGACACAGACACACAGTCACACAGACACACAGTTACATAGACATAGTCAAACAGACACACAGTCACACAGACACACAGTGACACAGACAACAGTCACACTGACACACCGACAGACAGTCGCACAAACACACAGTCACACAGACACACAGTCACACAGACACAAAGTCACACAGACACACAGTCACACAGACACACAGTCACACAGCCACAGTCATACAAACACAGAGTCACACAGACACAGTTACAAAGTCACACAGTCACACAGACACACAGACAAACAGACACACAGACACAGTCACACAGACACAGTCAAACAGACACACAGTCACACAGACACACAGTCACACAGATACAGTCACATAGACAAACAGTCACTCAGACACACAGTTACAGAGTCACACAGACATACAGTGACACAGACATACAGACACACAGTTACAGAGTCACACAGACACAGGGTGACACAGACACACAAACACATAGACCCACAGTCACACAGTCACACAGATACACAGTTACATAGACACTGTCACACAGACACACCGACAGAGAGTCGCACAGACACACAGTCACAGTCAAAAAGACACACAGTCACACAGACACATAGTCACACAGACACACAGTTACACAGACACACAGCCACAGTCACACAGACACACAGTCACATAGTCACACAGACACACAGTTACAGAGTCACACAGTAACACAGACACACAGACAAACAGACATACAGTCACACAGACACACACACAGTCACACAAACACACAGACACATAGTCACACAGCCACAGTCAAACACACACACAGTGACACAGACACTCAGTCACGCAGACACAGTAAAACAGACACACAGTCACACAGTTACACAGACACGCAGTCACATAGTCACACTGACACACAGTCACAGAGACACAGTCACACAGACACAGTCAAACAAACACGCAGTCACGCAGAGACACAGTGACACAGACACACAGTTACACAGTCACACAGACACACAGTCACACAGACACGCAGACACATAGTCACACAGACACACAGTGACACAGAGACACCTTCACACAGATACAGTCACACAGACACACAGTCACACAGTTACAAAGTCACACAGTTACACAGACACACAGTCACATGGACACACTGACCCACAAACACACAGTCACACAGTCACACAGACACACAAACACAGTGACACAGACACATAGTCGCATAGACACAGTAACACAGACACACTATCACAGACACACAGTGACACAGACACACAGTCACACAGACACACAAACACAGTCACACAGACACACAGTGACACAGACACACAGTCATACAGACACAGAGTCACACAGACGTACAGTCACACAGACACAGTCATACAGACACACAGTCACATAGACACTGTCACACAGATATGGTCAAACTGACACACACACTCACATAGACACATACTCACACAGTGACACAGACACACAGTCACACAGTCGTACAGACACACAGTCACTCAGATACAGTCACACAGACACAGAGTCACACAGTCATACAGACACACAGTCACTCAGATACAGTCACACAGACACACAGTCACACAGACACACAAACACAGTGACACAGACATATAGTCACCTAGACACAGTAACACAGACACACTATCACAGACACACAGTGACACAGACACACAGTCATACAGACACACAGTACCAGAGATACAGACACACAGTCACCCAGACACACAGTTAGAGAATCACACAGTCACACAGACACACAGTCACACAGGCACAGTCACACAGACACACAGTCATACAGACACACAGTCACATAGACACTGTCAAACAGATATGGTCAAACTGACACACACACTCACACAGACACACACTCACACAGTGACACAGACACACAGTCACACAGACACACAGTCATACAGACACACAGTCACTCAGATACGTCACACAGACACACAGTCACATAGACACAGTCACACAGACACACCGACACACAGTCACACAGACACACAGCCACAGACACACAGTCACAGAGTCACACAGTCACACAGACACACCGACACACAGTCGCACAGACACACAGTCGCACAGCCGCAGTCACACAGACACACAGTCACAGAGTCACACAGTCACACAGACACACCGACACACAGTCGCACAGACACACAGTCGCACAGACACACAGTCGCACAGCCGCAGTCACACAGACACACAGTCACAGAGTCACACAGACACACAGTGACGCAGACACAAAGTCACACAGACACACAGTCACACAGACACACAGTCACACAGACACACAGTCACACAGATATAGTCACACAGATACACAGTCACACAGACACACAGTCACACAGACACACAGTCACACATACACAAAGTCACACAGATGCAGTCACACAGACACACAATCACTCAGCCACACAGTTACAAAGTCACACAGTCACACAGACACACAGTCGCACAGTTAAAACAAAAGTTTATAACACCATGTGGTCGGGAATAAGAGTTATGGTCGGGAATAAGAATTATGCAAAATTAATAAAGTTCAAAAAACGACCGGTGATCATTTTATGGGTAATACGCACATACATGTTAATTAAAAACACAATTTGTTATTAACCTGTCTCCTTAAATTAGTTAATTATTTGAGCAGCTTCAATTTTCTTTAATAAAAATTTACTATTTAAACGATATTTGACATAAGAAAGAACTATGGTTATTATGCTGTATTTAGTAAATGGTATACGTAATAGACTTATTTCAAAGTGAATTTCTTTCAATAAAAGTACAGCTATACAAACAATTTAAAAGTGGTCGGTTATTAGGTCCAACAATTCTACAAATTTTCTTAATTCCGACCGAGTGCTTGTTCTTCTAAAATAAATAAATTTATTTTTATATTACCTCGAATACGCATTTATAAAGCCTTATTTCTCATTTCATGTTATCTAGTAATGGATCAACAAAAGAGATTAAATGAAGCTGTTAAAACTGAATTAATGTCTGTCACAAAGGCTTCAAAAGCGTATAATAACCACACTTACTGACAGATTAAATAATAAATATAATAAGGGTATATTTTACAGTGACACAGGCACACAGTGACACAGACACACAGTCACACAGACACACAGTTACATAGACATAGTCAAACAGACACACAGTCACACAGACACACAGAGACACAGACAACAGTCACACTGACACACCGACAGACAGTCGCACAGACACACAGTCACACAGACACACAGATGCAGTCACACAGACACACAGTCACTCAGACATACAGTTACAAAGTCACACAGTCACACAGACACACAGTGACACAGGCACAAAGTCACACAGACACAGTCAAACAGACAGGCAGTCACACAGACACACATACACACAGTCACACAGACACACAGTGACACAGACACACAGTTACAGAGTTACACAGTCATACAGACACACAGTCACACAGACACGCAGACACATAGTCACACAGACACACAGTGACACAGAGACACCTTCACAGAGATACAGTCACACAGACACACAGTCACACAGTTACAAAGTCACACAGTTACACAGACACACAGTCACATGGACACACTGACACACAGACACACAGTCACACAGACACACAAACACCCGTAGGCAGAGGTGCACTGCTACACGGCGCGTCCCCAAGGTTGCGGATAGGGGTAAGGCCGAGGCTCGCATTGCCGACACAGGGTAGGGGTGAAATAAAATAGCGTGCCCAGGACTGAAAGGCGACAGGGTATTGTCGTCATAAGCGCTTCCCTGAGGGACTAGGTCCCACCTCAGGCGTATTTAGTGGCTTTACTCCGGCAACCGGGGCTCTGCCGGAGTGGACTTATATTTCCCTAGGTACTCGTGGGAACAACATGAAAAGCACTATAAAACAAAAAATGGGCAGCGGGGTGGACCCCATGGCCTCGCTGTCAAGTACTGCTACAGGGAGTATGAACTCAACGACAGGAGAGGACGCCCACATGGACGTCGAGCAGAGTGCGAGCGCCGCCGTACTAAACATAGAAGAGAGGACAGCATTCAGCGCCTTCCACCGGGATCGGGTACACTCTGTACCATCCAGTGGATGCCGCCAAACACCGGTAGAGCGACTAGGCTCCAAAATTGACGAGCTCGTTGACTTTATCAAGGATAAGAACAACGTACACGGTGCAATAAGGACGTTAGTCTGGTCGATCGACACCGCGTATCGCCTGGCTTTGAAAGACCTCACCGCTGTTTCGAAAACAGTTCCAAGCAAGACGGCGCGAACTACGCAGACATCCCCCAGGATGATCTTCCAGCCGGGTATACCTCAAACACCGAACCCCGCGCTCGAGGAGACCAACCCTAAGAAAAGACCGTTATCGACACCGAGCCCCACTTCTGGACAGGACAATCAACCGTCCAAAAAACAGGCTCAAGGCACCTGGGTTGAAGTGGCTCGGCGGGGAAAAACGAAGAAAAAAGTGACACTAGACTCGGCCGTAACAACGAAAGAGGCCCAAAAGCCTCAAGGAAGCGATGGCCCCAAGAACAACCATCGCAAAACGAAAAGGAGAAAACCAAGAACCAAAGCGGTTCTAGTACAACCAGCAGAAGGGAGCCCAAGTCTGACGACAGTGCGGCTTTTGCTGCCGCGATAAAGTCAGCAACCGAAAACATCGGAACAGTCAAAACACTGACGCCACTGATGACGATAGAGATTCTCGACTTGGATGGAGTCTCTACTGAAAATGACGTTCGTGAAGCCCTCAATCGGGACTTCACGACAAATTTAGAAATCAGGCGGGTCAACTTGACCAAAGTCACGGCACGAGGACAACGAGCGGCCTTCTGCGAGATAGATGAGGCCAACGCGATCAAAGTCCTGATTAAGGCCCGCATAAAAATTGGATGGGTTAACTGCCGCATTCGTCCCGTTATTAAAGTGACTCGTTGCTTTAAATGCCTTGGTTACGGGCACCAAACAAATCGCTGTACGGGACCAGATAGAAGCAAGTGTTGCTACAAATGTGGCGGAGAGAACCACAAGTCTGTAGACTGCGCGGTGAAGCCGAAATGCTTTCTATGTGCACAGGACGAAAAGGATCGGAACAGTGTATGTCATACCGCGGGCTCCGGGGCTTGCAAGGCATTCCGCAATGCACTTGCCGAAATCACGAGAGAGCAGAAATGACACGCATAGTACAAGGTAACCTGAATAGATGCGCTCTGGCGCAAAATTTACTACGCCAACGTATCTTTGAACAGAAGATCGACATCTGCCTTATGCGAGCAGTATCTAAACATCCAGGATAGATCATGGTTCGCTGATAAATCCGGTACGGCAGCTATCTGGATTGTAAACATGAAGCGGGTCATCGTCAATGACAGCGGAAGTGGAGAAGGCTTTGTCTGGATCAAAACCCCCATGACCTACTTTGTGAGCGTCTACCTTTCACCCAATGAAGGGATTAGTGTCTTTCGCCAGAAAATGGCAAACTTAGAGGACACAATCGGCGGGTTCGACGGGGAAGTCATCGTAGCTGGTGACTTCAACGCCAAATCAGCCGAATGGGGTTCTGATATCTCTGATACCAGAGGTAATGAAGTAGCAGAATTCGCAGCAAGAGTCGACCTCATAGTGCTGAACATCGGTAGTGCTACAACATTCAGAAGACCGGGTTACAAGGAATCCATCCTTGACATCACGTTGGCAACTCCAAGGATCGCGAACATGATCGAGGACTGGACAGTTTCAGAGGAATACAGCGGCAGCGACCACCAAATTGTGACATTCAAAGTCCAACCAACATCTGCTCCGGCACCGCGACGAGTTCATCAGCCGCGGAAGTGGAATGCCAGGAAGCTCGATCTTGAGAAGCTGCGAACTTCTCTAACACGAAGCTCGTCTACTTTTGAGTATAACACGACTCCGAATACCCGTAATGAGGCGGAAACATCAGTGTCAAAAGTGATGGGCCTGATCATCGCCGCATCCAATGCATCAATGCCACGGTCGATGAAGCCAGGCACCCATAGGCCAGCGTACTGGTGGTCTCAGAACATAGCAGAACTTCGGGAAAAATGCCACAAGCTACGTCGACAAGCAACGAGAGCGGCAAAACGTTTCCCCGACCAGGACACATACTCGATGGAGTATAAGCAGGCCAAAAAGGCTCTGAACAAAGCCATCAAGACAAGCAAAGCAGTATTGTGGAAAGAGATTTGCAACGACCTCAACAATGATCTCTGGGGAAAAGCGTACCAAATTGTCACTAAAAGACTTGGTAAAGCTGCGCCAGAAGCGCCGAAATCTCCTGCTGTGATGAACAGCATCGTGGCGGAGCTATTTCCCGAACACCCACCACGAGGGAAGAGATTATACACGAAAAATGGCGAAACAACACCCTTTACCACGAAGGAACTGCAAGACGCGGCAAAGACCATCAAGATTGGGAAAGCGCCAGGCCCTGATGGCATCCCAGCCTCAGTGATTAAGATTATAGCCCTGGAGCATCCACACATACTTCTGAGTGCTTACAATGCATGCTTGGCTACTGGCACGTTTCCCACAGTCTGGAAGCGGCAGAGATTGGTCCTGCTAGATAAAGGGAAAGAGACCCCTATAACCCCTTCGTCGTTCCGTCCACTTTGCATGCTGGACATTGCCGGAAAGCTGCTTGAGAAGCTCATTCAAGGAAGGCTTCGCAACGACATCGATCGTGCCGGAGGTTTTGCGACAAACCAACATGGCTTCCGAAAGGGAAGATCGACAATTGACGCGATTCAGAAGGTGACGAAGACAGCTCGAGAAGCATGGTCTGGTAGCCTCAAAGCTCGCAAGGTGTGTCTTCTCCTCACATTCGACGTAAAAAATGCTTTTAACAGCGCGAATTGGGAAGACATTTTGGACGCTTTAGAGCACAGATTTTTGGTGAAGCCAGAAAATCTGGGAATGATCGACGACTATCTAGACAAGAGGAAGCTGATTGTGGAAACGACGGAGGGCCCGCGAGAACATGAAGTAACAGCCGGCGTGCCTCAAGGCTCAATTATGGGGGCTGACCTCTGGAACGCTGACTACGATGAGCTCTTGCGAATCCCGTTGCCGAAGCAAGTACAGCTCACAGGCTTTGCGGATGACGTTGCGGCTACGATAGTGGTAGATAGTGCCGAGGAAGCAGAGGTTTTAATTCGGGAGACCACGGATGCCATAGAAATATGGCTTGAAAAACACCACCTGAAACTCGCCAAACAGAAGACAGAGATGGTCGTACTGACTAGACAAAAATGGTTCCCTAAACCATTCACCATAGAAATGGGAGGGACAACTCTGACGTCAACAAGGGCTCTGCGCTATCTGGGGGTAATGATTGACGAGAATCTATCTTACCGTGAACACCTCGATAGTGCATGCAAGAAAGCCAGCAAGACCGTATCCAACCTATCAAGGATCTTGGCCAACTCGATAGGACCACGAACCAGGAAAAGACGAGTCCTGCTAGAGGTAGTTCACTCTGTACTGCTTTACGGAGCAGAAATATGGGCAGATATCTTAAAGCAAAAGACATACCGACGGAAAATAGCAGCGGTACAACGACGAGGAGCTCTCAGGGTAGCCTGTGCCTACCGCACGGTTTCTGAAGCAGCTGTATTGGTCATTGCAGGAGCTGCGCCTATCGACCTTTTGGCGATTGAGAGAGCAAAACTCTACGACGCTAAAGGAAATGGTGACAACTCTAATGAGGCAAGAACGACAATTAAGAAGGAGACGCTACAGGAGTGGCAGAAACAATAGACGACGGGAAAAACAGGCAGATGGACGGAGCGCCTGATTCCAAACATTAATGCCTGGCTCACCCGGAAACATGGAGACACGGACTTCTTTCTGACGCAGCTTCTGACAGGGCACGGACAGTTCAACGCCTATCTCCACAAGATGGGTCAGCACTGCACGGCGGCATGCAAGTATTGTCCAGACAAAATTGACGACGCCGAACACACGTTCTTCGAGTGTGTTCGGTGGAAGGACTGCAGAGGCAGCACCGAAGAGATCATAGGCACCAGGCTCTCCCCCTCAAGCCTGGTAGCCCATATGATCGAGCAAGAAGCAAACTGGTCAGCTGTTGCAGCTTATGCACGGCGCCTTTTGGAAAGCAAAATTGCTGAAAGGGACCAGTAGCCAGGAGTAGGCGTCGCGTGACGGATTGAAGTAATGCTAACGCGGTTCCGATTCAGTCCTCCCCGTACCATCTACGGGGAGAGGGGAAGAGGAGTGTTTTTTTTAGTGGGTAGGTCTGCCAGGTCTGCCAGGTCTGGTAGGAATCCCACACTACCGTCACTGTTATCTGCCGTAAGATGGGCGGCAGAGTATTAACACTTAAAAAAACTCTTTAAAAAAAAAAAAAAAGACACACAAACACAGTGACACAGACATATAGTCACATAGACACAGTAACACAGACACACTGTCACAGACACACAGTGACACAGACACACAGTCATACAGACACACAGTACCACAGATACAGACACACAGTCACTCAGACACACAGTTACATAATCACACAGGCACAGTCACACAGACACACAGTCATACAGACACACAGTCACATAGACACTGTCAAACAGATATGGTCAAACTGACACACACACTCACACAGACACACACTCACACAGACACACACTCACACAGTGACACAGACACACAGTCACAACAGACACACAGTCATACAGACACACAGTCACATAGACACAGTCACACAGACACACCGACACACAGTCACACAGACACACAGCCACAGTCACACAGACACACAGTCACAGAGTCACACAGTCACACAGACACACCGACACACAGTCGCACAGACACACAGACACACAGTCGCACAGCCGCAGTCACACAGACACACAGTCACAGAGTCACACAGACACACAGTGACACAGGCACACAGTCACACAGACACAGTCAAACAGACAGGCAGTCACACAGACACACAGTCACACATACACACAGTCACACAGACACACAGTGACGCAGACACAAAGTGACAAAGTCACACAGACACACAGTCATGCAGACACACAGTCACACAGACACACAGTCACACAGATATAGTCACACAGATACACAGTCACACAGACACACAGTCACACAGACACACAGTCACACATACACAAAGTCACACAGATGCAGTCACACAGACACACAATCACTCAGCCACACAGTTACAAAGTCACACAGTCACACAGACACACAGTCGCACAGTTAAAACAAAAGTTTATAACACCATGTGGTCGGGAATAAGAGTTATGGTCGGGAATAAGAATTATGCAAAATTAATAAAGTTCAAAAAACGACCGGTGATCATTTTATGGGTAATTCGCACATACATGTTAATTAAAAACACAATTTTTTATTAACCTGTCTCCTTAAATTAGTTAATTATTTGAGCAGCTTCAATTTTCTTTAATAAAAATTTACTATTTAAACGATATTTGACATAAGAAAGAACTGTGGTTATTATGCTGTATTTAGTAAATGGTATACGTAATAGACTTATTTCAAAGTGAATTTCTTTCAATAAAAGTACAGCTATACAAAACAATTTAAAAGTGGTCGGTTATTAGGTCCAACAATTCTACAAATTTTCTTAATTCCGACCGAGTGCTAGTTCTTCTAAAATAAATTAATTTATTTTTATATTACCTCGAATACGCATTTATAAAGCCTTATTTCTCATTTCATGTTATCTAGTAATGGATCAACAAAAGAGATTAAATGAAGCTGTTAAAACTGAATTAATGTCTGTCACAAAGGCTTCAAAAGCTTATAATAACCACACTTACTGACAGATTAAATAATAAATATATTAAGGGTATATTTTACAGTGACACAGGCACACAGTGACACAGACACACAGTCACACAGACACACAGTTACATAGACATAGTCAAACAGACACACAGTCACACAGACACACAGTGACACAGACAACAGTCACACTGACACACCGACAGACAGTCGCACAGACACACAGTCACACAGACACACAGATGCAGTCACACAGACACACAGTCACTCAGACACACAGTTACAAAGTCACACAGTCACACAGACACACAGTGACACAGGCACACAGTCACACAGACACAGTCAAACAGACAGGCAGTCACACAGACACACAGTCACACATACACACAGTCACACAGACACACAGTGACGCAGACACAAAGTGACAAAGTCACACAGACACACAGTCATGCAGACACACAGTTACACAGACACACAGACACACAGTTACACAGATATAGTCACACAGATACACAGTCACACAGACACACAGTCACACAGACACACAGTCACACATACACAAAGTCACACAGATGCAGTCACACAGACACACAGTCACTCAGACACACAGTTACAAAGTCACACAGTCACACAGACACACAGTCGCACAGTTAAAACAAAAGTTTATAACACCATGTGGTCGGGAATAAGAGTTGTGGTCGGGAATAAGAATTATGCAAAATTAATAAAGTTCAAAAAACGACCGGTGATCATTTTATGGGTAATTCGCACATACATGTTAATTAAAAACACAATTTGTTATTAACCTGTCTCCTTAAATTAGTTAATTATTTGAGCAGCTTCAATTTTCTTTAATAAAAATTTACTATTTAAACGATATTTGACATAAGAAAGAACTGTGGTTATTATGCTGTATTTAGTAAATGGTATACCTAATAGACTTATTTCAAAGTGAATTTCTTTCAATAAAAGTACAGCTATACAAACAATTTAAAAGTGGTCGGTTATTAGATCCAACAATTCTACAAATTTTCTTAATTCCGACCGAGTGCTAGTTCTTCTAAAATAAATTAATTTATTTTTATATTACCTCGAATACGTATTTATAAAGCCTTATTTCTCATTTCATGTTATCTAGTAATGGATCAACAAAAGAGATTAAATGAAGCTGTTAAAACTGAATTAATGTCTGTCACAAAGGCTTCAAAAGCTTATAATAACCACACTTATTGACAGATTAAATAATAAATATATTAAGGGTATATTTTACAGTGACGCAGGCACACAGTGACACAGACACACAGTCACACAGACACACAGTTACATAGACATAGTCAAACAGACACACAGTCACACAGACACACAGTGACACAGACAACAGTTACACTGACACACCGACAGACAGTCGCACAGACACATAGTCACACAGACACACAGTCACACAGACACAAAGTCACACAGACACACAGTCACACAGCCACAGTCATACAGACATACAGTCACAGAGTCACACAGACACACAGTTTCAAAGTCACACAGTCACACAGCACACAGCAAACAGACACACAGTCACACAGACACAGTCAAACAGACATACAGTCACACAGACACACAGTCACACAGACACACAGTCACACAGATACAGTCACATAGACAAACAGTCACTCAGACACACAGTTACAGAGTCACACAGTCACACAGACATACAGTGACACAGACATACAGACACACAGTTACAGAGTCACACAGACACAGGGTGACACAGACACACAGTCACACAAACACATAGACCCACAGTCACACAGTCACACAGACACACAGTTACATAGACACTGTCACACAGACACACCGACAGACAGTCACATAGTCACACAGACACACAGTTACAGAGTCACACAGTAACACAGTCACACAGACACACAGTCACACAGACACACAAACACACAATGACACAGACACATAGTCACATAGACACAGTAACACAGACACGCTGTCACACAGACACACAGTGACACCGACACACAGTCACACAGACACACAAACACAGTCGCACAGACACACAGTGATACAGACACACAGTCATACAGAGACACAGTCACACAGATACAGACACACAGTCACTCAGGCACACAGTTACAGAGTCACACAGTCACACAGACACACAGTCACAGTCACACAGACACACAGTCACACAGACACACACAGTCATACAGACACACAGTAACATAGACACTGTCACACAGATACAGTCAAACTGACACACACTCATACAGACACACATGTCATATAGACACACAGTGACACAGGCACACAGACACAGTCAAACAGACAGGCACTCACACAGACACACAGTCACACATACACACAGTCACATAGTCAAACAGACACACATTTGCGCAGACACACAGTCACACAGACACAGTCACACAGACACACAGACACACAGTCACATAGACACACAGTCACACAAACACACAATGACATAGACCCAAAGTGACACAGTCACACAGACACACAGTCATGCAAACACACAATCACACAGACACACAGTCACACAGACACACAGTCACACAGATATAGTCACACAGATATAGTCACACAGATACACAGTCACACAGACACACAGACATACAGTCACACAGATATAGTCACACAGATATAGTCACACAGATACACAGTCACACAGACACACAGACAGTCAAACAGACACACAGTCACACAGACACACAGTCACACATACACACAGTCACACATACACAGTCACACGGATACAGTCACACAGACACACAGTCACTCAGACACACAGTTACAAAGTCACACAGTCACACAGACACACAGTCGCACAGTTAAAACAAAAGTTTATAACACCATGTGGTCGGGAATAAGAGTTGTGGTCGGGAATAAGAATTACGCAAAATTAATAAAGTTCAAAAAACGACCGGTGATCATTTTATGGGTAATTCGCACATACATGTTAATTAAAAACCACAATTTGTTATTAACCTGTCTCCTTAAATTAGTTAATTATTTGAGCAGCTTTAATTTTCTTTAATAAAAATTTACTATTTAAACGATATTTGACACAAGAAAGAACTGTGGTTATTATGCTGTATTTAGTAAATGGTATACGTAATAGACTTATTTCAAAGTGAACTTCTTTCAATAAAAGTAAGTTATACAAACAATTTAAAAGTGGTCGGTTATTAGGTCCAACAATTCTAAAAGTTTTCTTAATTCCGACCGAGTGCTAGTTCTTTTAAATTAATTTATTTTTATATTACCTGGAATATGTATTTATAAAGCCTTTTTTCTCATTTCATGTTATCTAGTAATGGATCAACAAAAGAGATTAAATGAAACTGTAAAACTGAATTAATGTGTGTCACAAAGGCTTCAAAAGCTTACAATAACCACACTTATTGACAGATTAAATAATAAATATACTAAGGGTCGGACATTTGAGCCGCTGTAACTGAAAAAAAATTCAAAATTATTTGGGCCGTGCTTGTTCTTACCTAACAGAGAACAACTTATTAGATTTAGTGCTTGGTCAGCGAAGAATTTTGTTAGAGACAAGAGTGGCTTTTAGTAGTCCTAAGAACAGTTTGTGTTAACGAGAAAATAACTAAATAAATATAACAATGCACTTATTGTAGGACTTGTAACGATGGAAAAAAATATTTGACTGTATTGATTACAATTACAGTTCAAGGAAGAATGCCCCCTCATTCAGTTTTGTATCCTTACAAAGAAAGATACCCTCCTCCATTCATACTGATTACCTTAAGAATTGTGCAACAGGAAAATCAGATGATAAACTACGTGTAGCTTTTTACGAATATGTAACAAACGTTTTACCTCTGGTTGGAAAAAATTAAAATTCGCCTTCCAGTAACATTTTTCATCGTTGGCCATTCTTCACACATAAATTTACAAATAACAGAATTTTGTAAAGAAAAAGGTATAATGTTAACTGTTTTTTATCCTAATGTTATTCATTGGCTGCAACCTCTTAACATTGGTGTGTTTCATCCATTAAAAATATTTGGTGAATAATATGTTCATGACTGTGGATATGATAAGGAACTGTGGACAAAAGTTAAGTTGTGAAGATTTAGAAGACATTCTTGAACAATCAATTACTGCAGCTGTGACTCCAGGAATTGTGTATAACTCGTTTCGCGATTGTAGTCTACTAACTTTTGATAAAAATAATATAGATTTGATGAATGATTTAATAAAAATCAGAATATCCAACTCCTTACGAAAATGCTCTTGCTTGGTCTAAAGAAAATATAAAGAAGAGAAAAGTAACTAACACGACATATTCGGTGCCAAAAAAGAAGTTCTTTGATTGCAATTAAGAAGAAAAAAAATTTGATGCATAAAAAGGAGGGGTGAAAACAAAAAATGCCCAAGGCAAAATCTAGTAATGAATCCGATATACATCAAACAAATCTGAAAATCAAGAAAACGATACTCACATTATGAACAAAAAAAAAAGTGAATAAACAAGAGAATCTTGTCAGTTATCTGCAGAGTGAATTTATCATAATTCGTTACGAAGCAGAGGTCTTCCCAGGAAAAATATTAAAGGTAAACAACGATACTGAAAAAGTAAAACAATGGCAATGAGTTCAAATATTGGAAGTCGCCGGACTGCGACAATGTGTGCGACTTGTAGTATTTGAAGATATTATATGTAAGATTAATACTCCAACATTAACGAATAGCCGAGGAATCTACAATATTCCAGAAATGAGTAATTTAAGAGAATTAAACAATAAAGATAATTAATGCATCTAGATCTGAATACATTCAGCGAAGAAAACTGTCTGAATTGTTAATTTTATTGAATAAATGCTTACATTACTTTCTGTCCAACACATATGTGTCAATGAATTATGGACTTCTTTATAAAATAAAAAAATTAAAACTTTTAATTGAAATACAAACAAATCATTAATAGTTACATCGGTGGTTGCAACAGTAAAAGAGTAGGTATTCATTTAATTTAAATACTAAGTATAAAAACATTCCTCGAATACAAACAAACATTATGATTTCCACAAAAAAAACATTACGATTTATTATTTCATCTACCAGAGGTCTAGTACAATTTAATATAAAATGGTAGATCTTAAATAGTCTGAATTTGGAATTTTACTTTACATTATTAACTTTGTAATTACATTATCTCATGAAGAAATGAGATAGGTAAAATTGTGTCAAATTTAATTAGGTAGGATGTAGTCCTTAAAATTATTAAAGTTATATTTCTCCAAATTTCGATTAGAATCAACAAAAACAACCAGTTTTGTTAAATAAGTTTGTGTATTTAATAAATAAAATTATATGAATATCATATTGTTACTCACATGTATTATGCAACATCATAGTTGCCCATTAGCAACATGGTTTGTATAAAAAATATAAAAATGCATTAAATTTAAAAATAATATACAAAATTTAATTCTTAGAGAGATAGTGGAAAATTGATGCAGTTAATAATTATTTCACAAATTCTATTTCATTGTTAATAGTCAGTAACTAATATATTAGAGGCACACATTAGCGTGACAAAATAAT
Organism: Druceiella hillmani; assembly: GCA_039881145.1. Lineage (NCBI taxonomy): Eukaryota > Metazoa > Arthropoda > Insecta > Lepidoptera > Hepialidae > Druceiella > Druceiella hillmani. The sequence continues at coordinate 20,731,748 of JAYKKI010000024.1, forward strand.
AGTTAATTAGGTGAACGTACTAAGTAAAAAATTACTTTTTGACCATATTCTTCTCAATACAAACAATAATATATTATTCTAGTGAAACCTTTTTTATTGACTTTTTCATCATAAAAAAACGAAAACTTTCCCATATTACCAAAATGAACAAAAACAACATTCACTGTTGCAAGCGAAGTTGAATAATCAGTTTGCCATTAGGTGACAGCATTACAGTGCAATGAAATGTTCGTAACGTTTTCCTCAAGCAATATTACCCATTTATTTTTTTTTAGTAACGATAATAAAATTGATAATAATAAATTCATAGGCGATTTACCATTTAATCGATAAAGATGACCACGTCGATTACACATGAGGTGATTAATTCGTGATAAGGGCAACAAGTATTGATTGTAGTACAAATTTTCCAAACTGCTAATAGTTCAACTGGACATTTTTCACCTTACCAACCAATTAATTAACGTAATAGATAATTACTATTTTAATTATATTCATTTTTCGATGAAATCTTAGAAAATAGCACATAATACACATAATAAAATAAATATTACCGTCCACATTTTAAAAATTTCTTTTTGAAAACATTGAAATATTTTGACTTTAGTAAATGATGTAATTTTGACAAGTATTTTTTTTTCTTTTCAAGTAATGTGCACTGGGAAAGTTTAGAACAACAAAGTGACCTTAGAAATCCAAAGGCCTATTTTGACTTGCAAAAGTAATTTAACGTTTTTTTGAATATCATAAATATAAAAAATAATCGAATAGTGAACTGTTATAAATACAATATAAAAATAATATAAAAATAAAAGTCAAATAATAAAAATGTAGGAGAAAAATTTTGTGTTGAAAATAATGCTCATGGACATTTTTTTCTAGTCAACGTATAGAACAATAAATTAAAACCAATAGAACAATAAATTAAAATCAATGCGTTTGTTTTCGTAAAAAGCACGAATAACATTTAATGTATGAGAAATTAATGAATAATTTAAAAATAATTGATTTTGTCAATTTCAGATTAGGAAATTTTAATTAAGTGTCAATGTAACAAATCAGTATTTCCAGTCATACATTTATTTTCTATATTAATATCTTTAAATTACAATTATTTTTAAATTACACAATGTTACAGGAAAAGATAAATTTTTATCCAAGAAAAAGTGAAACATGAAAATAGTAAGAGGCAAAATATTGGATTCATTTTAAATATTCTATTGAATAAATAAAATATTTTAATTGGATTTTTTTCGATGTCGATGAAAAAAATTCTGTGAATCGTTTAATTAAGAAAATTAATATGTTCTCAATGGGAAAAGTTATTTCAAAATAAATTTTAGATATGGAAAGTTATTGTAATAAATTATAAATAATATATTTTTTAAATATTATGTCTTACAAAAACTTGCAATCGAATCTTTGTCTTATGAGGAGGATTAGTTTTATACTATGATATTCTATAAAAGTATAATTACTATGGTAATACAGAAACAATAGATGCGCGCCTTTTGTTTGACGTTGCATTTGTTCGGCGATTGTTTGCCAAGTTTAAAAATGTTTTGTTATTTTGAATTTGGAACATCCGTTTAATAGTTTAGTTATATTCATATTATCTATGGTTATATTTGTGCATCGTGAGATTTTAGTGTATGTTGCTACATTTTGTTGACATTTTAGTGTTTTATATAGAGTGTAATATAAAGTGTGTTGCTTGTCTTTTTTTTGTTTGGTTTGCAGTGCAGGCTTTGGTATCGGCGGTTTTATTGCCGAAATAATCACTCCGTTTTCATTCACTAACGAAAATATTCAGGTGAGAGCATGTACAACTTCTCTAGAGCTAACGTCTACAACTCTTATTGCATATATGGGAGGTATTTTCTGAGTGTGACAGACGCCAGTTATTTATCGTGTTTTCCCGGTATAGCAGTTAACAACTCCTCTGTGCAAAAATAAACAGGTTTATTTTAAAGTAAACTAATTAATTTTGAACAAGAACACTTGTTGACAATATGTAGAATATTTAACTGCCAGTTTCGAAGTGTCTTAAGTTTACAGTTGCCATGATATATATAAAATATTTTTTTAAATTTCTACCTCCATTTTTGGCCCCTTTCCGGATTATAAATTATTATTTAATAAGCTTTTGTACCTAGAACCTTCTTAGTTTCACGTTTATATAACCAGCGGTCTGGGCTGGGCGTTGATCTTAGATTTAATAATGTAGGCAAAATGGAGGATGTATTAAATGTATTGATACGTACCAAAACTGTATTTCGTGATTCGCCGCAAAAATTAAAAAATAATAATGTTTACTAAAAAATTGTTAGTCAATCGCATATGAGCTGTATTAATAACTGTTAATTACATTGTTTATTAAACATTTTCTTTTAAATAATAACAAATCACCGTTTTGTGAAGTGCGGTTCTTCAAATAGATAGACAGGAGGATCGGATCACGAAAATATTGCCCAACCAGTCAAATTTCATGTAGTTTTTTACGTAATTTAGTTTTATCACTGAAAACTTAAAATTCTAATACAAAAAGATAATTGTTCCTTGTTCTTGTGAAAATATAAATTTTTCCAATAATTTTTATTTATGTTAAACCAAACTTGAAACTTTACATAGTTTTAACTTATTTTTAGGGTACATGTTCTTGTCGCTATACTTCATATTAAGTAGTCGGCAATATGATTGTTGTTTCTGTTATTAATTTTAGTGTTGATATAATTCTTTCCTAAACCTCTTGATGTTCCACCGACAAATCGCAAATGTAATTCACGGAAAAAAATTAAATTGATTGCTAACTAAAAATCAGTCTTTCAAAACCGACGGCCCTTTCACAACTATTGGTTATTACACAATAGTGAGTTTGAATTTGTGTTATGATTTGATTTTTATTGCTTTAGCTATTAATTAAATTTATTTTGATACAAGATTACTTTTTTGTTGCATTTGAAGCTTACTAGAAGTTTAGCTTTCGTGTATAAATCTAATATAGGTACGCATCACAATTAATGGAAAGACCACAGCCGGATAAGAAGGGTGAATGTGGCCCCGCATGGATCGTGGTCATTCTGGACACATCGACCGACACTAAGATAAAGATGATTTTCTTAGAATACAATATTAGCCGGCAATATCTTAGCGCTCGACTATAACAGCTAATAATGGAAAAATTACGAACGCTTTGTATCTGTTGAACGACTGAACTGGTTTTAATAAAATAAATATGCGTTAAAGTATGACCGAGGGGATGCTTATGCAAGAATCGACAAAGATAAAGAATGATAATTATGTAGAAAAAACCACTTTATCGGCTTTGTGCAATTATAAAATATTTCTGGTGCTGTTAAGACACGTGGTCTTTTATGAATTTTTGGTAATATAGGTATACTTATTTGACATAAAAAATAATAAACCTTCATTACTTTTGTTTACACATCTACTGTATTAGTACAAGTACGAATTATATTTCTATGTAACTCTTTACGATAAATAATTTTTAATATTTATTTAAAATAGTATAATACAATAATAAATAATACAATGGAAGAGAAAATAAAGGGACCATCCAATTTTTTGAAATCGTTTATTGATTTTGAAAAGATAATAACAAAAATGCCTTCCAAAGCTTGAATTTCCATTTTAGTTTTTTAATCTATCGACGAATTATTTTGATTTTGCAGGAAACCCTACTTTTTAAAATGTGGGATTTAAAGAAAAGTTTTAAACATTTTCTAATGGCTTCAAACGGTCCTACGAACCGAAGTAAATTGTATGATAAATTCTAATTAATGCATTTTGCAGGTCACACTTTTTTCTCTTTGGTAAAAGTATGAGGCGTGCCTCATTTCCACGAATAGCAATTATTTATTCCATTTAAATCGTTCCAGCCGTTCAGCGAGTAATATTTTTAAAATTGCTATTTTTACCTTGTGGAGGAAACGGCATTAAGGGCTAATGTTCTACGAAAATTGTCTGTATATTAATGTAATTGTCATGGGAATGACCGTGACCCGTGCAGGATGGGGGGAGGAGATACATTCGCCTTTCTTATCCGACTTCAACCTTAAAGGGTTTTTTCCTTCAAGGTCAAAACGTAAATAAAAAGATGTTTCAAATTATTCAGGTCGCTCATAAGTGAATTTCTTTACGTTGAATTACCTTCTTTATACAGGTTTTTTCTGCAAACACGACACTGAAACTGGAAGATCAAAATTTTTAGCGGGTGGTGATTATTTTGTTAACTACGCGGCGGACATTCGACAACAGCTTTGAATCACCATTATTTAATAAAACTTATATAAGTTTATTTCCGAAATCGTTATTCAAGTTTTATTAAATAATACCGAAACTGCCAGACTAAATTTCTAAGCAGGTAGAACAATTTTGTGTCGACTGTACCGCGGGTATCCGAGCGAGCAGTTATTTTTTTCTATTATTTAAATGTCCGTCCTGTCGCTCTGAATTTTATAATTAGCCCTGTTTTGACGACGCTGAAACATGCGGACTAAATTTCGAAGCCGGGAGAAAATTTAATGTGTTGATCGAACAACAGTTATTGTTCTGTGACTGGTTGAAGTATATTCCAGCAAAATTATAAGACCTTAAAATTTCTGTGCCGCCGACAGTTTTTTAATTATTCGAATGGCTTCTTCCAATTCGTTATTATTTTGCAACGGATTAAGGTATAATCCTGGAAAATTACGAGGATCCATTTGAAATATTACTTTACTAAAAAGTCATTAAATAAATGTAAAATCGGCAGGCCAAATTTCTAAGCGGATAAAATTTGTTTGGTTTAGACAAGAGATGGACCGGATATAGGTGTGCCGGATACGAATATTCGGCCGAACTATTTGGTTCTTTTTTGGCGTGCTTTGGTTAAAGCAACAGGTTAAAACATGTCCGCGAGGTACTACTCGGCAAGTAGCGGCATTTACACGCGCCCGTAGATTATAAAAAATATACGGAAGTGTTCCCATATTCTTCCATACAAAAATGTGGTGGTATTTTGTATAGAACCCATGCAACGGAAGCACCAAACGGTGTCCGTAGCGTTGTCAGCGCCTAGGTTGTGAATGACTCTATGTAGGGAGCATCCTGATGGTTTTATATAATAGAACGTTTTATGTATTCTTATTAAATAATTTAAAAAACTTATTTTTAAAAATTCATTAAAACAGTGAGCCGTCACGGGACACCTGGCGGATGTGAAACATCGTGTTCGTACAAATAATATGCATAAAAGACAAGATTATTACAGGAACTAAATATAGCATAATGAAAAAATAAAGTATTACGAATTTCTTACAGAAAATGGTGACTTTATTTAATAAACATTTATTTACAATTGATACAAAAATAATAAAGCACAGGTTATGTGTACCGTAGTAAACAACAGCGTCGAACTGAGTGAGGAGGGGGTCGCGTAGTCGGTTTCGCATGGCCACACGTCGCCATACCGTACACTCTACTACATATAGACTATATACATATATACCTTAGAATAGCGTGGCGACCCGTCGCCACGGCAAGCGTCGCCACGCCAATGATCCGGTTTATACCTGCGCCTATAGATGTTTGACATCAAAAATCTTTTGATTTTCACAAATTTTATTAAAACCATTAAGTGACATAAACATTTAAAAATCAGAAGTACCAATATATATTTTCAAGACTTCAACACGGTTCAGATGGAGTTTTATGAACCATTTAAAATCAGACCAATTTCAAGAAAGTGATTATAGCAATCAGCCTTTAACAATAAATTGGCGAATGCGTAGTTATAACTGCTGGGTCTTGCCGCGCGAGCTTTAGCCGCTTATTCAAATAAAAATAATACCTTCGAAATCAAACGAACGGTTTCGATTTGATTAAACATCTCAAAGTCTTACACCGGCAAAGCTGGATGCCTGTAATTTTAGATACCTTAATATTTCATGTTATAATCATAATGCTCAAATACTGAACAGCGGCCATTTACCCAGATATCAAATAAAAATTATTAACATATCCGAAACTTAACGTACGCTTTCATTTTGGTTAAATATCCCACAAGTCCTACACGAGTGAAGTTAGACGCTTGTAATTTTTCAGTTATATACCTTTGTATATTATGTTGTAACTGTAATAGTTAAATTCAGAAGAGCGGCCATATAAACATAATATAAACATTATGAATGTGCCCGAAACCTAACGGATGCTTTCGGTTTCATTAAAAATCTCACAAGTCTACATACGTGAAGCTACTATAGCTGTAATATGACATAACCTTAGTATGCCATATTACAGCTATAATAATGATATTCGGAACAGCGACCATATATGTTTTATTTATTAAAAATGATAAATCTCTTCGAAACCCGACGGATGGCTCTTCTAATATCGGACCCGGACGGATTCTTCTAATATCGGAAAAATTAGGGGTGGCAGTAATATCTAACTGTACACTCGTGGCGTGGTGAGAAATGGCATAAAAAAGTTACCAACCGTAGTATGTACGCTCGATTATTTATTAAACAAATATGCCGAAATATTAAAATTTTTTGGAAAAAACTAATTGCTCCACTTGAAAAAAATAAACAATTTTACTTAGAAAATGTATGTGAAGTTTTTTTTATAAAATAAAAACTGAGTTACAGAATTGTTTTCCAATGCTGACAAATCGATGTAATTGATCAAACTGAGAAAAAAAAACGAAATCTTAAAATATTGAGGACATACAAAAATTGACAGAAACGTCACAGGTCTACTACGATTCTCATTTGTCAAAACAAATGGGTGAAATTCGCTGACTCCATTAATATACCGACACCATGTAACCCATCATTATGATGAAGTCAAATTAGCAAAGACAAACAGTGACACCAAGTCCTACACAATTTTTTTTCTTCCCTTTACACTTTATTGTTTTACAAGACGATAAAACGATTTATTTACGACATTCATTTTAGAATTATCCTACTATTTTACTGCTTCAATTCCATTTTTACACATTTTAGTTTACAAGTGTTGCAAGTAATTGGAAAATATAATAAAAAACATTATACTCTCACAAATTTATTTTACACGTTTTACAGCGCCGCCGTTCATTCAACCCACACGGAAACTGAAATGAAAAACTGAAAAACTGTTCGGAACACTGAAATTTCGTTGCAAACAGCATAACATATTTGTCAATGTGAAGTGTCATAATCTCGTTCAACCACTTTCCACTCATTATCATGATAAAGTTAATAATTCCGGTTCCAAGTCCCATTTAATTTCTACAAGATTCAAATGCTCAGCTTGGTTTAGGGGTGTTGGAATAGTTTTTGAACATCTTTTTAGTACAATGGAGGGTGATGACGCAGTGAAGTCTAACAACTCCATTCGAACTCTAGAAAGAGATCAAAAGAATATAGCAAAATTACTTGAACACAATCTTTTAATTAAGTCGTCAACACTTTCCCAAGCATTAAACAAAATAAATATTAAGGAACATGCTGTATCAAATAATTTACTATATAAATCTGAATTTATGAAATCGTTAAGTATATTAGAGAATATTTCATTGACGTTATCATTCGAGATAGAAGATGTAATGAATTCTGTTATGTTTAGAAAAAATTATATTTTATATCCATCCATTGTCTCACCGAAACAATCGTATCAAGAACTATATCCTTAGACTTAGACAATACACATGTTTTGATTACTTTTTCCGATATGCTAAGCTAGAGATAACAATTACTTCTATAACCTGGATCATTTAAGAAATTGAAAAATATTAATTTAGATTCCCTTAATGGTAACGATTGAACATTTGGAGAAATCGTTCTCAATGTGAACTCGGTTGTATACAAACTCATATTTTAGAATACGGTCATTTCTATTCATATACTACCATGTACTATACAAATATACATATTGAGTATTATGTTTTACATATGTTATACGTTTAAGATCTATAGTTGTACTAATTTTCTTAGATATCTTATAAACTACTCGTTAAACCAAGGTAACATAGATCCCAAACATATTACTGACACCGATACAGTCAATTCTCCAATTCTTATGTTTGGGATTAGGAGGTCTGTGACGTAAACTCACACAAGGGTGTAAGTTTAGTCTCTAACGGGGAAGCTGTTGTTATACCCCTGACTTGCCAGCCACAATGATTATGCAGCATCTCTCCCGAGTATATCACATTAACATTATGACACCATCCTGTCCCAGATAAGGCTCTGTTTGTAGAAACCTCAACAAATAACATTTCCAAATGAATCGGCATATCCAATCTTTATAAAGCCCAGGCACCTACCACCCCCACTTAGCTCGGAAGTACGTAATTTCAATTCAGTCGTCAGTCGTCGTTCCAGTTCAGTCTTAATTTAACACATAAGATGGTATTTATAATAATCATATTTAAAAGTGTTTGTAATGTTAAAATGCATCGTATTTAATTAAAGTACCGATCATAAAATACTTTTTAAAATATTTTTAAACAATTCCATTATGACAGTACGTAAATATGTCGTTATTAATCTACATGTTATTGAGTAATTGTAAAGTCAGTGATTGAAATAGTCTTAAGGCTGCGTCGCGTCGCACAATAGTTCGTCGTGGGCGTCCTTTAATTACTGCAGTATTGCTGTAAACGATGCGTGAAGATGGATTTATCCAGTGCAAGTGTGCGAGGGACCTGCGAGTAGAGTAGAAGGGGGAGAGAGGTGTCGCTTATTTGCCCCCATCTTTCGTTCGATCCAAAAGTTGCTTCGTTTTTGGATCATTTGCAACAGGAAGAAAAGTCGTATGAAGTAAACCGAATGAAATTGTAACAGGACGGTAAATGCAGATATATTGTTTGATGTAGTTTTAAATAAAGACATGCCTAATCCGTCTCAAGTTCCAACATCGAAGTTTTTAAATGGTTTATAAGGTGATATTTTTTACGTCGAATTGTTTTGGAAAGTCGGCGTACTTGAACTGCCTCTTGGTATTTATGAGAAAAATAAACGTTTGAATTTTTTTGGTTTGCCCCGGAAGACTGATAATTTGAAAGATCGTCGCTAAGACTTGATAATAGGCATTCACCTCCATTACAACTTCCGCACGCAGACAATACCGTCTTTACCATAAGAGCACACGGGGCCAGTGCCCGGGGCCCCCACCCTCAGAGGGCCCCGAAGGACCGACAATTTCTCTCACATTTAATCTCAAAATATTTTGGTCGGGCGCATTACATTTTTCTCGTTGCACGAACGTCGATCATTTTCAGATTTATTCGAATCAATACGTTTATATGAATAATTTGAGTGATTCGAACACCATTGTAACTTACCAGACATTTATTTGAGTTTATAATCTAGTGTCTATTTTCAAGTTATTTGATTTTTTATTCAGTTATTCGGTAATTTGAAAGTTTACAAAATGTAATAATATTTCTGAACGCATCCTACCTAATTTACTAAGCACACCATCTAGCGATCATCCATGCAAACCACTCCCATGCTAAAGTCAAGCGGCCATAAAGAAATGTCGACTTTGTTTCTTGTTGGGGGAATCCCCGGATGATGTATAAACTTTCAGTCGGGCAGAAGTAACGTGATTTAATTTCATTTAATATAATTTGGGTAAGATTAATGGAATTTTTGATTTGCTCGTTTGAATATTATTTTATTATGTCGAAAAGAACATATTTAAGTGGTTCACAAAAGAGAAAAAAAGTTACAGCTCAAAAAGAAATCACGGAAAAACTTCCTAAGCTTACTTCGTTTTTTACGGTGGAAGAAACAAATGAGTTGGGGAATTCTTCATCATCATCACCTCAAGACAAACATATCTCTGAATATCACCAGGAAAAAGAGGTTATTACGTGTGACGAAAATGACAAACACACATCAAATGCTGAACCCTCGACTTCAAGCAACTGTGAGTTAATAACTGCAAACTTGGAGAATGTATCTGTATCTCATGACCCTGGTAAGTGCTGTGACGACATTTTAACGGAAGAAGTCCGTAATATTTGGATTCGAAAAGGGCCAGAGTTTTACCGAAATAAACATTGCGACGTCTCCGAAACTTCTACAAGTTTTCCAGATTCAAGTGGTAAAACAAAAACAAGATACTTGACAAAAAATATTTTTACCCGTAAATTGACGAATGGTGAGTCTTTGGACATAAAATGCCTCCTTTATTCCCCAGTAAAGAAATCTGTGTACTGTTATTGCTGCCGTCTATTTAATACCACTATTGGTACTGGACATAATTTGAGTTGTCCAAATGGAAATAAAGATTGGAAGCATATAAGTGACTTATTGATGGAGCACAAGAACAGTTGTTGTCCCAATATAACACAGAAATTAGCTATTGCAAAAATGTCCTTAGGAGGATTGTTGCAGCAGTAAAATTTTTAGCTTCGAGAGGTCTTGCTTTTCGTGATAATAATGAGACATTGGGATCGCAAAATAATGGAAATTATTTGGGATGCTTAGAACTGATTAATGAATTTGATCTTCTTATTGCTTTTCATATACAAAACTGCGGAAATCTCGGAAAAGGAAGTATATCATATTTATCTGCAAATATTTGTAATGAATTCATTAATTTAATGGGACAGCGAGTTTTGAAAACAATTGTCAAAGAACTTAAATCGGCAAAATACTACTCTATTAGCGTAGATTCTACGCCGGATCTGTCCCACGTTGATCAGCTCACTTTCATCGTTAGATACGTAAAAAACGGACAGCCTATTGAGAGATTTTTGCAATTTTTGCCTATGGGTGGACATAATGCGCAATATATAGCAGATACCATTTTAAACATTTTTCAAAGCCTAGAGATCTTCATAAAAGATTGCCGCGGGCCGAGCTAGGACATGCTTCAAATATGTCTGGAAAGTACTCTGGTATCCAGTCTAAAATAAAAGAAATATGCAATTTACGTTCCATGTGCGGCACATTCGCTAAATTTAGTGGGTGTTCAAGCTGTTGAGTGTATTACTGAAGCAGTAGCATTCTTTCAATTTGTACAAAAATTGTACAATTTTTTCTCAGCTTCGACCAAACGACGGAAAATTTTGACAGAGCATTTAGGTGTAAATAGAGTCCTGAAGTCTCCTTCGGAAACCAGATGGTCCGCACATGCCAATGCTATTAATGCTTTGCGAAATGCATTAATAGAACGCGACGAAGGACAATGCTTCGGAAACATATTTCCGAAGCATTGTCCTTCATCGCAAGTGTCATCAATCAACCATGAGACATTAGAAACGAAGCCCAAAGCTTAGCAAAAAAAATGGAAAAATTTGAGACTGCTCTTCTAACGGAAATATGGAATGATATTTTGGGAATTATGAATAAAACAAGTCTAAGTTTACAGAATAGCACTATGACTATGGACGTTGTAACAAAACTTTACGAATCTCTGATCAGTTATGTCAATAACGCACGCAACAATTTTGATCAGTATGAAACGGCTGCTAAAAAAGTCCAGATGCTGATGACAAAGATAAATTTGAAAGAAAAAGAATTCGCAGCTCACGCCTCACTTTTTTTGAAGGATCATCAGACTGGGGACAACTGGGGAGTTGAGATGCGACGAAAAGTTTCGTGCAGATACTTTCATTCCCATAATTGACATATTAATTATACATTTAAAAAACGTTCGGCAGCATGCCAAGAAATTGATATTCGATTTAGTTTTCTTTGTCAATTAACGACAATCGAATCTGACGAATTGACCAAAGAATGCAACGAATTTGCAGAATTTTATCATGAAGACATTAATGCATATGAGCTCAATATTTAAAATATATAGTAAAGCAATCAGTGGATTTAAATATCTCCGTCTTACATAACTTAATAAAATCTGATAAATTAGAAGAAACTTTTCCAAATGTTGAAGTTGCTATAAAAATATTTCTTTGCTTAATGTTACCAAAGTGGGGGGGGGGGGCGTTCATTTATGCAGCTCAAGAGAATAAAAAATGAATTGCGAACAACAATGTTACAAGAACGACTAAGTAATTTGTCAATGATGAGTATAGAAAGTGATATTCTTCAGAAAATTGAGTTTGAGGATTGATTAGGAGATTTTGCTCAACAGAAATCTCGAAAGAAACTATTATCGTAATCATAATAAACAAAACAGCAGCATATTAATATCATTAATGACATATTGTATTATAATAATATGTTTGATTACCCATAATAAAGCAGACCATAATGAAATAAAATTTGTATAGTTCGCTTTCTTTACATTCCAAAAGGGCCCTAAATTCTTGTGTGCCAGCATCGTCTAAGACGGCCCTGCACGCAGATCCTGTCAAACGTGAACTTCTGGCAGAATTCAGGAATGAAATAGTTTGCACATCCATTCTAGAGCCTTGTGACTAGATTTTTCAATTATAAAAGGCCTGTCGAAAGAAAGGAAACCTGTAAACGATACCTAGTTGTTGACAGATCTCTTGGAAAGATGACAGAAATAAATATTTAATGGCTGATTTTTACGTATTTATTGTGGCGGTAATCACTTTCAAACTGTGAAATAATTTATTGTTTAAGGTAATTATTTATGTAAATACGTTTTTGGATGCGTTCTATGTAGATATTGAATTAATAATCGGAAACGATTTTGTCAAATTTGAATTAATAAAATGCGTCGTGTCGGATATATACATATTTAAGTTCCGTTCGATTAAGTTTAATAAACAGCAAAATAAGCGGCTTTGCCGGGCACTAAGGATGTCCGTACAGTTAGCAGCATCAGCGCCATCTAACTGCGCCTCTTGCAAATAAAAGAAACGAAAGATAATTTGTTTCATTTGGGAAAAAAATACACTAACAGTCTAACAGGAAGTCTTTCTCAATGTTCAGTTGGTGTTATTTTATTACCGATCAAACATAAAATGTGGGAGTGTAGGTGAATGTGGGAAAAATGGCGTGTAAACTAAAGTATAGTTTGCAATATATTATATTATTTATATTTTTATTTAATATGCAAATTTAATGTAAACCAAGTATTACCTTAATATGTATCCAAAGATGATAAGCTAATTTAAAGGGGTCATATTAAACCGTTAATAAACAATAATAATTCGTTTTATTTTAATAATAAAAATAAAATTTCGATAGAAATAAAATATTAGTTAAAAATAAAATTTAACATTAATACAACAATTTTTAGGGACAATTATATCATGAAGAAACAACAGTTACGTCGGAACATCGCGAACGGTGATCGGTTGTATCCGATGGCTACAGAATGAGCGCCATCTAGGGGAACCGCGTCCGTGTGCGAACGAGCGCCTTCTGACGGCGGACGTGGTCATACTGTTCCACTGATAATCGTCCATCCGGCCATTATTATTAGTCTTGCTCAATACGCCTTATTTTAACTGAACGGGCAAAATGATTCTAATTACTGTTCGACAAGAGACTTCTCTTTAACTTATAAAGTTTTCAAAGACTGATTATAGAATAATAGGAGCCAATTACAACAATTACACATCGAATAATCGCTATTCAACTCACAAAATTAATTCTAAGAATATCTAAATATTGCTAATAACACTAAATGAGGCCCAATATTGAACGGTTCGCTTAATATTTGTTTATAACGATTATTTGTCTTAACTGCTGACCTGCTTGTGTTAAATGTTTACACTTATATAAATATTATGCGTCTGCTGTTTATTTCTTGTCGTGGCCATTATTTCGTATTCTCTCACAATCTTACCACTTTGGCATACAAGTCTTTCCCGTTTGCGTCGCGGGCGGAATTGTTTGGTTATCAGAGTAGATAGTATCACGACCTAACGATTGGACGGTGTTGGTCGAACGTATCTTTTGGAACATTGCATTTCGAGTTCCGAACGAATGAAAAGAAACGAAGCGAACACTGTTCCGCTGAGTGAGATAGAGATACGGATGCCGCGCTACACACTGGGAAGCAAACAAATGTTTATTTACACATTATATTTTATTGTCCTTGATTTATATATTACTAACTGCTTAGTTGATTTTATAGCAGCGTACGAACGTGGCAAGGTTAAATACTTGCCGGTTTATCTTTAAATATATTTAAATTGAGCAATTTAATATATTAACACATTGCGTTGTACCTTTTATGATATTAGATGGAATATAAAAAAATTAGAGTGTTAAAAATGTTAACGTTTCATGAAGTATTTCATGTCAAAAAATTTAATGTTAAACACCTCTAGTGTTTAAATATTAGTAGGTCAAGCTCCTAGTGTTGACCATTCGTGCGATAAGTTTTATAATATTAATTTACCTGTACCACATCGATTGATAAAAAAACAATGATCGTGCATCGAAATGAAGGAGAGTTGTAAACGGTTAGTTTTACTAATAATACATACATTCGCTTTAAGTGAGCCCAAACTCAATATTTATACATACAAATTTATAATAGTTATATAAAAATAATAATTTTAAACATGTTCCGTCCGGACAGTAAAATTTCAACTTTTTAATCACAACAAAAATATATTCAGCGCGCCGCAAACACCGTCGATACATTTTAGTAATATTTCGTTTTGTATCTGTTCCGTTTGAAACTCGCGAGTCGATTTCTGAATTTTCCAAATGAAACGTATCATTGTTCCGGCGGAAGATTTCAGTGACCCAGATTCAAATGTTCCAATCACCACAAAGATACGTACGGCACACCTCTATCGAGCGCCCGATGAATGTTTTAGTTATAATGCAACTCTTACTGAGTATACTTGATTTATCAACATGTCTATAATAGTTCTGTATTGTAGTTAGTTAAAAATATTCCGAATGTTTTTATTAAAAGGTTATCACAATATTTCGAGAATGTTAGTTAACACAAGACACCTATATATCGAAATGTAGATAGTTCTAGTAAATTCGTTATTCCTGCTTTGAAATACGGTCGATTAATCTCGTTTTATAACAATGGAAACGCGTAGCGTCGTATATACGCAGTAAACAACTGGAAAAAATAAGACGTATTCCGAATAACAGAAACTCGTGTGGCAGCCCTGAAAAGGGCTTTATGGTCAAGTCGGTGATGGATGGATGGACGGGTCGCGAGGCACGAAACCATATTGTTAGCAGCTGGAAGCGCTCGCTGCGAACCTTCTGCGTGGATCATCTTCGAAGGAGTCTCACTTCTTGGGGGCTGCCTTCTTAGCGGAACTTTTCGCTTTCGACGCGGCCTTTGGCTTAGGCGCTTTAGGCTTCTTTGTAGGCGGCTTAGCAGACTTCTTTGCTTTTGGAGACTTCGTCGCAGCAGGCTTTGCTTTCTTTGCAGGCGCGGCTTTCTTTGGAGATGCGGATTTTTTGACGGCAGGTTTGGCGGCGGCCTTCGCCTTCTTCTTGGGCGTCGCCTTGGCCTTCACCGGTTTGGCGGCCTTGCTCGCAGGTTTCTTAGCGGCTCCCTTTACCTCGAGTTTGAAGGAGCCCGACGCGCCTTTGCCCTTCGTCTGGACGAGAGCGCCGGACTCGACTGCGCTCTTCAGGTACTTCCTAATGAAAGGAGCCAGCTTCTCTGCGTCCACCTTATATTGGGCGGCGACATACTTCTTGATGGCTTGAAGCGAAGAACCGTTTCGTTCCTTCAGCTCCTTGATCGCGTTGTTGACCATCTCTGAAGTCTTTGGGTGCGCGGGCTTCGCCTTGGGTTTCTTGGCGGCCGTCGATGCCTTCGTTTTTTTGGCAGGAGTTGCGCCAGCAGGAGCGTCACTGATAACCGCGGTGTCAACCATTTTCTGATGAGCGAAGATACGACGATTAGCAAGTAAAATGCGTATGCGTGAGCAAATGTAATGTCTTCACGTACACTGACTAACGAGCGTAGCGATTGGCAGTGCGTGATAGCGTATTGATTCGACAGGTCGCTGGTGGTCCGTTGCTCGGAGACGGACGACGCAGAGAACGTATCGACGTCTTCATATTTTGTGGTGAAAATGTTAATCTTTACACTATCGTCGCAACGGTTTTCATTTATTTTCACATATTTGTCGCAGGTTAAAAGTAACGCTGATATGATTGAGGGAAACCATGCGAGCGACACAACGCTTTTTCGTACATGCACAGACCGTTTGACATTCTCCTAAGCCGAAAAAGAGATTTAAACTGCCTCGATGTTGCTCCGAGACTCGTACTATTCGACAAAAACATCAATTATCCCAATTCGGCGTATTGACTAAGACCAGAATTGATTTTTATCGATTCCGTGAACTATGTATTTGGTATCGGTACAGCCGCAATGTCGATACAATAAAACGTTTTCACGCAAGGTTCGAGCGAATGGCTCCGTCATAAAACAGTATTCGCAAGTGGGTTGAGCGAGGCATACCGTCGTCGCTCCACTGCCGCTGCGAGCGAGCTTCGACGAAGAACGTACAGCCCTTTGAAGAGAAACGCCGGCACCTGTATCTATTAAGCCTGATCAGCCATTAGCCGAAGGATTTATTCGAATTCGTCGCGCCTACCCGGTCGAGGGAGACCTGGCAGAATATCAGCGGCCCGTCCCTCATTCGCCGCTACCAGCGAAATTTTAGCAACGACTGATCGACTATTTGAGCCAAACGATCATGATTATTATATACCTTGTTACATAATCACTATTAAAGAAACTTTACAGTAAGAATTTATGAACTTCAGCAGTGATAAACAATTATACAGTTACATTTGGCACAAATAATAATGGCGTCGAGTGTAACGTCATTGACGAATGACGACGCCATATTTCAACAAATCTATGTTCATTTTGTAACGGAAAATTCTCGCTGTGTGCAACCATGATCGAGTGTGTTTTAATATTATGTGATATTGGCGTTGCAAATTATGATGGCTTCATAAACGCAAGATGTTAACTGGTCCGAACAGCGAGAGCGTTTCCAATAACATGCGGTAGAAAGTTTTTCCTTGCAACGGGAGAGAAACGTATTTTCCGATTTGAAGACTGTGGAAGAGTTTGTGAAGAGTTTGTACGGCTGAAAGAAAATTGATTGGGATCCAAAAAAAGACGAGGAATAATCATAACGCAAGATGGAAAATGTCGTTGGGGACATACTTAGTGCTCGCTTAGCATTAGACTGACCTTTGTCTGTGGTCCGGAATCACTGGAGCTGTACTCTTACCTCCTCAGCACCAGCGAAGTATATAGTGAATGAGCTTGCGAGTGAGGAATGATGAACCGATGGCACATTGCTTATTTCTAGAATTGTGCGATTATAAATGTTAACATTATTTAAAATGTCGATGTGTTTACTGCGTACACCGCGAAATCAGCTCAGAGTTAAATTTAGCATCCAAATCGATGATTGGATCAAATCGACACAGACGTCTCATATACTGCACATTCAATTCCCAATGCACGAACGAAATGTTATTCAGGTCATTTCCCTTATGAAAAAAGCAAGAAGTCCACACATCAAACGATTTCCGTATAAATAGTGCATATACATCACACACTATATATATATATATACATGTGTATATATATATATATATATATATATATTTATATATATAACCTTTAAATATGACGAAACCTATAATCTACCTAACCAATAAACTGCAAGATATTCGCCGTCTCTGTTCAACTGTATGTTCTACCGGACGCGAAAAAGAGATGAAGTATAATCAGTCGCGCTGCGAACGCATTTGATTGGCGCCATTCGCTGGAACCGAATGAACTCATTATTGCCCGATATTAAAATCCGCCTATTTAAAAATATACCTTCCGTTGGTTAAAACAAGATCGCAACTAGAAAATTAGGATGTGAGTTATGAAAGTTAAAGTTTTGTATAATTTAAAATTCCCTGTAAGCATAATTTGCCACTTACATGAAATCAATGCAGTACAAACTTGGCGACTTTAAAAGGCGCTACAAGAATTTTGATTACATATATTTTTCATTCAATTACATCCGACCCGTACCGGTCGACACAGACCGTGAATAGGCGACGGTCAGTCGCAACAGTTCGCCACCTCTCAACCAATCCCGAAAGGACGCGTATGTGTATCGTTTGTTGCTTTCCTCCCACCGCTCTTATTAGGACTCGTGGCCATACACGTCAATGAGTAATGTAATTTTTTACCAAAGTTTAACAAATACCAAAGGTTTAATCTTCATTTCATAGTAACTTGCTTCACTACAAAGAACATTATAATTACTGAATTTTTAAGCAAAAAAAATGAAATATTTACAGAGCGCAAGTGAATTAAAAGAATATTCAATTTATTACTGGCGGTGCAGCAATACAACGGTGCACCACAATGCACACAGTACACGCGATTTCCGCTGCTCTTTGACAATTCTTATTATCTATTATTGCTGCATTCATTTAATGTCGTCTTCTATTCTTTACAAATTTTCTGTATCTGCTAAGATGTCAAGTAATCTAAATTGTTACCAGATTCAATAATATAGAGAATGATTAGGCGCTAACAAAATTGATTTTAAACTATATTTTAATACCCAGTTAACAAACTACTCTCACTGCAGTTTGATTCCTAATGTACGATGAATTAAAATATTCGAGAATATTCAACTGATTTAATACGGAAGACCAATAATTACATTCTTTAAAAAATACAACTTATCTGGTGGGTTGCGTCGGGAAGAATCGGAATATCCGCACATTTCAGTATCGAATCTCCGCAACATCAGGAACGTGAAGATGTTTTTACACAAGTCCATGCTTTCGACTAAAACATATGTTACAACTATATGATAGAGAAAATTATACAGAAAACCGTCGTTTACTAAAATAAATTCCTTTGTGAATGTAGTGTTTATAAAACATTAAAATAGTTTTATAATCGTTTCCGGAGTAACGCTAGTGACGTACTTTTTCGAAAAATGTATTCCTCCACCGCGAGTGGAGAACTATTTATTTACTCGCAGTTCCGCCGCTGAAATCGATAGATTAATGTGACAACATACAACCGTTTACTTAAACACCCACACGCTCAACGATGAGTATGATTTTCGTACAAATTTATCGTGTTATTCTTTTAAACGAACTAATCTTGGAAATTAATTTCAAAATATCTTTCATTCGTTTAATTAAAGTAACACAATAAGGACGTTCGGCGTTTTTTAGATTCTCAACATTATGAAAAAAATTGCATCTCTACTTTTTCTAAATACACGTCCGTGTTTACCTGCAGATTTTCGGTCAGTCAATTCAAGACGTAAATTAATGAACAAGTTTAATGAGATTGCTTTAATTTTGCGTCTTATTTCTCCGGGTGACTGATTACAAAGTGGTTTATTTATAGTAGTTTCTACTAAATTAGAAAGATGATCCGTTAATATTTTTTGTATCAATACAAGTGAACCTTAGTCACTGAAGTGCACAATGACACGTTACAATAATTTTGAATTTTCATCCGATGTACAAATTCACCTGTAGAGCGAGCGCTCGACGTGGATTGCACTTCCCCACCTTTATTGAAACTAAATATTGCTATGGAGACATTTTAATAATATCGACTCGCTGTCGGCCCTGAGAAGGGCCTTGTGCGTGAACATTTTGATAACTTATGCCTTCTTGTCGGTTTTTTTCGGTAAGAGCACAGCCTGGATGTTGGGCAACACCCCGCCCTGCGAGATGGTAACGCCAGAAAGAAGCTTGTTGAGCTCCTCGTCGTTGCGGATGGCCAACTGCAAGTGCCTCGGGATTATCCTGGACTTTTTGTTGTCCCGAGCGGCGTTACCAGCTAATTCGAGCACCTCAGCGGCCAAGTATTCCATGACGGCGGCGAGATAAACAGGAGCGCCGGCGCCGACGCGTTCGGCGTAGTTTCCCTTCCGCAGCAGTCGGTGAATGCGACCCACGGGGAACTGTAGCCCCGCACGATCCGAGCGAGACTTCGACTTCCCCTTTACTTTGCCTCCTTTGCCGCGACCAGACATTGTCGATATTCGAAGTTGAAAAATACGCACAAAAACACTGCGACGTTTATTTTATCAAAACTAAATAACTCTCTAAATAAACACGTTCTTGCAGAATATAGCGACCGGCACGTACAATCTCATATGAATTCAAGCAAAGGTCCGCGTACGCAACGGGTCTTCGTCTTTTAATCTGTGCTCTACTCCGCGTGGCGATAAAGTAATATTACAGTTATCATATATATAGTATTGTGGTAAAGGGCCACTTTGTACGCAACCCCTAAATATTGTACGTGGCCTGCTGAAAATGTATATGTCGATGATACTTTCAAGGTCACGATATTCAATGAATGTCGGTTCTTGCCTCAATTCACTACTACACGTTAAAAATGGTTGGGGCTGGCTTCCAGATAAGAAATTTGATCATGTTGCAATTAGAAAGTGATAAGAGATTTCTCCTTCAATGGTGACGTTCTTCATGAAAACGTGCGTTGTGTACATTTTGCAGCATATTTAAATTCAACTCTTCGTAAGTGTTTATGGACGGAGACCACACTGACTATAAATAATAATAAGAATGTAATATTTTTCTGTTCAAGGAATCCCTTTACATCCAGTGGGCAATACAAAGTTTCTGGAGGCATAAATAGGATATAAAATAAAATGTTTACCTTTGTTGGAAAAAACTGGTCCACGATAAACTAATTTTACACGCGTGTAACTTCGCCAATATCTTTTAAAAACACAAAATATTCAAAAGATAAAATCTTATTTCCAGATTTATTTTATATATAATTTTATTTCTTATACATGTACTAATGTACATAAAACTTTTATACTTAGTCCGATTTTCCCTATAACCACGTTATCCCATTTTCATCTTTATCCCACATTTGCAATGTTTGACAAACTCTGGCTCGCACTCACGCGAAAATAGAGGCATTGCGTGACCGAAAGAGCTATGGCATATATCCATCACTTTCACACTTTGTTTGGTAGCTTGAAATTAATTGGCTAATGAGCGCCTCCTCAGATAAAAAGAATCATGTTAACAAAGTTAAAAATGATTGAAACTTTGAGCCAGTTACAATGTACATCATGGAGATCTTCGGCGATAGCAATATACAATATACCATGTTCGGAGATTTTCCTTTCACAGATATGTAATTTCTTTGTATGCTTTTTGACTGTCTTCATGTACAATAAAATCATATGTACGTGAGAACATTAAGGTCGATTGCGTTCACGTTTTATTACAAAATCCAAAAATGTCTTATTAAGATAGTTATTTAGTTCGAACAAAATAAACGTCCTAGCGTTCTAAGTTTCAGTATAACCTTTACGGCTTGTTGGAAACTCAGAATTGCTGGCGAGACGATTTTATTTAGTGTCGAGGGCGTCGTGCAACATTTTCACGAACGATTGATGTAACGGAGTGAGCTCCATTTCAGTAATTCAGTGCAGTTTTAACACGTCACTGTTTGTATTCACCTACAAGTGAAGTTATACTTATCAAATAATACCAACTAGGAAATTATCAGATTATTTATTTCTAACGAATTTCAGTTTTTAATCACGGTTTAAATTATTGTTACCGATAAGACAGCAGGGGGCATAAAAACCAATGCAGTGAGAATGAACGAGAACTGGAACAATGGAAAGTGTGCATGTTATTGTAGCAGAGCAAAAGGAAGTGTATCTCACTGTTCGTTACGGTGCTGCGCTCCCTGCATTTTTCTTCTCCAAATCGCCGGTATTTATCGTTGTTTTCCCTTCATACATTTCTAGGGCGAAACTTTGAATTTAAAACATAAAAATCGATTCGCTTTTGGTTAGAATAAAACCATAAACATCGGACTATTTTAATGTTTATACGATCCAAATTTAACAGGGATAGGCTAATATTATAGGATAAACTATACCGCCGGTGGTAGTTAAGTATTCTTTCAATTTACTCGGTAATCTGTGAATTTTTCTCCTCTATTGGTATCAAAATAATAAAGAAAGCCTCTTTAACTACGCACAAAAAGGAAACAATTAGGAACGGAATAAAACTTGAAATATTATCTACGAAGTGAAGCGCGATACTTAGGGGTTTGCAAGGAAGATTGAAACTATGGTATTGTTAATTATATACAGGTCATTGTACGCGACGTCGCTTCCTCGACGAGAGAGGCGGGGGAAGGGGCGATAAGCGCTGTACGCGTCCTTTCACAATTGGTCGAGAGCTCGCGTACCTTTGCGACCGACCGCCGCCAATCAGTGGCCCGAGTTAATTAGTATCGGTCGAAATTGTTCATCGTTATCGCAGACGAGTCATTCGCTAAACGTCAGTAAGATAATTTCGTATCGGTTATGGCACCAAAAACTAGCGGCAAAGCGGCCAAAAAATCTGGCGGCAAGGCGCAAAAGAACATCACAAAGACGGACAAGAAGAAGAGGAAACACAAGCGCAAGGAGAGCTACGCCATCTACATCTACAAGGTTCTGAAGCAGGTCCACCCGGACACCGGCATTTCGAGCAAGGCCATGAGCATCATGAACAGTTTTGTGAACGACATCTTCGAACGCATCGCCGCCGAGGCGTCCCGCCTGGCGCACTACAACAAGCGTTCCACCATTACCAGCCGGGAGGTGCAGACGTCGGTTCGTCTGCTGCTGCCGGGCGAGCTGGCCAAGCACGCCGTCAGTGAAGGTACGAAGGCCGTAACCAAGTACACCAGTTCCAAGTAAACCGTCCGCTCTCTACTGTTTCCGTCGAAAAGATCACAAGGCCCTTCTCAGGGCCGCACAAAAGTTTACATTACTTGCGTTGTCTTACACACGACACGATTGTTTTTATATGTGTTAAACGTTAAGCAATTGATACATCGTATTAGGATAGCTGCAATGCGTGTTAAAGTTCCTATTTTCATTGAAGTCTGTACATAACTAGTAAGTTCGTAACCTATACGAGGTCAACAAAAAATACTCCGAACGTCAGTATGAGAAAGCACGTAAAACCGTGAATCCTTCTGACTAGAAGAAAGTAATATTACGTCTATGAAATTTCGACCGACTATCGGTTTACACATTTGCGAAGTATTTTTAATACTCGCTAAACTACATACATTTTGGAGTTAATGCGATTTGCAGTGCTCCCCATTCGTATTCTCGAAAGCGATAGAAAGAAATAGATGTATGATTATGTTCCGTCTCAGTCACAGTTGACAGTACGCATCGAACGACGAATAGTTGTTTAAGCAGGGTTGGTTTTTGAAAAATAAAATCAAAAACGTCAACGTTAGACAGTGGCACTTTATATTTCGATCACACAGACAACATGAAAACGGCAACGGGAAAGAGAGAAATATTTGTATGGCGAATATTGCTATACTGGGAGAGAACATGAAATAAAAGTAAATTTATTACTATAGCTTCCCTAAAAAAAAACCAATTTCATGACTACCTAATAACAGGGCTAACACCAGGATGGCCGCGGTGCTCGCCGAACTGAGAAATAGTATCACGAAGTCCGCCGTAAGATGGCGCTCGTTCGTCGCACCAGTGCACGCTTCGCCTAGATGGCTCTCGTTCCACAGCCATCGTATCGAACCGATGGCTGTCCGTTTTATCGTTTAGCATTACTGACTATGTTATGAAGTTTCTTCACGATAAAATCGATCCCAAAAATCCGTTTTAATTTTTTTTAATTGAAATGAATGAAGTCGTCTGGAATAAGTACAAAATTTATTTTATATCTCCTACGGTTTGCGTGCACTTCAAACTTTACAGTTATTCTTTTAAATAAAACTAATTATTCTAGTTTATAAATGGTTTAATTTTACTCAATTAAATAACATATAGTCATTAAACACAAGTTACAGTGATGTATTGAGTATCAATTATATTGAACTTGCAGATATACAAAGACACGTAGAAGAAGATTTAAAAGCACATGTACAACAATAAACAAATACTTACCGAACATTTTGCTATTGTATCGGCAATAAAACGACAACATTTGTACGCTCCATTCGTATCTCGTGGAGCGTCATCTGCCGTATTACAGACGAATCAAGTTTAAATCATCAACTTCTCCTATTTAGGGAAGGCGCAGCAGGTAGATGGCGTCGATGCTGTGAACTGTACGCACGTCCTCATTTTCGATTTATTATTCACTAAAACCGAATATTTTGCACTTTATTTAAACGTGAATCCACTGGATGTGAGATGTGCCTATATGAGTGACTCAATTTAAATGTTCAGTTAATCTAAATTTGACAATGTAGTATCTGATCTATAAATTAAAGATGATCGAATCCAAAAATGTACATAGACAGTTTTCCTATAAGAGTCACTAAATAACTTTTCCAATACGGCTTTATTTATTTCAAAGGTATAACGTAATTATCACCACGAGTGACAATACATTTCGCCGTGCGAAAGAGTGAGTCGTTAAATATTTACTTCTATCTTCAATTCAATTGTCGAGTCTCGACGGAAATCTTTCAAATTATCGTCGTCCCGAGGCGGTAAATGTCTACCGAGTCTGAAATGAGGCAGTTTATGTACCGGGAGGCGGTTACAGTGCGCCGATAGCGATTTAAAGTATATCGTCTTAAAAAAAATACCAAAAATTGTCTCGTTTCAAAATTAGATTTTGGAACTTGAAACGCATTAGGCTCGTATTCAAACAGTCGGAGCGGACTTGTTTTTGAAGGATGCGTCAAATAACATAGCCGTATTGCCGCCCCGCGACGATTTTAATCGATTTACTTTTTGTTCATCTTTCGAATGCAGGTTTGCAGAAACTTTACAACGATGCAAAGAGGTCAAGATACATATTTGATGCTGCATTAATTACGTCATACCAGCAATGAATCACTGTACGGCCCGACGGGGCCTTAAGACACTTTTAAAGATCAACTATGCTATTACCCAACAACGGATGGGTTTATGACGACACGTTTACGTACTGTTATGTCTACTTCAAGATTTGGTTTTTTAAAAAAACAATTTATTCTTGAATTTTATTATCTAACGAATTATTACGAATCGATCATTATTTGTATTTTTATTAAATATTTAGTTAGACTTTAATTGAATATATCTAGATTACGACTGACGCGGACTAAGATCCGGATTGAACTGAGATGGCTGAACCTCGCGGTGCTTCCGTCTAGGGTTTATAAAAGGTGTGAAGTGCTGAGGCATCTGGGAGCAGAATTTGCTGTCGAGCTGGGAATAGGGCTTTGTCATAATAATGTGATGCTCAGGGAGCTCGATGCTTTACCATGTCAATATGAGAATTATGAGAGAGGTGATGTGAGAGCATCACTGCTAGCAAGTACAGAGTACAACAGGTCCCATCTAGTTGAAGACTAAACTTATACCCACCCTTGCGTTAGTTTATGTCATAGAGGTTCTAATTCTAGGTATTGGTACCGGGAAATTGAGTTTGTTTCAGAGGCACGTTGAGTTCTACATTATTCGGATTAGGTACATGTCTAACTGCATATTTTTTTAAATTTTAATTTACAATTATAAATCTTATAGCTAATGTAGAGTACACTACTTAACAATATACAGATAGCGGTCGGTGTATGAATAATGTTGCCCATATTCTAAAATGTGAGATTTACCTATTGAGTCTAAATTATTCGTGATTTCTTTAAATACTTTTACCTTTTCTTCAAACGAGTCGAAGTTAATACTCTTTACTTTTACATCTGGTGTATCAAATTTAAGTTCTTCGGATTTTAATGTATCGCAACGTGTATCATTCATTATATCAAAATTAAAGTTAAAACTGGGTTTGCTCTAATTTTAATATCGGATTTGGCAAGTAACCGTCTTCCTTTAAAATACCCAATGTATTCAGGCGATGTATCGAGTTACCAGTTCCCATTATATCATTTTCATAAACATTTTCTTTACGGCAATCTATAGAAATTGTTGTTTTTTGAGAAATGATGAAAATCTATTTGCCGTTTTCTAACAGTTGCCAAATTTCCGAAAAGAAATTTAGTTTCACACTGCTTTGGAATAGAAGTAACAACTTGGAGATCATTTCATTTTCGCAAGTTGAGTTAGCAGAACTGGAGTGAATGTTAGTCTCGTCCCATAAATAGAATTGATTATTAACAATTTTACAGTTTCTTAAGTTATCTAAGTTACAAAAAATAGTTCTTATCTTTAGTTACACCAATATATATATATATATATATATATATATATATATATATATTTGAAGGTTTTGTGGTTACGTAGGTTTTGAAATTTATTACATTACACGCTATGGGCAATGCTAGGACATTAAATTGAAGAACATTAACTAACGGTATCTTTAATACAAATACAATTTTATTACTGGAATAATAGCTTAACATTTGGGATATGGTAATTAAGATATGAATGTTATCTATATCTAACGATACAGGCAATGACAAAGCTAAGTATAAATCTGTAATCGTCGGCTAAATCATCTTCGTAGAGTTGTTTTGGTATAATAATCGATGGATATAAGACGTTATTTTTGCTAAACATTACACCGTTTATTATGTCCTCGACCTTCAAAAATAATGTGGTTACACTATTTTCTAGCGTATTTAACAACGCCATGAATTTAGCTCTCAACAATAATTTTTCGACACAATAGTCAAGCGGAAAACAGACAGGGTCGTTCATATAATCAGAACATATTCCTTCACTTATTTTGCTAACGTTCTCTGACCTGTTCCCACGGTTTGAATAGCGTTGTTCTACTTAATGGCGTCTTCTTCATCTAATGTACCAATAATATGTTTAAAGACGGTTTCAAGGCCGCCAAATAAAACTGAGCTTTTAGATCGTGTTGAAATTAAATAGGATATAGAATCAAAATTATTGATCATGTCATAATAGCGTGTAGAGAGAGGTGGAATGAGATTACGTCACTCCATATCGTTAAAGATATAACTTTGTTTGCAAAGAAACATTTCCGTTTCGACAATAGTATTCACGTTGTCTAGGTGTGGCTTTAGGAAGGAGATATCGATAGGAATAACCACGCTAAGGTGGGCATGGATGAGTTTTAATGAACCAACAGGATCAAAGTGTATATATACCAGGACCGCTTTTTATCGGTTGTACAAAATCGGCATCTGCTTAGACGATGACACTGTCACATGTGTAAAATATAAATGTAAGGGCGATTATTTGTAAGTTTTATAAAAGATGTTTATATATATATATATATATAATATATATATATATATATATATATATGTATATATATATATATATAGTAAAAGTATTAGTATAAGATAGGATGTTCCGTGAGAAGTTTTAAATATAATGAACTAAAGATAATAATAATTAAATATAATTCAATGTGCATTATTTCTTGTTGCGAGTTTTACTTTGTCATAGTGATTCATAAGTTTGGATGTTTTCGAGGGTTTTTTCCCTGGAGTACTTAAAACTGTGTTGAAGCATTTTTACGTAGTTGGAATAAGTGGCTTCAGGGTAGTCGCAAATAGAATTAGGGATAAATGGCTTATGGCCAAATAATAGATCGTAAGGAGAGTAGTGGGTGTGTGAATGTATGACAGTGTTGTATGCTAGCATCGCGGTATAAACGTACCTGGAACAATTGTCCTGATTATCATTAATATACGATATCAAATATTCATCGAGGGTGGAATGACTACGTTCTAAGGATCCTCAAGTCTGAGGGTGATATGTCGATGGCCATAATTGTTTTATTTTCAGAAAATTACAGGTACCTTTAAAAAGATCTGATATGAACTTGGTCCCCTGTTCGGTCAGGATTGTTTTGGGTATACTAAATAAAGATATAAAATGTATTGAGCACTCGCTAATTTCTACTGATGAATTTTGTTAGATCGTCTTGTAGTTAAACGATGTATTGAAGTTTTGTTTCACCGGATTCAGGTAATATACTATGTCAAATCCACTATATCAAGGGTTGATCGTTGGAATGGAACGGTGTGCTAGCGATTTGCACGGGTGCGCGATTTACTTTTCTCAGTGCCTTATTTACTTGGCACGAGGGACATTTCTTTACATCATTTTCGATATCTGTTCACATGTTTTTCCAGTGTAGCTGTTCTTTTATTCTATCATACTTTCTAGATGAGCCGAGGTGCCCGGCTATAGGAATGTCATTATTGTCTTTCAACATTTTAGGTATTTCTCTTAGTGAAGGAATTGTAATTTGACTTTTATATATACACGGGACAACGTTGTACAGTTTTATATATCGGTGTTTATCGAAAGTGTTTCTGAAATCTGAAATTGCCAATTCCTTTACAGTTTCAGTGGAACATATCAGGAATTCGTTTCCTAAGTTTTTTAGAGTTTCTAATATGTTAGTGTATGTGCGAGAATCGAAACTATGAACTTTAATGAATAGTAAGCAGTATGTTTTATTATTTATTTTCAGTGTAGCCTACTTTCTGATTTCATTAATTCTTAAGAATTCACAGTTTCCTAGGATTTTCTCGATATATGGTGTGCATTCGTCTAAATCTGGGGATGCTGTAATTGCAATTGATTCTTGTTGTGTTTTCAGTAGACTGTCGTTGTATTCGATTATGACCGTATCGAAATGTGATTTTTCCGATAAGAATTTCAATAATTTGAAATATGATTCATCGAGGATGCCGTCGTTAATTAAGGGACCAAATTTTTCTGAATCAGAGTGAGGTTCAACTGTTGTAGGTTCAGAAGGATTTGAGTATGGAACCTGAGTATCGTTGCCGTCAGGTCGAACGGGGTTTACAGGATAACGTGAGCGAGCGTCAACCGTAGAGTTTAATCGTCCTTTTCTATACACAAACCTGCAATCACATTCTTATAATTTTAAACGGCACCGTTGAAGTTTACTATTTGGGTCCTTGTGGTTAAATAACCACTTCAGAGTGCGATGAGCAGTAACAATATCGAATATAAAGATAGAGAGATATGGTGGGAAGGTTTTACAATCGAAGGTGATGGCTAATAACCCTTTTTCTTTCGTGTCAAGATTGCATCACACTTATTAAGTGTTCGAGAAGTATATGCAATGGGTCGGCCTTTGCTGATTTCCCCTTGTGAAAGAATCGCGCTGATGGCGTAGTTAGATGCGTCACGAATGATTAGTACGAAAGATCTCGTAAAAACTGAATAGACGAGAAAAGGGGCAGAGATTAACTTAGATTTTAAAGTTTCGAAGGCAAGTTGGTGCTCGTTTTCCCATAGAAATGTCACATCCTATTTCAGGAGCGTTGTAAGGGATTTTGCTGAGTTTGGAAAGTCGGAGATGAATCCTCGATAGTAAGACACGAGACCAAGAAAGATCGAAAGTCGACTGATTTAATTTTTTCAGTATTCGGTTTTCGCCCTTTTCAGTTATTATGTAGCCTAAATCAGTGACTTTTCTGCGTAAAAATTCTCATTTGTCGGGTTGAAGTTTAACATTGAAATTTCGTAATATTTGAAAAACGTTAGATAAATTATCTATAGTCCATTCAATTTCCATATAGAATGTTTATAAACAATGGAATTTGACAGTTAAAATATGGTTGGCACAAATATATATTTTCTTAAAATTCATTATATTGTACGCAGAGTATTACACCATTATTTTACTGACACGAATTGTGAAATTTTACAAGATAAAAATGGACAACCCTCCATATTTTTCGCGGAATTAGCTGGTGTTTCAAACATTTCGTTAAAATAATCAAAATTTTGACGCTGAAAAAACCTGGAGCATATATTCTATTCATTAATTTTATAAGGCGTTAGAGTGAGATAGTGACGATGTATCAGCTTACGCTGTATCAGTTTATTTCTAAATTTGATGGCATTATATACAGATATACTTATGTTATATTTGACGCGTAGACAATTAAACAAACATTGTGACATGTTATTTACTTTTCAATTAAGCGTTGGTACTAAAATATTTTCCAGTGTAGCCTACAAATTACATACGTACTTTAGGATAATGTTTTTATAATAACTGAACTTTTACTCTTATTTCGATGTATATTTTCGTAGATTATTCTTGATGACAAATCGCGGGAGACGTCCGTACATCTCATTTTCCAATATTGCTCTCTAAATATTTGGTGTTTCACAAAAATCTTTTGTATTATATTAAGTTTATTACATTATTATGTGCTTTATAATGTTAAATTCGTTGTGAAATGTGTAATATTTTTAAATACGAGTGTAATTAAAATGGCGAATGTTCTTCGAAGGACCGTACCTATAAAGCTATTCAATAATACATTTCACTGTAAAATACTAAGACTGCCGTCATATCACTGTAAAATAAACAGAATCAAAATGACCTGGACACAAAAGAAATGCTATGTGGCGAAAGAAAACACTACTCTTAAATTAAACGATGTCAAAAGGTTTCTACTTGAAGCAATGTCATTTAATTAAGCCCCGCGGCACGGCTGAACGAACATTGTTATCGTTGATATACGATGTAATTACTGTTGATGTACGATGTACTAGATAGATTTATAATGAATAAATTCTGCTAATATGTTCTGTAATAGATATGATATGTTCTGTGATACTATTTCTCAGCGATATCGGGAAAGGCCGGCCTCGCCGGCGCTAGCATTAGGTACAACCATGTTTGGATATCGGCGTGAAGTCCAGATGCATTGTGATGTAATTGTATACGTATGCAGTGTATTTTTTCTGTAAAATGTCATTGTATTTCGTGTATTTTTATACATTAGTTCGTCGGAATATCGAGAACAGACATCGTATAAGAAATTAATTTCTTCGTCGCCGAGATGCGAAATTCGGAGTAGATTTAAAACGTCGTTAGTTCATTGAAGTCGAAGAAGAAGAATTCACTGAGTGGGTTGACAGGGAGATATCTGTATTAACCTATGAGCAGGCTTCAGTTTTCAGGGGAGGGAGGTGTAATTGCCAGTCACATTTCACTGAAACTTATTTCACAGAAGTATTCACGACAGAAATATTTATTCGGTTATTGTCTTTTACTTGGACTATACAGTTTGCAATGAGGGGAGATTCGGAAATATGCTGATCGATTATTAAGCCCACTTTAATTTCGGGGTTCGGCAAATGTAAATGAAGTTCCGAAAGGTCAAATGAACGAAACAAAATTGATGGAAATAGATAAAAAACATTGTTTAAACATTTTATGTTTAATTTTAACCATCTACATGGACATATAGACCCACCCCACAACCTTCGGAATCAAAAGCTTAATATTTGTTTTGTATTGCCATCTACACTTCCAACTGCAAGAGAGAAATACTTTTAATACTTATAAACGCATCTAAACTTTTCTTGAATATTTTTTTATTAATTCTAAACATCTGAAAAAAAATTTGAACCCACCCCGACCTTCGGACCCTCTCCTAACCTTCAGAACCCACCCCCCCCCCCCCTTAATAATTTCGAAGCAATCAATCCGTAATTTAAACATTCATCGCTCTGAATTTAAAAAATTCATAAGTTTCGTGAGAGATATATATTACTAAACGATTACAATACCACACTCGTATGACTTCCGACATTTTACGAAACAGACGTAATGCGTTCGCAGGGTTTCGGAACGATCAACGTTTGTTTTCCAGTATTTTGGCAAACATTCTGATTTCGATGAGTGGCGTGGTCTTGTGAAAGATTAAGAACTTCAACCAGTCTTAGCGGCTTAGGCGTCAGTAGACTTTCAATGCGGTCAATATTCGGTTGTTTCTTATAATTTAAACGATCGCCGCTCTGCACTAGCTGGCTGCCATTAATTTATCAGCTGTAAAGTTAAGTCTCTAAATATATAAAGTATCCAGAAAAATAACAATCATTCAGCTTCACTGACCTTCAAACCGGAAGACAAAATTGCTAAACGTCTAGAAAATGATTGCGCCCGCTGGACCGCGGGTGTCCGGTAGAAATATTGAATTTGCAACTTGCGATGTTTCAAAATTCATCTATGTAATTCCCTTTACTACATTGTGACGTGCAATTGTCGAAACAATTATGTGAAATAGTCAGATGGGTTTTGTGGAAGTCAATAACGTTTATGCTATGCCTATATGTGGCTGTCGCTATGAATTTGATTATTATCGTTACAATGTAACATTTTAAGAAATCTGTATGAAAAATGACAAGCGTCTTGCTTCATGTCTGTAACAGTTGTGCTATTTAATTCAACCAGTTTCAATTTGGTATCCGGCGTGTATTTTAATGTGTGTATGTGCATGTGGGCGCGAGAGAGTGTGTGTGTGGGTGCTTGCGTGCGTGTATATATGTATGTATATGTATATATATATACATATATATATATATATATATATATATATTTATATACATATATACATACACACATATATACATATACACATAC
This sequence comes from Druceiella hillmani, assembly GCA_039881145.1. Taxonomy (NCBI): domain Eukaryota; kingdom Metazoa; phylum Arthropoda; class Insecta; order Lepidoptera; family Hepialidae; genus Druceiella; species Druceiella hillmani. The sequence goes on from JAYKKI010000024.1 coordinate 20,764,015, forward strand.
GTTCTGGATTTACCTATTATAGTTACAACATAACACAAAGGTACATATTTATATATTTGAAAAATTACAAGCGTCTACCTTCACTCGTGTAAAACTTGTGGGATTTTTAACCAAATCGAAATCGTACGTTAAGTTTCAGATATATTAATTATTTTTATTTGATATTTAAATGACCGCTGTTTAGTATTTCATTGTTTATGTACTTTAATGTATCAAATTGAAACGTATGACGGACTTACTGCTACGAGAGCAATCTCTCACAGCCACCAAGAACACCAGTTCAGCCCCGCTCATTGTGAACGAAAATACAAACTTCATACATTGCTGTTATAAAGCCGCGCGTGGCACCGTCTAAACCAAGCAAATTCTATCCGCTTAGAAATGTTATCTGCTAGTTTTAGATTTATTTAATCAATTGTAGTGAAGTAATATTTCACGTAGATCCTCGTAATGTTACAGGCTTACAACTTAATCCGTTACAAAATAATAACAAATTAGGAGCCATTCAAATATTGAAAAAATTTTGGCGGCACAGACATTTTAAGAAAGATTTAAGTTTTCCTTTTAAATCTCGTAAGTGTTACATGCATGAAGCTAAATGCTTATAATATTGCTGGAATATACTTCAACCAATCACAGAACAATAACGGTCAAATTCGGAGCGACAGCCATTTAAATACCGTTTGGATGCTCGTTGACCGAACAACACATACATTTTCCATCCGCTTCGATATTTTCTCTACAAATTACAGCGTTGTCATAACAGTATTAATTATTACATGTAGAGCGACACGACGGCCTTTTAAGTAATGGAAACAAATTAACTGCTCGGATACCTACGATACAGTCGTCACCGAAATGTTCCCGCCGGTCTGACATTTAGTCCGGCAGTTTGGGCATTATTTAATAAAATTTGAATATTAATTTCTGAAATGAACATATTGACTTTCCGAGATGATGATTCAAAGCTGTTGTCGGATTTCTGCCGCATAGTTAACACAATAATCACTACCCGCTAACAAATTTGATCTTCTAGTTTCGCATGTATAAAGAACATGTATGAAGACGGAAATTCAACGTAAAGAAGTTCACTTCTAAGTGGCCTGAAGTATTTTTAAAAATATTTTTATTTACATTTCGACTTTGAAAGAAAAAAACATGTAACGCTGAAGGCGGATAAGAAAGAGGATATGGTCATTTCAGACGAGGCAATTACATTGAAATATATACAGACAATTTTAATGGAACACTAGCCTCAACGCCTTACCGTTCGGTTCGACGGGGTAATAGTAGCAATTTAAAACAATATTATCATCTGCTCAACGGCCGGAACTAAATGAACTATATAATAAAATCGATAATTTTTATTCACGTAAATGAGGCATGCTTTACTGAAGAGAAGAAAAAGTGCGACCTAAGAAAGAGGTTTATTAGAATTTATAAAAAAATTACTTCGGTTCGTACAACTGTTTGAAGAAAATGTTTTAAATTTTTCTTCAAAGCATCATATTTTAAAAAGTGAGATATCCTGCAGAATCAAAAAATTCGTTAATATATTCAAACACTAGAATGTTGAAGCTTTAAAAGGCTTTTTTGTTATTATTTTTGACATTTTTTTAATACCAGTAAACTATTTTAAAAATTTGGATGATCTCTTCAATTTCTCTTCTAGTGTATATCGTAAATAAATTTTAAAAGTTATATATCGTAAAGAGTTATATAAAACATAATTTATGGTTGTACTAATATGTTAGATATATTAAAAAAATAATGAACATTTATTTTATGTTATGTCAAATATATATTTAAAAAATTCATAAAAGATGTATTATTAACGGTACCAGATAACTCATAGTCAGTCAGTCATACTTTTAACGCATATTTATTTTATTAAAACCAGTTCAGTCGTTCAACAGATACAAATCATTCGTAATTGTTCATTGTTAACTATTATAGACGAGCGCTAAGATTTTGTGGGCTAATATTATATTCTAAAAAAATCATCTTTATATTAGTATCGGTTGATGTGTCCAAAATGACTACGATCCATGCGGGGGCACATTGACTTGTTCCATAATTTATAATCGGAAAAGGGGGAAAAAAAAGATTGAAATTTAAACAATTATTTTCCATATACCACGACATCTGTGAACGTACTACTTTTAACTTCTACTTGATACTTCAAAACTGGCAGTTAATTATTAATACTTCTAACTATTGCCAACAAGTGTTCTTATTCAAAATTAGCTTACTCTAAATTAAACCTGTTTATTTTTGCACTGAGGAGTTGTGAACTGCTATTTCGGCGCAAAACTATAAATGGCTGGCATCTATCACACTCGGAACACCCACATAATATGAAATAGGAGTTGTAGATGGTAGCTCTAGAGAAGTTGTACATGCTCTCACCTGAATATTTTCGTTAGTAAATGAAAACAGAGTGAACATTTCGGCAGTAGATCAGCAGGTAACGCTACACTAAAAACCAAACAAAAAACAACACGCAACACACTTTATATTGCACTGTTACACGCGGTATTCAACTCTAAAATACCAGTAATATATAATAGTCACACGATACACAGAAACAATAACTGAAACTATTAAACGTACCCCGGACCGTAACCATTGGACCAGTTCTAAGTTTCAAATAACAAAACATTTTCCAACTTCACATCAATCGCCAAACAAACGCAACGTCAAAAAAAAGGCGCGCATCCATACTTACTGTATTACCATAAAGTAATTCTACATTTCTAGAATTGTAATAGTTGCCAAAACACAATGTGTACGGTTTGAGAGAAATATTCCTTTGCAAATTTTTGTAGGACATATTACTTAAAAAAGTCATTGATAATTTATTACAATAACTGCCCATTCCTAAAACAGATTTCGAAATAATTGGGTTTTCCCATTAGATACCTAATAATTTTTTTAATTAATCAATTTACGGAAATTTTATTTAAATGAATCCAATCAGAAGTTTTAGGCAAAATTAAATGTTTTGCCTCTTACTCTCACAATTTCGACGTTTCACTTTTATTTAGATAACAATTTAACTTTTCCCGTAACATTTTGTACGTGTTAAATATAAAAATATTTATATAGAAAATAAATGTATGATTGTAATTATTGATTGGTTATTGGGGCAATTTATTAAAAATTCCTTTAATTTGATCAATCATTATTTTTAAATTATTAGTTACTAAATTCTCGTACATTAAATGTTAATCATGTTTTTACGAAAAGAAACCCATCACTTTTAATTTGTCGTTCTATATGGTACTAAGAATAAATTTGAAAAAACAATTATCAAGTAGGAATAATTTATTGATCTTAGATAGAATTATTGGAAATTTGCAATAAGAAAATTATCAAAATTGCATTTAATATCAAAACCATTACCATTTAAAGCATATAAAAATTATAAGTATTTATATAAGCTGACCTTTTAAATTGCAACAGAATTAATAAGTGATTTGACAAGAAAAGAACCTTTTATTATTTGACTTTCATTTTTATATTACATTGTTTATAACCTATAAGGATGATATGGTTTTTATTACGCTATATAACTTTACCGTTGTTTTAAATTATGTAAGAAAAAAGTTACACACGTGAGTATACATGTGGAATATGAAGTTGCATTAATAACTTATTTATAATGTATAAAGAAATATTAAATCAATTTTAAAAATCAAAATAGTCCATTGGACTTTTGAAGTCATTGTTTTCTTAAATATTTTCCCATGTCCATTTTGCTGGAAAAGAAAAAAAATACTTGTCAAAATATTTCAGTAAGTTCAAACGGAAACTTTCAAAGTGCAAACTTTAATATTTAGTGTATTATCTATGCGGTAATATTTATTTTAATACGTGCATTATGATCAGAATATAAATAGCATTTATCTATTTAATTTGTTAACTCATTGGTAAAGTGAAAAATATTCAGTTGAACTATTAAAAAGTTAGGAAAACTGGTGCTATATTTGAATTAAAACTTGTTACTTATCGTGAATGAATCACTTCGTTTGTAATCGACTTGGTCATCTTTATCGTTTAAATGGTAAGTCGCCTATGAATTTATTATTTTCAATGTTATTATCGTTTCGTTACTAAAAGAAACCAAATGGGTAATAGGGCTAGAAGGAAAACCATAGAAACATTTTATTGCACGGTAATGCAGTCACCGAATGATAAACTGGTTATTCAACTTCGCTTGCAACAGTGAATGCTATTTTTGTCCAATTTGGTAATATTCGTTTTTTCTATGATGAAAAGTCAATAAAAAAAGGTTTCATTAGAATATTATATTATTGTTTACATTGAGAAAAATATGGTCAAAAAGTTATTTTTTTACTCTGTACGTTCACTTAATTAACTATAATTTTGAGACTAATATGTACCTTTATAGATTAGTTACTGACTATTAAAAATTAAATTGAATTTTCATTGAATTTGTGAAATAATTATTCACTGCATCCATTTATATTTGAGTCCTTAATTAAATAAATTTTTCATCATCTCTTTAAGAAATAAAGTTTGTATATTAATTTTAACCTTATCCTTAACTTTAATACATTTTTATACAAAACAAATTACTAATCGCTAACTATGATATTGTATTATACCTGTAAGTAACAATGTAATAGTTTTGATTCTGTCAAAAGTGTTGATTCTAATCAAAATGTGAAGGAATAATAACTTTAATACTTTTAAGGACTACATCCTACCTAATTAAATTTGAGACAATTGTACACATCCCATTTCTTCATATCTAATGTAACTACAAAATTAATTAGGTAAAGTGAAACTACCAAATTCAGACCGTTTAAGGTCTATCGTTTTATATTAAGTTGTACTAGACCTCTGGTAGATGAAATAATAAATCATGAAGTGTTACTCTTAAACATTAATTCTCATATAACTTAAGCATTAAGCAAGGAATATTTTTTATTGTATTTACTTAGTATTTCAATTAAATGACTAACAATATCTACACTTTCATTGTTGCGACCACTGATATATCTATTAATGACCTATTTGAATTTCAATTGAGAGTTATACTTTGTGTATTTATAATAAATTCTGTAATTTATAGACACATCTGTGTACGATAGAAAGTAATGAAAGCATTTATTTAATAAATTAACAATTCAGACAGTTTTCTTCGCTGGATGTATTCAGATCTAGGTGCATTAATTATCTTTATTGTTTAATTCTCTTAAATTACTAATTTCTGGAACATCGTATATTCCTAGACTATTTGTTAAGGTTGGAATATCAGTCTTATATGTAACATCTTCGAGTTTGTATTCGAACACATTGTTGCAGTCTGGCCCCTTCCAATTATTTGAACACATTTTCATTGTTTTCACTTTTCCAGTATCGTTGTTTACCTCTAATATTTTTCGTGCGGCACTTCTTCTATCTAACGAATTATGATAAATTCACTCGTCACTTAACTGACAAGAATCTCTCGTTTATTCAATTTCTTGTTTTTGTTTATAATGTCAGTATCATTTTCTTGATTTTCTGATTTATTTTGAGTAATCATATATATGTCGGATTCATTAGTTCGGTCTTTATTAGGTTTTGTTTTTTTTTCTTCGTTGATTGCAACCGTAGGAACTTGTCGTCTTTTTTTGTCGCTGAATATGTATTGTTAGTTACTTTTGTCTTTCTTATTACTTTTATATTCGCTTCAGACCAAGAAAGAGCATTTTTCAAAGAAGTTGGATTTTCCATTCTCATCTTTGCTTTTAACTGATGTTTGTTTGACTTGATTTTCAGGAGGTGGTGCACTTGATAATGTTGTTATGTTATGAGGACAATTTCTCCTCCAATTTTTTCATCATTTATTCAAAAATTGTGATATTTTGGGAAATGTTGCTTAAATTTAAAACTTCGTTATTTTGTAATGTAATGTTATAATCATATTTGTTAAATTTTCTCCAAAATTTGAAAAGACCACTAAGTTCTAATTGACCTGTCTCTTCAGCTTTTGTATTTTTTTTCATCAGTTTCTTTTACTGCTGATATGTCTTCATGTAAAGTGGTATTTATTTCTTTGACTAATAGACATTATTTTCATCAAAAAGTAGTAGACCACGAGCATGAAGTGAGCGCTACTCTAATTGATTGTTCAAGAATTTCTGTGAAATCTTCACACCACAGTTCCCTATTGGTCCGTTATGAACATATTTTTCACCAAATATTTTTAATGGATGAAACACATCAAGCCAAGAGGTTACAGCCGATGAATAGCATTAGGATAAAAAACAGTTAACATCACACCATTTTCTTTACAAAATTCTGTTATATGTAAATTTATGTGTGAAGAATGTCCATTGATAGAAAATATTACTTTAAGGAGAATTTTAAATTATAGTCACGTGGTTCTGGATTCGTACTATGAAGACTTGGCCTTCTATATTACTAAATATTTGTGAAAGTTTAGTCTGTAATATAGGGAAAACCACATCAAAGTATGTTAAGGTTTTATAATATGTTAAGGTGCCAAAAAAATCCATGAAACTTGTTTTCTCATGTAGATAAAATATCAGACCTGTATTTTTATAACTTTTTAATGAATTTCCTTTAATAAGACGATGCTATTTAGGCCACCCACGAGTTGGAAAATTTACCGTATCTTGTGTTTATGCATACCAGAACTTGGAAACTTGGGTCGTCTGAAAATTTATATATATATATATATATATATATATATATATATATATATATATATATATATATTTATATGTGTTTGTATGTGCGTTCGAGTGTGTCTGTGTATATGTATATATGTTATAACTAATGGTTTTCGACAAATGGTCTGCTATTGCGGAATGACACACACAAATATGTTCCGTCTTTTTGGAAACGTTGCAAGTCACCCAACACACCAACGACCCACCAGCTTGGAAAAGAACAGCACCATCATTAATAGAACAAATGTTTGGTGTGTTGTTGCTCATTGTAGCACAAGAGAATTTTGAAATTACCACTGACTGTGTAATAAAAATAATAGAAAATCTAGTCGAAAGGAAAATGGAAAAAATTTTAACGAAATAAAGTACAGGGACGATGCATAATTGGTATTTTCAGACAGCTACCAGTTCATCATCTCAAATATATTGATTATACAAATATACGAACCTCGATACCGTGGTGTATCGGCATAGTGCGGCGGTTCTGGGTATTACCTCCATTAGTACACGGAAACTTTGCAATATTATATTTTAATTTTATGATTTGTTTATTTAAAGTCGAGATTAGTTTTTACTTATTATTTTTTTCATCTTTTATTCTACTTGAATGAAATCTGTTACTGAATTCTGTGTGGTTCTTAATTAAATGTATTTGTGTAACTTAATTAACTTAATTTAACTATTTTTGGTGACAATGTTAGACTATGGAATGTTATGTTAGAAAAAGTTATGTACAGAATACTTGTTTATTCGATGGGATGAAGTTTAATAAAACAATTGAAATCACCTTTGTGTTTCTTCCACACTTAAATATTATATGTTTTGTTGTTGTTGTTCTGTGTTAATATGTTTTCTTACACACTTAAATATTTTCATAACATTTTTTTAATTATGCACATTGGATTAATTACAATATTTTTATTACGAGTTCATCTCTGATTGCCAATATGCTATAGGCAATCAGAGATGAACTCGTAAGAAATAAATAATTTAACACACTAATTGTGTACTTGCGTTTGATTTATAACTTTTTCCCCTTCATTCTATTGCTTGGGAGCCTAGATTTGTATTAGCCATTTTGCACAAATAATGAATTATACTAATGCTTTACGAATCTCAGTCCATGGAAACCTCGTATTAAAAACCCCATTTTGCCATTGATGGAGAATTTGTAGCAACTTTAAAGAAGCCGATCGCCATGGAAGGTGGTAGATAACTATATCTACTTTTAAATTAACTTATGAAGCATTAAATGTATAATAATATTATATTTGTTTTTGAAATTATATGACAGTAATAATTATTTTCTTCATTTAATCGTTAGATGAATATGAAGAAATTGATTAATAATCAGAATATTTATTCCTGTATATTTTGAATAGCCTTTTCTAAATTTATAAATACATTATTACAGCTTATATGGTCCACTATCTGTATGGAAGCGAACAAGTCCTGCATTAGTGTAGACCAAGGACACAAGCACAAGTGAAGGTGTGATGCGAGAGCTACAAGAAGAAGTACAAGGTGGGTGCCACTGAGAATCAGGTACGTGGGGTCGGTGAGTGGAAATGAGAGAAGAAAGGGGCTCAATTGGAGTGAGTTAGATGATTTAAAATGAATTTATATGTAATTTTCTAAAGCAGCTGTGTACAACGGGTGGATGGAAAAGAATATTTCTCATGATATGAAACGACTAGAATCTAAACTAGGATCAAGAAAAACTCTGAGCATGAAGTCATTGTTTCTGCTTTCCAAAAACAGCAAAATTTACTAATGGAAATCAATTTCTGAAATAGAAATGAAGATTAATATGATGCGTTTGCTGAATATATTGTTATATCATTACACGACATGGCTAGTCGATCATAAAATGCAGTCGGTCGCCTACTTCAGCTGCCTACTTCGGCCAATAACTAGTGTAAACAAAGGTACTTGTTGGTTACAATCGTTCAATGAAGTGTAAATGAGCCCTTAAGGTATAAATAATTAAGAGTTAAGAGACATTAACAGATAAGAATAACAAATTTGCTATAGTTGGGGAAATATTCACGAGTGCAGCAGAGTAATAGATAAAATGTGTAGGATTTACTGTTTCGTAATAAAAATAATGTTCACGTTTGGTTATAGTGGCCTCTTATGTTCATCGCTTTCAATTGTATTTTGAGGACCGAACTGAGATTGCTCACGAAAACTTGACAATTATTTTTGTTTATGATAGTGATTTTTGTTTATGTTTACTGTTAATTTTTGTTTACCCTTTTTTATGGTAATAATGAAAATTGTAGTTTATAAAGAATTGTCATTCATATTCTTCTAGAAACGGGGAAATTTTGTTTTTTTTTATTTTTTCTTTATTTTTGTACTCATAACTACATGACTTAGTAAAAGTTTTCGATTACTTCATAACTACACTTGTTCTCTATATACGAAAAAATATTTCATTGCAATCGAATAATAATTATTGGAGCTTTGGATTATATTATCAGAAACGGTAAAGCGGCCTACGCTGTGTTTCGAAGATACCCCTGGTATTAATAGGGTTTTCATAGCTTTAATCTAATTAGAACAAGCTTCGAGAAAATTTTAAGACCAACATTAGGTTTTTCAGATTTGCGGACAATTTCTGGCAGACAATGGGAACTTGTAATTTAATTAATTAGAACTCCTTATGTCATATAATAAACTCCTTATGTAATATGTGATTGGAACAGGAATGATGAAGGTTGGGAACAGCAAATTGGCTAAAATTTATGCGAAGCGGTGTATAAATTATTTAAGTTTCTGATGCTACACATTGAACTCAGTATAAATAATAAGTTTGAATCGGCATATTTATTTCAGGAAGGTGGCAGCTCGCCCTACAGAATGCTTTGGCAGACAATACACCTTTAGATATTACAGGTAAAGTTTTTAATTATTTCAGCCATTTTCTGAACAAATAGCGGTAGGGAAAGTATGGTAAGTCTACCAGTAGGAGAAGAAGGATGTCGTTCATAATGAAATAATAAATGGAAATTAAATTCTCGAGAAAATATTTATGTGGGCTATCGTTTGAAAGGGCTAATAATAAGGGCTTCAGAAGTATTTTTTTGGTAATTTTAGGAAATAAGCTCCCGAGGTATATTGCAAAATATGCAAAAAAATATGAACCCTTCTTTCTGAAACTACTTCACCTAAAGTTAGGAAAGAGATAGGGTATTTTAGAAGCCCACACAAAAGGTTCTTGGTAAATTATAGCAATTATCGTAGATCTTATAAATCATTAAATATGCGCCATGTTTTACTCCTGTTAAAGATATAGTAGAAAGCGTCAAAGGAATACCGGTTGTCGGGTAGGTGGGTGAGGGGATGTTAACCACAAAACGTTTCAATTTTAAGTGTCCAGGTTCGATGCGTCATGGGTAGTCACCGTGTGTGTTTTTTATATTATCATTTGAAATTGTTGTATTATCTTTAGATATTTTCATTTGAAAATATATCTACTAATTGACTTTAAAATTATCTTTAACGTAGTGGTAATTTCATTACACTTTTTTTTTAAAAACGTATTGAGAATTGCACGGGCAGTCATCCTTGGCTTTCTACACAAAGGGTAGGTTTCGACGTCCCTTCATTTGTTCTACATCTTAAAATGATGGCGTTCTCAGCTTTGTAACCGTATGTCTCACAAAAAATTGGCACAGCATTTTTTTTGTAGAATATCAAGTAATCCAAACTAAATTTTCACGTAGACGTCACGTGTCATTAAAATTTTACGAGCCAGAGAAGACAAAATAATTGAATAAAACTTTAGTGCTTCGCTTTAAATTTCGTAAAAAAAATGCTTAAACACTTTGTTGTGGAGCTTTGAAAGACACATCTTTTGCCTGCTTAAAGTTGTCTCTACTTTTATGGACTTTAAAATGCTTCAAGGAGGGCAAAATAAAAGTTATTTTAATAGTTAAATAACTAAATGAATGTAAAATTATATCATATTAAAATTCAGTTTTGGTAAAAATCTTTCTCGCAAGTTGTGCGATTAACATTAGAGAAAAGTGGCTATTTCACCACACTTCATTTAATTTAAACAACGCAATAAGAAACGAAGAATTGTTTTTTTTACAAACTGTTAAAATGATGTTATATTATAGAAAAAAAAAACATAATTTTCAATGAACATTTTTATATTAATTTTTGGATATGACAGTTACACAACATCTACCTTAAACAGCACCTGAGGCGAGAGTCTCTCAGTCAGCGATGCTAAACGCGACACATTTTTGTAAACACTTAACAATATTAGGCTTCTGCTTCCAAGAAAGATTTTATGTACTTTTGATTCTTATCTTAATAGTCCAAGAGCCCGCGATGGCCAGACATTCGACTTTAGATCGCGGTTACTTTGTCAGGAGGATCTCAATTTTGTTTAAGTATAAAGCTCATTTTTTTTTATATTTCCTTCAGAATAATATTAGAAATCATGTCATGAATGAATACCAAAGCATCCATTGTCAGACACTTACACCCACTGCAGAGTTAACCCCCCCCCCTTAATACAGTTGCAACCCCTGACACCTCTAACTTTAATAAATTATAATTATATTTACGTCATAGTATAAAGGCTGAATTTTATATATTCATTTGGTGAACTATCAGAAGGTTACCTGGTAGCCAGACAATTTTTATGGTTTTTACATCTTGCCAGACACTTTGAAAGTCTGGCGTCGGTGCGAGTGTGAGGCAGTGTTATTCAAGCGGGTGTGAGCGTTCAGTTTATTGCGCTCTTTTACGGCGCACCATCTATCGTTTATACTGTATTATGTGTTGAACAGTGTTTTCGTATTTATCGAAAAATTTCATCGCATCAAATTATTTAATAATAAATTTTCAGAAATTTATTCAGTAAAATTTGCATGTCCATAAATCAATAAAAAAACTAATGAGTTAATCCATAATGTTTGACATTTTTGTTAACTTTATTTAAAAATTTAATTGTTATAAGAAGGAACAGCAGGTTTAGTAGCAAGAAGTCTAATTAAAAAGTTTTGCTCTGTTTACAGCCGTCTTACAGAAAGTAAAAATTATTGGTTTATTATAATAAAGTAATAAACTGTTATTGAATAAGAAATTTATCAATGATTGTCATTATACTCGTCGTTGTCGTCGATATCTTCATTGTCTTGGTCACTTTGACTCCAGTCCGTGACTTGATCAATGTCAATTTCGCCTTCTTTATCAGTTTCTGTAAACATTTAGCCAAGTTGATACAATTATGAATCATTACAAAATTATGTACAATAATTTGACATAATAATTTGACCCTTTCGTCTCAGAATACCAGATTATCATAATACCGGATTCTCAATATAACAGATTTTGTACAGTCTAACTCAAAATTTGGTTCAATCTTTCATAAGAGAAATAAAACATCTGTCACTGTAAAATTGTAAATACCGTTAAATTACAATCTCGCGAGCAAAATCTCACGAGATTGTAAACTGTCGACAAATTGTGATTCGTAACAAATGGCCTAGGTAAGCGAGGAGCGAAGTGGCGAGCTTGTTAGTTACACTGTAGATAAAACGAGGCAGGTGTAACTAAAAAGCTCGTCGCTTCACTCCTCGCTTACTTCATTTGTAAGCAGTATGTTTGGTGACATATCACTTCTCGCATTTGCTTGACTATACTTCCGGTATACTGAGAATCTGGTATTATGATAATCAGGTATTCTGAGAATCTGGAATTCTGAGACAAAAGGCTGAGAGAGTTTTCAGAGAATCGCTGATGTAATTAGGTAGCTGATCCCCTTCAAACCATTTAAAATGGTATCGGTAATGGCGTGATTGCATGAAATCCACGTAAACTTTGACAAATAGATTCTCCCAACTCTGCGTGTATTTTAGTTAGGTCCACATATCTTAAGTTATTTCCAGAACCTATCAGCATCCAAACAACCATATGTGATGCATATGACCAAACATTATAGCAGCAATATCAGTATCAACCCTTCTGAGTACTATATTTGCTTGATAGTTGATGTTACACGCATGGTATACTATCTTAGTATCTGCTTCCTCATGTTCTGGACATGACAACTCTTCATCAATATTGTTGACACAACATTGTTGGAATCATTAACAGTGAAAGAAAAGCATTTTCTGCAATTTACGTGTATGATTTGGCTACCAATAAACCTCACCATCTCATCAGTTTCTTCATAGTGTGATTCGAAGAAATCAACAAGGGCTTCTTTGAAAATTGAATTTTTCAATTCTTTTGCAAAACCACTTGGTCGAACTTGCTCAGGCCCAATTATGGTATACTTAGTTGTGCAGATTCTAATTGTTGGAAATGCTCTCAATCTTTGATCGATGGTGTGAAATACTGATCAAAGATCACGTCAATTCTCGGCGCTTGTATAATAATAATATCTATATGACGTAGTTGCTAATGCTGGACCTCTTTCTCTAAGTATATCCAAATGGCACATGGACAATGGCACTGAGGTAATTGGATAACACAAAATCTTTGAAATGTCTATGTTAAATTCCATCGAAATTCCCAGAATAATCTAAATAAATCTCTTTGGATTTTAATTTCTTTAATTTTACCACTTTCTCGAACTTTCTTTTCGAAATCTTTGGAAAAATTGCCAATTGATGTTTTCTTTATAGCTTTTTCAAATCTGTTAATATCTGATAGCAACGGATGTTTTACGATGATAATCTCCATTTTCTTCAATATTTAGAAGGAATGCTTCTACCGGTGATGATGCCGATTTTCCAGATGAAATATGAATTAGTTGGTCTTTCGGCAATCCTAAACTAAATGGATTAATAAATTGATCGAAGGTGGCAATAAATTGTTTTATTTGTTTGGTATTTTTCAGGATATTATGGAGATTCAAGTCTGCTGAAACATCTTGATGAGTTTGTAGTCCTAGCTCCAGATAAACTGGAAATATTATTGTAGACCTAGCGTGGTTTTGAACCCACCGTTGACGTGCTGAAATTGAATTTGTGAAGGGTATAACACCTGTGAGCCTTTTAGCAGCGTCTACATTTATAGTTTCCTCTAACACCAGGTCAATAGGTTGTCTTGAAAACGGTTTGGTGGTCCTTTTAATACCAAAGCATCCTTGTTTAAATCCTTTATATAAATCAGGATAAGTTCCTGCAACTTTCAGCAAATTATCATAATATTTTATGGTCCACCGTGCATTGTTTTGTTGGTTGCACGTAAAAAATATATTTGTAATTTTAGGTAATAGTGATATAAAAAGTTCGAAATTTCCAGTACAAATGTTGCGTGACAGGTTCAGGTAATGATGTATATTAAATCAAGTAAAATTATGAAGTTTTACCAACTCGCCATTGATAAATTGTTGCTTGTAAATACCGTAATTATTCATCAATTCTTTCAGATTATCATTTTCCACGTGAAATCATAATATTTCACAGTTTTGTCGTCTTTTTACTTCCTCTATCATATCATCTGTTAATTTTGTATTATCGTTTTATAAAAATGGTTTAAAATGTATTTCCAATCCTAATGCTATCAAAGGATGTAATCTTTTGCAGTGGTTAAAATGTTTTCCATCAAGAAATATATTTACAGAACCATTTGCCAGCAAACTACTCTCAACCATAACATTTATCAACCCGCAATCACTTATCACATTACCGAGTGCCTTAAAATAAGCCATCATTATGTAAAACAGCCCTAAATGTATGAATAAATTCTCAAATTTTGGTTTTCCCGCAGCTTGTATTTTAAATGCTACTTTTGCTATCGCGACATTGTATGTAACCTGTATGTAAGTTGATGTAAACCTTTAGCTATTTTTTTACTTTGTTTCTTTTACATAGTTTCTGGAACTATGGATGTACTGGTTGGTGATGCATTGGTTGAAGTTAGATAAGAAATAAATCGTTGCGGGCTATCATTGTTATAAATCCGGCTATTAAACCAACCCACATAGGAACATCAGGTTATTCCAAAGCATGACTAATCATCCATATATTGTGTATGTCAGTGTATACTTGCGAGTTTGTAGAGTGTATAACTTCCATATCATCAAGCGTTGATTGCAGATCACTCGTCATTTTTGCTTTCTTAGGATACGGAGCCTCTCCTGTGGACATGGCTTCAAAGGTTCTTCTTCTTGTTTTTAAGTGGTGAATTGTTTTTATTAATTGTAATCGGGGCTTCGGACATCTTAGATTCTTCGGTTGTATTTGACTCGATGTTTTGGTAAATAATTCCTACTGTGTCGTGTAAAGTATGTTTTACGCTTGTAGTTTCCACAAAACGCTTAAAATTGTCATATGCCACACCAGTAAAAAGTTCAGGTTTTTTTATAGTCTTTTCTAGGCATAAACTGGACTTTTCAATGGAGGTACACGTTGTTTCTAGTGCCTCGAAACCTTGTTAACTAATACAATGTCCATATCTGTTAATAATGTCAATAATTTTTCTACTGCTTGTTAAGCTCTTTAAAGTCATACCTAACGTGATGTGCTTCACTTGACCATTATGGACTCCAAAAATTACATCTTGACAATAAGAACGAACTTGATGAGAACATTTTAAGCTTTTTTTCCGTTTTTGATTGCATCCACCAAGAGGGGTAAAGTAAAAGTCCAGTAATTGTTGTGGTATCGAAACTTCTCCTGACATTAAATGCTGTGCTGTAATATTTTTAATCGGTAACTTTTTATTTTCTATTTGCAGTATTGATTTTCTTAAAATTAATGCAGTTTTTTGTAAGATATTTTCAGTTTGTAGCTTTTCAAATACTGTATCGTCTATTGTTTATAAATAATTGGGCGCTATTTTTTTTTTTTTTTGCGAATAGTAAAAAATTTAACATTTTTAGATGTTTTCATAATTCTTTCTTCTACGTGGTGTGCCGTAAAAGCAACGTTCATTTCAACGAAATTTTCTTCGAATATTTTCTCCAATGAGTCGAGATACACTTCAAGTAAATATACTAACAAATAACAGCGTACTTTTTCGATTACGTCTCCTCGACGATGCAACTTATTTCACTAAACGCTAATCGGTGATATTCTCGATGGTAATGCCAACCACTTTTACTGAATGCTTTCTTTGAGGAGGATATTTTATTACTAAAATTGACTCCAAATTGCGTACGACAATGTGTTTCAGGACCAGATAAATTTACCAATTTATTTAATAATTCTGTATACTCTTCTCGACCTTCAATATTGGGTAGCATTCTAGATTTAAATTGGTCGGTGTCAGCTTCATGAAGCGGAAGCATTTTCGATCGTGATTTTTTATATTTTCTATCACAAAATACACAAACAATTTGATAGTTATCAGTACCAGCATCACTTTCGGTCAGAATACTTGCTTCCTGAGTTGAATCATTATTCTCACTAACGTCTGGTTTATAAACTTCAACATTTTCTTGAGAAGTTGTAGATTGTACTTCTTTTGATTTAGAAATTAAACTCGGTTGCAATATTGGTGAAGATTCTGTAGGTAAAGACTCTAAATGAGGTTTTCCTTGAGAAGTTGTAAGTTGTGGTTCTATTGACTGAGAAATTAAAGTTAAGCAATATTGTTGAATATTCTGTAGTTGAAGACCGTAAATGAGATGGTTTTATAGTTCAGTTAGTAAAGTTCAGGTACACTGGCTGATTTTTCTATTTCACTTTGTTTTAGAATTTACAGGTTCAGTCCTGTGAATGCTTTATAGCATTCGCGATGATATCCACTGTCTGTATACTCGCCAGGCACAATGGAGTCTCTATATATCAGGTTATGTTTTTTTCTGACTTTCAAAACAGTTTAACATTACTTTTTTCGTTACTTTTTTTACAAACAAAACCAGTTAATACATCATCCCACATATCACTTTACTAAAACTGAATCACATTTATTGCACAAACTGCACAAATAGATAATATAATGTATATATTCAACTTCAAATCTATTGTAGAACAATATTGTTGTACATGAAAAAACAAATTTATCATTTCGTCTTCGAAGAAGAATTTGCTATAACAAACATTCCACATTCGGGCCATTGTATTATGACATCACGCGCAACTGAGAGTTGTCTTTTATTAAATAAATCCAATCTGAAGACTGCGTTTTATTCGAATAACATGTCCATTATGTGCCAATTCATGTCCACAAATATTTGAAACACGTAACGGGTCTTTTCAAATCACCGATACACGCCGAGTCGCTCCCAGAAAGCTGTACACTGTCTTAAAGCTGCAAGAGCACACTTATGCTCAAAGTGTGCGCTCCGCTACGCGAAACGATCGATGGAAATTGTAGAGACTGTGAGAGTGATTCGGCTTAAAGTTAGACATAGGATATGAGGTACTTTTGTCCTAGTCGAGAGTAATTTTGAAATGCAGATGGTATTAAAGCGAGACATAGATTCTTTTCATTCCGATTAAGGAAACTTTTGTGATGGAAACATTATTACTGGATTTATCTTGTGTGACATTTCTTCCTTTCAGTATACAACTTAAATCGGTATCGTTCAGGGTACCCGCAGTTCATGGATACTTATTACAGTTTAATAATAAGCTTGTATAAAGCTGTCGAGCGTGAGTAGAACATGAGAATTCCGTACAACTTATCGACATATAAATTTACGGATGCAGAATATTTATATTGAATTATATTATTAGCAAATATTAATATTATTTTTCAACGTGTATTGCTTTAGTATAATTTTCACTGGGATAAAAATGTTGTGAATGTTTCAGAAACTTAGTTTAGTTGTGAAATTTAGAATGTTTGATATAGTTCTCCTGCCAACTTTATGAAACTTCTAGTAGGTAACACTGTTTGTTTTTTGTAATTTTGGCTTTCACTTACATATGTCTTAGCATGGCGTCAAAAAATTAACAGAAAAACGAGATATTCGGAACAACAGGTATTGATCTTAATTTCTGACCTCATTTAAAAAAAATCATCAACCTACTTCAAAAACCTTGTTTCATCAGCTTTTTGAATGAGAAACTTGTCATTGCTACCTCTACAGAGTGATCCTTGGAATGGAGCCAAAGTGTAGTAAGTTAAAAGTTATAATTTTTGTGAGCCTCTTTCCCGACCTTCTTCGGTAGGTGCTGAAGAACTACACATCGTTTATTTTCTTTAATGTACCATGATCCGTGGTTATTTTTATGGAGCATGATACTACAAAGGGACTTACTTTAGATTTCCCCTCGGCACCGAATGACATTAACACACTTTCAAAGTTTACCTGTTACATGTATGAGGGGAGGTATAACTCGTGTTATCGTAAATAAACCTTACAATAAATGATTGCATTAAAAAAAACGGTTACATTAGAAAATAGACAACCGAAAATGTGCTTTACCCGTAATTCATATTGAAAATCTAGATCAAATTTTGCAAATAATTTTACATATTTACCTTGAAAAATACTATCGGAGTTGCAACCAAAATTAAGTACTCAATTTTGTAACCGTATGTCTTACAAAAAATTGGCACAGCACATTTTGTAGAACATCAAATAATCCAAACCAAATTCTCACGTAGACGTCACGTGTAATTAATATTTTGCGAGCCGGAGAAGACAAAAAATTTAGTAAAACTTTCAATTTCATAAAAAATGCATAACCACTTTATTGTGGAGTGGTAGAAGACACACATCTTTTACCGGCTTAGTTTTTTAATCACCTCTATTTTTATGGACTTCAGCACCATGCTTCAAAGAGGGCAAAATGAAAGGTATTTGAATTATTGATTATTTCAAATCTACGTTAAGATCATGAGAAAGTAATAAATTAAATAAAGTAAAATGATGAATACTCTTTACGATGAATGTGTATTACTGACCTTAGAGTTACGTCTCTTTTAAGCGGTAATAAAAAGTGCCTGGAAAGCCGGGAAAAGTCAGGAAAATTTGATAACAGAAAAAGTGATTTGCCTGAGTCTCCAAATTGAGCACAATTTAAGTGTCGATACTCTTGTACCCTTGTTGTTGAATATATTGATTAACATATTCAGCAATAAGAGATATGATGGTAGTATAAGTTGTTGAGCATTTTCTCTGCGCTAACATTTGTGGAAGTTTCTTTATTCGAGTTGTTTGTTTCGGGTCGATGGCGCTCTTTTACTACTAGACATTCTATTGTTTTCTGTCATTACGAGTTTACTATAACGTATAAATGCTTTGTTTCCTGTGTCTGTGTCTTGTTTTTGTTGTAGCTTTAATTCTTTTATAATTTTCAGAATGTTTGGTTGGAGTTCTTGTCCAACATAGATACCTGCTCCTTGCAGCAACTTTTTATTGTTTAATGTTTCAATTTTCATTCCCGGTGCAGTTAGTGCCATGGCTATGCGTCTGGTGTTATTTCCTCTTTTGCACAATCTCCTTGGAGTTTCCTCTTCCATATCTGAATATTAATTTTTAAATTGCGCATTATAGTATTTAAGACTTTCTCTTGTAATTGAAAATATGCATTTTCTCATTCTTCTACGCCAAAAAAGACAAGATTTCTTCTCACTGAATTTTTCTGTAACTCGTCTCCTTCCCTGACTCTAAATTCGCGTGCGCAACTCATTATTAATTTGTTTGAATTTTTCATTGATGTTAATAATTATATTGATGGCCATCTTCTCCTTAAATTTTGTTAAAGAATTTTTAATAGCGCTGTTTTTTTTATTTCCTTATTTATTTCTGGTATCAATGTAACGGCTATAAAATTTATTGACCTATCAGAAATCCAATGGACGCTCTCAATTCGATAAAAAAATCTTACAAGTCTCACATGGAGGAAGCTAGATACTTGTGATTTTCATACAGATGAACTAGTTTGTCATAGGTATTATATAAACATAATAACCAAATGCAGAGCGACGGCCGTACAAATATAGAATTAAAATAATTGACTTGTTTCACCTAGTTATGTTAACAATTATACATTACTCTGTAATAACAGGAATTATATAAATGAATTTTCAATCTGCGCAAGTTGCAATTTTGACATTTCCATCGAGCGTCTGCGGTACAGCAGGCGCGTTAATTTTCTACCCCTTTATAATATCTGGTCTACCAGTTTCAAGGTCAATGAAGCTGAATGATTGTTGTTTTTCCGGAAGCTTCTTATGTTTAGAAGCATAACTTAGTATATGATAAATTAATGGCAGTTAGCTAGGACAGAGCAGCGGTCATTTAAATTGTAGAAAACAACTGAGTATTGACTGCATTGAAACCCTATGAACGCCTAAGCCGCTAAAACTCGTTGAAATTCCATGAAACGTTTCGCATATGGCAACCGCTAGGAATTGCACGTGTATATATTTATGGCACATTGAAAAATTATGTACGCAGTAAGTTCAGGAATAATCTTGAGCCATGTATTACTTCAGCTATAGTTAGTAAAGGAGGTGTTGAAATGACGAATGATCAAATTCACTGAATGACTTCTGTGATATATACAATACAAATATAATATTGAAATGAAAACTCGTTAAGTATGAGAAGAACTCGCTCTACGAGGGATTAGGACCTGCCTAGGTATTAATATTATTTTTCACCGTGTTGGCATAATGCCCATCACATCTTTCACAGGGGTAAAATTGTGAAATTTAAAATCTCAGCTGCAGTTTTCCGGTTAACTTCTGTTAACGCTTCCATTTTCATAATGTTAACTTCAGTAGTCAGGGTGCACTGTCCCACGTAAATAAAAAATAAGTTTTGTAATGCTTATAGCTCTCTCTTTCAAGTGTATTATTTGCCCTTTCCAAAACTTGCATCTGAATGTTTTTGAGTGCCGAGTAATGAGATGTTGAATGCGAATTAAACCAACATAAGTACAGAGATGTAAGTGATCTTGTGTGAAGTCCGTTTTTTCACTCTGAATCCAAAAAATACAGATGAGCTATTTTTTGTTATAATTATTTCTAACTCATACGAGGACGCTACATATGTAAAAATGTCGCTATTAATCTGTCCTTTATTGAGCAATAGCAAAGTCGGTGATTAAAGATGCCTCAAGGCCCCGTGGCATCGCAAATTAGTTCATCAGCGGTATCGTATAATTACTGCAATATTGCTGGAAAAGATGCTGGAAAGATCGATTTATCCATTGAGAGTGGGAAAGAAACCTACAAGCATACGGACAGTGGTGGGGAGACGTGGGCTGTATAGTTATTCGCCTTATTGCGCATTAACCCTAGACCCAGGGATACAAATTAAAAAAGAAAAGGTTCCTTGTATTTACGCAGGGCAAGGGATCGCGTGTATACTTTAGCCGGACGGCGGTCCAGCTGGCAAGTGGACGTGGTACTCTGTTTGTTCGGGTACACTTTCGGGGTTTAATTTTTTTTGCTATTTTGGTTTATGCGTATGATTTATCGACATGATTTTGGTAAAGTTTTGAAAGACAACTTATTTAAATATTTTACACAGAAATTTGTTATATAGTGTAAGTTTTTTTTTGTGTTTTCGAAAGGTATTTGTTTTGTTTCATGTTTTGGTTGTTTCGTTACATGCTTTTTTGGCTACTAGTTTATTCTATTTTTTTTCATACATTCTTTTGAAGGCAGAAGATGGAGAAGATCTTGTTCTAAGCGAGGCGTCAGAAGATGAACCAGATGATATAATTGAAGATTTTCGCTTGGAGGAGGATTTAAGAGCAGTCGATAGTCCTGATGCTTTAGAGGTAGAGTTCCTTCGGAATTCTAATAAAGTACTTCGTAGTTGAGTTCTAATGCCTCATCGGTCACTGTCCTCAGTGTTCCAGATGTTTTGTGCGGTACAGGCAGAAAAAAGCAAGCAGAGAAATATTACAATCCATCCTCCAGGTAACGAAGGTCCTGCTAAATTTATTACTACTGCATTAGATAGTTGGCAGTGATTTTTTACGGATGAAATTTTGGGGAATTTAGTGTCCAACACGAACCAAGAGATTTCTGAGCAAAAATACAAGTTTATTTCATCAAGCATGCGACCTTCATGTGTTCGAGATACGTCTATAACAGAATTAAAAGCCCTTTTTGGATTATACTACTGGTGTGCTGAATATAAATCACTTCATTATCAAGAAAATATTTGATAAAGATACAGATATTAGTTATTTTCAGTCGACTATGAGTGAGAAAAGATTTGAATTTTTTACAAATTGTCTCCGGTTTGATGATCGTTAGACAAGAGGTGAGAGAAGACAGGTGAATAAATTGGCTCCTATAAAAGAACTGTTTGATCATATAGTGATCATAGAGACTTCAAAGAACCTGTGTTCCCCTTCCAACTGCACTACCATAGATGAACAGTTGCTCGGATTTAGGAGGAGGTGTCCATTCCATATCTCATACTGTTAATGTTTTGTGATGCTAAAACGTATTACATGATGAATAGCATAATGTACACAGGAAAAGATTCCACTTCAAGAGGAATACCCGTTGCCGAGTATTATGGACTTGAGCTATTCACAATACTAACCGGAATATAACATACGATAATTGGATTACCTCTATACCTGCCGCTCAAAAACTACTACGCAAAAATGTCACTACAGTTGGAATACTGAAAAAATAAAACAGAAATACCTACTCATTTTACTGAAACAAAAGACCGTGACCTGAATACATCAATGTTTGCTTCTCATGATGAACTCCCTCATGTCTTCACGTCTCCACCGTGCACTACGAAGCAGATAAAGATAAATCCATTAAGTTGCCAGTAATAATATGTTTTTATAATCAAACGAAGGGCGGAGTTGATACATTTGACCAGCCTTGTCACACCTGTAGCATATCATGCAAAACTCGCCACTGGAGCCTTCTATGGAATTCTTCTGCGGCAACCCCTTCAATTCCAAAATCTGGAAGGTGCTCTATCTGCCCAAGGTCCAAAGACCGTAAATCACACCGACAATGTGCCAAGTGCAAAAGTTCCATTTGTAATGAGCACCAAAACAAAATATGCCAAAACTGTTTGATAGTTCCTAATTAATGTGTCTTAATTGTGTTATGACTGAAATGATTGTTAAAAAAGCGTTTATAAGTGATTTTTAATAAAAGTTTATTATTTTTTTATAAATGTGGTTTTGTCATTGGAGTACATAAGTAACCCAGGGTACCGTTAATTAAATTTTAATATGGGTACGGTTCTAGGGTTAAACATTTATAAAATACAGCACGACATCTTGCAGTAAGAAAAGTTATTTTGCTTTCGGATCATCTGAAACGGGAACAAAAGGCGAGTGAAGTAAACCGGTTAAAATCGCCACGGGGCGGCAAATGTGACTGTTTAAAAACGAGCCTAATTTAAAATTTAAACGAGCTTAATTTCTGGGGAACACGAAACGTGTTCCCCAACATCGAAATTTTTGAATTTTTTCTAAAATTATTAAGTTTTTAATATTCAATGCTTTCGGAACGAAGCTTGCTCAGATCTTTGGGAAAGATGACGGAAATAAATACTTACGACCGATTGTTACGCACGAGGAAATGTATTAATAGCGGTTGTGATTACTTTGAAACTTGGTAATAATTAAAGCCGTGTTGCAAAACTTACTTAGCGACCTTTACGGCGGTTGGTTTGTTGCATTTGGCGTTGCTTTCATTTTGTGGTCAAGTAACAGCTCCCATGATGATTAAATTTCTAATTGTTTTTAGGTAATGTGTCTTTTTGTATTCACTATAAATAACTTCATAGTCCCAGATGTTATACAATTACAAATATGTTAAAATTGAGGACAAAAATAATTGTTGGCACGAAATAACCTTAAAGATGGTATCGTGAGCGCCATTACTCGCTTGCGGTTTTCGGCAATAGTTTATAATGTTAAAATTTTTTATTGGCAATTGAACATTTTTCCTTAACTTCTGATACATCCCGCAATTACTTGGGAGTTTCCACGTTATTCTAGACGGTTCTTTTACACTTTAGAATTACCTGGAAGGTTCAACATTGTTCAAGAAGCCTCCGCATGGTTCTAGTAAAATTTTTAAGGATTTAGAATGATTAAAGTCGTTCTATTTAAGGAAAGTAACCCAAACATACAGGGAATGTAGCTAATATGTCAGAACGTGGTGAAGGAAATACCCTTAACTTATGGAAAACATTTTCAATTGTCAATAATAAATTTTAAACCAATAAGTGGAAATTCTCCTGTTCAGGGAATGTAACGCCATATGGTTAGTACCATATGGTCCTCAACTGTAAAAAAATACGAATTTTTGGGATTAGAATTTTTGAGAAAAATTGAAATTGAATCAACAAAACAAAATTTAGACGCCTATAGCAAGAGAAATGGGACACGTACTTTCAAACCACGATACCATTTTAATCAAAGAAATGTTATCTTTCAAATAAAAAAAAGCTAATCCAAAATCTTGAGCCGTTCCAGAGATTTGAGGATTTTAAAATTTTACCGAAAATCGTACGCGAAAAATGGAGCTGATTAATGATGTCATTTTTGGGGGCTCTTATCTCGGACTCTACATCTTTTTTGGACCAAAGTAGAAAAACACGTGTATACTTTTTGCCATGGTATCTTCACATATATGAAACTGAACAACATCTGAGACTATGAAGGTAGGATTTTTCCTTTGCCTGTCTGAATTGAAACGGATCACACCATATCAAAAAACACATGAATGTTGGTGAATGTTGGTACACGTGTATTAAAAGTAATTTTAGTAGGCACCGTGCGTTCATTCAAATTTCGTCTGACTGGTCGCTACCGACGTTTCCGCTCCGTACGTTAGCTTCAGCTGCATTTAGTTTACCATTAGTTTCTTAGTAAAGCGAAAACGAGCTGCTTTCATACTTATTCGGCATAAAAAAATTGAAAACCACCTTTTCCTAAAGTGCACTTCTTCGAAAATTGACGACTCACGAAAATATTCGGTTACATTTCTTATTATTCGATATTTATTGGTTTCGGTTTGATTTCAAATTTCACAAGGCTTACACGCACGTAGCTGGTGTTTGTAAATTTTCTGATATATACCTTAATGTTACAGACCATCATTATAATAATCAATATAGAGCGACGGCCATATAAATATAGAATAATATTATTGACGTCTGAAAGTCGATGGACGCCTTCGATTTCATATAAAATCTCACGAGGCTCATACGTACGAAGCTAGATGCTTGTAATTTTTCGGACAGGTACCTTGGTGTGTCGTTCTATAATAATTAAATTCAGAGCGGCGGATTTGTAAGCATCGAATAAAAATTATTCACATGTCCGAAACCCAGCGGACGCCTCCAATTTGATTAAACATCTCACAAATCTTACACGCTTGAAGCTAGATGCTTCAGAAAAATGTCTTAAGTTTGTCACACAACTATAATTATAATAATCAAAATTAAACGGGACGGCCATATAAATATGAAATAAAAATGATTTACTTCCACAAAAACCAACGTATCGTTTTGCGTCATTATTTTACGTATTTTTATAATTATACGTCGTTATGGTTGACTGAAACGAATTATATAAATAAACTTTCAAACTTCCCAGGTTCACATTCCCACATTTTTATTGAGCGCCGGCGGTACAGTCGGCGCAACAATTTTCTGCTGCCTTAAAAGTTTGGTTTGGTTTTTTTTGTTTTTTTTTTTCGTTTAGATGGGTCCATTAATTTCAGGGTCAGTGTTATTTTCCCATTATTGCTTGGCCGTTTAAACAGGGATAAAGGAATGTTGACCGTTCCGAAACCCTGCGAACGCGATAAGTTGTTACAGTTTCGCAATTATTACGGGCGAGGAATTGTATTTTTATAGGAATACACTGTAATGTCTCACGGTGCTATCAATTTTCAAAGTCAGAGCGACGGATACTTGAATTTTGGATAAAATTTATTGATTGCTCCGAAATTTTGTGAACACCTTGCTTTTCACCGTAAAATTTCAAAAGCATTACGCGCATGAAGCTCTGTATATTTTAATTAATATTGTTACAATACAATATTAATTAAATATTTTTCTTGGACATTTTCAATATCAGCTATCTCAAGTAAATGTTATTCACATTCAGGACAAAATAAAGTCTATTTGATTATGGCATATATGTTTTTTGGATATTGTATGGCATTCATTTCACCTTGAAGTTGCCTGAATTTTAAATATATTTTAAATTCACTTACTATTTTTTTTCATTTTTGTCATTTTATTGTTAATTTTATTAATAATTTTGTTAATAATATTATTAATAATTTTATTATTAATAAAAAGTTTAGTTTTGATGATATTTATTTTTGATTATTTAAATTAAGCCCAACCCAGCCAACCCGCTGGGGGGTTTCGACATATAAATTTCGATATATTTCTGGTGAGTCTTTTTTTTTCAATATTATTTTTTCATGATGAATAATCATCAGGTGCAGAATTTTTTTGAAACCTCTACTTAAACGCCCTACGGACGTGTTTTTGATGTCCCAGATATTCTAAAGCTGGCAAGTAAGCACACTGCCATATTGTCATCAGACGTATTTACGAAAATCAGAAATTATCTTATAAAAAGATACCAAACACGTTCAGTATGGATTCTTCTAAATACGGACTTGAGGAAAATATATCAAGAGAACTGAGAGAATGTGGAATATTAGAGATTCTACAAGATGAAAAGAAAATTGAGATTTTAAAACATCTTCTAGAAAAACAGTGCTTAGATTGGTACAGCAGCATGTTAATATAACTGACAGTGAATTCGGAATGGTCAGTATGGAAGAATAACTTTTGTGAAATATATGGAAATAAAGTTTGGTCCCAAGTCAGATATGCATTTACATTTAGATTTCAAGGTGGCTCGTTACTGGATCATGCCACTAAAAAGGAAAGTCTGTTGTTAGAGGTCAACAAACACATCGACGCCCAAACAATGATAAATCTTATTGTAATGTGATTGTTGTTGTTGTTGTAGTGTCCACATGAGATGAAGAAGGTCTCATATGGAAAAATGGTTGCCAGAGCCTCGAAAGGTTGGACTTCTTCCAGTCCCGCTCGATGAGCTCAACCCAACACGACACGGTGAAGACATGGGATTGCCAGATTACGTGATGGATAAAATAAATAAAGAAACCGTAAAATCAACTGCAAGCCTCTACAATGAAATTGGAAAGCATGAACACGTGGCGAGCAAAAAGAACTACAGTGAGAATAAAAAAATACAAATGACTGTAAAGGAAATACTAATAAAATGAAACCATGTACGACTTGTGAAAATTTAAATAAAGGTATTCGCTTTCATCCTGAAGAAAAGTGCTGGTTCAAACGGAAAGAAGAATATAACCAGAAGAGAAACAGCAGTAAAGCCGTGAACGATTCAGTGGTTGATGTTGAACTAAAAAACGATAAGATTGGTCTAATGTCACATTTAGGTCCTGCCACAAAACCTTTTGATATAGTCTCAATAGACACGAGTGGAGGTTTTGGAGGTTCACGATCAACAAAGAGATATTTACACCTTTTACTAGACCACTTTCCACGACGTGCTTATATTCTTACCTCAAAAACACAAAGTGCTAATGATTTTGTTAAACTAATCAATAACGTAACAGATTCTGATACAATTGGATACTTCTCGCTGGTCAATACCCGGGAATTAAGTTAAAAGTATTAAAAACATTTTTATATATAAAAAATCAATACCGATGGTATTTACCAGTAAAATCCCCCGTTTCCTAACGGCTTAAATGAAAGACTGAATCAAACGCTTGTAAACAAAGTTAGATGTAAAATAAACGAAAGAAGTAATAAAATGGTATGGACGACAATTGCTCATAACTGTGTAGATAAATATGTTAATACAGAACATACAGTTACTGGCTTTGCACCAAAATACCTGTTAGATGGTACAGATGATTCTTTTTTGCCAACTGAACTAAAAAAAGATCAATCAGAAGTTAAATGGATCAGAAATAGGAAAACAGCATTTGAAAATTCAATAAAACCACATAACTACAATAAACATATATTCGATGAAAATAGAAAGTAATTAAATTTAAATACAAGACATATGGTATATGTGGAGAATGGGAACAAACTAAACAGAAATAAATTAGATGAGCTGAAGATTGGCTCATTTAAAATTGTTGAAAATATCAAATTCAATTTATAGAATTGATACGGTCATAAGAAGTCAAAGTCGAATTTCTTTCACATCACAGAACTCGTAACAACACCGATAGATATAATAGACTAAGTCTAATAAAGTGTAAAATAATCGGTTTTAGTGAATAATAATTTAATCAAAAGTAAGGGCGTGAGAACAGTTCACAGCATCGGCGCCATCTACCTGCGCCTGTCCTGAACAGGAATAATTGACGATTTAAATTTGATTCGTCTGTAATACGGCAGATGGCGCTCCACGAGATACGAATGCAGCGTACAAATGTCATCATTTTATTGCCGATGTAATAGCAAAATGTTCGGTAAGTATTTGTTTATTGTTGTACATGTGTTTTTAAATCTTCTTCTACATGTCTTTTTATAATCGAATATATCCACTGTAACTTGTGTTCAATGACGATATGTTATTTAATTGAGTAAAATTAAACCATTTATAAACAAGAATAATTAGTTTTATTTAAAAGGAAAACTGTAAATTTTGAAGTGCGCGCAAACCGTGGTACGGGTATAAAATAAATTTCGTACTTATTCCAGACGAGTTCAGTCATTTGAATAAAAATATTCGCGTGACTTCAGTTGAAATTAATGAAAATGAATTTTTGGGACCGTTTCTACCGGGAAGAAACTTCGAAACGTCAGTAACGATAAAGCGAACGGCGTCGGTTCGACTGTTGAACGATTTGACTGTAGAACGAGAGCCATCTAGGCGAAGCGTGCACTGGTGCGACGAACGAGCGCCATCTTACGGCGGACTTCGTGACACTATTTCTCAGTTCGGCGAGCACCGCGGCTATCCTGTCCTTAGTCCTGTGATTAGGTAGTAATAAAATTGATTTCAATTATTTTTATGGATGTTATAATAATAAATTCACTAACGCTGTGAAAAGGGGCTATTTTCGTTAAGTTGCAGAGTTTCCGAGACCTAATGACAGAATAACATGAGCCAATGACGACAGCTGTACATCGAATAATCGCTATGTAGCTCGTAAGATTACTTCTGCGGATATCTAAATGTCGCTAACATTTTCATTGAAACTCGATCGTGAACGTTTCGCCCAATCCTTGTTTGATATTTATTTAATTTTGTGACCGATCCGTGCCTAGCACGATTTAGACAATCGAAATTGATAACGCTTTAAGTGTCTGTTTTGTTAGTTAGTGTTTTATTTCATATTCTCTCCCAGTATAGCAATATTGGGCATACAAATCTTTCTCTTTCCCGTTGCGGTTTTCATTTTGTCTGTGTTATCGAAATATAAAGTGCCACTGTCTAACGTTGACGTTGTTGATTTGATTTTTCAAAAACCTAACCTGCTTAAACAGCTATCGTTCATCCGATGCGTATAGTCAACTGTATGAATGAGACGGAACATGATCATCTGTTTCTTTCTATCGCTTTCGAGAATACGAGTGGGGAGGTCGGTCCGTCGAAATTTTGTAGATTTTATATTACGTTCCTCTCATCTGAGGGATTCACGGTTTTACGTGTTTTCTCACTCTGACATTCGGAGTATTTTTGTGTTGACCCTCTATAGGTGACGAACTTATTCGTTCTGTGCAGACCTCAATGAAAATAGGAACTTTCGTATTCGCAGCGCGAACACGCATTGCAGCTATTCTAATACGATGTATCAATTGCTTAACGTGAAACATCTCTAAAGACAATCGTGTCGTGTGTAAGACAACGCAAGTAATGTAAACTTTCGTGCGGCCCTGAGAAGGGCCTTGAAATCTTTTCAACGGAAACAGTAGAGAGCGGACGGTTTACTTGGAACTGGTGTACTTGGTTACGGCCTTCGTACCTTCACTGACGGCGTGCTTGGCCAGCTCGCCCGGCAGCAGCAGACGAACCGACGTCTGCACTTCCCGGCTGGTGATGGTGGAACGCTTATTGTAGTGCGCCAGGCGGGACGCCTCGGCGGCGATGCGTTCGAAGATGTCGTTCACAAAACTGTTCATGATGCTCATGGCCTTGCTCGAAATGCCGGTATCCGGGTGGACCTGCTTTAGAACCTTGTAGATGTAGATGGCGTAGCTCTCCTTGCGCTTGTGTTTCCTCTTCTTCTTGTCCGTCTTTGTGATGTTCTTTTGCGCCTTGCCGCCAGATTTTTTGGCCGCTTTGCCGCTAGTTTTCGGTGCCATAACTGATACGGAATTATCTCACTGACGCTTGCGAATGAGTCGTCTGTATACGATGAACAATTTCGACCGGTACTAGTTGACTCGGGCCACTGATCGGCGGCGGTCGGTCGCAAAGGTACGCGGGCTCTCGACCAATCGTGAAACGACGCTTATAGCGCTTATCGCCCCTTCCCCCGCCTCTCTTGTCGAGGAAGCAACATCGCGTGCAATGACCTGCCTATAATTCGGTTCAATCGGCCTAACAAATATTAACAATACCAACGTTTAAATCTTCCTTCCAAACCCCAAAGTATCGTGTTTCACTTCGTAGAGAATATTTCAAGTTTTTTTCCGTTCATAATCGAATGTTACTGTTGAATACCAATAGAAAACACAAATTCACACATTACGAGTAAATTGAAAGAATACTTAATTACCACCGATGGTGTAAAACGTTAGCTTATCCCTGTTAAATGTGGATCGGATAAAAAATAAAATAGTTCGTTGCATATGGTTTTATTCAAAGTAACCAAAAGCGAATAGATTTGTATGTGTATTTAAAATTTCACCCTAGAAATGTATGAGGGGTAAACAAGGATAAATACCGGCGATTTGGAAAAGAAAAATTTTAAACTTTACCTGTAGATGAACACCAACAGTGGCGTGTTAAAACTGCATCGAATTACTGAAATGGAGCTCACTCCGTTACATCAGAAATGTGAAAATATTGCACGACGCCCTCGACACTAAATAATCAGTTGCGTCTCGCCAACAATTCCGAGTTTCCCACAAGCCGTAAAGGCTATACGGAAACTTAGAATTGTCAGCTTTGTAGTAACGTAACGAATGTGCGTTTATAAAAAACATAACCGCGTATATGACGGGACGCAATTGATACAAGAGTCCGAATCCCTCGAGGAGCTAGCATTCATTGCGAAGACGATACGACATACTTGTTTGGCGAAAAACAAAAATATACGAATCTGTACACGGACACAAGCTAAGCGACATTTCAATGTTGTGGTTAAATTCGTTCCGTGCAAAAGACTTTTCAGTTACAACATTGCCAATAAATATGTGCATAAAAAATATGCGATGCATAAAAGTCTTAATTAGTGTGTAACGTGAACTAGATCCACCGACCACGGTGCCTCGTTTACTTACACATGAGTAGTGAACGTAGAGTAATTGATATTAATAATTCGCAGTAATGAATGCGTTATGTCTATCGTTCCTCATCTCTTAATTTATAATAAATGAATACTTCTTCGCCTGTTACGAAAAAGGGTTGAAACAAAATAATTACTGGCGTTGGGACATATTCCAATAAAACAGACAGACTGTCGGCCCTGAGAAGGGCCTTTGTTTTCTTGCTGTACGGGAACCTTTTGACGTTGTGCGGCATAAGTAAAAGTTTATGTCTTCTTTTCGGTCTTCTTGGGCAAAAGCACGGCCTGGATGTTGGGCAGCACGCCGCCCTGTGCGATGGTCACACCGGACAAGAGTTTGTTGAGTTCTTCGTCATTGCGGATTGCCAGCTGCAAGTGCCTAGGAATAATTCGGGTCTTTTTGTTGTCACGAGCAGCGTTGCCCGCCAATTCGAGCACCTCAGCGGCCAAGTACTCCATGACTGCAGCGAGATAAACTGGAGCGCCAGCACCGACGCGTTCGGCGTAGTTTCCCTTCCGGAGCAGTCGGTGAATGCGACCCACGGGGAACTGTAGTCCTGCACGGTCCGAGCGGGACTTCGCCTTTCCCTTCACTTTGCCTCCTTTGCCACGACCAGACATTGTAGATATTCAAAGTTGTAAAATATGCACGGAAAACGCTGTGACGTTTATATTGTCCAAAGTTAACAATAACTCGCGTAATAAATACGTTCATGCAAAATATAGCGAGCTCTACGTACAACTTCATATATCGCCAAGCAAAGCGCCGCGTACGCAACGTGTCTTCGTCTTTTAATCTGTGTTCTACTCCCCGTGGCAATAAAGTGATATTACAGTTACCATATATATAGTATTGTGGTAAAGGGCCACTTTGTACGTAACCTCTTATATTCAATGAATATCAGTTCTTGCCTCAATTCACTTTCAGGCGGAGAGGCCCTACACGTTAAAAATGGTTAGCTGGCTTCAAGAAAATAAATTTGATCATGTTGCAATCAGAAAGTGATAAGGGATCTCTCTTTCAATGGTGACGTTCTTCATGAAAATATGCGTCGTGTATATTTTGCAGCATATTTAAATTCAACTCTTCGTAAGTGTTTATGGACGGAGACCACATTGACTACAAATAATAATAAGAATGTAATATATTTCTGTTCAAGAATTCCCTTTTCATCCAGTAGGCAATACAGTTTCTGGAGGCATAAATAGGATATAAAGTAAAACTTTTACCTTTGTTGGCAAAAACTGGTCCACGATAAACGAATTTTACACGCGTGTAACTCTGGCAATATATTTTAAAAATATAAAATCTGATTTACGGATATATTTTACTTTCCTTTAAGATTTCGTGTTTACTTCTGAAGTAATACGCTGTGAAATAACTCTTCGAAACCGACTGATAACTCTTAAAATATGTTACCCGTTCATTCACAAACGGTGTTTGATGAACCCTGGCTCGCATCGAGTCATTACTACCACACCGTGTGACCGATACCGCTATAGAATATACACCCGTCTCTTTCATCCTTTCTTAAGTTGCTGGTGGCGGTTAATACACGTCCGAGGAACCCTGAAATGAATCTCCATAGCACAATACACGGGGTAAATATTAATTAACGTTTATCCAACCAGATCGTGAAGTGTGGATGCCGCAATTATTGAACTGGGTTTGGACAGAGTGGTTTCTCGTAATAATTGTGCATTCGTTCGCTTCAGCGCTTTTTGTACAAATATATATATATATATATATATATATATATATACATATATATATATATATATATAAATATATATGTATACATATATATAGTCTCGACGTCATATTTTGGCTCAAAATTTGATGTTATATCGGGATTTTAGTTTTATTAGATGGTTTACTGTATTTTACGCCATAACGCATCAACGTTAAATCAAAATTCATGCATATAAATAATACATTTGTGATTTTAACTTTCAACCGCTACTAATTAGAGTTTATCTTGTTACATCGCGTTACACCTACTGTCGCATGAAGTAGCCCCTCATATCATGCGCGTACCCAGAGACAAAACAAATAATAGAAAACACTTATGGCGGCCCTCAAAAGGTCCCTGTTCGCGACACGCGATAAGAAGGCCTTTCCCGATTACGAGAGAGTGGAAAGTTAGCATGAACGGAGAAAATTGATCGTGAACGAGAAATAAACGTAAGGTGTAATGAAAAATGTCGTAATGAATATGTTTCGTGCTCGCTTAATGATCGGACTGTCTTTGGCGATCGGACGACTGGGAGCCTCATTCTTATTCTTCTGCACCAGTGAAGTATATGGTGAACTACCTACAAGAAGTTACATTCCTTACACTTGTCGAATGAACCGATTACGATATGCACGTGTTTATAGAATTATGCAATTAAAAACTTATTTTTTTTAAATAGACCTATTTATTGCATACGCCAAGCGACCGCGGATTCGTCTGTCAGTTAAAGTTCTACGTCCAAACCGATGACTATCAAATCGTCTCGCAGACTGCACGTTTAAACTCGAATACACGTACGAAATTTTATTTATTCATTCATTCAGACCGTTTCCTTACGAACAAAGTGCAGGTGTCTCGCACGATACATAAAACTATTCGTTTTCAGTCGTATTTTCAAGGTTCAAGTGTACACTTGCGGGGAAGATAACGAAGTCGCGTTTGGCTGTTGTCCCAAATGACTGGTACGTTCGAGGTCATTAAACAGACAAGGGAAGCGCGTACTAAAGTTTCCTTCTGCATCGATAACTATCTTATAACTATCGTAAAGAAATCCCTGTATGTAACAACGGAGAGGTGCGAAGGACAACGCAAAGAATAGTAATGCATTGGCGGCCCTGAAAAGGGCCTTGTGAACGGTAGTAGCAGAGTATATGGCGTGGCGTAGTGATCGTGTGCAATATTCCGTCGTAACGTTTAACCTCCGAAGCCGTACAGCGTGCGACCCTGTCGTTTCAGCGCGTACACGACGTCCATGGCGGTGACGGTCTTGCGTTTCGCGTGCTCCGTGTAGGTGACGGCGTCACGGATGACGTTCTCGAGGAAGACCTTCAGTACGCCTCGCGTCTCCTCGTATATCAACCCAGAGATTCGCTTCACTCCGCCTCTGCGTGCCAGACGGCGGATAGCGGGCTTGGTGATGCCCTGGATGTTGTCGCGCAGCACCTTCCTGTGTCGCTTGGCGCCGCCTTTACCCAGTCCCTTACCTCCCTTGCCGCGACCGGTCATAGTGGTGAATACGCAAGTCTCGCTCGAAAAGAAGCAAAAAACGTTCAACGTCCGAGACTCGGAACGACTGTGCTAGTTCGGTAGGCGTAAATCGGCTCTATTTATAGAGACTTCGCCCCTGCCCGGTAGATAACTTAGAGACGAACGTTGACGCTCTATGCGTCTCACTCGCACACGCGCGCTGCTTCTACCGAGTCAAACGTAGAGTCCGTCTCTACATAAATTAAAAAAGGCTTATCCTATAGAATTTTAAACGTATGTACTGCATCGCGTATTTCTGTTATTCCGCTGTCTTGATTCGTCTCTGTAGCGTGCTTAAGACCTCCCTATAGGTAACCGAAGCCGGCCCGAGTTAACTACAGACGGGGGATGCGATACCGGCGCTCGGATAACTACAGAGAAATTCTAAATTGTAAATTCGCGGTGTACAAAAATTGCATGTACAGTAACATATTGTGTAGACCGAATTTATTTGAATATCTTTTGAAAACTTTTCATCTCAGTGATGCGATACGAGCGGGTAAATATATCGTGCGAGCGAGACGACTCTATTTTCGATAACTGCTTTATCCATGAAAGTGAGCTTTATTCTCCGTCCCCACTCCTATCGCTCCCGAACGGATATAAAGGTCCCGGCCTGTACGCACGAAGAGACAGAAATTAATAAAATTCTGTAATGGCCCGCACGAAGCAGACTGCCCGCAAGTCGACCGGAGGCAAGGCACCGCGCAAGCAGCTCGCCACGAAGGCGGCTCGCAAGAGCGCGCCGGCCACCGGCGGAGTGAAGAAGCCGCATCGTTACCGACCCGGCACCGTGGCCCTTCGCGAGATTCGCCGTTACCAGAAGAGTACAGAGCTTCTCATTCGTAAGCTGCCATTTCAGCGCCTGGTGCGCGAGATCGCTCAGGACTTTAAGACCGACCTCCGCTTCCAGAGCTCGGCAGTGATGGCCTTACAAGAGGCGAGCGAGGCGTATCTCGTGGGTCTCTTCGAGGACACCAACTTGTGCGCCATTCACGCCAAACGCGTCACCATCATGCCCAAGGACATCCAGTTGGCGCGTCGCATCAGAGGCGAGCGCGCTTAATTCAATTAACTATACCCCCCGACGACCGCACGCTTGTGAACGAAAAGGCCCTTCTCAGGGCCGCATATTGTTCTCAATTATTTTGAATAAGTCTCGCTCGAGGTCCTAAACTTTCTCGATGCGTCCTAAGAGTTAAATTCAAATGAGTTTTTATCTTTAGGCTGTGACTAAATAAATTTGCGCTTGCGTTGATACCCTTCAGCAATTATATATGCCAGTTCACTCGTATCTGCAGCAAATAAACTCTGCTTCGTACGAGGAACGGGATGCATGTATTCGATGGTTTTAAAACTAAACGTTAACAGCTAGAAAGTTTAGGATCGTTTTATAAAATGTTTGACATGAGAACGAGCTTCAGCAAGACGCTTTTCAGTCATTTACGTCTGCATACGTTTTATTTTATCGGCGCATTCGTTTGCTATTTCTTTGAAATAATTACTAGTCAAAGACACGGACGAAATAATGCGAGCGTCGATGTAATTAGGACAGGTCATACGGCGTTAAAACCCTGTCGTCCAATGACAGTACACTTTTGAAAGACTACATACTTTTGCTCACTCTCATAACGACAAGCTTGATGTTAACACGTGCGAACATTATACGAATATGCCGGCCTACGTATTGAAGAAATGCAAAAATCGGTCTCAAGTTCACAAGAAAGGAAGGACTTTCCAAACACTTATATAAATTTAAGTTCTATTTTTATAATTATAATAAAATATTGATGTTCAGATAGTTATGGGCATACAAACATCGATGATAAAAATGCAATATATTAAACAATATGTAAGAGAGAAGGCGTTATGCGAAGTGATTCCTCATTTATAGCTGCGTCTCGCTCTAACCGGAGGAGCATCGTACAGGGCCGTATTAACATTCAAGAAACAATAATGAATTTAAACTTATTGTGTGGAACTTAATATTTTCCGCAATATTTTTTTGGAGACCGCATTTCTTTTTAATTTATAAATTGTATCTATTGATATTTAATGTATATGGAAATAACCACAGTACATAAAATTATAGACACTCGTTTATGTGGTCAATATTAATTGTTTTAGAGTCTAGAAAGAAAACCGGAATTTTTGGTCTACTTATTTTTATTGAAAGTTTGAAACAATTATACAAACTACATGTTGGCACTAAAAAGTTAGATCATACAGCCACTTATTTTCTCCGTCAAGACCATATAGAGTTACTCTCTGGCACCATTTGATAGCGCGGTGTCTACAAAACAACCCCAACGCACGTCAATTTAAAAAAATTTACAAGAAAGTACTAATTCGCTTGAAATTGAGATCTTCATTCAATACCAACTAGGAAAGAAATTGTCCAATACCATTGAATAATTTCTTTATTTTGAATTGTTCATCTTCTGCCAAATCCATAAACAATACATCATCTAGATACAGATTTGATGAGGACGTGGAACGTAATCAGAAAATATCCAGCTATGATATTATTGTAATCAGAAGCTGTCTCAGAAATGGACGACGGTTCTAACAATGTTTCGCAAATTGTTAAATATATTATCGAGTGTATATCGGGATGGGTGGAAATTTGAAATGCGTGCGTCAAATTTCAAATGTTAAGACCGAGACAGTTATAAGAAACAAATTAAAAGAATCTATCAGCACCAATATCTTCACTTCTTTATTGGAACATCGTTAGAGCAGCCTGAAACATATAATCATAGGTTACACACGATACGTGCTGTTGTAATGGATTCGTTGGATTGCTTTTTTAAAAAAACAATTTTACGATTATCTTTTCATTAATGAAGATTTATTTAAAATTAAAACAAACTTTTAATTAGAAGATTAACAATTACTTGTTAAATATAATTAAGACTGAAATGACAACTGACGTGACTGCGGACATCTGAGCAGTGCGGGGCTGCTAGCCAGGGTTTATAAAGATTAGACATGCTGACGTGTCTGGGAATGTATCTTGTTGCGGGTTCTGCGAAAAAGCGCTTTTATCTTAGGATGTTTAGACTCTGGGGATGGCGTTACCATGTTTATATGATGTGCTTGGGAGCAATGTTACATAAGCATTATGAGGATGTTTAGATGTTGGGGACTACAGAAAAATTATGAAGATGTTTAGATGTTGGGGACAGGATGGCGTTATCATGTTAATATGATATGCTTGGGAACGATGCTGCATAAGCATTATGGCTGGGAAGTCAAGGGTATAACAGTGCGATTGTGTCCAACTATACAAATATCAGAACGCATTATATAGCAAAAAAAAAAGATAACGTAACGAAATTATTAAAACGGTATAAATTTAATAAAATAACGCTTTTTGAAGGCACTTAAAATATATTGGTATGGATAAACTTTTGTATTATAATAATGTTTCGGAATGTAAGTTAAATAGACTTACATTCCGAAACATTATTATAATCGTCGAGCGTATCTGAACGTAACTTTGAACCGTGCAACATATTTTTTTTATTTATTACCATTTATTATTCCACTTTAAATTTTGTAACGTGAAATATTTAATTTATAACAGAAAATGTTAATATTAATAATTCGAGTTCGACTCTGTGCTGCATTTACTGTAGAGCGAGGTAGAAATATATCGTACGTAGCTTAATCTGATTAGAAAATACCGCGTGCGCAACAATGAGAGTTATATTGCTGTCTCAAATGACCAACCATATTGTGTGCTTAAAATGTTGACACATTTTTGCTTGTTTCGTATGGACATATCCTAACCTTTACATCGCTGAATGCATGTTACTTACTGCTTTTATTTCATTCCCCTTAATAAAGAAACGAAGTGAACCAGTTTTTGGTAGTGTCCTACTCGCGTCCGGTCATAATGACACTACCAGCTCAAAGTCCCTGTAAGTAGTGCCAGACCATCAGCGGTAGCCAAACTGCTGACACTAGCGACGTCGAGGCGATCTTCTAACGGTGATTTGACGCATGCTTGAAATTATACACGCGCCGTTTGAAACATACCTATTGATACTAAATCAGACAAAGGAATCACCGACGTCAAGGAGAATTGTCAGTCTGCGAAGCGACTGGGCAAATTGTCCAGTTAAGAATTCACGATGACGCTCCAACCAATTGACATTTTTACAGTTTGAAAACGGTAAAAATGTCAATTACAGACAATGTTCACACTTCTGCTAGTTTACTTCGAAATATCACCAAACTCTATCCAGATATTCACATTGCATGCAAAAGTAAAATAAATCCATTGTCCGATATATTGACTAATGAATGTGTTTCGATCATTTTCAAATCTTTTTATTTAACGATAAGTGCATTTCATGTTTACTTTCAACACGGATTTCTCTACTTTTCATATTATATTGGAACGTAACAAAAAAAATGTGGACAGTTCGTAGTTATAATCTTGCGTTTTGACAATATATTCAAGTGTGTGTGGTGAGTAAAAAAAATGTATCACATTACGTACGAACAAATGGAACGGTCGCGTGCATGAAGACCCGAGGATATCGAAACTTTCCTGTCTGTAGAGCTTTGAGAACCTTTGGGGGAAGATCCGTTACGAGGAGAGAGAGCGGGGCGAGATATCGGCGGAGACCACGCATGCCGTGTCGCGATTGGTCAGCAACTAGCGTACTCACATATTCGCTTGTCGCCGTGCCGCGCTCTGAACCGACTAATATCGGTCGAAGAGTGTTTTCGCTGTTGGAGAATTAGTCAGTAATTTTGTTAACATAGCTGTTAAATCAATAAGTCATGGCTCCTAAAACTAGCGGCAAAGCGGCCAAAAAGTCCGGCAAGGCTCCAAAGAATATAACCAAGAGCGACAAGAAGAAAAGGAAGCGTAAGCGCAAAGAGAGCTACGCCATCTACATCTACAAGGTACTGAAGCAGGTCCATCCCGACACCGGCATCTCGAGCAAGGCCATGAGCATCATGAACAGTTTCGTGAACGACATCTTCGAACGCATCGCCGCGGAGGCGTCGCGGTTGGCGCATTACAACAAGCGCTCGACCATCACAAGCCGGGAGGTTCAGACATCCGTCCGTCTGCTGCTGCCGGGCGAGCTGGCCAAGCACGCCGTCAGTGAAGGTACAAAGGCCGTAACCAAGTACACCAGTTCCAAGTAAACCGCCTGCTCTATACTGTTTCCGTTGAAAAGATCACAAGGCCCTTCTCAGGGCCGCACGAAAGTTTACATTATTTGCATTGTCTTTACACACGACACAATCGTTTGTAGATGTGTTTAACGTTAAGAAATAGATACATCGTATTAGAATAGCTGCATACGAAACTTCGATACAAGGTCAATACAAAAATACTCCGAACGTCAGTCAGTGTGCGAAAGCACGGAAAACCGTGAATACGTCAGACGAGAGGAACGTAATATAACGTCACCAAATTTCTACCGACTGTCGGTTTACACATTTGTAAAGTATTATTTTTAACACTCGCTAAACTACGTACATTTTGGAGTGGATGCAATTTGCAGTGCTCCTCACACG
Source organism: Druceiella hillmani (assembly GCA_039881145.1). NCBI lineage: Eukaryota > Metazoa > Arthropoda > Insecta > Lepidoptera > Hepialidae > Druceiella > Druceiella hillmani. The sequence goes on from JAYKKI010000024.1 coordinate 20,803,916, forward strand.
TATTCTCGAAAGCGATAGAAAGAAATAGATGGATGATTATGTTCTGTCTCAGTCACACACTTGACTGCACGCATCGGACGATCAATAGCTGTTTAAGCATGGTTGATTTTTGAAAAATAAAGCCAAAAATGTCAACGTTAGACAGCGGCACTTTTTATTTTGATAACTGAATAATAACACTGACAAATTGTATGCCCAATATTGCTACATTGGGACAGAACATGAAATAAAGGCGTGGCCTCGACAACGAACTAACACACCACACGCACACGAAGAGTAATCAATTTCAATTGTGGAAATCGCGCTGGACTCGGATCGGTGAAAAAATTAAATAAATGTCACAACCAGGGATTGGACGAAACGTTCATTATCGAGTTTCACTGAAAATGTTATTAACAACATTTAGATATTCTCAGAAGTAATCTTGCGATTATTCGATGTGCAGTTATTGTTATTGGCTCTTGTTGTTCTATCATTAGCTCACTGAAAATCTACAACTTAACTAAAATATTCCCTTTTCGGCGCCGACAGTGAGTTTATTATTATAACGTCTCTAAAAATCATTAAAACCAGTTTCGTGACTACCTAATAACAGGGCTAACGACAGGATGGCCTCGGTGCTCGCCTAACTGAGGAATAGTATCACGAAGTCCGCCGTACGATGGCGCTCGTTCATCGCACCAGTGCATGCGTCGCTTAGATGGCGCTCGTTCCAAAGTCCGCTTTAACTTTACCGATGTTATGTAGTTCTTTTTTTACGATAGAGCCGGTCCCAAAAATTCATTTTCATTAATTTCAACTGAAGTCACGCAAATGTTCTCATTCAAATGACTGAACTTGTCCGAAGTAACTACCAAATTTATTTTATATCTCCCACGGCCTGCGTGCACGTCAAATTTTACTGTTTTTCTTTTAAATAAAACTAATTATTCTCGATTACGAATGGTTTAATTTTATACAATTAAATTAGCATATCCTCATTAAACACAAGATACAGTGATATACTTGATCATATTGAACTTGCAGATTTAAAAAGAAATGTATGAATGAAGAGTATTAATGGATGTGCACAACAACAAAAAAGAATACTTACCGAACATCTTCACGTTACATCGGCAATAAAATGACTGAGTTTTAATAAATGTGACATTAGACCATACTTACCTTGTCCTCTCGTTTTATTTTTTATACATATCTCACAACTTTTACAATGTCTTTTAATATTTATTGTTAAATTTCTTGCTGTACGTAATGGACTAACTTTGTTTTGCATTTGTTTTACACATGGGTGTAAAACAAATGCACATATTTTCGTGTATATCTTTAATAAGTGTTTTATTAAAGTCTTCCGATAAAACAATTCTTTCACGTTTTCTAACCTTTTTATAGTAAACATTGTGTCTTGATATTAATTTTGATTCATTATTTTGTATATCCGCATTGTTTTCTTGATCTGTAATAATGTCGTCCAATCTTATCATGTTAACATTTTTAATTGGTCATCTGTATCCTCATCCAATACTCTCCTGCTGAAACAATCTGCTTCTATATTTTATCTTCCCGAGCGTATTTTATTATAAAATCATACTGTGTCTTCTTCTATTTTTATTTCTTCTTTTTTTGAGTGATTTTTAATTTTTCATCTTGAACCAGTTTATACTGTTTTATGATATCCAGTCCAATTAGAAAAACGTATTTAAACTCTTCTCCACCAATGAAATAACATGGTTTTTTTTCTTCTATATCCAAAATTATTATTTTAATAAAATAATAATAATTGTCAAACGATTTGTCTTTTCAACGCCATTAATTGTGATTCAATAATCACTTTTCCAGTCATCCTCTCCTTCTCCTTTCAGCCTTATTAATCTGGAATTAATTACAGAAACATTTGAGCCTGAATCATATATCTCAAATGTCTCTAATTATCCATTCGATAATAGTTTGACTTTAATTAATGGTGATAGAATCTTTGCTGATAACCCACCTGAAGATGTTGTAATACAATGAAACCTAGGTTGTGGTAAAGAACTTAAAGAAAGTAGAAATAATACTACATCACGTAGTTTCATTTAATTGTTAATTAATGGTGGTACTATTAGTTTTTTTATTATTGTTTTTTAGTTCAATATCAAACACTGAATTGTTAACGGCTCTACTGCTGCTTCTCTTCTGGTTATATTCTTCTTTCTGTTTGAACCAGCACTTTTCTTCAGGATGAAAGCGAATACCTTTATTTAAATCTACAAGTTTTAATTAAAGTCACAAGTCTTACATGGTTTCATTTTATTTTTGATTATAAAGGAAAATCATTTGTATTTTTTTAATTTCCACTGTACTTCTTTTTGCTCGCCATGTGTTCGTGCTTTCCAATTTCATTCTAGAGGCTTGCAGTTGATTTTACGGTTTCTTTATTTATTTTATCCATCACGTAATCTGGCAATCCCATTACAATAAGATTCATCATTGTTTGGGTGTCGATGTGTTTGTTGACCTCTAACAACAGACTTTCCTTTTTAGTGGCATGTTCCAGTAACGAGCCAGCTTGAAATCTAAATGTAAATGCATATTTGACTTGGGACTAAACTTTATTTCCACATGTTTCACAAAAGTTATCCTTCCATACTGACCATTCCGAATTCACTGTCACTTATATTAACATACTGCTGTACCAGTCTAAGCACTGTTTTTCTAGAAGATGTTTTAAAATCTCAATTTTCTCTTCATCTTGTAGAATTTCTAATCTTCCACATTCTCTATCAAATTCACTAATCCATTGGTCAGCATTCGATGTCTTATTTGAAAACTTTTCTATAAAAAGCTTTCAGCCGTTTTTCCTAGATTTTTATTTTCTGGCATAGCACTATCAGTGTTTTTGTGTAAGGGCACTATTTTTCCTGTAATCTCATCTAAATACTGGTCACCAAACTGTAAATTTTCACCTTCATCTTGATATATTTTCCTCAAGTCCGTGTTTAGAAGAAACCATACTGAACGTGTTTGGTGTCTTTTTATAAGATCATTTCTGATTTTCGTAAATACGTCTGATGACAATATGGCAGTGTGCTTACTTGCCAGCTTTAGATCATCTGGGACATCAAAAACACCTCCGTCGGGCGTCTAAGTAGAGGTTAATGCAATAACATTTGTTTTTCCCTCCGTTAATCCCAGTACTACAAATTTAAAGCGTAGTCTTTCCATTAGATTCCAAGACAGTTTCTTCGAACATATAAGGAATTGCAAATTTCGGAACAAATGCACTTTAGAACCAGGACCATTTCGATTTTTTTTTTAAATCATACCAAAGAATATTCATTAAAAACGACAGATTTAAAAAAAATTCTGCACCTGATGATTATTCACTATAAAAAAATAATTTTGAAAAAAAAAATACTCATCAGAAATATATCGAAATTTATATGTCGAAACCCCCCAGGGGGTTGGCTGGGTTGGGCTTAATTTAAATAATCAAAAATAAATATCATCAAAACTAAGCTTTTTATTAGTAATAAAATTACAAAAATGAAAAAAATAGTAAGTGAGTGTAAAATACATTTAAAATTCAGGCAACTTCAAGGTGAAATGAATGCCATAAAATATTCAAAAAATATATATGCCATAACCAAATAGACTTTATTTTTTCCTGATTGTGAATAAAATTTACTTCACTAAATTTACTTACTCGAAATATATAGAAAATGTCCAAGAAAAATATTTTAATTAATATTGTATTGTAACAATATTAATTAAAATATACAGAGCTTCGTGCGCGTAATGCTTTTGAAATTTTACAGTGAAACGCAAGGTGTTCACAAAATTTCGGAGCAATCAATAAATTTTATCCTAAATTTAAGTATCCGTCGCTCTGACTTTGAAAATTGATAGCACCGTGAGACATTACAGTGTATTCCTATAAAAATACAATTCCTCGCCCGTAATAATAATTGCGAAACTTTACAAAACTGTGACAACTTATCGCGTTCGCAGGGTTTCAGAACGGAATCAATATTTCTTTGCCCCTGTTCAAACGGCCATCATTCCGACTTCGACGATTGATGCGGTTTTGTTACAGGTTAAGAAATATCCCTGTGCAACCACCAGCATTTATATCTGCATGAGCATCAGGTTTGTGAAATTTCAAATGAGATTTTAGCGGCGTTTGCTGGGTTTCAGTTCAGTCGATATTTAATTTTTTTCTATAATTTAAACGGCCGCTGTTCTCACTCGGCTAACTGCCGTTAACTTATCATACATTATGTTGTAGCTACAAAAATAGCAATAATGGGAAAATAACACTGACCCTGAAATCAATGGACCCATCCAGCAAACCAAACTTTTAAGGGGGCAGAATATTGTTGCGCCGACTGTACCGCCGGCGCTCAATAAAAATGTTGGAACGTGAACCTGGGAAGTTTGAAAGTTTATTTATATAATTCGTTTCAGTCATACCATAACGACGTAGTATTATAAAAATACGTAAAATAATGACGCAAAGCGATCATTTTTATTTCATATTTATATGGCCGTCCCGTTTAATTTTGATTATTATAATTATAGTTGTATGATATACTTGAGACATTTTTCTGAAGCATCTAGCTTCAAGCGTGTAAGATTTGTGAGATGTTTAAACAAATCGGAGGCGTCCGTTGGGTTTCGGACATGCGAATATTTTTTATTCGATACATACACATCCGTCGCTCTGAATTTAATTATGTAATACGACACACGAAGGAACCTGTCAGAATAATTACAAGCATCTAGCTTCGTACGTATGAGCCTCGTGAGATTTTATATAAAATCAAAGGCGTCAGCTGAGTTTCAACAAATTTAGTCTGCCAGTTTCAGCTTTATTTAACCCCTTTTCCCTGAAGTCTTATACATAGGCAGCCAGATCCTAGTAATATTGCAGACATATACATCGATCTTCTACGAAACAGTCAAACGCAGGACGATGGCCAAACAGAATGATAAAATATTGACTGTCCCGACAACCTGCGAATAGTTTCCGCTACAAAACCATAGACTTAACATACTACGAACCCCAAACGAGACAGAAAAAAAGAAAAACGGCGTAACCTTGCATCAAAATAAATTTCATTCACAACGAAAGCAATAAATATCGAATAACAATAACAATTCAAACTCGCCTGCTGTGCAATACCCAGTAATGGCGTAGCCGCCGCTAGTTTTGAAAAAGGCCGTAAACTAAACACGACCTCATTTTTTTAGTTATTTTTGTTAATTTTAGTTATTAATATAGAAAACTTATTTATTTTTTGCGTGGATTACATTTCTTGTCAGTAAAAAATCAATAGTATCAGTACTAAAGTGAATAACAGAGCAGTGACGTCACACACGAGTATGAAACGTAATGAAAAATGTACCCTTAAATAAAGTCAGAACAGATTAACAACTGCAAAGTTTCCAGTTCGGCTCCATCAATATTAATAACAATTATTACAAAACTTTATATTTTGAAAACAATAAGGAACAAATCCTTTTTGTGTCTGTGCGTGTAGGTTCCTGTGATGACATTGAATTACGTCAAAAACCAATATGAAATGTAACTGAATATTTTCGTGAGTCGTCATCAATTTTCGAAGAAATGCACTTTAGGAAAAGGTGGTTTTCAAATCACCTTTTTCTTATTAAAATGGTATCCTCAGTTTGAAAGTATGTGTCCAATTTCTCTTGCTGTAGCCGTCTAAATTTTGTTTTGTTTATTCAATTTTATTTTTTGCTCAAAAATGCTAATCCCAAAAATTAGTACCATATAGCGTTACATTCCCTGAACAGGAGAATTTGCACTTTTTGGTTTAAAATTTATTATTGACAATTAAATATTTTTCCATAAGTTATGGGTATTTCCTTCACCACGTTCTGACGTATTTGTTGCATTCCCTGTATGTTTGAGTTATATTCCTTAAATCACTTTAAATTCTTAAAAGTTTTGCTAGAACCATGTGCAGGCTTTTTGAACAATGATGAAGCTTCCAGGTAATTCCAGAATGTAAAAGAATCTTCTAGAATAACGTGGAAGCAATTGCCGATAAAAAAGTTTAATCTGAAAAGTGGAAGTTCACTTTTTCCTTGATTGTATGGTACTAATCAACTTTTAAAAAAAGCAAATTTTTTGAAAAATAAACAAACTTTTATACAAACTGAATAAACAAACTTTTTATACACTGGTTTACTTCACTCGCCTTCTGTTCCCGTTTCTGATCATAGGATTTTTCTTACCCCAAGATATCATGCAGTGTTTTATATATGTTTAACCCTAGAACTATACCCATATCAAAAGTTAATTAACGGTAACCTTATGTACTCCGATGAAAAACCCAAATTTACATAAAAATAAAAAAAACTTTTATTAAAAACCAAGTTACGCTAATTAAGGCACATTAATTAGGAACTATCAAACAGTTTTGGCATATTTTGTTTTGGTGCTCATTACAAATGAAAATTTTGCACTTAGCACATTGTGTGCGTGATTTATGGTCTTTGGACCTTGGGCAGCTAGAACACCTTCTAGATTTTGGAATTGAAGGGGTTGCCGCAGCTATTGGTCATTTTTTTCCTAATGCATTTCCAATACTTATTTGTAGGGACGTTGGCAAAGTTCGGTATTGAAATCTCTCTTCCAGGTTCTTAAAGTTCAGTATTGAATCTTCTTTATGAGATTAAAAGCGAGAGTCTTCAGGTAAGTGTGTCTATTGTTAAAATCTTGTTTATTAGTGGCATTTGATAAAAGTAGCAATATATAAACTGTTCATCTACGGTAGTGCAATCGCAAGGGAAATACTCCTTTGAAGTCTCTATGATCGAGCAGTTCTTTTACGGGAGCCAATTTATTTACCTGTCTTCCCTCACCTCTTGTTGAACGATCATCGATCCGGAGACAATTTGTAGAAAATTCAAATTTTGCTCAGAAATCTCTTCGTTCGGGTTGACACTAAATTCCCCAAAACTTCATCCGTAAAAAATAATTGCCATTTATCTAATACAGTAGTAATAAGTTTAGCAGGGCCTTTCTTACCTGGAGGATGGAATATAATATTCCTCTGTGGGGTGCGTGATGAACGAGGATGACATCCATGCCGTAGATTTTTTCAGTTTTTCTGCTTTTTTCTGCCTCTACCGTGCAAAACATCTGGAACACTGAGGACAGTGACCGGCGAGGCATTAGAACTTAACTGCGAAAATTCTTAAAGTTCTTCATCCGAATCCTGAAGTGACTCTACCTCTAAAGCATCAGGACTATCAACTGCTCTTAAATTCTCCTCGAAGCGAAAATCTTCAATTATTTCATCTGGTTCATCTTCTAACGCCTCGCCTAGAACAAGATCTTCTCCATCTTCCGCCTCCAAAAGAATGTTCTCAATTTCATTGTTGTGTAAATTACGTCGTGAAGTCATTTGAAAAAAAAATAAAATAAACCAGTACCCAAAAAAGGATGTAACAAAACAACCAAAACATGTAACAAAACAAATACCTTTCGAAAACACAAAAAAAAACCACAAATTTCTGTGTACAATATTTAAATAAGTTGTCATTCAAACTTTTACCAAATTTATGTCAATAAATCATACACAAAAAGCAAAATGGCAAAAAAAAATTAAAATACTTGCGTTGAACGTATCCTGGGTTACTAGTGTACCCCAACAAGCAGCGTACCACGTCCACTTGGCAGCTGGACCGCCGTCCGGCTGAAGTATCCACGTGTTCCCCCGCCCCGCGTAAATTCACGCACCCGCTGTATAAACCGTCGTATAGAAAATAAGTTATAAACGATTTAAATAATTTTTTTTATTTGTACCCCAGGATACGGTTCTAGGGTTAATGCGCAATAAGGCGAATAACTATACACGTCTCCCAACCACCGACTATCTGCTTGTAGATTTCTTCGACACTCTCAGTGGATAAAAACAAATTCTTTCTTTACAGCAAAATCTTTTACAGCAATATTGCAATAATTGTACGATACCGCCGATGAACTATTGTGCGATGCCACGGGGCCTTAAGGCATCTTTAATCACCGACTTTGCTATTGCTCAATAAAGGAAAGATTATTAGCGACATTTGTACATATGTAGCGTCCTCGTATGAGTTAGATATAATTATAACAAAAAATAGCTCATCTGTATTTTTTGGGTTCCGTACTGCAGAGAAAAAAAATGGACTTCCCACAAGATCACTTACATCTCCGTACATCTGTTGATTTAATTCGCATTCAACATCTCATTACTCGGCACTCAAAAACATTCACATGCAGGTTTTGGAAAGGACAAATAACGCACTCGAAAGAGTTATGTTTGTGATGTGTGTTTTTTTATTTATATGGGACAGTGCACCCTGACTACTAAAGTTAACATTACGAAAGTGGAAGTATTAACTGAAGGTAACCGGAAAACTGGCTGAGATTTTCAATTTCACAATTTTAGAGATATTGACGGTATTTTACCCCTGTGATGGGCATTATGCCAACACGGTGAAAAAAAAAATTAATACCTAGGCAGGTACTAATACCTCGTAGAACGAGTTCTTCTCATACTTAACGAGTTTTCATTTTAATATTATATTTGTATTGTATACATCACAGTCATTCCGCGAATTTGAACATTCGTCATTTCAACACTTCCTTTAACTGTAGCTGAAGCAATACATGGTTCAAGATTATTCCTGAACTGGCTGCGTACATAATTGTTCAATGTGCCATAAATATATACACGTCCACTTACCAGCTTTTCGTAGGGTTTCAATGCAATCAATACTCAGTTGTTTTCTGTAATTTAAATGACCGCTGCTCTGTCCTAGCTAACTGCCATTAATTTATCATATAAAGTAAGCTGTGTTTCTAAACATAAGAAAATTCCAGAAGAACGACAATCATTCAGCTTCACTGACCTTGAAACTGGTAGACCAAACATTCTAATGGGGTAGAAAATTATCGCGCCTGCTGTACCGCAGACGCTCCATGGAAATGTCAAAATTGCGCAGATTGAAAATACATTTATATAATTCCTGTTATTACAGAGTAATGTATAATTGTTGAAATAACTAGGTGAAACAAGACAATAATTTTAATTCTATATTTGTACGGCCGTCGCTCTGCATTTGGTTATTATATTTATAATACCTATGACAAACTAGTTCATCTGTCTGAAAATTCACAAGTATCTAGCTTCCTCCGTGTGAGACTTGTAAGATTTTTTAATGAAATTGAAAGGGTCCGTTGGATTTCTGATTTGTCAATAAATTTTATAGCCGCTAAATTGATAGTGGAAATGATTAAGGATATAAAAAATCAGCGCTATTGAAAGTACTTTTACAAAACTTGAGGACAAGATGGCCACCAATATAAATGTTAACATCAATGAAAAATTCAAACAAATCAATAATGAGTTGCGCTTCCGAATATAAGGTCAGGGGAAGAAGACGGATTACAGGAAAATTCAGTAAGAAAAATCTTGTCTTTTTTGGTGTAGAAGAAGGAGAAAATGCATATTTTCAATTGCAAGAGAAATCCTTAAATGCTACAGTGCACACTTTATAAATTAATATTCAGAAATGGAACAGGAAACTCCAAGGAGATTGTGCAAAAGAGGAAATAACACCAGACGCATAGCCATTGCACTAACTGCACCAGGAATGAAAATTGAAACATTAAAGAATAAAAAGCTGTTGCAAGGAGCAGGTCTATCAGCATCTATGTTGGACAAGAACTCCAACCAAACATTCTCAAAATTAGAGAAGAATTAAAGCTACAACAAAAACAAGACACAGACACAGGAAACAAAGCATTTACACGTTGTAATAACCTCATAATGACAGAAAACAATAGAATGCCTAGTAGTAAAAGAGCGCCATCGACCAGAGACAAACTGCAACTCGAATAAAGAAACTTCCACAAATATTAGCTCAGAGAAAAAGCTCAACAACATATACAACTATAATGTCTCTTATTGCTGAATATGTTAATCAATATGCCGATACTCCAATGCTCTTATTGTTGAATAAATTGACCAATATATTCAACAACAAGGGTACATGAGTATCGACACTTAAATTGTGTTCAATTTGGAGATTCAGGCAAATCACTTTTTCTGTAATAAAATTTTTCTGACTTTTTCCGGCTTTCCAGGCACTCCTTATCATGGCTTAAAAGAGACGTAATTATAAGTAATACACATTCATCGCAAAGAGTATTCATCATTTTATTCAATTTATTACTTCCTCGTGATCTCAACGTATATTTGAAACAATCATTAATTAAATTATTGATTATTTCAAATTCATTTTGCCTATTATTTCATTTTGCCCTCGTTGAAGCATAATTGCTGAAGGACTTTCTTACTTCATATAGAGGTTCCAATCTGGACTTCATATGGAAGTCCTTTCTGGACTTCATATAGAAGTACCAATAGAGGTAATTTAAAAACTGAGCAGGCAAAAGATGTGTGTCTTCTAACACTCCACAGTAAACAGGTTATGCATTTTTTATGAAAATAAAAGTATGGAACCAAAATTTTACTAAATTTTCTGTCTTCCCAGGTTCACAAAATTTTAATGCTATGCGACGTCTACATGAGAATTAAGTTTGGATTACTTGATATTCTCCAAAAAGGTGCTGTTTCAATTTTTTGTAAGAGATATAGGTTCAGCACTGAGTACAACATCTTTTTAAGATGGCGGCTAAATGGAGGCACGCTGCCTATGTAATGAAGTAAAGATTAGCTGCCTCCCCAAAATGGACGTCATAACTATCATTTCATTGAACTATTACCCCATATTTTTTTACTTATGTCAATAACTTTGACCAAAATGGCATTTAGTGACCTTTTAAATTTAAATTTAAAATAAACTTTAGAAATATTGCAGTATCAATGTGGTCGTGTAGCAGAAGAGCTCGATTCCGACTGCTTAGTTTTGGTTGCAACTCAGACATTATTTGTCAAGGTAAATATGTAAAATTATTTATAAAATTTGATCTAGATTTTCAATCCGAATTACAGGTAAACCGCATTCTCAATTATCTATTTTGTAATGTAACCATTTTTTTAAAATGTAATCGTTTATTGTAAGGTTTATTTATGATAACAGGAATTATATCTCCCCTCATACAAAATAAAATAATGGTTGACTTTGAAAGTGTGTTAATATCATTCGGTGCCGAGTAGAAATGTAAAGTAAGTCACATTGTAGAGTAAGTCGGCCGCAGTGTAGTGTATGCCACGGACCGTGCTCCATAAAAAAAAAAATAAACAATGTGCAGTCAAAAATTAAGATCAATAACCTTTTGTTTCGAATATCTCGTTTTTCTGTTAATTTTTTGAAGCCATGCTAAAACGTATGTAAGCGAAAGTCAAAATTACAAAATACAACAGTGTTATCTACCAGAAGTTTCATAAAGTTGGCAAGAGAACTATATCAAACATTCTACATTTCACTACTAAACTAAGTTTCTGAAACATTCACGACATTTGTATCTCAGTGAAAATTCTACTAAAGCAATATACGTTGAAAAATAATATTAATATTTGCAAGTAATATAATTCAATACAAATATTCTGCACCCGTAAATGTTTATACGTGTCTAGGTTATATGGGAATCTTGTGTTGCACATTCTATTCACGCTCTACAGCTTTATACAAACTTATTATTAAACTGTAATAAATATTCATGAACTGCGCATACTCTGAATGATACCAATTTATGTTGTACACTGAAAAGTAGAAATATCACACAAGTTTTAAAATTATCCAGTAATAATGTTTCCGTCACAAAAGTTCCCTTAATAATAATAGTTGTGGACGTGAATTGGGACATAATGGACGTGTTATTAGAATAAAACGCAATAACAAAATTTGGGTTTGGTTTAACAATATCTATTAAATATTCTGAATATTTACAAAGTGACGTCGCCTACTCATAAGCTCATAAGTCTTGGAAGCAGAAGCCTAATATTGTTAAGCGTTTACAAAAATCTATAGAATCGCTGACTGTCACCTCAGGTGCTGTTTAAGGTAGTCGTCGTGTATCTGTTATATCCAAAAATTAAAGTAAAAATGTTCATTGAAAATTATGTTTTTTTTTCCATAATATAATATTGTTTTAACAGTTTCTAAAAAGAACAATTCTACGTTTCTTATTGCGTTTTTTAAATTAAATGAAGTGTGGTGAAATAGCTACTTTTCCTAAACCTAATTTTTATGTTAATCGCACAATTTCGAGAGAGATTTTTATCAAAACTAAACGGCAAATATTTTTATTTTAAAATTTGAATACAATATAATTTTACACTGATTTAGTTATTTAACAATTATTTTGCCCTCCTTGAAGCATTGTAAAGTCCATAAAAGTAGAGACAGCTTTAAGCAGACAAAAGATGTCTTCCAAAGCTCCACAATAAAGTGCTTATGCATTTTTTATTACAAAATTGAAAGTGAACGATTTAAGTTTTACTAAATTATTTCGTCTCCTCTGGCTCGTAAAATTTAATGACACGTGATGTCTACGTGAGAATTTAGTTTGGAACGCCATCATTTTAAAATGATGACCAAATGAAAACACATCGCCTATGCAATTCCCAAAATGTTTTTAAAAAAAATAAGTGTCGTGAAATTCCTACTACGATAAAGATAATTTTAAAATCAATTAATAGATATACTTTCTAATGAAAATATCTAAAGATATTATAAAAATTTCAATTCAATTCAATTTACATTTCAATTTACATGTGCATAAAGGTGTACAAAATGTGCACTATGAAGATTTTATCTAATGCAATGTTTTGATTTCTCTTTATACTTAATAATATTTATTTCGTGACTACGAGCCTGCTGCCCTGTTAAAAAAAAATAATGTTTTAAGTCTGTTTGTTTCTAAACGGATGATCTAAAAATTGCCATATATTTAGTTGTTTAATGATCTTCACAAAATAGTCAGTCCCATCAAAATATTCCTGAAAAAAGGTCTAAATTCCTGTTTAAAATTGTATCCCTAAAAATGGTGAGATAAATGCACCTAAGCTCTCGAAGAGCTTTTCTAAAAAAGTGTGGGTGGGTCAGTTAGAGCTTTGTGTTATTGAATATCATATCTAACGTAACATTGAATTACGCTGCGAGAAACTTTTATCTCTCTACCTCTTTTATAAACCACAAAAATTCGGATTATGATAGGATCTATAAACCACTAAAATTATCTTTGCGTAAATGTTGTTTTCCAGTGGTAATATAAAAAACCACCGAAACCTGGACACTTAAAATTGAAATGTTTTGTAGTTAACAGCCCCTCACCCGTCTGTCCAACGACCGATATTCCTTTGACAGTCCTCTACTATATCTTTAACAGGAGTAAAACAGGCGCATATTTAATGAATTATAAGATCTAGGATAATTGCTATAATTTACCAAGAACCTTTGTGTGGGCTTCTAAAATACCCTATCTCTATCCTAATTTTAGGTGAAGTACTTTCAGAAATAAGGGTTCATATTTTTGCATATTTATCAAAATACCTCGAGAGATTAATTCCTAAAATTATGAAAAAAAAATTTTCTGAGGCCCTATTATTAGCCCTTTCAAACGATACCCCACACCACACATGGAATTAAAACAAATTTTCTCGAGAACTTAATTTGGCACCCTATAATTTCCACTTTATTGTATTCACCAATACGTTTCATTGTTATATATACAGTATATATAATTGTTATATATACAGTATAGGTAATATGTTTGTTACATATGCAACATGTCTAAGTTTTAGCTAGTGAGAGATATGTCCAAGTTAATATATTTTATTACTGTGCCAAATTTGAAATTAATTTTCAAACACAAGACCGTGATTTTAGTAGCAATATTCAAATGAAGTGACCTTGTGTGGAACTTCTCCACCGCTACTTTGTGTCGAAGCGTAACAAAAGAATAGAAACCAGAAGAAAGTAAATTAATCATCATTCCGAGGCCACAATGATGATAAAAAAATTTGGAGACTTCAACATCTACAACAGTGGAATTATACAATCTCATCCATTATCTACGATATCATTCATCCATGACCAAATTTTAAATAAATCTTCTAGTAAGTTATTAGTGAATAACTTTGCTTAAAATTATGATTTATTTAAAACAGAAAAAACTTTTTTTGACAAAATATCACAATTTTGTCAAAGCAACTTCCTTCTTTATGACTTAAAGAATCTGTTTTTATTTTCTTGGAGAAAAACCTCCAGATATTACAAGTATCGTAGAAGCTAACGTTATGAAACAGGTAACCTTTTACCAGCGTGTGTTTTAATATGTCATTGGAGATTTTCAACAGGCATTCATTTCATTAAGAAATACATCCTTCTTCCCCTACTGGTAGACTTACCTACTTTTCCTACCGCTATTTGTTCAGAAAATGGGTGAAATAATTAAAAGTTTTACCTGTTATATTTAAAGGTGTATTGTCTGCCAAAGCATTCTGTAGGGCGAGCTGCCACCTTCCTGAAATATATATGCCGATTCAAACTTATTATTTCTACCAAGTTCAATGTGCAGCATCACAAACTTAAATAATTTATATACCGCTTCGCTTCAATTTTAGCCAATTTGCTGTTCCCAACCTTCGTCATTCCTGTTTGAAGCATCGTATTTTACATAAGGAGTTATTTCTAATGAATAAAATTACAAGTTCCCATTGTCTACTAGAAATTGTCCGCAAATCTGAAAAACCTAATCTCGGTCTTAAAATTTTCTCGAAGCTTTTTCTAACTAGATTAAAACTATGAAAACCGTATTAATACCAGGGGTGCCTGACTTCGAAACGCAGCACCGGCTGCTTCACCATTTCCGATAATATAATGCAAAGCTCCAACAATTATTATTCGCTTGCAATGAAATATTTTTTCCTATATAGAGAACGAGGGTAGTTACGAAGTAATAGAATACTTTTACTAAGTCATCTAGTTATGAGTACAAAAATAACGAAAAAATAAAAAACAAATATTCCCCGTTTCTACAAGAATATGAATGACAATTCTTTATAAACTACAATTTTCATTATTACCATAAAAAGGGTAAACAAAAATTAACAGTAAACTTAATTAAAAATAACTACCATAAACAAAAATATTTGCCAAGTATTTCGTGAGCAATCTCAGTTCAGTCTGCAAAATATGACAATTGAAAGCGATGAACAGAAGTGGCCACTATAACCAAACGTCAACATTATTTTTATTACGAAACAGTAAATCCTACACATTGTATCTATTACTCTGCTGCACTCGTGAATATTTCCCAAACATTGCACACTTTTTATTCTTATCTGTTAATGTCTCTTAACTCTTAATTATTTATATATTAAGGACAATGAGCCCTTAAGGTATAATTAAGAGTTAAGAGTCATTAACAGATATCCCTTTGACACTAGTATCCCTTTGACACTTTCAATAATTTATCTATGGGTGTTATTATGAAGGGTACAAAATTTTAAGAGAAAGGCGGAAGAAAATATTTTGTGGCTATTTGTTGTTTAAATAATTGGAAAGTAAATAATTAATAAGGGTCATACAGACTGGGTGACATTTTCTTTTATAATGCATAGGGACTGATTTGTACCCGGAGCTCACTAAGACGTACATTTATAATACACGGTGTCTCTGTTAAACTATTTACAAATATTAATTTTCCACAGAGTAAATATACCGCCTAATATATCTTTAACGGGTGTAAAAACATGGCGCATATTTAATGAATTATAAGATCTAGGATAATTGCTATATTTTATCAACAGCCTTTGTGTAGGCTTCTAAACACCCTATTTCTTTCATAATTTTTTGGTGAAGTAGTTTCAAAAATAAGGGGCGAGTTCATATTTTTTTATATATTTTTCAACATCAGGAGATCGCTATCTAAAATCATGATAAAAATATATTTGAAAACCTTATTATTAGCCATTTCAAATGATACCCTCATAATACGTATGGAATTAAAAAAAATTTCTCGAGTGCTTAATTTCCCAACGTGAAATTTCCCCTTTATTATATTTAACAATATGTTTAAGTGTTACATGTACAATATGTTTAAGTGTTACATATACAATATGTTTAAGTGTTACGTATACAATATGTTTAAGTGTTACGTATACAATATGTTTAAGTGTTACATATACAATATGTTTAAGTGTTAGCTATTGAGAGATACGTGCAAGTTAATATATTTCATTACTAAGCCAAATTAGAAATTAATTGCCTTCATGCTGTTCATCCGACAATTTTGAATGCAAGACAGTGAATTTAATTGCAATTTTTAAATGAAGGGACCTTGTGTGGAACTTCCGTACCGCTACTTTGTGTTGAAGCACAACAAAAGAAGAGAAACCAGAAGAAAGTAAATTTATCATCATTCTGAGGCCACCACAGTGACAAACATCTAAAATAGTGGAATTATACGATCTCATCCATTATTTACGATTCCATCCATGATCCAACTTTAAATGAGTTCTCTAGTAAATAATAAGTGAATCATAACCGCATGGAATGAGGATTTTTTAAAACAGAAAAAACTTTTTTTTTTCAAAATATTACAATTTTGTCAAAGCAATATCATGAAAAATCAATTGCACCAAAAACTATCTTTTTTAGGTACTTTTAAAATGTGTTTTTATTTTCTTGGAGAAAAATCTCCAGATATTACAGGTATCGTAGAAGCTATCAACATGAAACAGGTTACTTTTTGCGTGTGTATTAATACGTCATTGGAGATTTTCAACGGGCATTAATTTCATTAAGAAATACATCCTTCTTCTCCTACTGGTAGACTTACCTACTTTTCCTATCGCTATTTGTTCAGAAAATGGGTGAAACAATTAAAAGTTTACCTGTAATATCTAAAGATGTATTGTCTGCCAAAGCATTCTGTAGAGCGAGCTACCACCTTCCTGAAATAAATATGCAAATGTCAGATGTGCAGTGCAGTACATTATCAGAAATTGAAATGGTTTATAAAACGCTTAGCATCGGTTTTAGCCACTATGCTGTTCCCACCTTCATCCTTCCTGTTCATAACATCATATTGAATAATATACATTGTCCACAAATCTGAAAAACCTAATATTGGTCTCAAAATTTTGCTCCAAGGTCGTTATAACTTGATTAAAACTATAAAAACCGTATTAATCCCCGAGGTAACTGTGTTAAAAACGCAGCACCGGCTGCTTCATCGTTCCCAATAATATAATACTAAGCTGCAACAATTATTCCATTGCAAGTACTTTTACTAAGTCATGTAGTTATGAGTGCAAACATAATGAAAAAATTAAAAAGAAAATTTCCCCGTTTCTAGAAGAATATGAATAAAAATTCTTTACAAAATGCAATTTACATTATTCCATAAAAAAGGGTAAACAAAAACTAACAGTAAACATAAATAAAAAATCACTATCATAAACAAAAATAATTGTCAAGTTTTTCGTGAGCAATCTCAGTTCGATCCTCGAAATATGACAATTGAAAGCGACGAACAAAAGTGGCGACTATAACCAAACGTCAACATTATTTTTATTATGAACATCACTTTATCTTTACTCTGCTGCACTAGTGAAATTTCCCAAATATTGCAAACTTTATTCTTATCTATTAATGTCTCTTTACTCTTTATTTATACCGTACATGCTCATTAACACTTCGGTGAATGATTGTAGCCAACGAGCACCTTTGTTTACACTAGTCATTGGCCGAAGTAGGCGACCGACTGCATTTTATGATCGACTAGCCATGTTGTGTAATGATACAGCAATATATTTAGCAAACGCGTCATATTCATCTTCTTTTTTATTTTGGAATTTGATTTCCATTAGTAAATTGTGCTGTTTTTGGAAAACAGAAACAATGACTTCATGCTTAGAGTTTTTCTTGATCCTAGTTTAGATTCTAGTTTTTTCATATCATGAGAAATATTCTTTTCCATCCACTCGTTGTGCACAGCTAATTTAGGTAAACCTGTCATCGCCTGTGCTTTCACTGAGACTAACAACTAAACAAAGTCATTGGCCGACCGTACGAGTCTTTCGCCATTGCGTTCAACTACCATGACTAGATCGACCGAGGCTGTTTACATTGGTTGATGGCATGCGGTGACCAACTCGAACGATTGGTTGACAAATATGTGTTAACACACCCTCAACTACAGTCTGCCTTTTAATTTTACATTTACGAGCAAATTATATATAAATTCATTTTAAATCATCTAACTCACTCCAATTGAGCCCCTTTCCTCTCTCATTTCCACTCGCCAACCCCACGTACCTGATTCTCAGTGGCACCCAACTTGTACTTCTTCTTGTAGCTCTCGCATCACATCTTCACTTGCGCTTGTGTCCTTGGTCTACTCTTATGCAGGGCTTGTTCGCTTCCATATAGATAGTGGACCATACAAGTTGTAATAATGTATTTATAAATTTAGAAAAGGCTGTTAAAATATATTGGAATAAATATTCTAAATATTAATCAATTTTCTTCATATTCATCTAACAATTAAATATAATGATATGTTAATAATTATTACTGTTATATAATTTATATTATTGATCTGTTCAAAAACAAATATAATATTATACATTTAATGCTTCATAAGTTAATTTAAAAGTAGATACACTTATCTATCACCTTTCATGGCGATCGGCTTCCTTAACGTTGCTACAAAAACTCCATCAATGGCAAAATGTGGTTTTTAATACGAGGTTTCCATGGACCGAGGTTCGTACAGCATTAGTATAACCAATTACTTGTGCAAAATGGCTAATACAAAGCCAGGCTCCCAACCAATAGAATGAAGGCTGGATGAAAAAGTTTTAACTAAAATGCAAATACATGATTTTAGTGTGTTAATTTATTTATTTCTATAGTATTTAGACAATGAAAGATGAACTCGTTGCAATAAAAATAATGTAATTAATCCAATGTGCACAATTAAAAAAATGTTATGAAAATATTTAAGTGTGTAAGAAAACATATTAACACAAAACAACAACAACAAAACATTTAATATTTAAGTGTGGAAGAAACACAAAGGTGATTTCAATTGTTTTATTAAACTTCATCCCATCGAATAAACAAGTACTCTGTACATAACTTTTTCTAACATCCTTTAATTGGTGACAGTATTTAGACTTGTAGTCCAACATTCCCACCAAAAAATAGTAAACACAAAATGAAGAAAATAATTGCAGACAAGATATTATTAGCCAAATTAAGTTACACAAATACATGTAATTAAGAACCACACAGAATTCAGTAACACATTTCATTCAAATAAAACAAACATGTTAAATATTAATTACGAAGATGAAAAAAATAATAAATAAAAACTATTCTTAACTTTAAATAAAGAAATCATAAAATTAAAATATAAAATTGCAAAGTTTCCATGGAGCGAGGTTCGTGTTGTCAATCAACATCCTGTCCTAATTGTCTGTTGGACGTAGGTCTCCCCAAATTTGTGTACAAATGGAGGTAATATCCAGAACCGCCGCACTATGTAGATGCAGCACGGTCTCGAGGTTCGTATATTTGTATGATCAAAAACATGTTTTGAGATGACGAACTGGTAGCTGTCTGAAAATACCAATGATGCCTCGTCCCTGTATTTTATTTCGTTAACGTTTTTTCCATTTTCATTTTGAGTCGATTTTCTATTTTTTTTATGACACAGTCAGTAGTAATTTCAGAATTCTCTTATGCTACAATGAGCAACAACACACCAAACATTTGTTCTATTAATGATGGTGCTGTTATTTTCCGAGCTGGTGGTTTGCTGGATGTGTTGGGTGTCTTGCAACGTTTCCAAAAAGCAGGAACATATTTGTGCGTGCCATTCCGCAATAGCAGATCAAAAGTCGAAAACCGTTAGTTATAACATATACATTACATATATACATATACAAAGACACACTCGCATTTATATGCAAACACATATATATATACACATATATATATATATACATATATATATATATATATATATACATATATATATATAAACTTTCAGATGACCCAATTTTTCAAGTTCTGGTATGCATAAATACAAGACATGGTAAATTTTCCAACTCGTGGGTGGCCTCAATAGCATCATCTTATTAAAGCATATTTATTAAAAAGTAAAAAAACGGAGACCTGATTTTTTGGAATATCTATATGAGAATACAAATTTCATGGATTTTTTGGCACCTTAACATATTATGAAACCTTAACATACTTTGATGTGGTTTTCACTATATTACAGACTAAACCTTCACAAATATTTAGTGATATAGAAGGCCAAGTCTTCATAGTACGAAGCCAGAACCACGTGACTATGGATGGATGTAACAGTAAGAAACATTTACACATCTAGTAACATTGCAGACAAGAATGGCATTAAATGTATTGATTACATTTTAAAGCTTATTGTTTTAAAAGCCTTCATTTCATTTTCAAAGTTATTAACGTAAAATCACCCAATTACAACCGCCTCCCTTAATTCGGCTATTCACTTTTGTCAAATTTTAGTCATATGCTTGAATTTTAAACCTTTAACAGGCTAGAAAACGTAGGAGGACTTGTAGCTATCCTAGTGCTATAGAGACGTATGTTAAGTTCTTCATCTTTTGTTTAGTGTCAATTTGTCATTCAGAGCGCTGCACGTTTTTATTGGTCTGTCAAAATACAGATTTACATAAATAGAGTATATTCCGAAAATGTAATCTGTTTGCAGTTAGTATAGTGTTTTCTTTTACATATTTATTGTTAAAACGAAGTTTATAACAACAGGAAATTGTTGTCGGGAATAAGAATTATGCAAAATTAGTAAAGTTCAAAAAACGACCAGTGACCAACATATTACATATTAATTGAAAAAAAAATAAATATAACCGTTATTAACCTATCTCCCTAAATTAGTTAATTATTTGAGAAACTTTAATTTTTTTTAACAAAAATTTTCTATTTAAACAAGATATGACACAGGAGAGTATTGTGGTTATTGTGTAGTTTTTAGTAAATAGTATACACAATAGACTTATTTCAAAGTGAACTTCTTTCAATAAAAGTAAGTTATACAAACAATTTAAAAGTCGTCGGTTATTAGGTCCAACAATCTGCTACTTTTCTTGATTCCGACCGAATGCTAGTTCTTTTAAATTAATTTAGTTTCACATTAACTTGAATATGTATATATTAAGCTTTACTTCTCATTTCAGTTTATCTAGTAATGGAATGAAGGAAAGAGATTATTTTATTCAAAATAATCTGTAAATGAAGGTGTTAAAAACTAAATTAATATCTATCAGAAAGGCTTCAAAAGCTTGCAATATTTCAAAAACTACACTTATTGATATATTAAATAAAAAATATACTAAGAGTGGGACAACAGGAGCCCAACTCTTACGACTGCCGAAGGGGAGGACCCATTACAAAAATGGGTAATTGAAATAAGCAATTGAATGGGTGTTTCCAATAACAAAATAAAACTAGTGGAGTCTGTTACTAAATTTTTATATTACTAAATATTTTATATTATTAAATATTTTTATGTTACTAAAATTATTTAAATAGTTTTCAAAACATCATCCAAATATTTGAAGCAGTGTGCCTCACGCATAAACATCCTGTAGAGCTGCTGTAAATGAAAAAAAAATTGAAAATTGGTTGGGCGATGTTCGTTCTTACCTAACAGGGAATAACTTTTTAGATTTAATGCTTGATTCACGAAGAATTATTTTTAATAGCGACAAGAGTGGCTTTTATTTGATAACAAGAAAACAATCAAATTAAGGGCATTGTAGAACTTATAACGATAGAAAAGAATATTTAACTATATTGATTACAGTCAGCGTTCATGGAAGACTGCCTCCACCTACGGTTTTGTATCCTTACAAAAGAATGATACCCCCTCTATTCATAATGTTTACCCTAAGACTGTACAGAAGAAAGTCAGATGATAACCTAAGTGCAGCTTTCTACGAATATGTAGCAAACGTTTTACCCCTAGTTGGAAAAAATTAAAATTCACCTTAAAGTGATATTTTCCATCGACGGTCATTCTTCACACATAAATTTACGTATAACAGAATTTTGTAAAGAAAATGGTGTGACGTTAACTGTTTTTTATCCTAATGCTATTCATCGGCTGTAACCTCTTGGCTTGATGTGTTTCATCCATTAAAAATATATGGTGAATAATATGTTCATAAACGACCAATAGGGAACTGTGGACAAAAGTTGAGCTGTGAAGATTTCACAAAAATTCTTGAACAATCAAATAGTGTAGTGCTCACTTCATACTCGTGGTCTACTGCTTTTTGATGAAAGTAACGTCGATTAGTCAAAGAAATCAATACGACTTTACGTGAAGATATATCAGCAGTAAAAGAAACTGATGAAAAAAAATGCAAAAGCTGATCAGACAGAACTTAGTGGACTTTTTAAATTTTGGAGAAAACTTAACCAATATGATCGTAATATTAGATTACAAAATAACAAAATTTTAAATTTAAGCAACATTTCTCAAAATATCACAATTTTTGAATAAACGATGAAAAAATTGAAGGAGAAATTGTCCTCATAACATAACAACATTATCAAGTGCACCACCTCCTGAAAATCAAGTCAAACAAACATCAGTTAAAAGCAAAGATTAGAATGGAAAATCCGAAAATCCAACGTCTGAAAAATGCTCTTCCTTGGTCTGAAGAGAATATAAGAAAGACAAAAGTAACTAACAATACATATTCAGCGACAAAAAAAGACGACAAGTTCCTACGGTTGCAATCAACGAAGAAAAAAACAAAACCTAATAAAGACCGAACTGATGAATCCGCCATATATATCATTATTCAAAATAAATCAGAAAACCAAGAAAATGATACTGACATTCTAAACAAAAACAAAAAATTTAATAAACGAGAGATTCTTGTCAGTTAAGTGACGAGTGAATTTATCATAATTCGTTAGATAGAAGTCTTGCAGGAAAAACATTAGAGGTAAACAACGATACTGTAGAAGTGAAAACAATGAAAATGTGTTCAAATAATTGGAAGTGGCCAGACTGCAACAATGTGTACGAATACAAAGTTGAAGATGTTATATGTGTGACTAATATTCCAACCTTAACAAATAGTCTAGGAATATACGATGTTCCAAAATTTTTTATTAAATAAATGCTTACATTACTTTCTATCTTGCACAGATGTGTCAATGAATTATGGACTTTATTATAAAATACACAAAGTATAACTCTCAATTGAAATTCAAATAGGTCATTAATAGATATATCAGTGGTTGCAACAATGAAAGTGTAGGTATTGTTATTCATTTAATTTAAATACTAAGTAAATACAAAAAAAAATATTTCTTGCTAAATTCAGTTATATGAGAATTAATGTTTACGAGTGACACTTCACGGTTTATTATTTCATCTACCAGAGGTCTAGTACAACTTAATATAAAACGATAGACCTATAACGGTCTGAATTTGGTAGTTTCACTTTACCTAATTAATTTTGTAGTTACATTAGATATGAAGAAATGGGATGTGTACAATTATCTCAAATTTAAATAGGTAGGATGTAGTACTTGAAAGTATTAAAGTTATTATTCCTTCACGTTTTGATTAGAATCAACACTTTTGACAGAATCAAAACTATTACATTGTTACTTACATGTATAATACAATATCATAGTTACCGATTAGCAATATGTTTTGTATAAAAATGCATTGAAGTTAAGGATAGGGTTAAAATTAATATACAAAATTTATTTCTTCAAGAGATAATGAAAAATTGATTTAATTAAGGACTCAAATATAAATGGATGCAGTGAATAATTAATTCACAACTTCAATGAAAATTCAATTCAATTTTTAATAGTTAGTAACTAATCTATTATAGGTACACATTACAGTGTCAAGATAGAGAGATACAAGAGTAAAATAATAACTTTTTGACCATATTGTTCTCAATGTAAACAATAATATAATATTCTAATGAAACCTTTTTTTTACCTTTCATCATAAAAAAACGAATATTGCGAAATTGGACAAAAATAGCATTCACTGTTGCAAGCGAAGTTGAATAACCAGTTTATCATTCGGTGACTGCATTACCGTGCAATAAAACGTTTTTTAGATTTTCCTCAAGTGCTTTTAGTAACGAAACGATAATAACATTGAAAATAATAAATACATAGACGACTTACCATTAAACGATAAAGGTGACCAAGTCGAGTACAAACGAAGTGATTCATTCACGATAAGCAACAAGTTTTAATTCAAATATAGAACAAGTTTTCCTAACTTTTTAATTGTTCAACTGAATATTTTTCACTTTACCAACGAGTCAACAAATGAAATAGATAAATGCCATTTATATTCTGATAATTTTTCCGACACGATCTCAGAAGACAGCACATAATGCACGTATTAAAATAAATATTACCGTTTACACTTTGAAAGTTTCCGTTTGAACTCACTGAAATATTTTGACAATTATTTTTTTTCTTTTCAAGCAAAATGGACATGGGAAAATGTTGAAGAAAACAATGACTTCAGAAATACAATGGCCTATTTTGACTTTGAAAATTGATTTAATATTTTTTTATACATTATTGATGGAACTTCATATTTCACATCTATATTTACGTTTGTAACTTTTTTTGAGATATATTTAAAAAAAAACAGTAAAACTATATAGAATGATAAAACCTATATCATCCTTATAGGTTATAACCAATGTAATATAAAAATAAAAGTCAAATAATAAAAGTGTCGGGGATAAATTTTTTATTGAAAATTATGCTCAAGTGAGTTCTTTTCTTGTAAACTCACTTATTAATTCTGTTGCTAGTTAAAAAGTCAGCTTATATCAGTTCTTATAATTCTTTATATACTTTAAGTTGGTAATGATTTGATATTAAATTCAATTTTGATAATTTACTTATTGCAAAATTTTCAATAACTCTATCAACGATAAATAAATTCTTCCAAATTGATTAATTTTTTTTCAAATACATTCTTAGGACCATATAGAGCAATAAATTAAAATTGATGTTTTTGATGAATTAAACTGTTTCTTTTCGCAAAAAGCATAAGTAACATTTTATGTACGAGAATTTAAAAATAAGTTTATTGATTTTTGTCAAGGTCAGATTAAAGGAGTTTTTAATAAATTGTCCCTATAATAAATTGATAATTCCAGTGATACATTTATTTACAATATTAACATCTTTAAATTAAACACTTACAAAATGTTACAACAAAAGTTAAATTGTTTTTTAAGAAAAAGCAAAACATCGAAATTGTGACGGTAACAGACAAAATATTTACTATTGCCTAAAACTTCTAAATAGATTCTTTTAAAAAAAATTGACGAAACAAAAATTATGTAAATTGATTAATTAATAAAATAAATAGATACTTAATGGGAATAACCAGTTATTTCAAAATCTGTTTTAGATATGGGAAATTATTGTAAAAAATTATCAATGTTATTTTTTTTCTAAATAATATTCCTACAAAAACTTGCAATGGAATATTTCTCTCAAACGGTACACATCGAATGTTTTAGCAAGTACTATGATTCTAGAAAAGTATAATTACTTTATGGTAATACAAAAAGAATAGATGCGCGCCTTTTTTTGACGTTGCGTTTGTTTGGTGATTGTGAACTTGGAAAATGTTTTGTTATTTGAAACTTAGAACTGGTGTAATGCTTACGGTCCGCGATACGTTTAATAGTTTCTGTTATAATTTAATTGTATTTGTGTATCGTGAGATTTTATTATATGTTGCTCCATATTGCTGGTATTTTAGAGTTGAATAACGCGTGTAACAGTGCAATATAAAGTGGGTTGCGTGTTGTTTTCTTTGGTTTTAGTGTTTTGTGTTTTTTTTTGTTTTTGTGTCAGCTGCCGTTCTACTGCCGAAATGTTCACTCCGTTTTCATTCACTAACGAAAATATTCAGGTGAGAGCATGTACAACTTCTCTAGAGCAACCATCTACAACTCCTATTTCATATTAGGGGGGTATTTTCTGAGTATGATAGATGCCAGCTATTTATCGTGTTGCGTCAGAGTAGTAGTTCACAACTCCTCTGTGCAAAAATAAAAAAGGTTTATTTTAGAGTAAGCTAATATTGAACAAGAATACTTGTTAATAATTAACTATCAGTTTTGAAGTATCTGATGTTCATAGCTATCGTGATGTATAGAAAATATTTGTTTAAATTTTAATCTCTCATATTTACCCTATTTTCCGATTATAAATGATGGAATAAGTCAATTTGCCCCCGCATGGATCGTGTTCATTTTGGACACATCAAACGATACTAATATAAATATGATTTTCTTAAAATTAAAATATTTTAGCGCTCGTCTACAACGGCTAACAATGAACAATTTACGAATGATTTGCATCTCTTGAACGACTGAACTGGTTTTAATAAAATAAATATGCGTTAAAAGTATCGTGGAGGAATTAACAAAGATCTGAAGTAATAATTATACCAAAAAAACCACTTTACATTATGATTTTTTTAAATATATATTTGACATAAAATATAATAAATGTTCATTACTTTTTTTAATATATCTAACATATTAGTACAACCATAAATGATGTTTTTGTATAACTCTTTACGATGTACAATTTTTAATGTTTATTTACGATATACACTAGAAGAGAAAATGAAGAGATCATCAAAATTTTTAAAATAGTTTACTGATATTCAAAAAATGTCAAAAAATACTAACAAAGAAGCCTTTTAAAGTTTGAACATTCTAGTTTTGAATATGTAAACGAATTTTTTCATTCTGCAGGATATCTCACTTTTTAAAATATGATTTGATGAAAAATTTAAAACATTTTCTAATGACTTCAAACAGTCATACGAACCGAGGTAAATTTTTTGATAAATTTTAATAGACTTCTTGCTTGATCGCACTTTTTTCCTCTTCAGTAAAGCATGCCTCATTTACGTGAATAACAATTATTTATTTTATTATATAGTTCATTTAGTTCCGGCCGTTAAGCAGATAATAATATTTTTTAAATTGCGACTACTATCACCTCGTACAGCCGAACGGTAAGGCGCTGAGGGCTACTGTTCCATTAAAATTGTCTGTATATATTGTAATGTAATTGCCACGTCTGAAATTACCATTATCCTCTTTCTTATCCGCCTTCAGCGTATCTTCAGCTATTTCTTTCAAGATCGAAATGTAAATAAAAATATTTTTAAAAGTACTTCAGGTCACTTACAAGTGAACTTCTTTACGTTGAATTTCCTTCTTTATACGTGTCGAATGTATACATGTTCTTTATTCATACGAAACTGGAAGATCCAATTTGTTAGCGGGTAGTGATTATTTTGTTAACAATGCGGCAGAAATCCGACAACAGCTTTGAATCATCATCTCGTCAAGTCAATATGTTCAGTTCAGAAATTATTATTCAAGTTTTATTAAATAATGCCCAAACTGCCAGACTAAATGTGAGGCCGGCGGGAACATTTCGGTGACGACTGTACCGTAGGTATCCGAGCAGTTAATTTTATATTACTTAAATGACCGTCGTGTCGCTCTAAATGTAATAATTAATACTGTTATGACAACGCTGTAATTTGTACAGAAAATATCGAAGCGGATGGAAAATGTATGTGTCGTTCGGTCAAGGAGCATCCAAGCGGTATTTAAATGGCTGTCGCTTCGAATTTCACCGTTATTGTTCTGTGATTGGTTGAAGTATGCAATATTATAAGCGTTTAGCTTCATGCATGTAACACTTACGAGATTTAAAAGGAAAACATAAATTTTTCTCAAAATGTCTGCCGCCACCATTTTTTCAATATTTGAATGGCTCCTAACTCGTTATTATTTTGCGACAGATTAAGGTGTGAGCCTGTAACATTACGAGGATCTACGTGAAATATTGCTTCACTAAAAAGTGATTAAATACATCTAAAACTAGCAGATCAAATTTCTAAGCGGATAGAGTTTGCTTGGTTTAGACGGTGCCACGGGCGTTCGTTCGTTAGCGGCTTTATAACGGCAACTTATGAAGTTTGTATTTTCGTGCGGCGCTGAACTGTTGTTCGGGTGGCTGTGAGAGATTGCTCTCGTAGCAGTAAGTCCGTCATAATTAATATATCTGAAACTTAAAGTACGATTTCGATTTGGTTAAAAATCCATCAAGTTTTACACGAGTGAAGGTAGACGCTTGTAATTTTTGAAGTATACAAATATGTACCTTTGTGTGTTATGTTGTAACTGTAATAGTTAAATTCAGAACGTATATGTATATGTGTATATATGTGTGTATGTATATATGTATTTATATATATATATACATATATATACATATATATACATATATATACATATATACACGCACGCAAGCACCCACACACACACACACACTCTCGCACCCACACGCACATACACACATTAAAATACACGCTGGACATCAAATTGTAACTGGTTGAATTAAATGTCACAAATATTACAGACGTGAAGCAAGACGCTTGTCATTTTTCAGACAGATGCCTTAATATGTTACATTGTAACGATAATAATCAAATTAGGAGCGACGGCCATATAAGCATAAAATAAACGTTATTGACTTTCACAAAACCCATCGCACTATTTCACATAATTGTTTCGACAATTGCACGTCACAATGTAGTAAAAGGAATTTTGAAACATCGCAAGTTGCAAATTCAATATTTCTACCGGACACCCGCGGTCCAGCGGGCGCAATCATTTTCTACACGTTTAGCAATTTTGCCTTCCGGTTTCAAAGTCAGTGAAGCTGAATGATTGTTATTTTTCTGGATGCTTCATATATTTAGAGACGTAACTTTACAGCTGATAAATTAATGGCAGCCAGCTAGTGCAGAGCGGCGATCGTTTAAATTATAGGAAACAACGGAATATTGACTACATTGAAAGTCTACTGACGCCTAAGCCGCTAAGACTGGTTGAAATTTCTTAATCTTTCACAAAACCACGCCACTCAACTAAATCAGAATGTTTGCCAAAATACTGGAAAACAAACGTTGATCGTTCCGAAACCCTGCGAACGCATTACGTCTGTTTCGTAAAATATCGGAAGTCATACGAGTGTGGTATTGTAATCGTATAGTAATATATATCTCTCACAAAACTTATGAATGTTTTAAATTCAGAGCGATGGATATTTAAATTACGGATTGATTGCTTGGAAATTATTAAGGGGTGGGTTCTGAAGGTTAGGGTTTAGAATTAATAAAAAAATATTTAAGAAAAGTTTAGATGCGTTTATAAGTATTAAAAGTATTTCTCTCTTGCAGTTGGAAGTGTAGATGGCAATACAAAACAAATATTAAGCTTTTGATTCCGAACGTTGTGGGGTGGGTCTATATGTCCACGTAAATTATTAAATTTAAACAAAACATTTTTAAACGATGTTTTTTTCCATTTCAATCAATTTTGTTTCGTTCATTTGACCTTTCGGAACTTCATTTACATTTGCCGAACCCCGAAATTAAAGTGGGCATAATAATCGATCAGCATATTTCCGAATCTCCCCTCATTGCAAACTGCATATTCCAAGTAAAAGACAATAACCGAATAAATATTTCTGTCGTGAATACTTCTGTGAAATAAGTTTCAGTGAAATGTGACTTGCAATTACACCTCACTCCCCTGAAAACTGAAGCCTGCTCATCAGTTAATACAGATATCTCCCTGTCAACCCACTCAGTGAATTCACTTCAACGCACTAACGACGTTTCAAATCTACTCCGAATTTCGCATCTCAGCAACGAAGAAATTAATTTCTTACGATGTATGTTCTCGATATTCCGATATATTACACTGCCTTCAGATCAATTAAGTAAACGAATGCCGCGTTGCGCTTGAAATTAGTACAACTTCGAATATACAAATCCATACCGAATCCTACAGAGTTCCCGAATGTCACAAACACGACGTAAACGATCAAATAAATAAAATGTTGAATCATGATATAATCAGACCCTCTATGTTACCTTGGTCATCTATTTAGATATGTCCGAAAGAATTAGACGCCTCAAGCGGAAGGAAATGGCGAGTAGTTACTGATTACAGCAAATTAAACGACATCACTACTGATTCTTATCCGATACCTCAAATTTCCGAAATCTTGATCAATTAGGTAAAAAAAATATTTGTCAACACGTTTCCGCTTCAGGTTTTCATCAGATACATATATCTGCTGAAGACCGAAAACCTCATTTAGTGCTTTTTGGTAAAAAAACGCGATTTTCACTTTTCACCGCCTTATGAATTCAGCTCTCTCCGGCATTCGAGGCATTCGATGCTTTGTCTATCTAGACGACGTCGTTATTTACTCTAATGACCTGAAATCACACACACTTATACTCCATTCAAATTGAAAAGAGAATGTTTATAAACAATGAAATTTGACGGTTCAGCTATTGTAAACCTTTTTCTTACATTCACATTAGTAATTTAATGTGGATATATTTAGTATGGATGATTACAAAAATATATTTTTTATTAGTGTGCATATTTACACGTAACTCATATAGGTTATATTTTATATTTATGAGAAATTCAGATAAGTAAGATGAAGTGTTTCGAACAATTTAAAAGTATTACTGTTACATAAAAAAAAACATAATAAAATAATACCAAAAATTTCGATAGAAATAGTCGTTTAATTAAAAATTCAGTTATACAGAAAATTATTACAAAGTAATCGCAAATACTTAATTTCTGAGTAAACATTAAAATATTTTTTAAAAAACGAAATAATGTATAAAAATACACGAAATACAATAACATTTCACAGACAAAATACACTGCATACATATACAATTACATCACAATGCATCTGGACTTCACGCCGATATCCAAAGATGGTTGTGCCTAATGCTAGTGCCGGCGAGGCCGGCCTTTGCCGATATCGCTGAGAAGTAGTATTACAGAACATATCATATATTACACAACATATTAGCAGAATTTATTCATTATAAATCTATCTATTACATCGTATATCTACAGTAATTACATCGTATATCAACAATAACAATGTTCGTTCAGCCACGCCGCGGGGCTTATTAAATGACATTGCTCCAAGTAGAAATCTTTTGACATCGTTTAATTTAAAAGTTGTGTTTTCTTTCGCCACATAGCATTTCTTTTGTGTCCAGGTCATTTTGATTCTGTTTATTTTACAGTGATATGTATTATTGAACAGCTGTATAGGTACGGTCCTTAGAAGAACATTCGCCATTTTAATTACACTCGTACTTAAAAATATCACACATTTAACACAACGAATTTAACATTATAAAAAACATAATATAATAAACTTAATATAATACAAAATATTTTTATGAAACACCAAAAATTTAGAGAGCAATATTGGAGAATGAGATGTACGGACGTCTCCCGCGATTTGTCATCAAGAATAATCTACGAAAATATCCATCGAAATAAGAGTAAAAGTTCAGTTATTATAAAAACATTATCCTAAAGTACGTATGTAATTTGTAGGCTACACTGGAGAATATTTTAGTACCAACGCTTATTGGAAAAGTAAATAACATGTCACAATGTTTGTTTAATTGTCTACGCGTCAAATATAACATAAGTATATCTGTATATAATGCCATCAAATCTAGAAATATAGCAGCGTAAGCTGATACATTGTCACTATCTCACTCTAACGCCTTATAAAATTAATGAATGGAATGTATGCTCCAGGCTTTTTCAGCGTCGAAATTTTGGTTATTTTAACTAAATGTTTGAAACACCTGCTAATTCCGCGAAAAACATGGATGGTTGTCCTTTTTTATCTTGTAAAATTTCACAATTCGTGTCAGTAAAATAATGGTGTAATACTTGTATTTATAACATTTTTATAGTGAAACTGTCTGAAGTTAATATTTTGATTATGTGCATAGTTCTATAACACTCTGCGTACAATATAATGAATTTTAAGAAAATATAAATTTGTGCCAACCATATTTTAACTGTCAAATTCCATTGTTTATAAACATTCTATATTGAAATTGAATGGACTATAGATCATATATCTAACGTTTTTCAAAGACTACAAAATTTCATTGTAAAACTTCAACCCGACAAATGCGAATTTTTACGCAGAAAAGTCACTGATTTAAGCTACATAATAATTGAAAAGGACGAAAACCGAATCCTGAAAAAATTAAATCAGAAGGACGATCTTTCTTGGTCTCGTGTCCTACTATCGAGGATTCATCCCCGACTTTTCAAAATTAGCAAAAACCCTCCTGAAATAGGATGTGACATTTTTATGTAAAAACGAGCACCAACTTGCCTTCGAAACTTTAAAATCTAAGTTAATCTCTGCCCCTTTACTCGTCTATTCAGTTTTTACGAGATCTTTCGTACTAACCTGTGACGCATCTAACTACGCCATCAGCGCGATTCTTTCACAAGGGGAAATCGGCAAAGGCTGACACATTGCATTTACTTCTCGATCACTTAATAAGTGTGATGCAATCTTGATACGAAAGAAAAAGGGTTATTAGCCATCACCCTCGATTGTAAAACCTTCCCACCATATCTCTCTATCTTTATATTCGATATTGTTACTGCTCATCGCACTCTGAAGTGGTTATTTAACCACAAATAGTAAACTTCAACGGTGGCGTTTAAAATTAGAAGAATATTATTATAGAATTGTGTATAGAAAAGGACGATTAAACTCTACGGTTGACGCTCTCTCTCGTTATCCTGTAAACCCCGTTCGACCTGACAGCAACGATACTCAGGTTCCATACTCAAATCCTTCTGAACCCATACAGTTGAACCTCACTCTGATTCAGAAAATTTTGGTCCCTTAATTAACATCCTCGATGAATCGTATTTCAAATTATTGGAATTCTTATCAGAAAAATCACATTTTGATACGGTCATAATCGAATAAAACGACAGTCTACTGAAAACACAACAAAAATCAATCGCAATTGCAGTATCCCTATATTTAGACGAATGCACACCATATATCGAGTAAATCCTAGGAAACTGTGAATTCTCAAGAATTAATGAAACAGAAAGTACGCTACACTGAAAATAAATAATAAAACATACTGCTTACTGTTCATAATTTCGATTCTCCCTCATACACTGACATATTGGGAACTCTAAAAAACTTAGGAAATGAATTCCTGATATGTTCCACTGAAGCTGTAGAGGAATTGGCAATTTCAGATTTCAGAAACACTTTCGATAAACGCTGGTATATAAAACCGTACAACGTTGTCCCGTGTATATATAAAAGTCAAATTACATTTCCTTCACTAAGAGAAATTCCTAAAATTTTGAAAGACAATCACGACATTCCTATCGCCGGGTACCTCGGCTCATCTAGAAAGTATGATAGAATAAAAGAACAGCTACACTGGAAAAACATGCGAACAGATATCGAAAATCACGTAAATAAATGTCCCTCGTGCCAAGTAAATAGGCACTGAGAAAAGTAAATCGCGCACCCGCGCAAATCACGAGCACTCTAACGTTGGCAAAATACGTGAATGAATATATTCTGATTATATGAACGACCCTGTCTGCTTTTCAGCTTGACTATTGTGTCGAAAAATTATTGTTGAGAGCTAAATTCATGGCGTCGTTAAATACGCTAGGAAATAGTGTAACCACATTATCTGTGAAGGTCGAGGACATAATAAACGCTGTAATATTTAGCAAAAATAACGTCTTATACCCATCGATTATTTCACCAAAACAACTCTATCAAGATAATTTAGCCGAGGATTACAGAATTACACCTAGCTTAAAGTCATTACCTGTATCCTTAGATTTAGATAACATTCATATCTTAATTAACATATCCGAAACGTTAAGCTATTATTACCGTAATAAAATTGTATTTGTATTAAAGATACCGTTAGTTAACGTTCTCCAATTTAATTTGTATCGTAACCTACCATTGCCCATAGCATGTAATGTAACAAATTCCAAAACCTAACCATTATACCTTCAAATATATATATATATATATATATATATATATATATATATATATATATATATATATATATATATATATTTGGTGTAACTAAAATAAGAACTATTTTTTGTAACTTAGAAACTGTAAAATGGTTGATAATCAATTCTATTTATGGGACGTGACTAACATACCAAGTTTCTTGCTTCTATTCCAAAGTAGTGTGAAACTAAATTTCTTTATGGAAATTTGGTAACTTAAAAAACGACAAATGGATTTTCATCATTTCTCAAAAAACAATAATTTCGGTAGATCCCGTAAAGAAAATGTTTTTCAAAATGATATAATGGGAACTGATAACTCGATACATTTTAAAGAAAGACGGTTACTTGCCAAATCCGATATTAAAATTACAGCCAACTCAATTGAATTAAATTTTGACGTAATGAATGATACACGTTGCGATACATTAAAATCCGAAGAACTTAAATTTGATACACCAGATGTAAAAGTAAAGAGTATTAACTTCGACTCGTTTGAAGAAAACGAAAAAGTATTTTAAAAAAATCACTAATAATTTGGACTCAATAGATAAATCTCACATTTTAGAATATGGGCAATATTATTCAAATACCTAACACTATATGTATATTATTAAGCATTGTACTCTACATTAGCTATAAGATTTATAATTGTAAATTTAAATGTAAAAAAATATACAGTTAGACTTGTACCTAACCCGAATAATGTAGAATCTGATCGTGCCTCTGAAACAACTCAGTCAATCTCTCGGTACCAATACCTAGATTTAGAACCTCTATGATATAAACTTACGCAAGGATGGGTGTAAGTTTAGTCTTCAACTGGGGAGCTGTTATACTCTGTACTTGCTAGCAGTGATGCTCTCACAGCACCTCTCTCGTGATTCTCATGTTAACATGGTAGAGCATCTGGATCTCAGAGCATCACATTATTATAACAAAGCCCTGTTACCAGCTCGACAGCAAATTCCGTTCCCAGATGCCTCAGCATTTCACACCATTTATAAACCCTAGACGGAAGCCCCGCGGGGTTCAGTCATCTAAGTTCTATCCAGTTCTTAGTCCGCGTCAGTCGTAATCCAGATACGAGCAATTAAAGTCTAACTCAATATTTAATAAAAATAAAAATAATGATCGATTCTTAATAATCCGTTAAGTAATAAAATTCAAGAATTGTTTTTTAAAAAAACAAATCTTGAAGTAGACATAACAGTACGCACACGTGTCGTCGTAAACCCATCCGTTGTTGGGTAATAGCATAGTTGATCATTAAAAATGTCTTAAGGCCCCGTCGGGCCGTACAGGCCGCAGGGCCGCTGGTATGATGTAATTAGTGCAGCATCAAATATGTATCTTGACCTCTTTGCGTCATTGTAAACGATGCATAGAGGTCGAGCTGTGAAAGAAGTCTTTTACAATTCTTCATTCGAAAGGGGAACATGAGGCATCCTTCAGAAACAAAAACAAGCCCGCTCCGACTGTTTGAATACGAGTTACCTAATGCGTTTCAAGTTCCAAAATATAATTTTGAAACGAGACAATTTTTGTATTTTTTTAAGACTATATACTTTCAATCGAATCGCTATCGGCGCACTGTAACCGCCTCCTGGTACATAACTCATTTCAGACTCAGCAGACATTTACTGCCTCGGGACGACGAAAATTTGAAAGGTTTTCGATGATTGGATTGAAGATAGAAGTAAATATTTAACGACTAACTCTTTCGCACAGCGAAATGTATTGTCAGTCGTGGTGATAATTACTTTATAACTTTGCAATAAATAAAGTCGTATTGCAAAATATATTTAGTGACTTTTATATGAAAACTGTTTATGTACATTTTTGGTTTCGTTCGTCTTTAATTTATAGATCAGATACTACTTGTCAAATTTAGATTAACTGAACACTTAAATTGAGTCACTCATATAGGTACATATCACATACACTAGATTCAAGTTTTAATAAAGTGCCAAATAATCGATTTTCGTGAACAATACATCGAAAATAAGGACTTGTGTACAGTTCACAGCATCAGCACCATCTACCTGCTGCGTCTTTCCTGAATTAGAGAAACTGATGATCTGAATTTGATTCGTCTGTAATACGGCAGATGGCGCTCCACGAGATATGAATGGAGCGTACAAATGTTGTCATTTTATTGCCGATGCAATAGCAAAATGTTCGGTAAGTATTTTTTTTATTGTTGTGTATGCTTTTTTAAATCTTCTACATGTCTTTTTATATCTGCAAGTTCAATATAATCGAGTATATCCACTGTAACTTGTGTTTAATGACGATATGTTGTTTAATTGAGTAAAATTAAACCATGTATAAACAAGAATAATTAGTTTTATTTAAAAGGAAAACTGTAAAACTTGACGTGCACGCAAACTGTAGGAGATATAAAATAAATGTTGTACTTATTCCAGACGAGTTCAGTCATTTGAATTAAAACATTCACGAGACTTCAGTTTTAGTCCCGTGAATGTTTTTACCGATTCTACCGTGAAGAAACTTCATAACTTCAATAACGTTAAAGCGGACGACGATCGGTTCGATCCGATGGCTATGGAACGAGAGCCATCTGGGCGAAGCGTGCACTAGTGCGACGTACGAGCGCCATCTTACGGCGGACTTCGTGATACTATTCCTCAGTTAGTCGAGCACCGCAGCCATCCTGTCGTTAGCCCTGTTATTACGTAGTTATGAATTGTTTTCAATTATTTTATGGATGTTATAATAATAAATCCACTATCGCCGTCGAAAATGGACTATTTTCGTTAAGTTGTAGAGTTTCCGAGACCTAATGACAGAACAACAAGAGCCAATGACGACAGCTGCACATCGAATAATCGCTATTTAGCTAGTAAGATTGCTTCTGCGGATATCTAAATGTCGCTAACATTTTCATTGAAACTCGAGAGTGAACGTTTCGCCCAATCCTTGTTTGACATTTATTTAATTGTTGACCGATTTGCTGTTCGCCGATCCGAGCCTAGCACGATTTAGACAATCGAAATTCATAACGCTTTAAGTGCCTGTGTTTTGTTAGTTAGTGTATTATTTCATATTCTTTCCCAGTATAGCAATATTGGGCATACAAATATTTCTCCCTTTCCCGTTGCGGTTTTCATTTTGTCTGTGTTATCGAAATATAAAGTGCCACTGTCTAACGCTGACGTTTTCGACTTTATTTTTCTAAAAACAACCCTGCTTTAACAGCTATTGTACGTCCGATGCGTACAGTCAACTGTGTGACTGAGACGGAATATGATCGTATATCTATTTCTTTCTATCGCTTTCGAGAATACCGAGAGGGGGGATACTAAATGTATGTAGATTAGTCAGTGTTAAAAATAATACTTTACAAATGTGTAAATCGACAGTCGGTAGAAATTTGGTAGACGTAATATTACGTTCCTCTCGTATGAATGATTCACGGTTTTATGTACTTTCTCATATTGTGGATTTTATGGCGGAGTATTTTTATATTGACCTTGTATCGGTTAGGAACTTTACGTAGTACGGTCGTTCTTTACAGACTTCAATGAAAATAGGAACTTTGCAGGTATCCTGACACGATGTATCAATTGCTTAACGTTAAACACGTCTCTGACCTGTGTAAAGACAACGCAAGTAATGTAAACTTTCGTGCGGCCCTGAGAAGGGCCTTGTGATCTTTTCAACGGAAACAGTAGAGAGCGGACGGTTTACTTGGAACTGGTGTACTTGGTTACGGCCTTCGTACCTTCACTGACGGCGTGCTTGGCCAGCTCGCCCGGCAGCAGCAGACGAACCGACGTCTGCACCTCCCGGCTGGTGATGGTGGAACGCTTGTTGTAGTGCGCCAGGCGGGACGCCTCGGCGGCGATGCGTTCGAAGATATCGTTCACAAAACTGTTCATGATGCTCATGGCCTTGCTCGAAATGCCGGTGTCCGGGTGGACCTGCTTCAGAACCTTGTAGATGTAGATGGCGTAGCTCTCCTTGCGCTTGTGTTTCCTCTTCTTCTTGTCCGTTTTTGTGATGTTCTTTTGCGCCTTGCCGCCAGATTTTTTGGCCGCTTTGCCGCTAGTCTTCGGTGCCATAACTGATACGGAATTATCTCACTGACGCTTGCGAACGAGTCGTCTGTATACGATGAACAATTTCGACCGGTACTAGTTGAATCGGGTCACTGATGGGCGGCGGTCGGTCGCAAAGGTACGCGAGCTCTCGACCAATCGTGAAAGGCACGCGTATAGCGCTTATCTCCCCTTCCCCCGCCTCTCTTGTCGAGGAAGCGACGTCGCGTACAATGACCTGTGTACAATTCAATTCAGTAAGTCTACCAAATATTAACAATACCAAAGTTTAAATCTTCCTTCCAAACCCCAAAGTATCGTGTTTCACTTCGTAGAGAATAATTGAAGTTTTTTCCGTTCCTAATTGTTTCTTTTTTGCGCGTAGTTAAAAAGGTTTTCTTTATTATTTTTATACAAATAGAGGAGAAAAATTTGCAAATTACGAGTAAATGGAAATATTTAACTACCACGGATGGTGTAAAATGTAAGCTTATCCCTGTTAAATTTGGATGGTATAAAAATTAAAATAAACCGTTGTATATGTTTTTATTCTAACCAAAAGCGAATAGATTTGTGTGTGTCCAATTTAAAATTTCGCCCGAGAAATGTATGGGGAGAAACAAGGATAAATACCGGCGATTTGGAAAAGGAAAATGCCTCCCCGCAGGGAGCGCGGCACCGCAACGAACAGCGAGATACACCTCCTCTTGCTCTGCCACAATAAAACGGACAATTCCCATTGTTCCAGTTCTCTTTGTTCATTCTTACTGCATTGGCTTTTATTCCACCTGCTGTCGATTTCCAACGTTCTGTTCTCAGTTTTATAAACAAATTCACTCGTTCCATTGTGCTAATATCGATATTACAGCTGAACGGTGAGTTTTTCAATCTAAAGAGTTTCATCTAAACAGTATCGGTAACAATAATTTAAACCGTGATTAAAAAGTGAAATTCGTTAAAAATAAATAATGTGATAATTTCCTAGTCGGTATTATTTGGTAAATATAACTTTATCTGTAGGTGAACACATGGCATGTTAAAACTGCATCGAATTACTGAAATGGAGCTCACTCCGTTACACCAGAAATGTGAAAATATTACGCGACGCCCTCGACACTAAATAAAATCGTCTCGCCAATAATTCTGAGTTTCCAACAAGCCGTAAAGGCTATAACGAAACTTAGAATTGTCAGCTTTGTAATGACGTAACGAACGTGCGTTTATAAAAAACGTAACTGCGTATATGACGGGACGCAACTGCTAATTAAACACGAATACGTTCTACAAAGAGTATCTTTCGTCTTTATAACAGTTTTTGGAAATTAATTCTTATCAGTTACTATTTTAATCCAACCAGGAGTAAATTTTTTTGTTCGCGCCGTTACAAGAGGCCAAATTCCACGAGGAGTTAGCATTCATTGCGAAGACGAAACGACCCACTTCTCTAGCAAAAAATAAAAATACGAACCTGTGTACGGACACAAGCTAAGCGACATTTCAATGTTGTGGCTAAAGTCGTTCCGTCCAAAAGAGTATTTTCAGGTCGCCAAAGTGGCTTAAAATGGGAAAATTGAAAAAGTTATATCTTTCGATGAAAATCAAAATTATCGAACTAACAATCATCTAAATAGGATATATAAATATAACAGGGAAATGCCAAATACTGTGCGTATATAGCGTGTCATTGTGTAAAGAAATATGTGAACTTCCAAGCTGC
Organism: Druceiella hillmani; assembly: GCA_039881145.1. Classification (NCBI taxonomy): domain Eukaryota; kingdom Metazoa; phylum Arthropoda; class Insecta; order Lepidoptera; family Hepialidae; genus Druceiella; species Druceiella hillmani. The sequence continues at coordinate 20,843,746 of JAYKKI010000024.1, forward strand.
CTAGACATACAATACATTATAAAAACTTTAATTGGTGTGAATTGTGAACTAGATCCGCCGACCACGAAGCGTTGCTTACACACGAGTAGCGAATAAAGAGTAATAATCGGTATTCTTAATTCGGAGTAATGAATGCGTTATATCTATCGCTCTACATCTCTTAATTTATAATATGTGTATTCTTCCCCAGTTTTATTTCTTCCCCCGTTACTAAAAAGGATTGAAACAAAATAACTACTGGCGTTGAGACATATTCCAATAAAACAGACCGACTGTCGGCCCTAAGAAGGGCCTTTATTGTTTTCTTGCTGTACGGGAACCATTTGACGTTGTGCGGGATAAGTAAAAGTTTAAGTCTTCTTTTCGGTCTTTTTGGGCAAAAGCACGGCCTGGATGTTGGGCAGCACGCCGCCCTGTGCGATGGTCACACCGGACAGGAGTTTGTTGAGCTCTTCATCATTGCGGATCGCCAGTTGCAAGTGCCTAGGAATAATTCGGGTCTTTTTGTTGTCACGAGCAGCGTTGCCCGCCAACTCGAGCACCTCAGCGGCCAAGTATTCCATGACGGCGGCGAGGTAAACTGGAGCGCCAGCACCGACGCGTTCGGCGTAGTTTCCCTTCCGCAGCAGTCGGTGAATGCGACCCACGGGGAACTGTAGACCTGCACGATCCGAGCGGGACTTCGCCTTTCCCTTTACTTTGCCTCCTTTGCCGCGACCAGACATTGTCGATATTCAAAGTTGAAAAAAGCACACGAAAATCACTGTGACGCTTATTTTGACCGAACTAAATAACAACTCTCGTAATAAATACGTTTGTGCAGAATATAGCAAGCGTTACGTACAACTTCATATATCGTCAAGCATGGGTCCACGTACGCAACGTATCTTCGTATTTTAACATGTGCTCTACGCGTGGCGATAAAGTAATATTACAGTTACCGTATATATATAATTGTGGGTAACGGGCCACTTTGTACGTAACCTCTAATTATTGTACCTGACCTGATGAAAATATGTATGTCGATGATACTTTTAAAGTCACGATATTGATGAATGTCATTTCTTGCCTCAATTCACTTTCAGTCGGAGAGGCCCTTACACATCAAAAATGGTTAGCTGGCTTCCAGATAAGAAATTTGATCACATTGCAATTAGAAATTGATAAAGGATTTCTCTTTCAATGGTGACGTTTTTCATGAAAACATGTTGTGTATATTTTGCAGCACATTTAAATTCAACTCTTCGTAAGTGTTTATGGACGGAGACCACACTGACTACAATTAATAATAAGAATGTAATATTTTTCTGTTCAAAGAATCCCTTTTCATCCAGTGGGCAATACAAAGTTTCTGGAGGCATAAATATGATATAAAATAAAATGGTTACCTTTGTTGGCAAAAATTGTTTCACGATAAACGAATTTTACACGCGTGTAACTTCGGTAATATCTTTTAAAAAGATAAAATCTTATTTACGGATATATTTTATATATAATGTTCTAACTTCCTTTTAGATTTCGTGTTTATTACCACACCGTGTGAGCGATCCCGCTATAGAATATACACCCGTCTCTTTCATCCATTCTTAAGTTGCTGGAAGCGGTTAATACACGTCCGACGAACTCTAAAATGAATCTCCATAGCACAATACACGGGGAAAATGTTAACGTTTATCCAACCAGATCGTGAAGTGTGGATGCCGTAATTATTGACCTGGGTTCGGACAGAGTGGTTTCTCGTAATAACTGTGCATTCATTCGGTTCAGCGCTTTCTATAATGTGTATATATATATATATATATATATATATGTATATATAATGTATAAATACATATATACATACACAATGTCTCGCTAGTGCTCTAGCGTTCATGAGTTTGAACTCGTAAATGAGAAAACTATAGTCTCGACGTCATATTTTGGCTTAAAATGTTACATCGGGATTTTAATTAGTAATTCCATTGCATTTTACCATAACACATCAACGTCAAATCGAAATTCACACATAAATAATACATTTGTGATTTTAACTTTCAACCGTACAAATGTCTACACCGAACCCCACATTATGTTACTAATTAGAATTTATCTTGCTACATACGTTCGCGTTAGACATAGTGTCGCATGAAGTAGCCCCTCATATCATGCGCGTATCCAGAGACAAAACAAATATAGAAAACAATTATGGCGGCCCTCAAAAGGGCCTTGTGTGCGTTAGTTTAGTCGGAACATATCGAGCGCAGACGTTTTATTTGGAGCTTGTGTACTTGGTGACGGCCTTCGTGCCCTCGCTGACGGCATGCTTGGCCAGCTCACCTGGCAACAGTAGACGGACGGAGGTCTGAACCTCCCGACTGGTGATAGTGGAGCGCTTGTTGTAATGTGCCAACCGTGCCGCCTCGGCGGCGATGCGTTCGAATATGTCGTTCACGAAGCTGTTCATGATGCTCATGGCCTTGCTCGAGATGCCGGTGTCGGGATGGACCTGCTTCAGTACCTTGTAGATGTAGATGGCATAGCTTTCCTTGCGCTTGTGTTTTCTCTTCTTTTTGTCGGTTTTGCGATATTCTTTTGAGCCTTGCCGGACTTTTTGGCCGCTTTACCGCTAGTCTTCGGAGCTATGATTTACTCAATCCACTGCAAAGTTGACAAAATGACGAATATAATTGTCTAACTTCAAAAACTCGGGACAACCGTTGCAGGTCGTTTTAGAGCGCGGCACGGCGAGAATCTCATACGTGAATACAAGAGTTTTCGACCAATAGCGGCACGGCATGCACGGCCTTATCGAACCCTGCGTCTTATAATGGATGCCCCTTCAAAGTTTCTCAAAGTATACCCGGTATGAAAGTTTTATATCTAATGTCTATGTGTAAAAGCTTCCCGTTTTTTTTGCATGTAAGAAAAAAACTTCAGAAATACATTTTTTTACTGTATTGCTTAGTATACTTTATACTAAATAATACAGTAAAAAAATGTATTTCTGAAGTTTTTTTCTTACATGCAAAAAAAAACGGTAGGACAACACGAAATCTAGAACAAAAATGTACTCCTATAAAATCGTGTTACTGAGAAAGTAACTTTCCAGTGCAGACATAACGTAACGAGTGTTTGAATAATGAAAGCATTTTAGCACAATTTTGAAGAGAGGTTCAATTTTGGTTTATTATTGACGAATTTCTCAATCGAATATTTGTTTAAAACGTAAGACTACGAACTCCCCATTTTTCGCTACGTGCAAATACGATGTCAAATGTAGAGAAATTTGCCTTGCGGGGCACAGGTTTGGTTGGCACAGTTACAAGTTTTAAATATATAATATATTTAACTCATACTCAACTAGGTTCAGGGATAGCACAAAAATGTTGATCATTAATAATGTTTACAATACGCATTATAATTAATATTACGCAAACATTACTGTAAGAAAATATACACATCAGTAATAATAACAAAATTATTATATTCATTATTAAATAAACACATCACGTTTCAATAAACCTGCACTCATTTTTTAAGAAAATATCTCACTCTGGGTAATTGTGATTAACTAGTTGCCCAGTTTAATACTATTGAAAATTTGTATTGCAAAAAGACGATGGCTCCGTGAAGGCAAGGTGTTGTCGACAGTAGAAGTGTATTCATTAAAGCAGGGTACAACGTTCTTCCTCGCGACAATCGAAGCGCGAGCTGTAGAACAACTTCTTTTTTAATTGGTCGGAATAAAAGGAACGAGAAGTCACGGTCGGGTATCATTAAAGATGCTGTAATTATACAGTGAATGATTAACCGATGGCGATTAAAAATATTAAAGTGTTTTTAAAAGATAGTAGAGTAATAGATATATACTTTTGTACCAACAGAATTTCGACTTTTTTAAGCTATTGCGTAGCTTTTATCTCGGGCTTTGAGCGCGGCGACCGAATCAAGAAATTCCGTAACGAAAATAAACCTAACACCCCCCCACTCCGACCGGCACAGCCGTGCGGCGTTGAAAGCCGTGCATCGTCTAACGTCGTTTCAGTTCGGCAGACTTCGGCACGGTGTTTGTGTGCGTGCGACTAGACGTATGCGTGTAGACTGTACGAAGTTCGCGCGGATCGACACTAGCTGTTCCGAAATCGGACGAATACGTAAGCAGCTGTTTGTGAGAAAGTATATAGGTGTATAGGTATCTATCATATATGTACAACAGTGAATAGCTGTACGCGTAAAATTTGTGTATAAAGTGTTTTAAATATGAATAAACAAAGTGCATTTATTAATGAAGAGAGTGATGAAAAAATAGTGAAAGAAAATGAGTGAGTACTCTATATACACACATTTTATTATTATTACTGCTATAAAAATAACCTAAATTTTTTATATTAAAATGAGCGATCTTAAAAGTAGCCCTCTTTTATACACACAAACACACACACACATACATAGAGTTTAAATTTTCAATTTAGATTCTCAATATGTATGAATATATATATATATATATATATATATATATATATATATATATATATATATTTCATTCTTCATTATGTATATAATAGAAACCATTAAACCAAGCACGTGTACCTTTGTTTTTTGTGTATTGGTTATACACATTAATACCGCGCAGAGAAAGTATATATGATATTATATCTATATAAATGTTCTTTGCGCGAAATTCGATGATCAAACTCTTAATATCGTTCTTTTTGTTCAAATTTTTTGAACGAATAATTGATTTGGTGTTTAATTACACTATTTATACCTAATTATTTATACCTATTATTTATACCTAGCTATTTTCGTTTTATAGTGAAGAAGAACTTAAAGAGCTAAATAGAAAAATAAATTGTGAACGTCAAAGGGCTTATTATCAGCGTCAGAAAGATTTGAATAAAAATGAAAAATAGAAACAGTACCAAAATCAAATGCTGAACGTCAAAGGAAATTTCGTCAACGTAATGCAGAAAAATCTTACGTGAATATGTAATTTGATTTAATAATAATATATAAAAACAAATTGTAATATATGCCTCAATATTATTTAACTTTACGATTTCCTCATTTTTTTCACAGAAAAAGATAATAATTGGACAGTAATGAAGAGAATGTCGTGCAATGTAGGGCTGTTGAAAATATAGAAAATGTAACGCTACAAGAAAATCAATTTCACAACCAACAACTTCATATTTATGAACAGCGTAATGAATGCATTACTTCCGAAGTTATTAAAGATTCGTCGATTTTAATGTCGTGATAAATATAAAGAGGCGTAATTGCACAAGTTGATAAAACATGCTATGCAACAGCTTTACCGCGGCAGTCCGCGAGTGCCACACGTATTTTTATTATCATTTTTTGTTCTTAAAGAACAAATGAAACAATGACGTAAACTTGTTTCAAAGAAATTAAGAAAACGATCCTTTTTTTTATAAAATTAGTAATAAAAACAGTCTCTGATGGGAGATTATAAATAATGTACATAAAACTTACTTACTTAATGTACATTATACTTAGTCCGATTTATTTTTATACCTTTTTTATCCCACATTTGCGATGTTTGACAAATTCTGGCTCGCACCCATGAGTAAATAGAGGCATCGCGTGACCGAAAGAGCTATAGCGTATATCCATCTCTTTCACACATTGTTTGGTTAAAGCGCGCCTCCTCACATAAAAAGAATCATGTTAACGAACTTATAATCAATTATTAAAAACGAGTCTTCAGTACCAGCTAACAAAGTTAAAATTCATTGAAACTTCAAGCCAGTTACAATGTAGATCACTTTCCAATGAAGATCTTCGGCGATAGCAATATGCAATATACCATGTTCGCGAATATGGAATTTCTTGGTATTCCTTTTTGGCTTTCTTCATATACAATAAAATCATATGTACGTGAGCTACACGTAGGGACTTCGCCTAGAGGAGCTAAGTCTTAACTTCAGTGAATATTTGCTCCCAAAGAATAAAACTAAAACATGATGCACAACCTATGCAGACTCCCCCAGACGGGCTCTCTTATGACGTCGCGATTTGGAAGGCACGAATATAAATATTTGCCTACATATGGCCTGAAGCGTTTCCAAATGTCTAGAACGTTAAGGTTGATTTCGTTCACGTTCTAGGTGTTATTTAAGCAGAGTTGCGAAAAACTTTAATAAATAATGATATAACGACTATGCAATTGAATAAATAAAAATCTCAACCGAATACAAAATCCAAAAATATCACGTTCATTTACTACGGTACTTTTTGGCGGTCGACTTGGGTGTGGTCCCTAGAGATAAGTCAAATAAAACGTTTTATGTATTCCTCATAAGAACCTCTTATTTTATGCGTTATTTTGGATAAAATTGATGGCTTGAAGGTGGTGTACTTGGTGACTGCAATTGTGCCCTCGCTGATAACTGCTCACCGAGGACATCTGCCCACCTGCTGGCAGAGGTTTGCATCTCCAGTCTGGTAATAGTAGATCGCTTTACAGTCCACTAATCGGAACGCCTCGGCTGCTTAAGTTCGAAGATATCATTTACGAACGTTTCATGGCCACGTTTAAAATGTCAGTGCCGAGGCGAATTTGATTCAGTCCTTATCTATGCGTATGGCGTAAATTTCTTTGTGCTTGTGTTTGTTTTTTATCGGTCTAAGTAATGTACTGCGCATTGTTACAACTTTTAATAGCCACGTTTGATCGATATAAAATTCTGTTGTGCAACAATTTAACAAATGAATAATTACAACAGTTCTTGTACTGTTGGATTTAGTGCTTTACAAAGCGACGTGCAAATATGCGAGCACGCAATCTCCGCCAATAGGGTGACAGCTCGCATCGTGCGGCTTGACCGATCGCCCCTCCCATACGATTAATGTGTAGTATTTCGATGAAACGTTAGAATTACCTAGTTTTAAATGAATTCAGTTTTCATACGGGCTTTAAACTTCCTTTTAAATTTACGTTAAAAGTTATTTAAATGGAGTGTTTCAAGACGGAAGTCATGCATATTAAATCAACTCGCAGCAATGTCATCATCGTACAGTGTTAACACCACGCACATTGTTTCGATTGTAGCAAATTTAAAATTATTGTAATCTGTGGTTTATAGGCAAGTATAGACGACCGAGAAAATCCAATTTTCTAACTTGATTTCCCTCCCTACCAGCTCGAAAAAGGATAACTTCACTGCACTGTGTAATTTAGGTGATTAATACAATAAATTGAATTTACTAACAGCCCCAATACAAACAGACGATAAGGAAGACTCGATTCATAATAATAGAGAACAATAGGCGGCCCAGAAAAGGGCCTCGGTCTTCTCGCACGTTGATTGTTAAATTAAGCGCGTTCACCACGTATGCGGCGCGCCAGCTGGATGTCCTTGGGCATGATGGTAACACGTTTGGCGTGAATGGCGCACAGATTGGTATCTTCGAAGAGGCCTACGAGATAAGCCTCGCTCGCTTCCTGTAAGGCCATTACGGCGGAGCTCTGGAATCGAAGGTCGGTCTTGAAGTCCTGCGCGATCTCTCGCACCAGACGCTGGAAGGGCAGTTTGCGTATAAGCAGCTCGGTACTCTTCTGGTAGCGGCGAATTTCGCGAAGGGCCACGGTGCCGGGCCGGTAGCGGTGCGGCTTCTTCACTCCGCCGGTGGCGGGAGCGCTCTTGCGAGCCGCTTTCGTAGCGAGTTGCTTGCGCGGCGCCTTGCCTCCGGTAGATTTACGAGCGGTTTGCTCCGGTAGATTTACGGGCCATATCGAAACTCGTCAACAAACGTAACGCAGAAGAAACGCTAGTGTCTGACTCTGACTCTGTTTACAATTACGGACGTTTGCCAAAACGCTGCTTTTATAACCAGCTCTCTATTAGAAGTAGTGATATGGAGAGGGTTGATTGGCTATTGACGCAAACCGATCAGAAATTATAGTTGTCTCGCTCGCACGCTATCTTTGCACGATGCTTTTTCAGCATATTTTTCACTAAATTTTCTTTAACGATGAAAGTTTTTAATCTTTTATATACAGGTGTAATTAAAACTGAGCCTTTATGTTCTTTGATTAATCGTCATTTATTACATTTGTACCCGATTCGTTTAGATCGACATGCCGACCAAGCAAAAGCATTACAGACCACTAAAGAAGATGAAAAATAAACCGAAACGACAGAAGGTAAATTAAATACTAAAATTAGATTAAGCATTTATAATTTTATTCTTATTCAAGACTGGGTTAACCTCGATCAAGCAACTACTCTACATAGGTAACCCGGTAGAGACGACAATAACGTCCGAGTGAGATAGAGCAAATAAAGCTATTCGTCTCGAAGCTGCGGTCCGCTGAGGTGACGCTGCTTATAAAAGAGGCCGTTTCGCGTCTCTATTGACATAATCGTCTGCGACTTTGAACTGAGTTACGATGACCGGACGCGGCAAAGGAGGAAAAGGATTAGGTAAAGGAGGCGCCAAGCGGCACAGGAAGGTGCTTCGCGACAACATCCAGGGAATCACCAAACCGGCTATCCGCCGTCTCGCACGCAGAGGCGGAGTGAAGCGCATTTCCGGGCTGATCTACGAAGAAACGCGTGGCGTACTGAAGGTCTTTCTCGAAAATGTGATTCGCGACGCGGTCACTTACACGGAACACGCGAAGCGCAAGACCGTCACCGCCATGGACGTCGTGTACGCGCTCAAACGTCAGGGTCGCACGCTCTACGGCTTCGGAGGTTAATATAATACGACTACGGCATACCAAAAAGGCCCTTCTAAGGGCCGCCCATTTTTTTATTATTGTTTGCGTGGTCTTCCGACATTTCCGATCCTAAATATACATATTTTTTCTTCCCATTCACCGTACAATTTCGTTATTCAACTGTAATAAGGGAATGTGTCAACCATTGTAAGCAAGCAAGCATGTGTAGGTAGCATTGCCTTATATACAACATAAATCGAAAACATGGAACAACGGTTTCAGGTAATGTGTACGATAACAAGTCGGCGTGATGGGCGACTAAAGATTTTATTGTGATTGTTTTTCCGTCCACTGTTAGTTATTTATATAATCCCTAATAGAAACACTTCGTTTTTTTTGTTGTAAGTTACGGTAAAAGTATTTGTTGAGTCATAAAAATATTTGACACGTTTTCTTCTGACGAGTTTAAAATAAAAAAGCTGTAATTTAATGCGAAATACACCAATCCTACCGGCCAAAGCAAGACAAGCGATACACATACGCGTCCTTTCGCGATTGGTTGAGAGCTGGCGAACTGGTGCGACCGACCGTCGCTCATCCACGCTCTGAGTCGACCGGTACAGGTCGGATATAGTCGAAATCCGCCTTCGTTTATGGAGGGCACATTTCGGGACATTGTAAAAATATACGTAATCAAAATTCTTATAGCGCCTTTTAAAATCGCCAAGTTTTGCACTGCATTGATTTCATGTAAGTGGCAAACTGCTTACAGGGAAATAAATTTAAAATTGTCCTAAATTTTAACTTTCATAACTTACATTCTAAATGTCTAGTTGCGATCTTGTTTTAACCAACGGAAGGTCTATTTTTAAATAGTTCCTGTAGGGAAGTAATGAGTTCATTCAATTCCAGCAAATGGCGCCAACCAAATGCGTTTGCAGCGCACCCATTTGCATGATTACACTTCGTCTCTTTTTCGCGTCTGGTAGAACATAGAGTGAATAAAGACGGCGAATATCTTGCAGGTTATTAGATTATAGGTTTGTAGATTAGTAGGTGAGGTAGATTATAGGTTTCGTCATATTTTATTTGAATACTTTTTTTATTCATCGTTTTAGCTCGCAATCAGGAATCGATTGGTTTGGTTATTGTGACAACGGTTACTTGTTCGTGGCACATCGATACACGATGTAAAATTTAAACCCTTATCGTTTCTGGTTACATTTTAATATTTCTAACTCGTGTCTAAATAGAACCAAAGGTGACTTTATCAAACCTTCTGTGAGCGTATCATTATTTAAAATCTCAACGGAACTTGGTAAATAGGACTGAAGGTATATATATATATATATATATATACATATACATATACATATATATATATATATACAGAATGCGTGATGTATTTGTAGTATTTGTACGGAAATCGTTTGATACGTCGACTTCTTGCTTTTTTCATAAGGGAAACGATGACGTTTTTTCGTAAGGGTAACATTTCGTTCGTGCATTGGGAATTGAATGTGCAGTATATGAGACGGCTGTGTCGATTTGGTTCAATCATCGATCTGGATACTAAATTTAACTTTGAGCTGATTTCGGCATAAACACATCGACATTTAAAAGAATGTTAACATTTATAAATTCACACTTCTAGAAATAAATAATGTGCCATCGGTTCATCATTCCTCACTCGCAAGCTCATTCACTGTATACTTCGCTGGTGCTGGGGAGGTAAGAGTACAGCTCCAGTGATTCCGCACCACAGGCAAAGGTCAGTCTAATGCTAAGCGAGTACTAAATATGTCCCTTACGACATTTTTCATCATGCGTTACGATTATCCCTTGTCTTTTTTTGGATCCCAATCAATTTTCTAACAGCCGTACAAACTCTTCCACACTCTTCAAATCGGAAAATGCGTTGCTCTCCCGTTGCGAGGAAAAATTTCCACCGCGTGTTATTGGAAACGCTCTCGCTGTTCGTACCCGATATCATCTTGCGTTTATGAAGCCATCATAATTTTGGAACGCCAATATCACACAGTATTAAAACACACTCGATCACGGTTGCACACAGTGAGATTTTTTCGTTAGAAATTGAACGTAGTCGAACGATTGTTGAAATATGGCGTCGTTATCCGTCAATGACGTTATACTTGACGTCATTATTGTTTGTGCCAAATGTAACTGTATATTTTTATATCACTGCTGAAGTTCATAATAATATGTTCTTACTATAACGTTTCTATAATAGTGATTATATAACAAGGTATATAAAAATCATGACCGTTTGGCTCAAATAGTCGATCAGTCGTTACTAAACTTTCGCTGGTAGCGGAGAGTGAGGGACGGGCCGCTGATTTTCTGCCAGGGCTCCCTCGACCGGGTAGGCGCGACGAATTCGAATAAATTCTTCGGCTAATGGGTGATCAAGCTTAATCAATAAAGGTGCCGGCGTTTCTCTTCAGCGGGATGTACGTTCTTCGTCGGCGCTCACTTGCAGCGGCAGTGGAGTGACCACGGTATTGCCTGCTCAACCCACTTGCGAATACTGTTTTATGACGGAGCTATTCATCCTAACCTTGCGTGGAAACGTTTCATTCTATCGACATTACGGCTGTACCAATACGAAACATAGAGTTCGCGGAATCGATAATAAATTAATTATGGTCTTAGTCAATACGTCAAATTGGGATAATTGAAGTTTTTGTCGAATACTACGAGTCTCGGACCAACATCAAGGCTGTTTAAATCTCTTCTTCGACTTAAGAGAATGTCAAACGGTCCGGGCACGTACGAAAAAGCGTTGTGTCGCTCGCATGGTTTCCCTCGATCGTATCAGCGTTACTTTTAACCTGCAACTAATATGTGAAAATAAATGAAAACCGTTGCGACGATAGTGTAAAGATCAACATTTTCACCACAAAATGTGAAGACGTCGATACGTTCTCTGCGTCGTCCGTCTCCGAGCAACGGACCCCCAGCGACCTGTCGAATCGATACGCTATCACGCACTCCCAACCGCCACGCTCGTTAGTCAGTGTACGTGAAAATATTGCATTTGCTCACGCATACGCATTTTACTTGTTAACCGTCGTATCTTCGCTCATCAGAATATGGTTGACACCGCGGTTATCAGTGACGCTCCTGCGGCCGCAAGCCCTGCCAAAAAAACGAAGGCATCGGCGGCCGCCAAGAAACCCAAGGCGAAGCCCACGCACCCAAAGACTTCGGAGATGGTCAACAACGCGATCAAGGAGTTGAAGGAACGAAACGGTTCGTCGCTTCAAGCCATCAAGAAGTATGTCGCCGCCCAATATAAGGTGGACGCAGAGAAGCTGGCTCCTTTCATTAGGAAGTACCTGAAGAGCGCAGTCGAGTCCGGCGCTCTCGTCCAGACGAAGGGCAAAGGCGCGTCGGGCTCCTTCAAACTCGAGGTAAAGGGAGCCGCCAAGAAACCTGCAAGCAAGGCCGCCAAACCGGTGAAGGCCAAGGCGACGCCCAAGAAGAAGGCGAAGGCTGCCGCCAAACCTGCCGTCAAAAAATCCGCATCTCCAAAGAAAGCCGCGCCTGCGAAAAAAGCAAAGCCTGCTGCGACGAAGTCTCCAAAAGCAAAGAAGTCTGCCAAGCCGCCTACAAAGAAGCCTAAAGCGCCTAAGGCGAAGGCCGCGTCAAAAGCGAAAAGTTCCGTTAAGAAGGCAGCTCCCAAGAAGTGAGACTCCTTCGAAGATGATCCACGCAGAAGGTTCCCAGCGAGCGCTATCAGCTGCTAACAATTGGGTTTCGTGCCTCGCGACCCGTCCATCCATCCATTCATCCATCGATCACCGATTTGACCATAAAGCCCTTTTCAGGGCTGCCACACGAGTTTCTGTTATTCGGAATACGTCTTATTTTTTTAGTTGTTTACTGCGTACATACGACGCGACGGATTTCCCTCGTTATAAAGCGAGATTAATCGACAACATTTCAAAGTAGGAATAACGAATTTGCTAGAAGTATCTACATTTCGATATATCGGTGTCGTGTTAACATTCTCGAAATATTGTGATAACCTTTTAATAAAAACATTCGGAATATTTTTAACTAACGACAATACAAAACTATTGCAGTCATATTGATAAATCAAGCATACGTAAGAGTTGCATTTTGACCAAAACATTAATTGGAATATTTGAATCTGAATCACTGAAAACTTCCGGCGGAACAATGATAGGTACCGTTTCGGAAATCGACTCGCGAGTTCCAAACGGAACAGATACAAAACGAAATATTGCTAAAATGTATCGACGGTGTTTGCGGCGCGCTGAATATATTTTAGTTGTGATTAAAAAGTTGAAATTTTACTGTCCGGACGGAACATGTTTAAAATTATTATTTTTATATAACTATTATAATTTTGTATGTATAAATATTGAGTTTGGGCTCACTTAAAGCGAATGTATGTATTATTAGTAAAACTAACCGTTTATAACTCTCCTTCGTTTTTTTATCAATCGATGTGGTACAGGTAACTTAATATTATAAAACTTATCACACGAATGGTCAACACTAGGAGCTTGACCTACTAATATTTAAACACTAGAGGTGTTTCACATTAAAATTTTTGACATGAAATATTTCATGAAACATTAACATTTTTAACACTAATTTTTTTATATTCCATCTAATATCATAAAAGGTACAACGCAATGTGTCAACATATTAAATTGCTTAATTTAAATATATTTAAAGATAAACCGGCAAGTATTTAAATTTGCCACGTTCGTACGCTGACTATAAAAATCAACTAAGCAGTTAGTAATATATAAATCAAGGACAATAAAATATAATGTGTAAATAAACATTTGTTTGTTTTCCAGCGTTTAGCGCGGCATCCGTATCTCTACCTCACTCATTGGAACGAATCAGTGGAACAGTGTTCGCTTCGTTTCTTTTCATTGGTTTGGAACTCGAGATGCAATGTTCCAAATGATACGTTCGACATAACGAAAATGTTTCGTTTCATTTGGAACACAGCGATATTCCGGAACAAACAGTTTCACACGTCTAATCGTTAGGTCGTGGTACTTTCTATTCTGATAACCAAACAATACCGCCCGCGGCGCAAATGGAAAAGACTTATGCCAAAATGTCAAGATTGTGAGAGAATACGAAATAAGGGCCTCGACAAGAAATAAACAGCAGACGCGTAAATTTTTGTATGCTATAAGTGTAAACATTTAACACAAGCAGGTCAGTGGACAGTTAAGTCAATTAAATAATCGTTATAAACAAAGATTAGGCGAACCGTTCATTATTGGGCCTCATTGAGAGTTATTAGCAATATTTAGATATTCTTAGAATTAATTTCGCGAGTTGAATAGCGATTATTCGATGTGTAATTGTTGTAATTGGCTCTTATTATTCTAAAGTCTTCAAAAACTTTATAAGTTAAAGATAAGTCTCTTGTGGAAGTCAGCAGTGTCGAACAGTAATTAGAATCATTTTGCCCGTTCAGTTAAAATATGGCGTATTGAGCGAGACTAATAATAATGGCCGGATGGGTGATTATCAGTGGAACAGTATAACGACGCACGCCGTAAGATGGCGCTTCTTCGCACCCGGGCACGGTTCCCCTAGATGGCGCTCATTCTATAGCCTTCGGATCGAACCGGTCGCCGTTCGCTATGTTCCGACGTTAACTGTTGTTTCTTCATGATGTAATCGTTCCTAAAAAAATGTTTTGTTAATGTGGAACGATTGCATTTTTCCAGAATAACAAATTTAATATTTTTTTAACAAATATTTTGTTTCTTTCCAAATTTGACTTTTATTATTAAAATAAAACGAATTATTATTGTTTATTAACGGTTTAATATGACCCATTTAAATTAGCTTATCATCTTCGGATACATATTAAGGTAATACTTGGTTTACATTAAATTTGCATATTTTAATAAAATATGAAATAATATAATATATTGCAAACTATACTTTAGTTAACACTCCATTTTTCCAACATTCACCTACACTCCCTACATTTTTTTGTTTGATCGGTAATAAAATAACACCAATTGAACATTGAGAAAGACTTTCGGTTAGACTGTTAGTGTATTCTTTTCCAAATGAAACGAACTATCTTTCGTTTCTTTATATGGAAGATACGCAGTTAGATGGCGTTGGTGCTGCTAACTGTACGGACGTCCTTAGTACCCGGCAAAGCCGCTATCTTGCCGTTTATTAAAACTTAATCGACCGGAAGTAAAATATGTATATATCGGACACGACGCATTTTATTAATACAAATTTGACAAAATCGTTTCCGATTAATAACTCAATATCCATATAGAACGAATCCAAAAACGTATTTATATAAATAATTACCTTAAACAATTAATTATTCCAAAGTTTGAAAGTGATTACCGCCACAATAAATGCGTTAAAATCAGCCATTAAATATTTATTTCCGTCATCTTGCCGAGAGATCTGAGCACGCTTCGTTCCGCTCTGTCAACAGCCAGGTATCGTTTACAGGTTTCCTTCCTTTCGACAGGCCTTTTATAATTGAAAAATCTAGTCACAAGGCTCTAGAATGGATGTTCAAACTATTTCATTCCTGAATTCCGCCAGAAGTTCACGGATCTACTTGTGGAAGTGTTATGGCTGTGAATACCAATTATCAAGTCTTAGCAACGATCTTTCAAATTATTAGTATTCCAGGGCAAACTAAAAAAATCCAAAAGTTTATTTTTCTCATAAATACCAAGAGGCAATTTAAGTACGGCGACTTTCCAAAACAATTCGATGTAAAAAATATAAACATTTAAAAAAATATATATAAAGCCTTATAAACAATTTAAAAACTTCGATGTTGGAACTTGAGACGCATTAGGCATGTTTTTTTATTGAAAATTACATCAAATAATATAGCTGTTTTTACCCTCCTATCCTTTTCTTCCTGTTTCAAATGATCCAAAAACGAAGTAACTTTTCGATAGAACGAAAGATGGGGGCAAACAGGCGACACCCCTCTCCCCCTCCTCCTTTACTCGCAGGTCCCTTGCACACTTGCACTGGATAAATCTTTATTTACGCATCGTTTACAGCAATACCTCAGTAATTGTACGATACCGGCGATGAACCATTGTGCGACGCGACGGGGCCTTAAGACATTTTTAGTCACTGACTTTACAATTACTCAATAACATGTAGATTAATAACGACATATTTACGTACTGCCATAATGGAATTGTTGAAAAATTTTTTAAAATAATTTATGATCGGTACTTTAATTAAATACGATGCAGTTTAACATTACAAACACTTTTAAATACGATTATTATAAATACCATCTTATGTGTTAAATTAAGACTTAACTGGAACGACGACTGACGTGAACTGGGATTACGAACTTCTGAGCTGATTAGGACTAGCAGGTGCCTGGGGTTTATAAAGTTGAGAAACGCTGATTCATCTGGAAATGTTATTTTTTGAGGTTTCTGCGAACAAATCCTTATCTCAGGTTGGTGAGACGCTGGGGCCGAATGATATTATTATGACATATATGTGATATATATGCTTGGAAACTATGCTGAATAATCATTGTGGCTGGCAAGTCGGGGGTATAACAGGTGCCCCGTTAAAGACTAAACTTACATCCTTGTGTGAGTGTATGTCATAGACCTCCTAATCTTAGGCATAAGAATAGGAGAATAGACTGTATTGGCGTCAGCAATATGTTTGGGATCTATGTTACCTTGGTTTGACGAGGAGTTTATAAGATATCTTAGAAAATGATTACAACTATAGACCTTAAACGTATAACATATGTAAAACATAATACCTAATATGTATATATGTATAGCATATGAATAGAAATGATCGTATAATAAAATATGAGGTTTGTATACAACAGAGTTTACATTATGAACGATTTCTCCAAATATTCAATCGTACCATTAGGGGAATCTAAATTAATGTTTTTTAATTTCTTAAATGATCCAGATTATAGAAGTAATTGTTACCTCTAGCTTAGCAGATCGGAAAAAGTAATCAAAACATGTGTATTGTCTAAGTCTAAGGATATATTTCTTGATACAATTGTTTCTGTGAGATAATGGATGGATATAAAATATTATTTTATCTAAACATAACAGAATTCATTACATCTTCTATCTCGAATGATAACGTCGATGAAATATTCTCTAATATACGTAACGATTCCATAAATTCAGATTTATATAGTAAATTATTTGATACAGCAGTCAGATTGTTTACATTCAAGGTAACACTCTCGGCAGCCCTATTCAGACTTTGTTCGTTACCATTTATTTTATTTAACGCTTCTTGAAAAGCTGAAAGTGTTGACGATTTAATTAAAATACTGTGTTCAAGAAATTTTGCTATTCTTTTGGTCTCTTTCTAGAGTTTTAATGGAGTTGTTATAGTCTAGCGCGTCATACCTGTCCACTGTACTAAAAAGATGTTTAAAAACTGTTCCAATATGCCTAAACCAAGCTGAGCGTTTGTATCTTGTAGAAATTAAATGGGACATGGAACCGGAATTACTAACTTTATCATGATAATGAGTGGAAAGTGGTTGAACGAGATTATGATACTTCATGTTGTCAAATATGTTGTGCCGTTTGCAACGAAACTTCAGTGTTCCGAAAATAAAATTGATATTCCTCAAACGTGGTTTCATGAAAGATATACATCCATTGGTATAACAACGCTAAGATGATCATTGATTGAGTTCTAGAGAGCCAACAAGATCGAAATATGCACCGGAATTGCTCTCTGTCGGTTGAATGAACGACGGCGCTGTAAAACGTGTAAAATAAATTTGTGTGAGTAGGTATATTGTTCACTATTATACTTTCCAATTACTTGCAAGAGTTGCGCAGTAAAATTTGTAAAAATGTAATTGAGGTAGTAAAGTAGTAGGATAAATCTAACATTAATGTCGTAAATCAACCGTTCTAATGTCTTGGAAAAAAAAATTAAGTGTAAAGGGAAGAAAACATAATTGTGTAGGACTTGGTGTCATTGTTTGTCTTTGCTAATTTGACTTCATCACAATGATGGGTTACATGGTGTCGGTATATTGAAAGAGTCAGCGAATTTCGCCCATTTGTTTTGACAAATGAGAATCGTAGTAGGCCTGTCGCGTTTCTGTCGATTTTTGTATGTTCTCAATATTTTAAAATTTCGTTTTTTTTCTCAATTTTATCAATTAAATTGATTTGCTAGCATTGAAAAACAGTTCTGTAACTCAGATTTTACTTTATAACAAAAACTTCATATACATTTTCTTTGTAAAATTGTCTATTCTTTCAAGTGGAGCAATTAGTGTTTCCAAAAAAAATTAATTTTTCGGCATATTCCATGAAAAAATGCAATTTTGAAACTAATTTGTTAAATAAATAATCGAGCGTACACTCTAGGGTTGATAACTTTTTATACGCCATTTCTAACCACCTCACGAGTATACAGCCAGAAATTACTGCCACCCCTAATTTTTCCGATATTAAAAACATCTATGCGTGTAAAACTTGTAAGATTTCTAATCAATTCGAACTGCCCGTTGTATTTCGTATATATTATTTTCATTTGATATTTGTATGGCCTCTGCTCCGATTGGATTATTGTAATTGTAATATAGCATACTGTTGTATCTATCTAAACAAATACAAGGATCTAGCTTCACACATGTAAGACTTGTGCGATTTTTAACCAAATCGAAAGCGCCCGTTGGGTTTCGGATAAATTTCACATCCCCTTCTACAACGTACGCACGCGTCTATTTCCGGAAATAACATTATTTCAGCAGCAAACTAAGAATTAATAGCAAATTGCATTTCCTCTGCCTACTTTGAATTTTGCACTAAAACAGCAGGTGTCATGGCGCCCGCAAGCGACGTCACACCCAAGTAAACATTGCGTTGTGTCTACGTGCAACGAAGAAGGTTGCATATTATATTGCACATTTCGAGTGTTAAAAATGAATTGGAAAGTTTACAAGTACTGTGCAGTTCCTCAGTGTAAAAACACATCAATAAACACATTTAACAAATTATTTGTTTACGTTCCAAACGAGAAAATAATGAGAGATAAGCGGCTGAAGCTCGCGCGGCGAGACCCAGCAGTTATAACGACGCAGTCGCCAATTTATTTGTGTGAAGACCACTTTGATGTAAGTATTTACCATATATAGACAGATGCATAAATCAGCCTTTGTTTGAGATGAAAAAAATGATTCATAATAAGTAAATTATTGTTGAGGTTATGGTTGATTTGCTCTTTGTTATCATCCTTTACCAATTTCAATCCGGGCCGGTGTCACAAGTGCGTATGAAACCAGGATGTATTCTCACAAAATTTTAAAGCCAACCAATTAGAAATAAAACTAACATCTAACACCATAAAACGACTATATATACTTAAGAAACGAATGATGATAACCCTTGAAGAATGTGAAAAACAATTAGAAGAGAGTGGTTTGGTTACGGAACATTTAGATTTGGAAGAAATTTCTGGTACATATTCTTCAAGTTGTTAAAAAGTTGGTAGTTTATTTGGATGTTTGTTACCTTTCATATAACCTACATTTATAACCTATCAAATGTTACTGTACCTACCTTTACTGTTTACCGTTTTTATAAAAATCAACAGGTAAAAATATGTGTCCATGAAAAAGTTTTATTTCGTCATCTCTGTATTGTTACTTTAGATATTAACGGCCATAATCTACTGTTTATATATATATATATATATATGTGTATGTGTATGTGTATGTGTATGTGTATGTATATGTATATGTATATGTATATGTATATGTATATATATATATATATATATATATATATTATATCTTGTGTCTCGTACACCAAATGGCTTAGTGAATTATACAACACCTGGTCAAAGAATAGTAACTATTATTGCGTATGGATAAGAACAGTAACTGTTGCCTGTTTATGGAGGACGAGTAACAGACACGTTTAGTAGAATCCTATGATTTTATAAAGTGCTTGCAACCGGGTATGTGTGTGGCTGACAGAGGGGTCAAACATGTGGAAGTCCCTATATTTACGTGAGGAGGGGTTGCTAGTAGTACGACCTCGAGGTGTCGTAACTGGAGCTAAGCTAAACTCTGACGATAAGGAAAGTAAACAAATAACCAGCTTGAGAATAATCCACATTGCGCGGGTGATTAAACGTTCACGGGAATTTAATATGACAAAGCCACCTGCTTGTATTAACTCAAGTTCGGTCAAAGTTCTTGGTGATGCAATAACAACAGCCTGTGGTTTAATTAACTTACCAGATTCTCTTATTAAATAAATAGAAACAAAACTTTTCTGCATTTTATTTATCTACTCTGTACTTTTATATAACAATGGATATGCATAAGATTTCCAGAATGCAATTACAATCTTAAGAAAACCACCCGCATATTGTTCGTTAAATGTTAAACATAAAATTTCTACATTTTTAATTGTTCTGCAATTAGAGTCGGCCACGCAAAAAAGAAATACTTTTTTAGTCCACTCAAATGCATTTGCATCAGCACCTGTGAATAACATATCTTAGCAGGTTTCCTATTTCTTATATAATTGAGATAAGTCTTTTCACTGGTGGGGCACTCGATCTCAACGATGCTATCTTGACAAATACCATCAGGTTAACCGGCTGTCACAGGATAGTTTTTAAATAACATCAATCCGTAGTTCCCAACTTTTTGATCAGTTTCATGATAACCATTTCCCGTACTTCAGCCGTCTAACTTCTGCCACGTCTACACTTCATAAGCTCTAGATGCTGTGATTCGGCCATATCTTAATTCATATCGAAGCCTATTTTTGTGCTGGTCTCTGGTGTCATCCTCAATTTTATTAATTATTGCTTCAGTTAGAGCTAGATAGGTGTCAATCACGACCGAACGAATCAGTGGGACTCTCTTTTAAATTGAACGAATGATCGAATCACGAATTTGCGAATGATTTGGTCTCTTTCGTCAATATCAATGACGCGATCTCATTCACGATTGTTTGATTGGATCGACAGCAGTAATATTTAATGTTCTCGCTCGACAGCTTCGCTCGAGTCACGTGTTAATACTAACGGAGTACCGACACACACGGTCGCGTTTGATGATTGATATTTTGGTTTCGATTCAGTTCGCGGCTCATTTTATCTAGGGAACATTTCGTTAGACGGTCGTATTACATCGATAAACAGACGAACAATTGAACTAATATATAAATAATTTTATTAATATAACTTATATACACATTCATTCTTCGTAACGGTTTGTCGTCAAAGGTTTCCCGTACACCTGATGTTGGTTTTTTGTAGACTTGAGAAATGTGATGTTGAAGGCTGATTGCGATAATCACTTTCTTGAAATTGGTCTGGTTTTAAATGGTTCATCGAACTCCATCTGAACCGTGTTGAAGTCTTGAAAACATATTTGGTACTTTTGATTGTTTAAATATTAATGTTATTTAATAAAATTTGGGAAAATAAAAATATTTTTAATGTAATTGTTTAAGCTTTTCCAATTATTTAATAAGAATACATAAAACGTTCTATTATATAACACCATCACGATGCTCCCTACACGGCGCCATCATCAATCTTGGCGCTGATAACGATACGGACGCCGTTTGCTTCCGTCGCACGGATTCTATACCAAAAATACCATCACACTTTTGAATGGAAGTATACGGGAACTGTCCCATCTATTTTGTTGATAATCTACGGGCGCGAGAAAATGCCGCTTCTCGCTGAGTATCTCGCGGACATGTTTTAACCTGTTTCTTTAAGCAAAGCGCGCTAAAGAAGAACCGAATAATTCGGCCGAACATTCGTATCCGGCACACCTATATCCGGCCCATCTCTTGTCGCAAATTTTATCCGCTTAGAAATTTGATCTGCTGATTTTACATTTATTAAATCACTTTTTAGTGAAGTAGATCTCAGGATTACACCTTAACCTGTTGCAAAATAATAACGAATTAGAAGAAGCCATTCGAATAATGAAGAAACGGTCGGCGGCACAGAAACTTCGAGGTGCTGGAATATACTTCAACCAGTCGCAGAACAATAGCAGTCAAATTCGGTGCGACACCCGTTTAGATACTGTTTGGATGCTCGTTGTTCGATCAACACATTACATTTTCTCCCGGCTTCGAAATTTAGTCCGCACATTTCAGCGTCGTCGTAACAGTGTTAATTATAAAATTCAGAGCGACACGATGGCCATTTAAATAATGGAAAAAAATAACTGCTCGCTCGGATACCCGCGGTACAGTCGACACAAAATTGTTTTACCTGCTTAGAAACCTGCTTAGTCCGGCAGTTTCGGTATTATTTAATAAAACTTGAATAATGATTTAGGAAATAAACTTATTTAAGTTTTATTAAATAATGGTGATTCAAAGCTTTCATCACGCCGCGTAGTTAACACAATAATCACTATCCGCTAATAAATTTGATCTTCTAGTTTCAGTGTCGTGTTTACAGAAGAAAACCTGTATAAAGAAGGAAATTCAACGTAAAGAAATTCACTTGTGAGCGACCTGAATAATTTTAAACATCTTATTATTTACGTTTTAAACTTCAAGGAAAAAATCCTCCCCCCCCCCTTTCCTGCATGGGTCACGGCCATTATAGACATGGCAATTACATTAATATACAGACAATTTTCATAGAACATTAGCCCTCAATGTCGTTTTATGCACAAGGTAAAAATAGCAATTTTAAAAATATTACTCGCTGAACGGCTGGAACGATTTAAATGAAATAAATAATGGCTATTCGTGTAAATGAGGAATGCTTTTACTAAAGAGAAAGTGCGACCTGCAAAATGCATTTACTAGAATTTATCATAAGATTTACTTCGGTTCGTAGGGCAGTTTGAAGCCATTAGAAAATGTTTAAAACTTTTCTTTAAAGCCCACATTTTAAAAAGTAGGGTTTCCTGCAAAATCAAAATAATTCGTCGATAGATTAAAAAACTAAAATGAAAATTCAAGCTTTAGAAGGCTTTTTTGTGATTATCTTTTGAAAATCAATAAACAATTTAAAAAAATTGAATGATCCCTTTATTTTTTCTTCCATTGTATATAGTAAATAAATATTAAAAATTATTTATCGTAAAGAGTTACATAGAAATATAATTCGTACTTGTACTAATACAGTAGATGTGTAAACAAAAGTAATGAAGGTTTATTATTTTTTTATGTCAGTAAGTATATATTATCAAAAATTCAAGACACGTGTTAACAGCCACGTGTTAACAGCACCAGATAGTTCTAAAGAAATAATTTTATAATTGTACAAAGCCGATAAAGTGGTTTTTTCTACATAATTATCATTCTTTATCTTTGTTGATTCTTGCATAGGCATGTCTCAGTCATACTTTTAAAGCCTATTTATTTTATTAAAACCAGTTCAGTCGTTCAACAGATACAAAGCGTTCGTAATTTTTCCATAATTGGCTGTTACAGTCGAGCGCTAAGATATTGCCGGCTAATATTGTATTCTAAGAAAATCATCTTTATATTATTGTCGGTCGATGTGTCCAGAATGACCACGATCCATGCGGGGCCACATTTACCCTTCTTATCCGGCTGTGGTCTTTCCATTAATTGTGATGCGTACCTATATTAGATTTATGCGCGAAAGCTAAACTTCTAGTAAGCTTCAAATGCAACAAAAAAGTAATCTTGTATCAAAATAAATTTAATTAATAGCTAAAGCAATAAAAATCAAATCATAACATAAATTCAAACTCACTATTGTGTAATAACCAATAGTTGTGAAAGCGCCGTCGGTTTCGGAAAGACTGATTTTTAGTTAGCAATCAATTTAATTTTTTTCCGTGAATTACATTTGCGATTTGTCGGTGGAACATCAAGAGGTTTAGGAAAGAATTATATCAACACTAAAATTAATAACAGAAACAACAATCATATCGCCGACTACTTAATATGAAGTATAGCGACAAGAACATGTACCCTAAAAATAAGTTAAAACGATGTAAAGTTTCAAGTTTGGTTTAACATAAATAAAAATTATTGGAAAAATTTATATTTTCACAAGAACAAGGAACAATTATCTTTTTTATTAGAATTTTAAGTTTTCAGTGATAAAACAAACTTACGTAAAAAACTACATGAAATTTGACTGGTTGGGCAATATTTTCGTGATCCGATCCTCCTGTCTATCTATCTATTTGAAGAACCGCACTTCACAAAACGGTGATTTGTTATTATTTAAAAGAAAATGTTTAATAAACAATGTAATTAACAGTTATTAATACAGCTCATATGCGATTGACTAACAATTTTTTAGTAAACATTATTATTTTTTAATTTTTGCGGCGAATCACGAAATACAGTTTTGGTACGTATCAATACATTTAATACATCCTCCATTTTGCCTACATTAATTAAATCTAAGATCAACGCCCAGCCCAGGCCGCTGGTTATATAAACGTGAAACTAAGAAGATTCTAGGTACAAAAGCTTATTAAATAATAATTTATAATCCGGAAAGGGGCCAAAAATGGAGGTAGAAATGTAAAAAAATATTTTATATATATCATGGCAACTGTAAACTTAAGACACTTCGAAACTGGCAGTTAAATATTCTACATATTGTCAACAAGTGTTCATGTTCAAAATTAATTAGTTTACTTTAAAATAAACCTGTTTATTTTTGCACAGAGGAGTTGTTAACTGCTATACCGGGAAAACACGATAAATAACTGGCGTCTGTCACACTCAGAAAATACCTCCCATATATGAAATAAGAGTTGTAGACGTTAGCTCTAGAGAAGTTGTACATGCTCTCACCTGAATATTTTCGTTAGTGAATGAAAACGGAGTGATTATTTCGGCAATAAAACCGCCGATACCAAAGACTGCACTGCAAACCAAACAAAAAAAAGACAAGCAACACACTTTATATTACACTCTATATAAAACACTAAAATGTCAACAATATGTAGCAACATACACTAAAATCTCACGATGCACAAATATAACCATAGATAATATGAATATAACTAAACTATTAAACGGATGTTCCAAATTCAAAATAACAAAACAATTTTAAACTTGGCAAACAATCGCCGAACAAATGCAACGTCAAACAAAAGGCATCTATTGTTTCTGTATTACCATAGTAATTATACTTTTCTAGAATATCATAGTTATAAAACTAATCCTCCTCATAAGACAAAGATTCGATTGCAAGTTTTTGTAAGACATAATATTTAAAAAATATATTATTTACAATTTATTACAATAACTTTCCATATCTAAAATTTATTTTGAAATAACTTTTCCCATTGAGAACATATTAATTTTCTTAATTAAACGATTCACAGAATTTTTTTCATCGACATCGAAAAAAATCCGATTAAAATATTTTATTTATCCAATAGAATATTTAAAATGTATCCAATATTTTGCCCCTTACTATTTTCATGTTTCACTTTTTCTTGGATAAAAATTTATCTTTTCCTGTAACATTGTGTAATTTAAAAATAATTGTAATTTAAAGATATTAATATAGAAAATAAATGTATGACAGGAAATACTGATTTGTTACATTGACACTTAATTAAAATTTCCTAATCTGAAATTGACAAAATCAATTATTTTTAAATTATTCATTAATTTCTCATACATTAAATGTTATTCGTGCTTTTTACGAAAACAAACGCATTGGTTTTAATTTATTGTTCTATACGTTGACTAGAAAAAAATGTCCATGAGCATTATTTTCAACACAAAATTTTTCTCCTACATTTTTATTATTTGACTTTTATTTTTATATTATTTTTATATTGTATTTATAACAGTTCACTATTCGATTATTTTTTATATTTATGATATTCAAAAAAACGTTAAATTACTTTTGCAAGTCAAAATAGGCCTTTGGATTTCTAAGGTCACTTTGTTGTTTTAAACTTTCCCAGTGCACATTACTTGAAAAGAAAAAAAAAATACTTGTCAAAATCATATCATTTACTAAAGTCAAAATATTTCAATGTTTTCAAAAAGAAATTTTTAAAATGTGGTCGGTAATATTTATTTTATTATGTGTATTATGTGCTATTTTCTAAGATTGCATCAAAAAATGAATATAAATAAAATAGTAATTATCTATTACGTTAATTAATTGGTTGGTAAGGTGAAAAATGTCCAGTACTATTAGTAGTTTGGAAAATTTGTACTACAATCAATACTTGTTGCCCTTATCACGAATTAATCACCTCATGTGTAATCGACGTGGTCATCTTTATCGATTAAAAGGTAAATCGCCTATGAATTTATTATTATCAATTTTATTATCGTTACTAAAAAAAAATAAATGGGTAATATTGCTTGAGGAAAACGTTACGAACATTTGATTGCACTGTAATGCAGTCACCTAATGGCAAACTGATTATTCAACTTCGTCTGCACCAGAGAATGCTGTTTTTGTTCATTTTGGTAATATGGGAAAGTTTTCGTTTTTTTATGATGAAAAAGTCAATAAAAAAGGTTTCACTAGAATAATATATTATTGTTTGTATTGAGAAGAATATGGTCAAAAAGTAATGTTTTACTCAGTACGTTCACCTAATTAACTATTATTTTGTCACGCTAATGTGTGCCTGTAATAGATTAGTTACTGACTATTAATAATGAAATTGAATTTGTAATTATTAACTGCATCAATTTTCCACTATCTCTCTAAGAATTAAATTTTGTATATTATTTTTAACTTTATCTTTAAATTTAATGCATTTTTATATTTTTTATACAAACCATGTTGCTAATGGGCAACTATGATGTTGCATAATACATGTGAGTAACAATGTGATATTCATATAATTTTATTTATTAAATACACAATCTTATTTAACAAAACTGGTTGTTTTTGTTGATTCTAATCGAAATTTGGAGAAATATAACTTTAATATTTTTAAGGACTACATCCTACCTAATTAAATTTGACACAATTTTACCTATCTCATTTCTTCATGAGATAATGTAATTACAAAGTTAATAATGTAAAGTAAAATTCCAAATTCAGACTATTTAAGATCTATCATTTTATATTAAATTGTACTAGACCTCTGGTAGATGAAATAATAAATCGTAATGTTTTTTTGTGGAAATCATAATGTTTGTTTGTATTCGAGGAATGTTTTTTATACTTAGTATTTAAATTAAATGAATACCTACTCTTTTACTGTTGCGACCACCAATGTAACTATTAATGATTTGTTTGTATTTCAATTAAAAGTTTTAATTTTTTTATTTTATAATGAAATCCATAATTCATTGACACATATGTGTAGGACAGAAAGTAATGTAAGCATTTATTCAATAAAATTAACAATTCAGACAGTTTTCTTCGCTGAATGTATTCAGATCTAGATGCATTAATTATCTTTATTGTTTAATTCTCTTAAATTACTCATTTCTGGAATATTGTAGATTCCTCGGCTATTCGTTAATGTTGGAGTATTAATCTTACATATAATATCTTCAAATACTACAAGTCGCACACATTGTCGCAGTCTGGCGACTTCCAATATTTTAACTCATTGCCATTGTTTTACTTTTTCAGTATCGTTGTTTACCTTTAATATTTTTCCTGGGAAGACCTCTGCTTCGTAACGAATTATGATAAATTCACTCTGCAGATAACTGACAAGATTCTCTTGTTTATTCACTTTCTTGTTTTTGTTCATAATGAGAGTATCGTTTTCTTGATTTTCAGATTTGTTTGATGTATATCGGATTCATTACTAGGTTTTGCCTTGGGCATTTTTTGTTTTCACCCCTCTTTTTTATGCATCAAATTTTTTTTCTTCTTAATTGCAATCAAAGAACTTCTTTTTTGGCACCGAATATGTCGTGTTAGTTACTTTTCTCTTCCTTATATTTTCTTTAGACCAAGCAAGAGCATTTTCGTAAGGAGTTGGATATTCCGATTTTTATTAAATCATTCATCAAATCTATATTATTTTTATCAAAAGTTAGTAGACTACAATCACGAAACGAGTTATACACAATTCCTGGAGTCACAGCTGCAGTAATTGATTGTTCAAGAATGTCTTCTAAATCTTCACAACTTAACTTTTGTCCACAGTTCCTTATCATATCCACAGTCATGAACATATTATTCACCAAATATTTTTAATGGATGAAACACACCAATGTCAAAAGGTTGCAGCCAATGAATAACATTAGGATAAAAAACAGTTAACATTATACCTTTTTCTTTACAAAATTCTGTTATTTGTAAATTTATGTGTGAAGAATGGCCAACGATGAAAAATGTTACTGGAAGGCGAATTTTAATTTTTTCCAACCAGAGGTAAAACGTTTGTTACATATTCGTAAGAAGCTGCACGTAGTTTATCATCTGATTTTCCTGTTGCACAATTCTTAAGGTAATCAGTATGAATGGAGGAGGGTATCTTTCTTTGTAAGGATACAAAACTGAATGAGGGGGCATTCTTCCTTGAACTGTAATTGTAATCAATACAGTCAAATATTTTTTTCCATCGTTACAAGTCCTACAATAAGTGCATTGTTATATTTATTTAGTTATTTTCTCGTTAACACAAACTGTTCTTAGGACAACTAAAAGCCACTCTTGTCTCTAACAAAATTCTTCACGGACCAAGCATTAAATCTAATAAGTTGTTCTCTGTTAGGTAAGAACAAACACGGCCCAAATAATTTTGAATTTTTTTCAGTTACAGCTGCTCAAATGTCCGTCCCTTAGTACATTTATTATTTAATCTGTCAATAAGTGTGGTTATTATAAGCTTTTGAAGCCTTTGTGACAGACATTAATTCAGTTTTACAGTTTCATTTAATCTCTTTTGTTGATCCATTACTAGATAACATGAAATGAGAAATAAGGCTTTATAAATACATATTCCAGGTAATATAAAAATAAATTAATTTAAAAGAACTAGCACTCGGTCGGAATTAAGAAAACTTTTAGAATTGTTGGACCTAATAACCGACCACTTTTACATTGTTTGTATAACTTACTTTTATTGAAAGAAGTTCACTTTGAAATAAGTCTATTACGTATACCATTTACTAAATACAGCATAATAACCACAGTTCTTTCTTGTGTCAAATATCGTTTAAATAGTAAATTTTTATTAAAGAAAATTAAAGCTGCTCAAATAATTAACTAATTTAAGGAGACAGGTTAATAACAAATTGTGGTTTTTAATTAACATGTATGTGCGAATTACCCATAAAATGATCACCGGTCGTTTTTTGAACTTTATTAATTTTGCGTAATTCTTATTCCCGACCACAACTCTTATTCCCGACCACATGGTGTTATAAACTTTTGTTTTAACTGTGCGACTGTGTGTCTGTGTGACTGTGTGACTTTGTAACTGTGTGTCTGAGTGACTGTGTGTCTGTGTGACTGTATCCGTGTGACTGTGTGTATGTGTGACTGTGTGTATGTGTGACTGTGCGTCTGTGTGACTGTGTGTCTGTTTGACTGTGTCTGTGTGACTGTGTGTCTGTGTGACTGTGTGTCTGCATGACTGTGTGAGTCTGTAACTGTGTGTCTGTGTGACTGTGTATTTGTGTGACTATATCTGTGTGACTGTGTGTCTGTGTGACTGTGTGTCTGTGTGATTGTGTGTTTGCATGACTGTGTGTCTGTGTGACTGTGTCACTTTGGGTCTGCGTCATTGTGTGTTTGTGTGACTGTGTGTCTATGTGACTGTGTGTCTGTGTGACTGTGTCTGTGTGACTGTGTGTCTGCGCAAATGTGTGTCTGTTTGACTATGTGACTGTGTGTATGTGTGACTGTGTGTCTGTGTGAGTGCCTGTCTGTTTGACTGTGTCTGTGTGCCTGTGTCACTGTGTGTCTGTATGAGTGTGTGTCAGTTTGACTGTATCTGTGTGACAGTGTCTATGTTACTATGTGTCTGTATGACTGTGTGTGTCTGTGTGACTGTGTGTCTGTGTGACTGTGACTGTGTGACTGTGTGACTCTGTAACTGTGTGTCTGAGTGACTGTGTGTCTGTATCTGTGTGACTGTGTGTCTGTATGACTGTGTGTCTGTATCACTGTGTGTCTGTGCGACTGTGTTTGTGTGTCTGTGTGACTGTGTGTCGGTGTCACTGTGTGTCTGTGTGACAGCGTGTCTGTGTTACTGTGTCTATGTGACTATGTGTCTGTGTCATTGTGTGTTTGTGTGTCTGTGTGACTGTGTGTCTGTGTGTCTGTGTGACTGTCTGACTGTCTGTCTGTTTGTCTGTGTGTCTGTGTGACTCTGTAACTGTGTGTCTGTGACTATGTGACTGTCTGTCGGTGTGTCTGTGTGACAGTGTCTATGTAACTGTGTGTCTGTGTGACTGTGTGACTGTGGGTCTATGTGTTTGTGTGACTGTGTGTCTGTGTCACTGTGTGTCTGTGTGACTCTGTAACTGTGTGTTTGTATGTCTGTGTCACTGTATGTCTGTGTGCCTGTGTGACTCTGTAACTGTGTGTCTGAGTGACTGTTTGTCTATGTGACTGTATCTGTGTGACTGTGTGTCTGTGTGACTGTGTGTCTGTGTGACTGTATGTCTGTTTGACTGTGTCTGTGTGACTGTGTGTCTGTGTGTCTGTTTGTCTGTGTGCTGTGTGACTGTGTGACTTTGAAACTGTGTGACTGTGTGACTCTGTGACTGTATGTCTGTATGACTGTGGCTGTGTGACTGTGTGTCTGTGTGACTTTGTGTCTGTGTGACTGTGTGTCTGTGTGACTGTGTGTCTATGCGACTGTCTGTCGGTGTGTCAGTGTGACTGTTGTCTGTGTCACTGTGTGTCTGTGTGACTGTGTGTCTGTTTGACTATGTCTATGTAACTGTGTGTCTGTGTGACTGTGTGTCTGTGTCACTGTGTGCCTGCGTCACTGTAAAATATACCCTTAATATATTTATTATTTAATCTGTCAATAAGTGTGGTTATTATAAGCTTTTGAAGCCTTTGTGACAGACATTAATTCAGTTTTAACAGCTTCATTTAATCTCTTTTGTTGATCCATTACTAGATAACATGAAACGAGAAATAAGGCTTTATAAATGCGTATTCGAGGTAATATAAAAATAAATTAATTTATTTTAGAAGAACTAGCACTCGGTCGGAATTAAGAAAATTTGTAGAATTGTTGGACCTAATAACCGACCACTTTTAAATTGTTTGTATAGCTGTACTTTTATTGAAAGAAATTCACTTTGAAATAAGTCTATTACGTATACCATTTACTAAAGACAGCATAATAACCACAGTTCTTTCTTATGTAAAATATTGTTTAAATAGTAAATTTTTATTAAAGAAAATTGAAGCTGCTCAAATAATTAACTAATTTAAGGAGACAGGTTAATAACAAATTGTGTTTTTAATTAACATGTATGTGCGAATTACCCATAAAATGATCACCGGTCGTTTTTTGAACTTTATTAATTTTGCATAATTCTTATTCCCGACCACAACTCTTATTCCCGACCACATGGTGTTATAAGCTTTTGTTTTAACTGTGCGACTGTGTGTCTGTCTGACTGTGTGACTTTGTAACTGTGTGACTTTGTAACTGTGTGTCTGAGTGATTGTGTGTCTGTGTGACTGCATCTGTGTGACTTTGTGTATGTGTGACTGTGTGTCTGTGTGACTGTGTGTCTGTGTGACTGTGTATCTGTGTGACTATATCTGTGTGACTGTGTGTCTGTGTGACTGTGTGACTGTGTGTCTGTGTGACTGTGTGTCTGTGTGACTGTGTGTCTGCATGACTGTGTGTCTGTGTGACTTTGTCACTTTGTGTCTGCATCACTGTGTGTCTGTGTGACTGTGTGTAAGTGTGACTGTGTGTCTGTGTGACTGCCTGTCTGTTTGACTGTGTCTGTGTGACTGTGTGCCTGTGTCACTGTGTGTCTGTGTGACTCTGTGACTGTGTGTCTGTGTGAGTGCGGCTATGCGACTGTGTGTCTGTGTGTCTGTGCGACTGTGTGTCGGTGTGTCTGTGTGACTGTGTGACTCTGTGACTGTGTGTCTGTGTGACTGTGTGACTGTGGCTGTGTGTCTGTGTGACTGTGTGTCGGTGTGTCTGTGTGACTGTGTCTATGTGACTGTGTGTCTGTGTGACTGTATCTGAGTGACTGTGTGTCTGTATGACTGTGTGTCTGTGTGACTCTATGTCTGTGTCACTGTGTGAGTGTGTGTCTGTGTGAGTGTGTGTGTCAGTTTGACCATATCTGTTTGACAGTGTCTATGTGACTGTGTGTCTGTATGACTGTGTGTCTGTGTGACTGTGTCTGTGTGTCTGTGTGACTGTGTCTGTGTGTCTGTGTGACTGTGACTCTGTAACTGTGTGTCTGAGTGACTGTGTGTCTGTATCTGTGTGACTGTGTGTCTGTATGACTGTGTGTCTGTGTCACTGTGTGTCTGTGTCACTGTGTGTCTGTGTCACTGTGTGTCTGTGACTGTGTTTGTGTGTCTGTGTGTCTGTGTCACTGTGTGTCTGTGACAGTGTGTCTGTGTTACTGTGTCTATGTGACTATATGTCTGTGTCACTGTGTTTGTGTGTCTGTGTGACTGTGTGACTGTGTGTCTATGTGTCAGTGTGTCCATGTGACTGTGTGTCTGTGTAACTGTGTGACTTTGTAACTGTGTGACTGTGTGTCTGTGTGACTGTATCTGTGTGAATGTGTCTCTGTGTCACTGTGTGTCTGTGTGACTATGTGTCTGCGTGTCTGTGTGACTGTGTGTCTGTGTGACTATGTGTCTGCGTGTCTGTGTGACTGTGTGTCTGTGTGACTGTGTATCTCTGTAACTGTGTGTCTGTGTCACTGTGTCTCTGCGTAACTGCGTGTTTGTTTGACTGTGTCTGTGTGACTGTGTCTCTGTGACTGTGTGTCAGTGTGGCTATGTGACTGCGTGTCTGTGTAACTGTGTGTCTGTGTGACTGTCTGTCTGTTTGTCTGTTTGTTTGTTTGTCTGTGTGTTTGTGTGTCTGTGTGTCTGTGTTACTGTGTGACTCTGTAATTGTGTGTCTGTGTGACTATGTGACTGTGTGTCAGTGTGTCTGTGTGACTGTGGCTGTGTGTCTGTGTAACTGTGTGTCTGTGTGACTGTGTGTCTGTTTGACTGTGTCTGTGTGACTGTGTCTGTGTGACTGTGTCTGTGTGACTGTGTGACTTTGTAACTGTGTGTCTGTGTGACTCTGTGACTGTGTGTCTGTATGACTGTGGTTGTGTGACTGTGTGTCTGTGTGACTTTGTGTCTGTGTGACTGTGACTGTGTGTCTGTGTGACTGTGTGTCTGTGCGACTGTCTGTCGGTGTGTCAGTGTGACTGTTGTCTGTGTCACTGTGTGTCTGTGTGACTGTGTGTCTGTTTGACTATGTCTATGTAACTGTGTGTCTGTGTGACTGTGTGTCTGTGTCACTGTGTGCCTGCGTCACTGTAAAATATACTTAATATATTTATTATTTAATCTGTCAATAAGTGTGGTTATTATAAGCTTTTGAATGCTTTGTGACAGACATTAATTCAGTTTTAACAGCTTCATTTAATCTCTTTTGTTGATCCATTACTAGATAACATGAAATGAGAAATAAGGCTTTATAAATACGTATTCGAGGTAATATAAAAATAAATTAATTTATTTTAGAAGAACTAGCACTCGGTCGGAATTAAGAAAATTTGTAGAATTGTTGGACCTAATAACCGACCACTTTTAAATTGTTTGTATAGCTGTACTTTTATTGAAAGAAGTTCACTTTGAAATAAGTCTATTACGTATACCATTTACTAAATACAGCATAATAACCACAGTTCTGTCTTACGTCAAATATGGTTTAAATAGTAAATTTTTAGTAAAGAAAATTAAAGCTGCTCAAATAATTAACTAATTTATGGAGACAGGTTAATAACAAATTGTGGTTTTTAATTAATATGTATGTGCGAATTACCCATAAAATGATCACCGGTCGTTTTTTGAACTTTACTAATTCATATTCCCGACCACAACTCTTATTCCCGACCACATGGTGTTATAAATTTTGTTTTAACAATAAATTTGTAAAACAAACACTATACTTATCGTAAATAGTTTATATTTTCGAAATGTGCTCTGTTTATGCAAAACTGTATTCTTACAGATCAATAAAGACGTGCTGTTGAGGTCATTCTCGTATCGGAAAATTTACTATATCTTCACTGTTTATTCACACCAGAACTTGTAGAATTGGATTGTCTGAAAGTTTACATTTATATATATACACACACGCATGCATGCACGCCCGCCCGCCCGCGTTTGGAAACGTTGCAAGACACTCAGCAATTCACGAACTCAGGAAAGTACAGCACCATCATTAAAAGAACAAATGGTTCATGTGTTGTTGCTCATTGCAGCATAAAGGAAATTCGAAATTACTTCTCACTGTATAACAAAAAAAATAGAAAACCGAGTCTAGATGAACATGGAAGAAAATTTAACGAAGTATAGTACAGGGACAATGTAGCTACCGGCTACTAGTTCGTCATCTCAATACGTGTTATTGATTGTACAAATATACGAATCTAAACAGTGGACTGAAACAGGCTGTTGATTGATGACACCTCAGTCCATGCAAACTTTGCTATATTATATTTTATTTTTGTGAATTTTAATTTAAAGTCAAGATTAGTTTGTACTTATTATTTTTTTCATCTTCATAATTTAAATTTTACATGTTTATTTTTATCTTCATTGTATCAATTATTATTTGAAGGAAATCCATTACAGAATTCAGTATGGCTCTTAATTAAATGTATTTGTGTAACTTAAATTAGTTAATATTATATCTTGTTTAATTCACTTAAATTAGTTTCTATTGTATCCTTGCAATTATTTTCTTCATTTTGTTTATACTATTTTCAGGTGAGAATGTTAGACTACAAGTCTAGATGCTGTCAACAATTAAAGGATGTTAGAAAAATTAAGGACAGAATAATTGTTCATACAACAGGATTAAGTTTTATAAAACAATTGAAATCAGCTTCATCCAACCAAACGTTTTCTATTTAAATTTTGCAATTAAAATCACTGTCTTGTATTCAGAATTGTCGGGTTCGCAGCGTGAAGGCAATTAATTTCTAATTTGGCACAGCAATGAAATATATTAGCTTGCAAGTATCTCTCAATAGCTAATATATTCACTTAAACATATTGCGTATATAACAATTAAACATATTGTTGTATATATAACATTTAAATGTCTTATTATATGTAACACTTAAATGTATTGTTATATAGAATAAAGTGGAAATTTTAGGGTGACAAATTAAGTACTCGAGAATATTTTGTTTAAATACCATTTGCAGTGTGAGGTATTGTTTGAAAGGGCGAAATAGTAAGGGCCTCAGGAATACTTTTTTTATAATTTCAGATAGTAATGTCCTGAGGTATATTGAATAATGTGCAAAAAATATGAATCCACCCTTTATTTCTGAAACTACTTCATCTAAAATTATGAGGGAAAAAGGGTTTTAAAAGCCCACACAAAGGTTGTTGGTAAAATATAGCAATTATCCTAGATCTTATAATTCATTAAATATGCGCCATGTTTTTACTTCCGTTACAGACATAGCGGGCGGTATATTTATTCTGTGGAAAATTAATATTTGTAAATAGTTTAACAGAGGCACTGTGTATTATAAATGTATGTATTAGTTAGCTCTGGTTACAAATCAGTCCCTACGTATTATAAATGTATGTATTAGTTAGCTCTGGTTACAAATCAGTCCCTACGTATTATAAAAGAAAATGTCTCCTAGTCTGAATGACCCCTATTAATTATTTACTTTCCAATTCCTTTTCCTCCTTTCCTCTTAAATTGTTGTACCCTTCATAATGACACCCATAGACAAGATAAACGATTGAAAGTGTTAAAGGAACACTGGTTGTCGGTCAAACAGGTGAGGGGGCTATAACCACAAAACACGGGTTTCCGGGTTGTCGCCATGTGTGTGTTTTTTGTCTTATCCCCCAAAAACTTAATTTCTCAGTAAATTTTGATATTTTCGTTTGAAAATATATTTATTAACTGATTTTAAAATTATCTTTTGTTCGTTTAAGTTTCAATTTAGCTGTATGTTGTACTTACTATGTGGCTGTAAATTTTAATGTAGGCTGTACATTGTAATTATAGGTTAAATCTGTACTTCGTAGCAGGTATCCTTCTGACATATCGCATTGTGATGTGTATGTTATGAAGTAAAGGTACTTATTTGCTTGGAAATCACTTTAATAAATTTATTTCTTACTATTTTTCCAAACCTTTGCCCTTCATTTGCTTTTTGATTTTTCAGAAATGAAGGTTTTCCTTTTCAAATTTTTCCCCCACCAGTATATCTTTACAGCAGCCTAAAAGTAAAGTTTTACGCTCATGGAAAATGAAGTCCATGGTGATTTTTTGAACAAACTTGTGTTGTGTCGATATTAATCCATCCATCTTTCATCCATTGTCAATATTTTATGTATGACGGTTATTCTAGACAATAGTCATGAGTGAATTTCACAACGAAGCTATGGGCACAGCTAGTTTTATTTGAGACTCCCCGTTCAAGCAATCTGGCATTCGAAAAGTGTCATTTAGCTGCCTGTTTAGTAGCCCTAACTAAAGACTGACACTATATTGTTCTTGGAAATTAAGTTTGGAATATCATATAGAAAACATTTGCATTTTCGTCTTGGCTTCCCAACATTTGCTAAGAAAATCATACTCTTCTGTTGCAATCCTCAGGTTCCAATTATTGAACTTTAATGACGTGCTACCAGAGATGTTCTTCTCCCCAGAGTATGCGAGCTATTTCAGATGCTGGAACTCAGGTCCGATGTTCTGATACTGTGACACTTGTTGATGCATCTCTTTCATTAGGAATTCTCAAGATTATAAGGTGGTCAGTGAACCGATTGAATTGAGACCCACCTATACTCTCCATATATGCCCTGTAGAGTGTCGCTGCTTCTGAGTTGGCAAGTCTTGCGTAACCGTAACAGTAATGCATTTATACATTGTCCCTTGGTAAAAAAAACGTGACAACTGCTCACTTCGGAAAATAAATTACGATATTATATTCAAAGTAAAAATATAAAAACGGTAAACAGTTCAATAATCCGTTAATATTACCAAGACATTCAATTTTTGCAAAAACACTTATTCAGATAGTTACACACTTTAATGTCTGGGGAAAAATTGAAAAATCATTCAATGAAATAAACCATAAAACAAGTACAGCGTACTGTAAGCGCAAAAGTAAGGAGACGAGTGAATAACCACTGCCGCTACTTTGACCGATACAAGCAGTAATACTGTAAAACTGAGTTATTGTTACGTCATATTATTACTCCTTATGATGAATAGGACTCAAATTTTATTATCTTCTTTCTCAATTTTTAATGATTTAATTACTCATAAAAATACACCCCACCCCCCTCTCCCTCGTCCATTTGCCTGACAATACCTGGTAGTTCTTTCATGCACACAGAACTGAAAAACTGACATTTTCAATAATTTTTCTCCACTACAGGAGTGTTGTGAAGAGTACAAAATGTTTACTAGTTATTTACAAGTTAGCATAAAACTAAGAAGTCAGGTTGAAAAATATAAAGTAATTTTATAACTGCGTCTGGTGACTATGAGTATTTTGGGAGGTGCCTGCATACAACTGAGTGAAATTATAAATTCAAAATAAAATGCAAATACGAGTTCCTTGAAGTTGGAAAGTTGTAGATATTGATAGGGAAGACAGGCAACAGTTCCGACTGTTGCCAGTCTGTGTGCCTGCACTTGACTGTTGCTGGATTGAATAAATTTATTTTATGTCTCAGATCTGTTGCTGTTGGCTGTGAAGTCTGGAGAGAGCTCGATGGGTTGATTCATCAGCAATGAATACCTTGCCTCAAATATATATACAATTCTCTTATTTTATATTTTACTATTTACGAAGTGAGACTGTATAGGATTGTTGAACTGCAGCGATTACTTGAACTGACTCAAATTGTCGTCCCATCTCTAGTATCTCATTTGATAACTTTGTGCGGCCGAAAGTTCCCCTTCTGAGCGTTATAAATCCACGACTCCCGATCATTACATTGTCTACATTATAAATATCATTACATTTAATTTGTGAAGTCGACTAAAACAACACTCGACACTAATGATTTACATCATAGAAAGTAAAACAAGAACATTGAGGTGAATCCGTCAGGAGTTGCGACCTACAAAGTCTCTAAATGTTGAATATTATATGTTGAAAATAACAAAAACATTATTTGTAAATCAAAAACATACAATGGTAGCAACATTTGCTAGTCACCGTCGTGAAGTAAATGCTGCTTATTTATTATTATCTGCTTCTAATTTTACAAGTACACAAATATACTGACCTTTTTGAGGGTAAATGTGTTTATTGTCAACTGCCCTTGAAAGAGTGTGTACTCAGTGCACAACACTTCAGAAGTAAACCTTATAAAGTAATTATTATACATTGCTTCGTTAAATATAATCAAAAATATAAGATACAATAAAATAATTCGCTCCACCATCTTTACAATCGTTTAGTCAATTTATTAACAAAAAGGAAGAAAAGAATATAATATCATAAATTGTGTGCAACCAACTTAAATATAACTTCCATTATTCATTTATTGTACATATTCATGTTGTTTTTGATTGATATGTCAGTTTAAGTGTGTTTACGTATAAAAATAACACTCCAATTTTGTTATATACATCAACATGTGAAACGGCAACTGACGGAATCATTATTCCGTCTATATTTAGAGGAATAGAGATGTCAACCAACTGGTAGGCTTCAATGTAATAAGCATATTGCAGGTATACTCTACTAAATGAATGATTTAAATATTTGTTTAATTTATTCCATATTTTATCTACTTTATTAAATTATTATCTTGGTTTTATAATATCTCATAAAATTACAAATGAAAAGATAAAAATCTATTTAACACGACACATTTATTATTAAGTAAATTTATTAGTATTTTATTTAGTAATTTAATTTTTACAATGAAATTAAGTTGGAATTAAGATTTAGCTTGCACAAATGGAGAAAATTAGGCAACTAAAGATGGTTTTACAGTTTTTATGTGAGAAACCCGAACATCGAAAAATTGGTCTGAATTTTAAAAATTAATTTCTCTGACGACTCTACTTTCGTCTAAAATGTATTGCAGAATTACAATGAATGTTATATTAAATAAATATTACCAAGGTTCATTGTGAAATACTGTCTACTGATTAGAAGCGGAGAAAAATATACTATTTAGATGCTTAGTCGATGCGTCCAAACAGTATATTTTTGACAAACAAAGAGTTACAGGAAGGAACGAAAGCTTGTAAACGGTAGAGTTAGTGATGGTAGAAATATTAGTTTCCAATTGACCCGATTAAATGAGAGTTTTGCTGTGATTTTTTGGATGTGCAGCAATTTTTTTATTTCGGTATGCAGGAAGATTGGTTGTACGAGTAACAAGGAGTTTTTGAAGTGCCAACCCCAACCGATTATTTTACAAATTTTTGTCAGACACACGTTACCGAGATATAAGAAGAAATTAACTAATTAACTAAACCCCTTTTTTAAATTGGCAGCTAAAAGGCAGTTGGCTCCCTGAAAACTCAGTTTTACACTCCGGACCAACCCACTACACATAGAAAACATAAAACCATTGCCTACCCAAAATGCACATATAAACCTTTCTTTGACAATTTAAGTGGAGAATTGCAAATTTCGGTCTAGCCGTGGACAAATATGAAACACAAAGGATTACTCTTCACTCACATTTGCAATGTTTCACTTTATTTGTAGCCTCCTCATACTTGGCTACATTAAACAGAATCAACTAAACACAACAGATACAACCAGTCCCACTGCTTCAAAAAAAAAAGGTTTTCTTTATGCCACAATGTCAAATTGGAGACGCGATTAATGACAATTCAATATAATCTATACTAATTGAAGAGTATGCACAAGTATAGATTACATAATGTAATCTATACTTGTGCATACTCTTCAATTTCGGAAGGCAGTATCGACAATGTTCAAATACTTGTGAAGTTATGACTTACACATACAAATAAAGACGAGTCGCTTATACTTAAACTGATATTCAAGTCACGTATAAACAGGCTGTTATTTAATTTGTATTCATTACAAAATAAGGTTATTATAATCAATAACGTTTTCTCGTAACTTATTCCATTCGAGTCTCACTATTCCATAGAGTCTCACTATTCCAACGTTAATGTAAATGTTGGGTATTCTCCAGTAGGTACATGCAACCATCCAGTAGCAACACGGTGAACATCTTATATGGCTTTGAATATTGTGCGATATGATAATTATTTTACAGAAATAGAAATGTATTTTTCTGTAATTTCAATATTTTTCCCAAGTTTTATTTTCATGAAACTTCTCTTTATGATGATGAAATTTTTAAATGTAATTACGACTTAGAAAATGTTGCAAATAAATAATATTTTGTTATTAAAAAACAGTAACTGCAGGGCAGTAATTGCCCAATATAAAAAAAAAATTATTTTTTATTTTATTTTTATATTTACAAGAGGAAACAGAAAGAAATTCTCACCATACCAATTAACCAACAACCGTCTGTATAAAGATTTCATTAAAAGAAATTCCTCAATGTAGGGAAGTTACTTTAGGAAATATATTTTCCTTGTGGATTTTCAGTTTAAACCTACTTCCATATAACAATTTAACAAATTTGCATGAATTTTAATAACACCATTTTATTAATCAAAACTTAAAATTCCTCGAAGCCTTACAATACATAGATAAACATTATTTCAATATTGGACAGGTAGTAATGGCAACACTGAGCAATAATATAACACATTGATTAATTAAATTAATTATTGATTTCAAATAACTTTCCGTGTCCGTATTACACCGTATTGAGCTTCATTGCTGAACAGATATATTTACAAAGAAAGGAAGTAACCAATTACAGGGAGAATTCTAAATTATGAATTACATTTACTTCTAAATCATTTTATACCACACAACAAATATACAACACCATTAAAACTGCACAACATTATAAAAACATCTGTGCGAGCATCAACCAACCACCAATTTTATGACTATGGAGTAACTAAACATATTTTACTTCATCACTATATCAGAAAGAGTTATTTTACCTTTTCAGTTCAGAGTTATTCAGCCTTACTCCGATAATGAAACTGTACAAATTTATTGTGACATATGGAAAATACAAAACACAAACCAAAGGAAGTTAATTCTAATAGAACTCAAACTTGCAAATCAGAAACATGCACTCAATTATAAGGAAAATAAAACAAGAGAAGAGAAACTTACACTTACACAGAAACTTATTTTATTATGTAGAATGATGGATAAAAATATTATAGAAAGACGTAGGAGTACAGATTAAAAATATTTAAAGAATTTTTAGAAAAGTATATAAGTGACTAGACAACACCATACAAATTATGGATACATTTAAAAATTTGTCTGGATCTACTGTCATAAATGTATAAGTTTTGATGCAAGAAGTTACATAATTCTACCAAAACTTATACCATCATGTGAGTATCTCCAAATATGTTAATGTTAACTTGGTTAACAGTGACCCTGCATTACCTTTCCTGGAGACTGAAATAGAACTCTAAATAAAAAAACTTAAAACAAGGTAAAAGTCCCGGCCCCAATGGAATATCTAATAATGTGTTAATAACAGGTTTAGAAGTATTAACTAAACCACACACAAAACTTTTAAACATTTATTTATTTATTTATATATTTCAATTTATCTAATTGATACATATGATGGATTTATTGTTATGAGAGCAATCTCTTAGAGCCACCACCAGTCACCAGGTTTAGATTTCCAGATGCGGAGTAAAACATGAAGATACACCTCACCGAAATTATTCATTGCTGTCATAGAAAATATATTTTACAAGTTTGTTGAGGAAAATATGAAGAATAAAACAATCAGAATGCATGATAGGGTCTCTCGGGCAAGAAAGTGAGGCTGTGGGTTTGAAAGTAAAGCATGGTAAAACAAAGACAAATGAAAACAAAACACTAACTTTAATTGATTCAATGCTTCTTGAAGATTTATGTGACTGTATACATTTGGGCCACATTACATCATTTAAGTCTTGTACAGAAATGGAAATAAATTGAGGAATTAAGAACACCTGGAATAAATACTGGGCTGTGAAAGAAATATACAAAGGAATCAATGAAAGCCTCATATCTTGTCCAATTTATGCCCGCCCTATTTGAAAAATGCTAGGAAAATTCTAAACAAGCTAATGGTATGTCAAAGAATCGAACGTAGCTATATGAATATAAAGTTGAAAGACCCCTTGAAAAACATCATTATTGGGGAAATAACAAAAAAGAAAGATGTAATTAAACAAGTATTACGCTTCAGTGGATACCAGCAGGCCATATTCAGAGAGTTACAAATGAAAGGTGGTCATTGAGAATAACAGTTTGGTCCATTTTAGAAAAAAAACGTAGGAGAGGGATACCTCTCAAAATATGGAGTGAAGACATAATAAAGAGTGCAGGGAGACTATTACCTGGGAAAACCAAAGACAAAAGAGAATAGAAGCTTTTGGAGTAGGTTTTTACCGCCGAATGCGGTCCTCACAATAACACTAACCTTCTGACATAAAAAAAATTAACCAACACATAAACATTACACTAAATGCGTTAAACTAAGTACAGAGTTTTCGTGCTCTGTGGGGCATTGAACTTTGCCTTCTTCATGCTACACTCTATAGTGTTCAGTCTCTTATTTTTTCAATAACTGCAGATTTGACAATTAATAAAAAATATTTATTTTTCAGTTAAATCAATCGACATGGCTACACCGAACGGACTAGAAAAGCTGTGCTGTCTTTCCATTAGATTGCAAAAAATAATTTGAATTCCTTGTCTTGCTATTCCCAACGAGAATCACCACAAATCTAATTATTTTACTCATCCTATGGCTCTCGCAATGAAAGTACCTGACGTGACTTGTATTCTGCCACATTGACACTTAGGTATACTTATCAGGTAAACACCTATATATACCCTTGTCGATATAAGTATCAACC
Organism: Druceiella hillmani; assembly: GCA_039881145.1. Classification (NCBI taxonomy): domain Eukaryota; kingdom Metazoa; phylum Arthropoda; class Insecta; order Lepidoptera; family Hepialidae; genus Druceiella; species Druceiella hillmani. The sequence continues at coordinate 20,886,600 of JAYKKI010000024.1, forward strand.
TGGTAAGCATCTCTACCTATCTTTTATGACTATTTGCTTCTCAATAAACCATATGCATTACGACAACAAGACAAATGGTTTCGTGAACATAATTATCTAAAAGGTCAGTGAGAGGTCTGTACAGAAATAATTTGACCTTGCTTTGTGGACACAATTTGCTGCTAGTCAAAGTCTAAAAGTAAGTATACTCTTTTTAAATGCTCTAAAGCAGCATTAAATATAGCTATCAGTGAAGTAAGATTGACACAGCTCTTTTAATGGCAGCTTTTATAATCTATTGATACCTAAATACATTTACATCATCAGAAACTTTTGATGCATCGTACAATGCAAAAACATATATAATTTCAAATGAAAAATATTCATTTTTTCTGTGCACAGATCATTAAACACCTTAGCAGTGGTTTATAAATTCATGCACTTTTCAAACGTATTGGCAAATTTATAAATATATTAGAGATATTAATCTTCAACAGTTGTATACAAATATATTTATTATCTTATAAAAATTTTGTTTTATAACTTCAAATAAAAATGAACTGTAGAAATGCACACTAAATTACTCCATAAATAAAAATCCACGTGAACTCTGAAACAAAACGGAACCGCTGTCGGAGCTAGTAAAAACTTTCATCTTCCACCTCTCCTGATCCGTCAACACGTCCACTCTTAGAGTTCTCCCTACTTTTTAAGGATTTATGTTGTCCCTCGGAAGTTTAAGCAGGTTTCTAGAAAAAAGTATAAAATATATATTTTTCCCCATACAATGTCAGGGAATTACATCAAGAAAAAATATTTTTACAAATCCATTCAGTATAATTGGGTTCCGAGATATAAATCTAGTTGCACTCAACTATATCTAGACAGTTGTTATACTCTGTAATAAAAGTATGGTCTGACTTTAGCTCCTCTCTTAGACGTTGCGATCTTTTGCTTACATGTGATTGTTTACAAATTATGAATTGAAATATATATAAATTCACACAAATTTAAGGTAATGTCATTAATATTACGAGTAATTCGACTGTCGGGTGACCTCAAATAAAGTTATTATCGGCACTACCAACTAAACAAATCTATAATAATGTGAACAGGAACATCACATGAAAAATTAATGATTAATAATGTGTAAAATAAAGTGATAACAGATTAACTTGTTGGCTTACTGTAACTCTTCATTGTTTAAATTGTGACTCTGATTTCAATGGACATCGGTAATCTTGCTCTATGTGTTCATCAACATATTCTCCTTGAATATGAATTGAAGTGCTAATTGTTTACCAGAAATGTTTATTTTGTGGTAAACAATTAACACTTTATTAATTTGGTTTATAATAATATTGAACAAACATTTTCTCCCATAACATTTTGCATTAGTTTGTACAAGTCAATACAATAAAGTTTTTTACTATAATATTGATTGAATACATATTGAAATATATATTCCATCAATATTACGTTCACATACTTTATTGCATTAACCTGTACAAAAGTATTAAAAAACTGATCTATACAAGTGTTTACTGTAACTATATATATTAATAAGAAAGTGTCTTATTTGATTAGGTAATTAATATAAAGTCTTAAACAAAAGTAAGTTTAAGATAAATTTCACACTAAACATATTATCCCACACAAAAATATAATGTTACAAATACAAAAATATAATGTTACGTATACATAAAGATATTTGTCTCTCTCATATTCGGGACATGTTGTATTGTAACATAGTTTAGTTCCAAGTTCCCTGAAAAATTTGTCTCACTCACACTCTATACATGCTGTATTGTTTCTCTATCTCTTAGTATCGACGTCAATGTGTAATTCATAAAAAAATTGAATTCCTTCCAGATAATTAGAAGTGATGTAGTGCGCTAAATGTGAAATGTGAAATGTTACAATTTCAATTCAATTTTCTTTTTACAACCAGTGTCTACACTGTCCTGAAGTCGTTGCGGCTACGACACATAATTTTTCTAGATTAACTTAAAAACATCTATTTTATTAGTTAAATTACATATTGTATTACAGAAATATTTGTCTTTTAGAATGAAATACTTAATACATTAATTAAATAAACTTACCAAAGGCAAACAACAATTTTTGCCTTTATGTAAAAACTTAATTTTTCCATAAATAATCATCATTATGTTTAGATATATTTCGAAAGTACTTTTTTTACATTTTATTTTTATCTGTGTGGCCCATCTTCACAGCATTCCATCCGACATCATCGCTTGAAACTTCTTCATTATCTGAAGTAGATGTGTATTATAAACTAAGAGCCAACGGTGCGCAGACTTAGGTATTTGAACAAACCCAATATTTTTTTATTGACTCTCTCATACTCGCTGTACATAGAAACAAGGCTGCCACTTGGATATTATAAAATTTTACATTATTATTATTGAAAAATAACGATGGCAGACAGCAATGGCGGTTCCAAGGTCATGTACAGACGCTATTGGTCACAAAAGAAGTCCCAAAAGAATAAACAATTTAAGGTATTTTGAAAAGACTAAAATTTATACATATTGCTTATACTAATATTCTGAGCCTGTATTTAGAACGGCAGTTATTTTCTGCGGTAGAACCGCACATAGATAGCATAGAACCGACAACGGAACATTACCTCTCTTGCGTGCCCATATTTATGTATAATACTATCGCACTCACTGTCATCCTAGGTCTTTTTCCTCTCTTCAGTTAGTATTTGGGTTTACACCTGAGTGACATATTACTAATAACTGTTATTTTCGCATACCTGTTACAATGAATAACATTATTAAACAATAACACAATATAATACCTGTTACAAAATAACGTGTTTTAGGAGAATATTGTTAATAATTATTATACAATAGGTTCATGAACAGTATGATACTTGAGCATAGCATGTGCGTACTGCAATCGCTATCTATATAAAATACATATATCTGTCTGATCGTAGCTCAAAAACCACTAGTTCAATTTCAATACGGTTTTTGGTAGCATGTAGGTATTTTTTGTGAGGTGATATTCAATCAATATTTCATTAATCTATGTTGATAGGAGGCCTACTTATTCCTAAAAATACCTCTACCTCTCACAAAAAATCCTTCACTGTCCAAGCAGCAGAAATTTGGAATCACCTGGATCCTGACACCAGGAAAGTCACGTACCTAAATATTTCCAAAGATAGAGTGAAAAAGTCCTGCCTCTCCTGAATCCTTCCCCTTTGTACCCTTGTCCTTTCCTGTCTTTCCCATCCCAAATCATGTCTCAATAGTTTGTATTAATTATACTTTTGTATTTTTTGTTTGTATAATGGACTATATAATTTTCATTGTAAAATCTCACAGTCTACCAACTAAGTTTCAACACCAATTTTTATAGTTGACTGGAAGTGATTGCTCATGAAGCATTATTGCTTCCAGTCAATCCGCCATATGCGCTATGCATGAAAGTTGATAAATAAAATAAATAAATAAAAGTTAACCGCTGAGTTATAATGATTTATTACTAGTACGTAGCTTTTTCATACTACATTTCATGAAAAAGGGACCCAAAAACATTCGGTAATAGTTCAAAAACTTTTTTGCGAAAGGTAACTAAAAATGACTCGAAGAATCAACGTAATATTTGATAAATATTTTTACCCCTCAATTAAAGCTAACAAACTGTTTATACGACATGAAGCATGGCAAATTGAGTATATTACCTCTGATCTATTAAATGAAACTATGTGATGTATCATTATTTCTACTTTCTTTAAGTTATTTACTACGACCTAGTTTTCATTGTATTACATCTTCAGATGGGCTATTAGCAAAGATTGTATACTGTAGAATACTACATCACGTAGTTTCATTTAATTGGGAATAATGAATTTCTACAAAATTAACGCCAAATATATTCAATACTAGCAGATGTAGTAAAATTCTCACTGATTTTTTTGCCGTACATTGGGCAAATAATTAAATAGCAGCATTTCTCATGCTGCATGAAAAAGCAGACAAAAAAATTATTACCATGAATATTATTACCATCGCTGACCAATCAAATATTGTCGTACGTCATAGCTACAATTGAAAAATATTGTCATAGTTACAATTGAAAAATATTATCATAGCTACAATTGAAAAATATTGTCACAGCTACAGTTGAAAAATACTTCCCCCATATCTGGATATTCGCAGGAACAGGAAATAATGAATGGTTTAGTGACATTACTAAAATTTATAAGGACTCGGGTGAGTTACTTAGTAGAAGCGTGATTGGTTTTCACAGTTTCACCGGCTGCGATTATAGTCTTGCGTTTTTTTATTAAGGCAAAAGAAAATATTGAATACCAAAAATCGTTTGCTGCTTTTGGAGACGTAATTCAATAGTTTATTTGTGAAATGTATAATACAAAAAAATCAAAAGACGTGGATGAATGAAGGCTTCAATAAAAAATACGCAATTTTGATGGAAGCTCTGTACCACTCTCCAAAAGTTAATTTTATCAACAATTTTTACAAGCGTCTTATATCTCAAGCATTTGGAAAAATGTTTTTTAAAATGACCCCACCTCCTTAAGCCCGCTGGAGTATAGTTGGATATAACAAGAAAGTTCATATATTTTCATATGGTTTGGAGATCAGCTTCCAAGTTCTGTGAGCTATTTGATTGAAAAACTTCCAGGTAATATGATTTTAAATAAATCTATATTCTCTTCAATATTTAAATTTTATTTTTACAGAAACCAATCCGTTGGATAATGAAAGCCAATCTGGCGAACATATGTATGACAACAATGATGATATTATCATAATATAACACATATATTACTTTTGTCTTAATTATACTGCAATCTGACACCACGTTGGGACAATGAGCGGTAAGTTTGTCGGTTGTTGCTCAGACAGGTTTAGATGAATGACCTATGTCTCATCATAATTTTTATATTTATGTGCCTTTATTGGAGTACATTTTGGAGAATTCTATGTTCTAAAGGGTATTTGGTTCAGGTATTATCAATCATTTACCAAATATTGTGCAAGTTTATGTGGGTGGTTTATGATTCCGTCTTTGTATGACTTTGGGTGGCAATCGATTTTCTCTCTAACTGTAGGTATTTGTAGGTCCTTGTGCAATTGTTGGTTGGTTACGAACCATGGGGCATTTGTAATTATCTCCAGCATTTTATACTGGTGTCTTTGGATTATCTCAATATTGGAATGGGAAACTATATCGCAGCTGAATGCCGTAGTTCCAAACTGGTTTAAGTGTAGCTTTATAGAGTAGCAGCTTATTTCCCAATGATAGTTGGGACTCATGCCCGATGAACCAATAGAGCTTTCTGAACTGAAGACCGAGTTGTTTCCGTTTAATGAATATATGCTTTTGCCAATTTAGTCTCTTTGTAGAGAGGTTGTAGACCAAGGTAGCATACACGGTCCGCTCGGGGTACTTCAACATTGTTTAGTTTAACTGGTGAACAGATGTTTCGTCTGAGCATGAATGTGACATTGACTGATTTGTTTTCATCACCTTAATCTGCTGTTTCTTTAGCCAAATAGCTACACTATCTAGCCCATCTTGTAGCATTTTTGTTGCAGTTTTTGGCTCGCTGTATGAGGCCAAAATGGCTGTATCGTCCAAAATGGCTGTATTGGTGATGGTTGGGCATGTGGGCAAGTCTCTACACCTCGTAGAGTAAGTAATTGGGCCGAGTACATTTCTCTGCGGGACACTCATTGATATTGGACACAGAGTTTGTCACTTCATTTCCACATTGAACCGTGAAGTGCCTATCTATTAGGAAGACTTTGACGGTCGCATATAACTATGGGGGCATGCTTGCTTTAATCTTGTATAATCATCCTTCATACCGCAGCGGTCAGACACCTGAGATATATGCACAGTACTTTCTTTCTTTGAAGCATTTTACAATTTCAGCTGTGAGTCTGTGCACTCGATCTATAGTGGCGGGTTTGTGCCGCAATCCAAACTGGTGATGGAGTGAAAGGTGTTTATCTCTTGTCGCTGGCATCATGCAAGTGAATGCCTCAAGAGTCAATAACAATGCCACCTTTAGAAGTTATAGGTAATAGTCTGATGGGACAGTATGATTTAAGGTCGTCTGGTTGTTTGTCAGGTTTAGGATCATTAATATCTTTGCAACCTTTCATTGAGGTGGAAAGAAATTAATTTAAGCGTGGCTTTATGGATGTGAGTAATTTTATTCCGGAGAGTGGCAGTTCAGCCACGATGTGGTTCATGATGAGGTTGTGGAACTGGAAGATTTTTTATAGTGGATTTTTTTAATTGCACCTATTACTTCACTCTTTCTGAATTTGGATACATCTCTTTCCACCTCTGCGGGAGTGGATTCTTCTGCCAGGAAATCACAGATTTCCTTTTTTATGCACAGGTGGGCATTCTTTTGGGTGAGGCTTGAATACTCATATGAAGTGCGTAGAGAAGGTTAGCCTTTTTTCAGTGTCTGTATGGGCTCATTTTCATCGGGCATTCATAGGAATGGTGTATCGGTTATAGGCTGGCTTCGGTAAAGTGTTCAATAGCAACTGTAAGGTCATGTTCTGATTTGAATCTCACCGGATCTGCAAATGCCGTGTCAGTAATGTGCCGATGTAGTCTAGTTAGTCCTGTAGTTGTGCAGGACGCAATTAGGTTTTTTTCTGTAAGGGTAGTGGACAGGTTTACAATAATCGGTGAGTGGTCTGATGACATTTCGTGACAACTGCTGCGAGAGATATATTTATCAGAAATTCCTTTGATTCTACAGAAATCTGTTAGGTCTGGTGTTTTATTTTGGTCTGTGGGCCGGTATGTAGGCTGCCCTATAGAGAGTACACCCAAATTGTTGTCTTGGATGTTGTATTACACGTTTATAATTATTATTCCCTTACAATTCGTGCATTTTCCCCATCAATCATTTTTCAGTAGTAAATTTATACGTGCGTACATATATATCCCATATACATGCTATTCTACACATATTAGTAGGTATATTAAATTGCATGTAGACTGAATGGATGTTAGAGTGCGACAGTATTACAAATGCGTATTGGCGCACCATAGGTAACATTCCATTGTCTGCCGGGATGTTAGAGCTGTATTAACTATCAGCCGTTCTAAATGTAGACTCAGAATATTATTATTAACAACATATATAAATATCAGCTTTTTTAAAATACCCCGAGTTGTTTATTTTTTTTTTGGGACATTCAATAGCATCTGCCGTGACCTTGGAACCATCATAGCTGTCTGCCGTTGCTATTTTTCAATAATAATAATGTAAAATTTTATATACCCAAGTAGCTGCCTTGTTACTATATCTTGAAATCAGTCAGATTATTACACTTTTTACACCTGAGTAATTCTATAGGAACCGCCGCTGAGCTTAGTGAGTCCCTATCTCACATACGACAGGTATGAGAGAGTCAATAAAGAAAATATAAGATATGTGCAAATACCTAAGTCTGCGCACTGCTGGTTCTTCAACTATTACCTGCAAAGTGTGTATTACCTATAAAATATGCTGAAAAGACGACAAAGAAACAAAAATTAACATTAACAATATTGAAATGATTAGTGAAAACATGCAAAATTACTTTTACAATTCCGTTGTGAGCCATAGTTGTTGTTTAAACAAATTATCCAAAGTGTTCCTTAGACAATATTATATTATGCACATTGCTACCTATGCATTCTTACTTTACACATTCCAGATTAAATGGACTGAATAATATTCTGGTTATTTTTATACGTATTTATTTACTATTTTTTATATACTACGTAACACCACATAGAGTCAATGAAATCTTTTTTAAATTTACTATTTATTTATTAGTATAGTATATAGTATTAGTTACAGTGCCGGATTAGCCATGTAGCAGGAGGCAGCAAATGCTACGGGCCCCGCGCCTTGGGGTGCACCGCGCCTGTGCCCAAAAAAACACAAATCAACAAAAATTAGGTTGGGGTTATTTTTCCAATAAGTAGGGAAGTAATTTTTTTGCCATGAAGTTGATGCCTTGCTTGCAGCCGTAGGCTGGAAAAAAGCGGTAGGAAACTGATTAAGTAAAAATGGATGATAAAGCAGAATTTTATTACCGATTATCAATATCAAATTTTGTATTTAACTTTTAAAGAGATAGATGTCGTAGAAGACAGTGAACGTGATTGCGACAGTATGACGTGTACGTGTAATGGAAACGCACACACCTTAGCTATTCTCAAAGTGAGCGTTGGCCACACTGTAATTGTATATTATCATGCTGCAAATTGGCAATACCACAATACTTATAGGGGGAATCCCCTAATATTATTTTCGATTCGAGCTTTTTGTATAACCCGACCGTGTAAAATAGTTTTCAAATTATTACCAATAAGAAAATAGTAAAATGGATACTTAATTTGATAAGCCTACTTCAACAGTCAGTGGACTCAGTCGTTCGTTCTTACCACAATTACATAAGTTTATTTTCTTTTGATTTAAGAGTGAAATTTGTTGTTTTTTTTTATTGACGGATTATTTACGTCGTGATATAGTTTCTTAGTTTTTACGTGCTTTTCTGTTTTCATTTCTGTTTTATAACAGTAAAATTCTACATAATATCACAACAGTGAAAACGACGAAAACGATTAACTCTGAATTTTTTGGTAAGTAGCTAACTTTTTTGTTCATAAGTAAAGTATACCAATCTACTGTACAAAGATCAAAAAACGAGACATCTATGTTTTAGAGCCGAACATTAATTGGGGGCGACACGACGAGAAATTGCTTAAGGGGCTGCATTGATGAAAATAAGTTCCCCTCAACTCGACTTCCTTTCATTTATAGATAAAATAAAAATCTGATTTTTGTATATATGATTTTTGACAATATTTGCTAGATTTTGTTAGTTGTTAAAACACGATTTAATAAAATTTTCTCTATAGAATTATTTCCCGAAGTTGCTTTTTAATTTTTCGCTTAGCATACCAAAACAGCAGGGATTTTAGAAGTACTTACTTGATCTTTATAGGTACACATCAGGTACTAAATTCTCATCCTTCAGTTTTTTATTTGGGCATTTAGTTTTTAAATAAATATTATTTTCATGTTTCGTGATAGCCTATTTTTGCGAGTACAAAGATGCTATTTTTTTCACACACGTAAGTGTATGCCGCTATCACTCTCATCGCGCCGCGTTAGGTATTCATCGTTAATGCAGCCCCTTAACAAAGCGCCTCGCTCAGTGCTCGCTTGGATAACAACTCTGACGCGAAGCGTAAATTTTATAAGCGGTAATCCTATTTAGACTATTATAGAAAGTCATTGTATTTAGAGTTCGCACACTGTCTTACATTTACAAAAACATTAAAAGATTTGACGGGCTAGTTTCTTATTAGTATTATGGGTCATGGGAAGGGATTTTGTCATTAGTTTTCAGGTTCCAATTTCACATTATATTTTCCTATTTTATACAGATCGAAATGAGCAACGACAGACCTAGAGATACGGGTAGACACTATGCTTCTGGAAGTGCAAAGCGTAAAGCAAAAGATGAAAAAGAAAAGAAGAATCAGGCTGTTATATCAAAAACTCGTAAGCTGTCTGAGTTTTTTAATGTTCAGAATGATGATATTGAAACTAATAAAAATTAAATTGATAACCGAGAAGTTGCATCTCATTGTCCAGATGATCACAGCACCATAGGAAATTCATTAGTACCTGTAACTAATTCCGATATAGTCACATTATGTGCAAGTGCCATTGCATTCAAATCTACGGGAAGTCCTCCTAATTCTGCAATATCATCTTCTAGCCAGAAGGAAGTTGAACTTACAGCGAGTCCTCTAGACGCAGAAGCTTCATCTTCAAGTCAAAGATAGGTCGAAAGTATATCACGTGCTGGCGATGTGACTACATCGTCTATAAGCGAAAAAGAAAATAAAATATATTCCAATGACATTGGCGAATGGCCGAACCACTTTTAACGAGATTATTGGATTGCAAAAGGAAGTGGCGAAGTGCAGCATATGAACAGTAATTTTTTGACTTCAGAGAAGATGTACGAGAATGAAAATAAACCACGTTTCTGTCAGAAGTAATTTTTTACATTGAGACATAAACTAACAGATAAAAATCATGTGCGAGATTGGTTGTGTTATTCGGAAACTAAAGGAAAACTTTTTTGTTTTGTTTGCAAAGTTACGGATTCCGAAGGTTCGGCGTGGTTTACCAAAGACGGATTTGATGACTGGAAAAATGCGCATATTTCATTGAAAGGACACGAGGAAAGCACTTCACACAGACAAGCAATAATTTCACTGTTAGTTTGAAAAAACAAGGATGCGCGTGTTGATTCTCAAATTGTGAGCCAAATAGAGACCGAAGAAAGATATTGGAGGACACTTTTAGAAGGAATTACTGCAGTTATAATTTTTTTAGCAGAGCGAGGTCTGGCATTCAGGGTAAGTGATGAAATTATTAGTTCACCTCACAATGGAAATTATTTAGGCTTATTAGAATTGATAGCTAAATTTGACATTTTTCTGGCCGAACACATACATCTTCATGCAAATAAAGGGAAAGGACATACGTCATACTCGTCAAAAACCACATGCGAAGAATTTATCCATTTAATTGCATCAAGTATACGGGACCAAATTATTGGCGAAATTAAGAAATGCAAATACTATTCAGTATCATTGGATTCTACTCCAGATATATCGCATGTAGACCAACTGACTCTGATAGTGCGCTATGTCTTGCCATCTGGACCGGTCGAAAGGTTTGTACGATTCTTGGACATGGAAGGCCATACTGCAGAACAGCTTGCTCAAAGTTTACTAGATTTTTTAAGTGAGAAACGTCAAAGATTGTCGAGGTCAAAGTTATGACAATGCCAGCAACATGAGCGGGAAATAAAACGGCTTACAAGCACGAATTAGGGATGTAAATGAGTACACGGAATATATTCCCTGTTTTGCCCATTCATTAAATTTGGTGGCAAAGTGCGCTGCAGAATGTTGTACAGAAGCATCAATTTTTTTTTATTTCGTTGAAAGTCTATATTCATTTTTTTCCGCTTCAACCTATCGATGGAGTCTTCTTACAAAAGCACTACAAAATGCTGGTTCCAATATTAGAATTTTAAAAAGATTCTCGGACACTAGGTGGTCCGCACGAGCTGATGCGGCGAAAGCACTTTTATGTGGCTTCACCACTATCAGTCAAGTTTTGATGATATATCCAATAACAGCGATCAAAAGGTAGAGTGTCGTAATCAAGCTTAGGGACTAGTTTCGAAAATGAATTAGTTAGAAACAGGAATAATGATTATAGCGTGGAATGAAATTCTATAGCGCTTCCAAGCGACTAACGCCTCGTTACAGTCGTCAGATCGAGATCTTAATACAGGATACTCTGTATAAATCATTACATGGCTATATCCAAGCAATGCGATCCACATTTTCGGATATAGAGGCAAAAGCCAAAGTCTTGATTGGCTGTGAAGAATATCAGGAATCGACTATGAGAAAACGCAAGCGAAATACAAAGTACGACCAATTTAGCGGCTCTTCTTCACTCGATGAAGTTGTAGAAAATCAAACACCTGGACAACGATTTGAAATTCAAGTGTTTATTGTCATAGTCGATAATATACTGGCTGCATTGGCTAAACGCATGGAAGCTTGTCAAGTGACCAGTGTATTTGGAATACTTCGGCAATTAATGTCTTTAAAGGTGGAATTGATTTTGAAAAGAAGTCAAATTATCGTCAGCTCTTACCCAGATGACGTGGAAGATGGTTTGGGAAATGAACTGGTGCATTTCGCTGAGCTGCTGAAAACAGATGTGGCTGCTGGTATTGACAGCAAAAAACACGAGGCTTTGGAACTCCAATTTTATAAAATTCTAATAAAAAATTCATTGGAATTGTGTTTTCCAAATGTAGAAATAGTGTTACGCATTTACTTGAGTTCGATGATCACAAACTGCAGTGGAGAACGTTCTTTTTCAACATTGAAACGAATAAAAAATGTATTAAGGAACACAATGGGACAAGAACGTTTGAATGACCTCACTATAATGAATATAGAAAATGATTTACTTAGAAATATTGATTTGACGAGTGTTATTTTCTAAATTTGCACGCATTAAATCACAAAAAGCCTTTTTGTAAATGTTCTGTTTGTAACTCAAGGGCCCCCTGTTCACATTTGCTACGGGCCCCGCGTCGGCTTTATCCGGCACTGATTAGTTTCAGTATTGTACATCGGGAAAAATTATTTTCTAAATATTAGGCATAAATTAATACTCATAAAAGTTCAGTTTATTGATTACAATATAATGTTGTTAAAATTACACTTTAAACAGGACAAATATTTTTCATATAAACAGAGTTATTAAAAATCAACCATAAGATCATAAATTATATAATTTTCTTCAACATCTCTGCATTTTTGAACGAGGCAACGGTGTAGATATAAACTTTGGCCCTTTAATGGTTTTAGTAATTTGTGCAACAACTTTATTTAGCAAAATGTAGTAGCGACAAGACTTTTCCAAAAATGTGTTTTTGTCTGTATTCATTATACTATATACTCCCGCATTTAGTTTCAAAATTTCATCACATCTCCTCTGCCAGATGGAGATGTGATGAAATTCTGGACTCAGTAAATGTGAGAATGCTGCTGAAATAAATATGTTTCAAAAATTTACTGATTTCACTATTACTGTTCCGACAGTTTGAAACTAAATGCGGCAGTACATAGTATAATATTTATTCGCTTTTAGCTCATGTGGTTAAAAAGAAATCGCTAGGGTTCAGGATAATTGTCAATATTTACTATTAGGAAATATTTGTCTGGAATTTCAGTACTCGGTGTCAATATTCTAATTATTAAAGAGATCAACTATGCCATTAGCGTATTAATCAATCTTACTGAATCCAAATTTTCTCCTTCGAACATATATATTCCTGTCTGAACGTCATTCAAAATACTCTTCGAAAAGTGTATAATCGATTGCCTTCGTACAAATACAGCACAATGTAAATCTGCCGTATAACATTTATCTTATGTCAAAGAAAAATGTAGTTTAAGTTCATGCAATTGGTTAAAATTCTAAATACAGCATGTTCTAAAAAACCAATGTGTGATACAACCTTGAGAATTGCCAAAAGAATTCTTTTTTTACTGATCACAGTGTTTCAGTGAATTTCAGAACCATTAATCTGGTATCAAAAATACAATGTTTGTATTGTACACTGTTTTCTGAAGCATGACTGAATTGTGAAGATGGTATATACACGACTTATGGGAATCAGATTTAGTAAATTGTATTAATTTTTGTTGCCCGATAATGTTTTTAATAGATAGACTAGCTGATTTCGAACACTTCACTAATGATTTAACGATACCATTCACATCTGAATCGTCTGCAGGTTCCAGTGATAAAAATTAAGTTACAACTGTATCTAAAGTCAAAATAAAATACCTAATTACAATTCCAACAACTTTATTCACACTCTCGCTCGTCCAATATTAGATTATAGTTTTGAAAGCCTATATACTTATTCTGTGCCGTTTTGTTAGGATGAGTTTTGGAATCAAAGTCCATCTTAACAAATAAACCTGCCAACAACTGTTCTCAACAGTAAGTTACTTGTAAACATTTCAGATTACTTAGTATTTCCATCAAACTATTTACAAATATAAAATTTTCCCAACATAAATATAATGCTTACTATATCTTTCACAGGCGTAAAAACGTGGCGCATATTTGAAACATTATGACATTTAGAATCACCGCTACACTTTTCCTACACCTTTGCATAGGCTTCCAAAAACTCTATTTTTTTCATAACTTTAAGTTTGATAGACTCTGAAATAAGGGGGCAGTGAACAAATTATTTCTTTCATATTTTTCTGTATATCTCTGAGAACATAATACTCAAAATTATAATAAAAAATATTTTTGAGATCCTTATAACTAGTTTTTTCAAAAACACTCCACATTATACGTTAAATTTAAAATGTTTTCATAAGTACTTCATTTCCATACAAAATTGTAATTATACCAATAACTAAAATAAGATATCAAAGTAATCACACACACTTTCTAACGTTGTTCCGTACTTTAAATAAATGTTATTATCACCTTCATGTTGTTTGAATATATTTTTCAATGTTGTTACTTAATTTAACTTATTGCTTGTTTTAATATACTAAATTACTCTTTGTTTAACGTAATGTGACATCGCGGATTGATTGCCATTGAACTATTACGAGGGACAAAGTATTGCAATCATCTTAATCATACGTTACACACATATGATTACACTAACTGTTAAATTTAGTAACTTATCAGCATAGTAAAATTTGTCCTAAAATGCATTTTACTCTTCTGACTAAAATCACAGAATACATTCACACTGTTCAACCTTCTGATCTGTATTTAATATTCGTACAACACATTGTGCTGACATTTCATGCTCTCAACCGTTTCCCTAATTCAAAGTGTTGCTTTAATCGTAGATACAAGAAATAGGTACAATATGATGATTAGAATAAAACCTTAAAGATTCATCGAAATGGTTAATGTGAATTTATTCTACACATTTTTAGTTTCGTTTGAAAAATCATGCCGTGGTAAACATTTTAATTTTACTTTTTAATTATCGATAATAGCATAGTTATCATTTTCATTTATTAGGATTTATATTCATTCGTAACAATCTTTTTGCAAACTATCATGCTAAATTGAACTGGACTCACTGTGAGTGGGTGTAATGTATATGAATATATAGTATATTGCATAGTTTGGTTGCATGGATAGTGAACACTTCGCTACTTCGCAATTGTTTGTAATGCATTTCAATGTTATGTGCTTACAAATTTCGAATTATGAAAAAAAAAATTAAAAGAAACATATGTTATGTTTCATACGTATACGTATTTAGCAACCGTGACATAAAGTATATTTTATGTTTGGGGTGATAGCAAACAATTTTTGAAGAGACAGAAAAAAGCAATTATATTTGAAATATATAACGCTAACTACTTTAATCAAAGAAATGTACTCGCTAAGCCCTCATCATTAATTTTCCATAAAATATTCATTAAAGTAACGGCTAGTTTATTTACTTAATTTTGCCTTTTTTCTTTTGAAGAAGTATGTGTGACGTGTCCCATCGTAATAAGGTCATACGCCGAAATATATAATGTAGAAAAACCGGCTTAGCAACAATAGAATAGAAAGTAATTTAGGGAAAAATATGACACGTCATTCAAGTTTATGCGCATGTCAGAGAATAAAAAATTCAGTAGTTTGGAATTACGTGTCGTACAAAGTTAAGAATATTACAAGTAACAAGTTGTGAACATGGTTACCACAATGGTTTTTTCCGTGAAAGAAAGTCTGAAACCATTAACGATTATTCAATTAATATTTGGACTAAAAAGAAACTGCTTATATTCGTTTGCCAAATACGACAAGCTTTATAAGACATACACTTTATTACTTACTTGCTTCGTGTTCTTTAGCAGTATATACACTAATTATAAAGAAATAAATTTGCAATATGAAGGACGTCTGATTTATTTTGAAAGTGTAGTGAGATATTTAATTTCTTTTGGATTTCTATGCAACATCGCATCTGTAACATTCTTGAATCAAACATTAAACTTTAAAATGTTTGATACATTTAGTAGTATCGATGAGAAATTAGCAATCACGAAATGTAATTCCAAATTTAATGCCAATGGGCAACTTCGTAAACTATCTGTGTTATATGTAATGTGTTACTTGAGTTATATAATGTTTGGTTATTGGAAGTTCATTGATGAAATAAGGTCTAATTACTTATTCGCTGTACATAACACTGCATTCTTTTTTGCACCGACTTTAGAAATTATAGTTTTCACACTCATTATCAAAGCGATTTCACTTCGTTTCTCACTTTTGGTTAAGAAATTAAGATTCATTTGCAAAGTTAATTCATCAAAATTTGAAAGAAATCCACAAGTGAGAAATATTGGCATATCCGGATTGAACAGAATAGAACATTATGAAATGGCGCAGCACTCATATTGTTCAGAAATCAAAATTATTTGCGATGTTTATGGAGAGCTTATTGAAATATGTAACTATGTAAATAGTCTATTTAGTGCTCAGGTATTCTATATATAATATCTAATCTCTATATTTGTTTTAATGATGGAATTGCTTAGTAAATGGCCAATATCCTGGGTGTGAATATGACGGATGATCAAGAACTGGATATAATTTCTAAAGATGCTTTTAGTTTCTATAAATTCCGTATTTTCTCGTGTCACATTTACATATTTATTTTGTCCACAGCTGCTGGCTTATATATTCCAATTCAGTCTGATAATTTTATATTGTTTATATAAGATGCTCAACTATTTGTATGCAAAGGTAAATAAAATTTTTTAAAATTTTTTTATCGTATCAATGTATAATTTATAAAAATACTTCAAAATTTCAATTTTTAATTTTTTCTTTGTATTAAAAAGGGTTTCAATTTTTAAAATAAAATTTAAGCTGTCAGTAAAATGCAATAGCCGTGTTTGATTTTTACTCTGGCTTCAGAAACAATATTTTCTGGAATTTATTCACATTTTTTCATTTCAGCAAGCTGTAACAATGTTCGTAATAGAATTTATAGCGTGTATTTTTATGTTACACTTCGGAATGATCATAATATGCTGTTACAAGTGTCACAACTGTAAACATCAACTCACGCTAATGAGATTGATTATCAACAAATTACTTGCTACGTGTAAAATTGGTAAGCATTAACATTTTCCTCTGACAGAACTCGTCTATTGAGTTACACGTATCTTAATTGCACTGCACTTTTTGTAACAAATTAGGATAGTAAAAAAAAAGCCAAATAAGATTGCAACCACAGGTTACAATAAAAAACGTGACCAGTACATATTCACATGGGGATATTAATTCCGAAAGGACAAAGTTAATAAGAAAGTATTTATAAACGTTTCCTCGAAGTTTCATACTCTTTGTCACCGATTTGTTTACTCTATGCTGTGTTTAGTTAATATATACCACACGATACAAAACAGGATTTATCTAGAGGTATGTTTACACTCATACTTCTGTTTCTTCTCCAGGTTGTGAGGAGTCTACTATGTTGAATCGTCTGTATCAAGTTATTGAAGACGCGCCAGAAATCTCAGCATACGGTCTTTTTAAATTTGATATTCCCTTTATATTAACGTTCGTGAGTTTTGGAGTGACTTGCAGCATTGTCATGGCTCAATTGTTTTGAATTTAAAGTCAAACCTTGAACTTCTGTTTTGTCAGAGGTCTTATTATACAAAAGTATCGCAAACTATTAGCGATGGAAGAGAGCAGTGCGCATATTATATTGTAATTCGGATGTCATTTTGAGTCAATTTATAAAGTGTTCTGTGTTTTCACAAAACAGCGGTTTATTTGATTACAGCACATCCACTCGCACCAATGTGCGCAATTACAAAGAAACAATTCTTGCACTGCTCGAGTTATTGAACACTTTTTTAGTATTAACACGAATCTTAATTTGATGTTGAAAGTACATGACAGTATTGATGTTGACTTTAGCAAAATTAATCTGTTTGAAATAATAATAATAACATTAAGAGCTCTATTTATACCTTACAATTAATAAATATATATGTATGTATGTATGTGCATTTAGTGTAATGTTTAGGTGTTGGTTAATTTTTTTTTATGTTAGAAGGTTAGTGTTATTGTGAGAACCGCATTCGGCAGTAAAAAACCTACTCCAAAAGCTTCTATTCTCTTTTGTCTTTGGTTTTCCCAGGTAATAGTCTCCCTGCACTCTTTATTATGTCTTCACTCCATATTTTGAGAGGTATCCCACGTTTTTTTTCTAAAATGGACCAAACTGTAATTCTCAATGACCACCTTTCATTTGTAACTCTCTGAATATGGCCTGCTGGTATCCACTGAAGCGTAATACTTGTTTAATTACATCTTTCTTTTTTATTATTTCCCTAATAATGATGTTTTTCAAGGGGTTTTTTAACTTTATATTCATATAGCTACGTTCGATTCTTTGACATACTTTTAGTTTTTTTAGAATTTTCCTAGCATTTTTCAAGTAGGGCGGGCATAAATTGGACAATATATGAGGCTTTCATTGGTTCCTTTGAATATTTCTTTCACAGCCTAGTATTTTTTCCAGATGAACTTTATTCCTCAATTTATTTCCATTTCTGTACAAGACTTAAAAGATGTAATGTGGCCCAAATGTATACAGTCACATAAATCTTCAAGAAGCATTGAATCAATTAAAGTTAGTGTTTTGTTTTCATTTGTCTTTGTTTTACCATGCTTTACTTTCAAACCCACAGCCTCACTTTCTTGCCCGAGAGACCCTATCATGTATTCTGATTGTTTTATTCTTCATATTTCCTAAACAAACTTGTAAAATATATTTTCTATGACAGCAATGAATAATTTCGGTGAGGTGTATCTTCATGTTTTACTCCGCATCTGGAAATCTACACCTGGTGACTGGTGGTGGTAACTTTACTCTTGCTGTACTATTTTCGTATTATACGAAAGGTAAGTTTTACTCAAAGTTTATTCCTGATTTGTTTAAAGATTTTCATATTGATTTGTGGGATGTTGAGTCGAATGCCTTTGAGTAGTTGATAAAACCATAATATACAAGGTCAAATTTCTCTATTATTAATATCAGAGTGTGTATGGTTGATCGTAGGGAAGTTTTCCATAACGCCAGCCTGTTCTATCGGTTGGTTTTATTGTTTGTTACATGTCTTAGCAGAGTTGATGAGGCTATATTGTAAACACATAATAATAGACTAAAGACTCTGTACTTTGTTATTAAATTTGCATCACCATATACTAGAACTAATACAGAGAACATTCATTTTTTGGCAGTTTCTTTTGCTTTAGGATCATGTTCTGGTTGGCTCTAAGAGATTGCTCTCATAACAATAAGTCCATCATATGTATCAATCAGATAAATTGAAATATATAAATAAATAAATAAATGTTTAAAAGTTTTGTGTGGTTTAGTTAATACTTCTAAACCTGTTATTAACACATTATTAGATATTCCATTGGGGCCGGGACTTTTACCTTGTTTTAAGTTTTTTTATTGAGAGTTCTATTTCAGTCTCCAGGAAAGGTAATGCAGGGTCACTGTTAACCAAGTTAATATTCATATATTTGGAGATACTCACATGATAGTATAAGTTTTGGTAGAATTATGTAACTTCTTGCATCAAAACTTATATATTTTTGACAGTAGATCCAGACGAATTTTTAAATGTATCCATAATTTGTTTGGTGCTGTCTAGTCACTTATATACTTTCCTAAAAATTCTTTTAATATTTTTAATCTGTTCTCCTACGTCGTTCTATAATATTTTTATCCATCATTCTACATAATCAAATAAGTTTCTGTGTAAGTGTAAGTTTCTCTTCTCTTGTTTTATTTTCCTTATAATTGAGTGCATGTTTCTGATTTGCAAGTTTGAGTTCTATTAGAATGAACTTCCTTTCGTTTGTGTTTTGTATTTTTTGTATTTTCCATATGTCACAATAAATTTGTAGTTTCATTATCGGAGTAAGGCAGTATAACTCTGAACTGAAAAGGTTAAATAACTCTTTCTGATATAGTGATGAAGTAATGTACCTTTAGTTACTCCATAGTCATAAAATTGGTGTTTGGTTGATGCTCGCACAGATGTTTTTATAATGTTGTGCAGTTTTAATGGTGTTGTATATTTGTTGTGTGGTATAAAATGATTTAGAAGTAAATGTAATTCATAATTTAAAATTCTCCCTGTAATTGGTTACTTTCTTTCTTTGTAAATATATCTGTGCAGCAATGAAGCCCAATACGGTGTAATACGGACACGGAAAGTTATTTGATATCCAATATAATTGTTATACATGCTGATAACATTATATTTATTGTGTTATATTATTGCTCAGTGTTGCCATTACTACCTGCTCAATATTGAAATAATGTTTATCTATGGATTGTAACGCTTCGAGGAATTTTAAGTTTTGATTAATAAAATGGTGTTATTAAAATTCTTGTGAATTTGTTAAATTGTTATACGGAAGTAGGTTTAAACTGAAAGTCCACAAAGAAAATATATTTCCTAAAATAACTTCCCTACATTGAGGAATTTCTTTTAATGAAATCTTTATACAGACGGCTGTTGGATAATTGGTACAGTGAGAATTTCTTTCCGTTTCCTCTTGAAAATATAAAAATAAAATAAAAAATAATTTTTTTTTTATTTTGGGCAATTACTACAGGGAATACTGTTTTTTAATAACAAAATATTATTTATTTGCAACATTTTTTAAGTCGTAATTACATTTAAAAATTTCATCATCATAAAGAGAAGTTTCGTGAAAATAAAACTTGGGAAAAATATTGAAATTCCAGAAAAATACATTTCTATTTCTGTGAAATAATTATCATATCGCACAATATTCAAAGCCATATAAGATGTTCACCATGTTGCTACTGGATGCTTGCATGTACCTACTGGAGAATACCCAACATTTACATTAACGTTGGAAAAGGGAGACTCCGGAATGGAATAAGTTACGAGAACGTTATTGATTATAATAACCTTATTTTGTAATGAATACAAATTAAATAACAGCCTGTTTATACGTGACTTGAATATCAGTTTAAATGTAAGCGACTCGTCTTTATTTGTATGTGTAAGTCATAACATTACAAGTATTTGAACATTGTCGATACTGCCTTCCGAAATTGAAGAGTATGCACAAGTATAGATTACATTATGTAATCTATACTTGTGCATACTCTTCAATTAGTATAGATTATATGGAATTGTCATTAATCATGTCTGCAATTTGACATTGTGGCATAAAGAAAACCTTTTTTTTTGAAGCAGTGGGACTGGTTGTATCTGTTGTGTTTAGTTGATTCTGTTTAATGTAGTCAAGTATGAGGAGGCTACAAATAAAGTGAAACATTGCAAATGTGAGTGAAGAGTAATCCTTTGTGTTTCATATTTGTCCACGGCTAGACCGAAATTTGCTATTGTCCACTTAAATTGTCAAAGAAAGGTTTATATGTGCATTTTGGGTAGGCAATGGTTTTATGTTTTCTGTGTGTAGTAGGTTGGTTCGGAGTGTAAAACTGAGTTTTCAGGGAGCCAACTGCCTTTTAGCTGCCAATTTAAAAAAGGGGTTTAGTTAATTAGTTAATTTTCTTCTTATATCTCGGTAACGTGTGTCTGACACAAATTTGTAAAATGATCGGTTTGGGTTGGCACTTCAAAAACTCCTTGTTACGCCTACAACCAATCTTCCTGCATACCGAAATAAAAAAATTGTTGCACATCCAAAAAATCACAGCAAAGCTCTCATTTAATCGGGCCAATTGGAAACTAATATTTCTACCATCACTATTTCTACCGTTTATAAGCTTTCGTTCCTTCCTGTAACTCTTTGTTTGTCAAAAATATACTGTTTGGACGCATCGACTAAGCATCTAAATAGTATATTTTTCTCCGCTTCTAATCAGTAGACAGTATTTCATAATGAACCTTGGTAATATTTATTTAATATAACATTCAGAGAGTCAGAGAAATTAATTTTTAAAATTCAGACCAATTTTTCGATGTTCGGGTTTCTCACATAAAAACTGTAAAACCATCTTTAGTTGCCTAATTTTCTCCGTTTGTGCCAGCTAAATCTTAATTCCAACTTAATTTCATTGTAACAATTAAATTACTAAATAAAATACTAATAAATTTACTTAATAATAAATGTGTCGTGTTAAATAGATTTTTGTCGTTTCATTTGTAATTTTACGAGATATTATAAAACCAAGATAATAATTTAATAAAGTAGATTAAATATGGAATAAATTAAACAAATATTTAAATCATTCATTTAATAGAGTATACCTGCAATATGCTTATTACATTGAAGCCTACCAGTTGGTTGACATCTCTATTCCTCTAAATATAGACGGAATAATGATTCCGTCAGTTGCCGTTTCACATGTTGATGTATATAACAAAATTGGGATGTTATCTGTTGTGCGTAAACACACTCAAAATGACGTATCATTCAAAAACAATATGAATATGTATAATTAATGAATAATGAAAGCTATATTTAAGGCAGTTGCCCACAATTTATCAAATTATATTCTTTTGTTGCTATATTATAGTTATTTTTGTTAATAAATTGACTAAACGATTGTAAAGAACAAATAATTTTATTGTATCTTATATTTTTTAATATATTTAATAAAAGTATATTAATTACTTTAGAAGGTTTGCTTCTGATGTGTTGTGTACTGAGTACACACTCTTTCAAGGGCAGTTGACAATAAACACATTTACCCTCGAAAAGGTCAGTATATTTGTGTACTTGTAAAATTAGAAGCAGATAATAATAAATAAGCAGCATTTACTTCACGACGGTGACTAGCAAATGTTGCTACCATTGTATGTTTTTGATTTACAAACAATGTTTTTGTTATTTTCAACATAAATACTTTGTGGGTCGCAACTCCTGACGGATTCACCTAAATGTCTTTATTTTACTTTCTTATATCATTAGTATCGAGCATTAAAGACTTTCTTTTAATCGACTTCACAAATTAAATGTTAAGATATTTATAATGTAGACATTGTAATGATCGGGAGTCGACACGAGTTGATCAGGGGCGCACAAAGTAATCAGATGAGGTACAAGAGATGGTACGACAGTTTGAGTCAGTTCAATTCCGTTCAAGTATTCGCTGCGGTTCAACAATCATATACAGTCTGACTTCGTAAATGGTAAAATATAAAATAAAGGTAATTGTATTATATTTGAATGGAGGAGGGAAAGGGGGTTGGGGTACTTTTATGAATAATTAAAGAATTAAAAATTAAGAAAGAATATAATAAAATATGAGTCTTATTCATCAGAGTAATAATATAACATAATAATAACTAAGTTTTACAGTATTACTGCTTGTATCGGTCAAACTAGCGGCAGTGGTTATTCACTCGTCTGCATACTTTTGTGCTTACTATGACGCTGTACTTGTTTTATGGTTTATTTTATTGAATGAGTTTTCAATTTTTCCCCGGACATTAGAGTGTGTAACTATCTGAATGAGTGTTTTTACATAAATTGAATGTATTGGTAATATTAACTTATTATTTAACTGTTTACCGTTTTTATATTTTTACTTTGAATAGAATATCTTAATTTATTTTCCGAAGTGAGCAGTCATCACTTCTTTTTACCAAGGGACTATGTATAAATACATTACCGTTATGGATATGCAAGATGTGACAACTCAGAAGCAGCGACACACTACAGAGCATATATAGAGAGTATAGGTGGGTCTTAATTCGAGCAATTCACTGACCACCGTATAATCTGAAGAGTTCATAGTGAAACAGACACGTCAACAAGTGTAACAGTATCAGAACATCGGACCGGAGGTCCAGCATCTGAGACAGCTCGCATACTCTGGGAAAAAGAACATCACTGGTTTACGACAGAAGAATGTGATTTTCTTAGAAAATGTTGGGAAGCCAAGAGGAAAATGCAAATGTTTTCTATTATATTGCAAACAAATTATTATATTGCAACCCCAATTTCCAAGAACAATATAGTGTCAGTGTTTAGTTAGGGCTACTAAACAGGCAGCTAAGTGACACTTTTCGAATGCCAGGTTGCTTGAACGGGAGTCTTTAATGAAACTAGCTGTGTGAGAAATTCACTCATGACTATTGTTTAGAATAACCATCATACATAAAATATTGACAACGGATGAAAGATGGATGGATTTATATTGACACAACACAAGTTTGTTCAAAAAATCAAAACACGGACTTCATTTTATATGAGCGTAAAACTTCACTTTTAGGCTGCTGTAAATATATACTGATGGGTGAAAAATTTGAAAAGGAAAACCTTCATTTCTGAAATATCAAAAAGCAAATGAAGGGCAAACGTTTCGAAAAATAGTAACCTTTACTTCGTAACGTACACATCACAATGCGTTATGTCAGAAGGATACCTGCCACGAAGTACAGATTTAACCTATAATTATAATGTACAGCCTACATTGAAACTTACAGCCACATAGTAAGTATAACATACAGTTACATTGAAACTTCAACAAACAAAAGATCATTTTAAAATCAGTTAATAGATATATTTTCAAACGAAAATATCAAAATTTACTGCGAAATTAAGTTTTTGGGGGATAAGATAAAAACACACCCATGGCGACAGCCCATGACGCGTCGAACCTGGACACTTCAAATTGAAATGTTTTGTGGTTACAGCCCCCTCACCTGTTTGCCCGACCAGTGTTCCTTTAACATTTTCAATAATTTACCTTGTCTATGGGTGAGTCATTCTAATGGAAAGGTGGAAGAAAATGTTTTGTGGCTATTTGTTTTTAAATAATTAGAAAGTAAATAATTAATAGGGGGCATACAGACTGGCAGATATTTTCTCTTGTAATATATAGGGACTGATTTGTAAGCTTACTTAGACGTACATTTATAATACACGGTGTCTCTGTTAACCTATTTACAAATATTAATTTTCCACAGAGTAAATATACCGCGTAATATATCTTTAACAGGTGTAAAAACATGGCGCATATTTAATGAATTATAAGATCTAGGATAATTGCTATATTTTACCAACAACCTTTGTGTGGGCTTCTGGAAACCCTATTTCTTTCATAATTTTAGATGAAGTAGTTTCAGAAATAAAGGGCGAGTTCATATTTTTTTGCACATTATTCAATATACCTCAGCAGATCACTATCTGAAATTATGAAAAGTGTTCTTGAGATCTCTTTCAAACAATACCCGACACTGCAAATGGTAATTAAACAAAATATTCTCGAGTACTTAATTTGTCAGCCCAAAATTTCCACTTTATTCTATAAAACAATACATTTAAGTGTCATATTCAATACATTTAACTGTTATATATATGTACAATACATTTAAGTGTGATATATAATAATACATTTAAGTGTTATATATAACCATACCTTTAAATGTTATATATACAATATGTTTAAGTGTTGGCTATTGAGATATACGTGCAAGTTAATATATTTCAA
Source organism: Druceiella hillmani (assembly GCA_039881145.1). NCBI lineage: Eukaryota > Metazoa > Arthropoda > Insecta > Lepidoptera > Hepialidae > Druceiella > Druceiella hillmani. Next base: position 20,911,760 of record JAYKKI010000024.1, read on the forward strand.
TGCTGTGCCAAATTAGAAATTAATTATATGCTGCGTACGTGACAATTTTGAATACAAAACAGTGACTTTAATTGCACAATTTGAATGAAGCCACCTTTTGTGGAAAAAATTTACCATCATTCCGAGGCCACGACAATGAAAAAAAATTGAAAAATATTAATTTGAGGCTTCAACATGTACAGGAGTGAAATTATACGACCTCATCTATTACCTACAGTTCCATCCTGATCAGACTTGAAATAAGTTCTCTAGTAAATAATTAGTGAATCATAACTTTGCATGAAATGAGGATTTTTTTAAAAGAGAAAAAACTGTTTTCTAAACAAAATATCACAATTTTGTCAAAGCAGTGTAAAGATTCAGCTGCATCCAAGCTCCCTTTTTATGGAGTTTAAGAATCTGTTTTTATTTTCTTGCAGAAAAACTTCCAGATATAGAAACTATCATCATGAAACAGGTAACCTTTTACCTGCGTGTGTATTAATATGTCATTGGAGATTTTCAACAGGCATTCATTTCATTAAGGAATATATCTTTCTTCTCCTACTGGTAGACTTACCTAGTTTACCTACCGCTATTTGTTCAGAAAATGGGTGAAATAATTAAAAACATCACCTTTAGAATCTAAAGGTGTGCCGTCGGCCAGACCAGTTTGTTGAACGAGCTGCCACCTTCCTGAAATAAACATGTGCAGCATCAAAAGCAGACATGTTTACATATCGCTTTACATCCATTTTAGCCACTTTTCGGTTCCCAAACTTCATCATTCCTGTTCCAAACATCACATTTTATATAAAGGAGTCATTTATAATTAATTAAATTACAGATCCTCACTGTCTGCCAGAAATTGTCTAGAAGTCTGAAATGCCTAACGTTGGTCTTAAAATTTGCTCGAAGTTGTTCTAACCAGATTAAAGCTATGAAAACGGTATTAATACCAGGGGTGCCTGGGTTCGAAACGCGACACCAGCCATTCCACCGTTTCCGATAACATAATGCAAAGCTCCAACAATTATTATTCGATTTCAATGAAATTTTTTCATATATAGATTACATTGTATAGAACAAGTGTAGTTATGAAATAATCTAAGTATTTCTACTATAGTCATGTAGCTATGAGTGATAACTTTTTATGAATAAATTAAAAAGAAAATTTCCCCGCTTCTAAAAGAGTACAGGCTTATGAAAGAAAATCCTTTACAAAATGCAATTTTCATTATTACCATAAAAAAGTGTAAATAAAAATTAACCGTAAACATAAATAAAAAATCACTATGATAACCAAAAATTATTGCAAGTATTTCGTGAGCTATCTCAGTTCGGTCCGCAAAGTACGACAATTCAAAGCGACGAACATAAGAGGTCACTATAACCAAACGTGCACATTATTTTGATTATGAAACAATAAATCCTACACATTTTATCTATTACTCTGCTGCACTCATGAAATTTCCCCAACTATAGCAAACTTTTTATTATTACCTGTTAATGTCCCTTTAACTCTTAATTATTTATCCGTTAAGGGTTTATTTACACTCCGGTGAACGATTTCACCAACAAGCACCTTTGTTTACTCTAGTCATTGACCAAAGTAGGCAGCTGAAGTAGGCGACCGACTGCATTTCATGATCAACTGGACATGTTTTGTAACGACAGCAATATATTTAGCAAACGCATCATATTCATCTTCTTTTTTATGTTGGAGATTGATTTCCAACAGTAAATATTGCTATTTTTGGAAAGCAGAAACAATGACTTCATGCTCAGAGCTTTTCTTGATCCTGATTTAGATTCCAGTCGTTTCACATCATGAGAAATATTATTTTCTATTCACCCATTGTGCACAGCTAATTTACCTAAACAGCAGGTAAACCTGTTATAGAGTGTGCTTTCTTTGAGACTAACAAGTAAACAAAGATATCGGCTGACTGTACAAGTGTTTCGTCTGACTGCCATGACTAGATCGACCGAGGCTATTTACATTGGTTGATGACCACATGCGGTAACCGATCCAAACAGCTGGTTGACGAATATGTGTAAACGGCCCCTTAATTACACATTTACCAGCAAATTAGATATAAATTCATTTTAAATCATCTAACTCACTCCAATCGAGCCCCTTTTCTCTCTCACTTCCACTAGCCAGTCCCACGTACTGATTCTCAGTGGAACCCAACTTGTACTTCTTCTTGTAGCTCTCGCATGACATCTTGACTTGCACTTGTGTCGTTGGTTCACACTACTGCAGGGTTTGTTCGCTTCCGCGCATATAATATATGACATCGATCTATTCAATAACAAATAGTTCTCTCAAATATATTTAATGCTTCATAAGTTGATTTAAAAGTATAATAATCTATCGTCTTTCATGGTAGTTGGGTTCCTTAAAGTTGCCACAAATTCCCCATCGATGGCGAATGGAACTATAAAATCACAAAAATAAAATATAACATTACAAGGTTTCCATGGACTGAGGTATAAACCAACAGCATTTGTATAATCAATTACTTGCGCAAAATTATTAAAATAAAGCTAGGCTTCCAACCAGAGCAGAATGAAGGTTCTATTGAAATAGTTTAAGTCAGAGATGAACTCTTGTAATAAAAAAGTTGTAATTAATCCAAGGTGCCTAATTAAAAAAATGTCATGAAAATATTTAAGTGTTTAAGAAAACATTTGATTGGACAAAGGTAATTTCAATCGTTTTATTAAAATTCATCCTATTGTATGAACAAGTATTCTGTCCATAACTTTTTCTAACATCCTTTAATTGTTGACAGCATCTAGACTTGTAGTCTAACATTCTCACCTGAAAATAGTATAAATAAAATGAAGAAAATAATTGCAAGGATACAATAGAAACTAATTTAATTGAATTAAACAAGATATAATATTAACTAATTTAAGTTACACAAATACATTTAATTAAGAGCCATACTGAATTTAGTAATGGATTTCCTTCAAATAATAATTGATACAATGAAGATAAAAATAAACAGGTAAAATTTTAATTATGAAGATGAAAAAAATAATAAGTACAAACTAATCTTGACTTTAAATAAAAATTTACAAAAATAAAATATAATATAGCAAAGTTTGCATGGACTGAGGTTTACGTCCTCAATCAACAGCCTGTTTCAGTCCACTGTTAAACTTCTCCCCTAATTCGTTCGATCAATACCCAGCATGCATTTATCATATCATCTGCACAGTGCGGCGGTAATACCCAGAACCGCTGCACTGTGCAGATGTGTTGTAGCTTCAGCAGTATATAGTCTCCCACCAGTGACGCTTCTGCCCATCACTGGTCTGTGGCATTTAACTAAATAATTACGAAAACCACTTCAGCCCCGCTCAACTAGCAGCCAGAAATCGAACCTAGGACCCCGCAGTATGCTGCGCTGTAAAAGACCGGAACCAGTGATCACACCACAGTCTTGAGATTTGTATATTTGTACAATCAGTAACATATATTGAGATGACGAACTGGTAGCTACATCGTCCCTGTATTATATCTCGTTAAAATTTGTCCATATTAATTTAGACTCGGTTTTTTTTTTTACATGGTCAGAAGTATTTCGAAATTCCTTTTTGCTGTGATGAGCAACAACACATCAAACATTTGTTCTGTTAATGATGGTGCAGTAACAGAACAAATGTTTGATAGACAGATGAGAAACTTTCCTGAGATCGTGGTTTACTGGACATATTGGGTGTCTTGCAACAATTCCAAAAGCCGTAATATATGTATGCATGCTATTCCGCAAAAGCATACCATGTGTGTGTGTGTGTGTGTGTGTGATTGTGTGCGTGTGTGCGTGCGCGTGTGTGTGTGTGGATTTTGGAATTACGTGCGTGCGTCTGATTTTGGAAAAATCTATATAAGAATAGCTCTGTAATTTTTTTAGTAATATTGAAGTTTTCCAGAAAACTTAGCATATTTTGATGCGATTTTCGCTATATTGCAGACTAAACCTTTACAAATATTTAGTAATATAGAAGGCCAAGTCTTCATAGTAGAAGCGTGAACCACCTGACTATAGATGGATGTGACAGTAGTTAGAAATATTTACGCATCTAATAACAATGCAGACAAAATGGCATTAAATGTATTGATTAAATTTTAGAGTACTTCATTTCATTTTCAAAGCTATTAACGTAAAACCATCCAATTACAACCAACTACCTTAATCTGATTATTTGAGTTTCGTATCACCTTTTTAGTCATGTGCACGAATTTTAAAATTTTAAGGCCAGAAAATGTAGGAGGTCTTATACCTATTCTAGTGCCATAGAGACGTACGTTACATTTTTCGTCTTTTGTTTAGTGTCGATTTGCCATTCACCATAGAATGATTACACTACACGTCTATTTTGATCTGCCAGAATACTGTTTTGCATAAATAGAGTACATTTCGAAAATATGAACTGTTTACGGTAAGTATTGTGTTTGTTTTACAAATTTATTATTAAAACGAAGTTTAAAACATGAATTTGTAGTTGGGAACAAGAATTATACGAAATTAGTAAAGTTCAAAAAACGACCGGTGGTCATTTTATGGGTAATTCATACATACATATTTATTGAAAAAAAAATCTGATATTAACCTGTCTCTCTAAGTTAGCTGATTATTTGAGAAGCTTTAATTTCCTTTAACTAAAATTTACTATTTAAACAATATTTTACACGGGAAACCACAGTTCTGTGGTTATTATGCAGTATTTAGTAAATGGTATACATAATAGATTTATTTCAAAGCGAATTTCTTTCAATAAAAGTACAGCTATACAAACAATTTAAAAGTGGTCGGTATTAGTATTAGGTCCAACAATTCTACAAATTTTCTTAATTCCGACCGAGTGCTAGTTCTTTTAAATTAACTTATTTTCACATTACCTTGAATACGTATTTATAAGCCTTATTTCTCATTTCATGTTATCTAGTAATGGATCAACAAAAGAGATTAAATTATTCAATATAATCTTTAAATGAAGCTGTTAAAACTGAATTAAAGTCTACGAGAAAAGCTTCAAAAGCTTACAATAAGCACACTTATTGACAGACTAAATAATAAATATACTAAGGGTGGGGCACTTGAGCCGCTGTAACTCAAAAAAAATTCAAAATTGTTTGTGCCGTGTTTGTTCTTACTTAACAGGGAACAACTTATTAGATTTAGTGCCTAATCCGGGAAGAATTTTTAATAGAGCCAAGAGTGGCTTTTACTTGTCCTAAGAATAGTTTTTGTTAACAAGAAAATAACCAAATCAAGTGGATTGTAGAACTTGTAACGATGGAAAAGAATATTTAACTGTATTGATTACAGTCAGCTTTCATGGAAGAATGCCTCCTACTACAGGTTTTGTATCCTTACAAAAGAAGAATACCTTCCTCCATTCATATTGATTACCTTAAGGATTACGTAACAGGAAAGTCAGATGATAAACTAAGTGCAGCTTTCTACGAATATGTAACAAACATTTTACCTCTGGTTGGAAAAAATTAAAATTCTCCTTCCAGTAACATTTTTCATTGACAACGGTCATTCTTCGCACATAAATTTACATAAAACAGAATTTTGTAAAGAAAAAGGTATAATGTTAACTGCTTTCTATCCTAATGCTATTCATCGGCTGCAACCTCTTGACATTGGTGTGTTTCATCCATTAAAAATATTTGGTGAATAATATGTTCATGACTATCGAATAAGGAACTGTGGACAAAAGTCGAATTGTGAAGATTTAGAAGACATTCTTGAACAATCAAATACTGCAGCTGTGACTCCAGGAATTGGGTATAACTCGTTTCGTGATTGCAGTCTACTACCTTTTGATGAAAATAACATAGATTATTCTAGATTAGTCAAAGAAATCAACACCGCTTTACATGAAAGCATACCAGCTGTAATAGAAACTGAAGGAAAATAATGCCAATACTAGAAAAAAAAGAAAAAGGTAAATTAGAACTCAATAGACCTTTTAAATCTTGGGGAAAACTTGACCAACATGATCATATTATTACATTACAAAACAACGATGAAATATTGAATTTGAAACACATCTCCGAAAATATCACCATTCATGAAAATTTTTGAATAATGACAAAATTGAAGGAAAAATTGTGCTCTATAACATAATAACATTATCAAGCGCACCGCCTTCTAAAAATCCAGTCAAACAAACACCATTTAAAAGCAAAAATGAGAATAAAAATCAGAATATCCCACTCCTATCAAAAATGCTCTTGCTGGGTCTGAAGAAAGTATAAGGAACTGATACACATTTGGTGCCAAAAAAGAAGTTCTTCGGTTGCAACCGGAAGAAAAAAATTGGATGCATGAAAAAGAGGGACGAAAACAAAAAGTGTCCAAGACAAAACTAATGAATATGAAGTACATACAATTATTCAAATTAAATCAGAAAATCGAGAAAACGATACTCACATTATGAACAAAAACATGAAAGTGAACAGAATCTTGTCAGTTGTGTGCAGAGTGAATATAGCATAGTTCATTACGAAATAGAGGTCTTCCCAGGAAAAAAAAAATTAAAATTAAACAACGATACTGAAAAAGTGAAAACAATAACAGTGGCCATACTGTGACAACGTGTGCTACTTGTAGTATTTGAAGATGTTATATGTAAGATTAATACTCCAACATTAACGAATGGCCGAGGAATCTAGAATACTTTACTAAAAATTCCAGAAATTAGTAACTTAAGAGAATTGAACAATAAAGATAATTATTGCATCTAGATCTGAATACATCCAGCGAAGAAAACTGTCTGAATTGTTAATTTATTAAATAAATGCTTACATTACTTTCCATCTTGCACAGATGTGTCAATGGATTATGGACTTTATTATAAAATACACAAAGTATAACTTTTAATTGAAATTCAAATAGGTCATTAATAGGTACATCAGTGGTCGCAACAATGAAAGAGCAGGTATTGTTATTCATTTAATTGAATTCTAAGTATAAAAAAAATATTCCTTGCTAAATTCAGTTATATGAGAATTAATGTTTACGAGTAACACTTCACGATTTATTATTTCATCTACCAGAGGTCTGGTACAACTTAATATAAAACGATAGACCTTTAACGGTCTGAATTTGGAATTTTACTTTACCTTATTAACTTTGTAATTACATTAAATATGAAGAAATGAAATATACAAAATTGTGTCAAATTTAATTAGGTAGGATGTAGTCCTTGAAAATATTAAAGTTATATTTCTTTAAATTTTCATTAGAATAAAACAAAACAGCTTGTTTTGGTAAATAAGTTTGTATATTTAATAAATAAAATTAGATAAATATATTGATACTCACATGTATAATACATCATGGTTTGTATAAAAAATATAAAAATGTGTTAAATTTAAGGATAATGTTAAAAATAATATACAAAATTTAATTCTTACAGAGAGATAAAAAATGGATGCAGTGAATAATTATTTCACAAATTCAATAAAAATTAAATTTCATTGTTAATAGTCAGTAACTAATCTATTACAGGCACACATTACAGTGATAACGTAATAGTTAATTAGGTGAACGTACAGAGTAAAAATTACTTTTTGACTTTATTATTTTCAATACAAACAATAATATATTATTCTAATGAAACATTTTTGTATTGACTTTTTCATCATAAAAAAAACGAAAATTTTCCCGTATTACAAAATTGTACAAAAACCATTCACTGTTGCAAGCGAAGTTGAATAAACAGTTTGTCATTAGGTGATTGCAGGTACCGTACAATGAAATGTTTGTTAGGTTTTCCTCAAGCGCCATTACCCATTTATTTTCTTTTAGTGACGAAACTAGTTTTTATTGAAACTCAATACAAATTTTCCGAACTATTAATTGTTCAACTGAACATATCTCACCGTACCAACCAATTATTTAACGTAATAGATAATTACTATTTTAATTTTATTCATTTTTCCAAGGCAATATAAGAAAATAGCACATAATACACATAATAAAATAAATATACCGTCCACATTTTAAAAATTTCTGAACATTGAAATATTTTGACAATTATTTTTTTTTTCTTTTCAAGTAAAGTGCACTTGGGAAAGTTAGAAACAACAAAGTGACATCAAAAATTCAAAGGCTATTTTGACTTGCAAAAGTAATTTAATATTTCTTTTAATATATCTGGTATAATTTAAAAGAATTGTAAAACTGTTATAGTTACAATATACTGTAAAAATGAAAGTCAAATAATAAAAGTGTAGAAGAAAAATTTTTAGTTGAATATAATGCTCATGAACGATCTTTTCTAGTCAATATACTTTTTATTTCTGTTGGAAGTTAAAAAATCAATTCCAAACCTTTTAATTTTTATATGTAATATCAAAACCATTACTATCTTAAAAAGATAGTATTGGTTTTGATATTAAATTCAATTTTGATAATTTTCTTATTACAAAATTTTCAATCAATTACTAAATTCTTCTAACTTCATAAATTCTTTTCGAAAGGCATATATTTTTTTCCAACGCATAAATTAAAACCAGTGCGTTTGTTTTCGTAAAAAGCATTAGTATCACTTAATGTTCGAGAATTTAATGAATAATTTCAAAATAATTGATTTTGTCAAGGTCAGATTAAAAGAAATTTTAATAAAGTGTCCCTGTAACAAATCAATATTTCTACGTTAATATTTTTAAATTAAACACTTATAAAATGTTACAGGAGAAGATAAACTGTAGTTCAAGAAAAAGTGAAACATGGAAGTTGTTAAGAGGCAAAATATTTACGTTTGCCTAAGACTTCTAATTGGATTTATTCAAAAAAAAATTTGATGAAAAAATTCTGTAAATCGTTAATTAAGAAAATTAATATGTACTCAAAGGGAAAAGTTATTTCAAAATCTCTTTAGAGGTGGAAAGTTATTGTAATAAATTGTAAATAATATTTTTTTAAATTTAAATTATTTCTTACAAAAACTTGGAATATTTCTCTTACGCAGTGCACGTTAGTTTTAACAACTATTATAATTCTATAAAAGTATAATTACTATGGCAATACAGAAACAATAGATGCGCGCCTTTTGTTTGACGTTGCATTTGTTCGGCGATTGTTTGTAAAGTTTAAAAATGTTTTGTTATTTTGAATTTAGAACACCCGTTTAATAGATTCAATTGTTTAGCTGTTTTGTCGCGAGACTTTAGTATATAATCTGTGCGCGAGACTTTATTAATGTAGATGAGTTATTGTGTCGTGATATTTTATTATATGTTGCTACATATTGTTGGTATTTTTGTGTTTTACATAGAGTGCAATATAAAGTGTTTTGCATGTATTTTTTGTTTAGTTTGTGGTGCAGTGTTTGCTATCGGCGGTTCTATTGCCGAAATATTCACTCCATTTTCATTTCCTAAGAAAAATATTCAGGTGAGAGCATGCACAACTTCTCTAGAGCTAACATCTACAACTCCTGTTTCATATATGGGAGGTATTTTCCGAGTGTAACGGATGCCATCTATTTATCGTGTTTTGCCCGAGTAGCAGTTAACAACTCCTCTGAGCAAAAATAAACATGTTTATTTTAGAGTAAACTAATTTTGAACAAGAACACTTGTTGACAATAGTTAGAATATTTAACTGCCAGTTTCGTAGAGTCTTAAGTTTACAGTTGCCGTCATATATATAAAATATTTTTTTTAATTTCTACCTCCATTTTTGCCCCCTTTCCGGATTATAAATTATTATTTAATAAGCTTTCGTACCTAGAATCTTCTAAATTTCACGTTTCTATAACCAGCAGCTGAGGCTGGGTGTTGATCTTAGATTTAATTAATGTAGGCAAAATGGAGGAAGTACATAATGAAGGGTCCACTGCAATAACGATGAATGTCCACAATTATTCAAATCTGAGTTAGTAACGGTATTCGGTAACTTGACATATGCAGTTAGTAATCTCGTTGACAAACACAGCAATATCGTTTACAATTCCGCGATAAATACATTTTTAATATTGGGCTCCACGGCTAGAACGCTCAGCGTCACAGGTGTTCACGGCTATAACGATAAATGTCCATCGCCTCGTAATGGCAGCCATCTTGTAGTCGAACCAGCGGCGGCGGCGGCGTGGCGTTTGTTTTGATAGTATTGACAGTATTGATCGTGTCACGCGGTTGTGTTAAACGTATTTAAGTCATTTATTTCTGAAAATTATGGCCGAAAGCAACGAAACGAAAAAAAGAAAACGCACAGGCAGAATGAGTGATGTTTTGAAGATACTTCGACTCCAGGGACATGAGATTGGCGATGACTGCAAATGTGATCGTTTCAAATGTTTTGAAGTGACAAATACAGACCAGAGGAGAAGAATAATAGGACAATTTAATAATTTTGCCAACAGGTACGATCAGGATAATTATTTATGTGGGCTTATAACTGTATTTAATGTATAACGTCGTCGTCCGCGAGTAACTGAAGAAAATGCGAAATTACACAATAAATCGTACTCTTACAATGTTCGTATGATTGGCGATGACACTTACGAGATACCCGTGTGTAGAAAAGCTTTTTTATCCTTACACGGTATCACTGGAAGAAGACTTCATTTTCTTCAGAAATCACTAACTGACCATGGTGTTCTTCAAGAAGGTAAACGGGGGAAACATGTTAAAAAAGAGCTTCCTGAACAAACTACTGATTTGATGTACAAGCAGATTGATGCCCTGAAATCAGCCAAAGGTAAAAAAGGCCACTACAATTTACGCGAAAGTCAAAAAATATATTTGTCTGATGAGTTGAACTTGTCTAAGATTCACAAAATGTGTAACGAAGATCATCCAAATAACAAAATATCATACGAGACATATCGTAACTTTTTCAATAAAAATTTGAACATGTCATTTGGGTATCCCAGAAATGCAGCTGAAGCTACCGTCCGGAAGGGAAACGGCGGTATCTACAAATCAGACAATATTCAATGAACGCACGGTGCGCTAATAAAAATATTTTCATCATAAACATTCCTTACATACTGTATGTAAAAATTCTTATTTCTCAATTTACATAGGTAATCTTATTAGTATATACATAGGTATTCTTATTAGTATATACATAGGTATTCTTATTAGTATATACATAGGTATTCTTATTAGTATATTTATATAGGTATTTTTATTGTTAAATAAACATCTAAGAATAGAAAAAAGTTATTTGATTAGGGTACACACCAATTATAATGTATTTCTGAGCTCATTTATACCGCATAGGTGCTTCCTTTGGAACATTGGCGGTTTCTCGTTTATAACAATTACCACCATTTTTTTAAAATTATTTCACTATTATTTTATTGTTAAATTAACATCTAAGAATAGAAAAAAGTTATTTGATTAGGGTACACACCAATTATAATGTATTTTGAGCTCATTTATACCGCAAAGGTGCTTCCTTTGGAACATTGGCGGTTTCTCTTTTATAACAATTACCATCATTTTTTTAAAATTATTTCACTATTATTTTATTGTTAAATAGATATCTAAGAATAGAAAAAAAGTTACTTGATTAGGGAACACGCCAATTATAATGTATTTCTGAGCTCATTTATACCGAATAGGTGCATCCTTTGGAACATTGGCTGTTTCTCGTTAATAACAATTACCATCATTTTTTTACAATTATTTCACTATTATTTTATTGTTAAATTAACATCTAAGAATAGAAAAAAGTTATTTGATTAGGGTACACACCAATTATAATGTATTTCTGAGCTCATTTATACCGCATAGGTGCTTCCTTTGGAACATTGGCAGTATCTCTTTTATAACAATTGCCATCATTTTTTTAAAATTATTTCACTATTATTTTATTGTTAAATAGATATCTAAGAATAGAAAAAAAGTTACTTGATTAGGGAACACGCCAATTATAATGTATTTCTGAGCTCATTTATACCGCATAGGTGCTTCCTTTGGAACATTGGCAGTATCTCTTTTATAACAATTACCATCATTTTTTAAAAATTATTTCACTATTATTTTATTGTTAAATAGATATCTAAGAATAAAAAAAAGTTACTTGATTAGGGAACACGCCAATTATAATGTATTTCTGAGCTCATTTATACCGCATAGGTGCTTCCTTTGGAACATTGGCGGTTTCTCTTTTATAACAATTACCATCATTTTTTTAAAATTATTTCACTATTATTTTATTGTTAAATAGATATCTAAGAATAAAAAAACATTACTTGATTAGGGAACATGCCAATTATAATGTATTTCTGAGCTCATTTATACCGCATAGGTGGGGCTTCGTTTGGAACATTGGCGGTTTCTCGTTTATAATAATTACCATCATTATTTTAAAATTATTTCACTATTATTTTATTGTTAAATTAACATCTAAGAATAGAAAAAAGTTATTTGATTAGGGTACATACCAATTATAATGTATTTCTGAGCTCATTTATACCGCATAGGTGCTTCCTTTGGAACATTGGCGGTTTCTCTTTTATAACAATTGCCATCATTTTTTTAAAATTATTTCACTATTATTTTATTGTTAAATAGATATCTAAGAATAGAAAAAAAGTTACTTGATTAGGGAACACGCCAATTATAATGTATTTCTTAGCTCATTTATACCGCATAGGTGCTTCCTTTGGAACATTGGCGGTTTCTCGTTTATAACAATCACCATAATTTTTTTAAAATTATTTGTCATTTATTTTATTATTGACTAGATATTATTTTCATAAGTGTGTATTATCTAGGAAAATTTTATATTCAAAGTAATTTTTGGAGACACCGTGCGTTCATTCAAATTTTGTGTGACTAGTCGTTACCACCGTTTCCCCTCCGGACGGTAGCTTCAGCTGCATTCCCAGAATGGATACATGTTCGACTTGCGACGAATTCCAAGCAGAGAAAAACATCTTGAAATTAAAATTGCTTCTCTTCCTGATGGTCAAGAAAAATCGCAGATTTTGTCTCAAGTTCGAAAGCTGGAAATTGAGAACCTAGCACATAAAAAGAGAGCAGAAGTCTTTTATGATAATAAACGCAAAGTTCGTTTGAGAGCTAGGCAAGATGCCACAACAATCGCTATAGCAATGGATTTCTCAAAAAATCTCCCGACACCAAACATAACTACAAATGATGTATATTATAAGAGGCAGCTTAGTTATTATGTGTTTAATATTCATGTGCTTGCTGATTCCTCATCTTACTTTTTCACATACGATGAGAGTATTGGAAAAAAAGGATCAGATGATGTGGCCTCAAATCTCTTCCATTTCATGTATAATAAAATGGATATACAGGGCAAAACTCTTAAAATTTTCTGTGACTCATGTGTACATAGTGCACTCTTGCGATCGTTTAGAATCTGTCACAGTTATATTCCCGATCAGAGGCCACTCGTACTTGGAATGCGACCGGAATATGGCCTTCATAAATCAAAAAGCTAGGATTGAACTCCCTGAAGAATGGGCCGAACACGTACGTGAAGCTCGACAGAAACCGAAACCTTTTGATGTCATCGAGTGTTCACAAGATGCATTCAAGGGCTGGACTGAATTTCTAAAACCGTTTTACAAAAAAACCTGTCCTTTCCCCATAAGACCAGTGCGTGAATTCCGAGTCCACAAAGAACATCCACGGCTCGTGTTTCATAGAAACTTTAATAATTGTCCATGGGAATCAAGTGTGGTTAACACATCAGCTTCTTTTAAATCTATGAAGGCAGGTAATGATAAGGGAGAATTTAAAATACCTAATTTAGCTTACAAAGACAAGCTGCCTATATCAAAAGCAAAATATAACGACCTGCAGTTCCTGAAAAAATTCTGTAGGCCTGAAACGAAACGGTATTATGACGAACTTCCTCATGCCACAAATATTAAAGAATCAGAAGTATAATAAACCAGGTATTCGGACAACTATCGTTATTGATTGTGAGCTAAGTATGGACATCCATCATTTTTGTCCTGACATTTCAAGACTTACATAAGGTTTTATATTTTTTTATTGGTTTATAATACTTAAAAAATAATTATTATCTAAAGAAATACTACTAGGATACATTGTCTTTAACATAAATAAAAATAATATTTCTAAGTTCAATTCTGACTTTTATTACTCCAATTATAAACTTAAATTCCAATTATCTCAAAACAAATCACAAAGGACATTCATCGTTATTGCAGTGGACCCTTCAAATGTGTTGCATTGATACGTACCACGACTGTAATATTTACAAAAAAATTGTTGGTCAATCGCATATGAGCGGTATTAATAACTGTTAAGTACATTGTTTATTATACATTTTCTTTTAAATAAAAAGCAAAATAATAATAAATCACCGTTTTGTAAAGTGCGGTTCTTCAAATAGAGAGATAGAATCAGGATCGCATCACGAAAAGATTGCCCAACAAGTCACATTTCATGTAGTTTTTTACGTTATTTAGTTTTGTCACTGAAAACTTAAAATTCTAATACAAAAATAATTGTTCCTTGTTCTTGTGAAAATATAAATTTTTCCAATAATTGTTATTTATAATGTTAATAAAAAAACTTGAAACTTTACAGCGTTTTAACTTATTTTCAGGGTATATGTTCTTGTCACTATACTTCATATTAAGTAGTCGCCAATATGATTGATGTTTCACTGATAAATCGCAAATGTAATTCACGGAAAAAATTAAATTGATTGCTAACTAAAAATCAGTCTTTTGAAAACCGACGGCGCTTTCACAACCATTGGTTATTACACAATAGTGAGTTTGAATTTATGTTATGATTTGATTTTTATTGCTTTAGCTATTAATTAAATTTATTTTGATACAAACTTTGTACTTTTTCTTTTTTGTTGCCGAAAATGTACAAAAAAATCTTTGAAATTGTTTCTATCCAGTTGGAGTGCATTTCTTTCTGGCCGCTCACTAGAAGTTCACCTTTCGCGCATAAATCTAATTACCCATCACAATTAATGGCCTGGCCTTAATTCTGTGGCCTTTACAGGCGGGTAAGAAGGGTGAATGTGGCTCCGCGTGGATCGTGGTCATTTTCGACACATCAACCTACACTAATATAAAGATGATTTTCTTAGAATATAATATTAGCCGGCTATATTTTAGCGCTCGACTATAACAGCTAATTATGGAAAATTTACGAACGATTTGTATCTGTTGAACGACTGAACTGGTTTTAATAAAATAAATATGCGTTAAAAGTATGACTGAGACATGCTTATGCAAGAATCAACAAAGATAAAGAATGATAATTATGTAGAAAAAACCACTTTATCGGCTTTGTGCAATTATAAATTATTTCTTTAGAATTTTTGGTGCTGTTAACATGTGTCTTTTATGAATTTTTGATAATATATACTTACTTGACATAAAAAAATAATAAACCTTCATTACTTTTGTTTACACATCTACTGTATTAGTACAAGTACGAATTATTTTTCTATGTAACTCTTTACGATAAATAATCTTTAATATTTATTTACTATATACAATGGAAGAGAAAATAAAGGGATCATCCAATTTTTCGAAATTGTTTATTGATTTTCAAAAGATAATCACAAAAAAGCCTTCTAAAGCTTGAATTTACATTTTTTGAATCTATCGACGAATTATTTTTATTTTGCAGGAAACCCTACTTTTTAAAATGCGGGCTTTAAAGAAAACTTTTAAACATTTTCTAATGGCTTCAAACGGTCGTACGAACCGAAGTAAATTTTATGACAAATTCTAATAAATGCATTTTGTAGGTCGCACTTTCTCTTTAGTAAAAGTATGAGGCGTGCCTCATTTACACCAATAACAATTATTTATTTCATTTAAATCGATCCAGCCGTTCAGCGAGTCATATTTTTAAAATTACTATTTTCACCTTATGCAGGAAACGGCATTGAGGGCTAATGTTCTATGAAAATTGTCTGTATATTAATGTAATTGTCATGGGAATGTGTCAATGACCGTGACCCAAGCGGGATGTGGGGAGGAGGTACATTCGCCTTTCTTATCCGGTTTCAACCTTAAAGGGTTTTTTCCTTCAATATCAAAATGTAAATAAAAAAGATGTTTCGAATTATTCAGGTCGCTCACAAGTGAATTTCTTTACGTTGAATTTCCTTCCTTATTCAGGTTTTCTTCTGTAAACACGACACTTAAACTAGAATATCAAATATTTTTAGAGGGTGGTGATTATTTAGTTAGTTACGCGGCGGACATTTGACAACAGCTTTGAATCACCATTGTTTAATAAAACTTATATAAGTTTATTTCCGAAATCGTTATTCAAGTTTTATTAAATAATACCGAAACCGCCAGGCTAAATTTCTAAGCAGGTTGAACAATTGTGTGTCGACTGTACCGCGGGTATCCGAGCGAGCAGTTATTTTTTTTGCATTATTTAAATGGCACACGATGACCATTTAAATCTCTGAATTTTAAAAAATATATTTTTATTAGTGTGTATATTTATACTGTATACATACGTAACTTATATAGGTTATATTTTACATTTAAAAGAAATTCAGACAAGTCAGATGAACAAAGACCGATTTTTAGTTAGCAATAAATTTATGTAATTTTTTCCGTGATCGTGCGAACAATTTAAAAGTATTACTGTTACATAAATGAAAGATATATTATGAAATAATATCAAAAATTTGGATAGAAATAGACGTTTATTTAAATGTTAAGTTATACAGAAAATTATTACGAAGTAATCTTTAATTTAATACTTAATTTTTGAGTAATTATTAAAATATTTTTTTAAAACGAACTAATGTATAAAATACAAGAAATACAACAATATTTCACTGAAAAAATACACTGCATATATATACAATTACATCACTATGAATCTGGGCTTCACACCGATATACAAAGATTGTCATGCCTAATACTAGGGCCTTCTGCTGATATCACTGAGAAATAGTAATACAGAATAGAGATGTGTAACTCACGAGTGAGAGATATAAAATATATAGCTCACATGTTACGATTATATCTGTCACTCGCTCACTTGAAATCAAAAATGTATCAGTATATCACTAGTTCAGGAGTGATCGGCGTCTCTTTCGTTTCACCGACTCAATCATTTCACTCACTCGTCGCGTCATGAAGACAGATATAAAAGGATCAAAATGTTTAGTCAAATATGCAAGTGGACCTATATGGACGGACGTAGCTACTCGCGATCGAATGTGTAAGCTGTGATAAAGTATATTTTAGTTCGCTCAAAATATTTGCGTAAACACTTTTTTTGTTTCAAAATTGTATAAATACGCCAATTTATTTAATTATAATAATTAAAGTTATTTTACGTATAATTTGAATCTAGGTTGACAGTCCTAAATGCTAAACCTGCAATGTATTAAGCAAAGTGGATATTATTGTAGAATTTATTTTTATTTTCAAACAATAGTGCGTAATGTTCAGTCATTACTATTTATCACCACGTTGTATAATCATTGTTCAACGGTTCAACGTATGCGTAAGAAATAATTTCCTTAATAACTCAGAGTACTGAGATACTGAGCTCCTGAGCTAGAGATATAAATGAATAATATATATCTTTCCAATCAAATGATATATATTACTCTTTTCTTTTACTGATACATTTTGCGCACCTCTATTACAGAACATATCATATTTATTACAGAAAATATTCGCAAAATATATTCATCGTAAATCAATCCATTACATCGTATCTCACCATTAACAATGTTTGTTAAGCCATGGCCCGGGGCTTATTAAATGACATTGCTCCAAGTATAAATCTTTTGACATCTTTTAATTTAAAAATGTGTTTTTTTTCGCCCCATCTCATTTCTTTTGTGTCCAAATCATTTTGCTGTATAGGTACTGTCCTAAAAACAACATTCGCCACTTTAATTACATTCATACTTAAAACATTTAACACAACGAATTTAACACAAAACACGTAGTAATATAATAAACTTAATATAATTTTATGAAACCCCAAAAAATTACAGAGCAATATTACTAAATAACAAGTTAGTTCGCCATTACGTTGAGCAGAGATGAGGGGTATTTATTGTCACCGGTAAAAATACTTGATATCTTAGATCAAAATACGTACTTGGTGTGCAAAATACAAAATTCTTGGTATCGTAAATACTAGTATCGTATATGTACTTATAGTTATGGCCGACCTAACGTGTATCGTAAATACTTATATGTATGGCCGAACGGACGTTCGTACAATAGTTACTTTTTGGTTGGTCTGCGGCAAAACCCTAGACCTCTTTGTCTAGCTAGCTATAGCTATTTCATTCACGCAAATATCGTACTCAGGTTTTCTCGCTCTTTCATGTATAAAACGTATATGAAATAAGGGACAAACTGAATATTTAAATACTCGTAAGTCGTAATACTTTTAACGTATGTAATACGAGTATGTTAATCATATTCGTATACTCATTTTACTCATCATCTGCTTCACACATCGCAAAGGGCGGACAAGTATTTACTCATACGACATGTACGAGTATTTTAAAATAAAGATTTTAAGTACGATGCTCTTTTCGTCTAATGATTCACTGTTTGTTTATTGGCACAGTTGAGCGTTATTAATTTGAAATCTAAATATTGTAAATAAATAGTGTTATATAAAGACTAACTTTTAATTAGATTAAATTTTAATTGTGTCATTATATCCACGAGAAAGTCCAATGCGGTATGAAAGTATTTTACAAACTTGGGTAATTATTTGTCTTTTTGCAAAATTTAAAAAACTAAATTGTCATTCAAAGCAGCTACATCTGATTTAAGGAAAGTTTGAATACAAAACATACTGTAACAATAATAAATAAGGAACAAGTTGTTTATTCCGAACATCTTACTACATTATTATTTAAAAAAAAATGGATAAAATAAACAGCAAAAAGAAGAAAAAATGTTTTTTTTTTAAATAAAGTATCGCCCAAGTCTAGCGGCAAGCAAGCAAGCGTTGTATACACGTGGTATACATAAGTATACGTAGCCATACTTGGGCATACAGTAAACAAAAAAATATAATTGATCTCCTGAATCTATATGCCTTTGGACAAGAAGTGTGTCCCTTGTGAACATAATAATGAATGCCGCAAATAATTGTACTAGCTGTGCTGTGCGTTGGATTAATTCAGATTTATTAGTCCTACGTACATTTATATATGGCCACTTCAATACAATTGTTAGATTTCGTGTTCGTGCAACAGGTTTCCGCCTGTAGGTAGATAATTATACGACCCCGCATTGGTTGGCCTTAAAACAAAAACTAGTATTTAATTTAGTTTTACCAGTCATACATATCCGAATGGAGAATAAAAGTTTATTGCCCCACAAAATTCATAAGTGCAGATCGGCATCTTCATCCAATAAACTGATAATTTTTTGAAAGTCAAATAATGACAGTACGGTTTGACCATAAAAATGGGTATTACATTTCTTCTCTTTCTAATATCTATTCAAATATTTTTCAGATTATTCAAGTAGTACAAAAATTAATATAGGCATGTCAATTTGAAATAAATATTTAATTATTTGTTGAAGATTTTGAAATGAGGTAAACATTACATTTTCCGCAGCCATTGACACACATATATTACTTTTTAAACTAGATTTACGAAACTGCAAAGGTAGATATATGTTTACTTTTCAGAATAATATTTTAATTATTATATTATTTTCGACTTAGTACACTATGCCGCTCATAATGCGTTTTATTTTTTTAAGACTATTAAAATGCGTCATAACGAATCACTGCGAATGTTCTATAATATATATAAATACAATCAAGGCTGCATTTCCGGGTATTAGCGTAGGGTAATTCAGTATGATATGGCCTGTTCGATAAAACGACCGACCGAAAAATTTTACTGTCTGCTCTATATGTCGTGAGCTAAGATTGGTGAGCGATTGCTGCTCGAACGTATACGTCGCTGTATACATTTTTTTATTGAAAAAAAAATTAAAAAGTATGCATTTTTAAACTTCAGAGTTTCAGTTTACCTCAGATTTTTTAGTACGTTGATTTTTGATGTGGTAGTGTTAATATTTTTAAAATTTATTTTGTTTTTTCGTTCAATACAATAACCTGTCGATAACATAACCTAAAATCGAATAACAAATTCATAAGTGACGCTAAGTTTAGATTCCAGATTATACTTACATATCTGATAATCTTAAAAATGACAAGAGTTATTAAAGATATTTCTGATCTGATCTGATATTTGAGATCTGAACGGGTTCAAGAAGAACTACCACCTACAGTGTCTTTAACATAAAGATCTGATGAGGATGCTCACAAAAAGACACGCCTTCAAAGTACCTGACTGACACGTACCTAGTTGTAGAACTGCTTACTAGCATTCGGAAACTGTCCAAGCAAGTAGCAAAGGTACCCGCATCCCTGGATTATATTAGTGAAAACAAGGAAACAGAAAGTAAAAACAATAAGATTATGAAGAAAAATCTTAATATTTAAAAGAAAAAATTAAATTACATTGAAGTTCTGAGGAAGAAGAAACGATAGAATTAGCCGGTGAAAATTCTGGTCCCGAAGATAATAAATATGATGCGTACAATGCGGTGAAAATTACTAAGAGACTGAAAATATAGAAGATTAGCTGCAATGAATTGTTTGGAAATTATGGCCGCATGTAAACTGCACTCCATTCTACAATTCTTGCATTCCTTGTGGCAAGAAAATGAAGAAACAAGAAACGGAAAAGAAAAACTTCACGAGAAAAAAGAAAAAAGTAACGGAAAAGGCAAAGGGAAGGAAAAATTACCCGGAAATTAAATGGCCATCTTATCCTTACATGAGCGGCCAACTTATAACGGATATTAACATTAAAGTTTTTCTAATGTTTTTGAAATAAATATGTCTAATATTAAGAATGATCATTGAAATAAGAGTAAAAGTTCAGTTATTATAAAAACATTATCCTAAAGTGCGTATACAATTTGTAGGCTACAATGGAAAATATTTTATTACCACCACTTACTTGAAGAGAAAATGAGATATGTCACAATGTTTGTTTGATTATCTATACGCCAAATATACCATAATTATATCTGTATATAAGGTCATCAAATCTAGAAATATAGCAGCGTAAGCTGACACATTGTAGCTATCTCACTCTAACGCCTTATAAAATTAATGAGTAGCATATATGGTCTAGACTTTTTCAGCGTCGAGATTTCTGAAGTTAATATTTTGATTATGTATACAGTTTTATAATACTCCGGGTATAAAACAATGAATTTTACAAATAATCGTCAGCTGATCGAATATATATTTGTGCCGTCCATATTTTAACTGTCAAATTCCATTGTTTACAAAAATTATCTCTTGAAATTGAATAGACTAGAGTTTGTCGATGGCGCTATCTAGGGAGCATCGTGATGGTGTTATGTAATAGAACGTTTTATGTATTCTTATTAAATAATTTAAAAAATTGCATTACAAATATTTTTATTTTCACAAATAATATTAAAACTATTAAATGACATTAACATTTAAAAAATCATAAGTACAAAATATATTTTAAAGACTTCAACACGGTTCAGATGGAGTTTGATAAACCATTTAGAATCAGATCAGTTTCAAGAAAGTGGTTATAGCAATCGGCCTTCAATACTACATTTCTTAAGTCTACAAAAAACCAACATCACACGTACGGCAAACCTTTGAGGATGCATTTATCAAGAAACGGGAGATCGATGGCTCCGGATCATTCGAAATTCACTGCGCTGTAGCTGGAATGATCGCATTATATAATTATACTATGTGCACAGGAGGACACTGGATTTAATATAACGATTTAATTAATTATACCGAAATACCAAATGTCCGCAAGGAAATACACGAGTGAAATCATTTTGCCGCACTTTGTGAAACAGTAAAGATTATTAAATCAAACTTTTTAAGGTTTAGCCTTAACAAGTTTGATGCAGTGTCAATAACCACTGACACGTCGACTTGTGTGCATTAACAAGTTTGATGCAATGTCAATAACCGCTGACAATTTCAATTACGATATGGCAGGAAAACGATTTTCACTTTCTTTGATTCCGAAACTCTATTCTAGCAACGAGGAAAAAGTAAACAATAAGTTGTTACAATCCGGAGCAATTCGTTTGGCTACAGCTGATTGAATGTCGGTTAACAATCCAGGCTATATAGCTATAACAACTCACTTTATTGATACGAATATGCTAATCATAAATAGATTAAAATCAAGCAGCAACTTTCCAATAGTATATCAGACATAACACTAAAAACTTCATGTAATTGGAAAGTGTTACAATTTAAAGTAATTAAGTGAAAACGATTATTCCAATAAATGCATTATTGGGAAATAATTATATATTGAACAATAGTTTCTATATACAGACGGATACACCATTATACTGTACTGTGTATATACACAGTCTGCAGTACCGCACTCCTACGTTACGAAGAATGAATGTGTATATAAGTTATCTTAATAAAAACTATGTTTATATTAGTTCAATTGTTGATCTGTTATACTGGCCTACAATGAATGTATTCATTTATAAACCATCGCGTCCGCTGACATTAAATAGTCTGTAGTACCTATTCAATATTTACATACAGCGTCCAATTTATCGATGCAAATGCGGCCGCCTTGCGGCTGGCGCGATACGCGGTACGACCGTCTAACAAAATGTTCCCTAAGATAAAATGAGCCGTGACCCGAATCGAAACCAAAATATCAATCATCAAAAGCGACCCTGTGTGTCGGTAGTTCGATAGTGTGTAACATATGACTCGAGCGAAACTATCGATCTAATGAAACAATCGAGAATGAAATCGCGTCATTGGTATTGACGAAAAACATCGAATCATTTGCAAATTCGTAATTCGATCATTCGTTCATTTTAAAAGAGAGAGTCCCGCTGATTCGTTCGTTCGTGATTGACACATCTCTAGCTCTAACTGACGCAATAATAAATAAAATTGGGGGGGATCCCAGACACGCTAGCCATGAAACGTGGCAGAAGTTAAGAGGATGAAGTACGGCAAACGGTTAGTATGAAACTGGGCAAAAAATTAGGAACTACGGATTGATGTTATCTAAAAACTATCCTGTGACAGCCGGTTAACCTGATGGTATTTGTCAAGATAGCATTGTTGAGATAAAGTGCCCCATGAGTGAAAAGATTTATCTCAATTATATAAGAAATAGGAAACCAGCTAAGATATATTATTCACAGATGCAGATGCAAATGCATTCGAGTGGACTAAAAAGTCTCTTTTTTGCGTGGCCGACTCTAATTACAGCATAATTCAAAATGTAGAAATTTTATGTTTAACATTTAACGAACAATATGTGGGTGGTTTTCTTAAAATTGTAATTGCATTCTGGAAATCTTATGGAAATCCATTGTTATATAAAAGTACAGAATAAATAAATAAAAATGCAGAAAATGTTTGCTCTTATATATTTAATAAGAGAATCTGATAAGTTAATTAAACCACAGGCTGTTGTTATTGCATCATCAAGAACTTTGGCCGAACTTGAGTTAATACAAGCAGGTGGCTTTGTCATATTAAATTCCCGTAAACGTTTAATCACCCGCGCGATGTGGATTATTCTCAAGCTGGCTATTCGTTTACTTTCCTTATCGTCAGAGTTGGGTAGTTTAGCTCCAGTTACGACGCTTCGAGGTCGTACTACTAGCACCCCCTCCTCACGTAAATATAGGGACTTCCACATGTTTGAACCCTCTGTCAGCCATCACACACATACACGGTTGCAAGCACTTTATAAAATCACAGGATTCTACTAAACGCGTGTCTGTTACTCGTCCTCCATAACCAGGTATCATATAATTCACTAAACCGTTTGGTGTACGAGGTACAATATACTTAATGATGTTGGCATCTTCGTAGTCCGACCATGAAAGAGCTTTATTCAAGCTATTGAAGGCTTTTGCACTTCGGTCTCCATACAATCTGTGATACAACTTACTTTGCTATATTTATGCCTAAAAGCCACGGATAAAATGCTTTTATTAATTTCGTTGTCTAATTTTACAATGAGATGGCGCATTGCGCTCGTTGATGCAGGTATATTTTAAATAAATGTTTTGCTTGCATATGTTGGATCCATGGTAAAGTCTTCAGCAAGTTGACGGAATGAATTAATTAATCTAATTTTTTTAAACACAGCAAAATATGGTTAGCGGATATGTTTGTCTGCTCCTGAATCAAATTACTTAATTAGTAACAGCATATAGGAATGCTAATGTGCGAACGTGGATTCCTCATGATTTTCTTCAATGTGCATTCTAGAATGTTCAAAGCGTCTTGTTTTTTTACCGTGATGGTGATATTTGAAATGATTTTGTTGATGGTGATGATTCTGGGTGAGTTGCAGAGGCTGTATGTGTGTATATAAACAATAGTGAAATAGCAGATTATGGCTGTTAATTTCTAAAGTAACAATACAGAGATGATGAAATGAACCTTTTTCAAAGACACATATTTTTACCTGTTGATTTTCATAAAAACCGTAAACAGGACAGGCAGGTACAGTAACATTTGATAGTTTATATATGTAGATTATATGAAAGGTAACAAACCGCCAAACAAACTACCAACTATTTTCATTATTTTGTTAATTACATAATACTTGAAAAATATACACCTGAACTTTCACAATGAAATTTCTCCCAAATCTAAATGTTCCGTAACCATACTACTTTCTTCCAATTGTTTTTCACTTTCTTCAAGAGCCATCATCCTTCGATTCTTAAGTATATATAGTCGTTCTGTAGTGTTAGTTACTGGTTTTTTTCCTAATTGATTCGCATTCAAATTTTGTGAGAATAAATCCTGGTTTTATAAGCACTTGTGACACCGGCCCCATCAAATAATACTGCACATAATTTTCAATATCATTTGGCAGATGAAGTGAGAATAAAATTGTCCATTGAAATTGATAAAGGATGACAACAAGGAGCAAATCGAGCATAACCTCAACAATAATTGGCTTATTATCTAACATTTGTTTCATCTCAAGCAAACATTTTGATTTATGCATCTATCGCTATATGGTAAATACTTAGTCAAACTGGTCTTCACATAAATAAATTGGCGACTGCGTAGTTGTAACTGCTGGGTCTCGCCGTGCGAGCTTTAGCCGCTTATCTCTCATTCTTCTCGTCTTGTTCGGAACGTAAACAAATAATTTGTTAGTGTCTTTGTTGATGTGTTTTTACACTGAGGAACTGCACAGTACTTGTAAACTTTCCAATTCATTTTTAACACTCGAAATGTGCAATATAATATGTAACTTTCTTCGTTGAACGTAGACACAACGCAATGTTTACTTGGGTGTGACGTCGATGGTGGACACCATGACACTTGCGAGCGTTTTAGCGCAAAATTCAAAGTAGGTAGAGGAAATACAATGATTTGCTATTAACTCTTAGTTTCCTGCTGAAATAATGATATTTTTAGAAAAAGTAGACGCGTACGTAGATTACAATAACAAATTTGTCCGAAACCCAACGGGTGCTTTCGATTTGGTTAAAAATCTCACTAGTCTTACATGCTATAAGCTAGATGCTTGTATTTGTTTAGATAGATACAACAGTATGCTATATTACAATTATAATAATCCAATCGGAATAGAGGCCATACAAATATCAAATAAAAATAATATATTCGAAATCCAACCGACAGGTTCCATTTGATTAAAAATCTCACAAGTCTTACATGCATGAAGCTAGATCCTTGTAATTGTCCATACAATTACAATAGTATGCTATATTGTAATAATCAAATCAGAGCAGTGACCATATAAATATCAAATAAAAATAATACATTCGAACTCCAACGAACGATTTGATTAAAAATCCTACAAGTTTTACACGCATGAAGCTAGAGATGCTTTTAATATCGGAAAAATGAGGGGTGGCAGTAATTTCTAACTGTACACTCGTGGGGTGGTTAGAAATGGCATATAAAAAGTTACCAACCGTAGAGGTACGCTCGTTTATTTATTTAACAAATTAATTTGAAAATTGCATATTTTCATGGAATATGCGTAAAAAATAATTTTTTTTGAAAAAACTAATTGTTCCACTTGAAAGTATGTACTAAATGTGTATGAAGTTTTTTTTGTAAAATAAAAACTGAGTTACAGAATTGTTTTTCAATGCTGGAAAATCCGAGGTGGCGCCACTCGAGTTCAGCGCTCGGGAAGTGCGCGGCCGCAAGCCCGCTGCACTAATTCTTTTGTAACTTTCGATGTAATTGATCAAATTGAGAGAAAAACGAAATTTTTTATAATATTGAGGACGTACAAAAATCGAGGGAAAAGTCACAGGTCTACTACGATTCTCATTTGTTAAAACAAATAGGCGAAATTCGCTGACTCTTTCAATATACTACTACTCTAGTCTGTTCTACACAAATTTTTTTCTGCCCTTTACATTTTAGTCTATACACACATTTATACATTTACAAGACATTAGAACCATTGATTTACGACGTTCATATTAGATTTATCCTACTATTTTACAACTTCAATTCCATCTTTACAAATTTTACTGTGCAACTGTTGCAAGTAATTTGAAAATATAATAATGAACATTACACTCTCACAAATTTATTTTACACGTTTTACAGCGCCGTCGTTCATTCAACCGACGAAGAGCAATCCAGGTGTATATTTCGATCCTGTTGGCTCACTGAAACTCAATCAATGGTCATCTTAGCGTTGTTATACCGATGGATGTATATCTTTCATAAAACCACATTTGGAAAAAGTCAATTTTATTTCCTGAACACTGAAATTTCTTTGCAAACAGCGTAACATATTTGACAACATGAAGTGTCGTAATCTCGTTCAACCACTTTCCACTCATTGTCATGATAAAGTTAGCAATTCCAAGGTAACATAGATCCCAAACATATCAATGACGCCAATACAGTCAATTCTCCTATTCTTATGCCTAAGATTAGGAGGTCTATGACATACACTCACACAAGGGTGTAAGTTTAGTCTTTAACGGGGAACCTGTTATACCCCTGACTTGCCAGCCGCAATGATTATTCAGCATGGTCTCCAAACATATATATTAACATAGTAATATCATCCGGCCCCAGCGTCTCACCATCCTGAGATAAGGATTTGTTCGCAGAAACCTCAATAAATAACATTTCCAGATGAATCAGCGATTCTCAACTTTATAAACCCCAGGCACCTGCCAGCCCTACTCAGCTCAGAAGTCCGTAATCCCAGTTCACGAAAGTCGTCGTTCCAGTTCAGTCTTAATTTAACACATAAGATGGTATTTATAATAATCATATTTAAAAGTATTTGTAATGTTAAACTCCATCGTATTTAATTAAAGTACCGATCATAAATTATTTTTAAAGTGTTCTTGACAATTCCATTTCCACAATACGTAAATATGTCGTTATTTGATGGAGTATAAATGTTATTGAGTAATTGTAAAGTCAGTGATTATAAATGTCTTAAGGCACCGTCGCGTCGCACAATGGTTCATCGCCGGTATCGTACAATTACTGCGGTATTGCTGTAAACGATGCGTAAATAAAGATTTATCCAGTGCAAGTGTGCAAGGAACCTGCGGGTAAAGGAGGAGGGGGAGAGGGGTGTCGCCTGTTTGCCACCATCTTTCGTTCGATCGAAAAGCTACTTCGTTTTTGAATGCTTCGAAATAGGAAGAAAAGTCGTGTGAAGTAAACCGAATAAAATTGCCACAGGACGGTAAAAACAGCTATATTATTTGATGTGATTTTCAATAAAAAACATGTCTAATGCGTCTTAAGTTCCGACATCGAAATGTTTAAATTGTTTATTAGGCGACATTTTTATATCGAATTGTTTTGGAAAGTCGGCGTACTTGAACTGCCTCTTGGTATTTATGAGAAAAATATTTTAGTCCCGGAAGACTAATAATTTGAAAGATTGTTGCTAAGACTTGATAATTGGCATTCACCGCCATAACTTTTCCGAAAGTAGATCCTGTCAAACGTGAACTTCTGGCAGAATTCAGGAATGAAATAATTTGAACATCCATTCTCGAGCCTTGTGACTATCTTTTTCAATTATAAAAGACCATTCAAAAGGAAGAAAACCTGTAAACGATACCAAGTTGTTCACAGAGCGGAACGAAGCGTGCTCAAATCTCTTTGAAAGATGACGGAAATAAATATTTAATGATTCGTTCTATGTAAACATTGACTTATTAATCGGAAACGATTTCGTCAAATTTGAATTAATCAAATGCGTCGTGTCGGATATATACATATTTTACTTTAGTTCGATTTAGCTTTAATAAACAGCAAAATAAGCGGTTTTGCCGAGTACTAAGGACGTCCGTACAGTTAGCAGCACCAACGCCATCTAACTGTGCCTCCTCCAACTAAAAGAAACGAAAGATATTTCGTTTAATTTGGAAAAAAATACACTAACAGTCTAATAGAAAGTCTTCCTCAATGTTCAATTGGTGTTATTTTATTACCGATCAAACAGAAAAATGTGGGAGTGTAGGTGAATGTGGGAAAAATGGCGTGTAAACTAAAGTATAGTTTGCAATATATTATAATATTTATATTTTTTAAAAAATATGCAAATTTAATGTAAACCAAGTATTACCTTAATATGTGGCCGAAGATGACAAGCTAATTTAAAGGGGTCATATTAAACCGTTAATAAACAATAATAATTCGTTTTACTTTAATAATAAAAGTATAATTTCGATAGAAACAAAAGATTAGTTAAAAATAACATTAAATCTGTTATTCTGTAAAAATTCAGTCGGTCCACACTAATAAAACAATTTTTTAGAAACAATTGTATCAAACAATTTTTAGATATAATTATATGAAGAAACAACAGTTACGGCGGAACATTGCGAACGGTGACCGGTTCGATCCGATGGCTATAGAATGAGCGCCATCTAGGGGAGCCGTGTCCGGGTGCGAACGAGCGCCTTCTGACGGCGGACGTCGTCATACTGTTCCACTGATAATCACCCATCCGGCCATTATTATTAGTCTTGCTCAATGCGCCTTATTTTAACTGAACGGGCAAAATGATTCTGATTATTGCTCGACACTGCCGACTTCGATAAGAGATAGAATAATAGGAGCCAATTACAACAATTACACACCGAATAATCGCTATTCAACTCGCGAAATTAATTCTAAGAATATCTAAATATCGCTAATAACACTCAACGAGGCTCAATAATGAACGGTTCGCCTAATTTGTTTATAACGATTATTTAATTGCTTAACTGTCAACTGACCTGCTTGTGTTAAATGTTTACATTTATAGCACATAAAAGTTTGCCCGTGTGCTGTTTATTTCTTGTCGACGCCCTTATTTCGTACTCTCTCACAATCTTGCCATATTGTAGCATGCAAGTCTATCCCATTTGCGCCGCGGGCGGTATTGTTTGGTTATCAGAATAGAAAGTACCACGACCTAACGATTAGACGTGTGTAACTGTTTGTTCCGGAACATCGCTGTGTTCCAAATGATCCGAGACGTTTTCGTTATGTCAAACGTGTCATTTGCAACATTGCATCTCGAGTTCCGAACGAATGATAAGAAACGAAGCGAACACTGTTCCGCTGAGTGAGATAGAGATACGGATGCCGCGCTACACACTGGGAAGCAAACAAATGTTTATTTACACATTATATTTTATTCTCCTTGATTTATATATTACTAACTGCTTAGTTGATTTTATAGTCAGCGTACGAACGTGGCAAGGTTAAATACTTGCCGGTTTATCTTTAAATATATTTAAATTAAGCAATTAATATGTTAAAACATTGCGTTGTACCGTTTATGATATTAGATAGAATATAAAAAAAAAATGTTAACGTTTCATGAAGTAGTCCATGTCAAAAATTTCAATGTTAAACACCTCTAGTGTTTAAATATTAGTAGGTAAAGCTCCTAGTGTTGACCATTCGTGTGATAAATTCTTTAAAATTAAGTTACCTGTACCACATTGATTGATAAAAATACAAAGATCGTGTATGGAAATAAAGGAGAGTTATAAACGGTTAGTTTTACTTATAATACATTCATACGCTTTAAAGTGAGCCCAGAACCAATACTTAACATCCAAAATTATAAGTTATATAAAAATAATAATTTTTAACACTCTGTCCGGACAGTAAAATTTCAAATTAAATGTTACTACATTCTAATCACAACACAATTCGGCGCGCCGCAAACACCGTCAATACATTTTAGCAATATTTCGTTTCGTATCTGTTCCGTTCGGAACTCGCGAATAGAATTCCAAAATTTTCCAAATGAAACGTATCATTGTTCCGCTGGAAGATTTCAATTACTCAGATTCAAATATTCCAACCACCACAAAGATACGTACGGCACACCTCTATTGAGCGCCCAATTAATGTTTTGGTTACAATGCAACTCTTACGCAAGTATACTTGATATATCAATGTGTCTGTAATATTTATGTATTGTCGTTAGTTAAAAATATTCCGAATGTTTTTATTAAAAGTTTATCACAATATTTCGAAGATGTTAGTTAACACGAGACACCGATATATCGAAATGTAGATACATCTAGTAAATTCGTTTTTCCTGCTTTAAAATACGGTCGATTAGTCTCGTTTTATAACAATGGAAACACATCGCGTCGTATGTACGCAGGAAACAAAATGGAAAAATAAGACATATTCCGAATAACAGAAACTCGTGTGGCAGCCCTGAAAAGGGCTCTATTGTCAAGTCGGTGATGGATGGATGGGTCGTGAAGCACGAAACCCAATATTAGCAGCTGGTAGCGCTCGCTGCGAGCCTTCTTCTGCGTGGATCATCTTCAAAGGAGTTTCACTTCTTGGGGGCTGCCTTCTTAGCGGAACTCCTCGCTTTCGGCGCGGCCTTCGGCTTAGGCGCTTTAGGCTTCTTTGTAGGCGGCTTGGCAGGCTTCTTTACTTTTGGAGACTTCGTTGCAGCAGGCTTTGCTTTTTTTGCAGGCGCGGCTTTCTTTGGAGATGCGGGTTTTTTGGCGGCAGGTCTGGCGGCGGCCTTCGCCTTCTTCTTTGGCGTCGCCTTGGCCTTCACCGGTTTGGCGGCCTTACTCGCAGGTTTCTTGGCGGCTCCCTTTGCCTCGAGTTTGAAGGAGCCCGACGCGCCTTTGCCCTTCGTCTGGACGAGAGCGCCCGACTCGACAGCGCTCTTCAAGTACTTCCTAATGAAAGGAGCCAGCTTCTCGGCGTCCACCTTATACTGGGCGGCGACATACTTCTTGATGGCTTGAAGCGACGAGCCGTTTCGTTCCTTCAGCTCCTTGATCGCGTTGTTAACCATCTCCGAAGTCTTCGGGTGCGTGGACTTCGCCTTGGGTTTCTTGGCGGCCGCCGATGACTTCGTTTTTTTGGCAGGAGTTGCGGCCGCCGGACCGTCACTGACTACCGCGGTGTCAACCATATTTCGATGAGAGAGGATACGATGATGAATAAGTAAAATGCGTATGCAAATGGAATGGCTAACAAGCGTAGCTGTTGGTAGTGCGTGATAGCGTATTGATTCGACAGGTCGCTGGGGGTCCGTTGCTCGGAGACGGACGACACAGAGAACGTATCGACGTCTTCACATTTTGTGGTGAAAATGTTGATCTTTACACTATCGTCGCAACGGTTTTCATTTATTTTCACATATTTGTCGCAGGCTAAAAGTAACGCTGATACGATCGAGGGAAACCATGCGAGCGACACAACGCTTTTTCGTACATGCACGGACCGTTTGACATTATCCTAAGCCGAAGAAGAGATTTAAACTGCCTTGATGTCGCTCCGAGACTCGTAATATTCGACGAAAATTTCAATTATCCCAATTTGGCGTATCGACTAAGACCAGAATTGATTTTTTATTGATTCCACGAACTATGTATTTGGTATCGGTGCAGCCGCAATGTCGATAGAATGAAACGTTTCCACGCAGGGTTCGGGCGAATAGCTCCGTCATAAAACAGTATTCGCAAGCTGGTTGAGCGGTGCATACCATCGTCGCTCCATTGCCGCGAGCGTCGACGAAGAACGTACAGCCCGGTAAAGAGAAACGCCGGCACCTTTATCCATTAAACCTGATCAGCCATTAGCCGAAGAATTTATTCGAATTCGTCGCGCCTGCCCGGTCGAGGGAGCCCTGGCAGAATATCAGCGGCCCGTCCCTCGCTCGCCGCTACCAGCGAAAGTTTAATAACGACTGATCGACTATTTGAGCCAAACGATCATGATTTTTATGTACCTTGTTACATAATCACTATTAAAGAAACGTTACAGTAAGAACTTATCAACTTCAGCAGTGATAAACAAATATACAGTTACATTTGGCACAAACAATAATGACGTCGAGTGTAACGTCATTGACGAATGACGACGCCATATTTGAACAAATCTACGATCATTTTCCAACGAATAAATCTCACTGTGTGCAACCGTGATCGAGTGTGTTTTAATACTATGTGATATTGGCGTTGCAAAATTATGATGGCTTCATAAACGCAAGATGTTATCGGGTACGAACGGTGAGAGCGTTTCCAATAGCACGCGGTGGAAAGTTTCTCCTTGCAACGGGAGAGAAACGCCTTTCCCGATTTAAAGACTGTGGAAGAATTTGTATGGCTGTAAGAAAATTGATTGGGATCCAAAAAAAGACAAGGAATAATCATAACGCGTGATGGAAAATGTCGTTGGGAACATATTTAGTACTCGTTTATCATTAGACTGACTTTTGTCTGTGGTCCGGTATCACTGGAGCTGTACTCTTACTTCCTCAGCACCAGCGAAGTATACAGTGAATGAGCTTGCGAGTGAGGAATGATGAACCGATGGCACACTGCTTATTTCTAGAATTGTGCAATTATAAATATTAACATTTTTTTTTTAATTTCAACGTGTTTACTGCGTACAACGCAAAATCAGCTCAGTGTTAAATTTAGCATCCAAAGCGATGATTGGATCAAATCGACATAGAAGTCTCATATACTGCACATTCAATTCCCAATACACAAACGAAATGCTATTCAGGTCGTTTCCCTTACGAAAAAAGCAAGAAGTGCACGTATCAGACGATTTCTGTGCAAATAGTGCAAATGCATCACTCACTATATATGTATATGTGTATGTATATATATATATATATATATATA
This sequence comes from Druceiella hillmani, assembly GCA_039881145.1. Classification (NCBI taxonomy): domain Eukaryota; kingdom Metazoa; phylum Arthropoda; class Insecta; order Lepidoptera; family Hepialidae; genus Druceiella; species Druceiella hillmani. The sequence continues at coordinate 20,944,976 of JAYKKI010000024.1, forward strand.
TATATATATATATATATATATATACAGGTATTAACCTTCAGTTCTATTTACGAAGTCCCATTGAGGTCTTAAATAATGATACACTCGCAGGTTTGAAATAGGCACCTTTGGCTCTGTTCAGGCACGAGTCAGAAGTATCAAAACGTAACCAGAAACGATTAGGTCTTAAAGTTTACATCGTGTATCGATGTGCCACAAACAAGTAACCGTTGTCACATTAATCAAACCAATCGATTCCTGATTGCGAACTAAAACGAGGAATAAAAAAAGTATTCAAATATGACGAAACCTATAATCTACCTAACCAATAAACTGCAAGATATTCGCCGTCTCTGTTCAACTGTATGTTCTACCGGACGCGAATAAGAGACGAAATGTAATCAGTCGCGCTGCGAACATTTGGTTGGCGCCATTCGCTGGAACGGAATGAACTTCTTTATTGCCCGATTGGAGCTATTTAAAAGTAGACCTTCCGTTGGTTAAAACAAGATCGCAACTAGAAAATTAGTGAGTTATGAAAGTTAAAATTTAGAAAATTTTTAATGAATATAAAATTTATTTCCCTGTAATAGTTTGCCACTTACATGAAATCAATGCAGTGCAAAGTTGGTGATTTCAAAAGACTCTACAAGAATTTTGATTGCGTATATTTTTTTAATGTCTCGAGTAACCGAAATTAGCGCTCCATAAACGAAGGTGGATTTCGACTATATCCGACCTGTACCGGTCGACTCAGACCGTGAACAGGCGACGGTCGGTCGCAACAGTTCGCTAGCTCTCAACCAATCGCGAAAGGACGCGTAACAGAAAGCTGTCGTTTACTAAAATAAATTCCTTTCTTTGTGAACGTAGAATAAATTAGTTATGTAATCGTTTCAAGAGAAACGCTAGTGACGAAAAATGTATTCCAGCACTGCGAGTGGAGAACTATTTATTTATTCGCAGTTCCGCCGCTGAAATCGACAGAGAAATGTGACAAGCTACAACCGTTTACTTAAACATCCACACGCTCAACGATGAGTATGATTTTCGTACAAATTTATCGTCTCATTCTTTTGAACGAACTAATCTTTGAAATTAATTTCACAATATCTCATTCATTTAATTTAAGTAACCAATAAGGACGTCCGGCGTTTTGTAGACTCTCGACATTATGAAAGAAATTGCCATCTCTACCTTTTTATAAATACACGTCCGTATTTATCTCCAGATTTTCGGTCAGTCTTCAATTCAAGGCGCAAATTAATGAACAAGTTTAAAGAGATTTCTTTTATTTTGAGTCTTATTTCTCAGTGTGACGGATTACAAATAGTTTAAAACATCGAAAATGTCGGCAGACCACACAAATAATAATAAAGGATGGGCGGCCCTTAGAAGGGCCTTTTTGGTATGCAATAGTCGTATTATATTTAACCTCCGAAGCCGTAGAGCGTGCGACCCTGACGTTTGAGCGCGTACACAACGTCCATGGCGGTGACGGTCTTGCGCTTTGCGTGTTCCGTATAAGTGACCGCGTCACGAATCACATTTTCGAGGAAGACCTTCAGTACGCCACGCGTTTCTTCGTAGATCAGCCCGGAAATGCGCTTCACTCCGCCTCTGCGTGCGAGACGGCGGATAGCGGGTTTGGTGATTCCCTGGATGTTGTCGCGAAGCACCTTCCTGTGCCGCTTGGCGCCTCCTTTACCCAATCCCTTTCCTCCTTTGCCGCGTCCGGTCATCGTAACTCAGTTCAAAGCCGCAGACGATTATGTCGGCAGAGTCGCGAAACGGCCTCTTTTATAAGCAGCGTCACCTCAGCAGACCGCAGCTTCGAGACGAATAGCTTTATTTGCTCTATCTCACTCGGACGTTATTGCCGTCTCTACTGGGTTACCTATGTAGAGTCGCTTCACATTTGCTTGATCGAGGTTAACCCAGTCTTGAATAAGAATAAAATTAAAAATGCTTAATCAAATCGTAGTATTTAATTTATTTACCCTCTGTCGTTTCGGTTTATTTTTCATCTTCTTTAGTGGTCTGTAATGCTTTTGGTTGGTCGGCATGTCGATCTAAACGAATCGACTATGTGATAAATTACGATTAAGCATAGAATATAAAGGCTCCGTTTTAATAATATCCTTTGTATAACAGATTAAAAAGTCTCATCGCTAAAGAAAATTTAATAAAAAATATGCTGAAAAAGCATCGTGCAAAGATAGCGTGCGAGCGAGACAACTATAATTTCAGATAGGTTTGCGTCAATAGCCAATCAACCCCCTCCCTATCACTACTTCTGATAGAGAGCTGCTTATAAAAGCAGCGTTTCGGCAAAGTCTATACAATTGTAAAGTCGGACACTACTGTATCGTCTGCGTTACGTCTGTTGACAAATTTCAATATGGCCCGTACGAAGCAAACCGCTCGTAAATCTACCGGAGGCAAGGCGCCGCGCAAGCAACTCGCTACGAAAGCGGCTCGGAAGAGCGCTCCCGCCACCGGCGGAGTGAAGAAGCCGCACCGCTACCGGCCCGGTACCGTAGCCCTTCGCGAGATTCGCCGCTACCAGAAGAGTACCGAGCTGCTTATACGCAAACTGCCCTTCCAGCGTCTGGTGCGAGAGATCGCGCAGGACTTCAAGACTGACCTTCGATTCCAGAGTTCCGCCGTAATGGCCTTACAGGAGGCGAGCGAGGCTTATCTCGTAGGCCTCTTCGAAGATACGAATCTGTGCGCCATTCACGCCAAACGTGTTACCATCATGCCCAAGGACATCCAGCTGGCGCGCCGCATACGAGGTGAACGCGCTTAATTTAACGACAATCAACGTACGACCAAGGCCCTTTTCAGGGCCGCCTATTGTTCTTCATTATTATGAATCAAGTCTTCCTTGTTGTCTATGTTTGTATTGGTGCTATTAGTAAGTTTAATTTATTATATTAACCACCTAAATTAAACACAGTGCAGTGAGAAGTTTCCGTTGACTTTTTTCGACCTGGTAGGGAGAAACTGGTTTGAAGATAGGTATTTCTAATATTCTAATATTTTAAATCTGTGCTATAATCGAAACAATGTGCGTTGACTGCTGTGAGTAGATTTAATATAACTGAATTCCATTTTGAAACACTCCATTTAAATAACTTTTAATATAAATTTAGAAGGAAGTTTAAAGCCCATATGCAAACTGAATTTATTTAAAACTCGGTAATTCTAACGTTTCATCGAAATTCACGTTAATCGTATGGGAGGGGCGATCGGTCAAGCCGCACGATGCGAGCTGTCACGCTATTGGCGGAGACTACGTGATCGCATGTTTGCACGTCGCTTTGTAAAGCACTGAATCGAACAGTACAAGAACTGTTGTAATTATTCGTTTGTTAAACTGTTGCACAACAGAACTTTATATCCATCAAACGTGGCCCTTAAAAATTGTGACAATGCGCACTTAAAAATTGTGACAATGCGCACTTAAAAATTGTGACAACACACACTTACTCAGAGCGATGAAAAACAAACAAGCGCAAAGAAATCTACGCCATGCGCATCGATAAGGACTGAAGCAAATTCACCTCGGCACTGACATTTTAAACATGACCATAAAACGTTCGTGAATTATATTTCAACGCTCCGATTAGCTTCGACAGCGTTCCGATTAGTGGACTGTAAAGCGATGTACCATTACCAGACTGGAGATACAAACCTCTGCCAGCAGGCAGGCACTCGGTGAGCGGTTATCAACGAGGACACGATTGCAGTCACCAAGTACACCACCTTCAAGCCATTAATTTTATCCAAAATAACGCATAAAATAAGAGGTTCTTACGAGGAATACACGACGTTTTATTTGACTTATCTCTAGGGACCACACCCAAGTCGACCGCCAAAAATATTCGTACAGTACCGTAGTAAATGAACGTGATATTTTTGAATTTTGTATTCGGTTGAGGTTTTTATTTATTTAATTGCATAATCGTTATATTATTTATTAAAGTTTTTCGCACCTCTGAGCTTAAATAACACCTAAAACGTGAATGCGATCCACCTTAAACGTGAACATTTGCAGCTTCAGGCCATATGTAGGCAAATATTCAAATTCGTTCCTTCCAACTCGCCACGTCATGAGAGGCCGTCTGGGGGGAGTTTGCACAGGCGGTGCACGTTTGAGTTTTATTATTTGGGAGCAAATATTCACTGAAGTTAAGACTTAGCTCGTCTAAGCGAAGTCCCTACGTGTAGCTCACGTATATATGATTTTATTGTACACGAAGTAAGCCAAAAAGGCATACAAAGAAATTCCATATTCGTGAAAGAAAATTCGCGAACATGGTACATCGCCGAAGATCTTCATTGGAAAGTGATCTACATTGTAACTGGCTCAAAGTTTCAACAATTTCTAACTTTGTTAGCTGGTACTGAAGACTCGTTTTAATAATTGATTATAAGTTCGTCAACATGATTATTTTTATCTAAGGAGGCGCTCATTAGCAATTAATTTCAAGCTACCAAATAAAGTGAGAAAGACATGGATATACGCCACAGCTCTTTCGGTCACGCAATGCCTCTATTTACGCATGGGTGCGAGCCAGAGTTTGTCAAACATTGCAAATGTGGGATAAAGATGAAAATGGGATAACGTGGTTATAGGGCAAATAGGACTAAGTATGAAAGGTTGTACATTAGTACATGTATAAGAAATAAAATGCATTATTTTATTCTGCATTGTATTTATAATCTCCTATCAGAGCTTTTTTTAAACTAATTTCATATAAAAAGGATCGTTTTCTTAATTTCTTTGAAACAAGTTTACGTCATTGTTTCATTTGTTCTTTACGAACAAAAATGAAATTTTGTTGCTCCAAAAAATTATATCTATTACTCTACTATCTTTTAAAAACACTTTAATATTTCTAATCGCAATCGCTTAATCATTCATTACTCATAGTTTCATTCTCTGTATAATTACAACATCTTAAATGATACCCGACGTTTATTTCTCATTCATTTTATTTCGGCCAATTAAAAAAAAGTTGTTCTCCAGCTTGTGCTTCGATTGTTACGACGAAGATCGTTGTATCCTTTTTTAATGAATACACTTCTACTGTCGACAACACCTTGCCTTTACGGAGCACGGATCATCTTTTTGCAATACAAATTTTCAACAGTAATAAACTGCGCAACTAGTTAATCACAATTGCGCAGAGTGAGATATTTTCATAAAAAAAATTAACGCAGGTTTATTGAAACTATTTAATAATGAAGATAATACTTTCGATAATAATTTTGTTATTATTGCTGATGTGGATATTTTCTTACAGTAATGTTGGCGTAATATGAATTATAATGCGTATTATAAACATTATTAATGATCAACATTTTTGTGCTATCCCTAAACCTAGTTGAGCATGACAGGAATTCGCCCGCATCAGCGCTCGTTTGGTAGACAGTACAAAAATAATATCCATTTGAGTTAAATACATTATATATTTAAAACTTGTAACTGTGCCAACCAAATCTGTGATCAGATTTCTCTACATTTGACATCGTATTTGCACGTAGCAAAAAAATAGGGAGTTCGTAGTCTTAGTTTTACGTTTTAAACAAATATTCGATTGAGAAATTCGTCAGCAATAAACCAAAATTGAACCTTCGTCAAAAATTTCTTAAAATGCGTTCTTTATTCAAACACTTGTTACGGCATGTCTGCACTGGAAAGTTACTTTTTCAATAACACGATTTTATAGAAATACGTTTTTATTCTAGATTTCATGTTGTCCTATTTTATACTAAGTAATACAGTAAAAACATGTAGGTCTGAAGTTTTTTCTTCCATGCAAAAAAAACGGGAGGCTTTTACCCGTACAAATTAGATATAAAACTTTCATACCTGCTGTACTTTGAGAAACTATGGAAATTACCCATTAAAAGATGGAATGCTTGATAAGGCCGTGTATGCCGCTATTGGTCGAAAGCTCTTGTGTTCACGTATTTGATTGTCGCCGTGCCGCGCTCTGAAACGACTAGTGATGGTTGACTCGAGTATTTGACGTTAGACAACTATTTTTCGTTATTTTATTAACTTAGCGGTGGATTGAGTAAATCATGGCTCCCAAGACTAGCGGTAAAGCAGCCAAAAAGTCGGGAAAGGCTCAAAAGAATATCGCAAAGACCGACAAAAAGAAGAGAAAACACAAGCGCAAGGAAAGCTATGCCATCTACATCTACAAGGTACTGAAGCAGGTCCATCCCGACACCGGCATCTCGAGCAAGGCCATGAGCATCATGAACAGCTTCGTGAACGACATATTCGAACGCATCGCCGCCGAGGCGGCACGGTTGGCACATTACAACAAGCGCTCCACTATCACGAGTCGGGAGGTTCAGACCTCCGTCCGTCTGCTGTTGCCAGGTGAGCTAGCCAAGCATGCCGTCAGCGAGGGCACGAAGGCCGTCACCAAGTACACAAGCTCCAAGTAAAACGCCTGCGCTCCATATATTCCGACTAAACTAACGGACACAAGGCCCTTTTGAGGGCCGCCATTAATGTTTTTGTTATTTGAATTAAAATTCGATTATCAGTTTTTGCCAACAAAGGTAAAAATTTTATTTTACATCCTATTTATGCCTCCAGAAACTTTGTATTGCCTACTGGATGAAAAGGGAATCCTTGAATAGAAAAATATTACATTCTTATTATTACTTGTAGTCAATGTGGTCTCCGTCCATAAACACTTACGAAGAGTTGAATTTAAATATGCTGCAAAATGTACACAACGCACGTTTTCATGAAGAACATCACCATTGAAGGACAGATCTCTTATTACTTTCTAATTGCAACATGATCAAATTTCTTATCTGGAAGCCAGCCCTAACCATTTTTAATGTGTAGGGGCCTCCGCCTGAAAGTGAATTGAGGCAAGAACTGATATTAATTGAATATCGTGACCTTAAAAGTATCATCGACATACATATTTTCAGCAGGTCAGGTAATTATTTAGAGGTTGCGTATGATCGAGTGACCCTTTAGCACAATACTACATATATGCTAACTGTAATATTACTTTATTGCCACGCGGAGTAGACCACAGGTTAAAAGTCGGAGACACATTGCATACGTGGACCTTTTCTTGGCGATATATGAAATTGTATGTAGTTCTCGCTACATTCTGCATGAACGTATTTATTACGCGAGTTATTACTTAGTTTGGACAAAATAAACCTCATAGCGTTTTCCGTGTATATTTTTTCAACTTTGAATATAGACAATGTCTGGTCGCGGCAAAGGAGGTAAAGTAAAGGGAAAGGCGAAGTCCCGCTCTGATCGTGCAGGTCTACAGTTCCCCGTGGGTCGCATTCACCGACTGCTTCGGAAGGGAAACTACGCCGAACGCGTCGGTGCTGGCGCTCCAGTTTACCTCGCCGCCGTCATGGAGTACTTGGCAGCTGAGGTGCTCGAGTTGGCGGGCAACGCTGCTCGTGACAACAAAAAGACCCGAATTATTCCAAGGCACTTGCAGTTGGCGATCCGCAATGACGAAGAACTCAACAAACTCTTGTCCGGTGTGACCATCGCACAGGGCGGCGTGCTGCCCAACATCCAGGCCGTGCTTTTGCCCAAGAAGACCGAAAAGAAGACATAAACATTTACTTATCCCGCGCAACGTCAAAAGGTTCCCGTACAGCAAGAAAACAAAAAAGGCCCTTCTCAGGGCCGACAGTCGGTCTGTTTTATTGGAATATGTCCTAACACCAAAAATCAATTACTTACCATTAAACAATCAATTACTCTATATTCACTATTCATGTGTAAACAATGCGTCGTGGTCGGCGAATCTAAACAATCTTGGAATTTCACAGATTTCTTTATATAATGACAAGCTATATATGCGCAGCATTTCGTATTTCTGTTACATTTATTTCCTACTTAGATGATTGTTAGTAGACTAAATTTTGATTTTCATCGAAAGATATAATTTTATTTAAATTTTCTCATTTTATGTCACTTCGACGACCTGACAATATTGTAACTGCGAAACTACTCTTTTAGACGGAACGAATTTAGCCACAACATTGAAATGTCGCTTAGCTTGTGTCCGTACACAGGTTCGTATATTTATTTTTCGCCAGAGAAGTGGGTCGTTTCGTCTTTGCAATGAATACTAACTCCTCGTGTAATTTGACCTCTTGTAACGGCGCGAACAAAAATCGATTTTTACTCCTGGTTGAATTAAAATTGTAACTGATAAGAATTCATTTCCAAAAACTGTTATAAAGACGAAAGATACTCTTTGTAGAACGTATTCGTGTTTAATTAGCAGTTGCGTCCCGTCATATACGCAGTTACGATTTTTATAAACGCACGTTCGTCACGTCACTCACTTTACTTAGTGTCGAGAAATATTTTGAACGACTGTTTACATGCGGTATCAATTTTTAAAAATTTCACCGTTCATCCGTAAGGTGGAATTTGTTGATAAAACTGATAACAGAACGTTGGAGAACGACAGCAGTAAGAAAAAAGAAAGAGAACTGGAACAATGGGAATTGTTCGATTTATTGTGGCAGATGGCACAATGCGTGTTCACGTAGCGAATACGAAAGTTCCTATTTTCATTGAAGTCTGTACAGAACCAGTAAGTTCGTAACATATACAAGGTCAATACAAAAATACTCCCAACGTCAGTGTGAGAAAGCACGTGAATCCTCCCGAGGAGAGAACGTAATATTTCGTCTACCAAATTTCGGCCGAATGTACATTTGTAAAGTATTTTTAACACTAGCTAAACTACGTACATTTCGGAGTGGATACACTTAGCGCTCCCCACTTGTATTCGCGAAAGCGATAGAGAGAAATAGATGATCATGTTCCGTCTCAGTCATACAGTTGACTGTACCCATCGGACGATCAATAGCAGTTTAAGCAGGGTTTCGCTTTTGAAAAACAAAATCAAAAACGTCAACGTTAGACAGCGGCACTTTATATTTCGATAACACTGACATAAAGAAATCCGCAACGAGAAAGAAAGATTTGTATGCCAAATATTGCTATACTGGGAGAGAATATGGAATAAAACACAACACACACACACGAAGCGTTATCAATTTCGATTGTCGAAATCGTGCTGGGCTCGGATCGGCGAACAGCAAATAGGTCAAAAAATTAAGTAAATGTCACAAACAAGGATTGGGTGAAACGTTCACTATCGAGTTTCACTGAAAATTTTGTTAGCAACATTTAGATATTCGCAGAAATAATCTTACGAGCTAAATAGCGATTATTCGATGTGCAGCTGTCGTCATTGGCTCTTGTTGTTCTGTCATTATGTATCGGAAACTCTACTACTTAAACGAAAACAGCCCCTTTTCGACGGCGATAGTGAATTTATTATTATAACATCCCTAAAAATAATTGAAACCAATTTCATTACTACCTAATAACAGGGCTAAGGACAGGGGGACCGCGGTGCTCACCGAACTGAGGAATAGTGTCACGAAGTCCACCGTAAGATGGCGCTCGTTCGTCGCACCAGTGTGCGCTTCGCCTAGATGGCTCTCGTCCCACATCCATTCCAACGAACCGATCGCTGTGCGCTTTATCGTTACTGACGTTATGAAGTTTCTTTAAGGTAGAATCGGTCCCAAAAATTCGTTTTCATTAATTTCCACTGAAGTCGCGCGAATGGTTTTATTCAAATGACTGAACTCGTCTGGAATAAGTACAAAATTTATTTTAAATCTCCTACGGTTTGCGTGCACTTCAAGTTTTCCAGTTTTCCCTTTAAATAAAACTAATTATTCTTGTTTATAAATGGTTTAATTTTACTCAATTAAACAAAATATCGTCATTAAACACAAGTTACAGTGGATATACTCGATATATTAAACTTGCAGATTTAAAAAGACATGTAGAAGATTTAAAAAGACATGTACAACAATAAAAAATACTTACCGAACATTTTGCTATTGCATCGGCAATAAAGTGACATTTGTACGCTCCATTCGAATCTCGTGGAGCGCCATCTGCCGTATTACAGACGAATCAAATTTAGATCATCAATTTCTATTATTTAGGAAAGGCGCAGCAGGTAGATGGCGCCGATGCTGTGAACTGTACGGACGTCCTTATTTTCGATTTATTATTCACTGAAACCGATTATTTTGCACTTTATTAAAACTCGAATCTAGTGTATGTACCTATATGAGTGACACAATTTAAGTGTTCAGTTAATCTAAATTTGACAATGTAGTATCTGATCTATAAATTAAAGACGAACGAATCCAAAAATGTATGTAAAGAAAACCTATAGGTATCCTTTCATTTAAACTTTGCCGCGTTATCTATGATAAGTTCCATGGTAAATGTTTAGTTTATAAGATAATGTTACTAGCAAATTGTAGAAGGAACGTTTTACAAGTAAATAAATCTTTTATCCACAGAAACGCAATTACGTCTTTATTTCAACAAGTTCGAAATAGAATCCAATAAAAACATTATATGTACATAAACAGTTTTCATATAAAAATCACGAAATAACTTTTGCAATACGGCTTTGTTTATTGCAAAGTTATAAAGTAATTATCACCACGAGTGACAATACATTTCGGCGTGCGAAAGAGTTAGTCGTTAAATATTTACTTCTATCTTCAATTCAATTGTCGAGCCTCGACGGAAATCTTTCAAATTATCGTCGTCGTCCCGAGGCAATAAATGTCTGCCGAGTCTGAAATGAAGCAGTTTATGTACCAGAAGGCGGTTACAGTGCGTCGATAGCGACTCGATTTAAAGTACATCGTCTTAAAAAAATTCAAAAATTGTCTCGTTTCAATATTTAATGTGCGAACATGAAACGCATTAGGTAACTCGTATTCAAACAGTCGGAGCGGGCTTGTTTTTGTTTTTGAAGGATGCATCAAATAATATAGCGGTATTGCCGCCCTGCGACGATTTTAATCTGTATGTAAATGAAGTTCTGAAGGTTCAAATGAACGGAAAAAAAATTACAGAAATGGAAACTTTTAAACCCACCTAAATTTTTCTTAAATATTTTCTCTATTAATTCTAAAAACCTGACACAAAATTTAAACCTACCCCCGACCTTTGGAAAACAACCCAACCTTCAGAACCCACCCCTTAATATTTTTATTACCATCTGTACTTCTAAGTGCAAGAGAAAACTAACTTAAATACTTTTAAACCCATCTAAATTTTTCTTAAATATATTTTTTAATAATTCTAAGGACCTGACACAAATTTTGAACCTACTCCCGATCTTCCGAACACACCCCTAATCTTCAGAACCCGCCCCTAAATATTTTAATTCTGTCTATACTTCCGATTGCAAAAGAGAGAAATACTCTTAATACATTTAAATTCATCTAAATTGTTCTTAAATATTTCTTTTATTAATTCTAAAGACCTGACACAAATTTTAAACCTACTCCTGACCTTGGAAACACACCCCTAACCTTCAGAACCCACCTCTAAATATTTTAATTCTGTCTATACTTCCGACTGCAAAAGAGAAATACTCTTAACCTAACCTTCAGAACCTTGACGACTGTTATGACTAATTCAAGATTTTGTTTTTAAAAATATTCTGAATTTATTATTTCCGTATAATGCATTATTTATAATACGTGTATTCTTGAATTTTATTATTGTTAAATATTTAGGTAGACTTTAATAGAACTTGTATTTGCATTACGACTGACGCGGACTAAGAACTGGATTGAACTGAGATGACTGAACCCCGCGGGGCTTCCATCTAGGGTTTATAAAGGTTGAGAGCGGAATTTGCTGTCGACCTGGGAATAGAACTTTGTCATGATAATGTGATGCTCTGGGAGCCGGACGCTCTATCATGTTAATAGGAGAAACATGAGAGAGGTGCTGTGTGAGCATTACTGCCAGTAAGTACAGAGTATAACATCTCCCCAATTGAAGACTAAACTTATATCCTTGCATAAGTTTATGTCATAGAGGTTCTAATTCTAGGTCTGGATACCGGGAGATTGACTGAGTTTTTATCAAAGTCATGTTCAGATCCTACATTATTCGGGTTAGGTACAAGTCTAACTACATATTGTTTTCATTTGAATTTACAATTATAAATCTTATATCTAATATAGATGACAATGTTTAAGAATAAACAGACAGTGATAGGGTGAGTTATTCGTGATACATGTAGACTCGTGATAATTTTCTAAACGTTGGCCACAGCTTTGCCTGTGACGATCGGAGCGAGACCGTGTATATAGGTACACCAAGGAAGGAGCGAGATAGTAGTATCAAACTCAGTTACATATTGTTTGAAGCTAACTCCTCGTCGAACGTTGAATTGCGCGCTGACGTGAATGGCGGTGGGCTGAATAAGTTGGACCGACAAGTGGAAAAAACGCAATTTCATCAGCAGGTGAGGTAAATTATGCTGATATTAATGCACACGCATCGGTCAAATTAGAAACAAATCGGGCAAAGTATACGTGTGACAGAACTTCTGTAACTTTTCATACAAAACTTCTAAGTTTGTGGACAACGTTTTTAGGTGATTTTTGAAATATTTCTTAGTGATTTGAGTGAGCTGTTTTGTTGGCCCATTTTGATCATCTTATCGACAATTTCATAATACTTTTGTGTTTATACAGTTAAACATGCGCCCTTAAGAATATTTTTACTCGTTTATTTTTTGTCACGACGTTGCCTGTAATTACCTATTTTCAGTATTTTTTACAGGAATTATGTCCCTTTCGAAGGTCAATATTCCGTTCTATTAGGTCTAGATACTCTACAAGTGATTTTTATTATTAACTATCATTAATCTGACACGCAAATTGGACTTGAGTTTTTAATGAACGATTATATTTACGATTAGCGCTGAATTAAACTTACTTCATCAAGAATAAAATGTACGTTTATTTTGAGAGTCTTAAACCCGACTAATCCAAATAACCTAAAAAAGGTATAATCTACAAAGGTTCAACGGCATGTGTTGCTAATTATTACATTTTGTCTGTTATGACCCGCGTTCTGTTGCAATATTTTTAGTAAAACAAACTAAGCACAAAGGTATAATCTACAAAAGGTCAACGGCATGTGTTGCTAATTATTACATTTTGTCTGTTATGACCCGCGTTCTGTTGCAATATTTTTAGTAAAACAAACTAAGCACAAAGGTATAATCTACAAAAGGTCAACGGCATGTGTTGCTAATTATTACATTTTGTCTGTTATGACCCGCGTTCTGTTGCAATATTTTTAGTAAAACAAACTAAGCACAAAGGTATAATCTACAAAAGGTCAACGGCATGTGTTGCTAATTATTACATTTTGTCTGTTATGACCCGCGTTCTCTTGCAATATTTTTAGTAAAACAAACTAAGCACAAAGGTATAATCTACAAAAGGTCAACGGCATGTGTTGCTAATTATTACATTTTGTCTGTTATGACCCGCGTTCTGTTGCAATATTTTTAGTAAAACAAACTAAGCACAAAGGTATAATCTACAAAAGGTCAACGGCATGTGTTGCTAATTATTACATTTTGTCTGTTATGACCCGCGTTCTGTTGCAATATTTTTAGTAAAACAAACTAAGCCGTTATGATGTATATTTTTGGTTGAACTAGGTCAAGGCGTGCTGCTAACATTAATATTTTTTATCAGACCGTCTCTGCTTGCGTTAAGAAGTACTTAAGATCAAGATTTATTATAAAAATATAATTTGCGACCCTGATTTTCGCCACGGACGTCTTTCCACATTACTCACGCAATGTTCTTCTGTATAAGATACCGCTTTTTGGAAAGTTTTATCGAGGATTGTCGTTCTGTGACGTTGTATTAAAAATTTTAAAAACAATTCTAAAAATGGCTAAAGAAATGTCTGCGCCTTGGGCAGATAAAGTGAACAATGTTTAATTTTTTTCTTGTTGATAAAGATAAAAGTTTATTGTGTGTGTGTGAGTGTGTGTGTGTGTGTGTGTGTGCGTGCGTGCGTGCGTCCGTGCGTGCGTGTGTGTGTGTGTGTGTGTGTGTGAGTTAAGCTGGAGATATACAAATTGGGCATCGAAAACTGTGCAGACCGCATCTGGAACTATGTAGAAACGGGGTTAACTTATGTAACGAACAAACGTAGAGTGGTTACAGCTATTGGCAGACGCTATATATACAATAGGACTTGTGCTGAAAAAGGAACAACCACAACAGTAATGGGCTGCATATGTGCGGATGCACATGGTTACCGCCATTGGTAATATTTAAAGGAGTGAGGTGGTCAGACACTTCAAAACATGATGCTTTGTCAAATGCGATGGTGAAATTGTCTCCAAAATGTTGGATGAATGCTGAAATATTTTCGGAGTGGTTTCAGTTTTTCACACGTCCATTCCGGATGCTCGTCCTATCGTGTTGTTAATGGGCTCTCGCGCTTCGCACATTAAACCAGAAGTAATTCAGCTTGCACGTGATAACCAAATATACCTGTTCACTTTTCCCGGTCTTAACTCGCATGTATATTCTACAGTCACTAGATGTAAGCGTTTACAAATCCTTAAAAAGTTACTGGAGCGACAGTTTTAAGGTTTATATGAAAAAGAACACCACACATAAGCTAGATCGTTCAAATTTTTATCAAATATTGAACCCAGCTTTTGTAAAACTTTCTCATCAAGCACAATTAAAAACGTGGAAATCGTGGAAACAGCGACATCTAGCATAGAAAATATTTCGAAAATTTCTACGCTAACTGTGCAGCGGAGAGCGGAATGAAAAAGACACGTAGATTCCAGATCGAGATGTCTAAATGACGAAGCGATAGCTGGTCCATAACCGCAAATAGATGATATAGAAACTGAGATTGAAGAAACTGTGAATAGAGGAAGAATGACAAATGATGATGCAGTTACTGGCCAATCTATACAACTAAAAGGATGTGATGTAGAAAAAAAGAAAAGAAAGAAACAATAAAGAAAACATAGCTAGTGATGAGATGAAGAAAGAGATGAGAAAACATAGCTAGTATCACGACCTTGCCAGTGCAGCCCCCGTTTACCTAGATTGATAATCTGAATAAAATATAGTATCTTCGCAATAGCCAAACCTTTTTCAAATATACATAGTAAATTACACGCTCTAAACACATAACTACTATTAATATAAATTGGTTAATTATAATTCGAGATTTAACTTAAAATATCAAATTTATAACGACATAAAATATATTATAAAATGTGAGGTTTACCTATTGAGTCTAAATTATTCGTGATTTCTTTAAACATTTTGTCGTTTTCTTTAAACGAGTATAAGTTAATATTCTTTGTTTTTACACCTGATGTATCAAATTTAATGTATTGCAACATGTATCCTTCACTTCGTCAAAATTTAAGTTAACTGGGTTTGCTTTAATTTTAATGTCGAATTTGGCAAGTTGAGTTAGCGGAACTGAAGAGAATGTTAGTCATGTCCCATAAATAGAATTTATTATTAACAATTTTACAATTTCTTAAATTGTCTAAGTTACAAAAATAGTTCTTATTTTTAGTTACAATATATTTGTAGGTTTTATGGGTCATTTCATGGTAACAGGTGTTACAGGTCGTACACTTCTATTTGACGATTAATCAATGATGCAAGAAGAAAACATTTAAGTTTTATTAGCTTAACATCCTCCACCTAGGACTAATTTTCGTCATCTGTATTGAAATTAATAGTTACAGGCTAAGAGCAAGATATGTGCGTAACGATCGTTACACAGTTTTGTCTAAGCTTTCCGGCTTAACCGCAACAAAAGCCAAAGTCTGCGAAATGTTTTACTTTACGTTGGCAAAAAAATGTAAACACGTAACTAAATAAATTCTAAAGTTTATAGACTATTCATATTAAAACAAAAATGATTTTTTATAGAAATCTAAAACTGTAACGGGCGTTACAGTTGAATGTAACGGGTGTTAAGAGTACGAAATTAAACCAATATTTGTAGTAATAAATGTTTATTTAATCAAATTTTTACCAATAAAGGAACTATCATGCGTACTGCTCAGTGCTCACTAACATCAATACTTTTGTAAAACTGTAATAGGTTCGGTCCCCTTTTATTTGCAACTCGGGACTAGGCAATATGCAAATGATGTTCGTAAAAAGAACGTCTGAAATATCATTTTAATTGCTTATAAATGCATTAACCGTGACCTTCTTTAGGAACATCACCTGTACATCTCCCTAGCATGGAGAGCTTTGGCATATTCCTGCATACCTATACTCTTTGTTCTTTTTACCTTCAGAGAGTATTCTGACCAAAACAATGACAGCTGCATTAATACCTTCGGCATGTACCCAATCATGTGAATCGCACTCATCTTCAGAGTCCGAGTATACCTCACTAAAACGAAGTTTTCTTTTAACACTACGAACTGATTCCAGGGTGCTACCTGAAAATCTCGCTGGCAAATGCATAAGAGGAATGCGACAAATAACTTTTTTATCATTATTTTTCTTTTCTTCAATATTAAATTGGACATCTGCGCCTATTTCCTTTTCAGCTTCTTTCTCTAACACTCTTTCAGCCTCCATGTCTACTTCCTCGAGTTCCACATTTACGTTTTCATTCTCACATTGCACTTCTTTCTCGAATTGCTCTTTTTCAAATTTTTCTTTTTCAGTTTCAGTCGTTAGAGTGGCAAGTGATTGTAAATCCTCACTGCCGTAATCAGAATCTTGTACTCCAGTGCATCCTATTATCCTGACAACGAATGAATTTGGATGTCCGCGCTAGTGCAATAGAAACGTCGTCTATCACTTTAATATTATGTTGGGCTTGAATTCCTTTGATAGGAAGGACATGTTTCCAAAGGCTATCTAGTAGATTTTTTTCGTCATATCAATCATTCGTCATATCATATCAATTTTTGACACATGTGAGATGTTTATGCTTTTCACTTCTCTTTTTACAAACAGGTAGAAATCTTCTGCCGAGTTAAGAATAACTTTTCTGGCCTTTACACCCTCCATGCTATTCTCTTAACAGTCCCGCCCAGTCCATCAACTGCTCCTTTCCCATGAGACGCAGCAAAAAATTCCCATTGGAGTTGGTCAAAGTTGGCATAATCGTTTAAATCACTAAGAAGAGCCAGCACAGAGCGGTTTAAATTCTGCCGCGCAATTGTCACTAAAAACTCTGACAGTCGTTATGGAATTCTTGACCTCTTTCAAATAGTCAAATACGTGTTTTAAAAATGTCCAAACTGCGTATTTGGCGTGAGATGTATCGTCACTCACTATAACAAGTGGCTTTATTTCCTGGCCAGACAGCCACATACAGCAAGTAAATATTGTTACTTGATCGTGGCTCCAATGAACACTCTGAATCTCATCCTGGCTGACAAGGGCGTAATTTTCGGCAAAATCGAGTTGAAGTACTGCTTCATAGTCTTGCAAATTTTGTTTTGACTCTTCAAAGGAATTCGCCTGTACTTTCTTGACATAGCAATGTATCTTGAACTTTTCCATATTGCCTTTTAACTGTTTAAGAACTGCTTTGCAAGACATAGCCTTAGTTTCAACTTTCAGAAGACCTCCTAAATTGACCCCTTCTTCCCAAGATATGGTTTTGTTCAGACCTTCATTACCTTTAAATTTGTCACAAAAATATTTTGGGCAGAAGCTAAGCATGCATTTTTAATTTTCAGGACTGCACGTGATGGAGTTTATCAATTCATTGTGTGTTTTAGGGAATTCTCTCTTTACCAACACTTTCCACTTTGTTAATAATGTTGGAGTGCTGAACACAGACGCACGCAACATGAGATGTGTATGCAACTGGCAGCATTTCGGCCGGCCGCAAGCTATAAAAAGCGGACTTGCCAATATTAATATCGGGATAATGGTCTTTGAAGCATTCGTAAGCTTCTCGAACCATATGCCTCTTCTGTTTTTTAGTTTTTTTGTCAGTTACGTGATCTTTTTTGTCAGTTCATGATGAAATCTTTTATACCCGGAGCCTGCCGACTTATATCGTCCCTGTAATAAAAATCCCGTACAGCTTTTTCAGCGCTGTCGTCTTTTGTTTTCTGTTTCTTTTAACGTTTATCTAAATCACAACCCAGTATTTCCGACGCAAGTTTTCTCACAACAGCTACTTTTTTGAATGGAGAGTCCGGAAGATTATTTTTTAATTTTCTAACAGCTTTTCCAAAAGTCTGCAAACATTTATAACTACCCATAGAAGAAGACGCAATTGAATCTATACTTTTTGCAGCTTTCAGTTTCTTTCTGAAAGCTCTAACACGGTCTCTAGTTTTTTGTCTTGTTACAGCTTTTAATTTTGGATCTTGTGCAATTTTTTTCTTTATAAGAATCTCTTCTTTTTCTGTCCCTATTCCTTTCTTTTTGCAGGTGTTCTGCATGTTTTTCCGAATTTTCTTTAAGTCTTTGTCTGTATTTCTTCATTCTGTCTTTCGCTGAAGGCATCGTCAATCTAAAACAATAGCAAACACAACCTAAGCAAAGCATACCATACCGCATTAGTGGCCAGATATTATTTAGGGGCCCGCTAATAAATCACGTAATTATGTTAAATTGTCGGCATTTTTGCTGAAATGTAACAGCTGTTAAGCCATGTCAGAGACTGTCGGGTTCTATGATCTGGATCTGGATCACTAGAGGTGGCTAGTTACAACGCCACCTCTGCATCAATAGAGGTGGCTAGTTACACGATAAGAAGTAAGAATAACATACAAATATTTTATTCAACCCAGTTCACAGCAAAATAAAAAATGTTAATGATGTGCGGGAAAAGACATCCAAAAACGTGTCAATGTAATTTATGGAGGACCCCTAACTGTTAAAACTTCACCAAACTCGCACAATTTTATTTACATTAGTTCTTATCAAGCCATATCAAAATTTGGTAACACCCGTTACGTAACGGGTGTTACACACCATTACCCGCCAATATTTCACAAACAAATAAGTCAATCATCAAATAAATAGCAAATATTAGTAATTCTCAATCATAACCTTACTTTCTCAAATGCATTTTATAATGCGTGCATTAACTCAGTCGCTAAATAAACGAATGCTGGGTGTCGCAGATACGAGGCATAATTTAAAAGTTAAATGAATCGAAGGAATTACTAAACTTACCAAATAATATTTCACAAACCAGCTGCTGAAAACTTTTCTGATGGCGGAATGCTTAATGTCAATCTGACAGTAGTTTTCTTGTTTTCTGTGTTGCCAGTTTTGATTAAAATAAACTACCATCAATCGTACATAGTAACCTAACTTAAATATGGAAAAAAATAATAAATTAAAAAACGAATTCAGAAATTAATGATGTTTTATTAAAATATGGGGTTTTAAGATTATCCTCAGACACATTTTAATTTAAAGCGGTTTTCATGGAATTACCCTTACGGTTACGTAGGTTTTGGAATATGTTACATCACATGCAATGCTATAGACTAAATTCTAGAATATTAACTAACGGTATCTTTAATACAAAGACAATTTTATTACTGAATAATAGTATAACATTTCGGATATGTTAATTAAGATATGAATGTTACCTACCTAACTCTAGCAATAGAGGTAATGACTTAAAGTTAGGTATAAATCTGCAATTCCCAAGAGTTGTTTTGGTGATATAATCGATGGAAATAAGATGTTATTTTTGCCAAACGTTACAGCGTTTATTATGTCCTCAACTCTCGAAATAGATTATAATGCCATTACACTATTTTCTAGCACATTTAACAACTCCATGAATTTAGCTTTCAACAATCAATTATTCGACACAATAGTCAAGCTTCTCATTAGTTTGAAAAGCATGATTTGTTTTACAGCTCTATACAAAGTTTGTTCATTAGTATTTATTTTACTTAGTATTTCCTGAAAAACAGAGTTGTTCATGTAATCGGAATATTTTTCTTGACGTATTTTACTAACATTCTTAGATCTGTTCCCACATTTTGAATAGCGTTGTTATATTTAATGGAGTCATCTTCATCTAATGTACCAACCGGTTCCCACGCCGCCAAACCAAGCTGAGCGTTTAAATCGTATTGAAATTAAATGGGATACAGAATCAAAATTATTTATCAGGTTATAATAGCGTGTAGATAGAGGTTGAATGAGATTACGGCACTCCATATAGTTAAATATATCATTTTGTTTGCAAAGAAACCTTACCGTTTCGAAGATAGTGTTCACGTTGTCTAGGTGTGGCTTTATAAAGGAGATATCAATAGGAATAACCAAGCTAAGGTGGTCATTGATGAGTTTTAATGAACTAACAGGATCAAAGCGTATACCCGGACCGCTTTTTGTTGGTTGTATAAAAGTAGGCATGTGCCTGGACGATGGTACTGTAGCATGCGTAAAATATAAATGTAAGGGCGATTATTTGTAAAAGTTTTATAAAAGATGTCTATAAAAATTATTTATGTATATATCTACATAGGAAAAGTATTAGTATAGAATAGGATGTTCCGTGTAAAGTTGTAAATAATGAAATAAAGATAACAAACAATAATTAAATATCATTTAATGTGCGGTAGCATTATTTCTTCTTGCAAGTTTTACTTCGTCATAGTGATCCAAAGTTTGAGTGTTTTCGAGGGTTTTTTGCCTGGAGTACTTAAGACGGAGTTGTAGCATTTTCATGTAATAGGGGTAGAGTAGTAAACAGAATTAGGGATAAATGGTTTATGGCCGAACAATAGATCGTAAGGAGAGTAGTGGGTGGTTGAATGTATGGCAGTGTCGTACGCTAGCATCGCGGTATAAACATACCTAGAACAATTGTCTTGATTATCATATACAATTTTAAATATTCTTCGAGGGTAAAATGACTACGTTCTAAGAATTCTCGTGTCTGAGGGTCATATGGCGATGCCCATAATTGTTTTACTTTCAGAAAATCACAGGTACCTTTAAAAAGATCTGATGTGAAGTTCTGTTCGGTGAGGATTGTTTTGGGTATACCAAGTAAAGATATAAAATGTATTGAGCACTCGCTAGTCTCTTCAGCGGTGCGGTGCTGCTTCGAATAGGATGAGCTGCTAAACATTTTGTAAGATCGCCTTGTAGCTTTACGATATATTGAAATTTTGTTTCACCGGATTCAGGTAATGCTAATCGTTGGAATGGGGCGGTAGATGTGCTAGTGTGATTTGCACGGGTACTTTTCTCAGTGGCTTATTTACTTGGCACGAGGGACATTTCTTTACATAATTTTCGATATCTGTTCGCATGTTTTTCCAGTGTAGCTGTTCTTTTATTCTATCATACTTTCTAGATGAGCCCAGGCGCCCGGCGATAGGAATGTCGTGATTGTCTTTCAACATTTTAGGTATTTTCCTAAGTAAAGGAAATGTAATTTGACTTTTATATAAACACGGGACAACGTTGTCGAGTTGTATATATCAGCGTTTATCGAAAGTCTTTCTGAAATCTGAAATTGCCAATTCCTTTACAGGTTCAGTGGAACATATCAGGAATTTGTTTCTTAAGTTTTTTAGAGTTTCCAATGTGTGAGTGTATGAGCGAGAATCGAAATTATGAACTTTAATGAATAGTAAGCAGTATGTTTTATTATTTATTTTCAGTGTAGCATACTTTCTGATTTCATTAATTCTTGAGAATTCACAGTTTCCTAGGATTCACTCGATATATGGTGTGCATTCGTGTAAATCTAGGGATACTGGAATTGCAATTGATTTTCGTCGTGTTGACAGTAGAATGTCGTTGTATTCAATTATGACCGTATAGAAATGGGATTTTTCTGATAAGAATTTCAAGAATTGGAAATATGATTCATCGAGGATGCCGTCGTTAATTAGGGACCAACATTTTCTGGATCAGAGTGAGGTTCAACTGATATGGGTTCAGAAGGATTTGAGTATGTAACCTGAGTATCGTTGCTGTCAGGTCGAACGGGGTTTACAGGATAACGAGAGAGAGCGTCAACCGTAGAGTTTAATCGTCCTTTTCTGCACACATTTCTGTAATCATATTCTTCTAATTTTAAACGCCGCCGTTGGGTTCTTGTGGTTAAATAACCATTTAAGAGTGCGATGAGCAGTAACAATATCGAATGTAAGTATAGAGAGATATGTTCGGAAGGTTTCATAACCGAAGGTGATGGCTAATAACCCTTTTTCTTTCGTGTCGAGTTTGTATTAACACTTATTAAGTGTTCGAGAAGTATATACAATGTGTCAGCCTTTGCCGATTTCCCCCTGATGACGTAGTTAGATACGTCACGAATGGTTAGTACGAAAGATCTCGTAAAAACTGAATAGACGAGTAAAGGGGCAGAGATTAACTTAGATTTTAAAGTTTCGAAGGCAAGTTGGTGCTCGTTTACCCATAGAAATGTCACATCCTATGTCAGGAGGGTTTTTGCTAATTTTGAAAAGTCGGGGGTGAATCTTCGATAGTAGGACACGAGACCGAGAAAGATTTAACGCCCTTCGGCGATTTCGGTATTACGAATTCATAGACTGATTTAATTTTTTCAGAATTCGGTTTTCGCCCTTTTCGGTTATTATGTAGCCCAAATCAGTGACTTTTCTGCGTAAAAATTCGCATTTGTCGGGTTGAAGTTTTACATTGAAATTTCGTAATCTTTGAAAAACGTTAGATAAATTATCTATAGTCCATTCAATTTCAATACAGAATGTTTATAAACAATGGAATTTGACAGTTAAAATATGGCTGGCACAAATATATATTCGATCAGCTTACGACAATTTATAAAATTCATCATATTATACGTAGTCTTATAAAACTATATACATAAACAAATCATTAAGTTCAGAAAATTTCACTGTAAAAAATGTCATAAATACAAGTATTACACCATTATTTTACTGACACAATTTTACAAGATAAAAATGGACAACCCTCCATGTTTTTCGCGGAATTAGCAGGTGTTTCAAACATTTAGTTAAAATAATCAAAATTTCGACGCTAAAAAAGCCTGGAGCGTATATTCTATTCATTAATTTTATAAGGCGTTAGAGTGAGATAGTGACAATGTATCAGCTTACGCTGCTATATTTCTAGATTTGATGGCATTATATACAGATATACTTATGTTATGTTTGGCGTATAGATAATTAAACATTGTGACATGGTATTTACTTTTCCAATAAGCGTTGCGAGTACTAAAATATTTTCCAGTGTAGCCTACAAATTACATACGTACTTTAGGATAATGTTTTTATAATAATTGAAATTTTATTCCTATTTCGATGTATATTTTCGTAGATTATTCTTGATGTTAGCCATTTTTTTTTCAGAAGACATTAAAAAAGTTTTAATGTCAATATCCGTTATAAGTTGGCCGCTCATGTAAGGATAAGATGGCCATTTCATTTCCGGGTCATTTTTCCTTCCCCTTTGCTTTTTTCATCACTTTCCTCTCGTGTAAGTTTTTCTTTTCCGTTTCTTGTTTCTTCATTTTCTTGCCATAAGAATTGTTGAACGGAGTGCAATTGTAATGCGCACAAAAACACATTGCTGCTAATCTCCTATTTAGTCAGTCTCGTAGTCATTTTCGCTGCATTCCATGCGATTATATACATTATCTTCGGGAGCGGAATGTTTACCGGCTAATTCTATCGTTTCTTCTTTCTCAGAACTTCGATGTAATTTAATTTGTTGCTTCTCAATGTTGATTTGTTTTCTTCGTAATCTTGTTATTTTTACTTCCTTTTCCTTTTTTCCGCTAATGTGATGTGGAGATGTGATCACCTTTGCTACTTGCTTGGACCGTTTCCGAAAGTTAGTAATGTAACTGTCATTTCTAAAATTGTCAGATATGTAAGCACAATGTGGAATATAAATGTAGCGCCACTTATTAATTAGTTATTCCATTTGAGGTTATGTTACAGACAGGTTATTGTATTCGATGAGAAAACAGTAAAAACATAAATTTTAAAAGTATTAACACTACAACATCAAATATCAACTTACTACAAATATTTTCGGTTGGTCGTTTCATCGAACGGGTCTTGTCATATGGAATTACCCTACGCTAATATCCGGAAACGCAGGCTTGATTGTATGAAATAAATATTATAGTGCATTCGCAGTGATTCGTTATGAGGTATTTTAACAGTCTCACAAAAAGAAAACATATTATGAGCTGTATAGCGTACTAAGCGGAAAATAATATAATAATTGAAACATTATTCTGAAAGGAAAACATATATATATATATATATATATATATATATATATATATATATATATATATATATATATACATATATATATACATATATATATATATATACACATATATACATATATATATACATATACACATATATACATACATACATACATACATACATACATATATACATACATATATACATACATACATACATACATACATACATACATACATACATGTATACATACATACATATATACATATATATATATACATATATATATACATACATATATACATACATACATATATACATACATACATATATATATATATATACATACATATATACATATATATACATATACATACATATATACATATATATACATACACACATATATATATATATATATATATATATATATATATATATATATATATATATATATATATATATATATATATATCTACAAAAATTACTTTGAATATAAAATTTCCCTAGATAATACACACTTATGAAAATAATATCTAGTCAATAATAAAATAATAGACAAATAATTAAAAAAAATGATGACAATTATTATAAAAAGTAAACCGCCAATGCTACAAAGATGGTCTTATGCGGTTTAAATGAGTTGAGAATTAAATTATAATTGGCGTCTTCCTCAATCTAGTTTCTTTTTTTTCTTTTCTTAGATGTCTGTTTAACAATAAAATGTTAGACAAAAAATTTTAAAAAAATGATAATAATTGTTATAAACGGGAAACCGCCAGTGCTACAAAGCAGACTCTTATGCGGTTTAAATAAGTTCGGAAATACATTAAAACTGGCGTCTTCATTAATCAAGCAACATTTTTTCTATTCTTAGATGTTTATTTAACAATAAAATAATAGTGAAATAATTTAAAAAAAATGATGGTTATTGTTATAAATGAGAAACCGCCAATGTTCCAAAGGAAGCACCTATGCGGTATAAATGAGGTTAGAAATACATTATAATTGGCGTGTTCCCTAATCAAATAACTTTTTTTCTATTCTTAGATATCTATTTAACAATAAAATAATAATGAAATCATTTTTAAAAAAATATGGTAATTGTTATAAACGAGAAACCGCCAATGTTCCAAAGGAAGCACCTATGCGGTTCCAATCTAAACTTATCCATAGGTTCTACTGAGCTAAAGTTCATTTCCCTAGATACAACTCTGCATTTTAATATTTTCTTGGGAACCCGGGCTTCGTGTTCCACATCTGGACAGGACATACCTTCATTATTTTGCCATAGAATTTTACCTGTAATATATATAATACATTAATAAAGGAGGTGAAAGTATTGCCGATAGCCTAAGTGAAAACCAGTGGCATGCAGTGCTTTTTGGGGAGGGCCAGCTATGAAATTATATAGATATACACACACAGGTGTAATCGTCCGCAACCGCTCTGATAGCCCTGAAAATGTCACTGAAGGTATAATAGATTGAAAATGTGTCTCAATAATTTAATCATAGGCACTCAAAAACAATAAATCCTCAACTAAACTACCCAACTTACTAAACTATGACTTTCATTGCGACCATGAAAATCTAATTCTTGCAAATAATAAAATAAACAATAATATCTTATTAACCTTTTTAAATTATTGGTATATCTATCTACCCGTTCTTTACGTTCTCGATTCGCAATACTCTATTCGCAAAGAGCCAAAATTTTGAAGGTTCACTGTGCACGATAAATGTTTTTCTGAATTAACATATTTTTTACCAAAATTTGTCAAATTACCTAGATTATCAAAACCACCTTTATTCCATTTACTATATTCGGTTCCGAATAATAAACAAGGCTAGCAAAACATTTTATTTCAAATGCAACTTCTGTTTAGCCACCAATCGTAAAAATTACTGTGAAAATGTCGTACACTAGATTTATTAGGAACGTTTAGATTCAAAATTGACTTCGATCTATCATTCTCAAATATACTATTTGTTTCACTAAAAGATGAATTGAAAATCCTACCTTAATCATGTAACAAACAGAGCAATATTTAATAGTCGCCATTGTTAGTTTACTCTCATGACGAAAATGCACGTTCAAAAAATAAACTAATAAAAAACTGCCAATGTTCCAAAGGAAGCACTTATGCGGTATAAATGAGGTCAGAAATACATTATAATTGGCGTGTTCCCTAATCAAGTAACTTTTTTTTATTCTTAGATGTTTATTTAACAATAAAAATACCTATATAAATATACTAATAAGAATACCTATGTATATACTAATAAGAATACCTATGTATAAACTAATAAGAATACCTATGTAAAGTAGGAATATTTATGTTGAAAATAATTTTATAAGCGCACCGTGCGTTCATTAAATATTGTCCGATTTGTGGATACCACTGTTTCCCTGCCGTACGGTAGCTTCAGCTGCATTATACATATATACATATATTTATCTACACATATACACATACGGTCTGAATTTAACTATTACATTTACAACATAACACACAAAGGTACATATTTGTATATATGAAAAATTACAAGCGTCTACCTTCACTCGTGTAAAACTTGTGGGATTTTTAACCAAATCGAAGTCGTACGTTAAGTTTCAGATATATTAATTATTTTTATTTGATATTTAAATGTCCGCTGTTTAGTATTTCATTAGTTATGTACTTTAATGTATCTAATTGATACATATGACGTTCCTACTGCTACGAGAGCAATCTTTTACAGTCACCCAGAACACCAGCCCAGCCCCGCTCACTAAAAGAAAATACAAACTTCATAAGTTGCCATTATAAAGCCGCTAAAGAACGAACGCCCGTGGCACCGTCTAAACCAAGCAAACTCTATCCGCTTAGAAATTTGATCTGCTAGTTTTAGATTTATTTAATCACTTTTTGGTGAAGCAATATTTCACGTAGATCCTCGTAATGTTACAGGCTTACACCTTAAACCGTTACAAAATAATAACGAATTAGGAGCCATTCAAATATTGAAAAAATATTGCCGGCACAGACATCTGCCGCATAGTTAACAAAATAATCACTACCCGCTAACAAATTTGATCTTCTAGTTTCGCATGTATAAAGAAAATGTATATATTCCACATGTATAAAAACGGAAATTCAACGTAAACAAGTTCACCTCTAAGTGGCCTGAAGTATTTTTAAAAATATTTTTACTTACATTTCGACCTTGAAAAAAAAATCGTGTGTGCAATTCACACGTGGTAGAAGTGAAACCTTCAAATATTTTAATTTTTAATTTTTAAGTTTAATATCAATTTTTAATTTTGATAAAAACTAAAATAATTAGAAAAGTTTTTATAATTCTCTCTCCCCTTCCCCTTCACCTCCCCCCGAACCAACCCCTCCCCCTCCCCTACCCTCCGTCCTCTTTTTTCTTTTTTGTTACTCCTCTTTTTTGTTGTTTTCTAAGAAAATCATCTTTATATTAGTATCGGTTGATGTGTCCAAAATGACCACGATCCATGCGGGGGCAAATTGGCTTGTTCCATAATTTATAATCGGAAAATAGGGTAAAAATGACAGATTGAAATTTAAACAAATATTTTCTATATATTCAAAACTGGTAGTTAATTATTAACAAGAATTCTTGTTCAAAATTAGCTTACTCTAAAATAATCCTATTTATTTTTGCACAGAGGAGTTGTGAACTGCTACGCTGGCGAAACACGATAAATAGTTGGCATCTATCACATTCAGAGTGAACATTTCGGCAGTAGAACAGCAGCTGACACTAAAACCAAACAAAAAAACACAAAACACTAAAACCAAACAAAACAGCATGCAACCCACTTTATATTGCACTGTTACACGCCTTTTCAACTCTAAAATACCAGCAATATGGAGCAACATGTAATAAAATCTCACGATACACAAATACAATTAAATGATAACAGAAACTATTAAACGTACCGCGGACCGTAAGCATTGCACCAGTTCTAAGTTTCAAATAACAAAACATTTTCCAACTTCACAATCACCAAACAAACGCAACGTCAAAAAAAGGCGCGCATCTATTCTTTTTGTATTACCATAAAGTAATTATACTTTTCTAGAATCATAGTACTTGCATAAACATACTATGTGTACCGTTTGAGAGAAATATTCCATTGGAAGTTTTTCTAGCAATATTATTTAGAAAAAAAATAACATTGATAATTTATTACAATAATTTTCCATACCTAAAACAGATTTTGAAATAACTGGTTTTTCCCATTAAGTATCTATTCATTTTATTAATTAATCAATTTACATAATTTCTGTTTCGTCAATTTTTTTAAAAGAATTTACTTAGAAGTTTTAGGTAATAGTAAATATTTTGTCAGTTACCTTCAAAATTTCAATGTTTCGCTTCTTCTTAAAAAAACAATTTAATTTTTGTTGTAACATTTTGAAAGTGTTTAATTTAAAAATTTTAATATAGGAAATAAATGTATGATTGGAATTATCGATTTATTATAGGGACAATTTCTCAAAAATTCCTTTAATCTAACCTTGACAAAAATCAATAAAATTATTTTTAAATTATTATTAAATTATCGTACATAAAATGTTACTAATGCTTTTTACGAAAAGAAACGCATCAGTTTTAATATATCGTTCTATATGGTCATAAGA
This sequence comes from Druceiella hillmani, assembly GCA_039881145.1. Lineage (NCBI taxonomy): Eukaryota > Metazoa > Arthropoda > Insecta > Lepidoptera > Hepialidae > Druceiella > Druceiella hillmani. The sequence goes on from JAYKKI010000024.1 coordinate 20,973,782, forward strand.
ATGAATTTGAAAAAAAAATTAAATAATTTGGAAGAATTTATTTATCGTTGATAGAATTATTGAAAATTTTGCAATAAGAAAATTATCAAAATTGAATTTAATATCAAAACATTACCTACTTAAAGTACATAAAAATTATAAGAACTGATATAATCTGACTTTTTAACTTGCAACAGAATTAATAAGTGAGTTGACAAGAAAAGAACGCCCTTAAGTATAACACTGACAAAATGAAAACCGCGACGAGAAAGGGAGAAAGATTTGTATGCCCAATATTGCTATACTGGGAGAGAACATGAAATAAAGGCGTGGCCTCGACGAGGAACCAACACACCACACGCACACGAAGAGTAATCAGTTTCAATTGTGGAAATCGCGCTGGACTCGGATCGGTGACAAAATTAAATAAATGTCACAAACAAGGATTGGACGAAACGTTCATTATCGAGTTTCACAGAAAATGTTATTGGCAACATTTAGATATTCTCAGAAGTAATCTTGCGATTATTCGATGTGCAGTTGTTGTCATTGGCTCTTGTTGTTCTATCATTAGCTCACTGAAACTCTACAACTTAACTAAAATATTCCCTTTTCGGCGCCGACAGTGAGTTTATTATTATAACGTCTCTAAAAATCATTAAAACCAGTTTCGTGACTATCTAATAACAGGGTGTCGTTAGCCCTGGCCGCGGTGCTCGCCTAACTGAGGAATAGTATTACGAAGTACGCCGTAAGATGGTGCTCGTTCATCGCACCAGTGCATGCGTCGGTTAGATGGCGCTCGTTCCAAAGTCCGCTTCAATTTTACCGATGTTATGTAGTTCTTTTTTTACGATAGAGTCGGTCCCAAAAATTCATTTTCATTAATTTCAACTGAAGTCACGCAAATGTTCTCATTCAAATGACTGAACTTGTCCGAAGTAACTACCAAATTTATTTTATATCTCCTGCGGTTTGCGTGCACGTCAAATTTTACTATTTTTCTTTTAAATAAAACTAATTATTCTCGATTACGAATGGTTTAATTCGATACAATTAAATTCGCATATCCTCATTAAACACAAGTTACAGTGATATACTTGATCATATTGAACTTGCAGATTTAAAAAGAAATGTATGAATAAAGAGTATTAATGGATGTGCACAACAACAAAAAATAATACTTACCGAACATCTTCACGTTACATCGGCAATAAAATGACCGAGTTTTAATAAATGTGACATTAGACCGTACTTACCTTGTCCTCTCGTTTTATTTTTTATATATATCTCACAACTTTTACAATGTCTTTTAATATTTATTGTTAAAGTTCTTGCTGCATATAATGTACTAACTTTGTTTTGCATTTGTTTTACATATGGGTGTAAAAGAAATGCACATATTTTCGTGTATATCTTTAATAAGTGTTTTATTAAAGTCTTCCGATAAAATCATTGTTTCACGTTTTCTAACCTTTTTATAGTAAACGTTGTGTCTTGATATTAATTTTGATTCATTATTTTGTATATCCGCATTGTTTTCTTGATCTGTAATAATGCCGTCCAATCTTATCATGTTAACATTTTTAATTGGTCATCTGTATCCTCATCTAATACTCTCCTGCTTAAACAATCTGCTTCTATATTTTATCTTCCCGAGCGTATTTTATTATAAAATCATACTGTGTCTTCTTCTATTTTTATTTCTTCTTTTTTTGAGTGATTTTTAATTTTTCATCTTGAACCAGTTTATATTGTTTTATGATATCCAGTCCAATTAGAAAATCGTATTTGAATTCTTCTCCACCAATGAAATAACTTGGTTTTTTACTTCTATATCCAAAATTATTATTTTAATAGTTGTCAAACGATTTGTCTTTTCAACACCATTAATTGTGATTCAATAATCACTTTTCCAATCATCCTCTCCTTCTCCTTTCAGCCTTATTAATCTGGAATTAATTACAGAAACATTTGAGCCTGAATCATATATCTCAAATGTCTCTAATTATCCATTCGATAATAGTTTGACTTTAATTAATGGTGATAGAATCTTTGCTGATAACCCACCTGAAGATGTTGTAATACAATGAAACCTAGGTTGTGGTAAAGAACTTAAAGAAAGTAGAAATAATGCTACATCACATAGTTTCATTTAATTGTTAATTAATGGTGTTACTATTAGTTTTATTATAATTGTTTTTTAGTTCAATATCAAACACTGAATTGTTAACGGCTCTACTGCTGCTTCTCTTCTGGTTATATTCTTCTTTCTGTTTGAACCAGCACTATTCTTCAGGATGAAAGCGAATACCTTTATTTAAATCTACAAGTCTTAATTAAAGTCACAAGTCTTACATGGTTTCATTTTATTTTTGATTATAAAGGAAAATCATTTGTATTTTTTTATTCCACTGTACTTCTTTTTGCTCGCCATGTGTTCATGCTTTCCAATTTCATTGTAGAGGCTTGCAGTTGATTTTACGGTTTCTTTATTTATTTTATCCATCACGTAATCTGGCAATCCCATTACAATAAGATTCATCATTGTTTGGGTGTCGATGTGTTTGTTGACCTCTAACAACAGTCTTTCCTTTTTAGTGGCATGTTACAGTAACGAGCCAGCTTGAAATCTAAATGTAAATGCATATTTGACTTGGGACTAAACTTTATTTCCACATGTTTCACAAAAGTTGTCCTTCCATACTGACCATTCCGAATTCACTGTCACTTCTATTAACATACTGCTGTACCAATCTAAGCACTGTTTTTCTAGAAGACGTTTTAAAATCACAATTTTCTCTTCATCTTGTAGAATCTCTAATCTTCCACATTCTCTATCAAATTCACTAATCCATTGGTCAGCATTCGATGTCTTATTTGAAAACTTTTCTATAAAAAGCTTTCAGCCGTTTTTCCTAGATTTTTATTTTCTGGCATAGCACTATCAGTATTTTTGTGTAAGGGCACTATTGTTCCCGTAATCTCATCTAAATACTGGTCACCAAACTGTAAATTTTCACCTTCATCTTGATATATTTTCCTCAAGTCCGTGTTTAGAAGAAACCATACTGAACGTGTTTGGTGTCTTTTTATAAGATAATTTCTGATTTTCGTAAATACGTCTGATGACAATATGGCAGTGTGCTTACTTGCCAGCTTTAGATCATCTGGGACATCAAAAACACCTCCATCGGGCGTCTAATTAGAGGTTAATGCAATAACATTTGTTTTTCCCTCCGTTAATCCCAGTACTACAAATTTAAAGCGTAGTCTTTCCATTAGATTCCCAGACAGTTTCTTCGAACATATAAGGAATTGCAAATTTCGGAACAAATGCACTTTAGAACCAGGACCATTTCGAATTTTTTTTGAAATCATACCAAAGAATATTCATTAAAAACGACAGATTTAAAAAAAATTCTGCACCTGATGATTATTCATTACAAAAAATAATTTTGAAAAAAAAAATACTCACCAGAAATATATCGAAATTTATAGCTTCGTGCGCGTAATGCTTTTGAAATTTTACGGTGAAACGCAAGGTGTTCACAAAATTTCGGAGCAATCAATAAATTTTATCCTAAATTTAAGTATCCGTCGCTCTGACTTTGAAAATTGATAGCACCGTGAGACATTACAGTGTATTCCTATAAAAATACAATTCCTCGCCCGTAATAATAATTGCGAGACTTTACAAAATTGTGACAACTTATCGCGTTCGCAGGGTTTCGGAACGGAATCAATATTTCTTTGCCTCTGTTTAAACGGCCATCATTCCGACTTCGGCGATTGACGCGGTTTTGTTACAGGTTAAGAAATATCCCTGTGCAATCACCAGCATTTATATCTGCATGAGCATCAGGTTTGTGAAATTTCAAATGAGATTTTAGCGGTGTTTGCTGGGTTTCAGTTCAGTCGATATTTAATATTTTTCTATAATTTAAACGGCCGCTGTTCTCACTTCGCTAACTGCCGTTAACTCATCATACATCATGTTGTAGCTACAAAAATAGCAATAATGGGAAAATAACACTGACCCTGAAATCAATGGAAACATCCAGCAAACGAAACTTTTAAGGGGGCAGAATATTGTTGCGCCGACTGTACCGCCGGCGCTCTATAAAAATGTTGGAACGTGAACCTGGGAAGTTTGAAAGTTTATTTATATAATTCGTTTCAGTCATACCATAACGATGTATAATTATAAAAATACGTAAAATAATGACGTAAAGCGATCATTTTTATTTCATATTTATATGGCCGTCCCGTTTAATTTTGATTATTATAATTATAGTTGTATGACATACTTGAGACAGTTTTCTGAAGCATCTAGCTTCAAGCGTGTAAGATTTGTGAGATGTTTAAACAAATCGGAGGCGTTCGTTGGATTTCGGACATGTGAATAATTTTTATTCGATACATACACATCCGTCGCTCTGAATTTAATTATTGTAATGCGACACACGAAGGAACCTGTCAGAATAATTACAAGCATCTAGCTTCGTACGTATGAGCCTCGTGAGATTTTATATAAAATCAAAGGCGTCAGCTGACTTTCAACAAATTTAGTCTGCCAGTTTCAGCTTTATTTAACCCCTTTTCCCTGAAGTCTTATACATAGGCAGCCAGATCCTAGTAATATTGCAGACATATACATCGATCTTCTACGAAACAGTCAAACGCAGGACGATGGCCAAACAGAATGAAAAAATATTGACTGTCCCGACAACCTGCGAATAATTTCCGCTACAAAACCATAGACTTAACATACTACGAACCCCAAACGAGACAGAAAAAAAGAAAAACGGTGTAACCTCGCTTCAAAATAAATTTCATTCACAACGAAAGCAATAAATATCGAATAATAATAACAATTCAAACTCGCCCGCTGTGCAATACCCAGTAATGGCGTAGCCGCCGCTAGTTTTGAAAAAGGCCGTAAACTAAACACGACCTCATTTTTTTAGTTATTTTTGTTAATTTTAGTTATTAATATAGAAAGCTTATTTATTTTTTCCGTGGATTACATTTCTTGTCAGTAAAAAATCAATAGTATCAGTACTAAAGTGAATAACAGAGCAGTGACGTCACACACGAGTATGAAACGTAATGAAAAATGTACCCTTAAATAAAGTCAGAACAGATTAACAGCTGCAAAGTTTCCAGTTCGGCTCCATCAATATTAATAACAATTATTACAAAACTTTATATTTTGAAAACAATAAGGAACAAATCCTTTTTGTGTCTGTGCGTGTAGGTTCCTGTGATGACATTGAATTACGTCAAAAACCAATATGAAATGTAACTGAATATTTTCGTGAGTCGTCATCAATTTTCGAAGAAATGCACTTTAGGAAAAGGTGGTTTTCAAATCACCTTTTTCTTATTAAAATGGTATCCTCAGTTTGAAAGTATGTGTCCAATTTCTCTTGCTGTAGCCGTCTAAATTTTGTTTTGTTTATTCAATTTTATTTTTTTCTCAAAAATGCTAATCCCAAAAATTAGTACCATATAGCGTTACATTCCCTGAACAGGAGAATTTGCACTTTTTGGTTTAAAATCTATTATTGACAATTAAATATTTTTCCATAAGTTATGGGTATTTCCTTCACCACGTTCTGACGTATTTGTTGCATTCCCTGCATGTTTGAGTTACATTCCTTAAATAGAACGACTTAAATCACTTTAAATTCTTAAAAGTTTTGCTAGAACCATGTGCAGGCTTTTTGAACAATGATGAAGCTTCCAGGTAATTCCAGAATGTAAAAGAATCTTCTAGAATAACGTGGAAGCAATTGCCGATAAAAAAGTTTAATCTGAAAAGTGGAAGTTCACTTTTTCCTTGATTGTATGGTACTAATCAACTGTTAAAAAAAGCAAATTTTTTGAAAAATAAACAAAGTTTTATACAAACTGAATAAACAAACTTTTTATACACTGGTTTACTTCACTCGCCTTCTGTTCCCGTTTCTGATCATAGGATTTTTCTTACTCCAAGATATCATGCAGTGTTTTATAAATGTTTAACCCTAGAACTATACCCATATTAAAAGTTAATTAACGGTAACCTTATGTACTCCGATGAAAAACCCAAATTTACATAAAAATAAAAAAAGCTTTTATTAAAAATCAACTTACGTTAATTAAGGCACATTAATTAGGAACTATCAAACAGTTTTGGCATATTTTGTTTTGGTGCTCATTACAAATTAAAGTTTTACACTTAGCACATTGTGCGTGATTTATGGTCTTTGGACCTTGGGCAGCTAGAACACCTTCTAGATTTTGGAATTGAAGGGGTTGCCGCAGCTATTGGTCGTTTTTTTCCTAATGCATCTCCAATACTTATTTGTAGGGACGTTGGCAACGTTTGGTATTGAAATCTCTCTTCCAGGTTCTGAAAGTTCAGTATTGAATCTTCTTTATGAGATTAAAAGCTTCAGTCTTCAGGTAAGTGTGTCTATTGTTAAAATCTTGTTTATTAGTGGCATTTGATAAAAGTAGCAATATATAAACTACGGTAGTGCAATCGGAAGGGAAATACTCCTTTGAAGTCTCTATGATCAAGCAGTTCTTTTACGGGGGCCAATTTATTTACCTGTCTTCCCTCACCTCTTGTTGAACGATCATCGATCCGGAGAAAATTTGTAGAAAGTTCAAATTTTGCTCAGAAATCTCTTGGTTCGGGTTGACACTAAATTCCCCAAAACTTCATCCGTAAAAAATAATTGCCATTTATCTAATACAGTAGTAATAAGTTTAGCAGGGCCTTTCTTACCTGGAGGATGGAATATAATATTCCTCTGTGGGGTGCGTGATGAACGAGGATGACATCCATGCCGTAGATTTTTTCAGTTTTTCTGCTTTTTTCTGCCTCTACCGTGCAAAACATCTGGAACACTGAGGACAGTGACCGGTGAGGCATTAGAACTTAACTGCGAAGATTCTTAAAGTTCTTCATCCGAATCCTGAAGTGACTCTACCTCTAAAGCATCAGGACTATCAACTGCTCTTAAATTCTCCTCGAAGCGAAAATCTTCAATTATTTCATCTGGTTCATCTTCTAACGCCTCGCTTAGAACAAGATCTTCTCCATCTTCCGCCTCCAAAAGAATGTTCTCAATTTCATTGTTGTGTAAATTACGTCGTGAAGTCATTTGAAAAAAAAATAAAATAAACCAGTAGCCAAAAAAGGATGTAACAAAACAACCAAAACATGTAACAAAACAAATACCTTTCGAAAACACAAAAAAAAACAACAAATTTCTGTGTAAAATATTTAAATAAGTTGTCATTCAAACTTTTACCAAATTTATGTCAATAAATCATACACAAAAAGCAAAATAGCAAACAAAAATTAAAATACTTGCGTTGAACGTATCCTGGGTTACTAGTGTACCCCAACAAGCAGCGTACCACGTCCACTTGGCAGCTGGACCGCCGTCCGGCTGAAGTATCCACGTGTTCCCCCGCCCCGCGTAAATTCACGCACCCGCTGTATAAACCGTCGTATAGAAAATAAGTTATAAACGATTTAAATAATTTTTTTTATTTGTACCCCAGGATACGGTTCTATGGTTAATGCGCAACAAGGCGAATAACTATACACGCCTCCCAACCACCGACTGTCTGCTTGTAGATTTCTTCGACACTCTCAGTGGATAAAAACAAATCTTTACGCATCTTTTACAGCAATATTGCAGTAATTGTACGATACCGCCGATGAACTAATGTGCGATGCCACGGGGCCTTAAGGCATCTTTAATCACCGACTTTGCTATTGCTCAATAAAGGAAAGATTATTAGCGACATTTGTACATATGTAGCGTCCTCGTATGAGTTAGATATAATTATAACAAAAAATAGCTCATCTGTATTTTTTGGGTTCCGTACTGCAGAGAGAAAAAATTAACTTCCCACAAGATCACTTACATCTCCGTACATCTGTTGGTTTAATTCGCATTCAACATCTCATTACTCGGCACTCAAAAAAATTCACATGCAGGTTTTGGAAAGGACAAATAAGGCACTCGAAAGAGTTATGTTTGTGTTGTGTGTTTTTTTATTTATATGGGACAGTGCACCCTGACTACTAAAGTTAACATTATGAAAGTGGAAGTATTAACTGAAGGTAACCGGAAAACTGTAGCTGAGATTATCAATTTCACAATTTTAGAGATATTGACGCTAATTTACCCCTGTGATGGGCATTATGCCAACACGGTGAAAAATAATATTAATGCCTAGGCAGGTACTAATACCTCGTAGAGCGAGTTCTTCTCATACTTAACGAGTTTTCATTTTAATATTATATTTGTATTGTATACATCACTGTCATTCCGCGAATTTGAACATTCGTCATTTCAACACTTCCTTTAACTATAGCTGAAGCAATACATGGTTCAAGATTATTCCTGAACTTGCTGCGTACATAATTTTTCAATGTGCCATAAATATATACACGTGCACTTACCAGCTTTTCGTAGGGTTTCAATGCAATCAATACTCAGTTGTTTTCTGTAATTTAAATGACCGCTGCTCTGTACTAGCTAACTGCCATTAATTTATCATATGTTAAGCTGTGTTTCTAAACATAAGAAACTTCCAGAAGAACGACAATCATTCAACTTCACTGATCTTGAAATTGGTAGACCAAACATTCTAAAGGGGTAGAAAATTATCGCGCCTGCTGTACCGCTGTGGAGCTCGATGGAAATGTCAAAATTGCAACTTGCGCAGATTGAAAATACATTTATATAATTCCTGTTCTTACAGAGTAATGTATAATTGTTGAAATAACTAGGTGAAACAAGTCAATAATTTTAATTCTATATTTGTACGGCCGTCGCTCTGCATTTGGTTATTATATTTATAATACCTATGACCAACTAGTTCATCTGTCTGAAAAATCACAAGTATCTAGCTTCCTCCGTGTGAGACTTGTAAGATTTTTTAATGAAATTGAAAGGGTCCGTTGGATTTCTGATTTGTCAATAAATTTTATAGCCGCTAAATTGATAGTGGAAATGATTAAGGATATAAAAAATCAGCGCTATTGAAAGTACTTTTACAAAACTTGTGGAGAAGATGGCCACCAATATAAACGTTAACATCAATGAAAAATTCAAACAAATCAATTATGAGTTGTGCTCCCGAATATAAGGTCAGGGGAAGCAGACGGATTACAGGAAAATTCAGTAAGAAAAATCTTGTCTTTTTTGGCATAGAAGAAGGAGAAAATGCATATTTTCAATTGCAAGAGAAATCCTTAAATGCTACAGTGCACACTTTATAAATTAATATGCAGAAATGGAAGAGGAAGCTCCAAGGAGATTGTGCAAAAGAGGAAATAACACCAGACGCATAGCCATTGCACTAACTGCACCAGGAATGAAAATGTTGGACAAGAATTCCAAGCAAACATTCTGAAAATTAGAAAAGAATTAAAACTACAACAAAAACAAGACACAGACAGGAAACAAAGCATTTATACGTTATAGTAAACTCGTAATGACAAAAAACAATAAATATCTAGTAGCAAAAGAGCGCCATCGACCAGAGACAAACTGCAACTCGAATAAAGAAACTTCCACAAATGTTAGCGCAGAGAAAAAGCTCAACAATATATACAACTATCATATCTCTTATTGCTGAATATGTTAATCAATATGCCGATACTCCCATGCTCTTATTGTTGAATTAAATTGACCAATATATTCAACAACAAGGGTACATGAGTATCGACACTTAAATTGTGTTCAATTTTGAGATTCAGGCAAATCACTTTTTCCGTAATCAAATTGTCCTGACTTTTTCCGGCTTTCCAGGCACTCCTTATCATGGCTTAAAAGAGACGTAATTATAAGTAATACACATTCATCGCAAAGAGTATTCATCATTTTATTCAATTTATTACTTCCTCGTGATCTCAACGTATATTTGAAACAATCATTAATTAAAGGTATTTGAATTATTGATTATTTCAAATTCATTTTGCCTATTATTTCATTTTGCCCTCGTTGAAGCATAATTGCTGAAGGATTTTCTTACTTCATATAGAGGTTCCAATCTGGACTTCATAAAGAAGTCCTTTCTGGAATTCATATAGAAGTTCCAATAGAGGTCATTTAAAAACTGAGCAGGCAAAAGATGTGTGTCTTCTAACACTCCACAGTAAACAGGTTATGCATTTTTTATGAAAATGAAAGTAAAGAACCAAAATTTTACTAAATTTTCTGTCTTCCCAGGTTCGCAAAATTTTAATGCTATGCGACGTCTACATGAGAATTAAGTTTGGATTACTTGATATTCTCCAAAAAGGTGCTGTTTCAATTTTTTGTAAGAGATATAGGTTCAGCACTGAGTACAACATCTTTTTAAGATGGCGGCTAAATGGAGGCACGCTGCCTATGTAATGAAGTAAAGATTAGCTGCCTCCCCAAAATGGACATCAAAACTATTTTTTTCCTTATGTCAATAACTTTCACCAAAATGGCATTTAGTGACCTTTTAAATCTAAATTTAAAATAAACTTTAGAAATATTGCACTTTCAATATGGTCGTGTAGCAGAAGAGCTCGATTCCGTTTGCTTAGTTTCGATTGCAGCTCAGACATTATTTGTCAAGGTAAATATATAAAATTATTTATAAAATTTGATCTAGATTTTCAATCTGAATTACGGTTAAACCACATTCTCAGTTATCTATTTTGTAATGTAACCGTTTTTTTAAATGTAGTCGTTTATTGTAAGGTTTATTTATGATAACAGGAATTATACCTCCCCTCATATATGTACTAGGTAAAATCACAGTTGACTTTGAAAGTGTGTGAATGTCATTCGGTGCCGAGTAGAAATGTAAAGTAAGTCACTTTGTGGAGTAAGTCGGCTGCAGTGTAGTGTATGCACGGATGTGCAGTTCTTTAGCACCTACTGAAGAAGAAGGTCGGGAAAGAGGCTCACAAAAATTAGAACTTTTAACTTACTACACTTTGGCTCCATTCTTAGGATCATTCCATAGAGGTAACAATGACAAGTTTCTCATTCAAAAAGCTGAAGAAATAAGGTTTTTGAAATAGATTCAGAAATGATTTTTGGGTCAAAGAAATCAATTAAGATCAATACCTGTTGTTCCGAATATCTCGTTTTAAAAAAATTAACATAAGTAAATTTTTTGACGCCATGCTAAGACGTATGTAAGTGGAAGTCAAAATTACAAAAACCAACAGTGTTACCAACTAGAAGTTTCATAAAGTTGGCAAGAGAACTATATCAAACATTCTAAATTTCACTACTAAACTAAGTTTGTGAAACATTCACGACATTTGTATCCGAGTGAAAATTCTACTAAAGCAATATATGTTCAAAAATAATATTAATATTTGCAAGTAATATAATTCAATAGAAATATTCTGCACCCGTAAATGTTTATACGTGTCTAGGTTATATGGAAATCTTGTGTTGCACATTCTATTCACGCTCTAGAGCTTTATACAAACTTATTATTAAACTGTAATAAATATTCATGAACTGCGCGTACTCTGAATGATACCGATTTATGTTGTACGCTGAAAAGTAGAAATATCACACAACTTTTAAAATTGTCCCGTAATAATGTTTCCGTCACAAAAGTTCCCTTAATCGGAATGAAAAGAATCTATATCTCATTTTAACACCGTCTGCATATCATAATTAATCTCGACTAGGAAAAAAGCACCTCATATCCTATGTAGAACTTTAAGCCGAATCACTCTCACAGTCTCTACAATTTCCATAGATCGGTTCGCGTAGCGGAGCGCACACTTCAAGCATAAACATGCTCTTGCAGCTTTAGGACAGTGTACAGGTTTCTGGGAGCGATTCGGCGTGTATCGGTGATTTGAAAAGACCCATTGTGTCTTTCGAATAGTTGTGGACGTGAATTGGGACATAATGGACATATTATTGGAATAAAACGCAATAACAAAATTGGATTTGATTAATGAAAGACTACTCTCAGCTGCTCTCGATGTCATAACACAATGGTCCGAATGTGGAATGTTTGTTATAGCGTGTTTTTCTTCGAGGACGAAATGATAAATTTGTTTTTTTCATGTACAACAATATCTATTAAATATTCTGAATATTTACAAAGTGCCGTCGCCTACTCATAAGTCTTGGAAGCAGAAGCCTAATATTGTTAAGCGTTTACAAAAATCTTTAGAATCGCTGACTGGGAGACTCACCTCAGGTGCTGTTTAAAGTAGTTGTCGTGTAACTGTTATATCCAAAAATTAATGTAAAAATGTTCATTGAAAATTTTTGTTTTTTTTTCCACAATATAACATCATTTTAACAATTTCTAAAAAAAACAATTCTTCATTTCTTATTGCGTTTTTAAATTAAATGAAGTGTGGTGAAATAGCTACTCTTCCTAAAGCTACTTTTTATGTTAATCGCACAATTTTGAGAGAGATTTTTACCAAAACTAAACGGTAAATATTTTTATTTTAAAATTTTAATACAACATCATTTTACATTGATTCAGTTATTTAACAATTATTTTACCCTCTTTGAAGCATTGTAAAGTCCATAAATGTAGAGACAACTTTAAGCAAGCAAAAGATGTCTTTCAACGCTCCACAATAAAGTGCTTGTCCATTTTTTATTACAAAATTGAAAGTGAACGATTTAAGTTTTACTAAATTATTTCGTCTTCTCTGGCTCGTAAAATTTTATGAAACGTGACGTCTACGTGAGAATTTTGTTGACGAAATGAAAACACGTTGCCTATGCAATTCCCAAAATGTTTTTAAAAAAAAAAAGTGTCGTGAAATTACTACTACGATAAAGATAATTTTAAAATCAATTAATAGATATATTTTCTAATGAAAATATCTAAAGATATTATAAAAATTTCAAATGGTAATATAAAAAGCACACATGGTGACTACTCATGATGCATCGAAACCTGGACACTTAATATTGAAATGTTTCGTAGTTAACAGCCCCTCACCCGTATGTCCAACAACCGGTATTCCTTTGACAGTATTCTACTATATCTTTAACAGGAGTAAAACATGGTGCATATTTGATGAATTATAAGATCTAGGATAATTGCTATAATTTACCAACAACCTTTTGTGTGGGCTTCTAAAATACCCTATCTCTTTCCTAATTTTAGGTGAAGTAGTTTCAGAAATAAGGGTTCATAGTTATCAATATACCTCGAGAGATTCATTCTTAAAATTATGAAAAAAATATTTCTGCGGCCTTATTATTAGCCCTTTCAAACGGTACCCCACACCACACATGGAATTTAAACAATTTTCTCGAGAACTTAATTTGCCACCCTAAAATTTCCATTTTATTGTATTCACCAATACGTTTAATTGTTATATATACAGTATGTTTAAATGTTCTATATAAAATATGTTTAAGTGTTATATATGAAAGATGTTTGTTACATATACAACATGTTTAAGTGTTAGCTAGTGAGAGATATGTGCAAGTATATTTTATTCCTGGGCCAAATTAGAAATTAATTTTCTTCATTTTGCATATTTTAATAGCAATATTCAAATGAAGTGACCTTGTGTGGAACTTCTCCACAATTACTGTGTGTCGAAGCGTAACAAAAGAATAGAAACCAGAAGAAAGTAAATTTATCATCATTCCGAGGCCACAATGATGATAAAAAAATTTGCAAGAATTAACTGGAGACTTCAACATCTACAACAGTGGAATTACACGATCTCATCCATTATCTACGATATCATTCATCCATGACCAAATTTTAAATAATTCTTCTAGTAAGTATTTAATTAGTTAAGCGTAAAATTATAATTTATTTGAAACAGAAAAAACTTTTTTTTTTGACAAAATATCACAATTTTGTCAAAGCAACTTCCTTCTTTATGACTTAAAGAATCTATTTTTATTTTCTTGGCGAAAATCCTCCAGATCTTACAGGTATCGTAGAACCTAACGTTATGAAACAGGTAACCTTTTATCTGCGTTTGTATTAATATGTCATAGGATATTTCAACAGGCATTCATTTCATTAAGAAATACATCCTTCTTCTCCTACTGGTAGACTTACCTACTTTTCCTACCGCTATTTGTTCAGAAAATGGGTGAAATAATTAAAAGCTTTACCTGTAATATCCAAAGGTGTATTGTCTGCCAAAGCATTCTGTAGGGCGAGCTCCCACCTTCCTGGAATAAATATGCCGATTCAAACTTATTATTTCTACCAAGTTCAATGTGCAGCATCACAAACTTAAATAATTTATATACCGCTTCGCATCAATTTTAGCCAATTTACTGTTCCCAACCTTCATCATTCCTGTTCGAAGCATCGTATTTACATAAGGAGTTATTTCTAATGAATTAAATTACAAGTTCGCATTGTCTACTAGAAATTGATCTATGAAATCTGAAAAACCTAATGTCGGTCTTAAAATTTGCTCGAAGCTTGTTCTAACTAGATTAAAACTATGAAAACCATATTAATACCAGGGTTACCTGGGCTCGAAATGCAGCACCGGCTGCTTTACCATTTCCCATAATATAATGCAAAGCTCCAACAATTATTATTCGATTGCAATGAAATATTTTTTCCTAAGTAGAGAACGAGTGTAGTTTTGAAGTTATCGAATATTTTTACTAAGTCATGTAGTTATGAGTACAAAAATAATGAAAGAACATAAATGAAAATTCTTTATAAACTACAATTTTCATTATTACCATAAAAAAGTGTAAACAAAAATTAACAGTAAACAGAAATAAAAATCACTATCATAAACAAAAATAATTGTCAAGTTTTCGTGAGCAATCTCAGTTCGGTCCTCGCAATACGACAATTGAAAGCGACGAACAGAAGTGGCCACTATAACCAAACGTCAACGTTATATTTGTTACGAAACAGTAAATCCTACACATTTTATCTATTACTCTGCTGCACTCGTGAAATTTTCCCAAATATTGCAGACTTTTTATTATTATCTGTTAATGTCTCTTAACTCTTAATTATTTATACCTTAAGGGCTCATTTACACTTCGGTGAACGATTGTAGCCAACAAACACCTCTGTTTACACTAGTCATTGGCCGACATAGGCACCTG
The DNA here is from genome assembly GCA_039881145.1 of Druceiella hillmani. NCBI lineage: Eukaryota > Metazoa > Arthropoda > Insecta > Lepidoptera > Hepialidae > Druceiella > Druceiella hillmani. The sequence goes on from JAYKKI010000024.1 coordinate 20,988,868, forward strand.
AAGTAAGCGACTAGACATGTTGTGTAATGACATAGCAATATATTTAGCAAATGCATCATATTCATCTTCTATTTTATTTTGGAAAGTGATTTCAATTAGTAAATTTTGCTGTTTTTGTAAAACAGAAACAATGACTTCATGCTCAGAGTTTTTTTTGATCCTAGTTTAGATTCCAGTCGTTTCATATCATGAGAAATATTATTTTCCATCCACCCGTTGTACACAGCTAATTTACCTACACAGTAGGTAAACCTGTCATCGCCTGTGCTTTCACTGAGACTAACAACTAAACAAAGTCATTGGTCGACCGTATGAATCTTTAGCCGCTGCGTCCAACTACCATGACTAGATCGACCGAGGTTATTTACATTGGTCGATGGCCGCATGCGGTGACAGACTCGAACGACTGGTTGACAAATTTGTGTAAACACATCTTCAACTACAGTCTGCCTTTTAATTTTACATTTACGAGCAAATTACATATAAATTCATTTTATATCGTCACTCCAATTGAGCCCTTTTCCCTCCCACTTCCACTCACCAACCACACGTACCTGATTCTCAGTGGCACCCAAATTGTACTTCTTCTTGTAGCTCTCGCACCACATCTTCACTTGCACTTGTGTCCTTGGTCTACTCTAACGCAGGGCTTGTTCACTTCCACACAGATAGTGGACCATATAAGCTGTAATAATGTATTTATAAATATAGAAAAGGCTATTCAAAATATATTGCAATAAATATTCTAGATATTAATCAATTTTCTTCATATTCACCAAACGATTAATCATAACGATATGTCAATAATTATCACTGTTATATAATGTATATCATTGATCTGTTCAAAAACAAACATAATATTTTACATTTAATGGTATATAAATTAATTTAAAAGTAGATACAGTTATAGTATAGTTCACATTCCATAGCGATCGGCTTCCTTAAAGTTGCTACATATTCTCCTTCAATGGCAAAATGGGATTTTAATATGAGGTTTCTATACACTGAAGTTCGTACAGCATTAGTATAACCAATTACTTGTGCCAAATGGCTAATACAAAGCCAGGCTCCCAACCAATAGAATGAAGGCTGGGTGAAAAAGTTTTGAATAAAATGCAAATACATGATTTTAGTGTGTTAAATTATTTATTTCTATAGTATTTTGACAATCAAAGATGAAGTCGTAGTAAAAATAATGTAATTAATCCAATGTGCATAATTAAAAAAATGTTATGAGAATATTTAAATGTGTAAGAAAACATATTAACACAAAACAACAAAACATATAATATTTAAGTGTGTAAGAAACACAAAGGTGATTTCAATTGTTTTATTAAACTTCATCCTATCGGATAAACAACTATTCCGCCCATAACTTTTTCTAACATAATATTCCACAGTCTAACATTCCCACCAAAAAATAGTATACAAAATAGAAGAAAATAATTGCAGACAAGATATTATAGCTAAATTATGTAACACAAATACATTTAATGATGAACCGTACAGAATTCAGTAACAGATTTCGTTCAAATAATAAAGCGTCCAAACAAAAATAAAATAAACGTGTGAAATTTAAATTAAGAGGATGAAAAAAATTATAAGTAAAAACTAATATACTGTATAGACAGTAAGAAATATTTACGCATCTTATAACAATGCAGACAAGAACGGCATTAAATGTATTGATTACATTTTGAAGCTTATTGTTTTAAAAGCCTTCATTTCATTTCCAAAGTTATTAACGTAAAATTACCCAATTACAACCGCCTACTAAGTGGGCGGTTGAGTATTGACTTTGGTCAAATTTTAGTCATATGAATGAATTTTAAACCTTTAACAGGCCAGAAAACGTAGGAGGATGTGTACCTATCCTAGTGCTATAGAAACGTATGTTGAGTTCTTCATCTTTTATTTACTGTCAATTTGTCATTCATCACGAAATGATTAGCGCTGCGCGTTTTTATTGGCCAGTCAAAATATAGATTTACATAAATACAGCATATTCCAAAAATATAAACTGTTTACAGTAAGTATAGTGTTTTATTTTACAAATTTATTGTTAAAACGAAGTTTATAACATCATGAAATTGTGGTCGGGAATAAGAATTATGCAAAATTAGTAAAGTTCAAAAAACAACCGGTGATCATTTTATGGGCAATTCACAAACATATATTAATTGAATAATAATAAATATTAGCCTATCTCCCTAACTTAGTTAATTATTTGAGAAACTTTTATTTTTTTTAACAGAAATTTTCTATTCAAACAAGATTTGATACAGGAGAGTATTGTGGTTATTGTGTAGTTTTTAGTAAATGGTACACGTAATAGACTTATTTCAAAGTGAACTTCTTTCAATAAAAGTAAGTTATACAAACAATTTAAAAGTCGTCAGTTATTAAGTCCAACAATCTGCTACTTTTCTTGATTCCGACCGAATGCTAGTTCTTTTAAATTAATTTAGTTTCACATTAACTTGAATATGTATATATTAAACTTTACTTCTCATTTCAGTTTATCTAGTAATGGAATGAAGGAAAGAGATTAATTTATTCAAAATAACCTGTAAATGAAGGTGTTAAAAACTAAATTAATATCAGAAAGGCTTCAAAAGCTTACAATATTCTAAAAACTACACTTGATTGATATAATAAATAATAATATACTAAGAGTGGGACAACAGGACCCCAAATATTACGACTGCCAAAGAGGAGGTCCCATTAGGAAAGTGGGTAATTGAAATGGGCAATAAAGTGTAAGTGTAACCAAGAACAAAATAAAACTAGTGGAGTCTGTTACTAAATTATAGAAAAAATTGAAAGAGGGAAATCGGATTTAAAAAAGAATTCCACAGGATAAATAGTTTTCCAAAGGTCGTCCAAATATTTGAAGCAGTGTACCTCACACATAGATATCATGGCGAGCTGCTGTAACTGAAAAAAAAAAATTCAAAATTGGTTGGGCCGTGTTTGTTCTTACCTAACAGGGAATAACTTTAGATTTATGCTTGTTTCACAAAGAATTATTTTTAATAGAGACAAGAGTGGCTTTTATTTCAGTCTTAAAAACAGTTTGTGTTACGAAAACGAAACGAAACGAGAAAACAATCAAATTAAGGGCTTTGTAGAACTTATAACCATAGAAAAGAATATTTAACTATATTGATTACAGTCAGCGTTCATGGAAGAATGCCTCCACCTACGGTTTTGTATCCTTACGAAAGAATGATACCCCCTCCATTCATAATATTTACCCGAAAACTGTGCCGAAGAAAGTCAGATGATAACCTAAGTGCAGCTATCTACGAATATGTAACAAACGTTTTACCCCTGATTGGCAAAAATTAAAATTCTCCTTCCAGTAACATTTTCCAACGATGTAAAGAAAATGGTATAATGTTAACTGTTTATTATCCTAATGCTATTCATCGGCTGCAACCTCTTGGCTTGATGTGTTTCATCCTTTAAAAATATTTAGTGAATAATATGTTCATAACCGACCAATAGGGAACTGTGGACAAAAGTTGAGGTGTGAAGATTTCACAGAAATTCTTGAACAATCAATTAGTGTAGTGCTCACTTCATGCTCGTGATCTACTACTTTTTGATGAAAGTAACGTCGAAGAGCTGAAGAGACAAGTCAATTAGAACTTAGTGGAGGAAACTTAACCAAAATGATCATAATCATCACAAAATAACAAAGTTTTAAATTTAAACATTTGTCAAAACATCACAATTTTTGAATAAACGATGAAAAAATTGGAGGAGAAATTGTCCTCATAACATAACAACATTATCAAGCGCACCACCTCCTGAAAATCAAGTCAAACAAACATCAGTTAAAAGCAAAGATGAGAATGAAAAATCAGAAAATCCAACTTCTTTGAAAAATGCTCTTTCTTGGTCTGAAGAGAATATAAGAAAGATAAAAGTAACTAACAATACATATTCACCGACAAAAAAAGAAGACCAGTTCCTACGGTTGCAATCAACGAAGAAAAAAAACAAAACCTAATAAAAACCGAACTAATGAATCTGACAAATATATGATTACTCAAAATAAATCAGAAAACCAAGAAAATGATACTGACATTATAAACAAAAACAAAAAATTGAATAAACGAGAGATTCTTGTCAGTTAAGTGACGAGTGAATTTATCATAATTCATTATTTAGAAGAAGTCTCGCAGGAAAAACATTAGAGGTACACAACGATACTAGAAAAGTGAAAACAATGACAATGTGTTCAAATAATTGGAAGGGACCAGACTGCAACAATGCGTACGAATACAAACTTGAAATGTTATATGTAAGACTAATATTCCAACCTAAACAAGTAGTCTAGGAATATACGATGTTCCAAAAATTAGTTATTTAAGAGAATTAAACAATAAAGATAATTAATGCATCTAGATCTGAATACATCCAGCGAAGAAAACTGTCTGAATTGTTAATTTATTAAATAAAAGCTTACATTACTTTCTATCTTGCACAGATGTGTCAATGAATTATGGACTTTATTATAAAATACACAAAGTATAACTCTCAATTGAAATTCAAATAGGTCATTAATAGATATATCAGTGGTCGCAACAATAAAAGTGTAGGTATTGTTATTCATTTAATTTAAATACTAAGTAAATACAAAAAAAAATATTCCTTGCTAAATTCAGTTATATGAAAATTAATGTTTACGAGTAACACTTCACGGTTTATTATTTCATCTCCCAGAGGTCTAGCACAACTTAATATAAAACGATAGACCTTAAACTGTCTGAATTTGGTAGTTTCACTTTACCTAATTAATTTTGTAGTTACATTAGATATGAAGAAATGGGATTTGTAAAATTGTCTCAAATTTAATTAGGTAGGATATAGTCCTTAAAAGTATTAAAGTCGCTATTAATTCAAATTTTGATTAGAATCAACATTTGACAGAATCAAAACTATTACACTGTTACTTACATGTATATTACAATATCATAGTTACCGATTAGCAATATGTTTTGTATAAAAATGCATTAAAGGATAAGGTTAAAATTAAAATACAAAATTTATTTCTTAAAGAGATGATGAAAAATTGATTTAATTAAGGACTCAAATATAAAAGAATGCAGTGAATAATTATTTCACAAATTCAATGAAAATTCAATTTAACTTTTAATAGTCTGTAACTAATCTATTATAGGTAAACATTAGAGTCAAAATTATAGTCAATGAAGTGAACGTACAGAGTAAAACAATAACTTTTTGACCATATTGTTCTCAATGTAAACAATAATATAATATTCTAATGACACATTTTTTTTTGACTTTTCATCATAAAAAAACGAATATTACCAAATTGGACAAAAATAGCATTAACTGTTGCAAGCGAAGTTGAATAACCAGTTTATCATTCGGTGACTGCATTACAGTGCAATAAATGTTTCTTAGATTATCCTCAAGCGCTATTACCCATTTATTTTCTTTTAGTAACGAAACGATAATAACATTGCAAATAATAAATTCATAGACGACTTACCGTTTAAACGATACAGGTGACCAAACAAAACGAATGTATCACATTCACGATAAGCAACAAGTTTTAATTCAAATATAGCAGAAGTTTTCCTAACTTTTTAATTGTCCAACTGAATATTTTTCACTTTACCAACGAGTTAACAAATGAAATAGATAAATGCTATTTATAGTTTGATTATTTTTCCGACACGATCTCAGAAGACAGCACATAATGCACGTATTAAAATAAATATTACCGTTTACACTTTGAAAGTTTCCGTTTAAACTCACTGAAATATTTTGACAATTATTTTTTTCTTTTTGTTGAAGAAAACAATGACTTCAGAAATCCGATGGCCTATTTTGACTTTGAAAATTGATTTAATATTTTTTTATATATTATTGATGGAACTTCATATTTCACATGTATATTTACGTTTGTAACTTTTTTTTAGATATATTTTTAAAAAAACAGTAAAACTATATAGAATAATAAAAACTATATCAGCCTTATAGGTTATAAAAAATGTAATATAAAAATAAAAGTCAAATAATAAAAGTGTCGGGAAAAATTTTGTATTGAAAATTATGCTTAAGGGCGTTCTTTTCTTGTCAACTCACTTATTAATTCTGTTGCAAGTTAAAAAGTCAGATTATATCAGTTCTTATAATTTTTATATACTTTAAGTAGGTAATGTTTTGATATTAAATTCAATTTTGATAATTTTCTTATTGCAAAATTTTCAATAATTCTATAAACGATAAATAAATTCTTCCAAATTGCTTAATTTTTTTTTCAAATTCATTCTTATGACCATATAGAACGATAAATTAAAACTGATGCGTTTCTTTTCGTAAAAAGCATTAGTAACATTTTATGTACGATAATTTAATAATAATTTAAAAATAATTTTATTGATTTTTGTCAAGGTTAGATTAAAGGAATTTTTGAGAAATTGTCCCTATAATAAATCGATAATTCCAATCATACATTTATTTCCTATATTAACATTTTTAAATTAAACACTTTCAAAATGTTACAACAAAAATTAAATTGTTTTTTTAAGAAAAGCGAAACATTGAAATTGTGAAGGTAACTGACAAAATATTTACTATTACCTAAAACTTCTAAGTAAATTCTTTTAAAAAAATTGACGAAATAGAAATTATGTAAATTGATTAATTAATAGAATGAATAGATACTTAATGGGAAAAACCAGTTATTTCAAAATCTGTTTTAGGTATGGAAAATTATTGTAATAAATTATCAATGTTATTTTTTTTCTAAATAATATTGCTAGAAAAACTTCCAATGGAATATTTCTCTCAAACCGTACACATGGTATGTTTATGCTAGTACTATGATTCTAGAAAAGTATAATTACTTTATGGTAATACAAAAAGAATAGATGCGCGCCTTTTTTTGACGTTGCGTTTGTTTGGTGATTGTGAAGTTGGAAAATGTTTTGTTATTTGAAACTTAGAACTGGTGAAATGGTTACGGTCCGCGGTACGTTTAATAGTTTCTGTTATCATTTAATTGTATTTGTGTATCGTGAGATTTTATTACATGTTGCTCCATATTGCTGGTATTTTAGAGTTGAATAACGCGTGTAACAGTGCAATATAAAGTGGGTTGCGTGTTGTTTTGTTTTAGTGTTTTTTTTGTTTTTGTGTCAGCTGCCGTTCTACTGCCGAAATGTTCACTCCGTTTTCATTCACTAACGAAAATATTCAGGTGAGAGCATGTACAACTTCTCTAGAGCAACCATCTACAACTCCTATTTCATATTAGGGGGGTATTTTCTGAGTGTGATAGATGCCAGCTATTTATCGTGTTTCACCGGAGTAGCAGTTCACAACTCCTCTGTGCAAAAATAAATAGGTTTATTTTAGAGTAAGCTAATATTGAACAAGAATACTTGGTAATAATTAACTACCAGTTTTGAAGTATTTGATGTTCATAGCTATCGTGATGTATAGAAAATATTTGTTTAAATTTCAATATGTCATTTTTACCCTATTTTCCGATTATAAATTATGGAACAAGGCAATTTGCCCCCGCATGGATCGTGGTCATTTTGGACACATCAACCGATACTAATATAAAGATGATTTTCTTAGAAAACAACAAAAAAGAGGAGTAACAAAATAGAAGAAAGAGGACGGAGGGTAGGGGAGGGGGTTGGGGATTGTTCGGGGGGAGGTGAAGGGGAAGGGGAGAGAGAATTATAAAAACTTTTCTAATTATTTTAGTTTTTATCAAAATTAAAAATTGATATTAAACTTAAAAATTAAAAATTAAAATCTTTGAAGGTTTCACTTCTACCACGTGTGAATTGCACACACGATTTTTTTTTCAAGGTCGAAATGTAAGTAAAAATATTTTTAAAAATACTTCAGGCCACTTAGAGGTGAACTTCTTTACGTTGAATTTCCGTTTTTATACATGTGGAATATATACATTTTCTTTATACATGCGAAACTAGAAGATCAAATTTGTTAGCGGGTAGTGATTATTTTGTTAACTATGCGGCAGAAATCCGACAACAGCTTTGAATCATCATCTCGGAAAGTCAATATGTTCATTTTATAAATTATTATTCAAGTTTTATTAAATAATGCCCAAACTGCCAGACTAAATGTCAGATCGGCGGAAACATTTCGGTGACGACTGTACCGTAGGTATCCGAGCAGTTAATTTTTGTCTATTACTTAAAAGGCCGTCGTGTCGCTCTAAATGTAATAATTAATACTGTTTTTACAACGCTGTAATTTGTAGAGAAAATATCGAAGCGGATGGAAAATGTATGCGTCGTTCGGTCAACGAGCATACAAACGGTATTTAAATGGCTGTCGCTCCGAATTTGAGCGTTATTGTTCTGTGATTGGTTGAAGTATATTCCAGCAATATTATAAGCACTTAGCTTCATGCGTGTGAGACTTACGAGATTTAAAAAAAAAAACATAAATCTTACTCAAAATGTCTGTGCCGGCAACATTTTTTCAATATTTGAATGGCTCCTAATTCGTTATTATTTTGTAACGGTTTAAGGTGTAAGCTTGTAACATTACGAGGATCTACGTGAAATATTGCTTCACCAAAAAGTGATTAAATAAATCTAAAACTAGCAGATCAAATTTCTAAGCGGATAGACTTTGCTTGGTTTAGACGGTGCCACGGGCGTTCGTTCGTTAGCGGCATTATAATGGCAACTTATGAAGTTTGTATTTTCGTTCAGTGAGCGGGGCTGGGCTGGTGTTCTGGGTGACTGTAAAAGATTGCTCTCGTAGCAGTAGGAACGTCATATGTATCAATTAGATACATTAAAGTACATAACTAATGAAATACTAAACAGCGGACATTTAAATATCAAATAAAAATAATTAATATATCTGAAACTTAACGTACGACTTCGATTTGGTTAAAAATCCCACAAGTTTTACACGAGTGAAGGTAGACGCTTGTAATTTTTCATATATACAAATATGTACCTTTGTGTGTTATGTTGTAAATGTAATAGTTAAATTCAGACCGTATGTGTATATGTGTAGATAAATATATGTATATATGTATATATGTATAATGCAGCTGAAGCTACCGTACGGCAGGGAACGGTGGTATCCACAAATCGGACAATATTTAATGAACGCACGGTGCGCTTATAAAATTATTTTCAACATAAATTTTCCTACTTTACATAGGTATTCTTATTAGTTTATACATAGGTATTCTTATTAGTATATACATAGGTATTCTTATTAGTTTATACATAGGTATTCTTATTAGTATATACATAGGTATTCTTATTAGTATATTTATATAGGTATTTTTATTGTTAAATAAACATCTAAGAATAAAAAAAAGTTACTTGATTAGGGAACACGCCAATTATAATGTATTTCTGAGTTCATTTATACCGCATAGGTGCTTCCTTTGGACCATTGGCGGTTTCTCGTTTATAACAATTACCGTCATTTTTTTAAAATTATTTCACTATTATTTAATTGTTAAATAAACATCTAAGAGTGAAAAAAAGTTACTTGATTAGGGTACACACCAATTATAATGTATTTCTGATCTCATTTATACCGCATAAGTGCTTCCTTTGGAACATTGGCGGTTTTTTATTAGTTTATTTTTTGAACGTGCATTTTCGTCATGAGAGTAAACTAACAATGGCGACTATTAAATATTGCTCTGTTTGTTACATGATTAAGCTAGGATTTTCAATTCATCTTTTAGTGAAACAAATAGTATATTTGAGAATGATAGATCGAAGTCAATTTTGAATCTAAACGTTCCTAATAAATCTAGTGTACGACATTTTCACAGTAATTTTTACGATTGGTGGCTAAACAGAAGTTGCATTTTAAATAAAATGTTTTGCTAGCCTTGTTTATTATTCGGAACCGAATATAGTAAATGGAATAAAGGTGGTTTTGATAATCTAGGTAATTTGACAAATTTTGGTAAAAAATATGTTAATTCAGAAAAACATTTATCGTGCACAGTGAACCTTCAAAATTTTGGCTCTTTGCGAATAGAATATTGCGAATCGAGAACGTAAAGAACGGGTAGATAGATATACCAATAATTTAAAAAGGTTAATAAGATATTATTGTTTATTTTATTATTTGCAAGAATTAGATTTTCATGGTCGCAATGAAAGTCATAGTTTAGTAAGTTGGGTAGTTTAGTTGAGGATTTATTGTTTTTGAGTGCCTATGATTAAATTATTGAGACACATTTTCAATCTATTATACCTTCAGTGACATTTTCAGGGCTATCAGAGCGGTTGCGGACGATTACACCTGTGTGTGTATATCTATATAATTTCATAGCTGGCCCTCCCCAAAAAGCACTGCATGCCACTGGTTTTCACTTAGGCTATCGGCAATACTTTCACCTCCTTTATTAATGTATTATATATATTACAGGTAAAATTCTATGGCAAAATAATGAAGGTATGTCCTGTCCAGATGTGGAACACGAAGCCCAGGTTCCCAAGAAAATATTAAAATGCAGAGTTGTATCTAGGGAAATGAACTTTAGCTCAGTAGAACCTATGGATAAGTTTAGATTTTAACCGCATAGGTGCTTCCTTTGGAACACTGGCGGTTTCTCGTTTATAACAATTACCATATTTTTTTAAATTATTTCACTATTATTTTATTGTTAAATAAACATCTAAGAATAGAAAAAATGTTACTTGATTAATGAAGACGCCAGTTTTAATGTATTTCCGAACTTATTTAAACCGCATAAGAGTCTGCTTTGTAGCACTGGCGGTTTCCCGTTTATAACAATTATCATCATTTTTTTTTAAATTTTTTGTCTAACATTTTATTGTTAAACAGACATCTAAGAAAAGAAAAAAAAGAAACTAGATTGAGGAAGACGCCAATTATAATTTAATTCTCAACTCATTTAAACCGCATAAGACCATCTTTGTAGCATTGGCGGTTTACTTTTTATAATAATTGTCATCATTTTTTTTAATTATTTGTCTATTATTTTATTATTGACTAGATATTATTTTCATAAGTGTGTATTATCTAGGGAAATTTTATATTCAAAGTAATTTTTGTAGATATATATATATATATATATATATATATATATGTATGTATGTATGTATATATATATGTATGTATGTATGTATATATATATATATGTATGTATGTATATATATATGTATGTATGTATGTATATATATATATATATATGTATGTATGTATATATATATGTATGTATATATGTATGTATGTATATATGTATGTATATATGTATGTATATATATGTATATATATATATATATATATATATATATGTATATATGTATGCATATATGTATGCATATATGTATGTATATATATATATATACACACACACACATATATATATATATATATATATATATATATATATATATATATATATATATATATATATGTTTTCCTTTCAGAATAATGTTTCAATTATTATATTATTTTCCGCTTAGTACACTATACAGCTCATAATATATTTTCTTTTTGTAAGACTGTTAAAATACCTCATAACGAATCACTGCGAATGCACTATAATATTTATTTCATACAATCAAGCCTGCGTTTCCGGATATTAGCGTAGGGTAATTCCATATGACAAGACCCGTTCGATGAAACGACCAACCGAAAATATTTGTAGTAAGTTGATATTTGATGTTGTAGTGTTAATACTTTTAAAATTTATGTTTTTACTGTTTTCTCATTGAATACAATAACCTGTCTGTAACATAACCTCAAATCGAATAACTAATTAATAAGCGGCGCTAAATTTATATTCCACATTATGCTTACATATCTGACAATTTTAGAAATGACAGTTACATTACTAACTTTCGGAAACGGTCCAAGCAAGTAGCAAAGGTGATCACATCTCCACATTAAATTAGCGGAGAAAAGGAAAAGGAAGTAAAAATAACAAGATTACGAAGAAAACAAATCAACATTGAGAAGCAACAAATTAAATTACATCGAAGTTCTGAGGAAGAAGAAACGATAGAATTAGCCGGTAAACATTCCGCTCCCGAAGATAATGTATATGATCGCATGGAATGCAGCGAAAATGACTACGAGACTGACTAAATAGGAGATTAGCAGCAATGTGTTTTTGTGCGCATTACAATTGCACTCCGTTCAACAATTCTTATGGCAAGAAAATGAAGAAACAAGAAACGGAAAAGAAAAACTTACACGAGAGGAAAGTGATGAAAAAAGCAAAGGGGAAGGAAAAATGACCCGGAAATGAAATGGCCATCTTATCCTTACATGAGCGGCCAACTTATAACGGATATTGACATTAAAACTTTTTTAATGTCTTCTGAAAAAAAAATGGCTAACATCAAGAATAATCTACGAAAATATACATCGAAATAGGAATAAAATTTCAATTATTATAAAAACATTATCCTAAAGTACGTATGTAATTTGTAGGCTACACTGGAAAATATTTTAGTACTCGCAACGCTTATTGGAAAAGTAAATACCATGTCACAATGTTTAATTATCTATACGCCAAACATAACATAAGTATATCTGTATATAATGCCATCAAATCTAGAAATATAGCAGCGTAAGCTGATACATTGTCACTATCTCACTCTAACGCCTTATAAAATTAATGAATAGAATATATGCCCAGGCTTTTTCAGTGTCGAAATTTTGATTATTTTAACTAAACGTTTGAAACACCTGCTAATTCCGCGAAAAACATGGAGGGTTGTCCATTTTTATCTTGTAAAATTGTGTCAGTAAAATAATGGTGTAATACTTGTATTTATGACATTTTTTACAGTGAAATTTTCTGAACTTAATGATTTGTTTATGTATATAGTTTTATAAGACTACGTATAATATGATGAATTTTATAAATTGTCGTAAGCTGATCGAATATATATTTGTGCCAGCCATATTTTAACTGTCAAATTCCATTGTTTATAAACATTCTGTATTGAAATTGAATGGACTATAGATAATTTATCTAACGTTTTTCAAAGATTACGAAATTTCAATGTAAAACTTCAACCCGACAAATGCGAATTTTTACGCAGAAAAGTCACTGATTTGGGCTACATAATAACCGAAAAGGGCGAAAACCGAATTCTGAAAAAATTAAATCAGTCTATGAATTCGTAATACCGAAATCGCCGAAGGGCGTTAAATCTTTCTCGGTCTCGTGTCCTACTATCGAAGATTCACCCCCGACTTTTCAAAATTAGCAAAAACCCTCCTGACATAGGATGTGACATTTCTATGGGTAAACGAGCACCAACTTGCCTTCGAAACTTTAAAATCTAAGTTAATCTCTGCCCCTTTACTCGTCTATTCAGTTTTTACGAGATCTTTCGTACTAACCATTCGTGACGTATCTAACTACGTCATCAGGGGGAAATCGGCAAAGGCTGACACATTGTATATACTTCTCGAACACTTAATAAGTGTTAATACAAACTCGACACGAAAGAAAAAGGGTTATTAGCCATCACCTTCGGTTATGAAACCTTCCGAACATATCTCTCTATACTTACATTCGATATTGTTACTGCTCATCGCACTCTTAAATGGTTATTTAACCACAAGAACCCAACGGCGGCGTTTAAAATTAGAAGAATATGATTACAGAAATGTGTGCAGAAAAGGACGATTAAACTCTACGGTTGACGCTCTCTCTCGTTATCCTGTAAACCCCGTTCGACCTGACAGCAACGATACTCAGGTTACATACTCAAATCCTTCTGAACCCATATCAGTTGAACCTCACTCTGATCCAGAAAATGTTGGTCCCTAATTAACGACGGCATCCTCGATGAATCATATTTCCAATTCTTGAAATTCTTATCAGAAAAATCCCATTTCTATACGGTCATAATTGAATACAACGACATTCTACTGTCAACACGACGAAAATCAATTGCAATTCCAGTATCCCTAGATTTACACGAATGCACACCATATATCGAGTGAATCCTAGGAAACTGTGAATTCTCAAGAATTAATGAAATCAGAAAGTATGCTACACTGAAAATAAATAATAAAACATACTGCTTACTATTCATTAAAGTTCATAATTTCGATTCTCGCTCATACACTCACACATTGGAAACTCTAAAAAACTTAAGAAACAAATTCCTGATATGTTCCACTGAACCTGTAAAGGAATTGGCAATTTCAGATTTCAGAAAGACTTTCGATAAACGCTGATATATACAACTCGACAACGTTGTCCCGTGTTTATATAAAAGTCAAATTACATTTCCTTTACTTAGGAAAATACCTAAAATGTTGAAAGACAATCACGACATTCCTATCGCCGGGCGCCTGGGCTCATCTAGAAAGTATGATAGAATAAAAGAACAGCTACACTGGAAAAACATGCGAACAGATATCGAAAATTATGTAAAGAAATGTCCCTCGTGCCAAGTAAATAAGCCACTGAGAAAAGTACCCGTGCAAATCACACTAGCACATCTACCGCCCCATTCCAACGATTAGCATTACCTGAATCCGGTGAAACAAAATTTCAATATATCGTAAAGCTACAAGGCGATCTTACAAAATGTTTAGCAGCTCATCCTATTCGAAGCAGCACCGCACCGCTGAAGAGACTAGCGAGTGCTCAATACATTTTATATCTTTACTTGGTATACCCAAAACAATCCTCACCGAACAGAACTTCACATCAGATCTTTTTAAAGGTACCTGTGATTTTCTGAAAGTAAAACAATTATGGGCATCGCCATATGACCCTCAGACACGAGAATTCTTAGAACGTAGTCATTTTACCCTCGAAGAATATTTAAAATTGTATATGATAATCAAGACAATTGTTCTAGGTATGTTTATACCGCGATGCTAGCGTACGACACTGCCATACATTCAACCACCCACTACTCTCCTTACGTTCTATTGTTCGGCCATAAACCATTTATCCCTAATTCTGTTTACTACTCTACCCCTATTACATGAAAATGCTACAACTCCGTCTTAAGTACTCCAGGCAAAAAACCCTCGAAAACACTCAAACTTTGGATCACTATGACGAAGTAAAACTTGCAAGAAGAAATAATGCTACCGCACATTAAATTATATTTAATTATTGTTTGTTATCTTTATTTCATTATTTACAACTTTACACGGAACATCCTATTCTATACTAATACTTTTCCTATGTAGATATATACATAAATAATTTTTATAGACATCTTTTATAAAACTTTTACAAATAATCGCCCTTACATTTATATTTTGCATGCTACAGTACCATCGTCCAGGCACATGCCTACTTTTATACAACCGATAAAAAGCGGTCCCGGTATACGCTTTGATCCTGTTAGTTCATTAAAACTCATCAATGACCACCTTAGCTTGGTTATTCCTATCGATATCTCCTTTATAAAGCCACACCTAGACAACGTGAACACTATCTTCGAAACGGTAAGGTTTCTTTGCAAACAAAATGATATATTTAACAATATGGAGTGCCGTAATCTCATTCAACCTCTATCTACACGCTATTATGACCTGATAAATAATTTTGATTCTGTATCCCATTTAATTTCAATACGATTTAAACGCTCAGCTTGGTTTGGCGGCGTGGGAACCGGTTGGTACATTAGATGAAGATGACTCCATTAAATATAACAACGCTATTCAAAATGTGGGAACAGATCTAAGAATGTTAGTAAAATACGTCAAGAAAAATATTCCGATTACATGAACAACTCTGTTTTTCAGGAAATACTAAGTAAAATAAATACTAATGAACAAACTTTGTATAGAGCTGTAAAACAAATCATGCTTTTCAAACTAATGAGAAGCTTGACTATTGTGTCGAATAATTGATTGTTGAAAGCTAAATTCATGGAGTTGTTAAATGTGCTAGAAAATAGTGTAATGGCATTATAATCTATTTCGAGAGTTGAGGACATAATAAACGCTGTAACGTTTGGCAAAAATAACATCTTATTTCCATCGATTATATCACCAAAACAACTCTTGGGAATTGCAGATTTATACCTAACTTTAAGTCATTACCTCTATTGCTAGAGTTAGGTAACATTCATATCTTAATTAACATATCCGAAATGTTATACTATTATTCCAGTAATAAAATTGTCTTTGTATTAAAGATACCGTTAGTTAATATTCTAGAATTTAGTCTATATGTGATGTGATGTAACATATTCCAAAACCTACGTAACCGTAAGGGTAATTCCATGAAAACCGCTTTAAATTAAAATGTGTCTGAGGATAATCTTAAAACCCCATATTTTAATAAAACATCATTAATTTCTGAATTCGTTTTTTAATTTATTATTTTTTCCATATTTAAGTTAGGTTACTATGTACGATTGATGGTAGTTTATTTTAATCAAAACTGGCAACACAGAAAACAAGAAAACTACTGTCAGATTGACATTAAGCATTCCGCCATCAGAAAAGTTTTCAGCAGCTTGTTTGTGAAATATTATTTGGTAAGTTTAGTAATTCCTTCGATTCATTTAACTTTTAAATTATGCCTCGTACCTGCGACACCCAGCATTCGTTTATTTAGCGACTGAGTTAATGCACGCATTATAAAATGCATTTGAGAAAGTAAGGTTATGATTGAGAATTACTAATATTTGCTATTTATTTGATGATTGACTTATTTGTTTGTGAAATATTGGCGGGTAATGGTGTGTAACACCCGTTACGTAACGGGTGTTACCAAATTTTGATATGGCTTGATAAGAACTAATGTAAATAAAATTGTGCGAGTTTGGTGAAGTTTTAACAGTTAGGGGTCCTCCATAAATTACATTGACACGTTTTTGGATGTCTTTTCCCGCACATCATTAACATTTTTTATTTTGCTGTGAACTGGGTTGAATAAAATATTTGTATGTTATTCTTACTTCTTATCGTGTAACTAGCCACCTCTATTGATGCAGAGGTGGCGTTGTAACTAGCCACCTCTAGTGATCCAGATCCAGATCATAGAACCCGACAGTCTCTGACATGGCTTAACAGCTGTTACATTTCAGCAAAAATGCCGACAATTACGTGATTTATTAGCGGGCCCCTAAATAATATCTGGCCACTAATGCGGTATGGTATGCTTTGCTTAGGTTGTGTTTGCTATTGTTTTAGATTGACGATGCCTTCAGCGAAAGACAGAATGAAGAAATACAGACAAAGACTTAAAGAAAATTCGGAAAAACATGCAGAACACCTGCAAAAAGAAAGGAATAGGGACAGAAAAAGAAGAGATTCTTATAAAGAAAAAAATTGCACAAGATCCAAAATTAAAAGCTGTAACAAGACAAAAAACTAGAGACCGTGTTAGAGCTTTCAGAAAGAAACTGAAAGCTGCAAAAAGTATATATTCAATTGCGTCTTCTTCTATGGGTAGTTATAAATGTTTGCAGACTTTTGGAAAAGCTGTTAGAAAATGAAAAAAGAATCTTCCGGACTCTCCATTCAAAAAAGTAGCTGTTGTGAGAAAACTTGCGTCGGAAATACTGGGTTGTGATTTAGATAAACGTTAAAAGAAACAGAAAACAAAAGACGACAGCGCTGAAAAAGCTGTACGGGAATTTTATTACAGGGACGATATAAGTCGGCAGGCTCCGGGTATAAAAGATTTCATCATGAACTGACAAAAAAGATCACGTAACTGACAAAAAAACTAAAAAACAGAAGAGGCATATGGTTGTCACGATTCGAGAAGCTTACGAATGCTTCAAAGACCATTATCCCGATATTAATATTGGCAAGTCCGCTTTTTATAGCTTGCGGCCGGCCGAAATGCTGCCAGTTGCATACACATCTCATGTTGCGTGCGTCTGTGTTCAGCACTCCAACATTATTAACAAAGTGGAAAGTGTTGGTAAAGAGAGAATTCCCTAAAACACACAATGAATTGATAAACTCCATCACGTGCAGTCCTGAAAATTAAAAATGCATGCTTAGCTTCTGCCCAAAATATTTTTGTGACAAATTTAAAGGTAATGAAGGTCTGAACAAAACCATATCTTGGGAAGAAGGGGTCAATTTAGGAGGTCGTCTGAAAGTTGAAACTAAGGCTATGTCTTGCAAAGCAGTTCTTAAACAGTTAAAAGGCAATATGGAAAAGTTCAAGATACATTGCTATGTCAAGAAAGTACAGGCGAATTCCTTTGAAGAGTCAAAACAAAATTTGCAAGACTATGAAGCAGTACTTCAACTCGATTTTGCCGAAAATTACGCCCTTGTCAGCCAGGATGAGATTCAGAGTGTTCATTGGAGCCACGATCAAGTAACAATATTTACTTGCTGTATCTGGCTGTCTGGCCAGGAAATAAAGCCACTTGTTATAGTGAGTGACGATACATCTCACGCCAAATACGCAGTTTGGACATTTTTAAAACACGTATTTGACTATTTGAAAGAGGTCAAGAATTCCATAACGACTGTCAGAGTTTTTAGTGACAATTGCGCGGCAGAATTTAAACCGCTCTGTGCTGGCTCTTCTTAGTGATTTAAAAGATTATGCCAACTTTGACCAACTCCAATGGGAATTTTTTGCTGCGTCTCATGGGAAAGGAGCAGTTGATGGACTGGGCGGGACTGTTAAGAGAATAGCATGGAGGGTGTAAAGGCCAGAAAAGTTATTCTTAACTCGGCAGAAGATTTCTACCTGTTTGTAAAAAGAGAAGTGAAAAGCATAAACATCTCACATGTGTCAAAAATTGATATGATATGACGAATGATTGATATGACGAAAAAAATCTACTAGATAGCCTTTGGAAACATGTCCTTCCTATCAAAGGAATTCAAGCCCAACATAATATTAAAGTGATAGACGACGTTTCTATTGCACTAGCGCGGACATCCAAATTCATTCGTTGTCAGGATAATAGGATGCACTGGAGTACAAGATTCTGATTACGGCAGTGAGGATTTACAATCACTTGCCACTCTAACGACTGAAACTGAAAAATAAAAATTTGAAAAAGAGCAATTCGAGAAAGAAGTGCAATGTGAGAATGAAGACGTAAATGTGGAACTCGAGGAAGTAGACATGGAGGCTGAAAGAGTGTTAGAGAAAGAAGCTGAAAAGGAAATAGGCGCAGATGTCCAATTTAATATTGAAGAAAAGAAAAATAATGATAAAAAGTTATTTGTCGCATTCCTCTTATGCATTTGCCAGCGAGATTTTCAGGTAGCACCCTGGAATCAGTTCGTAGTGTTAAAAGAAAACTTCGTTTTAGTGAGGTATACTCGGACTCTGAAGATGAGTGCGATTCACATGATTGGGTACATGCCGAAGGTATTAATGCAGCTGTCATTGTTTTGGTCAGAATACTCTCTGAAGGTAAAAAGAACAAAGAGTATAGGTATGCAGGAATATGCCAAAGCTCTCCATGCTAGGGAGATGTACAGGTGATGTTCCTAAAGAAGGTCACGGTTAATGCATTTATAAGCAATTAAAATGATATTTCAGACGTTCTTTTTACGAACATCATTTGCATATTGCCTAGTCCCGAGTTGCAAATAAAAGGGGACCGAACCTATTACAGTTTTACAAAAGTATTGATGTTAGTGAGCACTGAGCAGTACGCATGATAGTTCCTTTATTGGTAAAAATTTGATTAAATAAACATTTATTACTACAAATATTGGTTTAATTTCGTACTCTTAACACCCGTTACATTCAACTGTAACGCCCGTTACAGTTTTAGATTTCTATAAAAAATCATTTTTGTTTTAATATGAATAGTCTATAAACTTTAGAATTTATTTAGTTACGTGTTTACATTTTTTTGCCAACGTAAAGTAAAACATTTCGCAGACTTTTGCTTTTGTTGCGGTTAAGCCGGAAAGCTTAGACAAAACTGTGTAACGATCGTTACGCACATATCTTGCTCTTAGCCTGTAACTATTAATTTCAATACAGATGACGAAAATTAGTCCTAGGTGGAGGATGTTAAGCTAATAAAACTTAAATGTTTTCTTCTTGCATCATTGATTAATCGTCAAATAGAAGTGTACGACCTGTAACACCTGTTACCATGGAATGACCCATAAAACCTACAAATATATTGTAACTAAAAATAAGAACTATTTTTGTAACTTAGACAATTTAAGAAATTGTAAATTTGTTAATAATAAATTCTATTTATGGGACATGACTAACATTCTCTTTAGTTCCGCTAACTCAACTTGCCAAATTCGACATTAAAATTAAAGCAAACCCAGTTAACTTAAATTTTGACGAAGTGAAGGATACATGTTGCAATACATTAAATTTGATACATCAGGTGTAAAAACAAAGAATATTAACTTATACTCGTTTAAAGAAAACGACAAAATGTTTAAAGAAATCACGAATAATTTAGACTCAATAGGTAAACCTCACATTTTATAATATATTTTATGTCGTGATAAATTTTATATTTTAAGTTAAATCTCGATTTATAATTAACCAATTTATATTTATAGTAGTTATGTGTTTAGAGCGTGTAATTTACTATGTATATTTGAAAAAGGTTTGGCTATTGCGAAGATACTATATTTTATTCAGATTATCAATCTAGGTAAACGGGGGCTGCACTGGCAAAGTCGTGATACTAGCTATGTTTTCTCATCTCTTTCTTCATCTCATCACTAGCTATGTTTTCTTTATTGTTTCTTTCTTTTCTTTTTTTCTACATCACATCCTTTTAGTTGTATAGATTGGCCAGTAACTGCATCATCATTTGTCATTCTTCCTCCATTCACAGTTTCTTCAAACTCAGTTTCTATATCATCTATTTGCGGTTATGGACCAGCTATCGCTTCGTCATTTAGACATCTCGATCTGGAATCTACGTGTCTTTTTCATTCCGCTCTCCGCTGCACAGTTAGCGTAGAAATTTTCGAAATATTTTCTATGCTAGATGTCGCTGTTTCCACGATTTCCACGTTTTTAATTGTGCTTGATGAGAAAGTTTTACAAAAGCTGGGTTCAATATTTGATAAAAATTTGAACGATCTAGCTTATGTGTGGTGTTCTTTTTCATATAAACCTTAAAACTGTCGCTCCAGTAACTTTTTAAGGATTTGTAAACGCTTACATCTAGTGACTGTAGAATATACATGCGAGTTAAGACCGGGAAAAGTGAACAGGTATATTTGGTTATCACGTGCAAGCTGAATTACTTCTAGTTTAATGTGCGAAGCGCGAGAGCCCATTAACAACACGATAGGACGAGCATCCGGAATGGACGTGTGAAAAACTGAAACCACTCCGAAAATATTTCAGCATTCATCCAACATTTTGGAGACAATTTCACCATCGCATTTGACAAAGCATCATGTTTTGAAGTGTCTGACCACCTCACTCCTTTAAATATTACCAATGGCGGTAACCATGTGCATCCGCACATATGCAGCCCATTACTGTTGTGGTTGTTTCTTTTTCAGCACAAGTCCTATTGTATATATAGCGTCTGCCAATAGCTGTAACCACTCTACGTTTGTTCGTTACATAAGTTAACCCCGTTTCTACATAGTTCCAGATGCGGTCTGCACAGTTTTCGATGCCCAATTTGTATATCTCCAGCTTAACTCACACACACACACACACACACACACGCACGCACGGACGCACGCACGCACTCACACACACACACACTCACACACACACAATAAACTTTTATCTTTATCAACAAGAAAAAAATTAAACATTGTTCACTTTATCTGCCCAAGGCGCAGACATTTCTTTAGCCATTTTTAGAATTGTTTTTAAAATTTTTAATACAACGTCACAGAACGACAATACTCGATAAAACTTTCCAAAAAGCGGTATCTTATACAGAAGAACATTGCGTGAGTAATGTGGAAAGACGTCCGTGGCGAAAATCAGGGTCGCAAATTATATTTTTATAATAAATCTTGATCTTAAGTACTTCTTAACGCAAGCAGAGACGGTCTGATAAAAAATATTAATGTTAGCAGCACGCCTTGACCTAGTTCAACCAAAAATATACATCATAACGGCTTAGTTTGTTTTACTAAAAATATTGCAACAGAACGCGGGTCATAACAGACAAAATGTAATAATTAGCAACACATGCCGTTGACCTTTTGTAGATTATACCTTTGTGCTTAGTTTGTTTTACTAAAAATATTGCAACAGAACGCGGGTCATAACAGACAAAATGTAATAATTAGCAACACATGCCGTTGACCTTTTGTAGATAATACCTTTGTGCTTAGTTTGTTTTACTAAAAATATTGCAACAGAACGCGGGTCATAACAGACAAAATGTAATCATTAGCAACATATGCCGTTGAACCTTTGTAGATTATACCTTTTTTAGGTTATTTGGATTAGTCGGGTTTAAGACTCTCAAAATAAACGTACATTTTATTCTTGATGAAGTAAGTTTAATTCAGCGCTAATCGTAAATATAATCGTTCATTAAAAACTCAAGTCCAATTTGCGTGTCAGATTAATGATAGTTAATAATAAAAATCACTTGTAGAGTATCTAGACCTAATAGAACGGAATATTGACCTTCGAAAGGGACATAATTCCTGTAAAAAATACTGAAAATAGGTAATTACAGGCAACGTCGTGACAAAAAATAAACGAGTAAAAATATTCTTAAGGGCGCATGTTTAACTGTATAAACACAAAAGTATCATGAAATTGTCGATAAGATGATCAAAATGGGCCAACAAAACAGCTCACTCAAATCACTAAGAAATATTTCAAAAATCACCTAAAAACGTTGTCCACAAACTTAGAAGTTTTGTATGAAAAGTTACAGAAGTTCTGTCACACGTATACTTTGCCCGATTTGTTTCTAATTTGACCGATGCGTGTGCATTAATATCAGCATAATTTACCTCACCTGCTGATGAAATTGCGTTTTTTCCACTTGTCGGTCCAACTTATTGAGCCGACCGCCATTCACGTCAGCGCGCAATTCAACGTTCGACGAGGAGTTAGCTTCAAACAATATGTAACTGAGTTTGATACTACTATCTCGCTCCTTCCTTGGTGTATCTATATACACGGTCTCGCTCCGATCGTCACAGGCAAAGCTGTGGCCAACGTTTAGAAAATTATCACGAGTCTACATGTATCACGAAATAACCTCCCCTTACCCTATCACTGTCTGTTTATTCTTAAACATTGTCATCTATATTAGATATAAGATTTATAATTGTAAATTCAAATGGAAACAATATGTAGTTAGACTTGTACCTAACCCGAATAATGTAGGATCTGAACATGACTTTGATAAAAACTCAGTCAATCTCCCGGTATCCAGACCTAGAATTAGAACCTCTATGACATAAACTTATGCAAGGATATAAGTTTAGTCTTCAATTGGGGAGATGTTATACTCTGTACTTGCTGGCAGTAATGCTCACACAGCACCTCTCTCATGTTTCTCCTATTAACATGATAGAGCGTCCGGCTCCCAGAGCATCACATTATCGTGACAAAGTTCTATTCCCAGCTCGACAGCAAATTCCGCTCTCAACTTCACACCCTTTATAAACCCTAGATGGAAGCCCCGCGGGGTTCAGTCATCTCAGTTCAATCCAGTTCTTAGTCCGCGTCAGTCGTAATGCAGATACAAGTTCTATTAAAGTCTACCTAAATATTTAACAATAATAAAATTCAAGAATACACGTATTATAAATAATGCATTATACGGAAATAATAAATTCAGAATATTTTTAAAAACAAAATCTTGAATTAGTCATAACAGTCGTCAAGGTTCTGAAGGTTAGGTTAAGAGTATTTCTCTTTTGCAGTCGGAAGTATAGACAGAATTAAAATATTTAGAGGTGGGTTCTGAAGGTTAGGGGTGTGTTTCGAAGGTCAGGAGTAGGTTTAAAATTTGTGTCAGGTCTTTAGAATTAATAAAAGAAATATTTAAGAACAATTTAGATGAATTTAAATGTATTAAGAGTATTTCTCTCTTTTGCAATCGGAAGTATAGACAGAATTAAAATATTTAGGGGCGGGTTCTGAAGATTAGGGGTGTGTTCGGAAGATCGGGAGTAGGTTCAAAATTTGTGTCAGGTCCTTAGAATTATTAAAAAATATATTTAAGAAAAATTTAGATGGGTTTAAAAGTATTTAAGTTAGTTTTCTCTTGCACTTAGAAGTACAGATGGTAATAAAAATATTAAGGGGTGGGTTCTGAAGGTTGGGTTGTTTTCCAAAGGTCGGGGGTAGGTTTAAATTTTGTGTCAGGTTTTTAGAATTAATAGAGAAAATATTTAAGAAAAATTTAGGTGGGTTTAAAAGTTTCCATTTCTGTAATTTTTTTTCCGTTCATTTGAACCTTCAGAACTTCATTTACATACAGATTAAAATCGTCGCAGGGCGGCAATACCGCTATATTATTTGATGCATCCTTCAAAAACAAAAACAAGCCCGCTCCGACTGTTTGAATACGAGTTACCTAATGCGTTTCATGTTCGCACATTAAATATTGAAACGAGACAATTTTTGAATTTTTTTAAGACGATGTACTTTAAATCGAGTCGCTATCGACGCACTGTAACCGCCTTCTGGTACATAAACTGCTTCATTTCAGACTCGGCAGACATTTATTGCCTCGGGACGACGACGATAATTTGAAAGATTTCCGTCGAGGCTCGACAATTGAATTGAAGATAGAAGTAAATATTTAACGACTAACTCTTTCGCACGCCGAAATGTATTGTCACTCGTGGTGATAATTACTTTATAACTTTGCAATAAACAAGCCCGTATTGCAAAAGTTATTTCGTGATTTTTATATGAAAACTGTTTATGTACATATAATGTTTTTATTGGATTCTATTTCGAACTTGTTGAAATAAAGACGTAATTGCGTTTCTGTGGATAAAAGATTTATTTACTTGTAAAACGTTCCTTCTACAATTTGCTAGTAACATTATCTTATAAACTAAACATTTACCATGGAACTTATCATAGATAACGCGGCAAAGTTTAAATGAAAGGATACCTATAGGTTTTCTTTACATACATTTTTGGATTCGTTCGTCTTTAATTTATAGATCAGATACTACATTGTCAAATTTAGATTAACTGAACACTTAAATTGTGTCACTCATATAGGTACATACACTAGATTCGAGTTTTAATAAAGTGCAAAATAATCGGTTTCAGTGAATAATAAATCGAAAATAAGGACGTCCGTACAGTTCACAGCATCGGCGCCATCTACCTGCTGCGCCTTTCCTAAATAATAGAAATTGATGATCTAAATTTGATTCGTCTGTAATACGGCAGATGGCGCTCCACGAGATTCGAATGGAGCGTACAAATGTCACTTTATTGCCGATGCAATAGCAAAATGTTCGGTAAGTATTTTTTATTGTTGTACATGTCTTTTTAAATCTTCTACATGTCTTTTTAAATCTGCAAGTTTAATATATCGAGTATATCCACTGTAACTTGTGTTTAATGACGATATTTTGTTTAATTGAGTAAAATTAAACCATTTATAAACAAGAATAATTAGTTTTATGTAAAGGGAAAACTGGAAAACTTGAAGTGCACGCAAACCGTAGGAGATTTAAAATAAATTTTGTACTTATTCCAGACGAGTTCAGTCATTTGAATAAAACCATTCGCGCGACTTCAGTGGAAATTAATGAAAACGAATTTTTGGGACCGATTCTACCTTAAAGAAACTTCATAACGTCAGTAACGATAAAGCGCACAGCGATCGGTTCGTTGGAATGGATGTGGGACGAGAGCCATCTAGGCGAAGCGCACACTGGTGCGACGAACGAGCGCCATCTTACGGTGGACTTCGTGACACTATTCCTCAGTTCGGTGAGCACCGCGGTCCCCCTGTCCTTAGCCCTGTTATTAGGTAGTAATGAAATTGGTTTCAATTATTTTTAGGGATGTTATAATAATAAATTCACTATCGCCGTCGAAAAGGGGCTGTTTTCGTTTAAGTAGTAGAGTTTCCGATACATAATGACAGAACAACAAGAGCCAATGACGACAGCTGCACATCGAATAATCGCTATTTAGCTCGTAAGATTATTTCTGCGAATATCTAAATGTTGCTAACAAAATTTTCAGTGAAACTCGATAGTGAACGTTTCACCCAATCCTTGTTTGTGACATTTACTTAATTTTTTGACCTATTTGCTGTTCGCCGATCCGAGCCCAGCACGATTTCGACAATCGAAATTGATAACGCTTCGTGTGTGTGTGTTGTGTTTTATTCCATATTCTCTCCCAGTATAGCAATATTTGGCATACAAATCTTTCTTTCTCGTTGCGGATTTCTTTATGTCAGTGTTATCGAAATATAAAGTGCCGCTGTCTAACGTTGACGTTTTTGATTTTGTTTTTCAAAAGCGAAACCCTGCTTAAACTGCTATTGATCGTCCGATGGGTACAGTCAACTGTATGACTGAGACGGAACATGATCATCTATTTCTCTCTATCGCTTTCGCGAATACAAGTGGGGAGCGCTAAGTGTATCCACTCCGAAATGTACGTAGTTTAGCTAGTGTTAAAAATACTTTACAAATGTACATTCGGCCGAAATTTGGTAGACGAAATATTACGTTCTCTCCTCGGGAGGATTCACGTGCTTTCTCACACTGACGTTGGGAGTATTTTTGTATTGACCTTGTATATGTTACGAACTTACTGGTTCTGTACAGACTTCAATGAAAATAGGAACTTTCGTATTCGCTACGTGAACACGCATTGTGCCATCTGCCACAATAAATCGAACAATTCCCATTGTTCCAGTTCTCTTTCTTTTTTCTTACTGCTGTCGTTCTCCAACGTTCTGTTATCAGTTTTATCAACAAATTCCACCTTACGGATGAACGGTGAAATTTTTAAAAATTGATACCGCATGTAAACAGTCGTTCAAAATATTTCTCGACACTAAGTAAAGTGAGTGACGTGACGAACGTGCGTTTATAAAAATCGTAACTGCGTATATGACGGGACGCAACTGCTAATTAAACACGAATACGTTCTACAAAGAGTATCTTTCGTCTTTATAACAGTTTTTGGAAATGAATTCTTATCAGTTACAATTTTAATTCAACCAGGAGTAAAAATCGATTTTTGTTCGCGCCGTTACAAGAGGTCAAATTACACGAGGAGTTAGTATTCATTGCAAAGACGAAACGACCCACTTCTCTGGCGAAAAATAAATATACGAACCTGTGTACGGACACAAGCTAAGCGACATTTCAATGTTGTGGCTAAATTCGTTCCGTCTAAAAGAGTAGTTTCGCAGTTACAATATTGTCAGGTCGTCGAAGTGACATAAAATGAGAAAATTTAAATAAAATTATATCTTTCGATGAAAATCAAAATTTAGTCTACTAACAATCATCTAAGTAGGAAATAAATGTAACAGAAATACGAAATGCTGCGCATATATAGCTTGTCATTATATAAAGAAATCTGTGAAATTCCAAGATTGTTTAGATTCGCCGACCACGACGCATTGTTTACACATGAATAGTGAATATAGAGTAATTGATTGTTTAATGGTAAGTAATTGATTTTTGGTGTTAGGACATATTCCAATAAAACA
This sequence comes from Druceiella hillmani, assembly GCA_039881145.1. Classification (NCBI taxonomy): domain Eukaryota; kingdom Metazoa; phylum Arthropoda; class Insecta; order Lepidoptera; family Hepialidae; genus Druceiella; species Druceiella hillmani. Next base: position 21,016,485 of record JAYKKI010000024.1, read on the forward strand.
GACCGACTGTCGGCCCTGAGAAGGGCCTTTTTTGTTTTCTTGCTGTACGGGAACCTTTTGACGTTGCGCGGGATAAGTAAATGTTTATGTCTTCTTTTCGGTCTTCTTGGGCAAAAGCACGGCCTGGATGTTGGGCAGCACGCCGCCCTGTGCGATGGTCACACCGGACAAGAGTTTGTTGAGTTCTTCGTCATTGCGGATCGCCAACTGCAAGTGCCTTGGAATAATTCGGGTCTTTTTGTTGTCACGAGCAGCGTTGCCCGCCAACTCGAGCACCTCAGCTGCCAAGTACTCCATGACGGCGGCGAGGTAAACTGGAGCGCCAGCACCGACGCGTTCGGCGTAGTTTCCCTTCCGAAGCAGTCGGTGAATGCGGCCCACGGGGAACTGTAGACCTGCACGATCAGAGCGGGACTTCGCCTTTCCCTTTACTTTACCTCCTTTGCCGCGACCAGACATTGTCTATATTCAAAGTTGAAAAAATATACACGGAAAACGCTATGAGGTTTATTTTGTCCAAACTAAGTAATAACTCGCGTAATAAATACGTTCATGCAGAATGTAGCGAGAACTACATACAATTTCATATATCGCCAAGAAAAGGTCCACGTACGCAATGTGTCTCCGACTTTTAACCTGTGGTCTACTCCGCGTGGCAATAAAGTAATATTACAGTTAGGATATATGTAGTATTGTGCTAAAGGGCCACTTTGTACGCAACCTCTAAATAATTACCTGACCTGCTGAAAATATGTATGTCGATGATACTTTTAAGGTCACGATATTCAATTAATGTCAGTTCTTGCCTCAATTCACTTTCAGGCGGAGGCCCCTACACATTAAAAATGGTTTGGGCTGGCTTCCAGATAAGAAATTTGATCATGTTGCAATTAGAAAGTAATAAGAGATCTGTCCTTCAATGGTGATGTTCTTCATGAAAACGTGCGTTGTGTACATTTTGCAGCACATTTAAATTCAACTCTTCGTAAGTGTTTATGGACGGAGACCACATTGACTACAAGTAATAATAAGAATGTAATATTTTTCTATTCAAGGATTCCCTTTTCATCCAGTAGGCAATACAAAGTTTCTGGAGGCATAAATAGGATGTAAAATAAAATTTTTACCTTTGTTGGCAAAAACTGATAATCGAATTTTACACGCGTGTAACTCCGGTAATCTGTTAAAAAGATAAAATATTCAAGATAAAATCTTATTTACGGATCTTATTCTATACATAATGTTCTAACTTCCTTTTAGATTTCGTGTTTACTTCTGAAGTAATACGCTGTGAAATACCTCTTCGGAACCGATTGATAACTTAAAATATGTTACCCGTTCATTCGCAAACAGTGCTTGATAAACCCTGGCTCGCATCGAGTTATTACTACCACACCGTGTGACTGATCCCGCTATAGAATATACACCCATCTCTTTCATCCATTCTTAAATTACTGGAAGCGGTTAATACAATGTTCGACGAACTCTAAAATTAATCTCCATAGCACAATACACGGGAAAAATATTAACGTTTGTTCAACCAGATCGTGAAGTGTGGATGTCGTAATTATTGAAACTGGGTTCGGACAGAGTGGTTTCTCATAATAACTGTGCATTCGTTCGGTTCAGCGCTTTATTCACATATATATATATATATATATATATATATACACGCATATCCACTCATATCATGCGCGTACCCAGAGACAAAACAAATAACAAAAACATTAATGGCGGCCCTCAAAAGGGCCTTGTGTTCGTTAGTTTAGTCGGAATATATGGAGCGCAGGCGTTTTACTTGGAGCTTGTGTACTTGGTGACGGCCTTCGTGCCCTCGCTGACGGCATGCTTGGCTAGCTCACCTGGCAACAGCAGACGGACGGAGGTCTGAACCTCCCGACTCGTGATAGTGGAGCGCTTGTTGTAATGTGCCAACCGTGCCGCCTCGGCGGCGATGCGTTCGAATATGTCGTTCACGAAGCTGTTCATGATGCTCATGGCCTTGCTCGAGATGCCGGTGTCGGGATGGACCTGCTTCAGTACCTTGTAGATGTAGATGGCATAGCTTTCCTTGCGCTTGTGTTTTCTCTTCTTTTTGTCGGTCTTTGCGATATTCTTTTGAGCCTTTCCCGACTTTTTGGCTGCTTTACCGCTAGTCTTGGGAGCCATGATTTACTCAATCCACCGCTAAGTTAATAAAATAACGAAAAATAGTTGTCTAACGTCAAATACTCGAGTCAACCATCACTAGTCGTTTCAGAGCGCGGCACGGCGACAATCAAATACGTGAACACAAGAGCTTTCGACCAATAGCGGCATACACGGCCTTATCAAGCATTCCATCTTTTAATGGGTAATTTCCATAGTTTCTCAAAGTACAGCAGGTATGAAAGTTTTATATCTAATTTGTACGGGTAAAAGCCTCCCGTTTTTTTTGCATGTAAGAAAAAACTTCAGACCTACATGTTTTTACTGTATTACTTAGTATAAAATAGGACAACATGAAATCTAGAATAAAAACGTATTTCTATAAAATCGTGTTATTGAAAAAGTAACTTTCCAGTGCAGACATGCCGTAACAAGTGTTTGAATAAAGAACGCATTTTAAGAAATTTTTGACGAAGGTTCAATTTTGGTTTATTGCTGACGAATTTCTCAATCGAATATTTGTTTAAAACGTAAAACTAAGACTACGAACTCCCTATTTTTTTGCTACGTGCAAATACGATGTCAAATGTAGAGAAATCTGATCACAGATTTGGTTGGCACAGTTACAAGTTTTAAATATATAATGTATTTAACTCAAATGGATATTATTTTTGCACTGTCTACCAAACGAGCGCTGATGCGGGCGAATTCCTGTCATGCTCAACTAGGTTTAGGGATAGCACAAAAATGTTGATCATTAATAATGTTTATAATACGCATTATAATTCATATTACGCCAACATTACTGTAAGAAAATATCCACATCAGCAATAATAACAAAATTATTATCGAAAGTATTATCTTCATTATTAAATAGTTTCAATAAACCTGCGTTAATTTTTTTTATGAAAATATCTCACTCTGCGCAATTGTGATTAACTAGTTGCGCAGTTTATTACTGTTGAAAATTTGTATTGCAAAAAGATGATCCGTGCTCCGTGAAGGCAAGGTGTTGTCGACAGTAGAAGTGTATTCATTAAAAAAGGGTACAACGATCTTCGTCGTAACAATCGAAGCACAAGCTGGAGAACAACTTTTTTTTAATTGGCCGAAATAAAATGAATGAGAAATAAACGTCGGGTATCATTTAAGATGTTGTAATTATACAGAGAATGAAACTATGAGTAATGAATGATTAAGCGATTGCGATTAGAAATATTAAAGTGTTTTTAAAAGATAGTAGAGTAATAGATATAATTTTTTGGAGCAACAAAATTTCATTTTTGTTCGTAAAGAACAAATGAAACAATGACGTAAACTTGTTTCAAAGAAATTAAGAAAACGATCCTTTTTATATGAAATTAGTTTAAAAAAAGCTCTGATAGGAGATTATAAATACAATGCAGAATAAAATAATGCATTTTATTTCTTATACATGTACTAATGTACAACCTTTTATACTTAGTCCTATTTGCCCTATAACCACGTTATCCCATTTTCATCTTTATCCCACATTTGCAATGTTTGACAAACTCTGGCTCGCACCCATGCGTAAATAGAGGCATTGCGTGACCGAAAGAGCTGTGGCGTATATCCATGTCTTTCTCACTTTATTTGGTAGCTTGAAATTAATTGCTAATGAGCGCCTCCTTAGATAAAAATAATCATGTTGACGAACTTATAATCAATTATTAAAACGAGTCTTCAGTACCAGCTAACAAAGTTAAAAATTGTTGAAACTTTGAGCCAGTTACAATGTAGATCACTTTCCAATGAAGATCTTCGGCGATGTACCATGTTAGCTAATTTTCTTTCACGAATATGGAATTTCTTTGTATGCCTTTTTGGCTTACTTCGCGTACAATAAAATCATATGTACGTGAGCTACACGTAGGGACTTCGCTTAGACGAGCTAAGTCTTAACTTCAGTGAATATTTGCTCCCAAATAATAAAACTCAAACGTGCACCGCCTGTGCAAACTCCCCCCAGACGGCCTCTCATGACGTGGCGAGTTGGAAGGAACGAATTTGAATATTTGCCTACATGTGGCCTGAAGCTGCAAATGTTCACGTTTAAGGTGGATCGCATTCACGTTTTAGGTGTTATTTAAGCTCAGAGGTGCGAAAAACTTTAATAAATAATATAACGATTATGCAATTAAATAAATAAAAACCTCAACCGAATACAAAATTCAAAAATATCACGTTCATTTACTACGGTACTGTACGAATATTTTTGGCGGTCGACTTGGGTGTGGTCCCTAGAGATAAATCAAATAAAACGTCGTGTATTCCTCGGAAGAACCTCTTATTTTATGCGTTATTTTGGATAAAATTAATGGCTTGAAGGTGGTGTACTTGGTGACTGCAATCGTGTCCTCGTTGATAACCGCTCACCGAGTGCCTGCCTGCTGGCAGAGGTTTGTATCTCCAGTCTGGTAATGGTACATCGCTTTACAGTCCACTAATCGGAACGCTGTCGAAGCTAATCGGAGCGTTGAAATATAATTCACGAACGTTTTATGGTCATGTTTAAAATGTCAGTGCCGAGGTGAATTTGCTTCAGTCCTTATCGATGCGCATGGCGTAGATTTCTTTGCGCTTGTTTGTTTTTCATCGCTCTAAGTGTGTGTTGTCACAATTTTTAAGAGCCACGTTTGATGGATATAAAGTTCTGTTGTGCAACAGTTTAACAAACGAATAATTACAACAGTTCTTGTACTGTTCGATTCAGTGCTTTACAAAGCGACGTGCAAACATGCGAGCACGTAGTCTTCGCCAATAGCGTGACAGCTCGCACCGTGCGGCTTGACCGATCGCCCCTCCCATACGATTAACGTGAATTTCGATGAAACGTTAGAATTACCGAGTTTTAAATAAATTCAGTTTGCATATGGGCTTTAAACTTCCTTCTAAATTTATATTAAAAGTTATTTAAATGGAGTGTTTCAAAATGGAATTCAGTTATATTAAATCTACTCACAGCAGTCAACGCACATTGTTTCGATTATAGCACAGATTTAAAATATTAGAATATTAGAAATACCTATCTTCAAACCAGTTTCTCCCTACCAGGTCGAAAAAAGTCAACGGAAACTTCTCACTGCACTGTGTTTAATTTAGGTGGTTAATATAATAAATTAAACTTACTAATAGCACCAATACAAACATAGACAACAAGGAAGACTTGATTCATGATAATGAAGAACAATAGGCGGCCCTGAAAAGGGCCTTGGTCGTACGTTGATTGTCGTTAAATTAAGCGCGTTCACCTCGTATGCGGCGCGCCAGCTGGATGTCCTTGGGCATGATGGTAACACGTTTGGCGTGAATGGCGCACAGATTCGTATCTTCGAAGAGGCCTACGAGATAAGCCTCGCTCGCCTCCTGTAAGGCCATTACGGCGGAGCTCTGGAATCGAAGGTCAGTCTTGAAGTCCTGCGCGATCTCTCGCACCAGACGCTGGAAGGGCAGTTTGCGTATAAGCAGCTCGGTACTCTTCTGGTAGCGGCGAATCTCGCGAAGGGCTACGGTACCGGGCCGGTAGCGGTGCGGCTTCTTCACTCCGCCGGTGGCGGGAGCGCTCTTCCTAGCCGCTTTCGTAGCGAGTTGCTTGCGCGGCGCCTTGCCTCCGGTAGATTTACGAGCGGTTTGCTTCGTACGGGCCATATTAAAATTTGTCAACAGACGTAACGCAGACGATACAGTAGTGTCCGACTTTACAATTGTATAGACTTTGCCGAAACGCTGCTTTTATAAGCAGCTCTCTATCAGAAGTAGTGATAGGGAGGGGGTTGATTGGCTATTGACGCAAACCTATCTGAAATTATAGTTGTCTCGCTCGCACGCTATCTTTGCACGATGCTTTTTCAGCATATTTTTTATTAAATTTTCTTTAGCGATGAGACTTTTTAATCTGTTATACAAAGGATATAATTAAAACGGAGCCTTTATATTCTATGCTTAATCGTAATTTATCACATAGTCGATTCGTTTAGATCGACATGTCGACCAAGCAAAAGCATTACAGACCACTAAAGAAGATGAAAAATAAACCGAAACGACAGAGGGTAAATAAATTAAATACTACGATTTGATTAAGCATTTTTAATTTTATTCTTATTCAAGACTGGGTTAACCTCGATCAAGCAAATGTGGTAAAAAATAGGTAACCCAGTAGAGACGGCAATAACGTCCGAGTGAGATAGAGCAAATAAAGCTATTCGTCTCGAAGCTGCGGTCTGCTGAGGTGACGCTGCTTATAAAAGAGGCCGTTTCGCGACTCTGCCGACATAATCGTCTGCGGCTTTGAACTGAGTTACGATGACCGGACGCGGCAAAGGAGGAAAGGGATTGGGTAAAGGAGGCGCCAAGCGGCACAGGAAGGTGCTTCGCGACAACATCCAGGGAATCACCAAACCCGCTATCCGCCGTCTCGCACGCAGAGGCGGAGTGAAGCGCATTTCCGGGCTGATTTACGAAGAAACGCGTGGCGTACTGAAGGTCTTCCTCGAAAATGTGATTCGCGACGCGGTCACTTACACGGAACACGCGAAGCGCAAGACAGTCACCGCCATGGACGTTGTGTACGCGCTCAAACGTCAGGGTCGCACGCTCTACGGCTTCGGAGGTTAATACAATACGACTACAGCATACCAAAAAGGCCCTTCTAAGGGCCGCCCACCATTTATTATTGTTTGTGTGGTCTTCCTACATTTCTGATAATCAAACTATTTGTAATCCATCACACTGAGAAATAAGACTCAAAATAAATCTCATTGAACTAGTTCATTAATTTGCATCTTGAATTGAAGACTGACCGAAAACCTACAGATAAACACGGACGTGTATTTAGAAATAGTAGAGATGCAATTTCTTTCATGATGTCGAGTCTTAAACGCCGGACATGTCCTTATTGTTATATGAATTAAATGAATGTGGGATATTGTGAAATTAATTTCCAACATTAGTTCGTTCAGAAGAATGAGACGATAAATTTGTACGAAAATCGTACTCGCCGTTGAGCGTGTGGATGTCAAGTAAACGGTTGTAGCTTGTCACATTTCTCTGTCGAATTCAGCGGCGGAACTGCGAGTAAATAAATAGTTCTCCACTCGCAGTGGTGGAATACATTTTTCGTCACTAGCGTTACTCTTGAAACGATTTATATAACTAATTTATTGTTTCGTATGGCCCCTACCTTCACAAAGAAAGGAATTTATTTTAGTAAACGACAGCTTTCTGTATAATTTTCTCTTCATAAAATTGCTCATTGACGTGTTCGACCGCGAGTCCTAATAAAAGCAGTGGGAGGAAGACGACGATACACATACGCGTCCTTTCGCGATTGGTTGAGAGCTAGCGAACTGTTGCGACCGACCGTCGCCTGTTCGCGGTCTGAGTCAACCGGTACAGGTCGGATATAGTCGAAATCCACCTTCGTTTATGGAGCGCTAATTTCTGTTACTCGAGACATTAAAAAAATATACGCAATCAAAATTCTTGTAGAGCCTTTTAAAATCACCAACTTTGCACTGCATTGATTTCATGTAAGTGGCAAACTATTACAGGGAAATAAATTTTATATTCATTAAACATTTTCTAAATTTTAACTTTCATAACTCACTAATTTTCTAGTTGCGATCTTGTTTTAACCAACGGAAGGTCTACTTTTAAATAGCTCCAATCGGGCAATAAAGAAGTTCATTCCGTTCCAGCGAATGGCGCCAACCAAATGTTCGCAGCGCGACTGATTACATTTCGTCTCTTATTCGCGTCCGGTAGAACATACAGTTGAACAGAGACGGCGAATATCTTGCAGTTTATTGGTTAGGTAGATTATAGGTTTCGTCATATTTGAATACTTTTTTTATTCCTCGTTTTAGTTCGCAATCAGGAATCGATTGGTTTGATTAATGTGACAACGGTTACTTGTTTGTGGCACATCGATACACGATGTAAACTTTAAGACCTAATCGTTTCTGGTTACGTTTTGATACTTCTGACTCGTGCCTGAACAGAGCCAAAGGTGCCTATTTCAAACCTGCGAGTGTATCATTATTTAAGACCTCAATGGGACTTCGTAAATAGAACTGAAGGTTAATACCTGTATATATATATATATATATATATATATATATATATATATATATATATATATATATATATTTATATATACATACACATATACATATATAGTGAGTGATGCATTTGCACTATTTGCACAGAAATCGTCTGATACGTGCACTTCTTGCTTTTTTCGTAAGGGAAACGACCTGAATAGCATTTCGTTTGTGTATTGGGAATTGAATGTGCAGTATATGAGACTTCTATGTCGATTTGATCCAATCATCGCTTTGGATGCTAAATTTAACACTGAGCTGATTTTGCGTTGTACGCAGTAAACACGTTGAAATTTAAAAAAAAATGTTAATATTTATAATTGCACAATTCTAGAAATAAGCAGTGTGCCATCGGTTCATCATTCCTCACTCGCAAGCTCATTCACTGTATACTTCGCTGGTGCTGAGGAAGTAAGAGTACAGCTCCAGTGATACCGGACCACAGACAAAAGTCAGTCTAATGATAAACGAGTACTAAATATGTTCCCAACGACATTTTCCATCATGCGTTATGATTATTCCTTGTCTTTTTTTGGATCCCAATCAATTTTCTTACAGCCATACAAATTCTTCCACAGTCTTTAAATCGGGAAAGGCGTTTCTCTCCCGTTGCAAGGAGAAACTTTCCACCGCGTGCTATTGGAAACGCTCTCACCGTTCGTACCCGATAACATCTTGCGTTTATGAAGCCATCATAATTTTGCAACGCCAATATCACATAGTATTAAAACACACTCGATCACGGTTGCACACAGTGAGATTTATTCGTTGGAAAATGAACGTAGATTTGTTCAAATATGGCGTCGTCATTCGTCAATGACGTTACACTCGACGTCATTATTGTTTGTGCCAAATGTAACTGTATATTTGTTTATCACTGCTGAAGTTGATAAGTTCTTACTGTAACGTTTCTTCAATAGTGATTATGTAACAAGGTACATAAAAATCATGATCGTTTGGCTCAAATAGTCGATCAGTCGTTATTAAACTTTCGCTGGTAGCGGCGAGCGAGGGACGGGCCGCTGATATTCTGCCAGGGCTCCCTCGACCGGGCAGGCGCGACGAATTCGAATAAATTCTTCGGCTAATGGCTGATCAGGTTTAATGGATAAAGGTGCCGGCGTTTCTCTTTACCGGGCTGTACGTTCTTCGTCGACGCTCGCGGCAATGGAGCGACGATGGTATGCACCGCTCAACCAGCTTGCGAATACTGTTTTATGACGGAGCTATTCGCCCGAACCCTGCGTGGAAACATTTCATTCTATCGACATTGCGGCTGCACCGATACCAAATACATAGTTCGCGGAATCAATAAAAAATCAATTCTGGTCTTAGTCGATACGCCAAATTGGGATAATTGAAATTTTCGTCGAATATTACTAGTCTCGGAGCGACATCAAGGCAGTTTAAATCTCTTCTTCGGCTTAGGATAATGTCAAACGGTCCGTGCATGTACGAAAAAGCGTTGTGTCGCTCGCATGGTTTCCCTCGATCGTATCAGCGTTACTTTTAACCTGCGACAAATATGTGAAAATAAATGAAAACCGTTGCGACGATAGTGTAAAGATCAACATTTTCACCACAAAATGTGAAGACGTCGATACGTTCTCTGTGTCGTCCGTCTCCGAGCAACGGACCCCCAGCGACCTGTCGAATCAATACGCTATCACGCACTACCAACAGCTACGCTTGTTAGCCATTCATAAAAATACGCATTTTACTTATTCATCGAAATATGGTTGACACCGCGGTAGTCAGTGACGGTCCGGCGGCCGCAACTCCTGCCAAAAAAACGAAGTCATCGGCGGCCGCCAAGAAACCCAAGGCGAAGTCCACGCACCCGAAGACTTCGGAGATGGTTAACAACGCGATCAAGGAGCTGAAGGAACGAAACGGCTCGTCGCTTCAAGCCATCAAGAAGTATGTCGCCGCCCAGTATAAGGTGGACGCCGAGAAGCTGGCTCCTTTCATTAGGAAGTACTTGAAGAGCGCTGTCGAGTCGGGCGCTCTCGTCCAGACGAAGGGCAAAGGCGCGTCGGGCTCCTTCAAACTCGAGGCAAAGGGAGCCGCCAAGAAACCTGCGAGTAAGGCCGCCAAACCGGTGAAGGCCAAGGCGACGCCAAAGAAGAAGGCGAAGGCCGCCGCCAAACCTGCCGCCAAAAAACCCGCATCTCCAAAGAAAGCCGCGCCTGCAAAAAAAGCAAAGCCTGCTGCAACGAAGTCTCCAAAAGTAAAGAAGTCTGCCAAGCCGCCTACAAAGAAGCCTAAAGCGCCTAAGCCGAAGGCCGCGCCGAAAGCGAGGAGTTCCGCTAAGAAGGCAGCCCCCAAGAAGTGAAACTCCTTTGAAGATGATCCACGCAGAAGAAGGCTCGCAGCGAGCGCTACCAGCTGCTAATATTGGGTTTCGTGCTTCACGACCCATCCATCCATCACCGACTTGACAATAGAGCCCTTTTCAGGGCTGACACACGAGTTTCTGTTATTCGGAATATGTCTTATTTTTCCATTTTGTTTCCTGCGTACATACGACGCGACGTGTTTCCATTGTTATAAAACGAGACTAATCGACCGTATTTCAAAGCAGGAAAAACGAATTTGCTAGAAGTATCTACATTTCGATATATCGGTGTCTCGTGTTAACTAACATCTTCGAAATATTGTGATAAACTTTTAATAAAAACATTCGGAATATTTTTAACTAACGACAATACATAACTATTACAGACACGTTGATATATCAAGTATACTTGCGTAAGAGTTGCATTGTAACCAAAACATTAATTGGGCGCTCAATAGAGGTGTGTGTGCCGTACGTATCTTTGTGGTGATTGGAATATTTGAATCTGAGTAATTGAAATCTTCCAGCGGTTTCCAGCGGTCTCCCAGATACGTTTCATTTGGAAAATTTTGGAATTCTATTCGGGAGTTCCGAACGGAACAGATACGAAACGAAATATTGCTAAAATGTATCGACGGTGTTTGCGCGCGCCGAATTGTGTTGTGATTAGAATGTAGTAACATTTAATTTGAAATTTTACTGTCCGGACAGAGTGTTAAAAATTATTATTTTTATATAACTTATAATTTTGGATGTTAAGTATTGGTTCTGGGCTCACTTTAAAGCGTATGAATGTATTATAAGTAAAACTAACCGTTTATAACTCCTTTATTTCGATACACGATCATTGTATTTTTATCAATCAATGTGGTACAGGTAACTTAATTTTAAAGAATTTATCACACGAATGGTCAACACTAGGAGCTTGACATACTAACATTTAAACACTAGAGGAGTTTAACATTGAAATTTTTGACATGGACTACTTCATTAAAGTTAACATTTTTAACACTCTAATTTTTTTATATTCTATCTAATATCATAAACGGTACAACGCAATGTTTTAACATATTAATTGCTTAATTTAAATATATTTAAAGATAAACCGGCAAGTATTTAACCTTGCCACGTTCGTACGCTGACTATAAAATCAACTAAGCAGTTAGTAATATATAAATCAAGGAGAATAAAATATAATGTGTAAATAAACATTTGTTTGCTTCCCAGTGTGTAGCGCGGCATCCGTATCTCTATCTCACTCAGCGGAACAGTGTTCGCTTCGTTTCTTATCATTCGTTCGGAACTCGAGATGCAATGTTGCAAATGACACGTTTGACATAACGAAAACGTCTCGGATCATTTGGAACACAGCGATGTTCCGGAACAAACAGTTACACACGTCTAATCGTTAGGTCGTGGTACTTTCTATTCTGATAACCAAACAATACCGCCCGCGGCGCAAATGGGATAGACTTGCATGCTACAATATGGCAAGATTGTGAGAGAGTACGAAATAAGGGCGTCGACAAGAAATAAACAGCACACGGGCAAACTTTTATGTGCTATAAATGTAAACATTTAACACAAGCAGGTCAGTTGACAGTTAAGCAATTAAATAATCGTTATAAACAAATTAGGCGAACCGTTCATTATTGAGCCTCGTTGAGTGTTATTAGCGATATTTAGATATTCTTAGAATTAATTTCGCGAGTTGAATAGCGATTATTCGGTGTGTAATTGTTGTAATTGGCTCCTATTATTCTATCTCTTATCGAAGTCGGCAGTGTCGAGCAATAATCAGAATCATTTTGCCCGTTCAGTTAAAATAAGGCGCATTGAGCAAGACTAATAATAATGGCCGGATGGGTGATTATCAGTGGAACAGTATGACGACGTCCGCCGTCAGAAGGCGCTCGTTCGCACCCGGACACGGCTCCCCTAGATGGCGCTCATTCTATAGCCATCGGATCGAACCGGTCACCGTTCGCAATGTTCCGCCGTAACTGTTGTTTCTTCATATAATTATATCTAAAAATTGTTTGATACAATTGTTTCTAAAAAATTGTTTTATTAGTGTGGACCGACTGAATTTTTACAGAATAACAGATTTAATGTTATTTTTAACTAATCTTTTGTTTCTATCGAAATTATACTTTTATTATTAAAGTAAAACGAATTATTATTGTTTATTAACGGTTTAATATGACCCCTTTAAATTAGCTTGTCATCTTCGGCCACATATTAAGGTAATACTTGGTTTACATTAAATTTGCATATTTTTTAAAAAATATAAATATTATAATATATTGCAAACTATACTTTAGTTTACACGCCATTTTTCCCACATTCACCTACACTCCCACATTTTTCTGTTTGATCGGTAATAAAATAACACCAATTGAACATTGAGGAAGACTTTCTATTAGACTGTTAGTGTATTTTTTTCCAAATTAAACGAAATATCTTTCGTTTCTTTTAGTTGGAGGAGGCACAGTTAGATGGCGTTGGTGCTGCTAACTGTACGGACGTCCTTAGTACTCGGCAAAACCGCTTATTTTGCTGTTTATTAAAGCTAAATCGAACTAAAGTAAAATATGTATATATCCGACACGACGCATTTGATTAATTCAAATTTGACGAAATCGTTTCCGATTAATAAGTCAATGTTTACATAGAACGAATCATTAAATATTTATTTCCGTCATCTTTCAAAGAGATTTGAGCACGCTTCGTTCCGCTCTGTGAACAACTTGGTATCGTTTACAGGTTTTCTTCCTTTTGAATGGTCTTTTATAATTGAAAAAGATAGTCACAAGGCTCGAGAATGGATGTTCAAATTATTTCATTCCTGAATTCTGCCAGAAGTTCACGTTTGACAGGATCTACTTTCGGAAAAGTTATGGCGGTGAATGCCAATTATCAAGTCTTAGCAACAATCTTTCAAATTATTAGTCTTCCGGGACTAAAATATTTTTCTCATAAATACCAAGAGGCAGTTCAAGTACGCCGACTTTCCAAAACAATTCGATATAAAAATGTCGCCTAATAAACAATTTAAACATTTCGATGTCGGAACTTAAGACGCATTAGACATGTTTTTTATTGAAAATCACATCAAATAATATAGCTGTTTTTACCGTCCTGTGGCAATTTTATTCGGTTTACTTCACACGACTTTTCTTCCTATTTCGAAGCATTCAAAAACGAAGTAGCTTTTCGATCGAACGAAAGATGGTGGCAAACAGGCGACACCCCTCTCCCCCTCCTCCTTTACCCGCAGGTTCCTTGCACACTTGCACTGGATAAATCTTTATTTACGCATCGTTTACAGCAATACCGCAGTAATTGTACGATACCGGCGATGAACCATTGTGCGACGCGACGGTGCCTTAAGACATTTATAATCACTGACTTTACAATTACTCAATAACATTTATACTCAATCAAATAACGACATATTTACGTATTGTGGAAATGGAATTGTCAAGAACACTTTAAAAATAATTTATGATCGGTACTTTAATTAAATACGATGGAGTTTAACATTACAAATACTTTTAAATATGATTATTATAAATACCATCTTATGTGTTAAATTAAGACTGAACTGGAACGACGACTTTCGTGAACTGGGATTACGGACTTCTGAGCTGAGTAGGGCTGGCAGGTGCCTGGGGTTTATAAAGTTGAGAATCGCTGATTCATCTGGAAATGTTATTTATTGAGGTTTCTGCGAACAAATCCTTATCTCAGGATGGTGAGACGCTGGGGCCGGATGATATTACTATGTTAATATATATGTTTGGAGACCATGCTGAATAATCATTGCGGCTGGCAAGTCAGGGGTATAACAGGTTCCCCGTTAAAGACTAAACTTACACCCTTGTGTGAGTGTATGTCATAGACCTCCTAATCTTAGGCATAAGAATAGGAGAATTGACTGTATTGGCGTCATTGATATGTTTGGGATCTATGTTACCTTGGAATTGCTAACTTTATCATGACAATGAGTGGAAAGTGGTTGAACGAGATTACGACACTTCATGTTGTCAAATATGTTACGCTGTTTGCAAAGAAATTTCAGTGTTCAGGAAATAAAATTGACTTTTTCCAAATGTGGTTTTATGAAAGATATACATCCATCGGTATAACAACGCTAAGATGACCATTGATTGAGTTTCAGTGAGCCAACAGGATCGAAATATACACCTGGATTGCTCTTCGTCGGTTGAATGAACGACGGCGCTGTAAAACGTGTAAAATAAATTTGTGAGAGTGTAATGTTCATTATTATATTTTCAAATTACTTGCAACAGTTGCACAGTAAAATTTGTAAAGATGGAATTGAAGTTGTAAAATAGTAGGATAAATCTAATATGAACGTCGTAAATCAATGGTTCTAATGTCTTGTAAATGTATAAATGTGTGTATAGACTAAAATGTAAAGGGCAGAAAAAAATTTGTGTAGAACAGACTAGAGTAGTAGTATATTGAAAGAGTCAGCGAATTTCGCCTATTTGTTTTAACAAATGAGAATCGTAGTAGACCTGTGACTTTTCCCTCGATTTTTGTACGTCCTCAATATTATAAAAAATTTCGTTTTTCTCTCAATTTGATCAATTACATCGAAAGTTACAAAAGAATTAGTGCAGCGGGCTTGCGGCCGCGCACTTCCCGAGCGCTGAACTCGAGTGGCGCCACCTCGGATTTTCCAGCATTGAAAAACAATTCTGTAACTCAGTTTTTATTTTACAAAAAAAACTTCATACACATTTAGTACATACTTTCAAGTGGAACAATTAGTTTTTTCAAAAAAAATTATTTTTTACGCATATTCCATGAAAATATGCAATTTTCAAATTAATTTGTTAAATAAATAAACGAGCGTACCTCTACGGTTGGTAACTTTTTATATGCCATTTCTAACCACCCCACGAGTGTACAGTTAGAAATTACTGCCACCCCTCATTTTTCCGATATTAAAAGCATCTCTAGCTTCATGCGTGTAAAACTTGTAGGATTTTTAATCAAATCGTTCGTTGGAGTTCGAATGTATTATTTTTATTTGATATTTATATGGTCACTGCTCTGATTTGATTATTACAATATAGCATACTATTGTAATTGTATGGACAATTACAAGGATCTAGCTTCATGCATGTAAGACTTGTGAGATTTTTAATCAAATGGAACCTGTCGTTTAAGCAAATGAACCTGCGTTCGAATATATTATTTCTATTTGATATTTGTATGGCCTCTGCTCCGATTGGATTATTATAATTGTAATATAGCATACTGTTGTATCTATCTAAACAAATACAAGCATCTAGCTTATAGCATGTAAGACTAGTGAGGTTTTTAACCAAATCGAAAGCACCCGTTGGGTTTCGGACAAATTTGTTATTGTAATCTACGTACGCGTCTTTTTCTGAAAATATCATTATTTCAGCAGGAAACTAAGAGTTAATAGCAAATCATTGTATTTCCTCTGCCTACTTTGAATTTTGCGCTAAAACGCTCGCAAGTGTCATGGCGTCCACCAGCGACGTCACACCCTAGTAAACATTGCGTTGTGTCTACGTTCAACGAAGAAAGTTACATATTATATTGCACATTTCGAGTGTTAAAATGAATTGGAAAGTTTACAAGTACTGTGCAGTTCCTCAGTGTAAAAAAAACATCAATAAAAACCTGACAAATTATTTGTTTACGTTCCAAACAAGACGAGAAGAATGAGAGATAAGCGGCTAAAGCTCGCGAGGCGAGACCCAGCAGTTATAACTGCGCATTCCCCAATTTATTTGTGTGAAGGCCAGTTTGACTAAGTATTTACTGTATATTGATAGATGCATAAATCAAAATGTTTGCTTGAGATGAAACAAATGTTAGATAATAAGCCAATTATTGTTGAGGTTATGCTCGATTTGCTCCTTGTTGTCATCCTTTATCAATTTCAATGGACAACTTTATTCTCACTTCAGCTGCCAAATGATATGGAAAATTATGTGCAGTATTATTTGATGGGGCCGGTGTCACAAGTGCTTATAAAACCAGGATTTATTCTCACAAAATTTTAATGCGAACCAATTAGGAAAAAAAACAATAACTAACACTACAGAACGACTATATATACTTAAGAAACGAAGGACGATGGCTCTTGAAGAAAGTGAAAAACAATTGGAAGAAAGTAGTATGGTTACGGAACATTTAGATTTGGGAGAAATTTCATTGTGAAAGTTCAGGTGTATATTTTTCAAGTATTATGTAATTAACAAAATAATGAAAATAGTTGGTAGTTTGTTTGGCGGTTTGCTACCTTTCATATAATCTACATATATAAACTATCAAATGTTACTGTACCTGCCTGTCCTGTTTACGGTTTTTATGAAAATCAACAGGTAAAAATATGTGTCTTTGAAAAAGGTTTATTTCATCATCTCTGTATTGTTACTTTAGATATTAACAGCCATAATCTGCTATTTCACTATTGTTTATATACACACATACAGCCTCTGCAACTCACCCAGAATCATCACCATCGACATAATCATTTCAAATATCACCATCACAGTAAAAAAACAAGACGCTTTGAACATTCTAGAATGCACATTGAAGAAAATCATGAGGAATCCACGTTCGCACATTAGCATTCCTATATGCTGTTACTAATTAAGTAATTTGATTCAGGAGCAGACAAATATATCCGCTAACCATATTTTGCTGTGTTTAAAAAAATTAGATTAATTAATTAATTCCGTCAACTTGCTGAAGACTTTACCACGGATCCAACATACGCAAGCAAAACATTTATTTAAAATATACCTGCATCAGCGAGCGCAATGCGCCATCTCATTGTAAAATTAGACAACGAAATTAATAAAAGCATTTTATCCGTGGCTTTTAGGCATAAATATAGCAAAGTAAGTTGTATCATAGATTATGTGGAGACCGAAGTGCAAAAGCCTTCAAAAGCTTGAATAAAGCTCTTTCATGGTCGGACTACAAAGATGCCAACATCATTAAGTATATTGTACCTCGTACACCAAACGGTTTAGTGAATTATATGATACCTGGTTATGGAGGACGAGTAACAGACACGCGTTTAGTAGAATCCTGTGATTTTATAAAGTGCTTGCAACCGGGTATGTGTGTGATGGCTGACAGAGGGTTCAAACATGTGGAAGTCCCAATATTTACGTAAGGAGGGGGTGCTAGTAGTACGACCTCGAAGCGTCGTAACTGGAGCTAAACTACCCAACTCTGACGATAAGGAAAGTAAACGAATAGCCAGCTTGAGAATAATCCACATCGCGCGGGTGATTAAACGTTTACGGGAATTTAATATGACACAAAGCCACCTGCTTGTATTAACTCAAGTTCGCATTTCGCATTTTCGCATCAACAACTTTTCTGCATTTTTATTTATCTACTCTGTACTTTTATATAACAATGGATATCCATAAGATTTCCAGAATGCAATTACAATTTTAAGAAAACCACCCACATATTGTTCGTTAAATGTTAAACATAAAATTTCTACATTTTGAATTATGCTGTAATTAGAGTCGGCCACGCAAAAAAGAGACTTTTTAGTCCACTCGAATGCATTTGCATCTGCATCTGTGAATAATATATCTTAGCTGGTTTCCTATTTCTTATATAATTGAGATAAATCTTTTCACTCATGGGGCACTTTATCTCAACAATGCTATCTTGACAAATACCATCAGGTTAACCGGCTGTCACAGGATAGTTTTTAGATAACATCAATCCGTAGTTCCTAATTTTTTGCCCAGTTTCATACTAACCGTTTGCCGTACTTCATCCTCTTAACTTCTGCCACGTTTCATGGCTAGCGTGTCTGGGATCCCCCCCAATTTTATTTATTGTTGCGTCAGTTAGAGCTAGAGATGTGTCAATCACGAACGAACGAATCAGCGGGACTCTCTCTTTTAAAATGAACGAATGACCGAATTACGAATTTGCGAATGATTCTATCTTTTTCGTCAATACCAATGACGCGATTTCATTCTCAATTGTTTCATTAGATCGATAGTTTCGCTCGAGTCATATGTTACACACTATCGAACTACCGACACACAGGGTCGCTTTTGATGATTGATATTTTGGTTTCGATTCGGGTCATTTTCGATTCGGCTCATTTTATCTTAGGGAACATTTTGTTAGACGGTCGTACCGCGTATCGCGCCAGCCGCAAGGCGGCCGCATTTGCATCGATAAATTGGACGCTGTATGTAAATATTGAATAGGTACTACAGACTATTTAATGTCAGCGGACGCGATGGTTTATAAATGAATACATTCATTGTAGGCCAGTATAACAGATCAACAATTGAACTAATATAAACATAGTTTTTATTAAGATAACTTATATACACATTCATTCTTCGTAACGTAGGAGTGCGGTACTGCAGACTGTGTATATACACAGTACAGTATAATGGTGTATCCGTCTGTATATAGAAACTATTGTTCAATATATAATTATTTCCCAATAATGCATTTATTGGAATAATCGTTTTCACTTAATTACTTTAAATTGTAACATTTTCCAATTACATGAAGTTTTTAGTGTTATGTCTGATATACTATTGGAAAGTTGCTGCTTGATTTTAATCTATTTATGATTAGCATATTCGTATCAATAAAGTGAGTTGTTATAGCTATATAGCCTGGATTGTTAACCGACATTCAATCAGCTGTAGCCAAACGAATTGCTCCGGATTGTAACAACTTATTGTTTACTTTTTCCTCGTTGCTAGAATAGAGTTTCGGAATCAAAGAAAGTGAAAGCGTTTTCCTGCCATATCGTAATTGAAATTGTCAGCGGTTATTGACATTGCATCAAACTTGTTAATGCACACAAGTCGACGTGTCAGTGGTTATTGACACTGCATCAAACTTGTTAAGGCTAAACCTTAAAAAGTTTGATTTAATAATCTTTACTGTTTCACAAAGTGCGGCAAAATGATTTCACTCGTGTATTTCCTTGCGGACATTTGGTATTTCGGTATAATTAATTAAATCGTTATATTAAATCCAGTGTCCTCCTATGCACATAGTATAATTATATAATGCGATCATTCCAGCTACAGCGCAGTGAATTTCGAATGATCCGGAGCCATCGATCTCCCGTTTCTTGATAAATGCATCCTCAAAGGTTTGCCGTACGTGTGATGTTGGTTTTTTGTAGACTTAAGAAATGTAGTATTGAAGGCCGATTGCTATAACCACTTTCTTGAAACTGATCTGATTCTAAATGGTTTATCAAACTCCATCTGAACCGTGTTGAAGTCTTTAAAATATATTTTGTACTTATGATTTTTTAAATGTTAATGTCATTTAATAGTTTTAATATTATTTGTGAAAATAAAAATATTTGTAATGCAATTTTTTAAATTATTTAATAAGAATACATAAAACGTTCTATCACATAACACCATCACGATGCTCCCTAGACAGCGCCATCAACAACCTATAGTCTATTCAATTTCAAGTTTTATACCCGGAGTATTATAAAACTGTATACATAATCAAAATATTAACTTCAGAAATCTCGACGCTGAAAAAGTCTAGACCATATATGCTATTCATTAATTTTATAAGGCGTTAGAGTGAGATAGCTACAATGTGTCAGCTTACGCTGCTATATTTCTAGATTTGATTACCTTATATACAGATATAATTATGGTATATTTGGCGTATAGATAATCAAACAAACATTGTGACATATCTCATTTTCTCTTCAAGTAAGTGTTGGTGCTGAAATATTTTCCATTGTAGCCTACAAATTGTTTACGTACTTTAGGATAATGTTTTTATAATAACTGAACTTTTACTCTTATTTCGATGATCATTCTTAATATTAGACGTATTTATTGCAAAAACATTAGAAAAACTTTAATGGTAATATCCGTTATAAGTTGGCCGCTCATGTAAGGATAAGATGGCCATTTAATTTCCGGGTCATTTTTCCTTCCCTTTGCCTTTTCCGTTACTTTTTTCTTTTTTCTCGTGAAGTTTTTCTTTTCCGTTTCTTGTTTCATCATTTTCTTGCCACAAGGATTGCAAGAATTGTAGAACGGAGTGCAGTTTACATGCGGCCATAATTTCCAAACAATTCATTGCAGCTAATCTTCTATTTTTTCAGTCTCATAGTAATTTTCACCGCATTGCACGCATCATATTTATTATCTTCGGGACCAGAATTTTCACCGGCTAATTCTATCGTTTCTTCTTCCTCAGAACTTCAATGTAATTTCATTTTTTCTTTTAAATATTAAGAGTTTTCTTCATAATCTTATTGTTTTTACTTTCTCTTTCCTTGTTTTCACTAATATAATCCAGGGATGCGGGTACCTTTGCTACTTGCTTGGACAGTTTCCGAATGCTAGTAAGCAGTTCTACAACTAATTACGTGTCAGTCAGGTACTTTGAAGGCGTGTCTTTTTGTGAGCATCCTCATCAGATCTTTATGTTAAAGACACTGTAGGTGGTAGTTCTTCTTGAACCCGTTCAGATCTCAAATATCAGATCAGATCAGAAACCTCTTTAATAACTCTTGTCATTTTTAAGATTATCAGATATGTAAGCATAATCTGGAATCTAAACTTAGCGTCACTTATGAATTTGTTATTCGATTTTAGGTTATGTTATCGACAGGTTATTGTATTGAACGAAAAAACAGTAAAAACAAAATAAATTTTAAAAATATTAACACTACCACATCAAAAATCAACGTACTAAAAAATCTGAGGTAAACTGAAACTCTGAAGTTTAAAAACGCATACTTTTTAATTTTTTTTTCAATAAAAAAATGTATACAGCGACGTATACGTTCGAGCAGCAATCGCTCACCAATCTTAGCTCACGACATATAGAGCATACAGTAAAATTTTTCGGTCGGTCGTTTTATCGAACAGGCCATATCATACTGAATTACCCTACGCTAATACCCAAAAACTCAGCCTTGATTGTATTTATATATATTATAGAGCATTCGCAGTGATTCGTTATGACGCATTTTAATAGTCTTAAAAAAATAAAACGCATTATGAGCGGCATAGTGTACTAAGTGGAAAATAATATAATGATTAAAATATTATTCTGAAAAGAAAACATATATCTACCTTTGCAGTTTCGTAAATCTAGATTAAAAAGTAATATACGTGTGTCAATGGTTGCGGAAAATGAAATGTTTACCTCATTTCAAAATCTTCAACAAATAATTAAATATTTATTTCAAATTGACATGCCTATATTAATTTTTGTACTACTTGAATAATCTGAAAAATATTTGAATAGATATTAGAAAGAGAAGAAATGTAATACCCATTTTTATGGTCAAACCGTACTGTCATTTGACTTTCAAAAAATCATCAGTTTATTGGATGAAGATGCCGATCTGCACTTATGAATTTTGTGGGGTAATAAACTTTTATTATCCATTCGGATATCTATGTCTGGTAAAACTAAATTAAGTAATAGTTTTTGTTTTAAGTCAACCAATGCGGGGTCGTATAATTATCTACCTTTCCGCCTGTTGCACGAACACGAAATCTAACAATTGTATGGGAGTGGCCATATATAAATGTACGTAGGACTAATAAATCTGAATTAATCCAGCGAACAGCACAGCTAGTACATTTATTTGCGGCATTCATTATTATGTTCACAAGGGACACACTTCTTGTCCAAAGGCATATAGATTCAGGAGATCAATTATATTTTTTTTTTACTGTATGCCCACGTATGGCTACGTATACTTATGTATACCACGTGTATACAACGCTTGCTTGCTTGCCGCTAGACTTGGGCGATACTTTATTTTAAAAAAAAAATATTTTTTCTTCTTTTTGCTGTTTATTTTATCCATTTTTTTTTAAATAATGTAATAAGATATTCGGAATAAACAACTTGTTCCTTATTTATTATTGTTACAGTATGTTTTGTATTCAAACTTTCCTTAAATCAGATGTAGCTGCTTTGAATGACAATTTAGTTTTTTAAATTTTGCAAAAAGACAAATAATTACCCAAGTTTGTAAAATACTTTCATACCGCATTGGACTTTCTCGTGGATATAATGACAAAATTAAAATTTAACCTAATTAACAGTTAGTCTTTATATAACACTATTTATTTACAATATTTAGATTTCAAATTAATAACGCTTAACTGTGCCAATAAAAAAATAGTGAATCATTAGACGAAAAAAGCATTGTACTTAAAATCTTTATTTTAAACTACTCGTACATGTCGTATGAGTAAATACTTGTCCGCGCTTTGCGTTGTGTGAAGCAGATGATGAGTAAAATGAGTATACAAATATGTTTAACATACTCGTATTACATACGTTAAAAGTATTACGACTTACGAGTATTTAAATATTCAGTTTGTCCCTTATTTCATATACGTTTTATACATGAAAGAGCGAGAAAACCTGAGTACGATATTTGCGTGAATGAAATAGCTATAGCTAGCTAGACAAAGAGGTCTAGGGTTTTGCCGCAGACCAACCAAAAAGTAACTATTGTACGAACGTCCGTTCGGCCATACATATAAGTATTTACGATACACGTTAGGTCGGCCATAACTATAAGTACATATTACGATTATTAGTATTTACGATACCAAGAATTTTGTATTTTGCACACCAAGTACGTATTTTGATCTGAGATATCGAGTATTTTTACCGGTGACAATAAATACCCCTCATCTCTGCTCAACGTAATGGCGAACTAACTTGTTATTTAGTAATATTTCTCTGTAAATTTTTGGCGTTTCATAAAATTATATTAAGTTTATTATATTACTATGTGTTTTGTGTTAAATTCGTTGTGTTAAATGTTTTAAGTATGAATGTAATTAAAGTGGCGAATGTTGTTTTTAGGACAGTACCTATACAGCAAAATGATTTGGACACAAAAGAAATGCTATGTGGCGAAAAAAAAACACATTTTTAAATTAAAAGATTTCTACTTGGAGCAATGTCATTTAATA
Source organism: Druceiella hillmani (assembly GCA_039881145.1). Taxonomy (NCBI): domain Eukaryota; kingdom Metazoa; phylum Arthropoda; class Insecta; order Lepidoptera; family Hepialidae; genus Druceiella; species Druceiella hillmani. The sequence goes on from JAYKKI010000024.1 coordinate 21,040,115, forward strand.
CGCCCCGGGACATGGCTAAACAAACATTGTTAATGGTGAGATACGATGTAATAGATAGATTTACGATGAATATGTTTTGCGAATATTTTCTGTAATAAATATGATATGTTCTGTAATAGAGGTGCGCAAAATGTATCAGTAAAAGAAAAGAGTGATATATATCATTTGATTGGAAAGATATATATATTATTCATTTACATCTCTAGCTCAGGAGATCAGTATCTCAGCACTTAGAGTTATTAAGGAAATTATTTCTTACGCATACGTTGAACCGTTGAACAATGATTATACAACATGGTGATAAATAGTAATGACTGAACATTACGCACTATTGTTTGAAAATAAAAATAAATTCTACAATAATATCCACTTTGCTTAATACTTTGCAGGTTTAGCATTTAGGACTGTCAACCTAGATTCAAATTATACGTAAAATAACTTTAATTATTACAATTAAATAAATTGGCGTATTTATACAATTTTGAAACAAAAAAAGTGTTTGTTTACGCAAATATTTTGAGCGAACTAAAGTATACTTTATCACAGCTTTCACATTCGATCGCGAGTAGTTCGTCCACATAGGTCCAGTTGCATATTTGACTAAACATTTTGATCCTTTTATATCTGTCTTCATGACGCGACGGGTGAGTGAAATGATTGAGTCGGTGAAACGAAAGAGACGCCGATCACTCCTGAACTAGTGATATACTGATACATTTTGATTTCAAGTGAGCGAGTGACGTAATACTATTTCTCAGTGATATCAGCAAAAGACCCTAGTATTAGGCATGACAATCTTTGGATATCGGTGTGAAGCCCAGATTCATAGTGATGTAATTGTATATATATGCAGTGTATTTTTTCTGTGAAATATTGTTGTATTTCTTGTATTTTATACATTAGTTCGTTTTAAAAAAATATTTTAATAATTATTCAAAAATTAAGTATTAAATTAAAGATTACTTCGTAATAATTTTCTGTATAACTTAACGTTTAAATAAACGACTATTTCTATCCAAATTTTTGATATTATTTCATAATATATCTTTCATTTATGTAACAGTAATACTTTCAAATTGTTCGCACGATCACGGAAAAAATTACATAAATTTATTGCTAACTAAAAATCGGTCTTTGTTCATCTGACTTGTCTGAATTTCTTTTAAATGTAAAATATAACCTATATAAGTTACATATGTATACAGTATAAATATACACACTAATAAAAATATATTTTTTAAAATTCAGAGATTTAAATGGCCATCGTGTGCCATTTAAATAATGCAAAAAAAATAACTGCTCGCTCGGATACCCGCGGTACAGTCGACACACAATTGTTCAACCTGCTTAGAAATTTAGCCTGGCGGTTTCGGTATTATTTAATAAAACTTGAATAACGATTTCGGAAATAAACTTATGTAAGTTTTATTAAACAATGGTGATTCAAAGCTGTTGTCAAATGTCCGCCGCGTAACTAACTAAATAATCACCACCCTCTAAAAATATTTGATATTCTAGTTTAAGTGTCGTGTTTACAGAAGAAAACCTGAATAAGGAAGGAAATTCAACGTAAAGAAATTCACTTGTGAGCGACCTGGATAATTCGAAACATCTTTTTTATTTACATTTTGACATTGAAGGAAAAAACCCTTTAAGGTTGAAACCGGATAAGAAAGGCGAATGTACCTCCTCCCCACATCCCGCTTGGGTCACGGTCATTGACACAGTCATTCCCATGACAATTACATTAATATACAGACAATTTTCATAGAACATTAGCCCTCAATGCCGTTTCCTGCATAAGGTGAAAATAGCAATTTTAAAAATATGACTCGCTGAACGGCTGCAACGATTTAAATGAAATAAATAATTGCTATTCGTGTAAATGAGGCACGCCTCATGCTTTTACCAAAGAGAAAGTGCGACCTACAAAATGCATTTATTAGAATTTGTCATAAAATTTACTTCGGTTCGGACGACCGTTTGAAGCCATTAGAAAATGTTTAAAAGTTTTCTTTAAAGCCCTCATTTTAAAAAATAGGGTTTCCTGCAAAATAACTATAATTCGTCGATAGATTCAAAAAATTAAAATTCAAGCTTTAGAAGGCTTTTTGGTGATTATCTTTTGAAAATCAATAAACAATTTCAAAAAATTTAACGATCCCTTTATTTTCTCTTCCATTGTATATAGTAAATAAATATTAAAAATTATTTATCGTAAAGAGTTACATAGAAAAATAATTCGTACTTGTACTAATATAGTAGATGTGTAAACAAAAGTAATGAAGGTTTATTATTTTTTTATGTCAAGTAAGTATATATTATCAATAATTCACAAAAGACACATGTTAACAGCACCAAAAATGCTAAAGAAATAATTTATAATTGCACAAAGTCGATAAAGTGGTTTTTTCTACATAATTATCATTCTTTATCTTTGTTGATTCTTGCATAAGCATGTCTCAGTCATACTTTTAACGCATATTTATTTTATTAAAACCAGTTCAGTCGTTCAACAGATACAAATCATTCGTAAATTTTCCATAATTAGCTGTTAATAGTAGAGCGCTAAAATATTGCGGGCTAATATTGTATTCTAAGAAAATCATCTTTATATTAGTGTAGGTTGATGTGTCCAAAATGACCACGATCCACGCGGAGTCACATTCACCCTTCTTACCCGCCTGTAAAGGCCACAGAATTAAGGCCAGGCCATTAATTGTGATGGGTAATTAGATTTATGCGCGAAAGGTGAACTTCTAGTGAGCGACCAGAAAGAAATGCACTCCAACTGGATAGAAACAATTTCAAAGATTTTTTTGTATATTTTCGGTTTCCCCAATTATTTTGTATATTTTCGGCAACAAAAAAGAAAAAGTACAAAGTTTGTATCAAAATAAATTTAATTAATAGCTAAAACAATAAAAATAAAATCATAATATAAATTCAAACTCACTATTGTGTAATAACCAATGGTTGTGAAAGCGCCGTCGGTTTTGGAAACACTGATTTTTAGTTATCAATAAATTTAATTTTTTCCGTGAATTACATTTGCGATTTGTCAGTGAAACATCAATCATATTGGCGACTACTCAATATGAAGTATAGTGACAAGAACATATACCCTAAAAATAAGTTAAAACGCTGTAAAGTTTCAAGTTTTTTTATTAACATTATAAATAACAATTATTGGAAAAATTTATATTTTCACAAGAACAAGGAACAATTATTTTAGTGTTAGAATTTTAAGTTTTCAGTGATAAAACTAAATAACGTAAAAAACTACATGAAATGTGACTGGTTGGGCAATATTTTCGTGATCCGATCCTGATTATATCGGTGTATTTGAAGAACCGCACTTTACAAAAAGGTGATTTATTATTATTTTGCTTTTTATTTAAAAGAAAATGTATAATAAACAATGTACTTAACAGTTATTAATACCGCTCATATGCGATTGACCAACAATTTTTTTGTAAATATTACAGTCGTGGTACGTATCAATGCAACACATTTGAAGGGTCCACTGCAATAACGATGAATGTCCTTTGTGATTTGTTTTGAGACAATTGGGATTTAAGTTTATAATTGGAGTAATAAAAGTCAGAATTGAACTTAGAAATATTATTTTTATTTATGTTAAAGACAATGTATCCTATTAGTATTTCTTTAGATAATAATAATTTTTTAAGTATTATAAACCAATAAAAAAATATAAAACCTTATGTAAGTCTTGAAATGTCAGGACAAAAACGATGGATCCATGAAGTGAAGTCCATACTTAGCTCACAATCAATAACGACAGTTGTCCGAATACCTGGTTTATATTTTTATTATACTTATTTTTATTATATTTTATTATACTTCTGATTCTTTAACATTTGTGGCATGAGGAAGTTCGTCATAATACCGTTTCGTTTCAGGCCTACATAATTTTTTCAGGAACTGCAGGTCGTTATATTTTGCTTTTGATATAGGCAGCTTGTCTTTGTAAGCTAAATTAGGTATTTTAAAATCTCCCTTATCATTACCCGCCTTCATAGATTTAAAAGAAGCCGGTGTGTTAACCACACTTGATTCCCATGGACAATTATTAAAGTTTCAATGAAACACGAGCCGTGGATGTTCTTTGTGGATTCGGAATTCACGCACTGGTCTTATGGGGAAAGGACAGGTTTTTTTGTAAAACAGTTTTAGAAATTCAGTCCAGCCCTTGAATGCATCTTGTGAATACTCGATGACATCAAAAGGTTTCGGTTTCTGTCGAGCTTCACGTACGTGTTCGGCCCATTCTTCGGGGAGTTCAATCCTAGCTTTTTGATTTATGAAGGCCATGTTCCGGTCGCATTCCAAGTACGAGTGGCCTCTGATCGGGAATATAACTGTGACAGATTCTAAACTATCGCAAGAGTGCACTATGTAGTGTAGCATTCTGAAGATGGTGTAATTTTTGTTTTGACCACCACATGAGTCACAGAAAATTTTAAGAGTTTTGCCCTTTATATCCATTTTATTATATATGAAATGGAAGAGATGTGAGGCCACATCATCTGATCCTTTTTTTCCAATACTCTCATCGTACGTGAAAAAGTAAGATGAGGAATCAGCAAGCACATGAATATTAAACACATAATAACTAAGCTGCCTCTTATAATATACATCATTTGTAGTTATGTTTGGTGTCGGGAGATTTTTTGAGAAATCCATTGCTATAGCGATTGTTGTGGCATCTTGCCTAGCTCTCAAACGAACTTTGCGTTTATTATCATAAAAGACTTCTGCTCTCTTTTTATGTGCTAGGTTCTCAATTTCCAGCTTTCGAACTTGAGACAAAATCTGCGATTTTTCTTGACCATCAGGAAGGGAAGCAATTTTAATTTCAAGATGTTTTTCTCTGCTTGGAATTCGTCGCAAGTCGAACATGTATCCATTCTGGGAATGCAGCTGAAGCTACCGTCCGGAGGGGAAACGGTGGTAACGACTAGTCACACAAAATTTGAATGAACGCACGGTGTCTCCAAAAATTACTTTGAATATAAAATTTTCCTAGATAATACACACTTATGAAAATAATATCTAGTCAATAATAAAATAAATGACAAATAATTTTAAAAAAATTATGGTGATTGTTATAAACGAGAAACCGCCAATGTTCCAAAGGAAGCACCTATGCGGTATAAATGAGCTCAGAAATACATTATAATTGGCCTGTTCCCTAATCAAGTAACTTTTTTTCTATTCTTAGATATCTATTTAACAATAAAATAATAGTGAAATAATTTTAAAAAATGATGGTAATTGTTATAAAAGAGAAACCGCCAATGTTCCAAAGGAAGCACCTATGCGGTATAAATGAGCTCAGAAATACATTATAATTGGTGTGTACCCTAATCAAATAACTTTTTTCTATTCTTAGATGTTCATTTAACAATAAAAATACCTATATAAATATACTAATAAGAATACCTATGTATATACTAATAAGAATACCTATGTATATACTAATAAGAATACCTATGTATATACTAATAAGAATACCTATGTATATACTAATAAGAATACCTATGTATATACTAATAAGATTACCTATGTAAATTGAGAAATAAGAATTTTTACATACAGTATGTAAGGAATGTTTATGTTGAAAATATTTTTATTAGCGCACCGTGCGTTCATTAAATATTGTCTGATTTGTAGATACCGCCGTTTCCCTTCCGGACGGTAGCTTCAGCTGCATTTCTGGGATACCCAAATGACATGTTCAAATTTTTATTGAAAAAGTTACGATATGTCTCGTATGATATTTTGTTATTTGGATGATCTTCGTTACACATTTTGTGAATCTTAGACAAGTTCAACTCATCAGACAAATATATTTTTTGACTTTCGCGTAAATTGTAGTGGCCTTTTTTACCTTTGGCTGATTTCAGGGCATCAATCTGCTTGTACATCAAATCAGTAGTTTGTTCAGGAAGCTGTTTTTTAACATGTTTCCCCCGTTTACCTTCTTGAAGAACACCATGGTCAGTTAGTGATTTCTGAAGAAAATGAAGTCTTCTTCCAGTGATACCGTGTAAGGATAAAAAAGCTTTTCTACACACGGGTATCTCGTAAGTGTCATCGCCAATCATACGAACATTGTAAGAGAACTATTTATTGTGTAATTTCGCATTTTCTTCAGTTACTCGCGGACGACGACGTTGTACATTAAATACAGTTATAAGCCCACAAATAATTATCCTGATCATACCTGTTGGCAAAATTATTATTCTTCTCCTCTGGTCTGTATTTGTCACTTCAAAACATTTGAAACGATCACATTTGCAGTCATCGCCAATCTCATGTCCCTGGAGTCGAAGTTTCTTCAAAACATCACTCATTCTGCCTGTGCGTTTTCTTTTTTTCGTTTCGTTGCTTTCGGCCATAATTTTCAGAAATAAATGACTTAAATACGTTTAACACAACCGCGTGACACGATCAATACTGTCAATACTATCAAAACAAACGCCACGCCGCCGCCGCCGCCGCCGCCGGTTCGACTACAAGATGGCTGCCATTACGAGGCGATGGACATTTATCGTTATAGCCGTGAACACCTGTGACGCTGAGCGTTCTAGCCGTGGAGCCCAATATTAAAAATGTATTTATCGCGGAATTGTAAACGATATTGCTGTGTTTGTAAACGAGATTACTAACTGCATATGTCAAGTTACCGAATACCGTTACTAACTCAGATTTGAATAATTGTGGACATTCATCGTTATTGCAGTACTTCCTCCATTTTGCCTACATTAATTAAATCTAAGATCAACACCCAGCCTCAGCTGCTGGTTATAGAAACGTGAAATTTAGAAGATTCTAGGTACGAAAGCTTATTAAATAATAATTTATAATCCGGAAAGGGGGCAAAAATGGAGGTAGAAATTAAAAAAAATATTTTATATATATGACGGCAACTGTAAACTTAAGACTCTACGAAACTGGCAGTTAAATATTCTAACTATTGTCAACAAGTGTTCTTGTTCAAAATTAGTTTACTGTAAAATAAACATGTTTATTTTTGCTCAGAGGAGTTGTTAACTGCTACTCGGGCAAAACACTATAAATAGATGGCATCCGTTACACTCGGAAAATACCTCCCATATATGAAACAGGAGTTGTAGATGTTAGCTCTAGAGAAGTTGTACATGCTCTCACCTGAATATTTTTCTTAGGAAATGAAAATGGAGTGAATATTTCGGCAATAGAACCGCCGATAGCAAACACTGCACCACAAACTAAACAAAAAATACAGGCAAAACACTTTATATTGCACTCTATGTAAAACACAAAAATACCAACAATATGTAGCAACATATAATAAAATATCACGACACAATAACTCATCTACATTAATAAAGTCTCGCGCACAGATTATATACTAAAGTCTCGCGACAAAACAGCTAAACAATTGAATCTATTAAACGGGTGTTCTAAATTCAAAATAACAAAACATTTTTAAACTTTACAAACAATCGCCGAACAAATGCAACGTCAAACAAAAGGCGCGCATCTATTCTTTCTGTATTGCCATAGTAATTATACTTTTCTAGAATTATAATAGTTGTTAAAACTAACGTGCACTGCGTAAGAGAAATATTCCAAGTTTTTGTAAGAAATAATTTAAATTTAAAAAAATATTATTTACAATTTATTACAATAACTTTCTACCTCTAAAGAGATTTTGAAATAACTTTTCCCTTTGAGTACATATTAATTTTCTTAATTAACGATTTATAGAATTTTTTCATCAAATTTTTTTTTTAATAAATCCAATTAGAAGTCTTAGGCAAACGTAAATATTTTGCCTCTTAACAACTTCCATGTTTCACTTTTTCTTGAACTACAGTTTATCTTCTCCTGTAACATTTTATAAGTGTTTAATTTAAAAATATTAACGTAGAAATATTGATTTGTTACAGGGACACTTTATTAAAATTTCTTTTAATCTGACCTTGACAAAATCAATTATTTTGAAATTATTCATTAAATTCTCGAACATTAAATGATACTAATGCTTTTTACGAAAACAAACGCACTGGTTTTAATTTATGCGTTGGAAAAAAATATATGCCTTTCGAAAAGAATTTATGAAGTTAGAAGAATTCAGTAATTGATTGAAAATTTTGTAATAAGAAAATTATCAAAATTGAATTTAATATCAAAACCATTACTATCTTAAAACATATAAAAATTAAAAGGTTTGGAATTGATTTTTTAACTTCCAACAGAAATAAAAAATATATTGACTAGAAAAGATCGTTCATGAGCATTATATTCAACTAAAAATTTTTCTTCTACACTTTTATTATTTGACTTTCATTTTTACAGTATATTGTAACTATAACAGTTTTACAATTCTTTTAAATTATACCAGATATATTAAAAGAAATATTAAATTACTTTTGCAAGTCAAAATAGCCTTTGAATTTTTGATGTCACTTTGTTGTTTCTAACTTTCCCAAGTGCACTTTACTTGAAAAGAAAAAAAAAATACTTGTCAAAATATTTCAATGTTTTCAAACAGAAATTTTTAAGGATTGCCATAGAAACCGTCAAACAAAGTGGAGAGGTTTTTCGCAACTCTATTATTTCCTTATTTTTTTCGTGATATTTAGTCTTAATCTGTTGCAATAACTTATTTAGAATTGTGTTATTTTTATTTTTATTTAATTGTTTACTTTATCTGTATCCCGTTTATTGTTTTATCCAGTTCTCGGTAAGTTTGTTCTTTTGTTCATTTGTTTTATTATTTATTTTTGTGATTCAGGTTATTTTTTGGGAAAATGGACTTAGTTATTCCCCCGAAACCTCCAGACCCTTCTAAGCCTCCTATATGTTTCAATGAATTTGCTTCTCCTACATCGCCTGCCAGCTTTATTACAGTTTCGGATTCCCAACCGGAACTGAAACGAAAAAATAAAAATTGTAAAAGGCCCAACTGTAAAAAAAATAAGCTTAAGAATAATCCCTCTTTTCATCCTTCTGATTCTTCATGTACAGAAACAGAGGATACAATCCCACGTAAGACCCCTCGCACTCCTCTTTCAGAAGCAAGTTCAAAATCTCTTCCTCCAATCCCGACCTCTTCTCCTCCCTCTCTCCCTCCGAATTCTTTTGAGGGCCGTTTATACGTCCCTGGCGACGTTGGTCCATTTATCGTTCACGTTCAGAGAAAAGAACCCCAGCCTAATTCCGGATTTTCATTCCATGCTGTGAAATTTGGTTCCTCTTTAAAAAATTTTAATGTTGATGGAATTATACGAGATGGAGTGAAACAAATTGGCAGGAACAGGATTTCGGTGGAATTTTCATCTGCTGATTCCGCCAACCGATTCGTTAACCACTCTGCCTTCACAGGTCAAAACAAATTGTTTATCCCCTCCTTCAACGTCAGTCGTATGGGAATTGTTCGCAATGTTCCAGTCGATTGGTCTGACGAGGAGGTTTTACATAATATAGAAGTCCCTGAAGGGTGCGGTAAAGTTACTAAGGTCCGCCGCTTAAATTTTAAAAAGATAATTGATGGCCAGCCTAAATATTTTCCGTCTGAGACGATGGTCATTACCTTTGATGGCCAAGTTCGTCCCCAACGGATATATATGGCTTATTCATCGCTTCCAGTCTCAAAATACGAATTCCCTACAATACAGTGCTTCAAGTGTTGTAGGTTTGGACATGTTGCTGACAAATGCCGATCTTCTGAGCGTTGTTTCCGATGTGGTCAAGGTCACGTTGGGAGAAACTGCCCACTTCCTCTTGACAAAGCAAAATGTATCTTTTGCAGTGGAAATCATGATTCCACTGATAGAAATTGTCCAGAATTCGAAAGACAAAGAAAAATCAAATTCGAAATGTCTGAAAGAGATATTTCCTATGCGGAAGCGTCCAAATTGGTCCCTTCTGCTAAAAAATCATACGCCTCAGTTGCAGCTCACCCCCCTCTAACTCTTCCTTCTCCAATTTCTTCCCAAAGTTTGCTTTCTCCGTCTCGTCCTACCAACTCATCCCACAAAAAAATTATTTCTCTGAAACCCCGATCCCACTCTTCGACTAGTTCCAACCAGGGCTATGACCGCTCTGCTCTAGAACAAGCCTGGGCAGACTTCCGTATTCCTCAACCTGAAAATGGTTGCGGTTTAAATCAACAACCTTCAACTAATTCTTTTACGAGTATTATTCAATTTCTTTTGACCACCTTGGTCAAAATTCTGAGTTCCCCCAATCAAATACCGTCCAACGTTGCCTCATCTATTCTCACTTCCCTTCAATCCCTCCTTTCCAATGGCTTCGCCAATAGTGGCGAGGGTCTTGCAATGGAATAGTCGCAGTATAATTTCCAACAAAGCAGATCTTCGTCACCTCCTTGTCAAGTATTCTCCATCCGTGGCTGCCATCTCGGAGACTTGGCTGAAGCCGGGATTCCCTTTTAAGATCCCAGGCTATGTCTGTCTCCGGGATGATAGAGCGGATGGTAAGGGCGGATCCGCCCTATTACTTGACAAATCTCTTCCCTTCTCCCAGATTTCTCTTGGCTCCCGCAGTTGTCACTTCAATATTGTTGCTGCGAGAGTTAAAGATATCACTATCCTCTCCATATATGTCCCCCTTCCAACATGTTCCGTAGCATTAGAACTACGGGATATTTTATCTTCAATTCCTGGCCCGTATATTATTCTGGGAGATTTTAATGCTCATCACCCGTCTTGGGGTTCCACCCGAAGCAACCCTCTTGGAGTCTCCTTGGTGGAACTCCAGGACGATTTTGGCCTGTGTTTACTGAATGATGGTTCTCCAACACGAGTTCCTGTCCCATTTCAGAACCCGAGCTCAGTAGATATCTCTCTTTGCTCCTCATCCTTGGCATCCTTGGTTTCCTGGAATATTCTTTCTGAGTCTTTTGGAAGCGACCATTTCCCCATTTTGATTTCTTTCCCTCACGTAAATTTACATATTGAAAAAACTCCCCCTCTTCAAAAATACAACCTACATAGGGCAGATTGGGTGGGATTCCGTACCTTTCTCAGTGTCGAAGTGGATTCCCTCCCTCCAGTGGACTTGGATAACATTGACACTTGCTATGACCAATTTGTAAAGGCTATAGACCTATCCGCTCGGAAATTTATCCCACTTAAAAGATCTAACCATCACTTAAGATCGTCTCCCCCCTGGTGGGATGGAGACTGTTCCGCAGCGGTTAAAACCCGTAAAGAGGCTGAAGCGATATATAAATCTAATATGTCGGAAGCAAACTTCCTCTTGTTTCGAAAGACCCAAGCTCAGACTAAACGAATTCTCCTTAAAAAAAAGAGGGAAGGCTGGAAGAAATTCTGTCAATCGCTCTCTCCTTTTACTCCCTCCCGTGTCGTCTGGTCTAATGTAAAACGCTTTCGGTCTATTTTTCAGCCTGATCTTCCCAAATCTGTTCACGGGAATTGGATTGATCAATTTTTAAATAAACTTGCTCCCCCATCCGTCCCAAATTTAGATGAATTACCTTTCAGGTATAACTTTACTAGCGCCAATCATTTTTTAGAAGAAGATTTCTCCATTAACGAATTGGATTTCTCCTTACACCATCTTAAGGATTCTTCCCCTGGTATTGACGGAATGTCATATTCAATGGTGAAAAATACTTTACCATCTACCCGTTGGTATCTTCTATCCCTCATTAACTGTATGTTCAAATCAGGTTCTATTCCAAAGCCTTGGAAAACTCAAATAATAATTCCCATCCCTAAACCTCATAAAGATCCCAATGTAGGTTCATCCTACAGACCCATAGCTCTTTCTCCTGTTCTAGCGAAGATTACGGAACATTTAATTAAGAATCGTTTGGAATGGTTTACTGAACACCATTCTATTTTTCCAAGGAACCAATTTGGCTTCAGAAGAGCTAAAAGTACGTTGGACAATCTCAGCGTCCTAACCACTGACATTAGACTTGCTTTCTCTCGACAAGAATTTCTCGTTGCTGCTTTTTTAGATCTTTCTTCAGCCTATGATAATGTAATCCTTCCAGTCCTCCAAAAAATTCTTCATAATCTTGGGATTCCGATTAAGATTATAAATTTTCTTCTCAATTTTCTTTTAGAAAGATCTATTATTCTTAGATCCCCTGGATCCCCCCCCTTTTCAAGAACTATATGGAAGGGTCTTCCCCAAGGTTCTGTTTTAAGTCCATTACTTTTCAATATTTACTCTTATATGATTCACTCAACAGTTAATCCTTTCTGTCGTGTTTTGCAATACGCTGATGACCTGCTTTTATATTATTCTGATAAATCAATAATTGTTGCCGAAAATGCTTTGAACTCTGCCCTTGTTAACCTAAATAAATGGGTTACCTCTCATGGTATGGATTTATCCCCTTCCAAAAGCGCTGTCGTGGTCTTCTCGAGAAGGAGAATTACTCCTCCGTTATCTATTTCTTATAATTCCTCTTTGATCCCTGTTCTTTCCAATACCAAATTCTTAGGTATGTTCCTAGACTCAAAATTATCCTGGAACATTCACATCGAATATGTCATCTCCCAATGCCAGACTAATTTGAATATCCTCCGCGCTCTTTCGGGAGTGTGGTGGGGCTCTCACCCTTCCACATTAAAGTTAATATATAACGCTCTAGTCCGTAGTCATCTAGAATATGGTTCATTTCTACTTGATCCTATTTCCAAATCCAATGCCACTAAATTGACCCGCATTCAGTCTCAAGCTCTGAGGATCATAGCAGGTGCTATGAAATCCAGTCCCATAAATGCCCTACAAGTAGAATGTGTTGATCCTCCTTTAAGTCTCCGGCGACAATACCTAGCTGATCGTTATTTACTAAAGACAGCTAGGTTTTCTACTCACCCTATTTTTCCTAAACTCACCCTCCTCTCTAGGTTTATTGAACATACTCCTTTTTGGCGTTCTAAGTCCCGACCTCTTCTTATCGTTAGCTTCCAAAGATTCAAATCCCTTACTAACCCCGTTTATCAAAATTCTTCTCTCCCTCTCTATAGCTTCCCATTTGACTCGGTATTTCACAGGCCAAATATAAATTTGTGTTTTGGAGTTGATAAGGAGTCCAAAAATGCTAATTTGCTGTTCAATTCTATCTTGAATTCGTTTTGGATGGATTGGACGCGAATATATACAGATGCATCAAAAACCGGTAGAGATGGCTATGTCGGAGCGTCATTTTACTCTCCATCCACCGCTCATTCAGCTTACTTTCGCCTTCCTAAGGAATGTTCGGTATTCTCCGGGGAATGCCGTGCTATTGTGGAGGCCTTGAATTATGCTCTACACAAAAAGATTCGCAGGCTCCTTATCTTCTCTGACTCCTTAAGTTGTTTACAGTCCCTTCTTGCTAATCCATTTTCTTCAAACTGTAGTTTCCTGATTCTTCGGATCAAGCAACTTGCGCTTGATTTGGAGAGATCGGGATCCGATGTCGTTCTTGCATGGATCCCTAGTGATTGTGGCATAGTAGGTAATGAAATAGTCGACGCAAAAGCTCGGTTTGCCGCAGTGAACGGGGATCCATGTTTCACTACTAATTTCATTGAGGATCTTCTTCCCATAACTCGTTTCTGGATGGCGTCTGACTGGCAGAGGGCGTGGGAAAGATCATCCCAGATTACAGGTGCGAGATATTTCCAGATCCAACCTTTTATTCCTTTAAAACCTTGGTTCTCAACATTTACTTTCTCTCGAAAGGAATCCTCTGTGGTATCTCGCATGCGTTTGGGTCACTGTTCTGTTCCTACTCATTTGGCTAGACTGCGGGTCAGAGAGTCTCCAATTTGCGATTGCGGGTTTGGAGAGGGAGATTTAAATCATCTCATTTTTTCATGTCCATTAAATAATAGATTTCCTTCGTTTGTTTCCAAATTATTAAAATATAAAATTCAATTGCCCATCAACATAAGATCACTTTTATTTATTGCCAACAAACCCATTTTAGGATTAATCATTCAGTTCATAAGAAAGAACGACATCAAAATATAGAAATTTTTATACTTATGTTCATGTTTATTTTTTTAAGTTTGTATATACTTATTTTGTACTTTCTGTATATTATAATGTCGTTTTCTTCTTTTAGTTTAATTGTAGCCAACTTCTTATTTAGTTTTTGTTTTATTGTATAGTTTATTCTTTTGTTATCAAGCAACAATGACAAATATCCGAAATTTGATTTAATCAGTGTTGCCATAGCCTTTTTTCCACACTTGACATTGGCAAAGGTTCTCTATGGAGAGAACGAACGCTATATAATCAAAGATAAAGATAAAGAAATTTTTAAAATGTGGACGGTATATTTATTTTATTATGTGTATTATGTGCTATTTTCTTATATTGCCTTGGAAAAATGAATAAAATTAAAATAGTAATTATCTATTACGTTAAATAATTGGTTGGTACGGTGAGATATGTTCAGTTGAACAATTAATAGTTCGGAAAATTTGTATTGAGTTTCAATTAAAACTAGTTTCGTTACTAAAAGAAAATAAATGGGTAATGGCGCTTGAGGAAAACCTAACAAACATTTCATTGTACGGTACCTGCAATCACCTAATGACAAACTGTTTATTCAACTTCGCTTGCAACAGTGAATGGTTTTTGTACAATTTTGTAATACGGGAAAATTTTCGTTTTTTTTATGATGAAAAAGTCAATACAAAAATGTTTCATTAGAATAATATATTATTGTTTGTATTGAAAAGAATAAAGTCAAAAGGTAATTTTTACTCAGTACGTTCACCTAATTAACTATTACGTTATCACTGTAATGTGTGCCTGTAATAGATTAGTTACTGACTATTAACAATGAAATTTAATTTTTATTGAATTTGTGAAATAATTATTCACTGCATCCATTTTTTATTTCTCTGTAAGAATTAAATTTTGTATATTATTTTTAACATTATCCTTAAATTTAACACATTTTTATATTTTTTATACAAACCATGATGTATTATACATGTGAGTATCAATATATTTATCTAATTTTATTTAATAAATATACAAACTTATTTACCAAAACAAGCTGTTTTGTTTTATTCTAATGAAAATTTAAAGAAATATAACTTTAATATTTTCAAGGACTACATCCTACCTAATTAAATTTGACACAATTTTGTATATTTCATTTCTTCATATTTAATGTAATTACAAAGTTAATAAGGTAAAGTAAAATTCCAAATTCAGACCGTTAAAGGTCTATCGTTTTATATTAAGTTGTACTAGACCTCTGGTAGATGAAATAATAAATCGTGAAGTGTTACTCGTAAACATTAATTCTCATATAACTGAATTTAGCAAGGAATATTTTTTTATACTTAGAATTCAATTAAATGAATAACAATACCTGCTCTTTCATTGTTGCGACCACTGATGTACCTGTTAATGACCTATTTGAATTTCAATTAAAAGTTATACTTTGTGTATTTTATAATAAAGTCCATAATCCATTGACACATCTGTGCAAGATGGAAAGTAATGTAAGCAATTATTTAATAAATTAACAATTCAGACAGTTTTCTTCGCTGGATGTATTCAGATCTAGATGCAATAATTATCTTTATTGTTCAATTCTCTTAAGTTACTAATTTCTGGAATTTTTAGTAAAGTATTCTAGATTCCTCGGCCATTCGTTAATGTTGGAGTATTAATCTTACATATAACATCTTCAAATACTACAAGTAGCACACGTTGTCACAGTATGGCCACTGTTATTGTTTTCACTTTTTCAGTATCGTTGTTTAATTTTAATTTTTTTTTCCTGGGAAGACCTCTATTTCGTAATGAACTATGCTATATTCACTCTGCACACAACTGACAAGATTCTGTTCACTTTCATGTTTTTGTTCATAATGTGAGTATCGTTTTCTCGATTTTCTGATTTAATTTGAATAATTGTATGTACTTCATATTCATTAGTTTTGTCTTGGACACTTTTTGTTTTCGTCCCTCTTTTTCATGCATCCAATTTTTTTCTTCCGGTTGCAACCGAAGAACTTCTTTTTTGGCACCAAATGTGTATCAGTTCCTTATACTTTCTTCAGACCCAGCAAGAGCATTTTTGATAGGAGTGGGATATTCTGATTTTTATTCTCATTTTTGCTTTTAAATGGTGTTTGTTTGACTGGATTTTTAGAAGGCGGTGCGCTTGATAATGTTATTATGTTATAGAGCACAATTTTTCCTTCAATTTTGTCATTATTCAAAAATTTTCATGAATGGTGATATTTTCGGAGATGTGTTTCAAATTCAATATTTCATCGTTGTTTTGTAATGTAATAATATGATCATGTTGGTCAAGTTTTCCCCAAGATTTAAAAGGTCTATTGAGTTCTAATTTACCTTTTTCTTTTTTTTCTAGTATTGGCATTATTTTCCTTCAGTTTCTATTACAGCTGGTATGCTTTCATGTAAAGCGGTGTTGATTTCTTTGACTAATCTAGAATAATCTATGTTATTTTCATCAAAAGGTAGTAGACTGCAATCACGAAACGAGTTATACCCAATTCCTGGAGTCACAGCTGCAGTATTTGATTGTTCAAGAATGTCTTCTAAATCTTCACAATTCGACTTTTGTCCACAGTTCCTTATTCGATAGTCATGAACATATTATTCACCAAATATTTTTAATGGATGAAACACACCAATGTCAAGAGGTTGCAGCCGATGAATAGCATTAGGATAGAAAGCAGTTAACATTATACCTTTTTCTTTACAAAATTCTGTTTTATGTAAATTTATGTGCGAAGAATGACCGTTGTCAATGAAAAATGTTACTGAAAGGAGAATTTTAATTTTTTCCAACCAGAGGTAAAATGTTTGTTACATATTCGTAGAAAGCTGCACTTAGTTCATCATCTGACTTTCCTGTTACGCAATCCTTAAGGTAATCAATATGAATGGAGGAAGGTATTCTTCTTTTGTAAGGATACAAAACCTGTAGTAGGAGGCATTCTTCCATGAAAGCTGACTGTAATCAATACAGTTAAATATTCTTTTCCATCGTTACAAGTTCTACAATCCACTTGATTGATTATTTTCTTGTTAACAAAAACTATTCTTAGGACAAGTAAAAGCCACTCTTGGCTCTATTAAAAATTCTTCCCGGATTAGGCACTAAATCTAATAAGTTGTTCTCTGTTAAGTAAGAACAAACACGGCACAAACAATTTTGAATTTTTTTTGAGTTACAGCGGCTCAAGTGCCCCACCCTTAGTATATTTATTATTTAGTCTGTCAATAAGTGTGCTTATTGTAAGCTTTTGGAGCTTTTCTCGTAGACTTTAATTCAGTTTTAACAGCTTCATTTAAATATTATATTGAATAATTTAATCTCTTTTGTTGATCCATTACTAGATAACATGAAATGAGAAATAAGGCTTATAAATACGTATTCAAGGTAATGTGAAAATAAGTTAATTTAAAAGAACTAGCACTCGGTCGGAATTAACAAAATTTGTAGAATTGTTGGACCTAATACTAATACCGACCACTTTTAAATTGTTTGTATAGCTGTACTTTTATTGAAAGAAATTCGCTTTGAAATAAATCTATTATGTATACCATTTACTAAATACTGCATAATAACCACAGAACTGTGGTTTCCCGTGTAAAATATTGTTTAAATAGTAAATTTTAGTTAAAGGAAATTAAAGCTTCTCAAATAATCAGCTAACTTAGGGAGACAGGTTAATATCAGATTTTTTTTTCAATAAATATGTATGTATGAATTACCCATAAAATGACCACCGGTTTTTTTTTGAACTTTACTAATTTCGAATAATTCTTGTTCCCAACCACAAATTCATGTTTTAAACTTCGTTTTAATAATAAATTTGTAAAACAAACACAATACTTACCGTAAACAGTTCATATTTTCGAAATGTACTCTATTTATGCAAAACAGTATTCTGGCAGATCAAAATAGACGTGTAGTGTAATCATTCTATGGTGAATGGCAAATCGACACTAAACAAAAGACGAAAAATGTAACGTACGTCTCTATGGCACTAGAATAGGTATAAGACCTCCTACATTTTCTGGCCTTAAAATTTTAAAATTCGTCCACATGACTAAAAAGGTGATACGAAACTCAAATAATCAGATTAAGGTAGGCGGTTGTAATTGGATGGTTTTACGTTAATAGCTTTGAAAATGAAATGAAGTACTCTAAAATTTAATCAATACATTTAATGCCATTTTGTCTGCATTGTTATTAGATGCGTAAATATTTCTAACTACTGTTACATCCATCTATAATCAGGTGGTTCACGCTTCTACTATGAAGACTTGGCCTTCTATATTACTAAATATTTGTAAAGGTTTAGTCTGCAATATAGCGAAAACTGCATCAAAATATGCTAAGTTTTCTGGAAAACTTCAATATTACTAAAAAAATTACAGAGCTATTCTTATATAGATTTTTCCAAAATCAGACGCACGCACGTAATTCCAAAATCCACGCACACACACGCGCACGCACACACGCACACAATCACACACACACACACACACATGGTATGCTTTTGCGGAATAGCATGCATACATATATTACGGCTTTTGGAATTGTTGCAAGACACCCAATATGTCCAGTAAACCACGATCTCAGGAAAGTTTCTCATCTGTCTATCAAACATTTGTTCTGTTACTGCACCATCATTAACAGAACAAATGTTTGATGTGTTGTTGCTCATCACAGCAAAAAGGAATTTCGAAATACTTCTGACCATGTAAAAAAAAAACCGAGTCTAAATTAATATGGACAAATTTTAACGAGATATAATACAGGGATGATGTAGCTACCAGTTCGTCATCTCAATATATGTTACTGATTGTACAAATATACAAATCTCAAGACTGTGGTGTGATCACTGGTTCCGGTCTTTTACAGCGCAGCATACTGCGGGGTCCTAGGTTCGATTTCTGGCTGCTAGTTGAGCGGGGCTGAAGTGGTTTTCGTAATTACTTAGTTAAATGCCACAGACCAGTGATGGGCAGAAGCGTCACTGGTGGGAGACTATATACTGCTGAAGCTACAACACATCTGCACAGTGCAGCGGTTCTGGGTATTACCGCCGCACTGTGCAGATGATATGATAAATGCATGCTGGGTATTGATCGAACGAATTAGGGGAGAAGTTTAACAGTGGACTGAAACAGGCTGTTGATTGATGACATAAACCTCAGTCCATGGAAACTTTGCTATATTATATATTTTATTTTTGTAAATTTTTATTTAAAGTCAAGATTAGTTTGTACTTATTATTTTTTTCATCTTCATAATTAAAATTTTAACTGTTTATTTTTATCTTCATTGTATCAATTATTATTTGAAGGAAATCCATTACTAAATTCAGTATGGCTCTTAATTAAATGTATTTGTGTAACTTAAATTAGTTAATATTATATCTTGTTTAATTCAATTAAATTAGTTTCTATTGTATCCTTGCAATTATTTTCTTCATTTTATTTATACTATTTTCAGGTGAGAATGTTAGACTACAAGTCTAGATGCTGTCAACAATTAAAGGATGTTAGAAAAGGTTATGGACAGAATACTTGTTCATACAATAGGATGAATTTTAATAAAACAATTGAAATTACCTTTGTCCAACCAAATGTTTTCTTAAACACTTAAATATTTTCATGACATTTTTTTAATTAGGCACCTTGGATTAATTACAACTTTTTATTACAAGAGTTCATCTCTGACTTAAACTATTGCAATAGAACCTTCATTCTGCTCTGGTTGGAAGCCTAGCTTTATTTTAATAATTTTGCGCAAGTAATTGATTATACAAATGCTGTACAAACCTCAGTCCATGGAAACCTTGTAATGTTATATTTTATTTTTGTGATTTTATATTTCCATTCACCATCGATGGGGAATTTGTGGCAACTTTAAGGAACACAACTACCATGAAAGGCGATAGATGATCATATCTTCTTTTAAATCAACTTATGAAGCATTAAATATATTACCGACGACACAAGCGCAATTCAAGATGTTATGCGAGAGCTACAAGAAGAAGTACAAGTTGGGTTCCACTGAGAATCAGGTACGTGGGACTAGCGAGTGGAAGTGAGAGAGAAAAGGGGCTCGATTGGAGGGAGTTAGATGATTTAAATTGAATTTATATCTAATTTGCTGGTAAATGTGTAATCAAAAGGCAGAGTGTAATTAAGTGGCCGTTTACACATATTCGTCAACCAGTTGTTTGGATCGGTTACCGCATGTGGTCATCGACCAATGTAAATAGCCCTCGGTCGATCTAGTCATGGCAGTCAGACGAAACACTTGTACAGTCAGCCGATGTCTTTGTTTACTTGTTAGTCTCAAAGAAAGCACACACTGTAACAGGTTTACCTGCTATTTAGTTAAATTAGCTGTGCACAATGGGTGAATAGAAAATAATATTTCTCATGATGTGAAACAACTGGAATCTAAATCAGGATCAAGAAAAGCTCTGAGCATGAAGTCATTGTTTCTGCTTTCCAAAAATAGCAATATTTACTGTTGGAAATCAATCTCCAACATAAAAAAGAAGATGAATATGACGCGTTTGCTAAATATATTGCTATGTCGTTACACAACATGTCCAGTTGATCATGAAATGCAGTCGGTCGCCTACTTCAGCTGCCTACTATGGTCAATGACTAGAGTAAACAAAGGTGCTTGTTTTTTAATCGTTCACCGGAGTGTAAATAAACCCTTAAGAGATAAATAATTAAGAGTCAAAGGGACATTAACAGATAAGAATAAAAAGTTTGCTATAGTTGGGGAAATTTCATGAGTGCAGCAGAGTAGTAGATAAAATGTGTAGGATTTACTGTTTCATAATCAAAATAATGTTCACGTTTGTTTATAGTGGCATCTTATGTTCGTCGCTTTGAATTGTCTTACTTTGCGGACCGAACTGAGATAGCTCACGAAATACTTCCAATAATTTTTGGTTATCATAGTGATTTTTCATTTATGTTTACGGTTAATTTTTGTTTACACTTTTTTATGGTAATAATGAAAATTGCATTTTGTAAAGAATTTTCATTCATAAGCTCTTTTAGAAACGGGGAAATTTTCTTTTTAATTTACTCATAAAAAGTTATCACTCATAGCTACATGACTATAGTAGAAATACTTCGATTATTTCATAACTACACTTGTTCTATACTATGTAATCTATATATGAAAACATTTCATTGAAATCGAATAATAATTGTTGGAGCTTTGCATTATATTATCGGAAACGGTGGAATGGCTGGTGTCGCGTTTCGAACCCAGGCACCCCTGGTATTAATACCGTTTTCATAGCTTTAATCTAGTTAGAACAACTTCGAGCAAATTTTAAGACCGACGTTAGGCTTTTCAGACTTCTAGACAATTTCTGGTGGAAAGTGAGGATCTGTAATTTAATTAATTAGAAATGACTCCTTTATATAAAATGTGATGTTTGGAACAGGAATGATGAAGGTTGGGAACCGAAAAGTGGCTAAAACGGATGTAAAGCGGTATGTAAACCATGTCTGCTTTTGATGTTGCGCATGTTTATTTCAGGAAGGTGGCAGCTCGTTCAACAGAATGGTCTGGCCGACGGTACTTCTTTAGACACTAAAGGTAAAGTTTTTAATTATTTCACCCATTTTCTGAACAAATAGCGGTAGGAAAAGTAGGTAAGTCTACCAGTAGGAGAAAAAGGATATATTCCTTAATGAAATGAATGCCTGTTGAAAATCTCCAATGACATATTAATACACACGCAGGTAAAAGGTTACCAGTTTCATGATGATAGTTTCTATACCTGGAAGTTTTTCTGCAAGAAAATAAAAACAGATTCTTAAACTCCATAGAAAGGGAGTTTGGGTGCAGCTGAATTTACATATTGCTTTGACCAAATTGTGATATTTTGTTTAGAAAAAAGTTTTTTCTCTTTTAAAAAATCCTCATTTCATGCAAAGTTGTGATTCACTAATTATTTACTAGAATATTTATTTCAAGTCTGATCAGGATGGAACTGTAGGTAATAGATGAGGTCGTATAATTTCACTCCTGTACATGTTGAAGCCTCAAATTAATATTTTTAAATTTTTTTTTCATTGTTGTGGCCTCTGAATGGTGATAAATTTTTTCCACAAAAGGTGGCTTCATTCAAATTGTGCAATTAAAGTCACTGTTTTGTATTTAAAATTGTCAGGTACGCAGCACATAATTAATTTCTAATTTGGCACAGCATTGAAATATATTAACTTGCACGTATATCTCAATAGCCAACACTTAAACATATTGTATACATAACATTTAAAGGTATGGTTATATATAACACTTAAATGTATTATTATATATCACACTTAAATGTATTGTACATATATATAACAGTTAAACGTATTGAATATATAACACTTAAATGTATTGTTATATAGAATAAAGTGGAAATTTTGGAGTGACAAGTTAAATACTCAAGAATATTTTGTTTAATTACCATTTGCAGTGTCGGGTATTGTTTGAAAGAGCTAGTAATGAGGATCTCAAGAACACTTTTCATAATTTCAGATAGTGATCTGCTGAGGTATATTGAATAATGTGCAAAAAAATATGAACTCGCCCTTTATTTCTGAAACTACTTCATCTAAAATTATGAAAGAAATAGGGTTTCCAGAAGCCCACACAAAGGTTGTTGGTAAAATATAGCAATTATCCTAGATCTTATAATTCATTAAATATGCGCCATGTTTTTACACCCGTTAAAGATATATTATGCGGATATTTACTCTGTGGAAAATTAATATTTGTAAATAGGTTAACAGACACCGTGTATTATAAATGTACGTCTAAGTAAGCTTACAAATCAGTCCCTACGTATTATAAAAGAAAATATCTGCCAGTCTGTATGACCCCTATTAATTGTTTACTTTCTAATTATTTAAAAACAAATAGCCACAAAACATTTTCTTCCACCTTTCCATTAAAATGACTCACCCATAGACAAGGTAAATTATTGAAAGTGTTAAAGGAACACTGGTCGGGCAAACAGGTGAGGGGGCTGTAACCACAAAACATTTCAATTTGAAGTGTCCAGGTTCGACGCGTCATGGGCTGTCGCCATGGGTGTGTTTTTATCTTATCCCCCAAAAACTTAATTTCTCAGTAAATTTTGATATTTTCGTTTGAAAATATATCTATTAACTGATTTTAAAATGATCTTTTGTTTGTTGAAGTTTCAATGTAACTGTATGTTATACTTACTATGTGGCTGTAAGTTTCAATGTAGGCTGTACATTAAATTATAGGTTAAATCTGTACTTCGTGGCAGGTATCTTTCTGACATAACGCATTGTGATGTGTACGTTACGAAGTAAAGGTTACTATTTTTCGAAACGTTTGCCCTTCATTTACTTTTTGATATTTCAGAAATGAAGGTTTTCCTTTTCAAATTTTTCACCCATCAGTATATATTTACAGCAGCCTAAAAGTGAAGTTTTACGCTCATATAAAATGAAGTCCGTGTTTTGATTTTTTGAACAAACTTGTGTTGTGTCGATATAAATCCATCCATCTATCATCCGTTGTCAATATTTTATGTATGATGGTTATTCTAAATAACCATCATACATAAAATAGTCATGAGTGAATTTCTCACACAGCTAGTTTCATTAAAGACTCCCGTTCGAACAATCTGTCATTCGAAAAGTGTCACTTAGCTGCCTGTTTAGTAGCTCTAACTAAACACTGACACTATATTGTTCTTGGAAATTGGGGTTGCAATATAATAATTTGTTTGCAATATAATAGAAAACATTTGCATTTTCCTCTTGGCTTCCCAACATTTTCTAAGAAAATCACATTCTTCTGTCGTAAACCAGTGATGTTCTTTTTCCCAGAGTATGCGAGCTGTCTCAGATGCTGGAACTCCGGTCCGATGTTCTGATACTGTTACACTTGTTGACGTGTCTGTTTCACTACGAACTCTTCAGATTATACGGTGGTCAGTGAATTGCTCGAATTAAGACCCACCTATACTCTCTATATATGCTCTGTAGTGTGTCGCTGCTTCTGAGTTGTCACATCTTGTGTATCCATAACGGTAATGTATTTATACATAGTCCCTTGGTAAAAAGAAGTGATGACTGCTCACTTCGGAAAATAAATTAAGATATTCTATTCAAAGTAAAAATATAAAAACGGTAAACAGTTTAATAATAAGTTAATATTACCAATACATTCAATTTATGTAAAAACACTCATTCAGATAGTTACACACTCTAATGTCCGGGGAAAAATTGAAAACTCATTCAATAAAATAAACCATAAAACAAGTACAGCGTCATAGTAAGCACAAAAGTAGGCAGACAAGTGAATAACCACTGCCGCTAGTTTGACCGATACAAGCAGTAATACTGTAAAACTTAGTTATTATTATGTTATATTATTACTCTTTATTATGAATAAGACTCATATTTTATTATATTCTTTCTCAATTTTTAAATCTTTAATTATTCATAAAAGTACCCCAACCCCATTTCCCTCCTCCATTCAAATATAATACAATTACCTTTATTTTATATTTTACCATTTACGAAGTCATACTATATATGATTGTTGAACCGCAGAGAATACTTGAACTGAATTGAACTGACTCAAACTGTCGTACCATCTCTCGTACCTCATCTGATTACTTTGTGCGCCCCTGATCGACTCGTGTCGACTCCCGATCATTACAATGTCTACATTATAAATATCTTAACATTTAATTTGTGAACTCGATTAAAAGAAAGTCTTTAACGCTCGATACTAATGATATAAGGAAGTAAAATAAAGACATTTAGGTGAATCCGTTAGGAGTTGCGACCCACAAAGTATTTATGTTGAAAATAACAAAAACATTGTTTGTAAATCAAAAACATACAATGGTAGCAACAATTGCTAGTCACCGTCGTGAAATAAATGCTGCTTATTATCTGCTTCTACTTTTACAAGTACACAAATATACTGACCTTTTCGAGGGTAAATGTGTTTATTGTCAACTGCCCTTGAAAGAGTGTGTACTCAGTGCACAACACATCAGAAGTAAACCTTATAAAGTAATTATTATACTTTGCTTCGTTAAATATAATAAAAAATATAAGATACAATAAAATAATTCGCTCCACCATCTTTACAATCGTTTAGTTAATTTATTAACAAAAATAACTATAATATAGGAACAACAGAATATAATTTGATAAATTGTGGGCAACCACCTTAAATATAACTTCCATTGTTCATTAATTGTACGTATTCATATTGTTTTTGATTGATATGTCAGTTTGAGTGTGTTTACGCACAACAGATAACACCCCAATTTTGTTATATTTATCATCAATATGTGAAATGGCAACTGACGGAATCATTATTCCATCTATATTTAGAGGAATAGAGATGTCAACCAACTGGTAGGCTTCAATGTAATAAGCATATTGCAGGTATACACTATTAAATAAATGATTTAAATATTTGTTTAATTTATTCCATATTTTATCTACTTTATTAAATTATTATCTTGGTTTTATAATATCTCCTAAAATTAGAAATGAAAAGACAAAAATCTATTTAACACAACACATTTATTATTAAGTAAATTTATTAGTATTTTATTTAGTATTTTAATTGTTACAATGAAATTAAGTTGGAATTAAGATTTAGCTTGCACAAACGGAGAAAATTAGGCAACTAAAGATGGTTTTACAGTTTTTATGTGAGAAACCCGCACATCGAAAAATAGGTCTGAATTTTAAAAATTAATTTCTCTGACTCTCTGAATGTTATATTAAATAAATATTACCAAGGTTCATTATGAAATACTGTCTACTGATTAGAAGCGGAGAAAAATATACTATTTAGATGCTTAGTCGATGCGTCCAAAGAGTATATTTTAGAAATATTAGTTTCCAATGGCCCGATTAAATGAGAGTTTTGCTGTGATTTTTTGGATGTACAGCAATTTTTTTATTTCGGTATGCAGGAAGATTGGTTGTAGGGGTAACAAGGAGTTTTTAAAGTGCCAACCCCAACCGATCATTTTACAAATTTTTGTCAGACACACGTAACCGAGATATGCGTATAATTGCGTATACAATGTCAAATTGGAGACGCAATTAATGACAATTCCATATAATCTATACTAATTGAAGAGTATGCACAAGTATAGATTACATAATGTAATCTATACTTGTGCATACTCTTCAATTTCGGAAGGCAGTATCGACAATGTTCAAATACTTGTGAAGTTATGACTTACACAAACAAATAAAGACGAGTCGCTTACACTTAAACTGATATTCAAGTCACGTATAAACAGGCTGTTATTTAATTTGTATTCATTACAAAATAAGGTTATTATAATCAATAACGTTCTCGTAAC
The DNA here is from genome assembly GCA_039881145.1 of Druceiella hillmani. NCBI lineage: Eukaryota > Metazoa > Arthropoda > Insecta > Lepidoptera > Hepialidae > Druceiella > Druceiella hillmani. The sequence continues at coordinate 21,066,559 of JAYKKI010000024.1, forward strand.
TTATTCCATTCCAGAGTCTCCCTATTCCAACGTTAATGTAAATGTTGGGTATTCTCCAGTAGGTATTCTCCATGCAAGCATCCAGTAGCAACATGGTGAACATCTTATATGGCTTTGAATATTGTGCGATATGATAATTATTTCACAGAAATAGAAATGTATTTTTCTGGAATTTCAATATTTTTCCCAAGTTTTATTTTCACGAAACTTCTCTTTATGATGATGAAATTTTTAAATGTAATTACAACTTAAAAAATGTTGCAAATAAATAATATTTTGTTATTAAAAAACAGTATTCCCTGTAGTAATTGCCCAAAATAAAAAAAAAATTATTTTTTATTTTATTTTTATATTTTCAAGAGGAAACAGAAAGAAATTCTCACCGTACCAATTATCCAACAGCCGTCTGTATAAAGATTTCATTAAAAGAAATTCCTCAATGTTGGGAAGTTATTTTAGGAAATATATTTTCTTTGTGGACTTTCAGTTTAAACCTATTTCCATATAACAATTTAACAAATTTGCATGAATTTTAATAACACCATTTTATTAATCAAAACTTAAAATTCCTCGAAGCGTTACAATATATAGATAAACATTATTTCAATATTGAGCAGGTAGTAATGGCAACACTGAGCAATAATATAACACAATAAATATAATTTTATCATCATGTATAACAATTATATTGGATTTCAAATAACTTTCCGTGTCCGTATTACACCGTATTGGGCTTCATTGCTGCACAGCTATATTTACAAAGAAAGGAAGTAACCAATTACAGGGAGAATTTTAAATTATGAATTACATTTACTTCTAAATCATTTTATACCACACAACAAATATACAACACCATTAAAACTGCACAACATTATAAAAACATCTGTGCGAGCATCAACCAACCACCAATTTTATGACTATGGAGTAACTAAACGTATTTTACTTTATCACTATATCAGAAAGAGTTATTTTACCTTTTCAGTTCAGAGTTATTTAGCCTTACTCCGATAATGAAACTGTACAAATTTATTGTGACATGGAAAATACAAAAAATACAAAACACAAACCAAAGGAAGTTAATTCTAATAGAACTCAAACTTGCAAATCAGAAACATGCACTCAATTATAAGGAAAATAAAACAAGACAAGAGAAACTTACACTTACACAGAAACTTATATTATATAGAATGATGGATAAAAATATTATAGAAAGACGTAGGAGTACAGATTAAAAATATTAAAAGAATTTTTAGAAAAGTATATAAGTGACAGCACCATACAAATTATGGACCATTTAAAAATTCGTCTGGATCTACTGTCATAAATGTATAAGTTTTGATGCAAGAAGTACATAATTCTACCAAAACTTATACTATCATGTGAGTATCTCCAAATATATAAATGTTAACTTGGTTAACAGTGACCCTGCATTACCTTTCCTGGAGACTGAAATAGAACTCTCAATAAAAAAACTTAAAACAAGGTAAAAGTCCCGGCCCTAATGGAATATCTAAGAAGTATTAACTAAACCATACACAAAACTTTTAAACATTTATTTATTTATTTATATATTTCAATTTATCTAATTGATACATATGATGGACTTATTGTTATGAGAGCAATCTCTCAACCAGAACATGATCCTAAAGCAAAAGAAACTGCCAAAAAATGAACGTTCTCTGTATTAGTTCTAGTATAAGGTGATGCAAACATAATAACAAATTACAGAGTCTTTAGTCTATTATTGTGTGTTTACAATATAGCCTCATCAACTCTGCTAAGACATGTAACAAACAATAAAACCAACCGATAGAACAGGCTGGCGTTATGGAAAACTTCTCTACGGTCATCCATACACACTCTGATATTAATAATAGAGAAATTTGACCTTGTATATTATGGTTTTATCAACTACTCAAAGGCATTCGACTCAACATCCCACAAATCAATATGAAAATCTTTAAACGAACCAGGAATAAACTTTGAGTAAAACTTACCTTTGGTATAATACAAAAAAATTACAGCAAGAGTAAAGTTACCACCACCAGTCACCAGGTTTAGATTTCCAGATGCGGAATAAAACATGAAGATACACCTCACCGAAATTATTCATTGCTGTCATAGAAAATATATTTTACAAGTTTGTTTAGGAAAATATGAAGAATAAAACAATCAGAATACATGATAGGGTCTCTCGGGCAAGAAAGTGAGGCTGTCGGTTTGAAAGTAAAGCATGGTAAAACAAAGACAAATGAAAACAAAACACTAACTTTAATTGATTCAATACTTCTTGAAGATTTATGTGACTGTATACATTTGGGCCACATTACATCATTTAAGTCTTGTACAGAAATGGAAATAAATTGAGGAATAAAGAACACCTGGAATAAATACGGGGCTGTGAAAGAAATATACAAAGGAATCAATGAAAGCCTCATATCTTGTCCAATTTATGCCCACCCTATTTGAAAAATGCTAGGAAAATTCTAAACAAGCTAATAGTATGTCAAAGAATCGAACGTAGCTATATGAATATAAAGTTAAAAAACCCCTTGAAAAACATCATTATTAGGGAAATAACAAAAAAGAAAGATGTAATTAAACAAGTATTACGCTTCAGTGGATACCAGCAGGCCATATTCAGAGAGTTACAAATGAAAGGTGGTCATTGAGAATAACAGTTTGGTCCATTTTAGAAAAAAAACGTAGGAGAGGGATACCTCTCAAAATATGGAGTGAAGACATAATAAAGAGTGCAGGGAGATTATTACCTGGGAAAGACAAAAGAGAATAGAAGCTTTTGGAGCAGGCTTTTACCGCCGAATGCGGTCCTCACATTAACACTAACCTTGTAACATAAAAAAAATTAACTAACACATAAACATTACACTAAATGCACACACATACATACATATATATTTATTAATTGTAAGGTATAAACAGAGCTATTAATGGTATTGTTATTATTTCAAACAGATTAATTTTGCTAAAGCCAACATCAATACTGTCATGTACTTTCAACATCAAATTAAGATTCGTGAAAATACTAAGAAAGTGTTCAATAACTCGAGCAGTGCAAGAATTGTTTCTTTGTAATTGCGCACATTGGTGCGAGTGGATGCGCTGTAATCAAATAAACCGCTATTTTGTGAAAACACAGAACACTTTATAAATTGACTCAAAATGACATCCGAATTACAATATAATATGCGCACTGCTCTCTTCCCTCGCTAACAATTTGCAATACTGTTGTATAATAAGACCTCTGACAAAACAGAGGTTTAAGGTTTGACTTTAAATTCAAAAAAATTGAGCCATGACAATGCTGTAAGTCACTCCAAAACTCACGAACGTTAATATAAAGGGAATATCAAATTTAAAAAGACCGTATGCTGAGATTTCTGGTGCGTCTTCAATAACTTGATACAGACGATTCAATATAGTAGACTCCTCACAACCTGGAGAAGAAACAGAAGTATGAGTGTAAATATACCTCTAGATAAATCCTGTTTTGTATCGTGTGGTATATATTAACTAAACACAGCATAGAGTAAACAAATCGGAGACAAAGAGTATGAAACTTCGAGGAAACGTTTATAAATACTTTCTTATTAACTTTGTTCATTCGGAATTAATATCCCCATGTGAATATATACTGGGCACGTTTTTTATTGTAACCCGTGGTTGCAATCTTATTTGGCTTTTTCTTTACTATCCTAATTTGTTACAAAAAGTGCAGTGCAATTAAGATACGTGTAACTCAATAGACGAGTTCTAAAATGTTAATGCTTACCAATTTTACACGTCGCAAGTAATTTGTTGATAATCAATCTCATTAGCTTGAGTTGATGTTTACAGTTGTGACATTTGTAACAGCATGTTATGATCATTCCGAAGTGTAACAAAAAAATATACGCTATAAATTCTATTAAGAAGTTTGTTACAGCTTGCTGAAATGAAAAAATGTGAATAAATTCCAGAAAATATTGTTTCTGAAGCCAGAGTAAAAATCAAACACGGCTATTGCATTTTACTGACAGCTTAAATTTTATTTTAAAAATTGAAACCCTTTTTAATGCAGAGAGAAAATTAAAAATTGAAATTTTGAAGTATTTTTATAAATTATACATTGATAGGATGAACAAATTTTATTTACCTTTGCATAAAAATAGTTGAGCATCTTATATAAACAATATAAAATTATCAGTCTGAATTGGAATATATAAGCCAGCAGCTGTGGACAAAATAAATATGTAAATGTGACACGAGAAAATACGGAATTTATAGAAACTAAAAGCATCTGTAGAAATTATATCCAGTTCTTGATCATCCGTCATATTCACACCCAGGATATTGGCCATTTACTAAGCAATTCCATCATTAAAACAAATATAGAGATTAGATATTATATATAGAATACCTGAGCACTAAATAGACTATTTACGTAGTTACATATTTCAATAAGCTCTCCATAAACATCGCAAATAATTTTGATTTCTGAACAATATGACTGCTGCGCCATTTCATAATGTTCTATTCTGTTCAATCCGGATAAGCTAATATTTCTCACTTGTGAATTTCTTTCAAATTTTGATGAATTAACTTTGCAAATGAATCTTAATTTCTTAACCAAAAGTGAGAAACGAAGTGAAATCGCCTTGATAATGAGCGCGAAAACTATAATTTCTAAAGTCGGTACAAAAAAGAATGCAGTGTTATGTACAGCGAATAAGTAATTAGACCTTATTTCATCAATGAACTTCCAATAACCAAACATTATATAACTCAAGTAACATATTACATATAACACAGATAGTTTACGAAGTTGCACATTAGCATTAAATTTGGAATTACATTTCGTGATTGCTAATTTCTCATCGACACTACTAAATGTATCAAACATTTTAAAATTTAATGTTTGATTCAAGAATGTTACAGATGCGATGTTGCATAGAAATCCAAAAGAAATTAAATATCTCACTACACTTTCAAAGTAAATCAGACGTCCTTCATATTGCAAATTTATTTCTTTATAATTAGTGTATATACTGCTAAAGAAAACGAAGCAAGTAAGTAATAAAGTGTATGTTTTATAAAGCTTGTCGTATTTGGCAAACGAATATAAGCAGTTTCTTTTTAGTCCAAATATTAATTGAATGATCGTTAACGGTTTTAGACTTTCTTTCACGGAGAAAACTGTTGCGGTAACCATGTTCACGACCTGTTACTTGTAATATTCTTAATATTGTACGACACGTAATACCAAACTACTGAATTTTTTATTCTTTGACATGCGCATAAACTTGGATGACGTGTCATATATTTCCTTAAATTACATTCTATTCTATTGTTGCTAAGACGGTTTCTCTACATTATATATCTCTGTGCACGACCTAACTACAATGTGACACGTCACACATACTTCTTCAACCGAAGAAAGGCAAAATTAAGTAAGTAAACTAGCCCTTACTTTAATGAGTATTTTACGGAAAATGAATGATGTGTTGTGGGTTAGCAAGTACATTTCTTTGATTAAATTTGAATAAAGTAGTTGGCGTTATATTTTTGAATTATAATTGCTTTCATCTATCACTTCAAAATTTTTTTGCTATCACCCCAAACACAAAATATACACAGTTGCTAAATACGTATGATGAAATATAACATACGTTTATACTCTACGTTCTACGTTTCTTTTAAATTTTTTTTATAGTTCAAAATTTGTAAACACAACATTGAAATATATTACAAACAATTGCAAAGTTGCAAAGTGTTCACTGTCCATGCAACTAAACTATGCAATAGGCTATATATTCATATACATTACACCCACTCGCAGTGAGTCCAATTTAATTTAGCATGATAGTCAGAAATTAAACTTTTACAGAAATAAATTTACTATCATTCTTCATACATTTCGAAGTTTGCAAAAGATTATTACGAATGAATATAAATTAAAATAAACGAAAGTGATAACTATGCTATTATCGATTATTAAAAAGTAAAATTAAAATTTTTAGGACGGCATAATTTTTAAAATAACTCTTAAATAAAAGCAAAAATGTGTATAAACTCGGAATAAATTCACATTAACCATTTTGATGAATCTTTAAGGTTTTACTCTAATCATCATGCTAACGTTGTACCTATTTCTTGTATCTACGATTAAAGCAACACGTCCAATTAGGAAATGGTTGAGAGCATAAAATGCCAACACAATGTGTTGTACGAATATTAAATACAGATCAGAAGATTGAACAGTGTGAATGTATTCCGTGATTTTAGTAAGAAGAGTAAAATGCATTTTAGGACAAATTTTACTGCACTGATAAGTTGGAAAAGTTACTAAATTTAACACTTAGTGTAATTATACATTGTGTAACGTATGATTAAGATGATTGCAATACTTTGTCCCTCGTAATAATTCAATGGCAATCAATCCGTGACGTCACATTACGTTAAACAAAGAATACTTTAGTGTATTAAAGCAAGCAATAGGTTAAATTAAGTGAAAGCATTGAAAAATATATTCAAACAACACGAAAGTTTATTTAAAATTTATTTAAAGTACGGAACAACGTTGGAAAGTGTGTGTGATTACATTGTTATTTTATTTTAGCTATTGGTATAATTTCAATATATAACAGCCAAAAATGGTTTGTATGGAAATGCAGTACTTAAAAAAAAATTTTATTTTTTTATTACATTATAATGTGGATACTCCACATTTTGAAAAAACTAGTTACAAGGATCTCAAAAATACTTTTTTTGAAGTAAAACTTCTTTACGCACGCTTGACTTGGGCAGTAAGCTGGTGAATGCGTGACAAGAGCGTTACGAAATGTGTGATCGGGTGAGGCGAACCGAAGTTGAGAGGGAGATATTAGTTAGTGAAGACAGAAAGAGAGAGAGTTACGTTTCGTATATTACTGTACGGACAAAAGAGAGAGGTGCGAGCACACATTTTCTAGCCAGTGCATGAAATATATATATATATATATATATATATATATATATATATATATATATATATATATATATATATATATATATATATATGCGAGTTTGCTAGCGTTACGCGAACGGTGATTTTTTGATTATTTTGTAATGTCATTTTGTTCTTGAACAATTTTATAAATTATTATTTTGTTCAATACATTAAATATTCTACGTTTAAAGTGAATAAAATTGTAAATTCATTTTAAAGTTCATATTTTGTGAATTTGAAGTTTTACTTCAGTCGTGTGGTCTAAAGCACACTGGTTGTTTTTTATAATTTTGAGTATTATATTCTCAAAGACGTACAGAAAAATATGGAAGAAATAATTTGTTCACTGCCCTCTTATTTCCGAGTCTAGTGAACTTACAGTTATGAAAAAAAGTTTTTAAAAGCCTATGCAGAGGTTGGCAGGTTTTATTGTTGATATATTTTGATTGCAAATATGCAAAACTCATGCCAACAAAACGGCACACAATAAGTATATAGGCATTCAAAAGTATAATCTTATATTGGACGAGTGAGAGTGTGAATAAAGTTGTTGGAATTGTAATTAGGTATTTTATTTTGACTTTAGATACAGTTGTAACTTAATTTTTATCACTGGAACCTGCAGACGATTCAGATGCGAATGGTATTGTTAAATCATTAGTGAAGTGTTCGAAATCAGATAGTCTATCCATTAAAAACATTGGGCAATATCACATCAGGAGTGACAGGACCCGGCTTACTTGGGAAGTATGAAAAATTAATACAATTTACCAAATCGGATTCCCATAAGTCCTATATGTACCATCTTTACAATTGGCTGTGAGTCATGCTTCAAAAATCAGTATACAAGATAAACATTGTATTTTTGATAAAAGATTAATGGTTCTGAACTTCACTGAAATACTGTGATCAGTACAAAAAAAAAAATCTTTGGCAATTCTCAAGGTTGTATCGCACATTGGTTGTTTTAGAACATGTATTTAGAATTTTAACTATTTGGAGATACTCAAACTACATTTTTCTTTGACATAAGATAAATGTTATACGACAGATTTACTTTGTGCTGTATATATAACGATGAAGGCAATCGATTATATGCTCTTCAAAGAGTATTTTGAATAACGTTCAGACAGGAATATATATGTTTGAAGGAGAAAATTTGGATTCAGTAAGATTGATTAATACGCTAATGGCATAGTTGATCTCTTTAATAATTAAAATATTGACACCAAGTACTGAAATTCCAGACAAATGTTTCCTAATAGTAAATCTTGACAATTATCTTGAACCTTAGCCGCACCTGGGATTTCTTTTTAACCCCATGTGCTAAAAGCGAATACACTTTGAAAGCATTTGAAATAATAAGGAAATGTTATGCTTATTTTGTCATCAAATTTGTAAAGAAATTCAATACTGTTTATTTGGCAATTATGCGACGTTTGAAAAATGATGGAGCCAGCCTAAGAAAATATCCCGAAGAAAATATAAGATAATGCATCATAGAGTTTGTGACTAGATTTTAATTTGAAAAAGAAAAGCATGATTAAATATTGAAAAAATTTACACTCTGCCAGATGGAGATATGATGAAATTCTGAACTCGGTAAATATGAAAATGCTGCTGAAATAAATACATTTAAAAAATTGACTGATTTGGACTATTACCGTTCTGACAGTTCCAAACTAAAATGCGGCAGTGCATAGCGCAATAAATACAGACTAAAACAAATTTTTGGAAAATTGTTGTCACTATTATATTTTGCTAAATAAAGTTGTTGCACAAGTTACTAAAACCATTAAAGTGCCGAAGGTGCTCAAAAATACAGAGATGATGAAAGAAAATGATATAATTTATAATCTTATGGCTGATTTTTAATAGCTCTGTTTATATGAAAAATATTTGTCCTGTTTGAAATGTAATTGCATCAACATAAATACTATTAACTGTAACTAATACAATAACTAATGCTATTGTACTAATAAACAAATAGTAAATTTAAAAAAGATCTTATTGACTATATGTGGTGTTATATACTTAAAATAGATACGTATAAAAATAAGCAGAATATTATTCAGTCCATTTAATCTGGAATGTGCAAGCAAGAGTGCGCAGGTAGCGATTTGTAAAATATAACATTGTCTAAGCAATGTAGGCATTTCACGTTGCATAATTTGTTTAAACAACAACTATGGCTGACAACGAAATAATAAAAGTAATTTTGCATGTTTTCACTAATAATTTCAGTATCGTTAATGTTAACTTTGGTTTCTTTGTCGTCTTTTCATCATATTTTATAGGCAATACACACTTTGCAGGTAATAGAAGAGCCAGCAGTGCGCAGACTTAGGTATTTGCACATATCCTATATTTTCTTTAATTACTTTCTCATACCTGCCGTATATAGGGACTGGATATAGGGAGATAGGGACTATATAGGGAGATAGGGACTCACTAAGCTCGGCAGTGGTTCCTATAGCGTTACTCAGGTATAAAAAGTGTAATATTTTGACCAATTTTAAGATATAGTAACAAGGCAGCTACTTGGATATTAAAAAATTTTATATTATTATTATTGAAAAACAGCAATGGCAGACAGCTATAGTGGTTCCAAGGTCATGGCAGATGCTATTGAAAATCCCAAAAAATAAATAATTTAAGGTATTTTAAAAAAGCTGAAATTTATATATGTTGTTAATAATAATATTCTAAGCCTCCATTTAGAACGGCAAATATTTTCTATGGTTCTAATATCCCAGCAGGCAATGAAACGCTACCTATGGTGCGCCCATATGTATGTGTAATATTATCACACTCCAACATCCATTCAGTCTACATGCAATTTAATATACCTACTAATATGTGTAGAATAGCATGTATACGGGATATATATTATACGGACATGTAGATTTACTATCGTAAAATGGATGACGGGGAAAATGGTCCAATTATACGGGAACAATAATTATAAACGTGTAATAAAATCAAGAATTAAATTTGAATTTTTATTTCTATTTGTCTTTCGTCCACGGTGAGATGTTAATTTAATAGATGAAAAAGTAGTTCAAAAAAATTATATTTTCGTATTCACATGTGTTGTTGCTAGGTAATCGATTCATAGCTGGCGACGACTATAATGCTAAGTATACATATTTTGGATCAAGACTAATATTACCGCATCGGCGTGAACTCTTGAAATGCATCCAAGACAACAATTTAGGTATACTCTCTACAGGGCAACCTACATACTGGCACACAGACCGAAATAAAACACCAGACTTAACAGATTTCTGCATAATCAAAGGAATTTCCAATAAACATATCTCTTGCAGCAGATGTCACGAAATGTCATCAGACCACTCACCCTTAGCTCGTCTAAGCGAAGTCCCTACGTGTAGCTCACGTACATATGATTTTATTGTACGCGAAGTAAGCCAAAAAGGCATACAAAGAAATTCCATATTCGTGAAAGAAAATTAGCTAACATGGTACATCGCCGAAGATCTTCATTGGAAAGTGATCTACATTGTAACTGGCTCAAAGTTTCAACAATTTTTAACTTTGTTAGCTGGTACTGAAGACTCGTTTTAATAATTGATTATAAGTTCGTCAACATGATTATTTTTATCTAAGGAGGCGCTCATTAGCAATTAATTTCAAGCTACCAAATAAAGTGAGAAAGACATGGATATACGCCACAGCTCTTTCGGTCACGCAATGCCTCTATTTACGCATGGGTGCGAGCCAGAGTTTGTCAAACATTGCAAATGTGGGATAAAGATGAAAATGGGATAACGTGGTTATAGGGCAAATAGGACTAAGTATAAAAGGTTGTACATTAGTACATGTATAAGAAATAAAATGCATTATTTTATTCTGCATTGTATTTATAATCTCCTATCAGAGCTTTTTTTAAACTAATTTCATATAAAAAGGATCGTTTTCTTAATTTCTTTGAAACAAGTTTACGTCATTGGTTCATTTGTTCTTTACGAACAAAAATGAAATTTTGTTGCTCCAAAAAATTATATCTATTACTCTACTATCTTTTAAAAACACTTTAATATTTCTAATCGCAATCGCTTAATCATTCATTACTCATAGTTTCATTCTCTGTATAATTACAACATCTTAAATGATACCCGACGTTTATTTCTCATTCATTTTATTTCGGCCAATTAAAAAAAAGTTGTTCTCCAGCTTGTGCTTCGATTGTTACGACGAAGATCGTTGTACCCTTTTTTAATGAATACACTTCTACTGTCGACAACACCTTGCCTTCACGGAGCACGGATCATCTTTTTGCAATACAAATTTTCAACAGTAATAAACTGCGCAACTAGTTAATCACAATTGCGCAGAGTGAGATATTTTCATAAAAAAAATTAACGCAGGTTTATTGAAACTATTTAATAATGAAGATAATACTTTCGATAATAATTTTGTTATTATTGCTGATGTGGATATTTTCTTACAGTAATGTTGGCGTAATATGAATTATAATGCGTATTATAAACATTATTAATGATCAACATTTTTGTGCTATCCCTAAACCTAGTTGAGCATGACAGGAATTCGCCCGCATCAGCGCTCGTTTGGTAGACAGTGCAAAAATAATATCCATTTGAGTTAAATACATTATATATTTAAAACTTGTAACTGTGCCAACCAAATCTGTGATCAGATTTCTCTACATTTGACATCGTATTTGCACGTAGCAAAAAAATAGGGAGTTCGTAGTCTTAGTTTTACGTTTTAAACAAATATTCGATTGAGAAATTCGTCAGCAATAAACCAAAATTGAACCTTCGTCAAAAATTTCTTAAAATGCGTTCTTTATTCAAACACTTGTTACGGCATGTCTGCACTGGAAAGTTACTTTTTCAATAACACGATTTTATAGAAATACGTTTTTATTCTAGATTTCATGTTGTCCTATTTTATACTAAGTAATACAGTAAAAACATGTAGGTCTGAAGTTTTTTCTTACATGCAAAAAAAACGGGAGGCTTTTACCCGTACAAATTAGATATAAAACTTTCATACCTGCTGTACTTTGAGAAACTATGGAAATTACCCATTAAAAGATGGAATGCTTGATAAGGCCGTGTATGCCGCTATTGGTCGAAAGCTCTTGTGTTCACGTATTTGATTGTCGCCGTGCCGCGCTCTGAAACGACTAGTGATGGTTGACTCGAGTATTTGACGTTAGACAACTATTTTTCGTTATTTTATTAACTTAGCGGTGGATTGAGTAAATCATGGCTCCCAAGACTAGCGGTAAAGCAGCCAAAAAGTCGGGAAAGGCTCAAAAGAATATCGCAAAGACCGACAAAAAGAAGAGAAAACACAAGCGCAAGGAAAGCTATGCCATCTACATCTACAAGGTACTGAAGCAGGTCCATCCCGACACCGGCATCTCGAGCAAGGCCATGAGCATCATGAACAGCTTCGTGAACGACATATTCGAACGCATCGCCGCCGAGGCGGCACGGTTGGCACATTACAACAAGCGCTCCACTATCACGAGTCGGGAGGTTCAGACCTCCGTCCGTCTGCTGTTGCCAGGTGAGCTAGCCAAGCATGCCGTCAGCGAGGGCACGAAGGCCGTCACCAAGTACACAAGCTCCAAGTAAAACGCCTGCGCTCCATATATTCCGACTAAACTAACGAACACAAGGCCCTTTTGAGGGCCGCCATTAATGTTTTTGTTATTTGTTTTGTCTCTGGGTACGCGCATGATATGAGTGGATATGCGTGTATATATATATATATATATATGTGAATAAAGCGCTGAACCGAACGAATGCACAGTTATTATGAGAAACCACTCTGTCCGAACCCAGTTTCAATAATTACGACATCCACACTTCACGATCTGGTTGAACAAACGTTAATATTTTTCCCGTGTATTGTGCTATGGAGATTAATTTTAGAGTTCGTCGAACATTGTATTAACCGCTTCCAGTAATTTAAGAATGGATGAAAGAGATGGGTGTATATTCTATAGCGGGATCAGTCACACGGTGTGGTAGTAATAACTCGATGCGAGCCAGGGTTTATCAAGCACTGTTTGCGAATGAACGGGTAACATATTTTAAGTTATCAATCGGTTCCGAAGAGGTATTTCACAGCGTATTACTTCAGAAGTAAACACGAAATCTAAAAGGAAGTTAGAACATTATGTATAGAATAAGATCCGTAAATAAGATTTTATCTTGAATATTTTATCTTTTTAACAGATTACCGGAGTTACACGCGTGTAAAATTCGATTATCAGTTTTTGCCAACAAAGGTAAAAATTTTATTTTACATCCTATTTATGCCTCCAGAAACTTTGTATTGCCTACTGGATGAAAAGGGAATCCTTGAATAGAAAAATATTACATTCTTATTATTACTTGTAGTCAATGTGGTCTCCGTCCATAAACACTTACGAAGAGTTGAATTTAAATGTGCTGCAAAATGTACACAACGCACGTTTTCATGAAGAACATCACCATTGAAGGACAGATCTCTTATTACTTTCTAATTGCAACATGATCAAATTTCTTATCTGGAAGCCAGCCCAAACCATTTTTAATGTGTAGGGGCCTCCGCCTGAAAGTGAATTGAGGCAAGAACTGACATTAATTGAATATCGTGACCTTAAAAGTATCATCGACATACATATTTTCAGCAGGTCAGGTAATTATTTAGAGGTTGCGTACAAAGTGGCCCTTTAGCACAATACTACATATATCCTAACTGTAATATTACTTTATTGCCACGCGGAGTAGACCACAGGTTAAAAGTCGGAGACACATTGCGTACGTGGACCTTTTCTTGGCGATATATGAAATTGTATGTAGTTCTCGCTACATTCTGCATGAACGTATTTATTACGCGAGTTATTACTTAGTTTGGACAAAATAAACCTCATAGCGTTTTCCGTGTATATTTTTTCAACTTTGAATATAGACAATGTCTGGTCGCGGCAAAGGAGGTAAAGTAAAGGGAAAGGCGAAGTCCCGCTCTGATCGTGCAGGTCTACAGTTCCCCGTGGGCCGCATTCACCGACTGCTTCGGAAGGGAAACTACGCCGAACGCGTCGGTGCTGGCGCTCCAGTTTACCTCGCCGCCGTCATGGAGTACTTGGCAGCTGAGGTGCTCGAGTTGGCGGGCAACGCTGCTCGTGACAACAAAAAGACCCGAATTATTCCAAGGCACTTGCAGTTGGCGATCCGCAATGACGAAGAACTCAACAAACTCTTGTCCGGTGTGACCATCGCACAGGGCGGCGTGCTGCCCAACATCCAGGCCGTGCTTTTGCCCAAGAAGACCGAAAAGAAGACATAAACATTTACTTATCCCGCGCAACGTCAAAAGGTTCCCGTACAGCAAGAAAACAAAAAAGGCCCTTCTCAGGGCCGACAGTCGGTCTGTTTTATTGGAATATGTCCTAACACCAAAAATCAATTACTTACCATTAAACAATCAATTACTCTATATTCACTATTCATGTGTAAACAATGCGTCGTGGTCGGCGAATCTAAACAATCTTGGAATTTCACAGATTTCTTTATATAATGACAAGCTATATATGCGCAGCATTTCGTATTTCTGTTACATTTATTTCCTACTTAGATGATTGTTAGTAGACTAAATTTTGATTTTCATCGAAAGATATAATTTTATTTAAATTTTCTCATTTTATGTCACTTCGACGACCTGACAATATTGTAACTGCGAAACTACTCTTTTAGACGGAACGAATTTAGCCACAACATTGAAATGTCGCTTAGCTTGTGTCCGTACACAGGTTCGTATATTTATTTTTCGCCAGAGAAGTGGGTCGTTTCGTCTTTGCAATGAATACTAACTCCTCGTGTAATTTGGCCTCTTGTAACGGCGCGAACAAAAATCGATTTTTACTCCTGGTTGAATTAAAATTGTAACTGATAAGAATTCATTTCCAAAAACTGTTATAAAGACGAAAGATACTCTTTGTAGAACGTATTCGTGTTTAATTAGCAGTTGCGTCCCGTCATATACGCAGTTACGATTTTTATAAACGCACGTTCGTCACGTCACTCACTTTACTTAGTGTCGAGAAATATTTTGAACGACTGTTTACATGCGGTATCAATTTTTAAAAATTTCACCGTTCATCCGTAAGGTGGAATTTGTTGATAAAACTGATAACAGAACGTTGGAGAACGACAGCAGTAAGAAAAAAGAAAGAGAACTGGAACAATGGGAATTGTTCGATTTATTGTGGCAGATGGCACAATGCGTGTTCACGTAGCGAATACGAAAGTTCCTATTTTCATTGAAGTCTGTACAGAACCAGTAAGTTCGTAACATATACAAGGTCAATACAAAAATACTCCCAACGTCAGTGTGAGAAAGCACGTGAATCCTCCCGAGGAGAGAACGTAATATTTCGTCTACCAAATTTCGGCCGAATGTACATTTGTAAAGTATTTTTAACACTAGCTAAACTACGTACATTTCGGAGTGGATACACTTAGCGCTCCCCACTTGTATTCGCGAAAGCGATAGAGAGAAATAGATGATCATGTTCCGTCTCAGTCATACAGTTGACTGTACCCATCGGACGATCAATAGCAGTTTAAGCAGGGTTTCGCTTTTGAAAAACAAAATCAAAAACGTCAACGTTAGACAGCGGCACTTTATATTTCGATAACACTGACATAAAGAAATCCGCAACGAGAAAGAAAGATTTGTATGCCAAATATTGCTATACTGGGAGAGAATATGGAATAAAACACAACACACACACACGAAGCGTTATCAATTTCGATTGTCGAAATCGTGCTGGGCTCGGATCGGCGAACAGCAAATAGGTCAAAAAATTAAGTAAATGTCACAAACAAGGATTGGGTGAAACGTTCACTATCGAGTTTCACTGAAAATTTTGTTAGCAACATTTAGATATTCGCAGAAATAATCTTACGAGCTAAATAGCGATTATTCGATGTGCAGCTGTCGTCATTGGCTCTTGTTGTTCTGTCATTATGTATCGGAAACTCTACTACTTAAACGAAAACAGCCCCTTTTCGACGGCGATAGTGAATTTATTATTATAACATCCCTAAAAATAATTGAAACCAATTTCATTACTACCTAATAACAGGGCTAAGGACAGGGGGACCGCGGTGCTCACCGAACTGAGGAATAGTGTCACGAAGTCCACCGTAAGATGGCGCTCGTTCGTCGCACCAGTGTGCGCTTCGCCTAGATGGCTCTCGTCCCACATCCATTCCAACGAACCGATCGCTGTGCGCTTTATCGTTACTGACGTTATGAAGTTTCTTTAAGGTAGAATCGGTCCCAAAAATTCGTTTTCATTAATTTCCACTGAAGTCGCGCGAATGGTTTTATTCAAATGACTGAACTCGTCTGGAATAAGTACAAAATTTATTTTAAATCTCCTACGGTTTGCGTGCACTTCAAGTTTTCCAGTTTTCCCTTTAAATAAAACTAATTATTCTTGTTTATAAATGGTTTAATTTTACTCAATTAAACAAAATATCGTCATTAAACACAAGTTACAGTGGATATACTCGATATATTAAACTTGCAGATTTAAAAAGACATGTAGAAGATTTAAAAAGACATGTACAACAATAAAAAATACTTACCGAACATTTTGCTATTGCATCGGCAATAAAGTGACATTTGTACGCTCCATTCGAATCTCGTGGAGCGCCATCTGCCGTATTACAGACGAATCAAATTTAGATCATCAATTTCTATTATTTAGGAAAGGCGCAGCAGGTAGATGGCGCCGATGCTGTGAACTGTACGGACGTCCTTATTTTCGATTTATTATTCACTGAAACCGATTATTTTGCACTTTATTAAAACTCGAATCTAGTGTATGTACCTATATGAGTGACACAATTTAAGTGTTCAGTTAATCTAAATTTGACAATGTAGTATCTGATCTATAAATTAAAGACGAACGAATCCAAAAATGTATGTAAAGAAAACCTATAGGTATCCTTTCATTTAAACTTTGCCGCGTTATCTATGATAAGTTCCATGGTAAATGTTTAGTTTATAAGATAATGTTACTAGCAAATTGTAGAAGGAACGTTTTACAAGTAAATAAATCTTTTATCCACAGAAACGCAATTACGTCTTTATTTCAACAAGTTCGAAATAGAATCCAATAAAAACATTATATGTACATAAACAGTTTTCATATAAAAATCACGAAATAACTTTTGCAATACGGGCTTGTTTATTGCAAAGTTATAAAGTAATTATCACCACGAGTGACAATACATTTCGGCGTGCGAAAGAGTTAGTCGTTAAATATTTACTTCTATCTTCAATTCAATTGTCGAGCCTCGACGGAAATCTTTCAAATTATCGTCGTCGTCCCGAGGCAATAAATGTCTGCCGAGTCTGAAATGAAGCAGTTTATGTACCAGAAGGCGGTTACAGTGCGTCGATAGCGACTCGATTTAAAGTACATCGTCTTAAAAAAATTCAAAAATTGTCTCGTTTCAATATTTAATGTGCGAACATGAAACGCATTAGGTAACTCGTATTCAAACAGTCGGAGCGGGCTTGTTTTTGTTTTTGAAGGATGCATCAAATAATATAGCGGTATTGCCGCCCTGCGACGATTTTAATCTGTATGTAAATGAAGTTCTGAAGGTTCAAATGAACGGAAAAAAAATTACAGAAATGGAAACTTTTAAACCCACCTAAATTTTTCTTAAATATTTTCTCTATTAATTCTAAAAACCTGACACAAAATTTAAACCTACCCCCGACCTTTGGAAAACAACCCAACCTTCAGAACCCACCCCTTAATATTTTTATTACCATCTGTACTTCTAAGTGCAAGAGAAAACTAACTTAAATACTTTTAAACCCATCTAAATTTTTCTTAAATATATTTTTTAATAATTCTAAGGACCTGACACAAATTTTGAACCTACTCCCGATCTTCCGAACACACCCCTAATCTTCAGAACCCGCCCCTAAATATTTTAATTCTGTCTATACTTCCGATTGCAAAAGAGAGAAATACTCTTAATACATTTAAATTCATCTAAATTGTTCTTAAATATTTCTTTTATTAATTCTAAAGACCTGACACAAATTTTAAACCTACTCCTGACCTTCGAAACACACCCCTAACCTTCAGAACCCACCTCTAAATATTTTAATTCTGTCTATACTTCCGACTGCAAAAGAGAAATACTCTTAACCTAACCTTCAGAACCTTGACGACTGTTATGACTAATTCAAGATTTTGTTTTTAAAAATATTCTGAATTTATTATTTCCGTATAATGCATTATTTATAATACGTGTATTCTTGAATTTTATTATTGTTAAATATTTAGGTAGACTTTAATAGAACTTGTATCTGCATTACGACTGACGCGGACTAAGAACTGGATTGAACTGAGATGACTGAACCCCGCGGGGCTTCCATCTAGGGTTTATAAAGGGTGTGAAGTTGAGAGCGGAATTTGCTGTCGAGCTGGGAATAGAACTTTGTCACGATAATGTGATGCTCTGGGAGCCGGACGCTCTATCATGTTAATAGGAGAAACATGAGAGAGGTGCTGTGTGAGCATTACTGCCAGCAAGTACAGAGTATAACATCTCCCCAATTGAAGACTAAACTTATATCCTTGCATAAGTTTATGTCATAGAGGTTCTAATTCTAGGTCTGGATACCGGGAGATTGACTGAGTTTTTATCAAAGTCATGTTCAGATCCTACATTATTCGGGTTAGGTACAAGTCTAACTACATATTGTTTCCATTTGAATTTACAATTATAAATCTTATATCTAATATAGATGACAATGTTTAAGAATAAACAGACAGTGATAGGGTAAGGGGAGGTTATTTCGTGATACATGTAGACTCGTGATAATTTTCTAAACGTTGGCCACAGCTTTGCCTGTGACGATCGGAGCGAGACCGTGTATATAGATACACCAAGGAAGGAGCGAGATAGTAGTATCAAACTCAGTTACATATTGTTTGAAGCTAACTCCTCGTCGAACGTTGAATTGCGCGCTGACGTGAATGGCGGTCGGCTCAATAAGTTGGACCGACAAGTGGAAAAAACGCAATTTCATCAGCAGGTGAGGTAAATTATGCTGATATTAATGCACACGCATCGGTCAAATTAGAAACAAATCGGGCAAAGTATACGTGTGACAGAACTTCTGTAACTTTTCATACAAAACTTCTAAGTTTGTGGACAACGTTTTTAGGTGATTTTTGAAATATTTCTTAGTGATTTGAGTGAGCTGTTTTGTTGGCCCATTTTGATCATCTTATCGACAATTTCATGATACTTTTGTGTTTATACAGTTAAACATGCGCCCTTAAGAATATTTTTACTCGTTTATTTTTTGTCACGACGTTGCCTGTAATTACCTATTTTCAGTATTTTTTACAGGAATTATGTCCCTTTCGAAGGTCAATATTCCGTTCTATTAGGTCTAGATACTCTACAAGTGATTTTTATTATTAACTATCATTAATCTGACACGCAAATTGGACTTGAGTTTTTAATGAACGATTATATTTACGATTAGCGCTGAATTAAACTTACTTCATCAAGAATAAAATGTACGTTTATTTTGAGAGTCTTAAACCCGACTAATCCAAATAACCTAAAAAAGGTATAATCTACAAAGGTTCAACGGCATATGTTGCTAATGATTACATTTTGTCTGTTATGACCCGCGTTCTGTTGCAATATTTTTAGTAAAACAAACTAAGCACAAAGGTATTATCTACAAAAGGTCAACGGCATGTGTTGCTAATTATTACATTTTGTCTGTTATGACCCGCGTTCTGTTGCAATATTTTTAGTAAAACAAACTAAGCACAAAGGTATAATCTACAAAAGGTCAACGGCATGTGTTGCTAATTATTACATTTTGTCTGTTATGACCCGCGTTCTGTTGCAATATTTTTAGTAAAACAAACTAAGCACAAAGGTATAATCTACAAAAGGTCAACGGCATGTGTTGCTAATTATTACATTTTGTCTGTTATGACCCGCGTTCTGTTGCAATATTTTTAGTAAAACAAACTAAGCACAAAGGTATAATCTACAAAAGGTCAACGGCATGTGTTGCTAATTATTACATTTTGTCTGTTATGACCCGCGTTCTGTTGCAATATTTTTAGTAAAACAAACTAAGCCGTTATGATGTATATTTTTGGTTGAACTAGGTCAAGGCGTGCTGCTAACATTAATATTTTTTATCAGACCGTCTCTGCTTGCGTTAAGAAGTACTTAAGATCAAGATTTATTATAAAAATATAATTTGCGACCCTGATTTTCGCCACGGACGTCTTTCCACATTACTCACGCAATGTTCTTCTGTATAAGATACCGCTTTTTGGAAAGTTTTATCGAGTATTGTCGTTCTGTGACGTTGTATTAAAAATTTTAAAAACAATTCTAAAAATGGCTAAAGAAATGTCTGCGCCTTGGGCAGATAAAGTGAACAATGTTTAATTTTTTTCTTGTTGATAAAGATAAAAGTTTATTGTGTGTGTGTGAGTGTGTGTGTGTGTGTGTGCGTGCGTGCGTCCGTGCGTGCGTGTGTGTGTGTGTGTGTGTGTGTGAGTTAAGCTGGAGATATACAAATTGGGCATCGAAAACTGTGCAGACCGCATCTGGAACTATGTAGAAACGGGGTTAACTTATGTAACGAACAAACGTAGAGTGGTTACAGCTATTGGCAGACGCTATATATACAATAGGACTTGTGCTGAAAAAGAAACAACCACAACAGTAATGGGCTGCATATGTGCGGATGCACATGGTTACCGCCATTGGTAATATTTAAAGGAGTGAGGTGGTCAGACACTTCAAAACATGATGCTTTGTCAAATGCGATGGTGAAATTGTCTCCAAAATGTTGGATGAATGCTGAAATATTTTCGGAGTGGTTTCAGTTTTTCACACGTCCATTCCGGATGCTCGTCCTATCGTGTTGTTAATGGGCTCTCGCGCTTCGCACATTAAACCAGAAGTAATTCAGCTTGCACGTGATAACCAAATATACCTGTTCACTTTTCCCGGTCTTAACTCGCATGTATATTCTACAGTCACTAGATGTAAGCGTTTACAAATCCTTAAAAAGTTACTGGAGCGACAGTTTTAAGGTTTATATGAAAAAGAACACCACACATAAGCTAGATCGTTCAAATTTTTATCAAATATTGAACCCAGCTTTTGTAAAACTTTCTCATCAAGCACAATTAAAAACGTGGAAATCGTGGAAACAGCGACATCTAGCATAGAAAATATTTCGAAAATTTCTACGCTAACTGTGCAGCGGAGAGCGGAATGAAAAAGACACGTAGATTCCAGATCGAGATGTCTAAATGACGAAGCGATAGCTGGTCCATAACCGCAAATAGATGATATAGAAACTGAGTTTGAAGAAACTGTGAATGGAGGAAGAATGACAAATGATGATGCAGTTACTGGCCAATCTATACAACTAAAAGGATGTGATGTAGAAAAAAAGAAAAGAAAGAAACAATAAAGAAAACATAGCTAGTGATGAGATGAAGAAAGAGATGAGAAAACATAGCTAGTATCACGACTTTGCCAGTGCAGCCCCCGTTTACCTAGATTGATAATCTGAATAAAATATAGTATCTTCGCAATAGCCAAACCTTTTTCAAATATACATAGTAAATTACACGCTCTAAACACATAACTACTATAAATATAAATTGGTTAATTATAAATCGAGATTTAACTTAAAATATAAAATTTATCACGACATAAAATATATTATAAAATGTGAGGTTTACCTATTGAGTCTAAATTATTCGTGATTTCTTTAAACATTTTGTCGTTTTCTTTAAACGAGTATAAGTTAATATTCTTTGTTTTTACACCTGATGTATCAAATTTAATGTATTGCAACATGTATCCTTCACTTCGTCAAAATTTAAGTTAACTGGGTTTGCTTTAATTTTAATGTCGAATTTGGCAAGTTGAGTTAGCGGAACTGAAGAGAATGTTAGTCATGTCCCATAAATAGAATTTATTATTAACAAATTTACAATTTCTTAAATTGTCTAAGTTACAAAAATAGTTCTTATTTTTAGTTACAATATATTTGTAGGTTTTATGGGTCATTCCATGGTAACAGGTGTTACAGGTCGTACACTTCTATTTGACGATTAATCAATGATGCAAGAAGAAAACATTTAAGTTTTATTAGCTTAACATCCTCCACCTAGGACTAATTTTCGTCATCTGTATTGAAATTAATAGTTACAGGCTAAGAGCAAGATATGTGCGTAACGATCGTTACACAGTTTTGTCTAAGCTTTCCGGCTTAACCGCAACAAAAGCAAAAGTCTGCGAAATGTTTTACTTTACGTTGGCAAAAAAATGTAAACACGTAACTAAATAAATTCTAAAGTTTATAGACTATTCATATTAAAACAAAAATGATTTTTTATAGAAATCTAAAACTGTAACGGGCGTTACAGTTGAATGTAACGGGTGTTAAGAGTACGAAATTAAACCAATATTTGTAGTAATAAATGTTTATTTAATCAAATTTTTACCAATAAAGGAACTATCATGCGTACTGCTCAGTGCTCACTAACATCAATACTTTTGTAAAACTGTAATAGGTTCGGTCCCCTTTTATTTGCAACTCGGGACTAGGCAATATGCAAATGATGTTCGTAAAAAGAACGTCTGAAATATCATTTTAATTGCTTATAAATGCATTAACCGTGACCTTCTTTAGGAACATCACCTGTACATCTCCCTAGCATGGAGAGCTTTGGCATATTCCTGCATACCTATACTCTTTGTTCTTTTTACCTTCAGAGAGTATTCTGACCAAAACAATGACAGCTGCATTAATACCTTCGGCATGTACCCAATCATGTGAATCGCACTCATCTTCAGAGTCCGAGTATACCTCACTAAAACGAAGTTTTCTTTTAACACTACGAACTGATTCCAGGGTGCTACCTGAAAATCTCGCTGGCAAATGCATAAGAGGAATGCGACAAATAACTTTTTATCATTATTTTTCTTTTCTTCAATATTAAATTGGACATCTGCGCCTATTTCCTTTTCAGCTTCTTTCTCTAACACTCTTTCAGCCTCCATGTCTACTTCCTCGAGTTCCACATTTACGTCTTCATTCTCACATTGCACTTCTTTCTCGAATTGCTCTTTTTCAAATTTTTATTTTTCAGTTTCAGTCGTTAGAGTGGCAAGTGATTGTAAATCCTCACTGCCGTAATCAGAATCTTGTACTCCAGTGCATCCTATTATCCTGACAACGAATGAATTTGGATGTCCGCGCTAGTGCAATAGAAACGTCGTCTATCACTTTAATATTATGTTGGGCTTGAATTCCTTTGATAGGAAGGACATGTTTCCAAAGGCTATCTAGTAGATTTTTTTCGTCATATCAATCATTCGTCATATCATATCAATTTTTGACACATGTGAGATGTTTATGCTTTTCACTTCTCTTTTTACAAACAGGTAGAAATCTTCTGCCGAGTTAAGAATAACTTTTCTGGCCTTTACACCCTCCATGCTATTCTCTTAACAGTCCCGCCCAGTCCATCAACTGCTCCTTTCCCATGAGACGCAGCAAAAAATTCCCATTGGAGTTGGTCAAAGTTGGCATAATCTTTTAAATCACTAAGAAGAGCCAGCACAGAGCGGTTTAAATTCTGCCGCGCAATTGTCACTAAAAACTCTGACAGTCGTTATGGAATTCTTGACCTCTTTCAAATAGTCAAATACGTGTTTTAAAAATGTCCAAACTGCGTATTTGGCGTGAGATGTATCGTCACTCACTATAACAAGTGGCTTTATTTCCTGGCCAGACAGCCAGATACAGCAAGTAAATATTGTTACTTGATCGTGGCTCCAATGAACACTCTGAATCTCATCCTGGCTGACAAGGGCGTAATTTTCGGCAAAATCGAGTTGAAGTACTGCTTCATAGTCTTGCAAATTTTGTTTTGACTCTTCAAAGGAATTCGCCTGTACTTTCTTGACATAGCAATGTATCTTGAACTTTTCCATATTGCCTTTTAACTGTTTAAGAACTGCTTTGCAAGACATAGCCTTAGTTTCAACTTTCAGACGACCTCCTAAATTGACCCCTTCTTCCCAAGATATGGTTTTGTTCAGACCTTCATTACCTTTAAATTTGTCACAAAAATATTTTGGGCAGAAGCTAAGCATGCATTTTTAATTTTCAGGACTGCACGTGATGGAGTTTATCAATTCATTGTGTGTTTTAGGGAATTCTCTCTTTACCAACACTTTCCACTTTGTTAATAATGTTGGAGTGCTGAACACAGACGCACGCAACATGAGATGTGTATGCAACTGGCAGCATTTCGGCCGGCCGCAAGCTATAAAAAGCGGACTTGCCAATATTAATATCGGGATAATGGTCTTTGAAGCATTCGTAAGCTTCTCGAATCGTGACAACCATATGCCTCTTCTGTTTTTTAGTTTTTTTGTCAGTTACGTGATCTTTTTTGTCAGTTCATGATGAAATCTTTTATACCCGGAGCCTGCCGACTTATATCGTCCCTGTAATAAAATTCCCGTACAGCTTTTTCAGCGCTGTCGTCTTTTGTTTTCTGTTTCTTTTAACGTTTATCTAAATCACAACCCAGTATTTCCGACGCAAGTTTTCTCACAACAGCTACTTTTTTGAATGGAGAGTCCGGAAGATTCTTTTTTCATTTTCTAACAGCTTTTCCAAAAGTCTGCAAACATTTATAACTACCCATAGAAGAAGACGCAATTGAATATATACTTTTTGCAGCTTTCAGTTTCTTTCTGAAAGCTCTAACACGGTCTCTAGTTTTTTGTCTTGTTACAGCTTTTAATTTTGGATCTTGTGCAATTTTTTTCTTTATAAGAATCTCTTCTTTTTCTGTCCCTATTCCTTTCTTTTTGCAGGTGTTCTGCATGTTTTTCCGAATTTTCTTTAAGTCTTTGTCTGTATTTCTTCATTCTGTCTTTCGCTGAAGGCATCGTCAATCTAAAACAATAGCAAACACAACCTAAGCAAAGCATACCATACCGCATTAGTGGCCAGATATTATTTAGGGGCCCGCTAATAAATCACGTAATTGTCGGCATTTTTGCTGAAATGTAACAGCTGTTAAGCCATGTCAGAGACTGTCGGGTTCTATGATCTGGATCTGGATCACTAGAGGTGGCTAGTTACAACGCCACCTCTGCATCAATAGAGGTGGCTAGTTACACGATAAGAAGTAAGAATAACATACAAATATTTTATTCAACCCAGTTCACAGCAAAATAAAAAATGTTAATGATGTGCGGGAAAAGACATCCAAAAACGTGTCAATGTAATTTATGGAGGACCCCTAACTGTTAAAACTTCACCAAACTCGCACAATTTTATTTACATTAGTTCTTATCAAGCCATATCAAAATTTGGTAACACCCGTTACGTAACGGGTGTTACACACCATTACCCGCCAATATTTCACAAACAAATAAGTCAATCATCAAATAAATAGCAAATATTAGTAATTCTCAATCATAACCTTACTTTCTCAAATGCATTTTATAATGCGTGCATTAACTCAGTCGCTAAATAAACGAATGCTGGGTGTCGCAGATACGAGGCATAATTTAAAAGTTAAATGAATCGAAGGAATTACTAAACTTACCAAATAATATTTCACAAACCAGCTGCTGAAAACTTTTCTGATGGCGGAATGCTTAATGTCAATCTGACAGTAGTTTTCTTGTTTTCTGTGTTGCCAGTTTTGATTAAAATAAACTACCATCAATCGTACATAGTAACCTAACTTAAATATGGAAAAAAATAATAAATTAAAAAACGAATTCAGAAATTAATGATGTTTTATTAAAATATGGGGTTTTAAGATTATCCTCAGACACATTTTAATTTAAAGCGGTTTTCATGGAATTACCCTTACGGTTACGTAGGTTTTGGAATATGTTACATCACATGCAATGCTATAGACTAAATTCTAGAATATTAACTAACGGTATCTTTAATACAAAGACAATTTTATTACTGAATAATAGTATAACATTTCGGATATGTTAATTAAGATATGAATGTTACCTACCTAACTCTAGCAATAGAGGTAATGACTTAAAGTTAGGTATAAATCTGCAATTCCCAAGAGTTGTTTTGGTGATATAATCGATGGAAATAAGATGTTATTTTTGCCAAACGTTACAGCGTTTATTATGTCCTCAACTCTCGAAATAGATTATAATGCCATTACACTATTTTCTAGCACATTTAACAACTCCATGAATTTAGCTTTCAACAATCAATTATTCGACACAATAGTCAAGCTTCTCATTAGTTTGAAAAGCATGATTTGTTTTACAGCTCTATACAAAGTTTGTTCATTAGTATTTATTTTACTTAGTATTTCCTGAAAAACAGAGTTGTTCATGTAATCGGAATATTTTTCTTGACGTATTTTACTAACATTCTTAGATCTGTTCCCACATTTTGAATAGCGTTGTTATATTTAATGGAGTCATCTTCATCTAATGTACCAACCGGTTCCCACGCCGCCAAACCAAGCTGAGCGTTTAAATCGTATTGAAATTAAATGGGATACAGAATCAAAATTATTTATCAGGTTATAATAGCGTGTAGATAGAGGTTGAATGAGATTACGGCACTCCATATAGTTAAATATATCATTTTGTTTGCAAAGAAACCTTACCGTTTCGAAGATAGTGTTCACGTTGTCTAGGTGTGGCTTTATAAAGGAGATATCAATAGGAATAACCAAGCTAAGGTGGTCATTGATGAGTTTTAATGAACTAACAGGATCAAAGCGTATACCCGGACCGCTTTTTGTTGGTTGTATAAAAGTAGGCATGTGCCTGGACGATGGTACTGTAGCATGCGTAAAATATAAATGTAAGGGCGATTATTTGTAAAAGTTTTATAAAAGATGTCTATAAAAATTATTTATGTATATATCTACATAGGAAAAGTATTAGTATAGAATAGGATGTTCCGTGTAAAGTTGTAAATAATGAAATAAAGATAACAAACAATAATTAAATATCATTTAATGTGCGGTAGCATTATTTCTTCTTGCAAGTTTTACTTCGTCATAGTGATCCAAAGTTTGAGTGTTTTCGAGGGTTTTTTGCCTGGAGTACTTAAGACGGAGTTGTAGCATTTTCATGTAATAGGGGTAGAGTAGTAAACAGAATTAGGGATAAATGGTTTATGGCCGAACAATAGATCGTAAGGAGAGTAGTGGGTGGTTGAATGTATGGCAGTGTCGTACGCTAGCATCGCGATATAAACATACCTAGAACAATTGTCTTGATTATCATATACAATTTTAAATATTCTTCGAGGGTAAAATGACTACGTTCTAAGAATTCTCGTGTCTGAGGGTCATATGGCGATGCCCATAATTGTTTTACTTTCAGAAAATCACAGGTACCTTTAAAAAGATCTGATGTGAAGTTCTGTTCGGTGAGGATTGTTTTGGGTATACCAAGTAAAGATATAAAATGTATTGAGCACTCGCTAGTCTCTTCAGCGGTGCGGTGCTGCTTCGAATAGGATGAGCTGCTAAACATTTTGTAAGATCGCCTTGTAGCTTTACGATATATTGAAATTTTGTTTCACCGGATTCAGGTAATGCTAATCGTTGGAATGGGGCGGTAGATGTGCTAGTGTGATTTGCACGGGTACTTTTCTCAGTGGCTTATTTACTTGGCACGAGGGACATTTCTTTACATAATTTTCGATATCTGTTCGCATGTTTTTCCAGTGTAGCTGTTCTTTTATTCTATCATACTTTCTAGATGAGCCCAGGCGCCCGGCGATAGGAATGTCGTGATTGTCTTTCAACATTTTAGGTATTTTCCTAAGTAAAGGAAATGTAATTTGACTTTTATATAAACACGGGACAACGTTGTCGAGTTGTATATATCAGCGTTTATCGAAAGTCTTTCTGAAATCTGAAATTGCCAATTCCTTTACAGGTTCAGTGGAACATATCAGGAATTTGTTTCTTAAGTTTTTTAGAGTTTCCAATGTGTGAGTGTATGAGCGAGAATCGAAATTATGAACTTTAATGAATAGTAAGCAGTATGTTTTATTATTTATTTTCAGTGTAGCATACTTTCTGATTTCATTAATTCTTGAGAATTCACAGTTTCCTAGGATTCACTCGATATATGGTGTGCATTCGTGTAAATCTAGGGATACTGGAATTGCAATTGATTTTCGTCGTGTTGACAGTAGAATGTCGTTGTATTCAATTATGACCGTATAGAAATGGGATTTTTCTGATAAGAATTTCAAGAATTGGAAATATGATTCATCGAGGATGCCGTCGTTAATTAGGGACCAACATTTTCTGGATCAGAGTGAGGTTCAACTGATATGGGTTCAGAAGGATTTGAGTATGTAACCTGAGTATCGTTGCTGTCAGGTCGAACGGGGTTTACAGGATAACGAGAGAGAGCGTCAACCGTAGAGTTTAATCGTCCTTTTCTGCACACATTTCTGTAATCATATTCTTCTAATTTTAAACGCCGCCGTTGGGTTCTTGTGGTTAAATAACCATTTAAGAGTGCGATGAGCAGTAACAATATCGAATGTAAGTATAGAGAGATATGTTCGGAAGGTTTCATAACCGAAGGTGATGGCTAATAACCCTTTTTCTTTCGTGTCGAGTTTGTATTAACACTTATTAAGTGTTCGAGAAGTATATACAATGTGTCAGCCTTTGCCGATTTCCCCCTGATGACGTAGTTAGATACGTCACGAATGGTTAGTACGAAAGATCTCGTAAAAACTGAATAGACGAGTAAAGGGGCAGAGATTAACTTAGATTTTAAAGTTTCGAAGGCAAGTTGGTGCTCGTTTACCCATAGAAATGTCACATCCTATGTCAGGAGGGTTTTTGCTAATTTTGAAAAGTCGGGGGTGAATCTTCGATAGTAGGACACGAGACCGAGAAAGATTTAACGCCCTTCGGCGATTTCGGTATTACGAATTCATAGACTGATTTAATTTTTTCAGAATTCGGTTTTCGCCCTTTTCGGTTATTATGTAGCCCAAATCAGTGACTTTTCTGCGTAAAAATTCGCATTTGTCGGGTTGAAGTTTTACATTGAAATTTCGTAATCTTTGAAAAACGTTAGATAAATTATCTATAGTCCATTCAATTTCAATACAGAATGTTTATAAACAATGGAATTTGACAGTTAAAATATGGCTGGCACAAATATATATTCGATCAGCTTACGACAATTTATAAAATTCATCATATTATACGTAGTCTTATAAAACTATATACATAAACAAATCATTAAGTTCAGAAAATTTCACTGTAAAAAATGTCATAAATACAAGTATTACACCATTATTTTACTGACACAATTTTACAAGATAAAAATGGACAACCCTCCATGTTTTTCGCGGAATTAGCAGGTGTTTCAAACATTTAGTTAAAATAATCAAAATTTCGACACTGAAAAAGCCTGGGCATATATTCTATTCATTAATTTTATAAGGCGTTAGAGTGAGATAGTGACAATGTATCAGCTTACGCTGCTATATTTCTAGATTTGATGGCATTATATACAGATATACTTATGTTATGTTTGGCGTATAGATAATTAAACATTGTGACATGGTATTTACTTTTCCAATAAGCGTTGCGAGTACTAAAATATTTTCCAGTGTAGCCTACAAATTACATACGTACTTTAGGATAATGTTTTTATAATAATTGAAATTTTATTCCTATTTCGATGTATATTTTCGTAGATTATTCTTGATGTTAGCCATTTTTTTTTCAGAAGACATTAAAAAAGTTTTAATGTCAATATCCGTTATAAGTTGGCCGCTCATGTAAGGATAAGATGGCCATTTCATTTCCGGGTCATTTTTCCTTCCCCTTTGCTTTTTTCATCACTTTCCTCTCGTGTAAGTTTTTCTTTTCCGTTTCTTGTTTCTTCATTTTCTTGCCATAAGAATTGTTGAACGGAGTGCAATTGTAATGCGCACAAAAACACATTGCTGCTAATCTCCTATTTAGTCAGTCTCGTAGTCATTTTCGCTGCATTCCATGCGATTATATACATTATCTTCGGGAGCGGAATGTTTACCGGCTAATTCTATCGTTTCTTCTTTCTCAGAACTTCGATGTAATTTAATTTGTTGCTTCTCAATGTTGATTTGTTTTCTTCGTAGTCTTGTTATTTTTACTTCCTTTTCCTTTTTTCCGCTAATGTGATGTGGAGATGTGATCACCTTTGCTACTTGCTTGGACCGTTTCCGAAAGTTAGTAATGTAACTGTCATTTCTAAAATTGTCAGATATGTAAGCACAATGTGGAATATAAATGTAGCGCCACTTATTAATTAGTTATTCCATTTGAGGTTATGTTACAGACAGGTTATTGTATTCGATGAGAAAACAGTAAAAACATAAATTTTAAAAGTATTAACACTACAACATCAAATATCAACTTACTACAAATATTTTCGGTTGGTCGTTTCATCGAACGGGTCTTGTCATATGGAATTACCCTACGCTAATATCCGGAAACGCAGGCTTGATTGTATGAAATAAATATTATAGTGCATTCGCAGTGATTCGTTATGAGGTATTTTAACAGTCTTACAAAAAGAAAACATATTATGAGCTGTATAGCGTACTAAGCGGAAAATAATATAATAATTGAAACATTATTCTGAAAGGAAAACATATATATATATATATATATATATATATATATATATATATATATATATATATATATATATATATATATATATATATACATATATATATATACATATATATATATATACACATACATGTATACATACATACATATATATATATACATATATATATACATACATACATATATACATACATATATATACATATACATACATATATACATATATATACATACACACACACACATATATATACATACACACACACACACATATATATATATATATATATATATATATATGTATATATATGTATATATCTACAAAAATTACTTTGAATATAAAATTTCCCTAGATAATACACACTTATGAAAATAATATCTAGTCAATAATAAAATAATAGACAAATAATTAAAAAAAATGATGACAATTGTTATAAAAAGTAAACCGCCAATGCTACAAAGATGGTCTTATGCGGTTTAAATGAGTTGAGAATTAAATTATAATTGGCGTCTTCCTCAATCTAGTTTCTTTTTTTTCTTTTCTTAGATGTCTGTTTAACAATAAAATGTTAGACAAAAAATTTTAAAAAAATGATAATAATTGTTATAAACGGGAAACCGCCAGTGCTACAAAGCAGACTCTTATGCGGTTTAAATAAGTTCGGAAATACATTAAAACTGGCGTCTTCATTAATCAAGTAACATTTTTTCTATTCTTAGATGTTTATTTAACAATAAAATAATAGTGAAATAATTTAAAAAAAATGATGGTTATTGTTATAAATGAGAAACCGCCAATGTTCCAAAGGAAGCACCTATGCGGTATAAATGAGGTTAGAAATACATTATAATTGGCGTGTTCCCTAATCAAATAACTTTTTTTCTATTCTTAGATATCTATTTAACAATAAAATAATAATGAAATCATTTTTTAAAAAATATGGTAATTGTTATAAACGAGAAACCGCCAGTGTTCCAAAGGAAGCACCTATGCGGTTCCAATCTAAACTTATCCATAGGTTCTACTGAGCTAAAGTTCATTTCCCTAGATACAACTCTGCATTTTAATATTTTCTTGGGAACCCGGGCTTCGTGTTCCACATCTGGACAGGACATACCTTCATTATTTTGGCATAGAATTTTACCTCTAATATATAATATACATTAATAAAGGAGGTGAAAGTATTGCCGATAGCCTAAGTGAAAACCAGTGGCGTGCAGTGCTTTTTGGGGAGGGCCAGCTATGAAATTATATAGATATACACGCACAGGTGTAATCGTCCGCAACCGCTCTGATAGCCCTGAAAATGTCACTGAAGGTATAATAGATTGAAAATGTGTCTCAATAATTTAATCATAGGCACTCAAAAACAATAAATTATCAACTAAACTACCCAACTTACTAAACTATGACTTTCATTGTGACCATGAAAATCTAATTCTTGCAAATAATAAAATAAACAATAATATCTTATTAACCTTTTTAAATTATTGGTATATCTATCTACATGTTCTTTACGTTCTCGATTCGCAATATTCTATTCGCAAAGAGCCAAAATTTTGTAGGTTCACTGTGCACGATAAATGTTTTTCTGAATTAACATACTTTTTACCAAAATTTGTCAAATTACCTAGATTATCAAAACCACCTTTATTCCATTTACTATATTCGGTTCCGAATAATAAACAAGGCTAGCAAAACATTTTATTTAAAATGCAACTTCTGTTTAGCCACCAATCGTAAAAATTACTGTGAAAATGTCGTACACTAGATTTATTAGGAACGTTTAGATTCAAAATTGACTTCGATCTATCATTCTCAAATATACTATTTGTTTCACTAAAAGATGAATTGAAAATCCTACCTTAATCATGTAACAAACAGAGCAATATTTAATAGTCGCCATTGTTAGTTTACTCTCATGACGAAAATGCACGTTCAAAAAATGAACTAATAAAAAACCGCCAATGTTCCAAAGGAAGCACCTATGCGGTATAAATGAGCTCAGATATGCATTATAATTGGCGTGTTCCCTAATCAAGTAACTTTTTTTTATTCTTAGATGTTTATTTAACAATAAAAATACCTATATAAATATACTAATAAGAATACCTATGTATATACTAATAAGAATACCTATGTATATACTAATAAGAATACCTATGTAAAGTAGGAATGTTTATGTTGAAAATAATTTTATAAGCGCACCGTGCGTTCATTAAATATTGTCCGATTTGTGGATACCACCGTTTCCCTGCCGTACGGTAGCTTCAGCTGCATTATACATATATACATATATTTATCTACACATATACACATACGGTCTGAATTTAACTATTACATTTACAACATAACACACGAAGGTACATATTTGTATATATGAAAAATTACAAGCGTCTACCTTCACTCGTGTAAAACTTGTGGGATTTTTAACCAAATCGAAGTCGTACGTTAAGTTTCAGATATATTAATTATTTTTATTTGATATTTAAATGACCGCTGTTTAGTATTTCATTAGTTATGTACTTTAATGTATCTAATTGATACATATGACGTACCTACTGCTACGAGAGCAATCTTTTACAGCCACCCAGAACACCAGCCCAGCCCCGCTCACTGAACGAAAATACAAACTTCATAAGTTGCCATTATAAGGCCGCTAACGAACGAACGCTCGTGGCACCGTCTAAACCAAGCAAATTCTATCCGCTTAGAAATTGGATCTGCTAGTTTTAGATTTATTTAATCACTTTTTGGTGAAGCAATATTTCTCGTAGATCCTCGTAATGTTACAGGCTTACACCTTAATGCGTCACAAAATAATAACGAATTAGGAGCCATTCAAATATTGAAAAAATGTTGCCGGCACAGACGTTTTGAGTAAGATTTATGTTTTCCTTTTAAATCTCGTAAGTCCGCATGAAGCTAAGTGCTTATAATATTGCTGGAATATACTTCAACCAATCACAGAACAATAACGCTCAAATTCGGAGCGACAGCCATTTAAATACCGTTTGTATGCTCGTTGACCGAACGACGCATACATTCCATCCGCTTCGATATTTTCTCTACAAATTACAGCGTTGTGAAAACAGTATTAATTATTACAATTAGAGCGACACGACGGCCTTTTAAATAATAGAAAAAAATTAACTGCTCGGATACCTACGGTACAGTCGTCACCGAAATGTTTCCGCCGGTCTGACATTTAGTCTGGCAGTTTGGGCATTATTTAATAAAACTTGAATAATAATTTATAGAATGAACATATTGACTTTCCGAGATGATGATTCAAAGCTGTTGTCGGATTTCTGCCGCATAGTTAACAAAATAATCACTACCCGCTAGCAAATTTGATCTCCTAGTTTCGCATGTATAAAGAACATGTATATATTCGACATGTATAAAAACGGAAATTCAACGTAAAGAAGTTCACCTCTAAGTGGCCTGAAGTATTTTTAAAAATATTTTTACTTACATTTCGACCTTGAAAAAAACATCGTGTGTGCAATTCACACGTGGTAGAAGTGAAACCTTCAAACATTTTAAATTTTAATTTTTAAGTTTAATATCAATTTTTAATTTTGATAAAAACTAAAATAATTAGAAAAGTTTTTATAATTCTCTCTCCCCTTCCCCTTCATCTCCCCCCGAACCAACCATCCCCCTCCCCTTCCCTCCGTCCTCTTTCCTCTTTTTTGTTGTTTTCTAAGAAAATCATCTTTATATTAGTATCGGTTGATGTGTCCAAAATGACCACGATCCATGCGGGGGCAAATTGACTTGTTCCATAATTTATAATCGGAAAATAGGGTAAAAATGACAGATTGAAATTTAAACAAATATTTTCTATGCATCACGATAGCTATGAACATCAAATACTTCAAAACTGGTAGTTAATTATTAACAAGTGTTCTTGTTCAAAATTAGCTTACTCTAAAATAATTCTATTTATTTTTGCACAGAGGAGTTGTGAACTGCTACTCTGGCGAAACACGATAAATAGCTGGCATGTATCACACTCAGAAAATACCCCCCGAATATGAAATAGGAGTTGTAGATGGTTGCTCTAGAGAAGTTGTACATGCTCTCACCTGAATATTTTCGTTAGTGAATGAAAACAGAGTGAAAATTTCGGCAGTAGAACAGCAGCTGACACTAAAACCGAACAAAAAAAAACACAAAACACTAAAACCAAACAAAACAACACGCAACCCACTTTATATTGCACTGTTACACGCGTTATTCACCTCTAAAATACCAGCAATATAGAGCAACATATAATAAAATCTCACGATACACAAACACAATTAAATGATAACAGAAACTATTAAACGTATCGCGGACCGTAAGCATTGGACCAGTTCTAAGTTTCAAATAACAAAACATTTTCCAACTTCAGAATCACCAAACAAACGCAACGTCAAAAAAAGGCGCGCATCTATTCTTTTTGTTTTACCATAAAGTAATTATACTTTTCTAGAATCATTGTACTAGCATAAACATACCATGTGTACCGTTTGAGAGAAATATTCCATTCCAAGTTTTTGTAGGAACATTATTTAGAAAAAAAATAACATTGATAATTTATTACAATAATTTCCCATACCTAAAACAGATTTTGAAATAACTGGTTTTTCCCATTACGTACCTATTAATTTTATTAATTAATCAATTTACATAATTTTTGTTTCATCAATGTTTTTTAAAAGAATCTATTTAGAAGTTTTAGGCCATTGTAAATATTTTGTCTGTTACCGTCACAATTTCGATTTTTCGCTTCTTCTTAAAAAACAATTTAACTTTTGTTGTAACATTTTCTAAGTGTTTAATATAAGGATGTTAATATAGGAAATAAATGTATGATTGGAATTATCGATTTATTATGGGGACAATTTATTAAAAATTCCTTTAATCTGACCTTGACAACAATCAATAAAATTATTTTTAAATTATTATTAAATTCTTGTATATAAAATGTTACTTATGCTTTTTACGAAAAAAAAACGCATCAGTTTTAATATATCGTTCTAAATGGTCCTAAGAATGCATTTGAAAAAAAAATTAATCAATTTGGAAGAATTTATTTATCGTTGATAGAATTATTGAAAATTTTGCAAGAAGAAAATTATCAAAATTGAATTTAATATCAAACCATTACCAACTTAAAGCATATAAAAATTATAAGAACAGATATGAGCTGACTTTTTAACTAGCAACAGAATTAATAAGTGAGTTGACAAGAAAAGAACGCACTTGAGCATAATTTACAATACAAATTTTTTCCCGGACACTTTTATTATTTGACTTTTATTTTTATATTACATTGTTTATTGTTTATAACCTATAAGGATGATATAGTTTATATCACTTTGTATAGTTTTATCGTTTTTTTAAAATTATATCAGAAAAAAGATACACGCGTAAATATACATGTGAAATATGAAGTTCCATTAACAGCTTATTTATAATGTATAAAAAAATATTAAATCAATTTTCAAAGTCAAAATAGGCCATTGGACATCTGAAGTCATTGTTTTCTTCAACATTTTCCCATGTCCATTTTGTTTGATAAGAAAAAAAATATTTGTCAAAATATTTCAGTGAGTTCAAACGGAAACTTTCAAAGTGTAAACGGTAATATTTATTTTAATACGTGCATTATGTGCTGTCTTCTGAGACCGTGTCGGAATAATAATAAAAATATAAATAGCATTTATCTATTTCATTTGTTAACTCGTTGGTAAAGTGAAAAATATTCAGTTGGACAATTAAGAAGTTAGGAAAACTTGTTCTATATTTGAATTAAAACTTGTTGCTTATCGAGAATGAATCACTTCGTTTGTAATCGACTTGGTCACCTTTATCGTTTAATGGTAAGTCGTCTATGAATTTATTATTTTCAATGTTATTATCGTTTCGTTACTAAAAGAAAATAAATGGGTAATAGCGCTTGTGGAAAATCTAAGAAACATTTTATTGCACTGTAATGCAGTCACCGAATGATAAACTGGTTATTCAACTTCGCTTGCAACAGTTAATGCCATTTTTGTCCAATTTGGTAATATTCGTTTTTTTATGATGAAAAGTAAAAAAAAAGGTTTCATTAGTATATTATATTATTGTTTACATTGAGAAAAATATGGTCAAAAAGTCAATATTTTACTCTGTACATTCATTTAATTAACTATAATTTTGACACTGTAATGTGTACCTATAACAGATTAGTTCCTGACTATTAAAAATTAAATTGAATTTTCATTGAATTTGTGAAATAATCATTAACTGCATCCTTTTATATTTGAGTCCTTAATTAAATCAATTTTTCATTATCTCTTGAAGAAATAAATTCTGTATTTTCATTTCAACCTTATACTTAACTTTAATGCATTTTTATACAAAACATATTGCTAATCGGTAACTATGATATTGTATTAAACATGCAAGTAACAATGTAATAGTTTTGGTTCTGTCAAAAGTGTTGATTCTAATCAAAATTTCAAGAAATAATAACTTTAATACTTTTAAGGACTACATCCTACCTAATTAAATTTGAGACAATTTTACACATCCCATTTCTTCATATCTAATGTAACTACAAAATTAATTAGGTAAAGTGAAACTACCAAATTCAGACCGTTTAAGGTCTATCGTTTTATATTAAGTCGTACTAGACCTCCGGTAGATGAAATAATACCTCTGGTAGATGAAATAATAAATCGTGAAGTGTTACTCGTAAACATTAATTCTCATATAACTGAATTTGGCAAGGAATATTTTTTTTTGTATTTACTTAGTATTTAAATTAAATGAATAACAATACCTACACCTTCATTGTTGCGACCATTGATATATCTATTAATGACCTATTTGAATTTCAATTGAGAGTTATACTTTGTGTATTTTATAATAAAGTCCATAATTCATTGACACATCTGTGCAAGATAGAAAGTTATGTAAGCATTTATTTAATAAATTAACAATTCAGACAGTTTTCTTCGCTGGATGTATTCAGATCTAGATGCATTAATTATCTTTATTGTTTAATTCACTTAAATTACAAATTTTTGGCACATCGTATATTCCTAGACTATTTGTTAAGGTTGTAATATTAGTCTTATATGTAACATCTTCAAGTTTGTAATTGTACACATTGTTGCAGTCTGGCCACTTCCAATTATTTGAACACATTGTCATTGTTTTCACTTCTCCAGTATCGTTGTTTACCTCTAATGTTTTTCCTGCGAGACTTCTTCTATATAACGAATTATGATAAATTCACTCGTCAACTTAACTGACAAGAATCTCTCGTTTATTCAATTTTTTGTTTTTGTTTAGAATGTCAGTATCATTTTCTTGGTTTTCTGATTTATTTTGAATAATCATATATATGTCGGATTCATTAGTTCGGTCTTTATTAGGTTTTGTTTTTTTCTTCGTTGATTGTAACCATAGGAACTTGTCTTCTTTTTTTGTCGCTGAATATGTATTGTTAGTTACTTTTGTCTTTCTTATATTCTCTTCAGACCAAGAAAGAGCATTTTTCAAAGAAGTTTTATTTTCTGATTTTCTATTCTCATCTTTGCTTTTAACTGATGTTTGTTTGACTTGATTTTCAAGAGGTGGTGCACTTGATAATGTTGTTATGTTATGAGGACAATTTCTCCGTCAATTTTTTCATCGTTTATTAAAAAATTGTGATATTTTGGGAAATGTTGCTTAAATTTAAAACTTCGTTATTTTGTAATGTAATATTATGATCATATTTGTTAAGTTTTCTCCAAAATTTAAAAAGTCCACAAGTTCTAATTGACCTGTCCGTTCCGCTTTTACATTTTTTTTTACTGCTGATATGTCTTCATGTAAAGTGGTATTGATTTCTTTGACTAATCGACGTTACTTTCATCCAAAAGCAGTAGACCACGAGCATGAAGTGAGCGCTACAGTAATTGATTGTTCAAGAATTTCTGTGAATTCTTTACACCTCAACTTTTGTCCACAGTTCCCTATTGGTCGGTTATGAACATATTATTCACCAAATATTTTTAATGGATGAAACACATCAAGCCAAGAGGTTACAGCCGATGAATAGCATTAGGATAAAAAACAGTTAACATAATACCATTATCTTTACAAAATTCTGTTGTATGTAAATTTATGTGTGAAAGATGATCATCGATGGAAAATATTACTTTAAGGAGAATATAAATTTTTTCCAACTAGAGGTAAAACGTTTGCTACATATTCGTAGAAAGCTGCACTTAGGTTATCATCTGACTTTCTTCTGCACAGTCTTAGGGTAAACATTATGAATGGAGGGAGTATCATTCTTTTGTAAGGATACAAAATCGTAGGTGGAGGCATTCTTCTATGAATGCTGACTGTAATCAATATAGTAAAATATTCTTTTCTATCGTTATAAGTTCTACAATGCCCTTAATTTGATTGTTTTCTTGTTATCAAATAAAAGCCACTCTTCTCTCTATTAAAAATAATTCTTCATGAATCAAGTATTAAATCTAAAAAGTTATTCCCTGTTAGGTAAGAATGAACATGGCCCAACCAATTTTGAATTTTTTTTTCAGTTACATCACCTCTACATGATGTTTATGCTTGAGACACACTGCTTCAAATATTTGGATGAAGTTTTGAAAACTATTTAAATAATTTATCCGGTGAAATTCTGTTTTTAAACCGATTATCTTTTTCAATTTTTTCACTAATTTAGTAACAGACTCCACTAGTTTTATTTTGTTATTGGAAACACTTTATTGCCCATTTCAATTACTCACTTTTCTAATGGGTCCTCCCCTTCGGCAGTCGTAAGAGTTGGGCTCCTGTTGTTCCACTCTTAGTATATTATTATTTAATATATCAATCAAGTGTAGTTTTTGGACTATTGTAAGCTTTTGAAGCCTTTCTGATTTTTAACACCTTCATTTACAGATTATTTTGAATAAAATAATCTCTTTCCTTCATTCCATTACTAGATAAACTGAAATGAGAAGTAAAGCTTAATATATACATATTCAAGTTAATGTGAAACTAAATTTAAAAGAACTAGCATTCGGTCGGAATCAAGAAAAGTAGCAGATTGTTGGACCTAATAACCGACGACTTTTAAATTGTTTGTATAACTTACTTTTATTGAAAGAAGTACTAAAAACTACACAATAACCACTATACTCTCCTGTATCAAATCTTGTTTGAATAGAAAATTTTTGTTAAAAAAAATTAAAGTTTCTCAAATAATTAACTAATTTAGGGAGATAGGTTAATAACGGTCATATTGATTTTTTTTCAATTAATATTTATGTGTGAATTACCCATAAATTGATCACCGGTCGTTTTTTGAACTTTACTAATTTCGCATAATTCTTATTCCCGACCACAATTTTCTGTTGTTATAAACTTCGTTTTAACAATAAATGTATAAAAGAAAACACTATACTAACTGTAAACACATTACATTTTCGGAATATATTCTATTTATGTAAATCTGTATTTTGACAGACCAATAAAAACGCGCAGCGCTCATCCACGATGAATGACAAATTTACACTAAACAAAAGATGAAGAACTTAACATACGTCTCTATAGCACTAGGATAGCTACAAGTCCTCCTACGTTTTCTGGCCTGTTAAAGGTTTAAAATTCATGCATATGACTAAAATTTGACAAAAGTGAATAGTCGAATTAAGGGAGGCGGTTGTAATTGAGTTATTTTACGTTAATAACTTTTGAAAATGAAATGAAGGTTTTTAAAACAATAAGCTTCAAAATGCAATCAATACATTTAATGCCATTCTTGTCTGCAATGTTACTAGATGTGTAAATATTTCTTACTGTTACATCCATCCATAGTCACGTGGTTCTGGCTTCGTACTATGAAGACTTGGCCTTCTATATTACTAAATATTT
Source organism: Druceiella hillmani (assembly GCA_039881145.1). NCBI lineage: Eukaryota > Metazoa > Arthropoda > Insecta > Lepidoptera > Hepialidae > Druceiella > Druceiella hillmani. The sequence continues at coordinate 21,107,251 of JAYKKI010000024.1, forward strand.
GTGAAGTTTTAGTCTGTAATATAGCGAAAACCACATCAAAGTATGTTAAGGTTTCGTAATATGTTAAGGTGCTAAAAAATCCATGAAATTTGTATTCTCATCTAGATTTTCCGAAAATCAGACGTCCATTTTTTTACTTTTTAAAGAATTTCCTTTAATAAGATGATGCTATTTAGGCCACCCAAGTGTTGGAAAATTTACCAAGTCTTGTGATTATGCATACCTTAAGAGAACTTTATATATATATATATATATATATATATATATATAAATATATTTATATATATTTATATATGTGTTTGCATGTGCGTGCGAGTGTGTCTGTGTATATGTATATATGTAATGTATATGTTATAACTAACGGTGTTCGACAAATAGTCTGCTACTGCGGAATGGTACGCACAAATATGTTCCGGCTTTTTGGAAACGTTGCAAGACACCCAACACGTCCAGCAACCCACCAGCTCAGGAAAGAACAGCACTATCATTAATAGAACAAATGTTTGGTGTGTTGTTGCTCATTGTAGCATAAGGGAATTTTGAAATTACTACTGACTGTGTAATAAAAAAAAAAAAAAAAAATGGAAATGGAAAAAACGTTAACGAAATGAAATTCAAGGACGATGCATCATTGGTATTTTCAGACAGCTACCAGTTCGTCATCTTAAAACATGTTTTTGATTATACAAATATACGAACCTCGAGACCGTGGTGCATCTACATAGTGTGACGGTTCTGGATATTACCTCCATTTTTACACAAGGGGAGACCTACATCCAACAGACAATTACGACGGGCTGTTGATTGACAACACGAACCACGCTCCATGGAGACTTTGCAATATTATATTTTTATTTTATGATTTCTTTATTTAAAGTCAAGATTAGTTTTTACTTATTGTTTTTTTCATCTCCGTAATTAAAATTTTACAAGTTTATTTTATTTGAATGAAATCTGTTACTGAATTTTGTGTGGTTTTTAATTACATGTGTTTGTGTAACTTAATTTAGCTAATAATATCTTGTCTGCAATTATTTTCTTCATATTGTTTATACTATTTTTTGGTGGGAATGTTAGACTACAAGTCTAAATACTGTCAGCAATTAAAGATGTTAGAAAAAGTTATGGACAGAGTACTTGTTTATTTGACAGGATGAAGTTTAATAAAACAATTAAACCTTTGTGTTTCTTACACAATTAAATTTTTTCATAACATTTTTTTAATTGTGCACATTGGATTATTTTATTACAACGAGTTCACCCTTGATTGCCAAAATACTGTAGAAATAAATAATTTAACACACTAAAATCATGTATTTGCATTTTACTTAAAACTTTTCACCCAGCCATCATTCTATTGGTTGGGAGCCTGGCATTGTATTAGCCATTTTGCACCAGTAATTGGTTATACTAATGTTGTACGAACCTCAGTTCGTGGAAACCTCGTATTAAAAACCACATTTTGCCATTGATGAAGAATGTGTAGCAACGTTAAGGAAGCCGATTGCCATGAAAGGTGATAGATAACTATATCTACTTTTAAATTAACTTTTGCAGCATTAAATCTATAATATTATATTGGTTTTTGAACAGATCAATGATATAAATTATTAACATATCATTATATTTAATTGTTAGATGAATATGAAGAAAATTGATTAATATTTAGTATGTTTGTTCCGATATATTTTGAATAGCTTTTTCTAAATTTACAAATACATTATTACAGCTCATATGGTCCACTATCTGTGTGGAAGATGGAACAAGATGATAGAAGAAGGAACAAGCCCTGCGTTAGAGTAGACCAAGGACACAAGTGCAAGTGAAGATGTGACGCGAGAGCTACAAGAAGAAGTACAAGTTGGGTGCCACTGAGAATCAGGTACGTGGGGTTGGTGAGTGGAAATGAGAAAGAAAAGGGGCTCAATTGGAGTGAGTTGGATGATTTAAAATGAATTTATATGTAATTTGCTCGTAATTGTAATAAAGTTAAAAGGCAGACTGTAGTTAAGGGTGTGTTAACACATATTTGTCAACCAATCGTTCGAGTTGGTCACCGCATGCGGCCATCGACCAATGTAAACAGCCTCGGTCGATCTAGTCATGGTAGTTGGACGCAACGACGAAAGACTCGTACGGTCGACCAATGACTTTGTTTAGTTGTTAGTCTCAGTGAAAACACAGGCGATGACAGGCTTACCTACTGCGTAGGTAAATTAGCTGTGCACAACGGGTGGATGGAAAAGAATTTTTCTCATGATATGAAACGACTAGAATCTAAACTAGGATCAAGAAAAACTCTGAGCATGAAGTCATTGTTTCTGTTTTCCAAAAATAGCACAATTTACTAATGGAAATCAATTTCGAAAATAAAAAAGAAGATGAATATGATGCGTTTGCTAAATATAATGCTGTATCATTACACGACATGGCTAGTCGATCGTAAAATGCAGTCGGTGGCCTACTTCAGCTGCCCACTTCAGCCAATGACTAGTGTAAACAAAGGTGCTCGTTGGCTACAATCGTTCACCGAAGTGTTAATGAGCCCTTACGGTATAAATAAAGAGTAAAGAGACATTAATAGATAAGAATAAAGTTTGCAATATTTGGGAAATTTCACGAGTGCAGCAGAGTAATAGATAAAATGATGTTCATAATAAAAATAATGTTCACGTTTGGTTATAGTGACCACTTCTGTTCGTCGCTTTCAATTGTCGTATTTCGAGGACCGAACTGAGATTGCTCACGAAAAACTTGACAATTATTTTTGTTTATGATAGTGATTTTTTATTTATGTTTACTGTTAGTTTTTGTTTACCCTTTTTTATGGAATAATGTAAATTGCATTTTGTAAAGAATTTTTATTCATATTCTTCTAGAAACGGGGAAATTTTCTTTTTAATTTTTTCATTACGTTTGCACTCATAACTACATGACTTTAGTAAAAGTACTTACAATGGAATAATTGTTGCAGCTTAGTATTATATTACTGGAAACGATGAAGCAGCCGGTGCTGTGTTTTTAACACAGTTACCTCGGGGATTAATACGGTTTTTATAGTTTTAATCAAGTTATAACGACCTTGGAGCAAAATTTTGAGACCAATATTAGGTTTTTCAGATTTGTGGATAATATATATTAATCAATATGATGTTATGAACAGGAAGGATGAAGGTGGGAACTGCATAGTGGCTAAAACCGATGCTAAGCGTTTTATAAACCATTTCAATTTCTGATAATGTACTGCACTGCACATCTGACATTTGCATATTTATTTCAGGAAGATGGTAGCTCGCTCTACAGAATGCTTTGGCAGACAATACATCTTTAGATATTACAGGTAAACTTTTATTTGTTTCACCCATTTTCTGAACAAATAGCGGTAGGAAAAGTAGGTAAGTCTACCAGTAGGAGAAGAAGGATGTATTTCTTAATGAAATGAATGCCTGTTGAAAATCTCCAATGAAATGAATGAAAAGTAACCTGTTTCATGCTGATAGCTTCTACAATACTTGTAATATCTGGAGATTTTTCTCCAAGAAAATAAAAACACATTTTTAAAGTACCTAAAAGAGAGAGTTTTTGCTGCAATTGATTTTTCATGACATTGCTTTGACAAAATTGTAATATTTTGTTACAAAAAAAGTTTTTTCTGTTTTAGAAATCTTCATTCCATGCAGTTATGATTCACTTATTATTTACTAGAGAACTCATTTAAAATTGGATCATGGATGGAATCGTAAATAATGGATGAGATCGTATAATTCCACTGTTTTAGATGTTTGTCACTGTGGTGGCCTCGGAATGATGATAAATTTACTTTCTTCTGGTTTCTGTCCTTTCGTTGTGCTTCAACACAAAGTAGCGGTAGGGTAGTTCCACACAAGGTCCCTTCATTTAAAAATTGCAATTAAATTCACTGTCTTGCATTCAAAATTGTCGGATGAACAGCACGAAGGCTATTCATTTCTAATTTGGCTTAGTAATGAAATATATTAACTTGCACGTATCTCTCAATAGCTAACACTTAAACATATTGTATATGTAACACTTAAACATATTGTACATGTAACACTTAAACATATTGTATATATAACACTTAAACATATTGTACATGTAACACTTAAACATATTGTATATATAACACTTAAACATATTGTATATATAACACTTAAACATATTGTACATGTAACACTTAAACATATTGTATATGTAACACTTAAACATATTGTTAAATATAATAAAGGGGAAATTTCAGGGTGGCAAATTAAGCACTCGAGAAATTTTTTTTAATTCCATACGTATTATGAGGGTATCATTTGAAATGGCTAATAATAAGGTTTTCAAATATATTTTTTCCATGATTTTCGATAGTGATCTCCTGATGTTGAAAAATATATAAAAAAATATGAACTCGCCCCTTATTTTTGAAACTACTTCACCAAAAAATTATGAAAGAAATAGGGTGTTTAGAAGCCCACACAAAGGCTGTTGATAAAATATAGCAATTATCCTAGATCTTACAATTCATTAAATATGTGCCATGTTTTTACACCCATTAAAGATATATTACTCGGTATATTTACTCTGTGGAAAATTAATATTTGTAAATAGTTTAACAGAGACACCGTGTATTATAAATGTACATCTTAGTGAGCTCTGGGTACAAATCAGTCCCTATGTATTATAAAAGAAAATGTCACCCACTCTGAATGACCCCTATTAATTATTAACTTTCAAATTATTTAAACAACAAATAGCCATAAAATATTTTCTTCCGCCTTTCTCTTCAAATTTTGTACCCTCATAATAACACCCATAGACAAGATAAATTATTGAAAGTGTCAAAGGGATACTAGTGTCAAAGGGATATCTGTTAATGTCTCTTAACTCTTAATTATACCTTAAGGGCTCATTGTCCTTAATATATAAATAATTAAGAGTTAAGAGACATTAACAGATAAGAATAAAAAATTTGCAATATTTGGGAAATATTCACGAGTGCAGCAGAGTAATAGATACAATGTGTAGGATTTACTGTTTTGTAATAAAAATAATGTTGACATTTGGTTATAGTGGCCATTTTATTCATTAGAAATAACTCCTTATGTAAAATACGATGCTTCAAACAGGAATGATGAAGGTTGGGAACAGCAAATTGGCTAAAATCGATGCGAAGCGGTATATAAATTATTTAAGTTTGTGATGCTGCACATTGAACTTGGTAGAAATAATAAGTTTGAATCGGCATATTTATTTCAGGAAGGTGGCAGCTTGCCCTACAGAATGCTTTGGCAGACAATACACAGTTAGATATTACAGGTAGAGCTTTTAATTATTTCACCCATTTTCTGAACAAATAGCGGTAGGAAAAGTAGGTAAGTCTACCAGTAGGAGAAGGAGGATGTATTTCTTAATGAAATGAATGCCTGTTGAAAATCTCCAATGACATATTAATACACACGCAGGCAAAAGGTTACCTGTTTCATAACGTTAGGTTCTACGATTCCTGTAATATCTGGAGGTTTTCTCCAAGAAAATAAAAACAGATTCTTTAAGTCATAAAGAAGGAAGTTGCTTTGACAAAATTGTGATATTTTGTCAAAAAAAGTTTTTTCTGTTTTAAATAAATCATAATTTTACGCAAAGTTATGATTCACTAATAACTTACTGGAAGAATTATTTAAAATTTGGTCACGGATGAATGATATCGTAGATAATGGATGAGATTGTATAATTCCACTGTTTTAGATGTTGAAGTCTCCAGTTAATGCTTGCAAATTTTTTTATCATCATTGTGGCCTCGGAATGATGATAAATTTACTTTCTTCTGGTTTTTATTCTTTTGTTACGCTTCGACACAAAGTAGCGGTAGAGAAGTTCCACACAAGGTCACTTCATTTGAATATTGCTATTAAAATCACGGTCTTGTGTTTGAAAATTAATTTCTAATTTGGCACAGTAATAAAATATATATTAACTTGGACATATGTCTCACTAGCTAAAACTTAGACATGTTGTATATGTGACAAACATATTACATATACTGTATATATAACAATTATATATACTGTATATATAACAATGAAACGTATTGGTGAATACAATAAAGTGGAAATTTTAGGTTGGCAAATTAAGTTCTCGAGAAAATTTGTTTTAATTCCATGTGTAGTGTGGGGTATCGTTTGAAAGGGCTAATAGTAGGGCCTCAGAAAATTTTTTTTCATAATTTTAGGAAGTAATCTCTCAAGGTATATTGATAAATATGCAAAAATATGAACCTGCCTGTTTTACTCCTGTTAAAGATATAGTAGAGGACTGTCAACGGAATACCGGTCGTTGGACAGACGGGTGAGGGGCTGTTAACTACAAAACATTTCAATTTTAAGTGTCCAGGTTTCGGTGCATCATGAGTAGTCACCATGTGTTTTTTATATTACCACTTGAAAACAACATTTACGCAAAGATAATTTTAGTGGTTTATAGATCCTATCATAATCCGAATTTTTGTGGTTTATAAAAGAGGTAGAGAGATAAAAATTTCTCGCAGCGTAATTCAATGCTACGTTAGATATGATATTCAATAACACAAAGCTCTAACTGACCCACCCACACTTTTTTAGAAAAGCTCTTCGAGAGCTTAGGTGCATTTATCTCACCATTTTTAGGGATACAATTTTAAACAGGAATTTAGCCCTTTTTTCAGGAATATTTTGATGGGACTGACTATTTTGTGAAGATCATTAAACAACTAAATATATGGGAATTTTTAGATCATCCGTTTAGAAACAAACAGACTTTTAAAACATTATTTTTTTTAACAGGGCAGCAGGCACGTATTCACAAAATAAATATTATTAAGTATAAAGAGAAATCAAAACATTGCATTAGATAAAATCTTCATAGTGCACATTTTGTACACCTTTATGCACATGTAAATTGAAATGTAAATTGAATTGAATTGAAATTTTTATAATATCTTTAGATATTTTCATTAGAAAATATATCTTATTTTTTTTTAAAAACATTTTGGGAATTGCATAGGCGATGTGTTTTCATTTGGTCATCATTTTAAAATGATGGCGTTCCAAACTAAATTCTCACGTAGACATCACGTGTCATTAAATTTTACGAGCCGGAGGAGACGAAATAATTTAGTAAAACTTAAATCGTTCACTTTCAATTTTGTAATAAAAAATGCATAAGCACTTTATTGTGGAGCTTTGGAAGACATCTTTTGCCTGCTTAAAGCTCTCTCTACTTTTATGAACTTTACAATGCTTCAAAGAGGGCAAAATAATAGTTAAATAACTAAATCAGTGTAAAATGATATTGTATTAAAATTTTAAAATAAAAATATTTACCGTTTAGTTTTGGTAAAAATCTCTCTCGAAATTGTGCGATTAACATAAAAATTAGGTTTAGGAAAAGTAGCTATTTCACCACACTTCATTTAATTTAAAAAACGCAATAAGAAACGAAGAATTGTTCTTTTTACAAACTGTTAAAACAATATTATATTATGGAAAAAAAAACATAATTTTCAATGAACATTTTCACTTTAATTTTTGGATATAACAGGTACACGACAACTACCTTAAACAGCACTTGAGGTGACAGTCAGCGATTCTATAGATTTTTGTAAACGCTTAACAATATTAGGCTTCTGCTTCCTAGACTTATGAGCTTATGAGTAGGCGACGGCACTTTGTAAATATTCAGAATATTTAATAGATATTGTTAAATCAAACCCAAATTTTGTTATTGCTTTTTATTCTAATAACACGTCCATTATGTCCCAATTCACGTCCACAACTATTCGAAAGACGCATGGGTCTTTTCAAATCACCAATACATGCCGAGTCGCTCCCAGAAAGCTGTACGCTGTCCTAAAGCTGCGAGAGCACGCATATGCTCAAAGTATGCGCTCCGCTACGCGAACCGATCGATGGAAATTGTAGAGACTGTGAGAGTGATTCGGCTTAAAGTTCTACATAGGATATGAGGTGCTTTTATCCTAGTCGAGATTAATTATGATACACAGACAGTGTTAAAATGAGATACAGATTCTTTTCTTTCTGATTAAGGGAACTTTTGTGACGAAAACATTATTACTGGATAATTTTAAAACTTGTGTGATATTTCTACATTTCAGTGTACAACATAAATTGGTATCATTCAGAGTACACGCAGTTCATGAATATTTATTACAGTTTAATAATAAGTTTGTATAAAGCTGTAGAGCGTGAATAGAATGTGCAACACAAGATTTCCATGTAACCTAGACACGTATAAACATTTACGGGTGCAGAATATTTGTATTGAATTATATTATTTGCAAATATTAATATTATTTTTCAACGTATATTGCTTTAGTAGAATTTTCACTCGGATACAAATGTGAATGTTTCAGAAACTTAGTTTAGTAGTGAAATGTAGAATGTTTGATATAGTTCTCTTGCCAACTTTATGAAACTTCTGGTAGGTAACACTGTTGTATTTTGTAATTTTGACTTTCGCTTACATACGTTTTAGCATGGCTTCAAAAAATTAACAGAAAAATGAGATATTCGAAACAACAGGTTATTGATCTTAATTTTTGATCATATTTAAAAAAATCTTTCAGAATTTACTTCAGAAACCTTATTTCATCAGCTTTTTGAATGAGAAATTTGTCATTGCTACCTCTACGGAATGATCTTAAGAATGGAGCCAAAGTGTAGTAAGTTAAAAGTTCTAATTTTTATGAGCCTCTTTCCCGACCTTCTTCGGTAGGTGCTAAAGAACTGCACATCGTTTATTTTTTTTTTATGGAGCACGGTCCGTGGCATACACTACACTGCAGCCGACTTACTCTACAAAGTGACTTACTTTACATTTCTACTCGGCACCGAATGATATTAACACACTATTATTTTATTTTGTATGAGGGGAGGTATAATTCCTGTTATCGTAAATAAACCTTACAATAAACGATTACATTTTAAAAAAATGGTTACATTACAAAATAGATAATTGAGAATGTGATTTACCTGTAATTCAGATTGAAAATCTAGATCAAATTTTATAAATAATTTTACATATTTACCTTGACAAATAATGTCTGAGTTGCAACCAAAACTAAGCAGTCGGAATCGAGCTCTTCTGCTACACGACCACATTGATACTGCAATATTTCTAAAGTTTATTTTAAATTTAAATTTAAAAGGTCACTAAATGCCATTTTGGTCAAAGTTATTGACATAAGTAAAAAAATATGGGGTAATAGTTCAATGAAATGATAGTTATGACGTCCATTTTGGGGAGGCAGCTAATCTTTACTTCATTACATAGGCAGTGTGCCTCCATTTAGCCGCCATCTTAAAAAGATGTTGTACTCAGTGCTGAACCTATATCTCTTACAAAAAATTGAAACAGCACCTTTTTGGAGAATATCAAGTAATCCAAACTTAATTCTCATGTAGACGTCGCATAGCATTAAAATTTTGTGAACCTGGGAAGACAGAAAATTTAGTAAAATTTTGGTTCCATACTTTTATTTTCATAAAAAATGCATAACCTGTTTACTGTGGAGTGTTAGAAGACACACATCTTTTGCCTGCTCAGTTTTTAAATTACCTCTATTGGTACTTCTATATGAAGTCCAGAAAGGACTTCCATATGAAGTCCAGATTGGAACCTCTATATGAAGTAAGAAAGTCCTTCAGCAATTATGCTTCAACGAGGGCAAAATGAAATAATAGGCAAAATGAATTTGAAATAATCAATAATTTAATTAATGATTGTTTCAAATATACGTTGAGATCATGAGGAAGTAATAAATTGAATAAAATGATGAATACTCTTTACGATGAATGTGTATTACTTATAATTATGTCTCTTTTAAGCCATGATAAGAAGTGCCTGGAAAGCCGGGAAAAGTCAGGACAATTTGATTACGGAAAAAGTGATTTGCCTGAATCTCAAAATTGAACACAATTTAAGTGTCGATACTCATGTACCCTTGTTGTTGAATATATTGGTCAATTTATTCAACAATAAGAGCATGGGAGTATCGGCATATTGATTAACATATTCAGCAATAAGAGATATGACAGTTGTATATATTGTTGAGCTTTTTCTCTGAGCTAACATTTGTGGAAGTTTCTTTATTCGAGTTGCAGTTTGTCTCGGGTCGATGGCGCTCTTTTGCTACTAGACAATCTATTGTTTTCTGTCATTATGAGTTTATTACAACGTATAAATGCTTTGTTTCCTGTGTCTGTGTCTTGTTTTTGTTGTAGTTTTAATTCTTCTCTAATTTTGAGAATGTTTGGTTGGAGTTCTTGTCCAACATAGATACCTGTTCCTTGCAACAACTTTTTATTCTTTAATATTTCAATTTTCATTCCCGGTGCAGTTAGTGCAATGGCTATGCGTCTGGTGTTATTTCCCCTTTTGCACAATCTCCTTGGAGTTTCCTCTTCCATTTCTGAATATTAATTTATAAAGTGTGCACTGTAGCATTTAAGGATTTCTCTTGCAATTGAAAATATGCATTTTCTCCTTCTTCTATGCCAAAAAAGACAAGATTTTTCTCATTGAATTTTCCTGTAATCCGTCTTCTTCCCCTGACCTTATATTCGGAAGCGCAACTCATTATCGATTTGTTTGAATTTTTCATTGATGTTAACATTTATATTGGTGGCCATCTTCTCCTCAAGTTTTGTAAAAGTACTTTCAATAGCGCTGATTTTTTATATCCTTAATCATTTCCACTATCAATTTAGCGGCTATAAAATTTATTGACAAATCAGAAATCCAACGGACCCTTTCAATTTCATTAAAAAATCTTACAAGTCTCACACGGAGGAAGCTAGATACTTGTGATTTTTCAGACAGATGAACTAGTTGGTCATAGGTATTATAAATATAATAACCAAATGCAGAGCGACGGCCGTACAAATATAGAATTAAAATTATTGACTTGTTTCACCTAGTTATTTCAACAATTATACATTACTCTGTAAGAACAGGAATTATATAAATGTATTTTCAATCTGCGCAAGTTGCAATTTTGACATTTCCATCGAGCGTCTGCGGTACAGCAGGCGCGATAATTTTCTACCCCTTTAGAATGTTTGGTCTATCAGTTCAAGGTCAGTGAAGTTGAATGATTGTCGTTCTTCTGGAAGTTTCTTATGTTTAGAAACACACCTTAACATATGATAAATTAATGGCAGTTAGCTAGTACAGAGCAGCGGTCATTTAAATTACAGAAAACGACTGAGTGTTGATTGCATTGAAACCCTACGAAAAGCTGGTAAGTGTACGTGTATATATTTATGGCACATTGAAAAATTATGTACGCAGCAGGTTCAGGAATAATCTTGAACCATGTATTGCTTCAGCTATAGTTAAAGGAAGTGTTGAAATGACGAATGTTCAAATTCGCGGAATGACTGTGATGTATACAATACAAATATAATATTAAAATGAAAACTCGTTAAGTATGAGAAGAACTCGTTCTACGAGGTATTAGTACCTGCCTAGGCATTAATATTATTTTTCACCGTGTTGGCATAATGCCCATCATAGGGGTAAAATACCGTCAATATCTCTAAAATTGTGAAATTGAAAATCTCAGCTATAGTTTTCCGGTTACCTTCAGTTAATACTTCCACTTTCATAATGTTAACTTTAGTAGTCAGGGTGCACTGTCCCATATAAATAAAAAACACACATCACAAACATAACTCTTTCGAGTGCGTTATTTGTCTTTTCCAAAACTTGCATGTGAATGTTTTGGAGTGCCGAGTAATGAGATGTTGAATGCGAATTAAACCAACAGATGTACGGAGCTGTAAGTGATCTTGTGGGAAGTCCATTTTTTCTCTCTGCAGTACGGAACCCAAAAAATACAGATGAGCTATTTTTTGTTATAATTATATCTAACTCATACGAGGACGCTACATATGTAAAAATGTCACTAATAATCTTTCCTTTATTGAGCAATAGCAAAGTCGGTGATTAAAGATGCCTTAAGGCCCCGTGGCATCGCACATTAGTTCATCGGCGGTATCGTACAATTATTGCAATATTGCTGTAAAAGATGCGTAAAAATTTGTTTTTATCCACTGAGAGTGTCGAAGAAATCTACAAGCAGACAGTCGGTGGTTGGGTCGCGTGTATAGTTATTCGCCTTATTGCGCATTAACCCTAGAACCGTATCCTGGGGTACAAATAAAAAAAATTATTTAAATCGTTTATAACTTATTTTCTATACGACGGTTTATACAGCGGGTGCGTGTATTTACGCGGGGCGGGGGAACACGTGGATACTTCAGCCGGACGGCGGTCCAGCTGCCAAGTGGACGTGGTACGCTGCTTGTTGGGGTATACTAGTAACCCAGGATACGTTCAATGCAAGTATTTTAATTTTTTTTTGCTATTTTGCTTTTTGTGTGTGATTTATTGACATAAATTTGGTAAAAGTTTGAATGACAACTTATTTAAATATTTTACACAGAAATTTGTTGTTTTTCTTTGTGTTTTCGAAAGGTATTTGTTTTGTTACATGTTTTGGTTGTTTTGTTACATCCTTTTTTGGCTGCTGGTTTATTTTATTTTTTTTCAAATGACTTCACGACGTAATTTACACAACAATGAAATTGAGAACATTCTTTTGGAGGCGGAAGATGGAGAAGATCTTGTTCTAGGCGAGGCGTTAGAAGATGAACCAGATGAAATAATTAAAGATTTTCGCTTCGAAGAGAATTTAAGAGCAGTTGATAGTCCTGATGCTTTAGAGGTAGAGTCACTTCAGGATTCGGATGAAGAACTTTAAGAATCTTCGCAGTTAAGTTCTAATGCCTCACTGGTACCGGTCACTGTTCCAGATGTTTTGCACGGTAGAGGCAGAAAAAAGCAGAAAAAGTGAAAAAATCTACGGCATGGATGTCATCCTCGTTCATCACGCACCCCACAGAGGAATATTATATTCCATCCTCCAGGTAAGAAAGGCCCTGCTAAACTTATTACTACTGTATTAGATAAATGGCAATTATTTTTTACGGATGAAGTTTTGGGGAATTTAGTGTCAACCCGAACCAAGAGATTTCTGAGCAAAATTTGAATTTTCTACAAATTGTCTCCGGATCGATGATCGTTCAACAAGAGGTGAGGGAAGACAGGTAAATAAATTGGCTCCCGTAAAAGAACTGCTCGATCATAGAGACTTCAAAGGAGTATTTCCCTTCCGATTGCACTACCGTAGATGAACAGTTTATATATTGCTACTTTTATCAAATGCCACTAATAAACAAGATTTTAACAATAGACACACTTACCTGAAGACTCTCGCTTTTAATCTCATAAAGAAGATTCAATACTGAACTTTAAGAACCTGGAAGAGAGATTTCAATACCGAACTTTGCCAACGTCCCTACAAATAAGTATTGGAGATGCATTAGGAAAAAAACGACCAATAGCTGCGGCAACCCCTTCAATTCCAAAATCTAGAAGGTGTTCTAGCTGCCCAAGGTCCAAAGACCATAAATCACGCACAATGTGCTAAGTGCAAAACTTTCATTTGTAATGAGCACCAAAACAAAATATGCCAAAACTGTTTGATAGTTCCTAATTAATGTGCTTTAATTAACGTAAGCTGATTTTTAATAAAAGTTTTTTTTATTTTTATGTAAATTTTAGTTTTTCATCGGAGTACATAAGGTTACCGTTAATTAACTTTTAATATGGGTATAGTTCTAGGGTTAAACATTTATAAAACACTGCATGATATCTTGGAGTAAGAAAAATCCTATGATCAGAAACGGGAACAGAAGGCGAGTGAAGTAAACCAGTGTATAAAAAGTTTGTTTATTCAGTTTGTATAAAAGTTTGTTTATTTTTCAAAAAATTTGCTTTTTTTAACAGTCGATTAGTACCATACAGTGTTACATTCAAGGAAAAAGTGAACTTCCACTTTTCAGATTAAACTTTTTTATCGGCAATTGCTTCCACGTTATTCTAGAAGATTCTTTTACATTCTGGAATTACCTGGAAGCTTCATCATTGTTCAAAAAGCCTGCACATGGTTCTAGCAAAACTTTTAAAAATTTAAAGTGGTTTAAGTCGTTCTATTTAAGGAATGTAACTCAAACATGCAGGGAATGCAACAAATACGTCAGAACGTGGTGAAGGAAATACCCATAACTTATGGAAAAATATTTAATTGTCAATAATAGATTTTAAACCAAAAAGTACAAATTCTCCTGTTCAGGGAATGTAACGCTATATGGTACTAATTTTTGGGATTAGCATTTTTGAGAAAAAAATAAAATTGAATAAACAAAACAAAATTTAGACGGCTACAACAAGAGAAATTGGACAGATACTTTCAAACTGAGGATACCATTTTAATAAGAAAAAGAAAATTGAAAGTTGAAAACCACCTTTTCCTAAAGTGCATTTCTTCGAAAATTGATGACGACTCACGAAAATATTAAGTTACATTTCATATTGGTTTTTGACGTAATTCAATGTCATCACAGGAACCTACACGCACAGACACAAAAAGGATTTGTTCCTTATTGTTTTCAAAATATAAAGTTTTGTAATAATTGTTATTAATATTGATGGAGCCGAACTGGAAACTTTGCAGTTGTTAATCTGTTCTGACTTTATTTAAGGGTATATTTTTCATTACGTTTCATACTCGCATGTGACGTCACTGCTCTGTTATTCACTTTAGTACTGATACTATTGATTTTTTACTGACAAGAAATGTAATCCACGGAAAAAATAAATAAGTTTTCTATATTAATAACTAAAATTAACAAAAATAACTATTTTAAACAAAATGAGGTCGTGTTGAGTTTACGGCCTTTTTCAAAACTAGCGGCGGTTACGCCATTACTGGGTATTGCACAGCAGGCGAGTTTGAATTGTTATTGTTATTCGATATTTATTGCTTTCGATGTGAATGAAATTTATTTTGATGCAAGGTTACGCCGTTTTTCTTTTTTTCTGTCTCGTTTGGGGTTCGTAGTATGTTAAGTCTATGGTTTTGTAGCGGAAACTATTCGCAGGTTGTCGGGACAGTCAATATTTTTTCATTCTGTTTGGCCATCGTCCTGCGTTTGACTGTTTCGTAGAAGATCGATGTATATGTCTGCAATATTACTAGGATCTGGCTGCCTATGTATAAGACTTCAGGGAAAAGGGGTTAAATAAAGCTGAAACTGGCAGACTAAATTTGTTGAAACTCAGCTGACGCCTTTGATTTTATATAAAATCTCACGAGGCTCATACGTACGAAGCTAGATGCTTGTAATTATTCTGACAGGTTCCTTCGTGTGTCGCATTACAATAATTAAATTCAGAGCGACGGATGTGTATGTATCGAATAAAAATTATTCACATGTCCGAAATCCAACGAACGCCTCCGATTTCTTTAAACATCTCACAAATCTTACACGCTTGAAGCTAGATGCTTCAGAAAACTGTCTCAAGTATGTCATACAACTATAATTATAATAATCAAAATTAAACGGGACGGCCATATAAATATGAAATAAAAATGATCGCTTTGCGTCATTATTTTACGTATTTTTATAATACTACGTCGTTATGGTATGACTGAAACGAATTATATAAATAAACTTTCAAACTTCCCAGGTTCACGTTCCAACATTTTTATTGAGCGCCGACGGTACAGTCGGCGCAACAATATTCTGCCCCCTTAAAAGTTTAGTTTGCTGGATGGGTCCATTGATTTCAGGGTCAGTGTTATTTTCCTATTATTGCTATTTTTGTAGCTACAACATGATGTATGATGAGTTAACGGCAGTTAGCCAAGTGAGAACAGCGGCCGTTTAAATTATAGAAAAATATTAAATATCGACTGAACTGAAACCCAGCAAACGCCGCTAAAATCTCATTTGAAATTTCACAAACCTGATGCTCATGCTGATATAAATACTGGTGATTGCATAGACATATTTCTTAACCTGTAACAAAACCGCGTCAATCGCCGAAGTCGGAATGATGGCCGTTTAAACAGGGGTAAAGAAATATTGATTCCGTTCTGAAACCCTGCGAACGCGATAAGTTGTCACAGTTTTGTAAAGTTTCGCAATTATTATTACGGGCGAGGAATTGTATTTTTATAGGAATACACTGTAATGTCTCACGGTGCTATCAATTTTCAAAGTCAGAGCGACGGATACTTAAATTTAGGATAAAATTTATTGATTGCTCCGAAATTTTGTGAACACCTTGCGTTTCACTGTAAAATTTCAAAAGCATTACGCGCACGAAGCTCTGTATATTTTAATTAATATTGTTACAATACAATATTAATTAAAATATTTTTCTTGGACATTTTCTATATATTTCGAGTAAGTAAATTTAGTGAAGTAAATTTTATTCACAATCAGGAAAAAATAAAGTCTATTTGGTTATGGCATATATATTTTTTGAATATTTTATGGCATTCATTTCACCTTGAAGTTGCCTGAATTTTAAATATATTTTACACTCACTTACTATTTTTTTCATTTTTGTAATTTTATTACTAATAAAAAGCTTAGTTTTGATGATATTTATTTTTGATTATTTAAATTAAGCCCAACCCAGCCAAGCCCCTGGGGGGTTTCGACATATAAATTTCGATATATTTCTGATGAGTATTTTTTTTTCAAAATTATTTTTTTATAGTGAATAATCATCAGGTGCAGAATTTTTTTTAAATCTGTCGTTTTTAATGAATATTCTTTGGTATGATTTAAAAAAAAAATCGAAATGGTCCTGGTTCTAAAGTGCATTTGTTCCGAAATTTGCAATTCCTTATATGTTCGAAGAAACTGTCTTGGAATCTAATGGAAAGACTACGCTTTAAATTTGTAGTACTGTAATTAACGGAGGGAAAAACAAATGTTATTGCATTAGCCTCTACTTAGACGCCCGACGGAGGTGTTTTTGATGTCCCAGATGATCTAAAGCTGGCAAGTAAGCACACTGCCATATTGTCATCAGACGTATTTACGAAAATCAGAAATTATCTTATAAAAAGACACCAAACACGTTCAGTATGGTTTCTTCTAAACACGGACTTGAAGAAAATATATCAAGATGAAGGTGAAAATTTACAGTTACAGAAATTGACCAGTATTTAGATGAGATTACAGGAAAAATAGTGCCCTTACACAAAAACACTGATAGTGCTATGCCAGAAAATAAAAATCTAGGAAAAACGGCTGAAAGCTTTTTATAGAAAAGTTTTCAAATAAGACATCGAATGCTGACCAATGGATTAGTGAATATGATAGAGAATGTGGAAGATTAGAGATTCTACAAGATGAAGAGAAAATTGTGATTTTAAAACATCTTCTAGAAAAACATTGCTTAGATTGGTACAGCAGTATGTTAATATAACTGACAGTGAATTCGGAATGGTCAGTATGGAAGGATAACTTTTGTGAAACATGTGGAATTAAAGTTTAGTCCCAAGTCAAATATGCATTTACATTTAGATTTCAAGCTGGCTCGTTACTGGAACATGCCACTAAAAAGGAAAGACTGTTGTTAGAGGTCAACAAACACATCGACACCCAAACAATGATGAATCTTATTGTAATGGGATTGCCAGATTACGTGATGGATAAAATAAATAAAGAAACCGTAAAATCAACTGCAAGCCTCTAGAATGAAATTGGAAAGCACGAACACATGGCGAGCAAAAAGAAGTACAGTGGAAATAAAAAAAATACAAATGATTTTCCTTTATAATCACAAATAAAATGAAACCATGTAAGACTTGTGACTTTAATTAAGACTTGTAGATTTAAATAAAGGTATTCGCTTTCATCCTGAAAAAAAGTGCTGGTTCAAACAGAAAGAAGAATATAACCAGAAGAGAAGCAGCAGTAGAGCCGTTAACAATTCAGTGTTTGATATTGAACTAAAAAATAATAATAAAAAAACTAATAGTACCACCATTAATTAACAATTAAATGAAACTATGTGATGTAGTATTATTTCTACTTTGTTTAAATTCTTTACCACAACCTAGGTTTCATTGTATTACAACATCTTCAGGTGGATTATCAGCAAAGATTCTATCACCATTAATTAAAGTCAAACTATTATCGAATGGATAATTAGAGACATTTGAGATATATGATTCAGGCTCAAATGTTTCTGTAATTAATTCCAGATTAATAAGGCTGAAAGGAGAAGGAGAGGATGATTGGACAAGTGATTATTGAATCACAATTAATGGCGTTGAAAAGACAAATCGTTTGACAATTATTATTATTTTATTAAAATAATAATTTTGGATATAGAAGAAAAAAAACCATGTTATTTCATTGGTGGAGAAGAGTTTAAATACGTTTTTCTAATTGGACTGGATATCATAAAACAATATAAACTGGTTCAAGATGAAAAATTAAAAATCACTCAAAAAAAGAAGAAATAGAAATAGAAGAAGACACAGTATGATTTTATAATAAAATACGCTCCGGGAAGATAAAATATAGAAGCAGATTGTTTCAGCAGGAGAGTATTGGATGAGGATACAGATGACCAATTAAAAATGTTAACATGATAAGATTGGACGACATTATTACAGATCAAGAAAACAATGCAGATATACAAAATAATGAATCAAAATTAACATCAAGACACAATGTTTACTATAAAAAGATTAGAAAACGTGAAAGAATTATTTTATCGGAAGACTTTAATAAAACACTTATTAAAGATATACACGAAAATATGTGCATTTGTTTTACACCCATGTGTAAAACAAATGCAAAACAAAGTTAGTCCATTACGTACAGCAAGAAATTTAACAATAAATATTAAAAGACATTGTAAAAGTTGTGAGATATGTATAAAAAATAAAACGAGAGGACAAGGTAAGTATGGTCTAATGTCACATTTATTAAAACTCGGTCATTTTATTGCCGATGTAACGTGAAGATGTTCGGTAAGTATTCTTTTTTGTTGTTGTGCACCTCAATTAATATTCTTCATTCATACATTTCTTTTTAAATCTGCAAGTTCAATATGATCAAGTACATCACTGTAACTTGTGCTTAATGAGGATATGCGAATTTAATTGTACCGAATTAAACCATTCGTAATCGAGAATAATTAGTTTTATTTAAAAGAAAAATAGTAAAATTTGACGTGCACGCAAACCGTAGGAGATTTAAAATAAATGTGGTAGTTACTTCGGACAAGTTCAGTCATTTGAATGAGAACATTTGCGTGACTTCAGTTGAAATTAATGAAAATGAATTTTTGGGACCGACTCTACCGTAAAAAAACAACTACATAACATCGGTAAAACTAAAGCGGATTGTGGAACGAGCGCCATCTAAGCGACGCATGCACTGGTGCGATGAACGAGCGCCATCTTACGGCGGACTTCGTGATACTATTCTTCAGTTAGGCGAGCACCGAGGCCATCCTGTCGTTAGCCCTGTTATTAGATAGTCACGAAACTGGTTTTAACGATTTTTAGAGACGTTATAATAATAAACTCGCTGTCGGCGCCGAAAAGGGAATATTTTAGTTAAGTTGTAGAGTTTCAGTGAGCTAATGATAGAACAACAAGAGCCAATGACAATAACTGCACATCGAATAATCGCATAATTACTTCTGAGGATATCTAAATGTTGCCAATAACATTTTCAGTGAAACTCGATAATGAACGTTTCGTCCAATCCTTGGTTGTGACATTTATTTAATTTTTTCACCGATCCGAGTCCAGCGCGATTTCCACAATTGAAATTGATTACTCTTCGTGCGCGTGTGGTGTGTTAGTTCGTTGTCGAGGCCACGCCTTTATTTCATGTTCTGTCCCAATATTGGGCATACAATTTGTCAGTGTTATTATTCAGTTATCAAAATAAAAAGTGCCGCTGTCTAACGTTGACATTTTTGGCTTTATTTTTCAAAAATCAACCCTGCTTAAACAGCTATTGATCGTCCGATGCGTGCAGTCAAGTGTGTGACTGAGACGGAACATAATCATCCATCTATTTCTTTATATCGCTTTCGAGAATACGAGTGAGGAGCACTGCAAATTGCATCCACTCCAACATGTATGTAGTTTAGCTAGTGTTAAAAATAATACTTTACAAATGTGTAAACCGACAGTCGGTAGAAATTTGGTAGACGTTATATTACGTTCCTCTCGTCTGAAGGATTCACGGTTTTACGTGCTTTCTCACACTGACTGACGTTCGGAGTATTTTTGTATTGACCTTGTATCCAAGTTTCGTATGCAGCTATTCTAATACGATGTATCTGTTTCTTAACGTTGAACACATCTACAAACAATTGTGTCGTGTGTAAAGACAATGCAAATAATGTAAACTTTCTTGCGGCCCTGAGAAGGGCCTTGTGATCTTTTCAACGGAAACAGTATAGAGCAGGCGGTTTACTTGGAACTGGTGTACTTGGTTACGGCCTTTGTACCTTCACTGACGGCGTGCTTGGCCAGCTCGCCCGGCAGCAGCAGACGGACGGATGTCTGAACCTCGCGGCTTGTGATGGTCGAGCGCTTGTTGTAATGCGCCAACCGCGACGCCTCCGCGGCGATGCGTTCGAAGATGTCGTTCACGAAACTGTTCATGATGCTCATGGCCTTGCTCGAGATGCCGGTGTCGGGATGGACCTGCTTCAGTACCTTGTAGATGTAGATGGCGTAGCTCTCTTTGCGCTTGCGCTTCCTTTTCTTCTTGTCGGTCTTGGTTATATTCTTTGGAGCCTTGCCGGACTTTTTGGCCGCTTTGCCGCTAATTTTAGGAGCCATGACTTATTGATTTAACAGCTATGTTAACAAAATTAAGGACAGTAATAGTAATTGTCTAACGACGAAGACACTCTTCGACCGATACTAGTCGGTTCAGAGCGCGGCACGGCGACGAGCGAATATGTGAGTACGCTAGTTGCTGACCAATCGCGACACGGCATGCGTGCTCTCCGCCGATATCTCCCCCCACTCTCTCTCCTCGTAACGGATCTTCCCCCAAAGTTTCTCAAAGCTCTACCGACAGGAATGTTTCGATATCCACGGGTCTTCATGCACGCGACCCTCCCATTTGTTCGTACGTAATGTAATACATTTTTTTTACTCACCACAACACACTTGAATATATTGTCAAAACGCAAGATTATAACTACGAACTGTCCACATTTTTTTGTTACGTTCAAATATAATATGAAAAGTAGAGAAATCCGTGTTAAAAGAAAACATGAAATGCACTTATCGTTAAATAAAAATATTTGAAAATGATCGAAACACATTCATTAGTCAATATATCGGACAATGGATTTATTTTACTTTTGTATGCAATGTGAATATCTGGATAGAGTTTGGTGATATTTCGAAGTAAACTAGCAGAAGTGTGAACATTGTCTGTAATTGACATTTTTACCGTTTTCAAACGGATGAAAACAATTTTCAAAACGTCTATGGAGATATAGGTTTGGAGTGTCATCGTGATGTCTTAACTGGACAATTTGCCCAGTTGCTTCGCAGACTGTCAATTCTCCTTGACGTCGGTGGTTTCTTTGTCTGATTTTGTATCAGTAGGTAGGTTTCAAACGGCACGCGTATAATTTCAACATGCCTCAAATCAGCGTTAGAAGATCGCCTCGACGGCGCTAGTGACAGCAGTTTGGCTACCGCTGATGGGCTGGCTCTACTTACAGGGACTTTGAGCTCGAAGTGTTATTATGACCGGACGCGAGTAGAAAGATACCAAAAACTGGTTCACTTCGTTTCTTTATTAAGCGGAATGAAATAAAAGTAGTAAGTAACCTGCATTCAGCGATGTAATGGATAGGTTACGCCCATTCGAAACAGGCAAAAATATGTGTCAACAATTTAAGCACAGAATAAGGTTGGTCATTTGAGACAGCAATATAACTCTCATTGTTGCGCATGCGGTATTTTATAATCAGATTAAGCTACGTACGATATATTTCTACCTCGCTCTATAGTAAATGCAGCACAGGGTCGAACTTGTTACACAAAAAATATGTTACACGGTTTAAAGTTCTTAAAGTAACATTCCGATACGCTCGACGATTATAATAATGTTTCGGAATCTATTAAATATCTACAAAAGTTTATCCGTACCAATATATTTTATGTGCCTTCAAAACGCGTTAATTTATTACATTGTTACCGTTTTTTGCTATATAATACATTCTGATATTTGTGTAGTTGGACACAATCGCACTGTTATACCCTTGACTTCCCAGCCATAATCCTTATGCAGCATCGTTCCCAAGCATATCATATTAACGTGATAACGCCATCCTGTCCCCAACATCTAAACATCTTCATAATTTTTATGCAGTCCCCAACATCTAAACATCCTCATAATGCTTATGTAACATTGCTCCCAAGCACATCATATAGACATGGTAACGCCATCCCCAGAGTCTAAACATACTAAGTTAAAAGCGCTTTTTGCAGAACCCGCAACAAGATACATTCCCAGACACGTCAGCATTTCTAATCTTTATAAACCCTGGCTAGCAGCCCCGCACTGCTCAGATGTCCGTAGTCACGTCAGTTGTCATTTCAGTCTTAATTATATTTAAGAAGTAATTGTTAATCTTCTAATTAAAAGTTTGTTGTAATTTTAAATAAATCTTCATTAATGAAAAGATAATCGTAAAATTGTTTTTTTAAAAAAGCAATCTAACGAATCCATTATAACCGCACGTATCGTGTGTAACCTATGATTACATGTTTCAGGCTGCTCTAACGATGTTCCAATAAAGAAGTGAAGGTATTGGTGCTGATAGATTCTTGCAGACGTGAACATGTAATGCATTGCCATGTATTTTTTTGGAAATGTATATCTTCTTTTAATTTGTTTCTTATAACTGTCTCGGTCTTAACATTTGAAATTTGACGCACGCATTTCAAATTTCCACCCATCCTGATATACACTCGATAATATATTTAACAATTTGCGAAACATTGTTAGAACCGTCGACCATTTCTAAGACAGCTTCTGATTACAATAATATCATAGCTGGATATTTTCTGATTATGTTCCACGTCCTCGTCAAATCTGTATCTAGATGGTGTATTGTTTATTGATTTGGCAGAAGATGAACAATTCAAAATAAAGAAATTATTCAATGGTATTGGACAATTTCTTTCCTAGTTGGTATTGAATGAAGATCTCAATTTCGAGCGATTTAGTACTTTTTTGTAAATATTTTTAAATTGACGAGCGTTGGGGTTGTTGTGTAGACACCACGCTATCAAATGGTGCCAGAGAGTAACTCTATATGGTCTTGGCGGAGAAAATAAGTGGCTGTATATTCTAACTTTTTAATGCAAATTTGTAGTTTGTATAATTTTTTCAAACTTTCAATATAAATAAGTAGACCAAAAATTCCTGTTTTCTTTCTAGACTCTAAAACAATTAATATTGACCACATAAACGCGTGTCTATAATTTTATGTACTGTGGTCATTTCATACATTAAATATCAATAGATACAATTTATAAATTAAAAAGAAATGCGATCTCCAAAAAAATATTGCGGAAAATATTAAGTTCCACACAATAAGTTTAAATTTATTATTGTTTCTTGAATGTTAATACGGCCCTGTACGATGCTCCTCCGGTTAGAGCGAGACGCAGCTATAAATGAGCATAGCGCCTTCTCTCTTACATATTGTTTAATATATTGCATTTTTGTCATCGATTTTTTATGCCCATAACTATCTAAACATCAATATTTTATTATAATTATAAAAATAGAACTTAAATTTATATAAGTGTTTGGAAAGTCCTTCCTTTCTTGTGAACTTGAGACCGATTTTTGCATTTCTTCAATACGTAGGCCGGCATATTCGTATAATGTTCGCACGTGTTAACATCAAGCTTGTCGTTATGAGAGTGAGCGCAAAAGTGTGTCGTCTTTCAAAAGTGTAGTCTTTGGACGACAGGGTTTTAACGCCGTATGACCTGTCCTAATTACATCGACGCCCGCATTATTTCGTCCGTGTCTTCCGAGTTACTTCGACTAGTAATTATTTTAAAGAAATAGCAAACGAATGTGTCGATAAAATAAAACGTACGCAGACGTAAATGACTGAAAAGCGTCTTGCTGAAGCTCGTTCTCATGTCAAACATTTTATAAAACGATCCTGAACTTTCTAGCTGTTGACGTTTAGTTTTAAAACCATAGAATACATGCATCCCGTTCCTCGTACGAAGCAGAGTTTATTTGCTGCAGATACGAGCGAACTGGCATATATAATTGCTGAAGGGTATAAACGCAAGTCGAATGCGCAAATTTATTTAGCCACAGCCTAAAGATAAAAACTCATTTGAATTTAACTCTTAGAACGCATTGAGAAAGTTTAGGTCCTCGAGCGAGACTTATTCAAAATAATGGAGAACAATATGCGGCCCTGAGAAGAGCCTTTTCGTTCACAAGCGTGCGGTCGTCGGGGGGTATAGTAACTGAATTAAGCGCGCTCGCCTCTGATGCGACGCGCCAACTGGATGTCCTTGGGCATGATGGTGACGCGTTTGGCGTGAATGGCGCACAAGTTGGTGTCCTCGAAGAGACCCACGAGATACGCCTCGCTCGCCTCTTGCAAGGCCATCACTGCCGAGCTCTGGAAGCGGAGGTCGGTCTTGAAGTCCTGAGCGATCTCGCGCACCAGACGCTGGAATGGTAGCTTGCGAATGAGAAGCTCAGTACTCTTCTGGTAGCGACGAATCTCGCGAAGGGCCACGGTGCCGGGCCGGTAACGATGCGGCTTCTTCACTCCGCCGGTAGCCGGGCGCTCTTGCGAGCCGCCTTCGTGGCGAGCTGCTTGCGCGGTGCCTTGCCTCCGGTCGACTTGCGGGCAGTCTGCTTCGTGCGGGCCATAATGGAATTTTATTAATCTCTGTCTCTTCGTGCGTACAGGCCGAAACCTTTATATACGTTGGGGAGCGAAAGGAGTGGGGACGGAAAAAAAGCTCACTCTCATGGGTAAAGCAGTTATCGAAAATAGAGTCGTCTCGCTCGCACGATATATTTACCCGCTCGTATCGCATCACTGAGATGAAAAGTTTTCAAAAGATATTCAAATTAATTCGGTCTACACAATCTGTTACTGTATATGCAATTTTTGTACACCGCGAATTTACAATTTAGAATTTCTCTGTAGTTATCCGAGCGCCGGTATCGCATCCCCCGTCTGTAGTTAACTCGGGCCGGCTTCGGTTACGGATAGGGCAGTCTAAAGCACGCTACAGAGACGAATCAAGACAGCGGAATAACAGAAATACGCGGTGCAGTACATAAGTTTAAAATTCTGTATTATAAGCTTTTTTGAATTTATGTAGAGACGGACTCTACATTTGACTTCGTAGAGGCAGCGCGCGTGTGCGAGTGAGACGCATAGAGCGTCAACGTTCGTCTCTAAGTTATCTACCGGGCAGTGGCGAAGTCTCTATAAATAGAGCCGATTTACGCCCACCGAACTAGCACAGTCGTTCCGAATCTCGACGTCGAACGTTTTTTGCTTCTTTTCGAGCGAGACTTGCGTATTCACCACTATGACCGGTCGCGGCAAGGGAGGTAAGGGGCTGGGTAAAGGCGGCGCCAAGCGGCACAGGAAGGTGCTGCGCGACAACATCCAGGGCATCACCAAGCCCGCTATCCGCCGTCTGGCTCGCAGAGGCGGAGTGAAGCGAATTTCCGGGTTAATCTACGAGGAGACGCGAGGCGTACTGAAGGTCTTCCTCGAGAACGTCATCCGTGACGCCGTCACCTACACGGAGCACGCGAAACGCAAGACCGTCACCGCCATGGACGTCGTGTACGCGCTGAAACGACAGGGTCGCACGCTCTACGGCTTCGGAGGTTAAACGTTACGACGGAATATTGCACACGATCACTACGCCACGCCATATACTCTACTACTACCGTTCACAAGGCCCTTTTCAGGGCCGCCCATGCATTACTATTCTTTGCGTTGTCTTTCGCACCTCTCCGTTGTTACATACAGGGATTTCTTTACGATAGTTATCGATGCAGAAGGAAACTTTAGTACGCGCTTCCCTTGTCTGTTTAATGACCTCGAACGTACCAGTCATTTGGGACAACAGCCAAACGCGACTTCGTTATCTTCCCCGCAAGTGTACACTTGAACCTTGAAAATACAACTGAAAACGAATAGTTTTATGTATCGTGCGAGACACCTGCACTTTGTTCGTAAGGAAATGGCCTGAATGAATGAATAAATAAAATTTCGTACGTGTATTCGAGTTTAAATGTGCAGTCTGCGAGACGATTTGATAGTCATCGGTTTGGACGTAGAACTTTAACTGACAGACGAATCCGCGGTCGCTTGGCGTATGCAATAAATGCGTCTATTTAAAATAAATTAAGTTTTTAATTGCATAATTCTATAAACACGTGCATATCGTAATCGGTTCATTCGACAAATGTAAGGAATGTAACTTCTTGTAGGTAGTTCACCATATACTTCACTGGTACAGAAGAAATAAAAATGAGGCTCCCCGTCGTCCGATCGCCAAAGACAGTCCGATCATTAAGCGAGCACGAAACATATTCATTACATTTTTCATTACACCTTACGTTTATTTCTCGTTCACGATCAATTTTCTCCGTTCATGCTAACTTTCCACTCTCTCGTAATCGGAAAAGGCCTTCTTATCGCGTGTCGCGAACAGGGACTTTTGAGGGCCGCCATAAGTGTTTTCTATTATTTGTTTTGTCTCTGGGTACGCGCATGATATGAGGGGCTACTTCATGCGACAGTAGGTGTAACGCGATGTAACAAGATAAACTCTAATTAGTAACATAATGTGGGGTTCGGTGTAGACATTTGTGCGGTTGAAAGTTAAATCACAAATGTATTATTTATATGCATGAATTTTGATTTAACGTTGATGCGTTATGGCGTAAAATACAGTAAACCATCTAATAAAACTAAAATCCCGATATAACATCAAATTTTGAGCCAAAATATGACGTCGAGACTATATATATGTATACATATATATATATATATATATATATATATATATATATATATATATATATATTGTACAAAAAGCGCTGAAGCGAACGAATGCACAATTATTACGAGAAACCACTCTGTCCAAATCCAGTTCAATAATTGCGGCATCCACACTTCACGATCTGGTTGGATAAACGTTAATATTTTCCCCGTGTATTGTGCTATGGAGATTCATTTCAGGGTTCCTCGGACGTGTATTAACCGCTACCAGCAACTTAAGAAACGATGAAAGAGACAGGTGTATATTCTATAGCGGTATCGGTCACACGGTGTGGTAGTAATGACTCGATGCGAGCCAGGGTTCATCAAACACCGTTTGTGAATGAACGGGTAACATAGTTTAAGAGTTATCAGTCGGTTTCGAAGAGTTATTTCACAGCGTATTACTTCAGAAGTAAACACGAAATCTTAAAGGAAAGTAAAATATATCCGTAAATCAGATTTTATCTTTTTAAAATATATTGCCAGAGTTACACGCGTGTAAAATTCGTTTATCGTGGACCAGTTTTTGCCAACAAAGGTAAAAGTTTTACTTTATATCCTATTTATGCCTCCAGAAACTGTATTGCCTACTGGATGAAAAGGGAATTCTTGAACAGAAATATATTACATTCTTATTATTACTTGTAGTCAATGTGGTCTCCGTCCATAAACAATTACGAAGAGTTGAATTTAAATATGCTGCAAAATGTACACGACGCATATTTTCATGAAGAACGTCACCATTGAAAGAGAGATCCCTTATCACTTTCTGATTGCAACATGATCAAATTTATTTTCTTGAAGCCAGCTAACCATTTTTAACGTGTAGGGCCTCTCCGCCTGAAAGTGAATTGAGGCAAGAACTGATATTCATTGAATATAAGAGGTTACGTACAAAGTGGTCCTTTACCACAATACTATATATATGGTAACTGTAATATTACTTTATTGCCACGCGGAGTAGAACACAGATTAAAAGACGAAGACACGTTGCGTACGCGGCGCTATGCTTGGCGATATATGAAGTTGTACGTAGAGCTCGCTATATTTTGCATGAACGTATTTATTACGCGAGTTATTGTTAACTTTGGACAATATAAACGTCACAGCGTTTTCCGTGCATATTTCACAACTTTGAATATCTACAATGTCTGGTCGTGGCAAAGGAGGCAAAGTGAAGGGAAAGGCGAAGTCCCGCTCGGACCGTGCAGGACTACAGTTCCCCGTGGGTCGCATTCACCGACTGCTCCGGAAGGGAAACTACGCCGAACGCGTCGGTGCTGGCGCTCCAGTTTATCTCGCTGCAGTCATGGAGTACTTGGCCGCTGAGGTGCTCGAATTGGCGGGCAACGCTGCTCGTGACAACAAAAAGACCCGAATTATTCCTAGGCACTTGCAGCTGGCAATCCGCAATGACGAAGAACTCAACAAACTCTTGTCCGGTGTGACCATCGCACAGGGCGGCGTGCTGCCCAACATCCAGGCCGTGCTTTTGCCCAAGAAGACCGAAAAGAAGTCGTAAACTTTTACTTATCCCGCACAACGTCAAAAGGTTCCCGTACAGCAAGAAAACAAAAAAGGCCCTTCTCAGGGCCGACAGTGTGTCTGTTTTATTGGAATATGTCTCTCAACGCCTGTAGTTATTTTGTTTCAACAAAGTATTCATTTATTATAAATTAAGAGATGAGGAACGATAGACATAACGCATTCATCACTGCGAATTATTGATATTAATTACTCTACGTTCACTACTCATGTGTAAGTAAACGAGGCATCGTGGTCGGTGGATCTAGTTCACATTTCACACGAATTAAAACTTTTATGCATCGCATATTTCTTATGCACATATTTATTGGCAATGTTGTAAATGATCTTTTGCACGGAACGAATTTAACCACAACATTGAAATGTCGCTTAGCTTGTGTCCGTATACAGGTTCGTATATTTTTGTTTTTCGCCAAACGAGTATGTCGTATCGTTTTCGCAATGAATGCTAGCTCCTCGAGGGTTTCGGACTCTTGTATCAGTTGCGTCCCGTCATATACGCGGTTACGTTTTTATAAACGCACATTCGTTACGTTAGTACAAAGCTGACAATTCTAAGTTTCCGTATAGCCTTTACGGCTTGTTGGAAACTCGGAATTGTTGGCGAGACGCAACTGATTATTTAGTGTTGAGGGCGTCGTGCAATATTTTCACATTTCTGATGTAACGGAGTGAGCTCCATTTCAGTAATTCGATGCAGTTTTAACACGCCACTGTTGGTGTTCATCTACAGGTAAAGTTTAAAATTTTTCTTTTCCAAATCGCCGGTATTTATCCTTGTTTACCCCTCATACATTTCTAGGGTGAAATTTTAAATTAAATACACATACAAATCTATTCGCTTTTGGTTACTTTGAATAAAACCATATACAACGAACTATTTTATTTTTTATCCGATCCAAATTTAACAGGGATAAGCTAACGTTTTACACCATCGGTGGTAATTAAGTATTCTTTCAATTTACTCGTAATGTGTGAATTTGTGTTTTCTATTGGTATTCAACAGTAACATTCGATTATGAACGGAAAAAACTTGAAATATTCTCTACGAAGTGAAACACGATACTTTGGGGTTTGGAAGGAAGATTTAAACGTTGGTATTGTTAATATTTGTTAGGCCGATTGAACCGAATTATACGCAGGTCATTGTACGCGATGTCGCTTCCTCGACGAGAGAAGCGGGGGAAGGGGAGATAAGCGCTATAAGCCTCCTTTCACGATTGGTCGAGAGCTCGCGTACCTTTGCGACAGACCGCCGCCGATCAGTGGCCCGCGTCAACTAGTACCGGTCGAAATTGTTCATCGTATACAGACGACTCATTCGCAAGCGTCAGTGAGATAATTCCGTATCAGTTATGGCACCGAAGACTAGCGGCAAAGCGGCCAAAAAATCTGGCGGCAAGGCGCAAAAGAACATCACAAAGACGGACAAGAAGAAGAGGAAACACAAGCGCAAGGAGAGCTACGCCATCTACATCTACAAGGTCCTGAAGCAGGTCCACCCGGATACCGGCATTTCGAGCAAGGCCATGAGCATCATGAACAGTTTTGTGAACGATATCTTCGAACGCATCGCCGTCGAGGCGTCCCGTCTGGCCCACTACAACAAGCGTTCCACCATCACCAGCCGGGAGGTGCAGACGTCGGTTCGTCTGCTGCTGCCGGGCGAGCTGGCCAAGCACGCCGTCAGTGAAGGTACGAAGGCCGTAACCAAGTACACCAGTTCCAAGTAAACCGTCCGCTCTCTACTGTTGCCGTTGAAAAGATCACAAGGCCCTTCTTAGGGCCGCACGAAAGTTTATATTACTTGCGTTGTCTTACACACGACATGATTGTTTTTAGAAGTGTTTAACGTTAAGCAATTGATACATCGTATTAGAATAGCTGCAATGCGTGTTCACGCTGCGAATACGAAAGTGCCTATTTTCATTGAGGTCTGTACAGAACGAATAAGTTCGTAACCTATACAGGTCAACACAAAAATACTCCGAATGTCAGAGTGAGAAAACACGTAAAACCGTGAATCCCTCGGATGAGAGGAACGTAATATAAAGTCTACCAAATTTCGACCGACTGTCGGTTTACACATTTGCAAAGTATTATTTTTAATACTCGCTAAATTTACATGCATTTTGGAGTGCTCCCCACTCGTATTCTCGAAAGCGATAGAAAGAAACAGATGATCATGTTCCGTCTCATTCATACAGTTGACTATACGCATCGGATGAACGATAGTTGTTTAAGCAGGTTAGGTTTTTGAAAAATCAACAACGTCAACGTTAGACAGTGGCACTTTATATTTCGATAACACAGATAAAATGAAAACCGCAACGGGAAAGAGAAAGATCTGTATGCCCAATATTGCTATACTGGGAGAGAATATGAAATAAAACACTAACTAACAAAACAGACACTTAAAGCGTTATCAATTTCGATTGTCTAAATCGTGCTAGGCACGGATCGGTCAAAAAATTAAATAAATATCAAACAAGGATTGGGCGAAACGTTCACTATCGAGTTTCAATGAAAATGTTGTTAGCAACATTTAGATATCCGCAGAAGCAATCTTACGAGCTATATAGCGATTATTCGATGTGCAGCTGTCGTCATTGGCTCTTGTTGTTCTGTCATTAGGTCTCGGAAACTCTACAACTTAAAGAAAATAGCTCCTTTTCGACGGCGATAGTGAATTTATTATTATAACATCCATAAAAATAATTGAAACCAATTTTATTACTACCTAATCACAGGACTAAGGACAGGATGGCCGCGGTGCTCGCCGAACTGAGAAATAGTGTCACGAAGTCCGCCGTAAGATGGCGCTCGTTCGTCGCACCAGTGTGTGCGTCGCCTAGATGGCTCTCATTCTACAGTCAAATCGTTCAACAGTCGAACCGACGCCGTTCGCTTTATCGTTACTGACGTTTCGAAGTTTCTTCCCGGTAGAAACGGTCCCAAAAATTCGTTTTCATTAATTTCAACTGAAGTCACGCGAATATTTTTATTCAAATGACTGAACTCGTCTGGAATAAGTACGAAATTTATTTTATACCTGGTACGGTTTGCGCGCACTTCAAAATTTACAGTTTTCCTTTTAAATAAAATTAATTATTCTTGTTTATAAATGGTTTAATTTTACTCAATTAAATAACATATCGTCATTGAACACAAGTTACAGTGGATATACTCGATTATAAAAAGACATGTAGAAGAAGATTTAAAAACACATGTACAACAATAAACAAATACTTACCGAACATTTTGCTATTACATCGGCAATAAAATGATGACATTGGTACGCTCCATTCGTATCTCGTGGAGCGCCATCTGCCGTATTACAGACGAATCAAGTTTAGATCGTCAATTATTCCTGTTCAGGACAGGCGCAGGTAGATGGCGCCGATGCTGTGAACTGTTCCCACGCCCTTACTTTTGATTAAATTATTATTCAATAAAACCGATTATTTTACACTTTATTAGACTTAGTCTATTATATCTATCGGTGTTGTTACGAGTTCTGTGATGTGAAAGAAATTCGACTTTGACTTCTTATGACCGTATCAATTCTATAAATTGAATTTGATATTTTCAACAATTTTAAATGAGCCAATCTTCAGCTCATCTAATTTATTTCTGTTTAGTTTGTTCCCATTCTCCACATATACCATATGCCTTGTATTTAAATTTAATTACTTTCTATTTTCATCGAATATATGTTTATTGTAGTTATGTGGTTTTATTGAATTTTCAAATACTGTTTTTCTATTTCTGATCCATTTAACTTCTGATTGATCTTTTTTTTAGTTCAGTTGGCAAAAAAGAATCATCTGTACCATCTAACAGGTATTTTGGTGCAAAGCCAGTAACTGTATCTTCTGTATTAACATATTTATCTACGCAGTTATGAGCAATTGTCGTCCATACCATTTTATTACTTCTTTCGTTTATTTTACATCTAACTTTGTTTACAGGCGTCTGATTCAGTCTTTCATTTAAGCCGTTAGGAAACGGGGGATTTTACTGGTAAATACCATCGGTATTGATTTTTTATATATAAAAATGTTTTTAATACTTTTAACTTAATTCCCGGGTATTGATCAGCGAGAAGTATCCAATTGTATCAGAATCTTTTACGTTATTGATTAGTTTAACAAAATCATTAGCACTTTGTGTTTTTGAGGTAAGAATATAAGCACGTCGTGGAAAGTGGTCTAGTAAAAGGTGTAAATATCTCTTTGTTGATCGTGAACCTCCAAAACCTCCAATCGTGTCTATTGAGACTATATCAAAAGGTTTTGTGGCAGGACCTAAATGTGACATTAGACCATACTTGTCCTCTCGTTTTATTTTTTATACATATCTCACAACTTTTGCAATGACTTTTAATATTTATTGTTAAATTTCTTGCTGTATGTAATGGACTAATTTTGTTGTGCATTTGTTTTACACCCATACGACACATATTTTCGTGTATATCTTTAATAAATTTTTTACTGAAGTCTTCCGATAAAATAATTCTTTCACG
Source organism: Druceiella hillmani (assembly GCA_039881145.1). Taxonomy (NCBI): domain Eukaryota; kingdom Metazoa; phylum Arthropoda; class Insecta; order Lepidoptera; family Hepialidae; genus Druceiella; species Druceiella hillmani. The sequence continues at coordinate 21,140,381 of JAYKKI010000024.1, forward strand.
TTTAATAACCTTTTTATAGTAAACATTGAGTCTTGATGTTAATTTTGATTTATTATTTTGTATATCCGCATTGTTTTCTTGATCTGTAATAATGTCGTCCAATCTTATCGTTTTTTAGTTCAACATCGACCACTGAATTGTTCACGGCTTTACTGCTGTTTCTCTTCTGGTTATATTCTTCTTTCCGTTTGAACCAGCACTTTTCTTCTTTTACCTTTATTTAAATTTTCACAAGTCGTACATGGTTTTATTTTATCAGTATTTCCTTTACAGTCATTTGTATTTTTTTATTCTCACTGACGTTCTTTTTGCTCGCCACGTGTTCTGCTTTCCAATGTCATTGTAGAGGCTTGCAGTTGATTTCACGGTTTCTTTATTTATTTTATCCATCACGTAATCTAGCAATCCCATGTCGTCACCGTGTCGTGTTGGGTTGAGCTCATCGAGCGGGACTGGAAGAAGTCCAACCTTTCGAGGCTCTGGCAACCATTTTTCCATATGAGACCTTCTTCATCTCATGTGGACACTACAACAACAACAACAATCCCATTACAATAAGATTTATCATTGTTTGGGCGTCGATGTGTTTGTTGACCTCTAACAACGGACTTTCCTTTTTAGTGGCATGTTCCAGTAACGAGCCAGCTTGAAATCTAAATGTAAATGCATATCTGACTTGGGACCAAACTTTATTTCCATATATTTCACAAAAGTTATTCTTGCATACTGACTATTCCGAATTCACTGTCAGTTATATTAACATACTGATGTACCAATCTAAGCACTGTTTTTATAGAAGATGTTTTAAAATCTCAATTTTCTTTTCATCTTGTAGAATCTCTAATATTCCACATTCTCTCAGTTCTCTCCCGATGATCTCATCTAAATACTGGTCACCAAACTGTAAATTTTCACCTTCATCTTGATATATTTTCCTCAAGTCCGTATTTAGAAGAATCCATACTGAACGTGTTTGGTATCTTTTTATAAGATAATTTTTGATTTTCGTAAATACGTCTGATGACAATATGGCAGTGTGCTTACTTGCCAGCTTTAGAATATCTGGGACATCAAAAACACGTCCGTAGGGCGTTTAAGTAGAGGATTCAAAAAAATTCTGCACCTGATGATTATTCATCATAAAAAAATAATATTGAAAGAAAAAGACTCACCAGAAATATATCGAAATTTATATGTCGAAACCCCCCAGCTGGTTGGCTGGGTTGGACTTAATTTAAATAATCAAAAATAAATATCATCAAAACTAAACTTTTTATTAGTAATAAAATTAACAATAAAATTAATAATAAAATTAATAACAAAATTATTAATAAAATTAACAATAAAATGACAAAAATGAAAAAAATAGTAAGTGAATTTAAAATATATTTAAAATTCAGGCAACTTCAAGGTGAAATGAATGCCATAAAATATCCAAAAAACATATATGCCACAATCAAATAGACTTTATTTTGTCCTGAATGTGAATAACATTTACTTGAGATAGCTCTAAATATATTGAAAATGTCCAAGAAAAATATTTAATTAATATTGTATTGTAACAATATTAATTAAAATGTACAGAGCTTCATGCGCGTAATGCTTTTGAAATTTTACGGTGAAACGCAAGGTGTTCACAAAATTTCGGAGCAATCAATAAATTTTATCCAAAATTCAAGTATCCGTCGCTCTGACTTTGAAAATTGATAGCACCGTGAGACATTACAGTGTATTCCTATAAAAATACAATTCCTCGCCCGTAATAATTGCGAAACTGTAACAACTTATCGCGTTCGCAGGGTTTCGGAACGGTCAATATTCCTTTACCGCTGTTTAAACGGCCAAGCAATAATGGGAAAATAACACTGACCCTGAAATTAATGGACCCATCCAGCAAACCAAACTTTTAAGGGGGCAGACAATTGTTGCGCCGACTGTACCGCCGGCGCTCAATAAAAATGTGGGAATATGAACCTGGGAAGTTTGAAAGTTTATTTATATAATTCGTTTCAGTCAACCATAACGACGTATAATTATAAAAATACGTAAAATAATTACGCGAAACGATACGTTGGTTTTTGTGGAAGTAAATCATTTTTATTTCATATTTATATGGCTGTTCCGTTTAATTTTTATTATTGTAATTATAGTTATATGACATACTTAAGACATTTTTTGAAGCATCTAGCTTCAAGCGTGTAAGACTTGTGAGATGTTTAATCAAATCGGAGGCGTCCGCTAGGTTTCGGACTTGTGAATAATTTTTATTCGATACTTACAAATCCGCCGCTCTGCATTTAATTATTATAGAACGACGCACCAAGGTACCTGTCCGAAAAATTACAAGCATCTAGCTTCGTACGTATGAGCCTCCTGAGATTTTATATGAAATCGAAGGCGTCCATCGAGTTTCAGACGTCAATAATATTATTCTATATTTATATGGCCGTCGCTCTATATTGATTATTATAATGATGGTCTGTAACATTAAGGTATATGTCAGAAAATTTACAAACACCAGCTACGTGCGTGTGAGCCTTGTGAAATTTGAAATCAAACCGAAACCAATAAATATCGAATAATAAGAAATGTAACCGAATATTTTCGTGAGTCGTCAATTTTCGAAGAAGTGCACTTTAGGAAAAGGTGGTTTTCAATTGGTTTGTGCCGAATAAGTATGAAAGCAGCTCGTTTTCGATTTACTAAGAAACTAATGGTAAATTAAACGCAGCTGAAGCTAACGTACGGAGCGGAAACGTCGGTAGCGACCAGTCAGACGAAATTTGAATGAACGCACGGTGCCTACTAAAATTACTTTTAATGCACGTAAGTACATTCGTTAGAAATGTTTCACCAACATTCATGTGTTTTTTGATATGGTGTGATCCGTTTCAATTCAGGCAGACAAAGGAAAAATCCTACCTTCATAGTCTCACATGTTGTTCAGTTTCATATATGTGAAGATACCATGGCAAAAAGTATACACGTGTTTTTCTACTTTTGTCCAAAAAAGATTTAGAGTCCGAGATAAGAGCCCCCAAAGATGACATCATTAATCAGCTCCATTTTTCGCGTACGATTTTCGGTAAAATTTAAAAATCCTCAAATCTCTGGAACGGCTCAAGATTTTGGATTAGTTTTTTTTTATTTGAAAGATAACATTTCTTTGATTAAAATGGTATCGTGGTTTGAAAGTACTTGTCCCATTTCTCTTGCTATAGGCGTCTAAATTTTGTTTTGTTTATTCAATTTCAGTTTTTCTTAAAAATTCTAATCCCAAAAATTCGTATTTTCTTACAGTTGATTAGTACCATATGGCGTTACATTCCCTGAACAGGAGAATTTCCACTTATTGGTTTAAAATTTATTAATGACAATTGAAAATGTTTTCCATAAGTTAAGGGTTTTTCCTTCACCACGTTCTGACATATTAGCTACATTCCCTGTAAGTTTGGGTTACTTTCCTTAAATAGAACGACTTTAATCATTCTAAATCCTTAAAAATTTTACTAGAACCATGCGGAGGCTTCTTGAACAATGTTGAAGCTTCCAGGTAATTCTAGAATGTAAAAGAACCGTCTAGAATAACGTGGAAACTCCCAAGTAATTGCGGGATGTATCAGAAGTTATGGAAAAATGTTCAATTGCCAATAAAAAATTTTAACATTATAAACTATTGCCGAAAACCGCAAGCGAGTAATGGCGCTCTCGATGCCATCTTTAAGGTTATTTCGTGTCAACAAATATTTTTGTCCTCAATTTTAACATATTTGTAATTGAATAACATCTGGGACTATGAAGTTATTTATAGTGAATACAAAAAGACACATTACCTAAAAACAATTAGAAATTTAATCATCATGGGAGCTGTTTTTTTAACAATCATTTCAGTCATAACACAATTAAGACACATTAATTAGGAACTATCAAACAGTTTTGACATATTTTGTTTTGGTGCTCATTACAAATAGAAATTTTGCACTTGGCACATTGTCGGTGTGATTTACGGTTTTTGGACCTTGGGCAGATAGAGTACCTTCCAGATTATGGAATTGAAGGGGTTGCCGCAGCTATTGGTCGTTTTTTTCTGTGTATTTGTAGGGATGTTGGTAAGTTAGGACTCTCTTCCAGGTGTCGTGGGTATCAACCCCACGATATTTAGAATTCCATAGAAGGCTCCACTGGCGAGTTTTGCATGATATGCTACAGGTGTGACAAGGCTGGTCAAATGTATCAACTCCGGCCTTCGTTTGATTATAAAAACTTATTATTACTGGCAACTTAATGGATTTATCTTTATCTGCTTCGTAGTGCACGGTGGAGACGTGAAGACGTTTTTCTTTTTTCCTTTACTAAACTTTGGAGAAATATAAGAAAGCAAAGGGAGTTCATCATGAGAAGCAAACATTGATGTATTCAGGTCACGGTCTTTTGTTTTAGTACAATGAGTAGGTATTTCTGTTTTATTTTTTTCAGTGTTCCAACTGTAGTGACATTTTTGCGTAGTAGTTTTTGTGCGGCAGGTATAGAGGTAAACCAATTATCGTATGTTATATTCCGGTTAGTATTATGAATAGCTCAAGTCCATAATACTCGGCAACGGGTATTCCTCTTGAAGTGGAATCTTTTCCTGTGTACATTATGCTATTCGTCATGTAATACGTTTTAGCATCATAAAACATTAACAGTATGAGATATGGAATGGACACCTCCTCCTAAATCCAAGCAACTGTTCATTTATGGTAGTGCAGTTGGAAGGGGAACACAGGTTCTTTGAAGTCTCTATGATCACTATATGATCAAACAGTTCTTTTATAGGAGCCAATGTATTCACCTGTCTTCTCTCACCTCTTGTCGAACGATCATCAAACCGGAGACAATTTGTAAAAAATTCAAATCTTTTCTCACTCATAGTCGACTGAAAATAACTAATATCTGTATCTTTATCAAATATTTCCTCGATAATGAAGTGATTTATTTTCAGCACACCAGTAGTATAATCCAGAAAGGGCTTTTAATTCTGTTATAGACGTATCTCGAACATATGAAGGTCGCATGTTTGATGAAATAAACTTGTATTTTTGCTCAGAAATCTCTTGGTTCGTGTTAGACACTAAATTCCCCAAAATTTCATCCGTAAAAAATCACTGCCAACTATCTAATGCAGGAGTAATACATTTAGCAGGACCTTCGTTACCTGGAGGATGGATTATAATATTTCTCTGCTTGCTTTTTTCTGCCTGTACCGCACAAAACATCTGGAACACTGAGGACAGTGACAAATGAGGCATTAGAACTAAACTACGAAGGTCTTTATTAGAATTCCGAAGGAACTCTACCTCTAAAGCATCAGGACTATCGACTGCTCTTAAATCCTCCTCCAAGCGAAAATCTTCAATTATATCATCTGGTTCATCTTCTGACGCCTCGCTTAGAACAAGATCTTCTCCATCTTCTGCCTCCAAAAGAATGTATGAAAAAAAATAGAATAAACTAGTAGCCAAAAAAGCATGTAACAAAACAACCAAAACATGAAACAAAACAAATACCTTTCGAAAACACAAAAAAAAACTTGCACTATATAACAAATTTCTGTGTAAAATATTTAAATAAGTTGTTTTTCAAACCTTTACCAAATTCATGTCGATAAATCATACACATAAAGCAAAATAGCAAAAAAAATTAAAATACTTACATAGAACGAATCCTGGGGTACTGGTGTACCCCAACAAACAGAGTACCACGTCCACTTGCCAGCTGGTCCGCCGTCCGGCTAAAGTATACACGCGTTCCCTTGCCCTGCGTAAATACAAGGACACTTTTCTTTTTTAATTTGTACCCCTGGGTACGGGACTAGGGTTAATGCGCAATAAAGCGAATAACTATACACCCCACATCTCCCCACCACCGGCCGTATGCTGGTAGGCGCTCAATGGATAAATCGATCTTTACGCACTGTGTACAGCAATATTGCAGTAATTATACGCTACCGCTGATGAACTACTCTGCAATGCCACGGGGCCTTAAAACATCTTTAATCACCGACTTTGCTATTGCTCAATAAAGGACAGATTAATAGCGACATTTTTACATATGTAGCGTCCTCGTATGAGTTAGAAATAATTATAACAAAAAATAGCTCATCTGTATTTTTTGGATTCAGACTGAAAAAACGGACTTCACACAAGATCACTTACATCTCTGTACATATGTTGGTTTAATTCGCATTCAACATCTCATTACTCGGCACTCAAAAACATTCAGATGCAAGTTTTGGAAAGGGCAAATAATACACTCAAAAGAGAGAGCTATAAGCATTGCAAAACTTATTTTTTATTTACGTGGGACAGTGCACCCTGACTACTGAAGTTAACATTATGAAAATGGAAGCGTTAACAGAAGTTAACCGGAAAACTGCAGCTGAGATTTTAAATTTCACAATTTTACCCCTGTGAAAGATGTGATGGGCATTATGCCAACACGGTGATAAATAATATTAATGCCTAAGCAGGTACTAATCCCTCGTAGAGCGAGTTCTTCTCGTACTTAACGAGTTTTCATTTTAATATTATATTTGTATTGTATATATCACAGAAGTCATTCAGCGAATTTGATCATTCGTCATTTCAACGCTTCCTTTAACTAGCGGAAGTAATACATGGTTCAAGATTATTCCTGAACTTACTGCGTACATAATTTTTCAATGTGCCATAAATATATACCCGTGCAATTCCTAGTGGTTGCCATATGCGAAACGTTTCATGGAATTTCAACGAGTTTTAGCAGCTTAGGCGTTCATAGGGTTTCAATGCAGTCAATACTCAGTTGTTTTCCACAATTTAAAGGACCGCTGCTCTGTCCTAGCTGACTGCCATTAATCTATCATATACTAAGTTACGCTTCTAAACATAAGAAGCTTCCGGAAAAACAACAATCATTCAGCTTTATTGACCTTGAAACTGGTAGACCAGACATTATAAAGGGGTAGAAAATTATCACGCCTGCTGTACCGCAGACGCTCGATGGAAATGTCAAAATTGCAACTTGCGCAGATTGAAAATACATTTATATAATTCCTGTTATTACAGAGTAATGTATAATTGTTAACATAACTAGGTGAAACAAGTCAATAATTTTAATTCTATATTTGTACGGCCGTCGCTCTGCATTTGGTTATTATATTTATAATACCTATGACAAATTAGTTCATCTGTCTGAAAAATCAGAAGTATCTAGCTTCCTCTGTGTGAGACTTGTAAGATTTTTTTATCAAATTGAGAGCGTCCATTGGGTTTCTGATACGTCAATAAATTTTATAGCCGCTAAATTGATACCAGAAATAAATAAGGAAATAAAACAAATCAGCGCTATTAAAAATTCTTTAACAAAACTTAAGGAGAAGGTGGCCATCAATATAATTATTAACATCAATGAAAAATTCAAACAAATTAATAATGAGTTGCGCACGCGAATTTAGAGTCAGGGAAGGAGATGAATTACAGAAAAATTCAGTGAGAAGAAATCTCGTCTTTTTTGGTGTAGAAGAATGAGAAAATGCATATTTTCAATTACAAGAGAAAGTCTTAAATACTGTAGTGCGCAATTTAAAAATTAATATTCAGATATGGAAGAGGAAACTCCAAGGAGATTGGGCAAAAGAGGAAATAACACCAGACGCATAGCCATTGCACTAACTGCACCGGGAATGAAAATTGAAATATTAAACAATAAAAAGCTGTTGCAAGGAACAGGTATCTATGTTGGACAATAACTCCAACCAAACATTCTGACAATTAGAAAAGAATTAAAACTACAACAAAAACAAGACACAGACACAGGAAACAAAGCATTTATACGTTGTAGTAAACTCGTAATGACAGAAAACAATAGAATGTCTAGTTGTAAAAGAGCACCATCGACCCGAAACGAACAACTCGAATAAAGAAACTTCCACAAATATTAGCTCAGAGAAAATGCTCAACAACATATACTACCATCATATCTCTTATTGCTGAATATGTTAATCAATATATTCAACAACAAGGGTACATGAGTATCGACACTTAAATTGTGCTCAATTTGGAGACTCAGGCAAATCACTTTTTCTGTTATCAAATTTTCCTGACTTTTCCCAGCTTTCCAGGCACTTTTTATTACCGCTTAAAAGAGACGTAATTCTAAGGTCAGCAATACACATTCATCGTAAAGAGCATTCATCATTTTACTTTATTTAATTTATTACTTTCTCATGATCTTAACGTAGATTTGAAATAATCAATAATTCAAATACCTTTAATTTTGCCCTCTTTGAAGCATAATGCTGAAGTCCATAACAATAGAGGTAATTTAGAAACTAAGCCGGTAAAAGATGTGCGTCTTCTAACACTCCACAATAAAGTGGTTATGTATTTTTTATGAAATTGAAAGTTTTACTAAATTTTTTGTCTTCTCCGGCTCTCAAAATATTAATTACATGTGACGTCTACGTGAGAATTTGGTTTGGATTATTTGATGTTCTACAAAATGTGCTGTGCCAATTTTTTGTAAGACATACAGTTACAAAATTGAGTACTTAATTTTGGTTGCAACTCCGATAGTATTTGTCAAGGCTTTTTTTTTTTTTGTATTCTGCTTAGCACAGCAATCTGTGTTTCACATTTAGCTGTTATTATTGGTGACTACAGTCTGCGTATGTAATTTAGCTGTGAGGAGAATCCATCGATCTCTCTCACTTTGGGTTTAGAATTTTTTCAAGGTAAATATGTAAAATTATTTGCAAAATTTGATCTAGATTTTCAATATGAATTACGGGTAAAGCACATTTTCGATTGTCTATTTTCTAACGTAACAGTTTTTTTTAATGTAATCATTTATTGTAAGGTTTATTTACGAGGACACGAATTATACCTCCCCTCATACATGTAATAGGTAAAATAACAGTTGACTTTGAAAGTGTGTTAATGTCATTCGGTGCCGAATAGAAATCTAAAGTAAGTCACTTTGTAGTATCATGCTCCATAAAAATAACCACGGATCATGCTACATAAAAGAAAATAAACGATGTGCAGTTCTTCAGCACCTACTGAAGAAGGTCGGGAAAGAGGCTCACAAAAATTATAACTTTTAACTTACTACACTTTGGCTCCATTCCAAGGGTCACTCCGTAGAGGTAGCAATGACAAGTTTCTCATTCAAAAAGCTGATGAAACAAGGTTTTTGAAGTAGGTTGATGATTTTTTTTAAATGAGGTCAGAAATTAAGATCAATACCTGTTGTTCCGAATATCTCGTTTTTCTGTTAATTTTTTGACGCCATGCTAAGACATATGTAAGTGAAAGCCAAAATTACAAAAAACAACAGTGTTACCAACTAGAAGTTTCATAAAGTTGGCAAGAGAACTATATCAAACATTCTAAATTTCTCAACTAAACTAAGTTTCTGAAACATTCACGACATTTTTATCCCAGTGAAAATTCTACTAAAGCAATACAAGTTGAAAAATAATATTAATATTTGCTAATAATATAATTCAATACAAATATTCTGCACCCGTAAATTTATATGTGGCTAAGTTGTACGGAATTCTCGTATTGCATGTTTTACTCACGCTCGACAGCTTTATACAAGGTTAATATTAAACTTTAATAAGTATCCATGAACTGCGCGTACCCTGAACGATACCGATTTAAGTTGTATACTGAAAGGTAGAAATGTCACACAAGATAAGTTTTAAAATTGTCCAGTAATAATGTGTCCGTTACAAAAGTTTCCTTAATCGTAATGAAAAGAATCTATGTCTCGCTTTAATACCGTCTGCGTATCAACATTACTCTTGACTAGGACAAAAGTACCTCATATCCTATGCCGAACTTTAAGCCGAATTACTCTCACAGTCTACAATTTCCATCGATCGGTTCACATAGCGGAGCGCACACTTTGGGCATAAGTGTGCTCTTGCAGCTTTAAGACAGTGTACCGCTTTCTGTGAGCGACTAGGCGTGTATCGGTGATTTGAAAAGACCAAATGTGTTTCAAATAGTTGTGGATGTGAATTGGGACATAATGGACATGTTATTTGAATAAAACGCAGTCTTCAGATTGGATTTATTTAATGAAAGACAACTCTCAGTTGTGCGTGATGTCATAATACAATGGCCCGAATGTGGAATGTTTGTTATAGCAAATTCTTCTTCGAATACGAAATGATAAATTTGTTTTTTCATGTACAACAATACTGTTCTACAATAGATTTGAAGTTAAATATATACATTTTATTATCTATTTGTGCAGTTTGTGCAATAAATGTGATTCAGTTTTAGTAAAGTGTTACAATGGGAGATGTAATAATTTGATTTGTGTGTAAAAAAAGTAATGACAAAGTAATATTGTTTTCTGAGGAAACGTTAAAAAAATGCCAAACTGTTTTGAAAGTCAGAAAAAAACATAACCTGATATATAGAGACTCAATTGTGCCTGGCGAGTATACAGACAGTGGATATCATATAAAACAAAGTGAAATAGAAAAATCAGCCAGTGTACCTGCACTTTACTAACTGAACTATGAAACCATCTCACTTACGGTCTTCAACTACAGAATATTCAACAATATTGCTTAACTTTAATTTCTCAATCAATAGAACCAGAACTTACAACTTCTCAAGGAAAACATCATTTAGAGTCTTTACCTACAGAATCTTCACCAATATTACAACCAAGTTTAATTTCTGAATCAAAAGATTACAATCTACAATCAACTCTCCTGAGAAGTCTCAAGAAAATGTTGAAGCTTATGAACCAGACGTTAGTGAAAATAATGATTCAACTCAGGAAGCAAGTATTCTGACCGAAAGTGATGCTGGTACTAAGAACTATCAAATTGTTTGTGTATTTTATGATAGAAAATATAAAAAATCACTATCGAAAATGCTTCCGCTTCATGAAGCTGACACCGACCAATTTAAATCTAGAATGCTACCCAACATTTTAGGTCGAGAAGAGTATACAGAATTATTAAATAAATTGGTAAATTTATCTGGTCCTGAAACACATTGTCATACGCAATTTGGAGTCAATTTCAGTAATAAAATATCCTCCTCAAAGAAACCATTCAGTAAAAGTGGTTGGCATTACCATCGAGAATATCACCGATTAGCTTTTAGTGAAATAAGTTGCATCATTGAGGAGACGTAATCAAAAAAGTACGCTGTTATTTGTTAGTATATTTACACACACCACGTAGAAGAAAGAATTATGAAAACATCTAAAAATGTAAAATTTTTTACTATTCGTAAAAAAAAAATAGCGCTCAATTATTTATAAACAATAGACGGTACAGTATTTGAAAAGCTACAAACTGAAAATATCTTACAAAAATATGCATTAATTTTAAGAAAATCAATACTGCAAATAGAAAACAAAAAGTTACCGATTAAAAATATTACAGCACAGCATTTAATATCAGGAGAAGTTTCGATACCACAACAATTACTGGACTTTTACTTTACCCCTCTTGGTGGATGCAATCAAAAACGGAAAAAAAGCTTAAAATGTTCTCATCAAGTTCGTTCTTATTTTCAAGATGTAATTTTTGGAGTCCATAATGGTCAAGTGAAACACATCACGTCAGGTATGACTTTAAAGAGCTTAACAAGCAGTAGAAAAATTATTGACATTATTAACAGATACGGACACTGTATTAGTTAACAAGGTTTCGAGGAACTAGAAACAACGTATACCTCCATTGAAAAGTTCAGTTTATGCCGAGAAAAGATTATAAAAAATCCTGAACTTTTTACTGGTGTGGTATTTGACAATTTTAACCGTTTTGTGGAAACTACAAGCGGAAAACATACTTTACACGACACAGTAGGAATTATTTACCAAAACATCGAGCCAAATACAACCGAAGAATCTAAGATGTCCGAAGCCCCAATTACAATTAATAAAAACAATTCACCACTTAAAAAAAAGAAGAAGAACCTTTGAAGCCATGTCCACAGGAGAGGCTCCTTATCTTAAGAAAGCAAAAATGACGAGTGGTCTGCAATCAACGCTGGATGATATGGAAGTTATACACTCTACAAACTCGCTATTATACACTGACATATACAATATGTGGATGATTAGTCATGCTTTGGAATAACCTGATGTTCCCATGTGGGTTGGTTTAATAGCCGGATTTATAACAATGATAGCCCGCAACGATTTATTTCTTACCTAACTTCAATCAATGCATCACCAACCAGTACATCCATAGTTCTAGAAACTATGTAAAAGAAACAAAGTAAAAAAATAGCTAAAGGTTTACATCAACTTACATACAGGTTACATACAATGTCGCGATTGCAAAAGTAGCATTTAAAATACAAGCTGTGGGAAAACCAAAATTTGAGAATTTATTCATACATTTAGGGCCGTTTTACATAATGATGGCTTATTTTAAGGCACTCGGTAATGTGATAAGTGATTGCGGGTTGATAAATGTTATGGTTGAGAGTAGTTTGCTGGAAAATGGTTCTGTAAATATATTTCTTGATGGAAAACATTTTAACCGCTTCAAAAGATTACATCCATTGGTAGCATTAGGATTGGAAATACATTTTAAACCATTTTTAGAAAACGATAATACCACATTAACAGATGATATGATAGAGGAAGTAAAAAGACGACAAAACTGTGAAATATCATGATTTCACGTGGAAAATGATAATCTGAAAGAATTGATGAATAATTACGGTATTTACAAGCAACAATTTCTCAATGGCGAGTTGGTAAAACTTCATAATTTTACTTGATTTACATCAATCTTATACATCATTACCTGAACCTGTCACGCAACATTCGTACTGGAAATTTCGAACTTTTTATATCACTATTACCTAAAATTACAAATATATTTTTTACGTGCAACCAACAAAACAATGCACGGTGGACCATAAAATATTATGATAATTTGCTGAACTTATCCTGATTTATATAAAGGATTTAAACAAGGATGCTTTGGTATTAAAAGGACCACCAAACCGTTTTCAAGACAACCTATTGACCTGGTGTTAGAGGAAACTATAGATGTAGACGCTGCTAAAAGGCTCACAGGTGTTATACCCTTCACAAATTCAATTTCGGCACGTCAACGGTGGGTTCAAAACCACGCTAGGTCTACAATAATATTTCAAGTTTATCTGGAGCTAGGACTACAAACTCATCAAGATGTTTCAGCAGACTTGAATCTCCATAATATCCTGAAAAATACCAAACAAATAAAACAATTTATTGCCACCTTCGATCAATTTATTAATCCATTTAGTTTAGGATTGCCGAAAGACCAACTAATTCATATTTCATCTGGAAAATCGGCATCATCACCGGTAGAAGCATTCCTTCTAAATATTGAAGAAAATGGAGATTATCATCGTAAAACATCCGTTACTGAATGTCTATCAGATATTAACAGATTTGAAAAAGCTATAAAGAAAACATCAATTGGCAATTTTTCCAAAGATTTCGAAAAGAAGAAAGTTCGAGAAATTAAAGAAATTAAAATCCAAAGAGATTTATTTAGATTATTCTGGGAATTTCGATGGAATTTAACATAGACATTTCAAAGATTTTGTGTTACCCAATTACCTCAGTGCCATTGTCCATGTGCCATTTGGATATACTTAGAGAAAGAGGTCCAGCATGAGCAACTACGTCATATAGATATTATTATTATACAAGCGCCGAGAATTGACGTGATCTTTGATCAGTATTTCACACAATCGATCAAAGCATTTCCAACAATTAGAATCTGCACAACTAAGTATACCATAATTGGGCCTGAGCAAGTTCGACCAAGTGGTTTTGCAAAAGAATTGAAAAATGCAATTTTCAAAGAAGCCCTTGTTGATTTCTTCATATCACATTGGGCTACTGATGAGATGGTGCCGTTTATTGGTAGCCAAATTATACACCTAAAATGCAGAAAATGCTTTTCTTTCCCTGTTAATGATTCCAACAATGTTGTGTCAACAATATTGATGAAGAGTTGTCATGTCCAGAACATGAGGAAGCAGATACTAAGATAGTATACCATGCGTGTAACATCAACTATCAAGCAAATATAGTACTCAGAAGGGTTGATACTGATATTGCTGCTATAATGTTTGGTCATATGCACCACATATGGTTGTTTGGATGCTGATAGGTTCTGGAAATAACTTAAGATATGTGGACCTAACTAAAATACACGCAGAGTTGGGAGAATCTATTTGTCAAAGTTTACGTGGATTTCATGCAATCACGCCATTACCGATACCATTTTAAATGGTTTGAAGGGGATCAGCTACCTAATTACATCAGCGATTCTCTGAAAACTCTCTCAGCCTTTTGTCTCAGAATACCTGATTATCATAATACCAGATTCTCAGTATACCGGAAGTATAGTCAAGTAAATGCGAGAAGTGATATGTCACCAAACATACTGCTTACAATTTAACTCATTTGTATAATACACGGCATATATAAGTAAGCGAGGAGCGAAGCGACGAGCTTTTTAGTTACACCTGCCTCGTTTTATCTACAGTGTAACTAACAAGCTCGCCACTTCGCTCCTCGCTTACCTAGGCCATATGTTACGAATCACAATTTGTCGACAGTTTACAATCTCGTGAGATTTTGCTCGCGAGATTGTAATTTAACGGTATTTACAATTTTACAGTGACAGATGTTTTATTTCTCTTATGAAAGATTGAACCAAATTTTGATTTATGGATATGCAAATTTTACTGAATAAATTTCTGAAAATTTATTATTAAATAATTTGATGCGATTAAATTTGTCGATAAATACGAAAACACTGTTCAACACATAATACAGTATAAATGATAGATGGTGCGCCGTAAAAGAGTTGGGTGGGGTTGCAACTGTATTAAGGGGGGGGGGGGGGTTAACTCTGCAGTGGGTGTAAGTGTCTGACAATGGATGCTTTGGTATTCATTCATGACATGATTTCGAATATTATTCTGAAGGAAATATAAAAAAAAAGAGCTTTATACTTAAACGAAATTGAGATCCTCCTGCCAAAGTAACCGCGATCTAAAGTCGAATGTCTGGTCATCGCGGGCTCTTGGACTATTAAGATAAGAATCAAAAGTACATAAAATTTTTCTTGGAAGCAGAAGCCTAATATTGTTAAGTGTTTACAAAAATGTTTGGCGTTTAGCATCGCTGACTGAGAGACTCTCGCCTCAGGTGCTGTTTAAGGTAGATGTCGTGTAACTGTCATAACCAAAAATTAATATAAAAATGTTCATTGAAAATTATGTTTTTTTTTTCTATAATATAACATCATTTTAGCAGTTTGTAAAAAAACAATTCTTCGTTTCTTATTGCGTTTTTTAAATTAAATGAAGTGTGGTGAAATAGCCACTTTTCTCTAATGTTAATCGCACAACTTGCGAGAAAGATTTTTACCAAAACTGAATTTTAATATGATATAATTTTACATTCATTTAGTTATTTAACTATTAAAATACCCTTTATTTTGCCCTCCTTGAAGCATTTTAAAGTCCATAAAAGTAGAGACAACTTTAAGCAGGCAAAAGATGTGTCTTCCAAAGCTCCACAACAAAGTGCTTAAGCATTTTTTTTACGAAATTTAAAGTGAAGCACTAAA
This sequence comes from Druceiella hillmani, assembly GCA_039881145.1. NCBI lineage: Eukaryota > Metazoa > Arthropoda > Insecta > Lepidoptera > Hepialidae > Druceiella > Druceiella hillmani. The sequence goes on from JAYKKI010000024.1 coordinate 21,156,036, forward strand.
GTTTTATTAAATTATTTTGTCTTCTCTGGCTCGTAAAATTTTAATGACACGTGACGTCTACGTGAAATATTAGTTTGGATTATTTGATATTCTACAAAAAAAATGCTGTGCCAATTTTTTGTGAGACATACGGTTACAAAGCTGAGAACGCCATCATTTTAAGATGTAGAACAAATGAAGGGACGTCGAAACCTACCCTTTGTGTAGAAAGCCAAGGATGACTGCCCGTTCAATTCTCAAAACGTTTTTAAAAAAAAAGTGTAATGAAATTACCACTACGTTCAAAATAATTTTAAAGTCAATTAGTAGATATATTGTCAAATGAAAATATCTAAAGATAATACAACAATTTCAAATGGTAATATAAAAAACACACACGGTGACTACCCATGACGCATCGAACCTGGACACTTAAAATTGAAACGTTTTGTGGTTAATACCCCCTCACCCACCTACCCGACAAGCGGTATTCCTTTGACGCTTTCTACTATATTTTTAAGAGGAGTAAAACATGGCGCATATTTAATGAATTATAAGATCTAGGATAATTGCTATAATTTACCAACAACCTTTTGTGTGGGCTTCTAAAATACCCTATCTCTTTCCTAATTTTAGGTGAAGTAGTTTCAGAAACAAGGGTTCATATTTTTTTGCATATTTATCAATATACCTCGGGAGCTTACTTCCTAGAATTACGAAAAAAATATTTCTGAAGCCTTTATTATTAACCCTTTCAAACGATACCCCGCACTAAAAATTTTCTAGAGAATTTAATTTCCACTTATTATTTCATTAAGAAATACATCCTTCTTCTCCTACTGGTAGACTTACCTACTTTTCCTTCCGCTATTCGTTCAGAAAATGGATGAAATAATTAAAAGCTTTACCTGTAATATCTAAAGGTGTATTGTCTGCCAAAGCATTCTGTAGGGCGAGCTGCCACCTTCCTGAAATAAATATGCCGATTTAAAATTATTATTTCTACCAAGTTCAATGTGTAGCATCAGAAACTTAAATAATTTATATACAGCTTCGCATAAATTTTAGCCAATTTGCTGTTCCCAACCTTCATCATTCCTGTTCCAAGCATCATATATTACATAAGGAGTTCTAATTAATTAAATTACAAGTTCCCATTGTCTATCAGAAATTGTCTGCAAATCTGAAAAATCTAATGTTGGTCTTAAAATTTGCTCGAAGCTTGTTCTAACTAGATTAAAGCTATGAAAACCGTATTAATACCAGGGGTATCTTCGAAACACAGCGTAGGTCGCTTTACCGTTTCTGATAATATAATCCAAAGCTCCAATAATTATTATTCGATTGCAATGAAATATTTTTTCGTATATAGAGAACAAGTGTAGTTATGAAGTAATCGAAAACTTTTACTAAGTCATGTACAAAAATAAAGAAAAAATAAAAAAAAACAAAATTTCCCCGTTTCTAGAAGAATATGAATGACAATTCTTTATAAACTACAATTTTCATTATTACCATAAAAAAGGGTAAACAAAAATTAACAGTAAACATAAACAAAAATCACTATCATAAACAAAAATAATTGTCAAGTTTTCGTGAGCAATCTCAGTTCGGTCCTCGAAATACAATTGAAAGCGATGAACATAACAGGCCACTATAACCAAACGTAAACATTATTTTTATTACGAAACAGTAAATCCTACACATTTCATCTACTACTCTGCTGCACTCGTGTAATTTCCCCAACTATAGCAAATTTTTTATTCTTATCTGTTAATGTCTCTTAACTCTTAATTATTTATACCTTAAGGGCTCATTTACACTTCATTGAACGATTGTAACCAACAAGTACCTTTGTTTACACTAGTCATTGGCCGAAGTAGGCAGCTGAAGTAGGCGACCGACTGCATTTTATGATCGACTAGCCATGTCGTGTAATGACATAGCAATATATTTAGCAAACGCATCATATTAATCTTCATTTCTATTTCGGAAATTGATTTCCATTAGTAAATTTTGCTGTTTTTGGAAAGCAGAAACAATGACTTCATGCTCAGAGTTTTTCTTGATCCTAGTTTAGATTTTAGTCGTTTCATATCATGAGAAATATTCTTTTCCATCCACCCGTTGTACACAGCTGCTTTAGAAAATTACATATAAATTCATTTTAAATCATCTAACTCACTCCAATTGAGCCCCTTTCCTCTCTCATTTCCACTCACCAACCCCACGTACCTGATTCTCAGTGGCACAAAACTTGTACTTCTTCTTGTAGCTCTCGCATCACACCTTCACTTGCGCTTGTGTCCTTGGTCTACACTACTGCACGGCTTGTTTACTTCCATACAGATAGTGGACCATATAACCTGGAATAATGTATTTATAAATTTAGAAAAGGCTATTCAAAATATACAGGAATAAATATTCTGGTTATTAATCAATTTCTTCATATTCATCTAACGATTAAATGAAGAAAATAATTATTAGTCATATAATTTCAAAAACAAATATAATATTATTATACATTTAATGCTTCATAAGTTAATTTAAAAGTAGATATAGTTATCTACCACCTTCCATGGCGATCGGCTTCTTTAAAGTTGCTAGAAATTCTCCATCAATGGCAAAATGGGGTTTTTAATACGAGGTTTCCATGGACTGAGATTCGTAAAGCATTAGTATAATTCATTATTTGTGCAAAAAGGCTAATACAAAGCCAGGCTCCCAACCAATAGAATGAAGGGGAAAAAGTTATAAATAAAATGCAAGTACACAATTAGTGTGTTAAATTATTTATTTCTATAGCATTTTGGCAATCAGAGATGAACTCGTAATAAAAATATTGTAATTAATCCAATGTGCACAATTAAAAAAATGTTATGAAAATATTTAAGTGTATAAGAAAACATATTAACACAGAACAACAACAACAAAACATATAATATTTAAGTGTGGAAGAAACACAATGGTGATTTCAATTGTTTTATTAAACTTCATCCTATCGAATAAACAAGTATTCTGTACATAACTTGTTCTAACATAACATTCCATAGTCTAACATTGTCACCAAAAATGGTTAAATTAAGTTAATTAAGTTACACAAATACATTTAATTAAGAACCACACAGAATTCAGTAACAGATTTCATTCAAGTAGAATAAAAGATGAAAAAAATAATAAGTAAAAACTAATCTTGACTTTAAATAAACAAATCACAAAAATAAAATATAATATTGCAAAGTTTCCATGTACTAATGGAGGTAATACCCAGAACCGCCGCACTATGCCGATACACCACGGTATCGAGGTTCGTATATTTGTATAATCAATATATTTGAGATGATGAACTGGTAGCTGTCTGAAAATACCAATTATGCATCGTCCCTGTACTTTATTTCGTTAAAATTTTTTCCATTTTCCTTTCGACTAGATTTTCTATTATTTTTATTACACAGTCAGTGGTAATTTCAAAATTCTCTTATGCTACAATGAGCAACAACACACCAAACATTTGTTCTATTAATGATGGTGCTGTTCTTTTCCAAGCTGGTGGGTTGTTGGTGTGTTGGGTGACTTGCAACGTTTCCAAAAAGCCGGAACATATTTGTGTGTGTCATTCTGCAATAGCAGACCATTTGTCGAAAACCATTAGTTATAACATATATACATATACACAGACACACTCGAACGCACATGCAAACACATATAAATATATAGATATATATATATATATATAAATTTTCAGACGACCCAAGTTTCCAAGTTCTGGTATGCATAAACACAAGATACGGTAAATTGTCGTGGGTGGCCTAAATAGCATCATCTTATTAAAGGAAATTCATTAAAAAGTTATAAAAATGGAGGTCTGATATTTTATCTACATGAGAAAACAAATTTCATGGATTTTTTTGGCACCTTAACATATTATAAAACCTTAACATACTTTGATGTGGTTTTCCCTACATTACAGACTAAACTTTCACAAATATTTAGTAATATAGAAGGCCAAGTCTTCATAGTACGAAGCCAGAACCACGTGACTATGGATGAATGTAACAGTAAGAAATATTTACACATCTAATAACAATACAGACAAGAATGGCATTAAATGTATTGATTACATTTCGAAGGTTATTGTTTTAAAAGCCTTCATTTCATTTTCAAAGTTATTAACATAAAATCATCCAATTACAACCGCCTACCTTAATTCGACTATTGACTTTCGTAAAATTTTAGTCACATCCATGAATTTTAAACCTTTAACAGGCCAGAAAACGTAGGAGGACTTGTACCTATCCTAGTCCTAAAACAAAGTTTAAAACAAGATGAGATTGTGGTCGGGAATAAGAATTATGCGAAATTAGTAAAGTTCAAAAAACGACCGGTGATCAATTTATGGGTAATTCACATATACATATTAATTGAAAAAAAAATTAATATAACCGTTATTAACCTATCTCCCTAAATTAGTTGATTATTTGAGAAACTTTAATTTTTTTTAACAAAAATTTTCTATTCAAACAAGATTTGATACAGGAGAGTATTGTAGTTATTGTGAAGTTTTTAGTAAATGGTATACGACTAGACTTATTGCAAAGTGAACTTCTTTCAATAAAAGTAAGTTATACAAACAATTTAAAAGTCGTCGGTTATTAGGACCAACAATCTGCTACTTTTCTTAATTCCGGCCGAATGCCAGTTCTTTTAAATTAATTTAGTTTTATATTAACTTGAATATATATATACTAAGCAAAAAAAAAATTCAAAATTGGTTGGGCCATGTTCGTTCTTACCTAACAGGGAATAACTTTTTAGATTTAATGCTTGATTCACGAAGAATTATTTTTAATAGAGACAAGAGTGGCTTTTATTTGATAACAAGAAAACAATCAAATTAAGCGCATTGTAGAACTTATAACGATAGAAAAGAATATTTAACTATATTGATTACAGTCAGCGTTCATGGAAGAATGCCTCCACCTACGGTTTTGTATCCTTACAAAAGAATGATAACCCCCTCCATTCATAATGTTTACCCTAAGACTATGCAGAAGAAAGTCAGACGATAACCTAAGTGCAGCTTTCTACGAATATGTAGCAAACGTTTTACCCCTAGTTGTAAAAAATTAAAATTCTCCTTAAAGTAATATTTTCTATCAATGGACATTCTTCACACATAAATTTACATATAACAGAATTTTGTTAAGAAAATGGTGTGATGTTAACTGTTTTTTATCCTAATGCTATTCATCGGCTGTAACCTTTTGGCTTGATGTGTTTCATCCATTAAAAATATTTGGTGAAAAATATGTTCATAACGGACCAATAGGGAACTGTGGTGTGAAGATTTCACAGAAATTCTTGAACAATCAATTAGAGTAGCGCTCACTTCATGCTCGTGGTCTACTACTTTTTGATGAAAGTAATGTCTATTAGTCAAAGAAATAAATACCACTTTACATGAAGACATATCAGCAGTAAAAGAAACTGATGAAAAAAAATACAAAAGCTGAAGAGACAGGTCAGATAGAACTTAATGGTCTTTTTAAATTTTGGAGAAAATTTAACAAATATGATTATAACATTACATTACAAAATAACGAAGTTTTAAATTTAAGCAACATTTCCCAAAATATCACAATTTTTGAATAAATGATGAAAAAATTGGAGGAGAAATTGTCCTCATAACATAACAACATTATCAAGTGCACCACCTCCTGAAAATCAAGTCAAACAAACATCAGTTAAAAGCAAAGATGAGAATGGAAAATCCAAAATTCTCTTCAGACCAAGAAAGAGCATTTCTTTGAAAAATGCTCTTTCTTGGTCTGAAGAGAATATAAGAAAGACAAAAGTAACTAACAATACATATTCAGCGACAAAAAAAGAAGACAAGTTCCTACAGTTGCAATCAACGAAGAAGAAAAACAAAACCTAATAAAGACCGAACTAATGAATCCGACATATAAATGATTATTAAAAATAAATCAGAAAACCAAGAAAATGATACTGACATTATAAACAAAAACAAAAAATTGAATAAACGAGAGATTCTTGTCAGTTAAGTGACGAGTGAATTTATCATAATTCGTTAGATAGAAGAAGTGCCGCACGAAAAATATTAGAGGTAAACAACGATACTGGAAAAGTGAAAACAATGAAAATGTGTTCAAATAATTGGAAGGGGCCAGACTGCAACAATGTGTACAATTACAAACTTGAAAATGTTATATGTATGACTAATATTCCAACCTTAACAAATAGTCTAGGAATATACGATGTTCCAAAAATTAGTAATTTAAGAGAATTAAACAATAAAGATAATTAATGCACCTAGATCTGAATACATGCAGCGAAGAAAACTGTTTGAATTGTTAATTTATTAAATAAATGCTTACATTACTTTCTATCGTACACAGATGTGTCTATAAATTATAGAATTTATTATAAAATACACAAAGTATAACTCTCAATTGAAATTCAAATAGGTCATTAATAGATATATCAGTGGTCGCAACAATGAAAGTGTAGATATTGTTAGTCATAATTGAAATACTAAGTAAATACAATAAAAAATATTCCTTGCTTAATGCTTAAGTTATATGAGAATTAATGTTTACGAGTGACACTTCACGGTTTATTATTTCATCTACCAGAGGTCTAGTACAACTTAATATAAAACGATAGACCTTAAACGGTCTGAATTTGGTAGTTTCACTTTACCTAATTAATTTTGTAGTTACATTAGATATGAAGAAATGGGATGTGTACAATTGTCTCAAATTTAATTAGGTAGGATGTAGTCCTTAAAAGTATTAAAGTTATTATTCCTTCACATTTTGATTAGAATCAACACTTTTGACAGAATCAAAACTATTACATTGTTACTTACAGGTATAATACAATATCATAGTTACCGATTAGTAATTTGTTTTGTATAAAAATGTATTAAAGTTAAGGATAAGGTTAAAATTAATATACAAACTTTATTTCTTAAGGAGATGATGAAAAATTGATTTAATTAAGGACTCAAATATAAATGGATGCAGTGAATAATTATTTCACAAATTCAATGAAAATTCAATTTAATTTTTAATAGTCAGTAACTAATCTATAAAGGTACATATTAGTCTCAAAATTATAGTTAATTAAGTGAACATACAGATTAAAAAAATAACTTTCTGACCATATTTTTCTCAATGTAAACAATAATATAATATTCTAATGAAACCTTTTTTTATTGACTTTTCATCATAAAAAAAAACGAATATTACCAAATTGGACAAAAATAGCATGCACTGTTGCAAGCGAAGTTGAATAACCAGTTTATCATTCGGTACTGCATTACCGTGCAATAAAGTTTCTATGGTTTTCCTTCTAGCCCTATTACCCATTTAGTTTCTTTTAGTAACGAAACGATAATAACATTGAAAATAATAAATTCATAGGCGACTTACCATTTAAACGATAAAGGTGACCAAGTCGATTACAAACGAAGTGATTCATTCACGATAAGTAACAAGTTTTAATTCAAATATAGCACCAGTTTTCCTAACTTTTTAATAGTTCAACTGAATATTTTTCACTTTACCAATGAGTTAACAAATTAAATAGATAAATGTTATTTATATTCTGATCATAATGCACGTATTAAAATAAATATTACCGCATAGATAATACACTAAAATTAACGTTTACACTTTGAAAGTTTCCGTTTGAACTTACTGAAATATTTTGACAAGTATTTTTTTTCTTTTCCAGCAAAATGGACATGGGAAAATATTAAAGAAAACAATGACTTCAAAAGTCCAATGGCCTATTTTGATTTTGAAAATTGATTTAATATTTCTTTATACATTATAAATACGCTATTAATGCAACTTCATATTCCACATGTATATTCACGTGTGTAACTTTTTTCTTACATAATTTAAAACAACGGTAAAGCTATATAGCGTAATAAAAACCATTTCATCCTTATAGGTTATAAACAATGTAATATAAAAATGAAAGTCAAATAATAAAAGGTTCTTTTCTTGTCAAATCACTTATTAATTCTGTTGCAATTTAAAAGGTCAGCTTATATAAATACTTATAATTTTTATATGCTTTAAGATGGTAATGGTTTTGATATTAAATGCAATTTTGATAATTTTCTTATTGCAAATTTTCAATAATTCTATCTAAGATCAATAAATTATTCCAACTTGATAATTGTTTTTTCAAATTTTTCTTAGTACCATATAGAACGACAAATTAAAAGTGATGGGTTTCTTTTCGTAAAAAGCATGATTAACATTTAATGTACGGGAATTTAGTACCTAATAATTTAATAATAATTATTGATCAAATTAAAGGAATTTTTAATAAATTGCCCCAATAACCAATCAATAATTACAATCATACATTTATTTTCTATATAAATATTTTTATATTTAACACGTACAAAATGTTACGGGAAAAGTTAAATTGTTATCTAAATAAAAGTGAAACGTCGAAATTGTGAGAGTAAGAGGCAAAACATTTAATTTTGCCTAAAACTTCTGATCGGATTCATTTAAAAAAAATTTGACAAAATAAAATTTCCGTAAATTGATTAATTAAAAAAATTATTAGGTACCTAATGGGAAAACCCAATTATTTCGAAATCTGTTTTAGGAATGGGCAGTTATTGTAATAAATTATCAATGACTTTTTTAAGTAATATGTCCTACAAAAATTTGCAAAGGAATATTTCTCTCAAACCGTACACATTGTGTTTTGGCAACTATTACAATTCTAGAAATGTAGAATTACTTTATGGTAATACAGTAAGTATGGATGCGCGCCTTTTTTTTGACGTTGCGTTTGTTTGGCCATTCTTGTGAAGTTGGAAAATGTTTTGTTATTTGAAACTTAGAACTGGTTCAATGGTTACGGTCCAGGGTACGTTTAATAGTTTCAGTTATTGTTTAATTGTTTCTGTGTATCGTGTGACTATTATATATTACTGGTATTTTAGAGTTGAATACCGCGTGTAACAGTGCAATATAAAGTGTGTTGCGTGTTGTTTTTTGTTTGGTTTTTAGTGTAGCGTTACCTGCTGATCTACTGCCGAAATGTTCACTCTGTTTTCATTTACTAACGAAAATATTCAGGTGAGAGCATGTACAACTTCTCTAGAGCTACCATCTACAACTCCTATTTCATATTATGTGGATGTTCCGAGTGTGATAGATGCCAGCCATTTATAGTTTTGCGCCGGAATAGCAGTTCACAACTCCTCAGTGCAAAAATAAACAGGTTTAATTTAGAGTAAGCTAATTTTGAATAAGAACACTTGTTGAACTGGTTTTAATAAAATAAATATGCGTTAAAAGTATGACTGACTGACTATGAGTTATCTGGTACCGTTAATAATACATCTTTTATGAATTTTTCAAATATATATTTGACATAACATATAATAAATGTTCATTATTTTTTTAATATATCTAACATATTAGTACAACCATAAATTATGTTTTATATAACTCTTTACGATATATAACTTTTAAAATTTATTTACGATATACACTAGAAGAGAAAATGAAGAGATCATCCAAATTTTTAAAATAGTTTACTGGTATTAAAAAAATGTCAAAAATAATAACAAAAAAGCCTTTTAAAGCTTGAACATTCGAGTGTTTGAATATATTAACGAATTTTTTGATTCTGCAGGATATCTCACTTTTTAAAATATGATGCTTTGAAGAAAAATTTAAAACATTTTCTTCAAACAGTTGTACGAACCGAAGTAATTTTTTTATAAATTCTAATAAACCTCTTTCGGAGGTCGCACTTTTTCTTCTCTTCAGTAAAGCATGCCTCATTTACGTGAATAAAAATTATTGATTTTATTATATAGTTCATTTAGTTCCGGCCGTTGAGCAGATGATAATATTGTTTTAAATTGCTACTATTACCCCGTCGAACCGAACGGTAAGGCGTTGAGGCTAGTGTTCCATTAAAATTGTCTGTATATATTTCAATATAATTGCCTCGTCTGAAATGACCATATCCTCTTTCTTATCCGCCTTCCGCGTTACATGTTTTTTTCTTTCAAAGTCGAAATGTAAATAAAAATATTTTTAAAAATACTTCAGGCCACTTAGAAGTGAACTTCTTTACGTTGAATTTCCGTCTTCATACATGTTCTTTATACATGCGAAACTAGAAGATCAAATTTGTTAGCGGGTAGTGATTATTGTGTTAACTATGCGGCAGAACAGCTTTGAATCATAATCTCGGAAAGTCAATATGTTCATTTCAGAAATTAATATTCAAATTTTATTAAATAATGCCCAAACTGCCGGACTAAATGTCAGACCTGCGGGAACATTTCGGTGACGACTGTATCGTAGGTAGGTATCCGAGTGGTTAATTTGTTTCCATTACTTAAAAGGCCGTCGTGTCGCTCTAAATGTAATAATTAATACTGTTATGACAACGCTGTAATTTGTAACGAAAATATCGAAGCGGATGGAAAATGTATGTGTTGTTCGGTCAACGAGCATCCAAACGGTATTTAAATGGCTGTCGCTCCGAATTTGACCGTTATTGTTCTGTGATTGGTTGAAGTATATTCCAGCAATATTATAAGCATTTAGCTTCATGCTTGTAACACTTACGAGATTTAAAAGGAAAACATAAATCTTTCTTAAAATGTCTGTGCCGGCAACATTTTTTCAATATTTGAATGGCTCCTAATTCGCTATTATTTTGCGACAGATTAAGGTGTAAGCCAGTAACATTACGAGGATCTACGTGAAATATTACTTCACTACAATTGATTAAATAAATCTAAAACTAGCAGATAACATTTCTAAGCGGATAGAATTTGCTTGGTTTAGACGGTGCCACGGGCGTTCACTCGTTAGCGGCTTTATAACAGCAATGTATGAAGTTTGTATTTTCGTTCACAATGAGCGGGGCTGAACTGGTGTTCTGGGTGGCTGTGAGAGATTGCTCTCGTAGCAGTAAGTCTGTCATACGTATCAATTTGATACATTAAAGTACATAAACAATGAAATACTAAACAGCGGTCATTTAAATATCAAATAAAAATAATTAATATATCTGAAACTTAACGTACGATTTCGATTTGGTTAAAAATCCCACAAGTTTTACACGAGTGAAGGTAGACGCTTGTAATTTTTCAAATATATAAATATGTACCTTTGTGTTATGTTGTAACTATAATAGTTAAATCCAGAACGTATGTGTATATGTATATATGTGTGTATGTATATATGTATATAAATATATATATATATATATATACATATACATACATATATACACACACGCAAGCACCCACACACACACTCTCTCGCGCCCACACGCACATACACACATTAAAATACACGCCGGATACCAAATTGAAACTGGTTGAATTAAATAGCACAACTGTTACAGACATGAAGCAAGACGCTTGTCATTTTTCATACAGATTTCTTAAAATGTTACATTGTAACGATAATAATCAAATTCGGAGCGACGCTCATATAAACATAAAATAAACGTTATTGACTTCCACAAAACCCATCGCACTATTTCACATAATTGTTTCGACAATTGCACGTCACAATGTAGTAAAGGGAATTACATAAAAGGAATTTTGAAACATCGCAAGTTGCAAATTCAATATTTCTACCGGACACCCGCGGTCCAGCGGGCGCAATCATTTTCTATACGTTTAGAAATTTTGCCTTCCGGTTTGAAGGTTAGTGAAGCTGAATGATTGTTATTTTTCTGGATACTTTATATATTTAGAGACTTAACTTTACAGCTGATAAATTAATGGCAGCCAGCTAGTGAAGAGCGGCGATCGTTTAAATTATAAGAAACAACGGAATATTGACTGCATTGAAAGTCTACTGACGTCTAAGCCGCTAAGACTGGTTGAATTTCTTAATCTTTCACAAGACCACGCCACTCATCGAAATAAGAATGTTTGCCAAAATACTGGAAAACAAACGTTGATCGGTTCCGAAACCCTGCGAACGCATTACGTCTGTTTCGTAAAATGTCGGAAGTCATACGAGTGTGGTATTGTAATCGTTTAGTAATATATATCTCTCATGAAACTTATGATTTTTTTAAATTCAGAGCGATGAATATTTAAATTACGGATTGATTGCTTCAAAATTGTTAAGGGGGGGGGTTGGTTTTTGAAGGTTAGGAGAGGGTCCGAAGGTCGGGGTGGGTTCAAATTTTTTTTCAGATGTTTAGAATTAATAAAAAAATATTCAAGAAAAGTTTAGATGCGTTTATAAGTATTAAAAGTATTTCTCTCTTGCAGTTGGAAGTGTAGATGGCAATACAAAACAAATATTAAGCTTTTGATTCCGAAGGTTGTGGGGTGGGTCTATATGTCCATGTAGATGGTTAAAATTAAACAATGTTTTTTATCCATTTCCATCAATTTTGTTTCGTTCATTTGACCTTTCGGAACTTCATTTACATTTGCCGAACCCCGAAATTAAAGTGGGCTTAATAATCGATCAGCATATTTCCGAATCTTTCCTCATTGCAAACTGTATAGTCCAAGTAAAAGACAATAACCGAATAAATATTTCTGTCGTGAATACTTCTGTGAAATAAGTTTCAGTGAAGTGCGACTTGCAATTACACCTCACTCCCCTGAAAACTGAAGCCTGCTCATTGGTTGATACAGATATCTCCCTGGCAACCCACTCAGTGAATTCTTCTTCTTCGACTTCAATGCACTAACGACGTTTTAAATCTACTCCGAATTTCGCATCTCAGCGACGAAGAAATTAATTTCTTATACGATGTATGTTCTCGATATTCTGACGAACTAATGTATAAAAGTACACGAAATACAATAACATTTTACAGAAAAAATACACTGCATACATATACAATTACATCACAATGCATCTGGACTTCACGCCGATATCCAAAGGTGGTTGTACCTAATGCTAGCGCCGGCGAGGCCGCCTTTCCCGATATCGCTGAGAAATAGTATAACAGAACATATCATATCTATTACAGAACATATTAGCAGAATTTATTCATTATAAATCTATCTAGTACATCGTACATCAACAGTAATTACATCGTATATCAACGATAACAATGTTCGTTCAGCCGTGCCGCGGGGCTTAATTAAATGACATTGCTCCAAGTAGAAATCTTTTGACATCGTTTAATTTAAGAGTAGTGTTTTCTTTCGCCACCTATCATTTCTTTTGTGTCCAGGTCATTTTGATTCTGTTTATTTTACAGTGATATGACGGCAATCTTAGTATTTTACAGTGAAATGTATTATTGAATAGCTTTATAGGTACGGTCCTTCGAAGAACATTCGCCATTTTAATTACACTCGTATTTAAAAATATTACACATTTCACAACGAATTTAACATTATAAAGCACATAATAATGTAATAAACTTAATATAATACAAAAGATTTTTGTGAAACACCAAATATTTAGAGAGCAATATTGGAAAATGAGATGTACGGACGTCTCCCGCGATTTGTCATCAAGAATAATCTACGAAAATATACATCGAAATAAGAGTAAAAGTTCAGTTATTATAAAAACATTATCCTAAAGTACGTATGTAATTTGTAGGCTACACTGGAAAATATTTTTGTACCAACGCTTATTTGAAAAGTAAATAACATGTCACAATGTTTGTTTAATTGTCTACGCGTCAAATATAACATAAGTATATCTGTATATAATGCCATCAAATTTAGAAATAAGCTGATACAGCGTAAGCTGATACATCGTCACTATCACACTCTAACGCCTTATAAAATTAACGAATAGAATATAGGCTCCAGGTTTTTTCAGCGTCAAAATTTTGATTATTTTAACTAAATGTTTGAAACACCAGCTAATTCCGCGAAAAAAATGGAGGTTTGTCCATTTTTATCTTGTAAAATTTCACAATTCGTGTCAGTAAAATAATGGTGTAATACTCTGCGTATAATGTAATGAATTTTAAGAAAATATATATTTGTGCCAACCATATTTTAACTGTCAAATTCCATTGTTTATAAACATTCTATATTGAAGTTGAATGGACTATAGATAATTTATCTAACGTTTTTCAAATATTACGAAATTTCAATGTTAAATTTCAACCCGACAAATGAGAATTTTTACGCAGAAAAGTCACTGATTTAGGCTACATAATAACTGAAAAGGGCGAAAACCGAATACTGAAAAAATTAAATCAGTCGACTTTCGATCTTTCTTGGTCTCGTGTCTTACTATCGAGGATTCATCTCCGACTTTCCAAAATCAGCAAAAACCCTTACAACGCTCCTGAAATAGGATGTGACACTTCTATGGGAAAACGAGCACCAACTTGCCTTCGAAACTTTAAAATCTAAGTTAATCTCTGCCCCTTTTCTCGTCTATTCAGTTTTTACGAGATCTTTCGTACTAATCATTCGTGACGCATCAAACTACGCCATCAGCGCGATTCTTTCACAAGAGGAAATCGGCAAAGGCCGACCCATTGCATATACTTCTCGAACACTTAATAAGTGTGAATGCAATCTTGACACGAAAGAAAAAGGGTTATTAGCCATCACCTTCATTTGTAAAACCTTCCCACCATATCTCTCTATCTTTATATTCAATATTGTTACTGCTCATCGCACTCTGAAGTGGTTATTTAACTACAAGGACCCAAATAGTAAACTTCAACGGTGCCGTTTAAAATTAGAAGAATATGATTACAGAATTGTGTATAGACAAGGATGATTAAACTCTACGGTTACTTTCGACCTGACGGCAACGATACTCAGGTTCCATACTCAAATCCTTCTGAACCTACAACAGTTGAACCTCACTCTGATCCAGAAAATTTTGGTCCCTTAATTAACGACGGCATCCTCGATGAATCATATTTCAAATTATTGAAATTGTTATCGGAAAAATCCCATTTCGATACGGTCCTAATCGAATACAACGACAGTCTACTGAAAACACAACAAGAATCAATTGCAATTACAGTATCCCTAGATTTAGACGAATGCACACCATATATCGAGAAAATCCTAGGAAACTGTGAATTCTTAAGAATTAATGAAATCAGGAAGTAGGCTGCACTGAAAATAAATAATAAAACATACTGCTTACTATTCATTAAAGTTCATAGTTTCGATTCTCGCACATACACTAACATATTAGAAACTCTAAAAAACTTAGGAAACGAATTCCTGATATGTTCCACTGAAACTGTAAAGGAATTGGCAATTTCAGATTTCAGAAACACTTTCGATAAACACCGATATATAAAACTGTACAACGTTGTCCCGTGTATATATAAAAGTCAAATTACAATTCCTTCACTAAGAGAAATACCTAAAATGTTGAAAGACAATAATGACATTCCTATAGCCGGGCACCTCGGCTCATCTAGAAAGTATGATAGAATAAAAGAACAGCTACACTGGAAAAACATGTGAACAGATATCGAAAATGATGTAAAGAAATGTCCCTCGTGCCAAGTAAATAAGGCACTGAGAAAAGTAAATCGCGCACCCGTGCAAATCGCTAGCACACCGTCCCATTCCAACGATCAACCCTTGATATAGTGGGTTTGACATAGTATATTACCTGAATCCGGTGAAACAAAACTTCAATACATCGTTTAACTACAAGACGATCTAACAAAATTCATCAGTAGAAATTAGCGAGTGCTCAATACGTTTTATATCTTTATTTAGTATACCCAAAACAATCCTGACCGAACAGGGGACCAAGTTCATATCAGATCGTTTTAAAGGTACCTGTGATTTTCTGAAAATAAAACAATTATGGCCATCGACATATCACCCTCAGACTTGAGGATCCTTAGAACGTAGTCATTCCACCCTCGATGAATATTTGATATCGTATATTAATGATAATCAGGACAATTGTTCTAGGTACGTTTATACCGCGATGCTAGCATACAACACTGTCATACATTCACACACCCACTACTCTCCTTACGATCTATTATTTGGCCATAAGCCATTTATCCCTAATTCTATTTGCGACTACCCTGAAGCCACTTATTCCAACTACGTAAAAATGCTTTTTTTAAGTACTCCAGGGAAAAAACCCTCGAAAACATCCAAACTTATGAATCACTATGACAAAGTAAAACTCGCAACAAGAAATAATGCACATTGAATTATATTTAATTATTATTATCTTTAGTTCATTATATTTAAAACTTCTCACGGAACATCCTATCTTATACTAATACTTTTACTATATATATATATATATACATATATATATATATATATATATATATTATATATATATAAACATCTTTTATAAAACTTACAAATAATCGCCCTTACATTTATATTTTACACATGTGACAGTGTCATCGTCTAAGCAGATGCCGATTTTGTACAACCGATAAAAAGCGGTCCTGGTATATATACACTTTGATCCTGTTGGCTCATTAAAACTCATCCATGCCCACCTTAGCGTGGTTATTCCTATCGATATCTCCTTCCTAAAGCCACACCTAGACAACGTGAACACTATTGTCGAAACGGAAATGTTTCTTTGCAAACAAAGTGATATCTTTAACGATATGGAGTGACGTAATCTCATTCCACCTCTCTTTACACGCTATTATGACATGATCAATAATTTTGATTCTATATCCTATTTAATTTCAACACGATCTGAACGCTCAGTTTTTTTTGGCGGCCTTGAAACCGTCTTTAAACATATTATTGGTACATTAGATGAAGAAGACGCCATTAAGTAGAACAACGCTATTCAAACCGTGGGAACAGGTCAGAGAACGTTAGCAAAATACGTGAAGGAATATGTTCTGATTATATGAACGACCCTGTCTGTTTTCCGCTTGACTATTGTGTCGAAAAATTATTGTTGAGAGCTAAATTCATGGCGTTGTTAAATACGCTAGAAAATAGTGTAACCACATTATTTTTGAAGGTCGAGGACATAATAAACGGTGTAATGTTTAGCAAAAATAACGTCTTATATCCATCGATTATTATACCAAAACAACTCTACGAAGATGATTTAGCCGACGATTACAGATTTATACTTAGCTTTGTCATTGCCTGTATCATTAGATATAGATAACATTCATATCTTAATTACCATATCCCAAATGTTAAGCTATTATTCCAGTAATAAAATTGTATTTGTATTAAAGATACCGTTAGTTAATGTTCTTCAATTTAATGTCCTAGCATTGCCCATAGCGTGTAATGTAACAAATTTCAAAACCTACGTAACCACAAAACCTTCAAATATATATATATATATATATATATATATATATATATATATATATATATATATATATATATATATATATATTGGTGTAACTAAAGATAAGAACTATTTTTTGTAACTTAGATAACTTAAGAAACTGTAAAATTGTTAATAATCAATTCTACTTATGGGACGAGACTAACATTCACTCCAGTTCTGCTAACTCAACTTGCGAAAATGAAATGATCTCCAAGTTGTTACTTCTATTCCAAAGCAGTGTGAAACTAAATTTCTTTTCGGAAATTTGGCAACTGTTAGAAAACGGCAAATGGATTTTCATCATTTCTCAAAAAACAACAATTTCTATAGATTGCCGTAAAGAAAATGTTTATGAAAATGATATAATGGGAACTGGTAACTCGATACATCGCCTGAATTCATTGGGTATTTTAAAGGAAGACGGTTACTTGCCAAATCCGATATTAAAATTAGAGCCAACTCAATTGAATTAAAGTTTGACGTAATGAATGATACACGTTGCAATACATTAAAATCCGAAGAACTTAAATTTGATACACCAGATGTAAAAGTAAAGAGTATTAACTTCGACTCGTTTGAAGAAAAGGTAAAAGTATTTAAAGAAATCACGAATAATTTAGACTCAATAGGTAAATCTCACATTTTAGAATATGGGCAACATTATTCATACACCGACCGCTATCTGTATATTGTTAAGTAGTGTACTCTACATTAGCTATAAGATTTATAATTGTAAATTAAAATTTAAAAAAATATGCAGTTAGACATGTACCTAATCCGAATAATGTAGAACTCAACGTGCCTCTGAAACAAACTCAATTTCCCGGTACCAATACCTAGAATTAGAACCTCTATGACATAAACTTACGCAAGGGTGGGTATAAGTTTAGTCTTCAACTAGATGGGACCTGTTGTACTCTGTACTTGCTAGCAGTGATGCTCTCACATCACCTCTGTCATGATTCTCATATTAACATGGTAAAGCATCCGGCTCCCTGAGCATCACATTATTATGACAAAGCCCTATTGCCAGGTCGACAGCAAATTCTGCTCCCAGATGCCTCAGCACTTCACACCTTTTATAAACCCTAGACGGAAGCACCGCGAGGTTCAGCCATCTCAGTTCAATCCGGATCTTAGTCCGCGTCAGTCGTAATCTAGATATATTCAATTAAAGTCTAACTAAATATTTAATAAAAATACAAATAATGATCGATTCGTAATAATTCGTTAGATAATAAAATTCAAGAATAAATTGTTTTTTTAAAAAACCAAATCTTGAAGTAGACATAACAGTACGTAAACGTGTCGTCATAAACCCATCCGTTGTTGGGTAATAGCATAGTTGATCTTTAAAAGTGTCTTAAGGCCCCGTCGGGCCGTACAGTGATTCATTGCTGGTATGACGTAATTAATGCAGCATCAAATATGTATCTTGACCTCTTTGCATCGTTGTAAAGTTTCTGCAAACCTGCATTCGAAAGAGGAACAAAAAGTAAATCGATTAAAATCGTCGCGGGGCGGCAATACGGCTATGTTATTTGACGCATCCTTCAAAAACAAAAACAAGTCCGCTCCGACTGTTTGAATACGAGCCTAATGCGTTTCAAGTTCCAAAATCTAATTTTGAAACGAGACAATTTTTGGTATTTTTTTAAGACGATGTACTTTAAATCGCTATCGGCGCACTGTAACCGCCTCCCGGTACATAAACTGCCTCATTTCAGACTCGGCCTCGGGACGACGATAATTTGAAAGATTTCCGTCGAGACTCGACAATTGAATTGAAGATAGAAGTAAATATTTAACGACTCACTCTTTCGCACGGCGAAATGTATTGTCACTCGTGGTGATAATTACGTTATACCTTTGAAATAAATAAAGCCGTATTGGAAAAGTTATTTAGTGACTCTTATAGGAAAACTGTCTATGTACATTTTTGGATTCGATCATCTTTAATTTATAGATCAGATACTACATTGTCAAATTTAGATTAACTGAACATTTAAATTGAGTCACTCATATAGGCACATCTCACATCCAGTGGATTCACGTTTAAATAAAGTGCAAAATAATCGGTTTTAGTGAATAATAAATCGAAAATGAGGACGTGCGTACAGTTCACAGCATCGACGCCATCTACCTGCTGCGCCTTCCCTAAATAGGAGAAGTTGATGATTTAAATTTGATTCGTCTGTAATACGGCAGATGACGCTCCACGAGATACGAATGGAGCGTACAAATGTTGTCGTTTTATTGCCGATACAATAGCAAAATGTGCGGTAAGTATTTGTTTATTGTTGTACATGTGCTTTTAAATCTTCTTCTACGTGTCTTTGTATATCTGCAAGTTCAATATAATTGATACTCAATACATCACTGTAACTTGTGTTCAATGACGATATGTTATTTAATTGAGTAAAATTAAACCATTTATAAACAAGAATAATTAGTTTTATTTAAAAGAATAACTGTAAAGTTTGAAGTGCGCGCAAACCGTAGGAGATATAAAATAAATTTTGTACTTATTCCAGACGACTTCATTCATTTCAATTAAAAAAAATGAAAACGGATTTTTGGGATCGATTCTATCGTGAAGAAACTTCATAACATAGTCAGTAATGCTAAACGATAAAACGGACAGCCATCGGTTCGATACGATGGCTGTGGAACGAGAGCCTTCTAGGCGAAGCGTGCACTGGTGCGACGAACGAGCGCCATCTTACGGCGGACTTCGTGATACTATTTCTCAGTTCGGCGAGCACCGCGGCCATCCTG
Source organism: Druceiella hillmani (assembly GCA_039881145.1). NCBI lineage: Eukaryota > Metazoa > Arthropoda > Insecta > Lepidoptera > Hepialidae > Druceiella > Druceiella hillmani. Next base: position 21,176,096 of record JAYKKI010000024.1, read on the forward strand.
GTGTTAGCCCTGTTATTAGGTAGTCATGAAATTGGTTTTTTTTTTAGGGAAGCTATAGTAATAAATTTACTGTCGCCGTCGAAAAGGGACTATTTTCTTTAAGTAGTAGAGTTTCCGAGACCTAATGACAGAACAACAAGAGCCAATGACGACAGTTGCACAAAAAATAATCGCTATATAGCTAGTAAGATTATTTCTGAGAATATCTAAATGTTGCCAACAACATATTCAGTGAAATTCGATAGTGAACGTTTTGCCCAATCCTTGTTTGTGACGTTTATTTCATTTCTTCATCGATCAGAGCCTGGCACGATTTTGACAATTGAAATTGATTACGCTTCGTGTGTGTGCGCTGTGTTAGTTCCTCGTCAAGGCCGAGCTTTTATTTCATGTTCTCTCCCAATATAGCAGTATTCGCCATACACATATTTCTCTCTTTCGCGTTGCCGTTTTCATGTTGTCTGTGTGATCGAAATATAAAGTGCCACTGTCTAACGTTGACGTTTTTGATTTTATTTTTCAAAAACCAACCCTGCTTAAACAACTATTCGTCGTTCGATGCGTACTGTCAACTGTGACTGAGACGGAACATAATCATACATCTATTTCTTTCTATCGCTTTCGAGAATACGAATGGGGAGCACTGCAAATCGCATTAACTCCAAAATGTATGTAGTTTAGCGAGTATTAAAAATACTTCGCAAATGTGTAAACCGATAGTCGGTCGAAATTTCATAGACATAATATTACTTTCTTCTAGTCAGAAGGATTCACGGTTTTACGTGCTTTCTCATACTGACGTTCGGAGTATTTTTTGTTGACCTCGTATTGGTTACGAACTTACTAGTTATGTACAGACTTCAATGAAAATAGGAACTTTAACACGCATTGCAGCTATCCTAATACGATGTATCAATTGCTTAAAGTTAAACACATATAAAAACAATCGTGTCGTGTGTAAGACAACGCAAGTAATGTAAACTTTCGTGCGGCCCTGAGAAGAGCCTTGTGATCTTTTCAACGGAAACAGTAGAGAGCGGACGGTTTACTTGGAACTGGTGTACTTGGTTACGGCCTTCGTACCTTCACTGACTGCGTGCTTGGCCAGCTCGCCCGGCAGCAGCAGACGAACCGACGTCTGCACCTCCCGGCTGGTGATGGTGGAACGCTTGTTGTAGTGCGCCAGGCGGGACGCCTCGGCGGCGATGCGTTCGAAGATATCGTTCACAAAACTGTTCATGATGCTCATGGCCTTGCTCGAAATGCCGGTGTCCGGGTGGACCTGCTTCAGAACCTTGTAGATGTAGATGGCGTAGCTCTCCTTGCGCTTGTGTTTCCTCTTCTTCTTGTCCGTCTTTGTGATGTTCTTTTGCGCCTTGCCGCCAGATTTTTTGGCCGCTTTGCCGCTAGTCTTCGGTGCCATAACTGATACGGAATTATCTCACTGACGCTTGCGAACGAGTCGTCTGTATACGAAGAACAATTTCGACCCGTACTAGTTGACTCGGGCCACTGATGGGCGGCGGTCTGTCGCAAAAGTACGCAAGCTCTCGACCAATCGTGAAAGGCACGCGTATAGCGCTTATCTCCCCTTCCCCCGCCTCTCTTGTCGAGGAAGCGACGTCGCGTACAATGACCTGTATATAATTAACAATACCATAGTTTCAATCTTCCTTGCAAACCCCTAAGTATCGCGCTTCACTTCGTAGAGAATATTTCAAGTTTTATTCAGTTCCTAATTGTTTCCTTTTTGCGCGTAGTTAAAGAGGCTTTCTTTATTATTTTGATACCAATAGAGGAGAAAAATTCACAGATTACCGAGTAAATAGAAAGAATACTAAACTACCACCGACGGTATAGTTCATCCTATAATATTAGCCTATCCCTGTTAAATTTGGATCGTATAAACATTAAAATAGTCCGATGTTTATGGTTTTATTCTAACCAAAAGCGAATCGATTTTTATGTTTTAAATTCAAAGTTTCGCCCTAGAAATGTATGAAGGGAAAACAACGATAAATACCGGCGATTTGGAGAAGAAAAATGCAGGGAGCGCAGCACCGTAACGAACAGTGAGATACACTTCCTTTTGCTCTGCTACAATAACATGCACACTTTCCATTGTTCCAGTTCTCGTTCATTCTCACTGCATTGGTTTTTATGCCCCCTGCTGTCTTATCGGTAACAATAATTTAAACCGTGATTAAAAACTGAAATTCGTTAGAAATAAATAATCTGATAATTTCCTAGTTGGTATTATTTGATAAGTATAACTTCACTTGTAGGTGAATACAAACAGTGACGTGTTAAAACTGCACTGAATTACTGAAATGGAGCTCACTCCGTTACATCAATCGTTCGTGAAAATGTTGCACGACGCCCTCGACACTAAATAAAATCGTCTCGCCAGCAATTCTGAGTTTCCAACAAGCCGTAAAGGTTATACTGAAACTTAGAACGCTAGGACGTTTATTTTGTTCGAACTAAATAACTATCTTAATAAGACATTTTTGGATTTTGTAATAAAACGTGAACGCAATCGACCTTAATGTTCTCACGTACATATGATTTTATTGTACATGAAGACAGTCAAAAAGCATACAAAGAAATTACATATCTGTGAAAGGAAAATCTCCGAACATGGTATATTGTATATTGCTATCGCCGAAGATCTCCATGATGTACATTGTAACTGGCTCAAAGTTTCAATCATTTTTAACTTTGTTAACATGATTCTTTTTATCTGAGGAGGCGCTCATTAGCCAATTAATTTCAAGCTACCAAACAAAGTGTGAAAGTGATGGATATATGCCATAGCTCTTTCGGTCACGCAATGCCTCTATTTTCGCGTGAGTGCGAGCCAGAGTTTGTCAAACATTGCAAATGTGGGATAAAGATGAAAATGGGATAACGTGGTTATAGGGAAAATCGGACTAAGTATAAAAGTTTTATGTACATTAGTACATGTATAAGAAATAAAATTATATATAAAATAAATCTGGAAATAAGATTTTATCTTTTGAATATTTTGTGTTTTTAAAAGATATTGGCGAAGTTACACGCGTGTAAAATTAGTTTATCGTGGACCAGTTTTTTCCAACAAAGGTAAACATTTTATTTTATATCCTATTTATGCCTCCAGAAACTTTGTATTGCCCACTGGATGTAAAGGGATTCCTTGAACAGAAAAATATTACATTCTTATTATTATTTATAGTCAGTGTGGTCTCCGTCCATAAACACTTACGAAGAGTTGAATTTAAATATGCTGCAAAATGTACACAACGCACGTTTTCATGAAGAACGTCACCATTGAAGGAGAAATCTCTTATCACTTTCTAATTGCAACATGATCAAATTTCTTATCTGGAAGCCAGCCCCAACCATTTTTAACGTGTAGTAGTGAATTGAGGCAAGAACCGACATTCATTGAATATCGTGACCTTGAAAGTATCATCGACATATACATTTTCAGCAGGCCACGTACAATATTTAGGGGTTGCGTACAAAGTGGCCCTTTACCACAATACTATATATATGATAACTGTAATATTACTTTATCGCCACGCGGAGTAGAGCACAGATTAAAAGACGAAGACCCGTTGCGTACGCGGACCTTTGCTTGAATTCATATGAGATTGTACGTGCCGGTCGCTATATTCTGCAAGAACGTGTTTATTTAGAGAGTTATTTAGTTTTGATAAAATAAACGTCGCAGTGTTTTTGTGCGTATTTTTCAACTTCGAATATCGACAATGTCTGGTCGCGGCAAAGGAGGCAAAGTAAAGGGGAAGTCGAAGTCTCGCTCGGATCGTGCGGGGCTACAGTTCCCCGTGGGTCGCATTCACCGACTGCTGCGGAAGGGAAACTACGCCGAACGCGTCGGCGCCGGCGCTCCTGTTTATCTCGCCGCCGTCATGGAATACTTGGCCGCTGAGGTGCTCGAATTAGCTGGTAACGCCGCTCGGGACAACAAAAAGTCCAGGATAATCCCGAGGCACTTGCAGTTGGCCATCCGCAACGACGAGGAGCTCAACAAGCTTCTTTCTGGCGTTACCATCTCGCAGGGCGGGGTGTTGCCCAACATCCAGGCTGTGCTCTTACCGAAAAAAACCGACAAGAAGGCATAAGTTATCAAAATGTTCACGCACAAGGCCCTTCTCAGGGCCGACAGCGAGTCGATATTATTAAAATGTCTCCATAGCAATATTTAGTTTCAATAAAGGTGGGGAAGTGCAATCCACGTCGAGCGCTCGCTCTACAGGTGAATTTGTACATCGGATGAAAATTCAAAATTATTGTAACGTGTCATTGTGCACTTCAGTGACTAAGGTTCACTTGTATTGATACAAAAAATATTAACGGATCATCTTTCTAATTTAGTAGAAACTACTATAAATAAACCACTTTGTAATCAGTCACCCGGAGAAATAAGACGCAAAATTAAAGCAATCTCATTAAACTTGTTCATTAATTTACGTCTTGAATTGACTGACCGAAAATCTGCAGGTAAACACGGACGTGTATTTAGAAAAAGTAGAGATGCAATTTTTTTCATAATGTTGAGAATCTAAAAAACGCCGAACGTCCTTATTGTGTTACTTTAATTAAACGAATGAAAGATATTTTGAAATTAATTTCCAAGATTAGTTCGTTTAAAAGAATAACACGATAAATTTGTACGAAAATCATACTCATCGTTGAGCGTGTGGGTGTTTAAGTAAACGGTTGTATGTTGTCACATTAATCTATCGATTTCAGCGGCGGAACTGCGAGTAAATAAATAGTTCTCCACTCGCGGTGGAGGAATACATTTTTCGAAAAAGTACGTCACTAGCGTTACTCCGGAAACGATTATAAAACTATTTTAATGTTTTATAAACACTACATTCACAAAGGAATTTATTTTAGTAAACGACGGTTTTCTGTATAATTTTCTCTATCATATAGTTGTAACATATGTTTTAGTCGAAAGCATGGACTTGTGTAAAAACATCTTCACGTTCCTGATGTTGCGGAGATTCGATACTGAAATGTGCGGATATTCCGATTCTTCCCGACGCAACCCACCAGATAAGTTGTATTTTTTAAAGAATGTAATTATTGGTCTTCCGTATTAAATCAGTTGAATATTCTCGAATATTTTAATTCATCGTACATTAGGAATCAAACTGCAGTGAGAGTAGTTTGTTAACTGGGTATTAAAATATAGTTTAAAATCAATTTTGTTAGCGCCTAATCATTCTCTATATTATTGAATCTGGTAACAATTTAGATTACTTGACATCTTAGCAGATACAGAAAATTTGTAAAGAATAGAAGACGACATTAAATGAATGCAGCAATAATAGATAATAAGAATTGTCAAAGAGCAGCGGAAATCGCGTGTACTGTGTGCATTGTGGTGCACCGTTGTATTGCTGCACCGCCAGTAATAAATTGAATATTCTTTTAATTCACTTGCGCTCTGTAAATATTTCATTTTTTTTGCTTAAAAATTCAGTAATTATAATGTTCTTTGTAGTGAAGCAAGTTACTATGAAATGAAGATTAAACCTTTGGTATTTGTTAAACTTTGGTAAAAAATTACATTACTCATTGACGTGTATGGCCACGAGTCCTAATAAGAGCGGTGGGAGGAAAGCAACAAACGATACACATACGCGTCCTTTCGGGATTGGTTGAGAGGTGGCGAACTGTTGCGACTGACCGTCGCCTATTCACGGTCTGTGTCGACCGGTACGGGTCGGATGTAATTGAATGAAAAATATATGTAATCAAAATTCTTGTAGCGCCTTTTAAAGTCGCCAAGTTTGTACTGCATTGATTTCATGTAAGTGGCAAATTATGCTTACAGGGAATTTTAAATTATACAAAACTTTAACTTTCATAACTCACATCCTAATTTTCTAGTTGCGATCTTGTTTTAACCAACGGAAGGTATATTTTTAAATAGGCGGATTTTAATATCGGGCAATAATGAGTTCATTCGGTTCCAGCGAATGGCGCCAATCAAATGCGTTCGCAGCGCGACTGATTATACTTCATCTCTTTTTCGCGTCCGGTAGAACATACAGTTGAACAGAGACGGCGAATATCTTGCAGTTTATTGGTTAGGTAGATTATAGGTTTCGTCATATTTAAAGGTTATATATATAAATATATATATATATATATATATATATATACACATGTATATATATATATATAGTGTGTGATGTATATGCACTATTTATACGGAAATCGTTTGATGTGTGGACTTCTTGCTTTTTTCATAAGGGAAATGACCTGAATAACATTTCGTTCGTGCATTGGGAATTGAATGTGCAGTATATGAGACGTCTGTGTCGATTTGATCCAATCATCGATTTGGATGCTAAATTTAACTCTGAGCTGATTTCGCGGTGTACGCAGTAAACACATCGACATTTTAAATAATGTTAACATTTATAATCGCACAATTCTAGAAATAAGCAATGTGCCATCGGTTCATCATTCCTCACTCGCAAGCTCATTCACTATATACTTCGCTGGTGCTGAGGAGGTAAGAGTACAGCTCCAGTGATTCCGGACCACAGACAAAGGTCAGTCTAATGCTAAGCGAGCACTAAGTATGTCCCCAACGACATTTTCCATCTTGCGTTATGATTATTCCTCGTCTTTTTTTGGATCCCAATCAATTTTCTTTCAGCCGTACAAACTCTTCACAAACTCTTCCACAGTCTTCAAATCGGAAAATACGTTTCTCTCCCGTTGCAAGGAAAAACTTTCTACCGCATGTTATTGGAAACGCTCTCGCTGTTCGGACCAGTTAACATCTTGCGTTTATGAAGCCATCATAATTTGCAACGCCAATATCACATAATATTAAAACACACTCGATCACGGTTGCACACAGCGAGAATTTTCCGTTACAAAATGAACATAGATTTGTTGAAATATGGCGTCGTCATTCGTCAATGACGTTACACTCGACGCCATTATTATTTGTGCCAAATGTAACTGTATAATTGTTTATCACTGCTGAAGTTCATAAATTCTTACTGTAAAGTTTCTTTAATAGTGATTATGTAACAAGGTATATAATAATCATGATCGTTTGGCTCAAATAGTCGATCAGTCGTTGCTAAAATTTCGCTGGTAGCGGCGAATGAGGGACGGGCCGCTGATATTCTGCCAGGTCTCCCTCGACCGGGTAGGCGCGACGAATTCGAATAAATCCTTCGGCTAATGGCTGATCAGGCTTAATAGATACAGGTGCCGGCGTTTCTCTTCAAAGGGCTGTACGTTCTTCGTCGAAGCTCGCTCGCAGCGGCAGTGGAGCGACGACGGTATGCCTCGCTCAACCCACTTGCGAATACTGTTTTATGACGGAGCCATTCGCTCGAACCTTGCGTGAAAACGTTTTATTGTATCGACATTGCGGCTGTACCGATACCAAATACATAGTTCACGGAATCGATAAAAATCAATTCTGGTCTTAGTCAATACGCCGAATTGGGATAATTGATGTTTTTGTCGAATAGTACGAGTCTCGGAGCAACATCGAGGCAGTTTAAATCTCTTTTTCGGCTTAGGAGAATGTCAAACGGTCTGTGCATGTACGAAAAAGCGTTGTGTCGCTCGCATGGTTTCCCTCAATCATATCAGCGTTACTTTTAACCTGCGACAAATATGTGAAAATAAATGAAAACCGTTGCGACGATAGTGTAAAGATTAACATTTTCACCACAAAATATGAAGACGTCGATACGTTCTCTGCGTCGTCCGTCTCCGAGCAACGGACCACCAGCGACCTGTCGAATCAATACGCTATCACGCACTGCCAATCGCTACGCTCGTTAGTCAGTGTACGTGAAGACATTACATTTGCTCACGCATACGCATTTTACTTGCTAATCGTCGTATCTTCGCTCATCAGAAAATGGTTGACACCGCGGTTATCAGTGACGCTCCTGCTGGCGCAACTCCTGCCAAAAAAACGAAGGCATCGACGGCCGCCAAGAAACCCAAGGCGAAGCCCGCGCACCCAAAGACTTCAGAGATGGTCAACAACGCGATCAAGGAGCTGAAGGAACGAAACGGTTCTTCGCTTCAAGCCATCAAGAAGTATGTCGCCGCCCAATATAAGGTGGACGCAGAGAAGCTGGCTCCTTTCATTAGGAAGTACCTGAAGAGCGCAGTCGAGTCCGGCGCTCTCGTCCAGACGAAGGGCAAAGGCGCGTCGGGCTCCTTCAAACTCGAGGTAAAGGGAGCCGCTAAGAAACCTGCGAGCAAGGCCGCCAAACCGGTGAAGGCCAAGGCGACGCCCAAGAAGAAGGCGAAGGCCGCCGCCAAACCTGCCGTCAAAAAATCCGCATCTCCAAAGAAAGCCGCGCCTGCAAAGAAAGCAAAGCCTGCTGCGACGAAGTCTCCAAAAGCAAAGAAGTCTGCTAAGCCGCCTACAAAGAAGCCTAAAGCGCCTAAGCCAAAGGCCGCGTCGAAAGCGAAAAGTTCCGCTAAGAAGGCAGCCCCCAAGAAGTGAGACTCCTTCGAAGATGATCCACGCAGAAGGTTCGCAGCGAGCGCTTCCAGCTGCTAACAATATGGTTTCGTGCCTCGCGACCCGTCCATCCATCCATCACCGACTTGACCATAAAGCCCTTTTCAGGGCTGCCACACGAGTTTCTGTTATTCGGAATACGTCTTATTTTTTCCAGTTGTTTACTGCGTATATACGACGCTACGCGTTTCCATTGTTATAAAACGAGATTAATCGACCGTATTTCAAAGCAGGAATAACGAATTTACTAGAACTATCTACATTTCGATATATAGGTGTCTTGTGTTAACTAACATTCTCGAAATATTGTGATAACCTTTTAATAAAAACATTCGGAATATTTTTAACTAACTACAATACAGAACTATTATAGACATGTTGATAAATCAAGTATACTCAGTAAGAGTTGCATTATAACTAAAACATTCATCGGGCGCTCGATAGAGGTGTGCCGTACGTATCTTTGTGGTGATTGGAACATTTGAATCTGGGTCACTGAAATCTTCCGCCGGAACAATGATACGTTTCATTTGGAAAATTCAGAAATCGACTCGCGAGTTTCAAACGGAACAGATACAAAACGAAATATTACTAAAATGTATCGACGGTGTTTGCGGCGCGCTGAATATATTTTTGTTGTGATTAAAAAGTTGAAATTTTACTGTCCGGACGGAACATGTTTAAAATTATTATTTTTATATAACTATTATAAATTTGTATGTATAAATATTGAGTTTGGGCTCACTTAAAGCGAATGTATGTATTATTAGTAAAACTAACCGTTTACAACTCTCCTTCATTTCGATGCACGATCATTGTTTTTTTATCAATCGATGTGGTACAGGTAAATTAATATTATAAAACTTATCGCACGAATGGTCAACACTAGGAGCTTGACCTACTAATATTTAAACACTAGAGGTGTTTAACATTAAATTTTTTGACATGAAATACTTCATGAAACGTTAACATTTTTAACACTCTAATTTTTTTATATTCCATCTAATATCATAAAAGGTACAACGCAATGTGTTAATATATTAAATTGCTCAATTTAAATATATTTAAAGATAAACCGGCAAGTATTTAACCTTGCCACGTTCGTACGCTGCTATAAAATCAACTAAGCAGTTAGTAATATATAAATCAAGGACAATAAAATATAATGTGTAAATAAACATTTGTTTGCTTCCCAGTGTGTAGCGCGGCATCCGTATCTCTATCTCACTCAGCGGAACAGTGTTCGCTTCGTTTCTTTTCATTCGTTCGGAACTCGAAATGCAATGTTCCAAAAGATACGTTCGACCAACACCGTCCAATCGTTAGGTCGTGATACTATCTACTCTGATAACCAAACAATTCCGCCCGCGACGCAAACGGGAAAGACTTGTATGCCAAAGTGGTAAGATTGTGAGAGAATACGAAATAATGGCCACGACAAGAAATAAACAGCAGACGCATAATATTTATATAAGTGTAAACATTTAACACAAGCAGGTCAGCAGTTAAGACAAATAATCGTTATAAACAAATATTAAGCGAACCGTTCAATATTGGGCCTCATTTAGTGTTATTAGCAATATTTAGATATTCTTAGAATTAATTTTGTGAGTTGAATAGCGATTATTCGATGTGTAATTGTTGTAATTGGCTCCTATTATTCTATAATCAGTCTTTGAAAACTTTATAAGTTAAAGAGAAGTCTCTTGTCGAACAGTAATTAGAATCATTTTGCCCGTTCAGTTAAAATAAGGCGTATTGAGCAAGACTAATAATAATGGCCGGATGGACGATTATCAGTGGAACAGTATGACCACGTCCGCCGTCAGAAGGCGCTCGTTCGCACACGGACGCGGTTCCCCTAGATGGCGCTCATTCTGTAGCCATCGGATACAACCGATCACCGTTCGCGATGTTCCGACGTAACTGTTGTTTCTTCATGATATAATTGTCCCTAAAAATTGTTGTATTAATGTTAAATTTTATTTTTAACTAATATTTTATTTCTATCGAAATTTTATTTTTATTATTAAAATAAAACGAATTATTATTGTTTATTAACGGTTTAATATGACCCCTTTAAATTAGCTTATCATCTTTGGATACATATTAAGGTAATACTTGGTTTACATTAAATTTGCATATTAAATAAAAATATAAATAATATAATATATTGCAAACTATACTTTAGTTTACACGCCATTTTTCCCACATTCACCTACACTCCCACATTTTATGTTTGATCGGTAATAAAATAACACCAACTGAACATTGAGAAAGACTTCCTGTTAGACTGTTAGTGTATTTTTTTCCCAAATGAAACAAATTATCTTTCGTTTCTTTTATTTGCAAGAGGCGCAGTTAGATGGCGCTGATGCTGCTAACTGTACGGACATCCTTAGTGCCCGGCAAAGCCGCTTATTTTGCTGTTTATTAAACTTAATCGAACGGAACTTAAATATGTATATATCCGACACGACGCATTTTATTAATTCAAATTTGACAAAATCGTTTCCGATTATTAATTCAATATCTACATAGAACGCATCCAAAAACGTATTTACATAAATAATTACCTTAAACAATAAATTATTTCACAGTTTGAAAGTGATTACCGCCACAATAAATACGTAAAAATCAGCCATTAAATATTTATTTCTGTCATCTTTCCAAGAGATCTGTCAACAACTAGGTATCGTTTACAGGTTTCCTTTCTTTCGACAGGCCTTTTATAATTGAAAAATCTAGTCACAAGGCTCTAGAATGGATGTGCAAACTATTTCATTCCTGAATTCTGCCAGAAGTTCACGTTTGACAGGATCTGCGTGCAGGGCCGTCTTAGACGATGCTGGCACACAAGAATTTAGGGCCCTTTTGGAATGTAAAGAAAGCGAACTATACAAATTTTATTTCATTATGGTCTGCTTTATTATGGGTAATCAAACATATTATTATAATACAATATGTCATTAATGATATTAATATGCTGCTGTTTTGTTTATTATGATTACGATAATAGTTTCTTTCGAGATTTCTGTTGAGCAAAATCTCCTAATCAATCCTCAAACTCAATTTTCTGAAGAATATCACTTTCTATACTCATCATTGACAAATTACTTAGTCGTTCTTGTAACATTGTTGTTCGCAATTCATTTTTTATTCTCTTGAGCTGCATAAATGAACGCCCCCCCCCCCCACTTTGGTAACATTAAGCAAAGAAATATTTTTATAGCAACTTCAACATTTGGAAAAGTTTCTTCTAATTTATCAGATTTTATTAAGTTATGTAAGACGGAGATATTTAAATCCACTGATTGCTTTACTATATATTTTAAATATTGAGCTCATATGCATTAATGTCTTCATGATAAAATTCTGCAAATTCGTTGCATTCTTTGGTCAATTCGTCAGATTCGATTGTCGTTAATTGACAAAGAAAACTAAATCGAATATCAATTTCTTGGCATGCTGCCGAACGTTTTTTAAATGTATAATTAATATGTCAATTATGGGAATGAAAGTATCTGCACGAAACTTTTCGTCGCATCTCAACTCCCCAGTTGTCCCCAGTCTGATGATCCTTCAAAAAAAGTGAGGCGTGAGCTGCGAATTCTTTTTCTTTCAAATTTATCTTTGTCATCAGCATCTGGACTTTTTTAGCAGCCGTTTCATACTGATCAAAATTGTTGCGTGCGTTATTGACATAACTGATCAGAGATTCGTAAAGTTTTGTTACAACGTCCATAGTCATAGTGCTATTCTGTAAACTTAGACTTGTTTTATTCATAATTCCCAAAATATCATTCCATATTTCCGTTAGAAGAGCAGTCTCAAATTTTTCCATTTTTTTTGCTAAGCTTTGGGCTTCGTTTCTAATGTCTCATGGTTGATTGATGACACTTGCGATGAAGGACAATGCTTCGGAAATATGTTTCCGAAGCATTGTCCTTCGTCGCGTTCTATTAATGCATTTCGCAAAGCATTAATAGCATTGGCATGTGCGGACCATCTGGTTTCCGAAGGAGACTTCAGGACTCTATTTACACCTAAATGCTCTGTCAAAATTTTCCGTCGTTTGGTCGAAGCTGAGAAAAAATTGTACAATTTTTGTACAAATTGAAAGAATGCTACTGCTTCAGTAATACACTCAACAGCTTGAACACCCACTAAATTTAGCGAATGTGCCGCACATGGAACGTAAATTGCATATTTCTTTTATTTTAGACTGGATACCAGAGTACTTTCCAGACATATTTGAAGCATGTCCTAGCTCGGCCCGCGGCAATCTTTTATGAAGATCTCTAGGCTTTGAAAAATGTTTAAAATGGTATCTGCTATATATTGCGCATTATGTCCACCCATAGGCAAAAATTGCAAAAATCTCTCAATAGGCTGTCCGTTTTTTACGTATCTAACGATGAAAGTGAGCTGATCAACGTGGGACAGATCCGGCGTAGAATCTACGCTAATAGAGTAGTATTTTGCCGATTTAAGTTCTTTGACAATTGTTTTCAAAACTCGCTGTCCCATTAAATTAATGAATTCATTACAAATATTTGCAGATAAATATGATATACTTCCTTTTCCGAGATTTCCGCAGTTTTGTATATGAAAAGCAATAAGAAGATCAAATTCATTAATCAGTTCTAAGCATCCCAAATAATTTCCATTATTTTGCGATCCCAATGTCTCATTATTATCACGAAAAGCAAGACCTCTCGAAGCTAAAAATTTTACTGCTGCAACAATCCTCCTAAGGACATTTTTGCAATAGCTAATTTCTGTGTTATATTGGGACAACAACTGTTCTTGTGCTCCATCAATAAGTCACTTATATGCTTCCAATCTTTATTTCCATTTGGACAACTCAAATTATGTCCAGTACCAATAGTGGTATTAAATAGACGGCAGCAATAACAGTACACAGATTTCTTTACTGGGGAATAAAGGAGGCATTTTATGTCCAAAGACTCACCATTCGTCAATTTACGGGTAAAAATATTTTTTGTCAAGTATCTTGTTTTTGTTTTACCACTTGAATCTGGAAAACTTGTAGAAGTTTCGGAGACGTCGCAATGTTTATTTCGGTAAAACTCTGGCCCTTTTCGAATCCAAATATTACGGACTTCTTCCGTTAAAATGTCGTCACAGCACTTACCAGGGTCATGAGATACAGATACATTCTCCAAGTTTGCAGTTATTAACTCACAGTTGCTTGAAGTCGAGGGTTCAGCATTTGATGTGTGTTTGTCATTTTCGTCACACGTAATAACCTCTTTTTCCTGGTGATATTCAGAGATATGTTTGTCTTGAGGTGATGATGATGAAGAATTCCCCAACTCATTTGTTTCTTCCACCGTAAAAAACGAAGTAAGCTTAGGAAGTTTTTCCGTGATTTCTTTTTGAGCTGTAACTTTTTTTCTCTTTTGTGAACCACTTAAATATGTTCTTTTCGACATAATAAAATAATATTCAAACGAGCAAATCAAAAATTCCATTAATCTTACCCAAATTATATTAAATGAAATTAAATCACGTTACTTCTGCCCGACTGAAAGTTTATACATCATCCGGGGATTCCCCCAACAAGAAACAAAGTCGACATTTCTTTATGGCCGCTTGACTTTAGCATGGGAGTGGTTTGCATGGATGATCGCTAGATGGTGTGCTTAGTAAATTAGGTAGGATGCGTTCAGAAATATTATTACATTTTGTAAACTTTCAAATTACCGAATAACTGAATAAAAAATCAAATAACTTGAAAATAGACACTAGATTATAAACTCAAATAAATGTCTGGTAAGTTACAATGGTGTTCGAATCACTCAAATTATTCATATAAACGTATTGATTCGAATAAATCTGAAAATGATCGACGTTCGTGCAACGAGAAAAATGTAATGCGCCCGACCAAAATATTTTGAGATTAAATGTGAGAGAAATTGTCGGTCCTTCGGGGCCCTCTGAGGGTGGGGGCCCCGGGCACTGGCCCCGTGTGCTCTTATGGTAAAGACGGTATTGTCTGCGTGCGGAAGTTGTAATGGAGGTGAATGCCTATTATCAAGTCTTAGCGACGATCTTTCAAATTATCAGTCTTCCGGGGCAAACCAAAAAAATTCAAACGTTTATTTTTCTCATAAATACCAAGAGGCAGTTCAAGTACGCCGACTTTCCAAAACAATTCGACGTAAAAAATATCACCTTATAAACCATTTAAAAACTTCGATGTTGGAACTTGAGACGGATTAGGCATGTCTTTATTTAAAACTACATCAAACAATATATCTGCATTTACCGTCCTGTTACAATTTCATTCGGTTTACTTCATACGACTTTTCTTCCTGTTGCAAATGATCCAAAAACGAAGCAACTTTTGGATCGAACGAAAGATGGGGGCAAATAAGCGACACCTCTCTCCCCCTTCTACTCTACTCGCAGGTCCCTCGCACACTTGCACTGGATAAATCCATCTTCACGCATCGTTTACAGCAATACTGCAGTAATTAAAGGACGCCCACGACGAACTATTGTGCGACGCGACGCAGCCTTAAGACTATTTCAATCACTGACTTTACAATTACTCAATAACATGTAGATTAATAACGACATATTTACGTACTGTCATAATGGAATTGTTTAAAAATATTTTAAAAAGTATTTTATGATCGGTACTTTAATTAAATACGATGCATTTTAACATTACAAACACTTTTAAATATGATTATTATAAATACCATCTTATGTGTTAAATTAAGACTGAACTGGAACGACGACTGACGACTGAATTGAAATTACGTACTTCCGAGCTAAGTGGGGGTGGTAGGTGCCTGGGCTTTATAAAGATTGGATATGCCGATTCATTTGGAAATGTTATTTGTTGAGGTTTCTACAAACAGAGCCTTATCTGGGACAGGATGGTGTCATAATGTTAATGTGATATACTCGGGAGAGATGCTGCATAATCATTGTGGCTGGCAAGTCAGGGGTATAACAACAGCTTCCCCGTTAGAGACTAAACTTACACCCTTGTGTGAGTTTACGTCACAGACCTCCTAATCCCAAACATAAGAATTGGAGAATTGACTGTATCGGTGTCAGTAATATGTTTGGGATCTATGTTACCTTGGTTTAACGAGTAGTTTATAAGATATCTAAGAAAATTAGTACAACTATAGATCTTAAACGTATAACATATGTAAAACATAATACTCAATATGTATATTTGTATAGTACATGGTAGTATATGAATAGAAATGACCGTATTCTAAAATATGAGTTTGTATACAACCGAGTTCACATTGAGAACGATTTCTCCAAATGTTCAATCGTTACCATTAAGGGAATCTAAATTAATATTTTTCAATTTCTTAAATGATCCAGGTTATAGAAGTAATTGTTATCTCTAGCTTAGCATATCGGAAAAAGTAATCAAAACATGTGTATTGTCTAAGTCTAAGGATATAGTTCTTGATACGATTGTTTCGGTGAGACAATGGATGGATATAAAATATAATTTTTTCTAAACATAACAGAATTCATTACATCTTCTATCTCGAATGATAACGTCAATGAAATATTCTCTAATATACTTAACGATTTCATAAATTCAGATTTATATAGTAAATTATTTGATACAGCATGTTCCTTAATATTTATTTTGTTTAATGCTTGGGAAAGTGTTGACGACTTAATTAAAAGATTGTGTTCAAGTAATTTTGCTATATTCTTTTGATCTCTTTCTAGAGTTCGAATGGAGTTGTTAGACTTCACTGCGTCATCACCCTCCATTGTACTAAAAAGATGTTCAAAAACTATTCCAACACCCCTAAACCAAGCTGAGCATTTGAATCTTGTAGAAATTAAATGGGACTTGGAACCGGAATTATTAACTTTATCATGATAATGAGTGGAAAGTGGTTGAACGAGATTATGACACTTCACATTGACAAATATGTTATGCTGTTTGCAACGAAATTTCAGTGTTCCGAACAGTTTTTCAGTTTTTCATTTCAGTTTCCGTGTGGGTTGAATGAACGGCGGCGCTGTAAAACGTGTAAAATAAATTTGTGAGAGTATAATGTTTTTTATTATATTTTCCAATTACTTGCAACACTTGTAAACTAAAATGTGTAAAAATGGAATTGAAGCAGTAAAATAGTAGGATAATTCTAAAATGAATGTCGTAAATAAATCGTTTTATCGTCTTGTAAAACAATAAAGTGTAAAGGGAAGAAAAAAAATTGTGTAGGACTTGGTGTCACTGTTTGTCTTTGCTAATTTGACTTCATCATAATGATGGGTTACATGGTGTCGGTATATTAATGGAGTCAGCGAATTTCACCCATTTGTTTTGACAAATGAGAATCGTAGTAGACCTGTGACGTTTCTGTCAATTTTTGTATGTCCTCAATATTTTAAGATTTCGTTTTTTTTTCTCAGTTTGATCAATTACATCGATTTGTCAGCATTGGAAAACAATTCTGTAACTCAGTTTTTATTTTATAAAAAAAACTTCACATACATTTTCTAAGTAAAATTGTTTATTTTTTTCAAGTGGAGCAATTAGTTTTTTCCAAAAAATTTTAATATTTCGGCATATTTGTTTAATAAATAATCGAGCGTACATACTACGGTTGGTAACTTTTTTATGCCATTTCTCACCACGCCACGAGTGTACAGTTAGATATTACTGCCACCCCTAATTTTTCCGATATTAGAAGAATCCGTCCGGGTCCGATATTAGAAGAGCCATCCGTCGGGTTTCGAAGAGATTTATCATTTTTAATAAATAAAACATATATGGTCGCTGTTCCGAATATCATTATTATAGCTGTAATATGGCATACTAAGGTTATGTCATATTACAGCTATAGTAGCTTCACGTATGTAGACTTGTGAGATTTTTAATGAAACCGAAAGCATCCGTTAGGTTTCGGGCACATTCATAATGTTTATATTATGTTTATATGGCCGCTCTTCTGAATTTAACTATTACAGTTACAACATAATATACAAAGGTATATAACTGAAAAATTACAAGCGTCTAACTTCACTCGTGTAGGACTTGTGGGATATTTAACCAAAATGAAAGCGTACGTTAAGTTTCGGATATGTTAATAATTTTTATTTGATATCTGGGTAAATGGCCGCTGTTCAGTATTTGAGCATTATGATTATAACATGAAATATTAAGGTATCTAAAATTACAGGCATCCAGCTTTGCCGGTGTAAGACTTTGAGATGTTTAATCAAATCGAAACCGTTCGTTTGATTTCGAAGGTATTATTTTTATTTGAATAAGCGGCTAAAGCTCGCGCGGCAAGACCCAGCAGTTATAACTACGCATTCGCCAATTTATTGTTAAAGGCTGATTGCTATAATCACTTTCTTGAAATTGGTCTGATTTTAAATGGTTCATAAAACTCCATCTGAACCGTGTTGAAGTCTTGAAAATATATATTGGTACTTCTGATTTTTAAATGTTTATGTCACTTAATGGTTTTAATAAAATTTGTGAAAATCAAAAGATTTTTGATGTCAAACATCTATAGGCGCAGGTATAAACCGGATCATTGGCGTGGCGACGCTTGCCGTGGCGACGGGTCGCCACGCTATTCTAAGGTATATATGTATATAGTCTATATGTAGTAGAGTGTACGGTATGGCGACGTGTGGCCATGCGAAACCGACTACGCGACCCCCTCCTCACTCAGTTCGACGCTGTTGTTTACTACGGTACACATAACCTGTGCTTTATTATTTTTGTATCAATTGTAAATAAATGTTTATTAAATAAAGTCACCATTTTCTGTAAGAAATTCGTAATACTTTATTTTTTCATTATGCTATATTTAGTTCCTGTAATAATCTTGTCTTTTATGCATATTATTTGTACGAACACGATGTTTCACATCCGCCAGGTGTCCCGTGACGGCTCACTGTTTTAATGAATTTTTAAAAATAAGTTTTTTAAATTATTTAATAAGAATACATAAAACGTTCTATTATATAAAACCATCAGGATGCTCCCTACATAGAGTCATTCACAACCTAGGCGCTGACAACGCTACGGACACCGTTTGGTGCTTCCGTTGCATGGGTTCTATACAAAATACCACCACATTTTTGTATGGAAGAATATGGGAACACTTCCGTATATTTTTTATAATCTACGGGCGCGTGTAAATGCCGCTACTTGCCGAGTAGTACCTCGCGGACATGTTTTAACCTGTTGCTTTAACCAAAGCACGCCAAAAAAGAACCAAATAGTTCGGCCGAATATTCGTATCCGGCACACCTATATCCGGTCCATCTCTTGTCTAAACCAAACAAATTTTATCCGCTTAGAAATTTGGCCTGCCGATTTTACATTTATTTAATGACTTTTTAGTAAAGTAATATTTCAAATGGATCCTCGTAATTTTCCAGGATTATACCTTAATCCGTTGCAAAATAATAACGAATTGGAAGAAGCCATTCGAATAATTAAAAAACTGTCGGCGGCACAGAAATTTTAAGGTCTTATAATTTTGCTGGAATATACTTCAACCAGTCACAGAACAATAACTGTTGTTCGATCAACACATTAAATTTTCTCCCGGCTTCGAAATTTAGTCCGCATGTTTCAGCGTCGTCAAAACAGGGCTAATTATAAAATTCAGAGCGACAGGACGGACATTTAAATAATAGAAAAAAATAACTGCTCGCTCGGATACCCGCGGTACAGTCGACACAAAATTGTTCTACCTGCTTAGAAATTTAGTCTGGCAGTTTCGGTATTATTTAATAAAACTTGAATAACGATTTCGGAAATAAACTTATATAAGTTTTATTAAATAATGGTGATTCAAAGCTGTTGTCGAATGTCCGCCGCGTAGTTAACAAAATAATCACCACCCGCTAAAAATTTTGATCTTCCAGTTTCAGTGTCGTGTTTGCAGAAAAAACCTGTATAAAGAAGGTAATTCAACGTAAAGAAATTCACTTATGAGCGACCTGAATAATTTGAAACATCTTTTTATTTACGTTTTGACCTTGAAGGAAAAAACCCTTTAAGGTTGAAGTCGGATAAGAAAGGCGAATGTATCTCCTCCCCCCATCCTGCACGGGTCACGGTCATTCCCATGACAATTACATTAATATACAGACAATTTTCGTAGAACATTAGCCCTTAATGCCGTTTCCTCCACAAGGTAAAAATAGCAATTTTAAAAATATTACTCGCTGAACGGCTGGAACGATTTAAATGGAATAAATAATTGCTATTCGTGGAAATGAGGCACGCCTCATACTTTTACCAAAGAGAAAAAAGTGTGACCTGCAAAATGCATTAATTAGAATTTATCATACAATTTACTTCGGTTCGTAGGACCGTTTGAAGCCATTAGAAAATGTTTAAAACTTTTCTTTAAATCCCACATTTTAAAAAGTAGGGTTTCCTGCAAAATCAAAATAATTCGTCGATAGATTAAAAAACTAAAATGGAAATTCAAGCTTTGGAAGGCATTTTTGTTATTATCTTTTCAAAATCAATAAACGATTTCAAAAAATTGGATGGTCCCTTTATTTTCTCTTCCATTGTATTATTTATTATTGTATTATACTATTTTAAATAAATATTAAAAATTATTTATCGTAAAGAGTTACATAGAAATATAATTCGTACTTGTACTAATACAGTAGATGTGTAAACAAAAGTAATGAAGGTTTATTATTTTTTATGTCAAATAAGTATACCTATATTACCAAAAATTCATAAAAGACCACGTGTCTTAACAGCACCAGAAATATTTTATAATTGCACAAAGCCGATAAAGTGGTTTTTTCTACATAATTATCATTCTTTATCTTTGTCGATTCTTGCATAAGCATCCCCTCGGTCATACTTTAACGCATATTTATTTTATTAAAACCAGTTCAGTCGTTCAACAGATACAAAGCGTTCGTAATTTTTCCATTATTAGCTGTTATAGTCGAGCGCTAAGATATTGCCGGCTAATATTGTATTCTAAGAAAATCATCTTTATCTTAGTGTCGGTCGATGTGTCCAGAATGACCACGATCCATGCGGGGCCACATTCACCCTTCTTATCCGGCTGTGGTCTTTCCATTAATTGTGATGCGTACCTATATTAGATTTATACACGAAAGCTAAACTTCTAGTAAGCTTCAAATGCAACAAAAAAGTAATCTTGTATCAAAATAAATTTAATTAATAGCTAAAGCAATAAAAATCAAATCATAACACAAATTCAAACTCACTATTGTGTAATAACCAATAGTTGTGAAAGGGCCGTCGGTTTTGAAAGACTGATTTTTAGTTAGCAATCAATTTAATTTTTTTCCGTGAATTACATTTGCGATTTGTCGGTGGAACATCAAGAGGTTTAGGAAAGAATTATATCAACACTAAAATTAATAACAGAAACAACAATCATATTGCCGACTACTTAATATGAAGTATAGCGACAAGAACATGTACCCTAAAAATAAGTTAAAACTATGTAAAGTTTCAAGTTTGGTTTAACATAAATAAAAATTATTGGAAAAATTTATATTTTCACAAGAACAAGGAACAATTATCTTTTTGTATTAGAATTTTAAGTTTTCAGTGATAAAACTAAATTACGTAAAAAACTACATGAAATTTGACTGGTTGGGCAATATTTTCGTGATCCGATCCTCCTGTCTATCTATTTGAAGAACCGCACTTCACAAAACGGTGATTTGTTATTATTTAAAAGAAAATGTTTAATAAACAATGTAATTAACAGTTATTAATACAGCTCATATGCGATTGACTAACAATTTTTTAGTAAACATTATTATTTTTTAATTTTTGCGGCGAATCACGAAATACAGTTTTGGTACGTATCAATACATTTAATACATCCTCCATTTTGCCTACATTATTAAATCTAAGATCAACGCCCAGCCCAGACCGCTGGTTATATAAACGTGAAACTAAGAAGGTTCTAGGTACAAAAGCTTATTAAATAATAATTTATAATCCGGAAAGGGGCCAAAAATGGAGGTAGAAATTTAAAAAAATATTTTATATATATCATGGCAACTGTAAACTTAAGACACTTCGAAACTGGCAGTTAAATATTCTACATATTGTCAACAAGTGTTCTTGTTCAAAATTAATTAGTTTACTTTAAAATAAACCTGTTTATTTTTGCACAGAGGAGTTGTTAACTGCTATACCGGGAAAACACGATAAATAACTGGCGTCTGTCACACTCAGAAAATACCTCCCATATATGCAATAAGAGTTGTAGACGTTAGCTCTAGAGAAGTTGTACATGCTCTCACCTGAATATTTTCGTTAGTGAATGAAAACGGAGTGATTATTTCGGCAATAAAACCGCCGATACCAAAGCCTGCACTGCAAACCAAACAAAAAAAAGACAAGCAACACACTTTATATTACACTCTATATAAAACACTAAAATGTCAACAAAATGTAGCAACATACACTAAAATCTCACGATGCACAAATATAACCATAGATAATATGAATATAACTAAACTATTAAACGGATGTTCCAAATTCAAAATAACAAAACATTTTTAAACTTGGCAAACAATCGCCGAACAAATGCAACGTCAAACAAAAGGCGCGCATCTATTGTTTCTGTATTACCATAGTAATTATACTTTTATAGAATATCATAGTATAAAACTAATCCTCCTCATAAGACAAAGATTCGATTGCAAGTTTTTGTAAGACATAATATTTAAAAAATATATTATTTATAATTTATTACAATAACTTTCCATATCTAAAATTTATTTTGAAATAACTTTTCCCATTGAGAACATATTAATTTTCTTAATTAAACGATTCACAGAATTTTTTTCATCGACATCGAAAAAAATCCAATTAAAATATTTTATTTATTCAATAGAATATTTAAAATGAATCCAATATTTTGCCTCTTACTATTTTCATGTTTCACTTTTTCTTGGATAAAAATTTATCTTTTCCTGTAACATTGTGTAATTTAAAAATAATTGTAATTTAAAGATATTAATATAGAAAATAAATGTATGACTGGAAATACTGATTTGTTACATTGACACTTAATTAAAATTTCCTAATCTGAAATTGACAAAATCAATTATTTTTAAATTATTCATTAATTTCTCATACATTAAATGTTATTCGTGCTTTTTACGAAAACAAACGCATTGATTTTAATTTATTGTTCTATTGGTTTTAATTTATTGTTCTATACGTTGACTAGAAAAAAATGTCCATGAGCATTATTTTCAACACAAAATTTTTCTCCTACATTTTTATTATTTGACTTTTATTTTTATATTATTTTTATATTGTATTTATAACAGTTCACTATTCGATTATTTTTTATATTTATGATATTCAAAAAAACGTTAAATTACTTTTGCAAGTCAAAATAGGCCTTTGGATTTCTAAGGTCACTTTGTTGTTCTAAACTTTCCCAGTGCACATTACTTGAAAAGAAAAAAAAATACTTGTCAAAATTACATCATTTACTAAAGTCAAAATATTTCAATGTTTTCAAAAAGAAATTTTTAAAATGTGGACGGTAATATTTATTTTATTATGTGTATTATGTGCTATTTTCTAAGATTTCATCGAAAAATGAATATAATTAAAATAGTAATTATCTATTACGTTAATTAATTGGTTGGTAAGGTGAAAAATGTCCAGTTGAACTATTAGCAGTTTGGAAAATTTGTACTACAATCAATACTTGTTGCCCTTATCACGAATTAATCACCTCATGTGTAATCGACGTGGTCATCTTTATCGATTAAATGGTAAATCGCCTATGAATTTATTATTATCAATTTTATTATCGTTACTAAAAAAAAATAAATGGGTAATATTGCTTGAGGAAAACGTTACGAACATTTCATTGCACTGTAATGCTGTCACCTAATGGCAAACTGATTATTCAACTTCGCTTGCAACAGTGAATGTTGTTTTTGTTCATTTTGGTAATATGGGAAAGTTTTCGTTTTTTTATGATGAAAAAGTCAATAAAAAAGGTTTCACTAGAATAATATATTATTGTTTGTATTGAGAAGAATATGGTCAAAAAGTAATTTTTTACTTAGTACGTTCACCTAATTAACTATTATTTTGTCACGCTAATGTGTGCCTCTAATATATTAGTTACTGACTATTAACAATGAAATAGAATTTGTGAAATAATTATTAACTGCATCAATTTTCCACTATCTCTCTAAGAATTAAATTTTGTATATTATTTTTAAATTTAATGCATTTTTATATTTTTTATACAAACCATGTTGCTAATGGGCAACTATGATGTTGCATAATACATGTGAGTAACAATATGATATTCATATAATTTTATTTATTAAATACACAAACTTATTTAACAAAACTGGTTGTTTTTGTTGATTCTAATCGAAATTTGGAGAAATATAACTTTAATAATTTTAAGGACTACATCCTACCTAATTAAATTTGACACAATTTTACCTATCTCATTTCTTCATGAGATAATGTAATTACAAAGTTAATAATGTAAAGTAAAATTCCAAATTCAGACTATTTAAGATCTACCATTTTATATTAAATTGTACTAGACCTCTGGTAGATGAAATAATAAATCGTAATGTTTTTTTTGTGGAAATCATAATGTTTGTTTGTATTCGAGGAATGTTTTTATACTTAGTATTTAAATTAAATGAATACCTACTCTTTTACTGTTGCAACCACCGATGTAACTATTAATGATTTGTTTGTATTTCAATTAAAAGTTTTAATTTTTTTATTTTATAAAGAAGTCCATAATTCATTGACACATATGTGTTGGACAGAAAGTAATGTAAGCATTTATTCAATAAAATTAACAATTCAGACAGTTTTCTTCGCTGAATGTATTCAGATCTAGATGCATTAATTATCTTTATTGTTTAATTCTCTTAAATTACTCATTTCTGGAATATTGTAGATTCCTCGGCTATTCGTTAATGTTGGAGTATTAATCTTACATATAATATCTTCAAATACTACAAGTCGCACACATTGTCGCAGTCCGGCGACTTCCAATATTTGAACTCATTGCCATTGTTTTACTTTTTCAGTATCGTTGTTTACCTTTAATATTTTTCCTGGGAAGACCTCTGCTTCGTAACGAATTATGATAAATTCACTCTGCAGATAACTGACAAGATTCTCTTGTTTATTCACTTTTTTTTTTGTTCATAATGTGAGTATCGTTTTCTTGATTTTCAGATTTGTTTGATGTATATCGGATTCATTACTAGATTTTGCCTTGGGCATTTTTTGTTTTCACCCCTCCTTTTTATGCATCAAATTTTTTTTCTTCTTAATTGCAATCAAAGAACTTCTTTTTTGGCACCGAATATGTCGTGTTAGTTACTTTTCTCTTCTTTATATTTTCTTTAGACCAAGCAAGAGCATTTTCGTAAGGAGTTGGATATTCTGATTTTTATTAAATCATTCATCAAATCTATATTATTTTTATCAAAAGTTAGTAGACTACAATCGCGAAACGAGTTATACACAATTCCTGGAGTCACAGCTGCAGTAATTGATTGTTCAAGAATGTCTTCTAAATCTTCACAACTTAACTTTTGTCCACAGTTCCTTATCATATCCACAGTCATGAACATATTATTCACCAAATATTTTTAATGGATGAAACACACCAATGTTAAGAGGTTGCAGCCAATGAATAACATTAGGATAAAAAACAGTTAACATTATACCTTTTTCTTTACAAAATTCTGTTATTTGTAAATTTATGTGTGAAGAATGGCCAACGATGAAAAATGTTACTGGAAGGCGAATTTTAATTTTTTCCAACCAGAGGTAAAACGTTTGTTACATATTCGTAAAAAGCTACACGTAGTTTATCATCTGATTTTCCTGTTGCACAATTCTTAAGGTAATCAGTATGAATGGAGGAGGGTATCTTTCTTTGTAAGGATACAAAACTGAATGAGGGGGCATTCTTCCTTGAACTGTAATTGTAATCAATACAGTCAAATATTTTTTTCCATCGTTACAAGTCCTACAATAAGTGCATTGTTATATTTATTTAGTTATTTTCTCGTTAACACAAACTGTTCTTAGGACTACTAAAAGCCACTCTTGTCTCTAACAAAATTCTTCGCTGACCAAGCACTAAATCTAATAAGTTGTTCTCTGTTAGGTAAGAACAAGCACGGCCCAAATAATTTTGAATTTTTTTTCAGTTACAGCGGCTCAAATGTCCGACCCTTAGTATATTTATTATTTAATCTGTCAATAAGTGTGGTTATTGTAAGCTTTTGAAGCCTTTGTGACACACATTAATTCAGTTTTACAGTTTCATTTAATCTCTTTTGTTGATCCATTACTAGATAACATGAAATGAGAAAAAAGGCTTTATAAATACATATTCCAGGTAATATAAAAATAAATTAATTTAAAAGAACTAGCACTCGGTCGGAATTAAGAAAACTTTTAGAATTGTTGGACCTAATAACCGACCACTTTTAAATTGTTTGTATAACTTACTTTTATTGAAAGAAGTTCACTTTGAAATAAGTCTATTACGTATACCATTTACTAAATACAGCATAATAACCACAGTTCTTTCTTGTGTCAAATATCGTTTAAATAGTAAATTTTTATTAAAGAAAATTAAAGCTGCTCAAATAATTAACTAATTTAAGGAGACAGGTTAATAACAAATTGTGGTTTTTAATTAACATGTATGTGCGAATTACCCATAAAATGATCACCGGTCGTTTTTTGAACTTTATTAATTTTGCGTAATTCTTATTCCCGACCACAACTCTTATTCCCGACCACATGGTGTTATAAACTTTTGTTTTAACTGTGCGACTGTGTGTCTGTGTGACTGTGTGACTTTGTAACTGTGTGTCTGAGTGACTGTGTGTCTGTGTGACTGTATCCGTGTGACTGTGTATGTGTGACTGTGTGTATGTGTGACTGTGTGTCTGTGTGACTGTGTGTCTGTTTGACTGTCTGTGTGTCTGTGTGACTGTGTATCTGTGTGACTATATCTGTGTGACTATATCTGTGTGACTGTATGTCTGTGTGTCTGTGTGACTGTGTATCTGTGTGACTATATCTGTGTGACTATATCTGTGTGACTGTGTGTCTGTGTGACTGTGTGTCTGTGTGATTGTGTGTTTGCATGACTGTGTGTCTGTGTGACTGTGTCACTTTGGGTCTATGTCATTGTGTGTTTGTGTGACTGTGTGTCTATGTGACTGTGTGTCTGTGTGTCTGTGTGACTGTGTCTGTGTGACTGTGTGTCTGCGCAAATGTGTGTCTGTTTGACTATGTGACTGTGTGTATGTGTGACTGTGTGTCTGTGTGAGTGCCTGTCTGTTTGACTGTGTCTGTGTGCCTGTGTCACTGTGTGTCTATATGACATGTGTGTCTGTATGAGTGTGTGTCAGTTTGACTGTATCTGTGTGACAGTGTCTATGTTACTGTGTGTCTGTATGACTGTGTGTGTCTGTGTGACTGTGTGTCTGTGTGACTGTGACTGTGTGTCTGTGTGACTGTGTGACTCTGTAACTGTGTGCCTGAGTGACTGTGTGTCTGTATCTGTGTGACTGTGTCTCTGTATGACTGTGTGTCTGTATCACTGTGTGTCTGTGCGACTGTGTTTGTGTGTCTGTGTGACTGTGTGTCGGTGTCACTGTGTGTCTGTGTGACAGCGTGTCTGTGTTACTGTGTCTATGTGACTATGTGTCTGTGTCATTGTGTGTTTGTGTGTCTGTGTGACTGTGTGTCTGTGTGACTGTGTTACTGTGTGACTCTGTAACTGTGTGTCTGTGTGACTATGTGACTGTCTGTCGGTGTGTCTGTGTGACAGTGTCTATGTAACTGTGTGTCTGTGTGACTGTGTGACTGTGGGTCTATGTGTTTGTGTGACTGTGTGTCTGTGTCACCCTGTGTCTGTGTGACTCTGTAACTGTGTGTCTGTATGTCTGTGTCACTGTATGTCTGTGTGACTGTGTGACTCTGTAACTGTGTGTCTGAGTGACTGTTTGTCTATGTGACTGTATCTGTGTGACTGTGTGTCTGTGTGACTGTGTGTCTGTGTGACTGTATGTCTGTTTGACTGTGTCTGTGTGACTGTGTGTCTGTTTGCTGTGTGCTGTGTGACTGTGTGACTTTGAAACTGTGTGTCTGTGTGACTCTGTGACTGTATGTCTGTATGACTGTGGCTGTGTGACTGTGTGTCTGTGTGACTTTGTGTCTGTGTGACTGTGTGTCTGTGTGACTATGTGTCTGTGCGACTGTCTGTCGGTGTGTCAGTGTAACTGTTGTCTGTGTCACTGTGTGTCTGTGTGACTGTGTGTCTGTTTGACTATGTCTATGTAACTGTGTGTCTGTGTGACTGTGTGTCTGTGTCACTGTGTGCCTGCGTCACTGTAAAATATACCCTTAATATATTTATTATTTAATCTGTCAATAAGTGTGGTTATTATAAGCTTTTGAAGCCTTTGTGACAGACATTAATTCAGTTTTAACAGCTTCATTTAATCTCTTTTGTTGATCCATTACTAGATAACATGAAATGAGAAATAAGGCTTTATAAATACGTATTCGAGGTAATATAAAAATAAATTAATTTATTTTAGAAGAACTAGCACTCGGTCGGAATTAAGAAAATTTGTAGAATTGTTGGATCTAATAACCGACCACTTTTAAATTGTTTGTATAGCTGTACTTTTATTGAAAGAAATTCACTTTGAAATAAGTCTATTAGGTATACCATTTACTAAATACAGCATAATAACCACAGTTCTTTCTTATGTCAAATATCGTTTAAATAGTAAATTTTTATTAAAGAAAATTGAAGCTGCTCAAATAATTAACTAATTTAAGGAGACAGGTTAATAACAAATTGTGTTTTTAATTAACATGTATGTGCGAATTACCCATAAAATGATCACCGGTCGTTTTTTGAACTTTATTAATTTTGCATAATTCTTATTCCCGACCACAACTCTTATTCCCGACCACATGGTGTTATAAACTTTTGTTTTAACTGTGCGACTGTGTGTCTGTGTGACTGTGTGACTTTGTAACTGTGTGTCTGAGTGACTGTGTGTCTGTGTGACTGCATCTGTGTGACTTTGTGTATGTGTGACTGTGTGTCTGTGTGACTGTGTGTCTGTGTGACTGTGTATCTGTGTGACTATATCTGTGTAACTGTGTGTCTGTGTGTCTGTGTAACTGTGTGTCTGCATGACTGTGTGTCTGTGTGACTTTGTCACTTTGTGTCTGCGTCACTGTGTGTCTGTGTGACTGTGTGTATGTGTGACTGTGTGTCTGTGTGACTGCCTGTCTGTTTGACTGTGTCTGTGTGACTGTGTGCCTGTGTCACTGTGTGTCTGTGTGACTGTGTGACTTTGTAACTGTGTGTCTGAGTGACTGTGTGTCTGTGTGACTGCATCTGTGTGTCTGTGTGACTGTGTGTCTGTGCGACTGTCTGTCGGTGTGTCAGTGTGACTGTTGTCTGTGTCACTGTGTGTCTGTGTGACTGTGTGTCTGTTTGACTATGTCTATGTAACTGTGTGTCTGTGTGACTGTGTGTCTGTGTCACTGTGTGCCTGTGTCACTGTAAAATATACCCTTAATATATTTATTATTTAATCTGTCAGTAAGTGTGGTTATTATAAGCTTTTGAAGCCTTTGTGACAGACATTAATTCAGTTTTAACAGCTTCATTTAATCTCTTTTGTTGATCCATTACTAGATAACATGAAATGAGAAATAAGGCTTTATAAATGCGTATTCGAGGTAATATAAAAATAAATTAATTTATTTTAGAAGAACTAGCACTCGGTCGGAATTAAGAAAATTTGTAGAATTGTTGGACCTAATAACCGACCACTTTTAAATTGTTTTGTATAGCTGTACTTTTATTGAAAGAAATTCACTTTGAAATAAGTCTATTACGTATACCATTTACTAAATACAGCATAATAACCACAGTTCTTTCTTATGTCAAATATCGTTTAAATAGTAAATTTTTATTAAAGAAAATTGAAGCTGCTCAAATAATTAACTAATTTAAGGAGACAGGTTAATAAAAAATTGTGTTTTTAATTAACATGTATGTGCGAATTACCCATAAAATGATCACCGGTCGTTTTTTGAACTTTATTAATTTTGCATAATTCTTATTCCCGACCATAACTCTTATTCCCGACCACATGGTGTTATAAACTTTTGTTTTAACTGTGCGACTGTGTGTCTGTGTGACTGTGTGACTTTGTAACTGTGTGGCTGAGTGATTGTGTGTCTGTGTGACTGCATCTGTGTGACTTTGTGTATGTGTGACTGTGTGTCTGTGTGACTGTGTGTCTGTGTGACTGTGTATCTGTGTGACTATATCTGTGTGACTGTGTGTCTGTGTGACTGTGTGTCTGCATGACTGTGTGTCTGTGTGACTTTGTCACTTTGTGTCTGCGTCACTGTGTGTCTGTGTGACTGTGTGTATGTGTGACTGTGTGTCTGTGTGACTGCCTGTCTGTTTGACTGTGTCTGTGTGACTGTGTGCCTGTGTCACTGTGTGTCTGTGTGACTCTGTGACTGTGTGTCTGTGTGACTGCGGCTGTGCGACTGTGTGTCTGTGTGTCTGTGCGACTGTGTGTCGGTGTGTCTGTGTGACTGTGTGACTCTGTGACTGTGTGTCTGTGTGACTGTGGCTGTGTGTCTGTGTGACTGTGTGTCGGTGTGTCTGTGTGACTGTGTCTATGTGACTGTGTGTCTGTATGACTGTGTGTCTGTTGTGACTGTGTGTCTGTGTCACTGTGTGAGTGTGTGTCTGTGTGAGTGTGTGTCTGTGTGAGTGTGTGTGTCAGTTTGACCATATCTGTTTGACAGTGTCTATGTGACTGTGTGTCTGTATGACTGTGTGTCTGTGTGACTGTGCCTGTGTGATTATGTAACTGTGTGTCTGAGTGACTGTGTGTCTGTATCTGTGGTACTGTGTGTCTGTATGACTGTGTGTCTGTGTCACTGTGTGTCTGTGACAGTGTGTCTGTGTTACTGTGTCTATGTGACTATATGTCTGTGTCACTGTGTTTGTGTGTCTTTTTTTTTTTTTTTAAAGAGTTTTTTTAAGTGTTAATACTCTGCCGCCCATCTTACGGCAGATAACAGTGACGGTAGTGTGGGATTCCTACCAGACCTGGCAGACCTGGCAGACCTACCCACTAAAAAAAACACTCCTCTTCCCCTCTCCCCGTAGATGGTACGGGGAGGACTGAATCGGAACCGCGTTAGCATTACTTCAATCCGTCACGCGACGCCTACTCCTGGCTACTGGTCCCTTTCAGCAATTTTGCTTTCCAAAAGGCGCCGTGCATAAGCTGCAACAGCTGACCAGTTTGCTTCTTGCTCGATCATATGGGCTACCAGGCTTGAGGGGGAGAGCCTGGTGCCTATGATCTCTTCGGTGCTGCCTCTGCAGTCCTTCCACCGAACACACTCGAAGAACGTGTGTTCGGCGTCGTCAATTTTGTCTGGACAATACTTGCATGCCGCCGTGCAGTGCTGACCCATCTTGTGGAGATAGGCGTTGAACTGTCCGTGCCCTGTCAGAAGCTGCGTCAGAAAGAAGTCCGTGTCTCCATGTTTCCGGGTGAGCCAGGCATTAATGTTTGGAATCAGGCGCTCCGTCCATCTGCCTGTTTTTCCCGTCGTCTATTGTTTCTGCCACTCCTGTAGCGTCTCCTTCTTAATTGTCGTTCTTGCCTCATTAGAGTTGTCACCATTTCCTTTAGCGTCGTAGAGTTTTGCTCTCTCAATCGCCAAAAGGTCGATAGGCGCAGCTCCTGCAATGACCAATACAGCTGCTTCAGAAACCGTGCGGTAGGCACAGGCTACCCTGAGAGCTCCTCGTCGTTGTACCGCTGCTATTTTCCGTCGGTATGTCTTTTGCTTTAAGATATCTGCCCATATTTCTGCTCCGTAAAGCAGTACAGAGTGAACTACCTCTAGCAGGACTCGTCTTTTCCTGGTTCGTGGTCCTATCGAGTTGGCCAAGATCCTTGATAGGTTGGATACGGTCTTGCTGGCTTTCTTGCATGCACTATCGAGGTGTTCACGGTAAGATAGATTCTCGTCAATCATTACCCCCAGATAGCGCAGAGCCCTTGTTGACGTCAGAGTTGTCCCTCCCATTTCTATGGTGAATGGTTTAGGGAACCATTTTTGTCTAGTCAGTACGACCATCTCTGTCTTCTGTTTGGCGAGTTTCAGGTGGTGTTTTTCAAGCCATATTTCTATGGCATCCGTGGTCTCCCGAATTAAAACCTCTGCTTCCTCGGCACTATCTACCACTATCGTAGCCGCAACGTCATCCGCAAAGCCTGTGAGCTGTACTTGCTTCGGCAACGGGATTCGCAAGAGCTCATCGTAGTCAGCGTTCCAGAGGTCAGCCCCCATAATTGAGCCTTGAGGCACGCCGGCTGTTACTTCATGTTCTCGCGGGCCCTCCGTCGTTTCCACAATCAGCTTCCTCTTGTCTAGATAGTCGTCGATCATTCCCAGATTTTCTGGCTTCACCAAAAATCTGTGCTCTAAAGCGTCCAAAATGTCTTCCCAATTCGCGCTGTTAAAAGCATTTTTTACGTCGAATGTGAGGAGAAGACACACCTTGCGAGCTTTGAGGCTACCAGACCATGCTTCTCGAGCTGTCTTCGTCACCTTCTGAATCGCGTCAATTGTCGATCTTCCCTTTCGGAAGCCATGTTGGTTTGTCGCAAAACCTCCGGCACGATCGATGTCGTTGCGAAGCCTTCCTTGAATGAGCTTCTCAAGCAGCTTTCCGGCAATGTCCAGCATGCAAAGTGGACGGAACGACGAAGGGGTTATAGGGGTCTCTTTCCCTTTATATAGCAGGACCAATCTCTGCCGCTTCCAGACTGTGGGAAACGTGCCAGTAGCCAAGCATGCATTGTAAGCACTCAGAAGTATGTGTGGATGCTCCAGGGCTATAATCTTAATCACTGAGGCTGGGATGCCATCAGGGCCTGGCGCTTTCCCAATCTTGATGGTCTTTGCCGCGTCTTGCAGTTCCTTCGTGGTAAAGGGTGTTGTTTCGCCATTTTTCGTGTATAATCTCTTCCCTCGTGGTGGGTGTTCGGGAAATAGCTCCGCCACGATGCTGTTCATCACAGCAGGCGATCGGCGCTTCTGGTGCAGCTTTACCAAGTCTTTTAGTGACAATTTGGTACGCTTTTCCCCAGAGATCATTGTTGAGGTCGTTGCAAATCTCTTTCCACAATACTGCTTTGCTTGTCTTGATGGCTTTGTTCAGAGCCTTTTTGGCCTGCTTATACTCCATCGAGTATATGTCCTGGTCGGGGAAACGTTTTGCCGCTCTCGTTGCTTGTCGACGTAGCTTGTGGCATTTTTCCCGAAGTTCTGCTATGTTCTGAGACCACCAGTACGCTGGCCTATGGGTGCCTGGCTTCATCGACCGTGGCATTGATGCATTGCATGCGGCGATGATCAGGCCCATCACTTTTGACACTGATGTTTCCGCCTCATTACGGGTATTCGGAGTCGTGTTATACTCAAAAGTAGACGAGCTTCGTGTTAGAGAAGTTCGCAGCTTCTCAAGATCGAGCTTCCTGGGATTCCACTTCCGCAGTTGATGAACTCGTCGCGGTGCCGGAGCAGATGTTGGTTGGACTTTGAATGTCACAATTTGGTGGTCGCTGCCGCTGTATTCCTCTGAAACTGTCCAGTCCTCGATCATGTTCGCGATCCTTGGAGTTGCCAACGTGATGTCAAGGATGGATTCCTTGTAACCCGGTCTTCTGAATGTTGTAGCACTACCGATGTTCAGCACTATGAGGTCGACTCTTGCTGCGAATTCTGCTACTTCATTACCTCTGGTATCAGAGATGTCAGAAGCCCATTCGGCTGATTTGGCGTTGAAGTCACCAGCTACGATGACTTCCCCGTCGAACCCGCCGATTGTGTCCTCTAAGTTTGCCATTTTCTGGCGAAAGACACTAATCCCTTCATTGGGTGAAAGGTAGACGCTCACAAAGTAGGTCATGGGGGTTTTGATCCAGACAAAGCCTTCTCCACTTCCGCTGTCATTGACGATGACCCGCTTCATGTTTACAATCCAGATAGCTGCCGTACCGGATTTATCAGCGAACCATGATCTATCCTGGATGTTTAGATACTGCTCGCAGATAAGGCAGATGTCGATCTTCTGTTCAAAGATACGTTGGCGTAGTAAATTTTGCGCCAGAGCGCATCTATTCAGGTTACCTTGTACTATGCGTGTCATTTCTGCTCTCTCGTGATTTCGGCAAGTGCATTGCGGAATGCCTTGCAAGCCCCGGAGCCCGCGGTATGACATACACTGTTCCGATCCTTTTCGTCCTGTGCACATAAAAAGCATTTCGGCTTCACCGCGCAGTCTACAGACTTGTGGTTCTCTCCGCCACATTTGTAGCAACACTTGTTTCTATCTGGTCCCGTACAGCGATTTGTTTGGTGCCCGTAACCAAGGCATTTAAAGCAACGAGTCACTTTAATAACGGGACGAATGCGGCAGTTAACCCATCCAATTTTTATGCGGGCCTTAATCAGGACTTTGATCGCGTTGGCCTCATCTATCTCGCAGAAGGCCGCTCGTTGTCCTCGTGCCGTGACTTTGGTCAAGTTGACCCGCCTGATTTCTAAATTTGTCGTGAAGTCCCGATTGAGGGCTTCACGAACGTCATTTTCAGTAGAGACTCCATCCAAGTCGAGAATCTCTATCGTCGTCAGTGGCGTCAGTGTTTTGACTGTTCCGATGTTTTCGGTTGCTGACTTTATCGCGGCAGCAAAAGCCGCACTGTCGTCAGACTTGGGGCTCATTTCTAGCAGTACGCCTCCGCGTCTTGTCTGTCTAATGGACCTAATGTCCACGCCAGCCTCTGCCGGGTTTACCTTCGCCTTAATCTCCTTAAGGAGATCCGCGTACGTGCGCCCTTCTGCTGGTTGTACTAGAACCGCTTTGGTTCTTGGTTTTCTCCTTTTCGTTTTGCGATGGTTGTTCTTGGGGCCATCGCTTCCTTGAGGCTTTTGGGCCTCTTTCGTTGTTACGGCCGAGTCTAGTGTCACTTTTTTCTTCGTTTTTCCCCGCCCAGCCACTTCAACCCAGGTGCCTTGAGCCTGTTTTTTGGACGGTTGATTGTCCTGTCCAGAAGTGGGGCTCGGTGTCGATAACGGTCTTTTCTTAGGGTTGGTCTCCTCGAGCGCGGGGTTCGGTGTTTGAGGTATACCCGGCTGGAAGATCATCCTGGGGGATGTCTGCGTAGTTCGCGCCGTCTTGCTTGGAACTGTTTTCGAAACAGCGGTGAGGTCTTTCAAAGCCAGGCGATACGCGGTGTCGATCGACCAGACTAACGTCCTTATTGCACCGTGTACGTTGTTCTTATCCATGATAAAGTCAACGAGCTCGTCAATTTTGGAGCCTAGTCGCTCTACCGGTGTTTGGCGGCATCCACTGGATGGTACAGAGTGTACCCGATCCCGGTGGAAGGCGCTGAATGCGGTCCTCTCTTCAATGTTTAGTACGGCGGCGCTCGCACTCTGCTCGACGTCCATGTGGGCGTCCTCTCCTGTCGCTGAGTTCATACTCCCTGTAGCAGTACTTGACAGCGAGGCCATGGGGTCCACCCCGCTGCCCATTTTTTGTTTTATAGTGCTTTTCATGTTGTTCCCACGAGTACCTAGGGAAATATAAGTCCACTCCGGCAGAGCCCCGGTTGCCGGAGTAAGGCCACTAAATACGCCTGAGGTGGGACCTAGTCCCTCAGGGAAGCGCTTATGACGACAATACCCTGTCGCCTTTCAGTCCTGGGCACGCTAGACCTCTGACATCGGGTTGTGTTTTGTCCGCGGGGGCTATTTTATTTCACCCCTACCCTGTGTCGGCAATGCGAGCCTCGGGCTTACCCCTATCCGCAACCTTGGGGACGCGCCGTGTAGCAGTGCACCTCTGCCTACGGGTGTTTGTGTGTCTGTGCGACTGTGTGACTGTGTGTCTGTGTGTCAGTGTGTCCATGTGACTGTGTGTCTGTGTAACTGTGTGACTTTGTAACTGTGTGACTGTGTGTCTGTGTGACTGTATCTGTGTGAAGGTGTCTCTGTGTCACTGTGTGACTATGTGTCTGCGTGTCTGTGTGACTGTGTGTCTGTATGACTGTGTAACTCTGTAACTGTGTGTCTGTGTCACTGTGTGTCTGTGTGACTGTGTGTATGTGTGACTGTGTGTCTGTGTGACTGCCTGTCTGTTTGACTGTGTCTGTGTGACTTTGTGCCTGTGTCACTGTGTGTCTGTGTGACTTTGTAACTGTGTGTCTGAGTGACTGTGTGTCTGTGTGACTGCATCTGTGTGTCTGTGTGACTGTGTGTCTGTGCGACTGTCTGTCGGTGTGTCAGTGTGACTGTTGTCTGTGTCTCTGTGTGTCTGTTTGACTATGTCTATGTAACTGTGTGTCTGTGTGACTGTGTGTCTGTGTGACTGTGTGTCTGTGTCACTGTGTGCCTGTGTCACTGTAAAATATACCCTTAATATATTTATTATTTAATCTGTCAGTAAGTGTGGTTATTATACGCTTTTGTAGCCTTTGTGACAGACATTAATTCAGTTTTGACAACTTCATTTAATCTATTTTGTTGATCCATTACTAGATAACATGAAATGAGAAATAAGGCTTTATAAATGCGTATTCGAGGTAATATAAAAATAAATAAATTTATTTTAGAAGAACAAGCACTCGGTCGGAATTAAGAAAATTTGTAGAATTGTTGGACCTAATAACCGACCACTTTTAAATTGTTTGTATAGCTGTACTTTTATTGAAAGAAATTCACTTTGAAATAAGTCTATTACGTATACCATTTACTAAATACAGCATAATAACCACAGTTCTTTCTTATGTCAAATATCGTTTAAATAGTAAATTTTTATTAAAGAAAATTGAAGCTGCTCAAATAATTAACTAATTTAAGGAGACAGGTTAATAACAAATTGTGTTTTTAATTAACATGTATGTGCGAATTACCCATAAAATGATCACCGGTCGTTTTTTGAACTTTATTAATTTTGCATAATTCTTATTCCCGACCATAACTCTTATTCCCGACCACATGGTGTTATAAACTTTTGTTTTAACTGTGCGACTGTGTGTCTGTGTGACTGTGTGACTTTGTAACTGTGTGGCTGAGTGATTGTGTGTCTGTGTGACTGCATCTGTGTGACTTTGTGTATGTGTGACTGTGTGACTGTGTGTCTGTGTGACTGTGTGTCTGTGTGACTGTGTATCTGTGTGACTATATCTGTGTGACTGTGTGCCTGTGTGACTGTGTGTCTGTGTGACTGTGTGTCTGTGTGACTGTGTGTCTGCATGACTGTGTGTCTGTGTGACTTTGTCACTTTGTGTCTGCGTCACTGTGTGTCTGTGTGACTGCGTGTATGTGTGACTGTGTGTCTGTGTGACTGCCTGCCTGTTTGACTATGTCTGTGTGACTGTGTGCCTGTGTCACTGTGTGTCTGTGTGACTGTGTGACTCTGTGACTGTGTGTCTGTGTGTCTGCGGCTGTGCGACTGTGTGTCTGTGTGTCTGTGCGACTGTGTGTCGGTGTGTCTGTGTGACTGTGTGACTCTGTGACTGTGTGTCTGTGTGACTGCGGCTGTGTGTCTGTGTGTCTGTGTGACTGTGTGTCGGTGTGTCTGTGTGACTGTGTCTATGTGACTGTGTGTCTGTGTGACTGTATCTGAGTGACTGTGTGTCTGTATGACTGTGTGTCTGTGTGACTGTGTGTCTGTGTCACTGTGTGAGTGTGTGTCTGTGTGAGTGTGTGTGTCAGTTTGACCATATCTGTTTGACAGTGTCTATGTGACTGTGTGTCTGTATGACTGTGTGTCTGTGTGACTGTGCCTGTGTGACTGTGTGTCTGTGTGACTGTGTGATTCTGTAACTGTGTGTCTGGGTGACTGTGTGTCTGTATCTGTGGTACTGTGTGTCTGTATGACTGTGTGTCTGTGTCACTGTGTGTCTGTGATAGTGTGTCTGTGTTACTGTGTCTATGTGACTATATGTCTGTGTCACTGTGTTTGTGTGTCTGTGTGACTGTGTGTCTGTGTGTCAGTGTGTCCATGTGACTGTGTGTCTGTGTAACTGTGTGACTTTGTAACTGTGTGACTGTGTGTCTGTTTGACTGTATCTGTGTGAAGGTGTCTCTGTGTCACTGTGTGTCTGTGTGACTATGTGTCTGCGTGTCTGTGTGACTGTGTGTCTGTGTGACTGTGTAACTCTGTAACTGTGTGTCTGTGTCACTGTGTCTCTGCGTGACTGCGTGTTTGTTTGACTGTGTCTCTGTGACTGTGTGTCAGTGTGACTATGTGACTGCGTGTCTGTGTAACTGTGTGTCTGTGTGACTGTGTGTCTGTTTTACTGTGACTGAGTGTCTGTGTCACCGTGTGTCTGTGTCACTGTGTGTGTATTTGACTGGCTGTGTGACTGTGTGGCTGTGTGTCTGTGTGACTGTGTGACTGTGTGACTGTCTGCCTGTTTGTCTGTTTGTCTGTTTGTCTGTGTGTCTGTGTTACTGTGTGACTCTGTAACTGTGTGACTATGTGACTGTGTGTCAGTGTGTCTGTGTGACTGTGGCTGTGTGTCTGTGTAACTGTGTGTCTGTGTGACTGTGTGTCTGTTTGACTGTGTCTGTGTGTCTTTTTGTCTGTGTGTCTGTGTGACTGTGTGACTTTGTAACTGTGTGTCTGTGTGAATCTGTAACTGTGTGTCTGTTTGACTGTGGCTGTGTGACTGTGTGTCTGTGTGACTTTGTGTATGGGTGACTGTGACTGTGTGTCTGTGTGAGTGTGACTGTGTGTCTGTGTGACTGTGTGACTGTGTTTGTGCGACTGTCTGTCGGTGTGTCAGTGTAACTGTTGTTTGTGTCACTGTGTGTCTGTGTGACTGTGTGGCTGTTTGACTATGTCTATGTAACTGTGCGTCTGTGTGACTGTGTGTCTGTGTCACTGTGTGCCTGCGTCACTGTAAAATATACTTAATATATTTATTATTTAATCTGTCAATAAGTGTGGTTATTATAAGCTTTTGAAGCCTTTGTGACAGACATTAATTCAGTTTTAACAGCTTCATTTAATCTCTTTTGTTGATCCATTACTAGATAACATGAAATGAGAAATAAGGCTTTATAAATACGTATTCGAGGTAATGTAAAAATAAATTAATTTAAAAGAACTAGCACTCGGTCGGAATTAAGAAAATTTGTAGAATTGTTGGACCTAATAACCGACCACTTTTAAATTGTTTGTATAGCTGTACTTTTATTGAAAGAAATTCACTTTGAAATAAGTCTATTACGTATACTATTTACTAAATACAGCATAATAACCACAGTTCTGTCTTACGTCAAATATGGTTTAAATAGTAAATTTTTAGTAAAGAAAATTAAAGCTGCTCAAATAATTAACTAATTTAAGGAGACAGGTTAATAACAAATTGTGGTTTTTAATTAATATGTATGTGCGAATTACCCATAAAATGATCACCGGTGGTGTTTTGAATTTTACTAATTCTTATTCCCGACCACAACTCTTATTCCCGACCACATGGCGTTCTAAACTTTTGTTTTAACTGTGCGACTGTGTGACTTTGTAACTGTGTGTCTGAGTGACTGTGTGTCTGTGTGACTGCATCTGTCTGACTTTGTGTATGTGTGACTGTGTGTCTGTGTGACTGTGTGTCTGTGTGACTGTGTGTCTGTGTGACTGTCTGTCTGTTTGTCTCCGTGACTGTGTGAGTCTGTAACTATGTGTCTGTGTGACTGTGTATCTGTGTGACTATATCTGTGTAACTGTGTGTCTGTGTGACTGTGTGTCTGCATGACTGTGTGTCTGTGTGACTGTGTCACTTTGTGTCTGCGTCACTGTGTGTCTGTGTGTATGTGTGACTGTGTGACTGCCTGTCTGTTTGACTGTGTCTGTGTGACTGTGTACCTGTGTCACTGTGTGTCTGTGTGACTGTGTGACTCTGTGACTGTGTGTCTGTGTGGCTGTGGCTGTGCGACTGTGTGTCTGTGTGTCTGTGCGACTGTGTGTCGGTGTGTCTGTGTGACTGTGTGACTCTGTGACTGTGTGGCTGTGTGACTGTGGCTGTGTGTCTGTGTGTCTGTGTGACTGTGTGTCGGTGTGTCTGTGTGACTGTGTCTATGTGACTGTGTGTCTGTGTGACTGTATCTGAGTGACTGTGTGTCTGTATGACTGTGTGTCTGTGTGACTGTGTGTCTGTGTCACTGTGTGAGTATGTGTCTATGTGAGTGTGTGTGTCAGTTTGACCATATCTGTGTGACAGTGTCTATGTGACTGTGTGTCTGTATGACTGTGTCTGTGTGACTGTACGTCTGTGTGACTGTGTGACTCTGTGTGACTGTGTGTCTGTATGACTGTGTGTCTGTGTCACTGTGTGTCTGTGTGACTGTGTTTGTGTGTCTGTGTGACTATGTGTCTGTGTCACTGTGTGTCTGTGACAGTGTGTCTGTGTTACTGTGTCTATGCGACTATGTGTCTGTGTCACTGTGTTTGTGTATCTGTGTGACTGTGTGACTGTGTGTCTGTGGGTCAGTGTGTCCATGTGACTGTGTGTCTGTGTAACTGTGTGACTTTGTAACTGTGTGACTGCGTGTTTGTTTGACTGTGTCTGTGTGACAGTGTCTCTGTGACTGTGTGTCAGTGTGACTATGTGACTGCGTGTCTATGTAACTGTGTGTCTGTGTGACTGTGTGTCTGTTTTACTGTGTCTGCGTGACTGAGTGTCTGCGTCACTGTGTGTCTGTGTCACTGTGTGTGTGTTTGACTGTGGCTGTGTGTCTGTGTGACTGTGTGTCTGTGTGTCTGTGTGACTGTATGTCTGTTTGTCTGTTTGTCTGTGTGTCTGTGTTACTGTGTGACTCTGTAACTGTGTGTCTGTGTGACTATGTGACTGTGTGTCAGTGTGTCTGTGTGTCTGTGTAACTGTGTGTCTGTGTGAATATGTGTCTGTGTGACTGTGTGTCTTTTTGACTGTGACTGTGTGTCTGTGCGACTCTCTGTCGGTGTGTCTGTGTGACAGTGTCTATGTAACTGTGTATCTGTGTGACTGTGTGACTGTGGGTCTATGTGTTTGTGTGTCTGTGTCACTGTGTGTCTGTGTGACTCTGTAACTGTGTGTCTGTATGTCTGTGTCACTGTATGTCTGTGTGACTGTGTGACTCTGTAACTGTGTGTCTGAGTGATTGTTTGTCTGTGTGACTGTATCTGTGTGACTGTGTGTCTGTGTGACTGTGTGTCTGTGTGACTGTGTGACTGTGTGTCTGTGTGACTGTGTGTCTGTTTGACTGTGTCTGTGTGACTGTGTCTGTGTGTCTGTTTGTCTGTGTGTCTGTGTGACTGTGTGACTTTGTAACTGTGTCTGTGTGACTCTGTGACTGTGTGTTTGTGTGACTGTGGCTGTGTGACTGTGTGTCTGTGCGACTGTGTGTCTGTGTGACTTTGTGTCTGTGTGACTGTGTGTCTGTGTGACTGTGTGTTTGTGCGACTGTCTGTCGGTGTGTCAGTGTGACTGTTGTCTGTGTCACTGTGTGTCTGTGTGACTGTGTGTCTGTTTGACTATGTCTATGTAACTGTGTGTCTGTGTGACTGTGTGTCTGTGTCACTGTGTGCCTGCGTCACTGTAAAATAGACTTAATATATTTATTATTTAATCTGTCAATAAATGTGGTTATTATAAGCTTTTGAAGCCTTTGTGACAGACATTAATTCAGTTTTAAAAGCTTCATTTAATCTCTTTTGTTGATCCATTACTAGATAACATAAAATGAGAAATAAGGCTTTATAAATACGTATTCGAGGTAATATAAAAATAAATTAATTTATTTTAGAAGAACTAGCACTCGGTCGGAATTAAGAAAATTTGTAGAATTGTTGGACCTAATAACCGACCACTTTTAAATTGTTTGTATAGATGTACTTTTATTGAAAGAAGTTCACTATGAAATAAGTCTATTACGTATACCATTTACTAAATACAGCATAATAACCACAGTTCTGTCTTACGTCAAATATGGTTTAAATAGTAAATTTTTAGTAAAGAAAATTAAAGCTGCTCAAATGATTAACTAATT
Source organism: Druceiella hillmani (assembly GCA_039881145.1). Lineage (NCBI taxonomy): Eukaryota > Metazoa > Arthropoda > Insecta > Lepidoptera > Hepialidae > Druceiella > Druceiella hillmani. The sequence goes on from JAYKKI010000024.1 coordinate 21,217,876, forward strand.
TATGGAGATAGGTTAATAACAAATTGTGGTTTTTAATTAATATGTATGTGCGAATTACCCTTAAAATGATCACCGATCGTTTTTTGAACTTTACTAATTCTTATTCCCGACCACATGGTGTTATAAATTTTGTTTTAACAATAAATTTGTAAAACAAACACTATACTTATCGTAAATAGTTTTTATTTTCGAAATGTGCTCTGTTTATGCAAAACTGTATTCTGACAGATTAATAAAGACGTGCTGTTGAGGCTATTCTAGTATCGTAAAATTTACTATATCTTCACTGTTTATTCACACCAGAACTTGTAGAATTGGATTGTCTGAAAGTTTACATTTATATATATACACACACGCATGCACGCACGCCCGCCCGCCCGCTCTCACGCACGCACACACGCCCAAACGCCCGCCCGCCCGACCGCGTTTGGAAACGTTGCAAGACACTCAGCAATTCACGAACTCAGGAAAGTACAGCACCCTCATTAATAGAACGAATGTTTGATGTGTTGTTGCTCATTGCAGCATAAAGGAAATTCGAAATTACTTCTCACTGTATAACAAAAAAAATAGAAAACCGAGTCTAGATGAACGTGGAAGAAAATTTAACGAAGTCTAGTACAGGACGATGTAGCTACCGGCTTCTAGTTCGTCATCTCAATACGAGTTATTGATTGTACAAATATACGAATCTAAACAGTGGACTGAAACAGGCTGTTGATTGATGACACCTCAGTCCATGCAAACTTTGCTATATTATATTTTATTTTTGTGAATTTTAATTTAAAGTCAAGATTAGTTTGTACTTATTATTTTTTTCATCTTCATAATTTAAATTTTACATGTTTATTTTTATCTTGATTGTATCAATTATTATTTGAAGGAAATCCATTACTGAATTCAGTATGGCTCTTAATTAAATGTATTTGTGTAACTTAAATTAGTTAATATTATATCTTGTTTAATTCACTTAAATTAGTTAATATTATATCTTGTTTAATTCACTTAAATTAGTTTCTATTGTATCCTTGCAATTATTTTCTTCATTTTGTTTATACTATTTTCAGGTGAGAATGTTAGACTACAAGTCTAGATGCTGTCAACAATTAAAGGATGTTAGAAAAATTATGGACAGGATAATTGTTCATACAACAGGATTAAGTTTTATAAAACAATTGAAATCAGCTTCATCCAACCAAACGTTTTCAATTTAAATTTTGCAATTAAAATCACTGTCTTGTATTCAAAATTGTCGGGTACGCAGCGTGAAGGCAATTAATTTCTGATTTGGCACAGCAAGGAAATATATTAGCTTGCAAGTATCTCTCAATAGCTAATATATTCACTTAAACATATTGCGTATATAACAATTAAACGTATTGTTGTATATACAACATTTAAATATCTTATTATATATAACACTTAAATGTATTGTTATATAGAATAAAGTGGAAATTTTAGGGTGACAAATTATACTTAATTTCGAGAATATTTTGTTTAAATACCATTTGCAGTGTGGGGTATTGTTTGAAAGGGCGAAATAGTAAGGGCCTCAGGAATACTTTTTTTATAATTTCAGATAGTGATGTCCTGAGGTATATTGAATAATGTGCAAAAAATATGAATCCACCCTTTATTTCTGAAACTACTTCATCTAAAATTATGATGGAAAAAGGGTTTTAGAAGCCCACACAAAGGTTGTTGGTAAAATATAGCAATTATCCTAGATCTTATAATTCATTAATATGCGCCATGTTTTTACTTCCGTTACAGACATAGCGGGCGGTATATTTACTCTGTGGAAAATTAATATTTGTAAATAGTTTAACAGAGACACTGTGTATTATAAATGTACGTCTTGGTAAGCTCTGGTTACAAATCGGTCCCTACGTATTATAAAAGAAAATGTCTCCTAGTCTGAATGACCCCTATTAATTATTTACTTTCCAATTCCTTTTCCTCCTTTCCTCTTAAATTGTACCCTTCATAATGACACACCCATAGACAAGATAAATGATTGAAAGTGTTAAAGGAACACTGGTTGTCGGTCAAACAGGTGAGGGGGCTATAACCACAAAACACGGGTTTCCGGGTTGTCGCCATGGGTGTGTTTTTTGTCTTATCCCCCAAAAACTTAATTTCTCAGTCAATTTTGATATTTTCGTTTAAAAATATATTTATTAACTGATTTTAAAATTATCTTTTGTTCGTTTAAGTTTCAATTTAGCTGTATGTTATACTTACTATGTGGCTGTAAATTTTAATGTAGGCTGTACATTGTAATTATAGGTTAAATCTGTACTTCATAACAGGTATCCTTTTGACATATCGCATTGTGATGTGTATGTTATGAAGTAAAGGTACTTGTTTGCTTGGAAATCACTTTAATAAATTTATTTCTTACTATTTTTCCAAACCTTTGCCCTTCATTTGCTTTTTGATTTTTCAGAAATGAAGGTTTTCCTTTTCAAATTTTTCCCCCACCAGTATATCTTTACAGCAGCCTAAAAGTAAAGTTTTACGCTCATGGAAAATGAAGTCCATGTTGATTTTTTGAACAAACTTATGTTGTGTCGATATTAATCCATCCATCTTTCATCCATTGTCAATATTTTATGTATGACGGTTATTCTAGACAATAGTCATGAGTGAATTTCACAACGAAGCTATGGGCACAGCTAGTTTTATTTGAGACTCCCCGTTCAAGCAATCTGGCATTAGAAAAGTGTCATTTAGCGGCCTGTTTAGTAGCCCTAACTAAAGACTGACACTATATTGTTCTTGGAAATTAAGTTTGGAATATCATATAGAAAACATTTGCATTTTCGTCTTGGCTTCCCAACATTTTCTAAGAAAATCATACGCTTCTGTTGCAATCCTCAGGTTCTAATTATTGAACTTTAATGACGTGCTACCAGAGATGTTGCTCTCCCCAGAGTATGCGAGCTGTCTCAGATGCTGGAACTCTGGTCCAATGTTCTGATACTGTGACACTTGTTGATGCGTCTCTTTCATTAGGAACTCTGAAGATTATAAGGTGGTCAGTGAATCGCTTGAATTGAGACCCACCTATACTCTCCATATATGCCCTGTAGAGTGTCGCTGCTTCTGAGTTGGCAAGTCTTGCGTAACCATAACAGTAATGCATTTATACATTGTCCCTTGGTAAAAAAACGTGACAACTGCTCACTTCGGAAAATAATTTACAATATTCTATTCAAAGTAAAAATATAAAAAATAATCCGTTAATATTACCAAGACATTCAATTTTTGCAAAAACACTTAATCAGATAGTTACACACCTTAATGTCCTGGGAAAAATTGAAAAATCATTCAATAAAATAAACCATAAAACAAGCGTATAACCACTACCGCTACTTTGACCGATACAAGTAGTAATACTGTAATACTGAGTTACTGTTACGTCATATTATTACTCCTTATGATGAATAGGACTCAAATTTATTATATTCTTTCTCAATTTTTAATGATTTAATTACTCAAAAAAATACACCCCACCCCCCTCTCCCTCGTCCATTTTCCTGACAATACTTGGTAGTTCTTTCATGCACACAGAACTGAAAAATGTTCGGTATTTTCAATAATTTTTCTCCACTACAGGAGTGCTGTGAAGAGTACAAAATGTTTACTAGTTATTTACACGTTGGCATAAAACAAAGAAGTCAGGTTGAAAAATATAATGTAATTTTATAACTACGTCTGTTGACTGTGAGTATTTTGGGAGGCGCCTGCATACAACTGAGAGAAATTATAAAATCAAAATAAAATGCAAATACGAGTTCCTTGAAGTTTGAAAGTTGTAGATATTGATAGGGAAGACAGGCAACAGTCGCGGCCTGCAATTGAATGTTGCTGGATTGGATAAATTTATTTTATGTCTCAGATCTGTTGCTGTCGGTTGTGAAGTCTGGAGAGAGCTCGATGGGTTGATTCATCAGCAATGAATACCTTGCCTCAAATATAATACAATTCTCTTATTTTATATTTTACTATTTACGAAGTGAGACTGTATAGGATTGTTGAACTGCAGCGATTACTTGAACTGAGTCAAATTGTCGTCCCATCTCTAGTATCTCATTTGATAACTTTGTGCGGCCGAAAGTTCCCCTTCTGAGCATTATAAATCCGCGACTCCCGATCATTACATTGTCTACATTATAAATATCATTACATTTAATTTGTGAAGTCGACGAAAACAACACTCGACACTAATGATATAAGAAAGTAAAACAAGAACATTGAGGTGAATGCGTCAAGAGTTGCGACCTACAAAGTCTCTAAATGTTGAATATTATATGTTGAAAATAACAAAAACATTATTTGTAAATCAAAAACATACAATGGTAGCAACATTTGCTAGTCACCGTCATGAAGTAAATGCTGCTTATTTATTATTATCTGCTTCTAATTTTACAAGTACACAAATATACTGACGTTTTCGAGGGTAAATGTGTTTATTGTCAACTGCCCTTGAAAGAGTGTGTACTCAGTGCACAACACATCGGAAGTAAACCTTATAAAGTAATTATTATACTTTGCTTCGTTAAATATAATAAAAAATATAAGATACAATAAAATAATTCGCTCCACCATCTTTACATTCGTTTAGTTAATTTATTAACAAAAATAACTACAATATAGGAACAAAAGAATATAATTTCATAAATTGTGGGTAACCGCCTTAAATATAGCTTTCATTATTCATTGATTGTACATATTCATATTGTTTTTGAATGATGTGTCAGTTTGAGTGTGTTTACGTACAAAAGATAACACTCCAATTTTGTTATATACATCAACATGTGAAATGGCAACTAACGGAATCATTATTCCGTCTATATTTAGAGGAATAGAGATGTCAACCAACTGGTAGGCTTCATTTTAATAAGCATATTGCAGGTATACTCTATTAAATGAATGATTTAAATATTTGTTTAATTTATTCCATATTTAATCTACTTTATTAAATTATTATCTTGGTTTTATAATATCTCATAAAATTACAAATGAAAAGACAAAAATCTATTTAACACGACACATTTATTATTAAGTAAATTTATTAGTATTTTATTTATTAATTTAATTGTTACAATGAAATTAAGTTGGAATTAAGATTTAGCTTGCACAAACGGAGAAAATTAGGCGACTAAAGATGGTTTTACAGTTTTTATGTGAGAAACCCAAATATCGAAAAATTGGTCTGAATTTTAAAAATTAATTTCTCCGACGACTCTACTTTCGTCTGAAATGTATTGCAGAATTACAATGAATGTTATATTAAATAAATATTACCAAGGTTCATTATGAAATACTGTCTATTGATTAGAAGCGGAGAAAAATATACTATTTAGATGCTTTGTCGATGCATCCAAACAGTATATTTTTGACAAACAAAGAGGAAGGAACAAACAGGAAGGAACGAAAGCTTGTAAACGGTAGAATTAGTGATGGTAGAAATATTGGTGTCCAATTGGCCCGATTAAATGAGAGTTTTGCTGTGATTTTTTGGATGTGCAGCAATTTTTTTATTTCGGGAAGATTGGTTGTAGGAGCAACAAGGAGTTTTTGAAGTGCCAACCCAAACCGATCATTTTACAAATTTTTGTCAGACACACGTAACCGAGATATATGAAGAAAATTAACTAATTAACTAAATCCCTATTTTAAATTGGCAGCTAAATGGCAGTTGGCTCCCTGAAAACTCAGTTTTACACTCCGAACCAACCCACTACACATAGAAAACATAAAACCATTGCCTACCCAAAATGCACATATAAATCTTTCTTTGACAATTTAAGTGGACAATAGCAAATTTCGGTCTAGCCGTGGACAAATATGAAACACAAAGGATTACTCTTCACTCACATTTGCAATGTTTCACTTTATTTGTAGCCTCCTCATACTTGGCTACATTAAACAGAATCAACTAAACACTACAGATACAACCAGTTCCACTGCTTCAAAAAAAAAGGTTTTCTTTATGCCACAATGTCAAATTGGAGACGCGATTAATGACAATTCCATATAATCTATACTAATTGAAGAGTATGCACAAGTATAGATTACATAATGTAATCTATTCTTGTGCATACTCTTCAATTTCGGAAGGCAGTATCGACAATGTTCAAATACTTGTAATGTGACTTACACATACAAATAAAGACGAGTTGCTTACACTTAAACTGATATTCAAGTCACGTATAAACAGGCTGTTATTTAATTTGTATTCATTACAAAATAAAGTTATTATAATCAATAACGTTTTCTCGTAACTTATTCCATTCCAGAGTCTCACTATTCCAACGTTAATGTAAATGTTGGGTATTCTCCAGTAGGTACATGCAACCATTCAGTAGCAACATGGTGAACATCTTATATGGCTTTGAATATTGTGCGATATGATAATTATTTTACAGAAATAGAAATGTATTTTTCTGGAATTTCAATATTTTTCCCAAGTTTTATTTTCACGAAACTTCTCTTTATGATGATGAAATTTTTAAATGTAATTACGACTTAGAAAATGTTGCAAATAAATAATATTTTGTTATTAAAAAACAGTATTCCCTGCAGTAATTGCCCAAAATAAAAAAAATATTTTTTTTAATTTTATTTTTATATTTTCAAGAGGAAACAGAAAGAAATTCTCACCATACCAATTATCCAACAGCCGTCTGTATAAAGATTTCATTAAAAGAAATTCCTCAATGTAGGGAAGTTATTTTAGGAAATATATTTTCTTTGTGGATTTTCAGTTTAAACAAATTCGCATGAATTTTAATAACACCATTTTATTAATCAAAACTGAAAATTTCTCGAAGCGTTACAATATATAGATAAACATTATTTCAATATTGAGCAGGTAGTAGTGGCAACACTGAGCAACAATATAACACACTAAATATAATTTTATCAGCATGTATAACAATTATATTGGATTTCAAATAACTTTCCGTGTCCGTATTACACCGTATTGAGCTTCATTGCTGCACAGATATATTTACAAAAAAAGGAAATCACCAATTACAGGGAGAATTTTAAATTATTAATTACATTTACTTCTAAATCATTTTATACCACACAACAAATATACAACACCATTAAAACTGCACAACATTATAAAAACATCTGTGCGAGCATCAACCAACCATCAATTTTATGACTAGCTTAGGAGTAACTGAAGGTACATTACTTCATCACTATATCAGAAAGAGTTATTTTACCTTTTCAGTACAGAGTTATTCAGCCTTACTCCGATAATGAAACTGTACAAATTTATTGTGACATATGGAAAAGACAAAAAATACAAAACACAAACCAAAGGACGTTAATTCTAATAGAACTCAAACTTGCAAGTCAGAAACATGCACTCAATTATAAGGAAAATAAAACAAGAGAAGAGAAACTTACACTTACACAGAAACTTATTTTATTACGTAGAATGATGGATAAAAATATTATAGAAAGACGTAGGAGTACAGATTAAAAATATTAAAAGAATTTTTAGAAAAGTATATAAGTGACTAGACAGCACCAAACAAATTATGGACCATTTAAAAATTCGTCTGGATCTACTGTCATAAATGTATAAGTTTTGATGCAAGAAGTTACATAATTCTACCAAAACTTATACTATCATGTGAGTATCTCCAAATGTATAAATATTAACTTGGTTAACAGTGACCCTGCATTACCTTTCCTGGAGACTGAAATAGAACTCCCAATAAAAAAAAGGGTGCGTGTACTTATGTACGCGCGTGAGAAGTTATACTTCTTTGGCATCATTAAAAAATAGTTTTTAATTGTATGCAAATAATAAATTACAATAAAATAATAAAAGGACTGGAAAAGGATAGTCAACACAGTCAATAAAGTTCAGTTTAAATTTGAAAAATTAAATAAATAAATATTTATTTTCTTACATTAAGGGTAACATAAATTCTCTTATTATCCGAATGTTATACTAAATTATTAAAAGATTATTCATTTTAAATGTATATTATTGTTTATTTAATATTTTAAAAGTAAATGAATAAATTTAATAATTTCAAAAATTGAATTTAAGTTAATTCATTTTCTATATATAAATAAATTTAATATTTTCAAAATAATGAAATAAATTTTATAAAACATTTAATAAAAAATTTGTGATAAAAATTAAAATTAACCATCAAATTAAAATATTAATTTTCAATATTTATTATTAAATTGAATAAATGAAAATAATAAATATTCATAAAAATAAATGAACAAATTTAATGAAAACTTTTTGATAAAAACGAAAAGTGAATATTAAAGTAAGAAAATGATAACAATATTTAAAAAATGAATAAACTTAAATTCAATGAATTCAAATTGAATTTATTATTAAATTTATTTATTTACTTTTAAAATATTGAATAACCAATAATAAATATTTAACATTAATAATTTAATAATATTTAGTATTAATTATGTTAAATAATAATATTTTAATTTATATCAATAAATAATACATACGGATAGATAACATCAATTATATTGGAGCACTTGAAAAAATCTATAAACACAATTTTTTCACTAATATTTACGAATAGTAAATATATTAATCAAAATATTGAATTTAATTCACTACTGAATATAATTTATCAGCACATATATAAATTGCACTTATATGAAACTAAAACACGTGTGTGAATGTAGACACTAGAAACATGTGGAATTCGAGACTGCAACCGCTGCAACTTCATACTGTAACTTTTGTGTGACGAATCTTAAAATTTCACTCTCATCATTTTTTCCTAACGCGCCTAAAGAAGTATAACTTCAAAAACTTAAAACAAGGTAAAAGTCCCGGCCCTAATGGAATATCTAATAATGTGTTAATAACAGGTTTAGAAGTATTAACTAGACCACACACAAAACTTTTAAACATTTATTTATTTATTTATATATTTCAATTTATCTAATTGATATATATGATGGACTTATTGTTATGAGAGCAATCTCTTACAGCCAACCAGAACATGAGCCTAAAGCAAAAGAAACTGCCAAAAAATTAACATTCTCTGTATTAGTTCTAGTATATGGTGACGCAAACTTAATAACAAATTACAGAGTCTTTAGTCTATTATTGTGTGTTTACAATATAGCCTCATCAACTCTGCTAAGACATGTAACAAACAATAAAACCAACCGATAGAACAGGCTGGCGTTATGGAAAACTTCCCTACGGTCAACCATACACACTCTGATATTAATAATAGAGAAATTTGACCTTGTATATTATGGTTTTATCAACTACTCAACATCCCACAAATCAATATGAAAATCTTTAAACGAACCAGGAATTAACTTTGAGTAAAACTTACCTTTCGTATAATACAAAAAAATTACAGTAAAGTTACCACCACCAGTCACCAGGTTTAGATTTCCAGATGCGGAGTAAAACATGAAGATACACCTCACCGAAATTATTCATTGCTGTCATAGAAAATATATTTTACAAGTTTGTTTAGGAAAATATGAAGAATAAAACAATCAGAATACATGATAGGGTCTCTCGGGCAAGAAAGTGAGGCTGTGGGTTTGAAAGTAAAGCATGGTAAAACAAAGACAAATGAAAACAAATCAATAACTTTAATTGATTCAATGCTTCTTGAAGATTTATGTGACTGTATACATTTGGGCCACATTACATCATTTAAGTCTTGTACAGAAATGGAAATAAATTGAGGAATAAAGAACACCTGGAATAAATACTGGGCTGTGAAATAAATATACAAAGGAATCAATGAAAGCCTCATATCTTGTCCAATTTATGCCTGCCCTATTTGAAAAATGCTAGGAAAATTCTTAACAAGCTAAAAGTATGTCAAAGAATCGAACGTAGCTATATGAATATAAAGTTGAAAGACCCCTTGAAAAACATCATTATTAGGGAAATAACAAAAAAGAAAGATGTAATTAAACAAGTATTACGCTTCAATGGATACCAGCAGGCCATATTCAGAGAGTTACAAATGAAAGGTGGTCATTGAGAATAACAGTTTGGTCCATTTTAGAAAATAAAACGTAGGAGAGGGATACCTCTCAAAATATGGAGTGAAGACATAATAACGAGTGCAGGGAGACTATTACCTGGAAAAACCAAAGACAAAAGAGAATAGAAGCTTTTGGAGTATGCTTTTACCGCCGAATGCGGTCCTCACAATAACATTAACCTTCTAACATAAAAAAAAATTAACTAACACATAAACATTACACTAAATGCACACACATACATACATATATATTTATTAATTGTAAGGTATAAACAGAGCTATTAATGGTATTGTTATTATTTCAAACAGATTAATTTTGCTAAAGTCAACATCAATACTGTCATGTACTTTCAACATCAAATTAAGATTCGTGTAAATACTAAAAAAGTGTTCAATAACTCGAGCAGTGCAAGAATTGTTTCTTTGTAATTGCGCACATTGGTGCGAGTGGATGCGCTGTAATCAAATAAAATGCTGTTTTGTGAAAACACAGAACACTTTATAAATTGACTCAAAATGACATCCGAATTACAATATAATATGCGCACTGCTCTCTTCCATCGCTAACAGTTTGCGATACTTTTGTATAATAAGACCTCTGACAAAACAGAGGTTTAAGGTTTGACTTTAAATTCAAAAAAATTGAGCCATGACAATGCTGTAAGTCACTCCAAAACTCACAAACGTTAATATAAAGGGAATATCAAATTTAAAAAGACCGTATGGTGAGATTTCTGGTGCGTCTTCAATAACTTGATACAGACGATTCAACATAGTAGACTCCTCACAACCTGGAGAAGAAACAGAAGTATGAGTGTAAATATACCTCTATATAAATCCTGTTTTGTATCGTGTGGTATATATTAACTAAACACAGCATAGAGTAAACAAATCGGAGACAAAGAGTATGAAACTTCGAGGAAACGTTTATAAATACTTTCTTATTAACTTTGTCCATTTGGAATTAATATCCCCATGTGAATATATACTGGGCACGTTTTTTATTGTAACCTGTGGTTGCAATCTTATTTGGCTTTTTCTTTACTATTCTAATCTGTTACAAAAAGTGAAGTGCAGTGCAATTAAGATACGTGTAGCTCAATAGACGAGTTCTGTCAGAGAAAAATGTTAATGCTTACCAATTTTACACGTAGCAAGTAATTTGTTGATAATCAATCTCATTAGCGTGAGTTGATGTTTACAGTTGTGACATTTGTAACAGCATATTATGATCATTCCGAAGTGTAACATAAAAATACACGCTATAAATTCTATTACGAACATTGTTACAGCTTGCTGAAATGAAAAAATGTGAATAAATTCCAGAAAATATTGTTTCTGAAGCCAGAGTAAAAATCAAACACGGCTATTGCATTTTACTGACAGCTTAAATTTTATTTTAAAAATTGAAACCCTTTTTAATGCAGAGAGAAAATTAAAAATTGAAATTTTGAAGTATTTTTATAAATTATACATTGATAAAATTTTATTTACCTTTGCATAAAAATAGTTGAGCATCTTATATAAACAATATAAAATTATCAGACTGAATTGGAATATATAAGCCAGCAGCTGTGGACAAAATAAATATGTAAATGTGACACGAGAAAATACGGAATTTATAGAAACTAAAAGCATCTTTAGAAATTATATCCAGTTCTTGATCATCCGTCATATTCACACCCAGGATATTGGCCATTTACTAAGCAATTCCATCATTAAAACAAATATAGAGATTAGATATTATATATAGAATACCTGAGCACTAAATAGACTATTTACATAGTTACATATTTCAATAAGCTCTCCATAAACATCGCAGATAATTTTGATTTCTGAACAATATGAGTGCTGCGCCATTTCATAATGTTCTATTCTGTTCAATCCGGATAAGCCAATATTTCTCACTTGTGACTTTCTTTCAAATTTCGATGAATTAATTTTGTAAATGAATCTTAATTTCTTAACCAAAAGTGAGAAACGAAGTGAAATCGCCTTGATAATGAGTGCGAAAACTATAATTTCTAAAGTCGGTACAAAAAAGAATGCAGTGTTATGTACAGCAAATAAGTGATTAGACCTTATTTCGTCAATGAACTTCCAATAACCAAACATTATATAACTCAAGTAACACATTACATATAACACAGATAGTTTACGAAGTTGCACATTAGCATTAAATTTGGAATTACATTTCGTGATTGCTAATTTCTCATCGACTCTACTAAATGTATCAAACATTTTAAAGTTTAATGTTTGATTCAAGAATGTTACAGATCCGATGTTGCATAGAAATCCAAAAATAATTAAATATCTCACTACACTTTCAAAATAAATCAGATGTCCTTCATATTGCAAATTTATTTCTTTATAATTAGTGTATATACTGCTAAAGAAAACGAAGCAAGTAAGTAATAAAGTGTATGTCTTATAAAGCTTGTCGTATTTGGCAATCGAATATAAGCAGTTTCTTTTTAGTCCAAATATTAATTGAATAATCGTTAACGGTTTTAGACTTTCTTTCACGGAGAAAACTGTTGCGGTAACCATGTTCACGACTTGTTACTTGTAATATTCTTAACTTTGTACGACACGTAATTCCAAACTACTTAAATTTTATTCTTTGACATGCGCATAAACTTGGATGACGTGTCATATATTTTCCTAAATTACGTTCTATTCTATTGTTGCTAAGACGGTTTTTCTACATTATATATTTCGGCGTATGACCTTATTACGATGTGACACGTCACACATAATTCTTCAAAAGAAAAAAGGCAAAATTAAGTAAATAAACTAGCCCATACTTTGTGGTATGGAAAATGAATGATGTGTTGTGGGCTTAGCGAGTACATTTCTTTGATTAAAGTAGTTAGCGTTATATACTTGAAATATAATTGCATTTTTCTGTCTCTTTTAAAATTTTTGCTATCACCCCAAACACAAAATATACTTTATGCCACAGTTGCTAAATACGTATACGTATGAAACATAACATCAGTTTCTTTTAATTTTTTTTTCATAATTCGAAATTTGTAAGCACATAACATTGAAATGCATTACAAACAATTGCGAAGTAGCGAAGTGTTCACTATCCATGCAACCAAACTATGCAATCGACTATATATTCATATACATTACACCCACTCACAGTGAGTCCAGTCCAATTTAGCATGATAGTTTGAAAAAGATTGTTACGAATGAATATAAATCCTAATAAATTAAAATGCTAACTATGCTATTGTCGATAATTAAAAAGTAAAATTAAAATGTTTACCACGGCATAATTTTTCAAACGAAACTAAAAATGTGTAGAATAAATTCACATTAACCATTTCGATGAATCTTTAAGGTTTTATTCTAATCATCATATTGTACCTATTTCTTGTATCTACGATTAAAGCAACACTTTGAATTAGGGAAACGGTTGAGAGCATGAAATGTCAGCACAATGTGTTGTACGAATATTAAATACAGATCAGAAGGTTGAACAGTGTGAATGTATTCAGTGATTTTAGTCAGAAGAGTAAAATGCATTTTAGGACAAATTTTACTGCACTGGTAAGTTGTAAATTTAATAGTTCGTGTAATCATAAGTAACGTATGATTAAGATGATTGCAATACTTTGTCCCTCGTAATAATTCAATGGCAATCAATCCACGATGTCACATTACGTTAAACAAGGAATGCTTAATACATTAAATCAAGCAAGAGGTCGAATTAAGTAACAACATTGAAAAATACATTTCAACAACACGAAAGTGATAATAACATTTATTTAAAGTACGGAACAACGTTTCAATACATAACAGTCAAAAATGTTTGTATGGAAATGAAGCACTAAAAAAAAATTTAAAAACTGCACGTATAATGTAGAGTATTTTTTAAAAACTAGTTATAAGGATCTCAAAAAAGTTTTTTATTATAATTTTGAGTATTATGTTCTCAGAGATATGTAGAAAAATATTAAAGAAATAATTTGTATACTGCCCCCTTATTTCAGAGTCTATCAAACTTAAAGTTATGAAAAAAATAGTTTTTGGAAGCCTATGCAAAAGTGCCAACAAAACGGCACACAATAAGTATATAGGCATTCAAAAGTATAATCTAATATTGGACGAGCGAGAATGTGAATAAAGTTGTTGGAATTGTAATTAGGTATTTTATTTTGACTTTAGATACAGTTGTAACTTAATTTTTATCACTGGAACCTGCAGACGATTCAGATGTGAATGGTATTGTTAAATCATTAGTGAAGTGTTCGAAATCAGATTATTGCGCAACATCAATTCAGTAGTGACAGGACCCGGCTTATAAACGTTGCCTAAATTATGAGCACGCGCTTAGACACTGACCAATGAAATGTCATACTTATAAATACCGCTTACCCTTAGGTCGCCGTTTAGCAACATTACTTATGGCTCGTCAATTTAGACAATCGCCGAACGTAGCTTATCGACTGCCTAACCTATTTGTTTGACATTTACATCTACACGAATGATAGTATGAACAAATTCGATGAATTTAATACTTTTGTCGCTGATTTAAACGTTATTAATAGTTTCGGGATCGGGAGAAGAACGCGAAAAGTTTATAAAATAAGGTTTAATGCATTCGAACAATTCACGGATGCAGAATTTCGCAACAGATATAGATTTAGTAAAGTTAATATGATGCGCATCGTCGCAATGGTACACCTTCAACTATGTTTAGACTAAAGAGGTGGATATATTCCAGCAAAATTACAAGTTGCGGCTTCTATGAGAAGTTGGACCCGCAATGTTTGACAGCCAGTTCACGTTTCTTCATATTAAGCCTTTTGAAATCAGTTTTTTATAATAAAATAATCGCACGTTTGCCCTATTTTTTAACATAAGTCGTATTTTTATGTGTATTTTTTCATTTAAAAAAAAAACAAATTAATATTTGTGTTAAATTGAACCCATGCCACGACCTATATTTCAATTATTATTAATAGTATATTATCTACTTTATTTTCAAACAACTCATGTTTATTTGTAGATACAGGACGATTGCGCAGACGTTCATGCTTTTAGTCAACAATGTCCCAAATTAGAAAATGTGTTGCAAGAGCATTGGCCCTTCATGCCAATCAACTTTGTCACATTATCAAGATGCCAGTCTCTCGGTGAACAAGAAACAGCGATGGCAAATTTTGCAGCAATTCGTGGATTTACACAAGCGATTGGTGCAACTGACTGTACCCACATTAAAATAAGGAAAATTAGAAGCAACGTTGGCCAATTTTATATTAACAGAAAAGGTTATTCCTCCCTCAACGTGCAGCTACTATAATACTTTATATACAACTATTATAATAAATTATAAAACATTCTCCTTTCAAACCGTAACAATAATTCCACACATTCATGATATTTTATTTTTAAGGTAGTTGGAGGTGCAAACCTGAGGATAAGAAACATTGTAGCTCATCCGCGTGGAAGTACACACGATGGTCGAATCTTTAGGGAGAGCAGAATAAAACAAAGATTTGAACCTAAGCTGTTCCAAAGACTTTTGTTGGGAGACTCTGGATATCCTTGTGACAGTTATTTATATACTATCCAGTTAGTATGCAGTTATTTATATATACTCCGATTTTAAATCCCAGGAATGCTCATGAAAAAGCATACAATACAGTACACATCGCAACACGAAATTCTGTCGAAAGACTATTTGGGGTTTGGAAACAGTGTTTTTGATGCTCGCTAAGAGGCATGACTGGATCTCCAGAAACGATCAAAACGACAATAGTTGCTCTAGCAGTCCTTCATAATTTGGCAATTGACTTTAATGAGGAAATATTAAGTAAACATAATAACATGGTTTTTGTATTTGAATCTGGTTTCCAGACATTTATCTAAAGTAATCAACCAAATTTTCAGATGACGCTGCTCAAATACATTCTTCAGAGGATACTATAACAAGTAATGAGAGCCATGAAGTCTCGCAAACTGCATTAGTATCGAGAGAAATATTCATAAGAATAATTTTTAATGCTTTATATCTCTTTTATATTATACTACATTATGCCTGTACAAAATATTATACCTTTTTATATTCAAATACATTATACCTATATATGATATTATATCTATGTTTATATTGCAACACTTCCACGTACTTCTTTATGAAGAAGATAAATGTGGAGAAATGCAGCAAAAATGTGTTCTTTTGAGAACTTTGCGTGAAAAGACAGGAGCAAGAAATAAAAATATAATAATATTTAATAAAATAGTAAAATAACAAATGAAACTAATTACTATTTAATTTTTTTAAACATTTTTTTCTAATTGTAAAATAAAAAGTTTTTCTTTATGTATTTCTTCTTTTCTCTCGTTCTCTAATTCTCTATGTCGTATTAACTGTTCACGTTCACTTTTCGGTGGTCGAAAAGTTGTTGAAATAATTTCTCTCGACGAACATTCTCATTCGCTTTTTGAATCTTAGTTTCGTCCAATAACTCTTTTTTTAAAAGCTCGTCCAAATTCGTCTGTAAAATATAAATTACAAATTGTGATTCAAGCTGGAAGCGAAACTCATCGTAATAGAAATAAATTAATGAATAATGGGACTTTCGTAATTTATTGGGTAAATTATTGGTAACCCTACCTGATGGCATTCAATTTTACAGTTTAAATACAAATGTTTAAATACATTTAAATTGCTAACCTTAATATCACGTGCTGCTTTTTTCCTTTTCGGTATGGGAGTGTCAAGTTGAGTTTGTGTGGACTTCTGTAATAGAAAATAATTTGTAAACATTCATGCACATGATGGCCAAGCTATATACAATACGAATTATTAATTTCATGGTTTTCCACAACAAGTAGAATTCTTTGAGAAAATATTTAATAATTTATTTTATTAAATTACGTTTCGGTTTAATACTAACGTAAAATAGGGAACTTACATATTTTGTTTTACTTTCATCGTCTTCAATACTTTGACTACTTGTCAATTTATTGGCAACATTTGTAGTATTACATTTTAAATTTTCAGATGATTCTCCGGTTTCATTCTGTAAAAAATGATGATGGTGACATTATTAGTGTAATATAAACCTATTAATAACTACGGAAATACATTTTATCTTATTGTAGTCATGTTTGTTTTCTTATATGAATTTACTTTTAAAAATAAATCAAGAATGCCCTTACCGGATCACAGTCATTGCTGTCAAATTGATTTTGGTTTTATGTGAATTCATCTGGAATAAGGGCCATTAATTGTAAGTCATCTAAGGATGGACTTGGGGACTTCAGTCCACCACCTGTTCCTCCAAGTTTATTTTTATGGGCGCTTAACCTTTTGTGCCCATCTTCATGTTACGCCACTGCTTTTGAATTTGTGCCAGTTGTGGTGGTTTTTCATTCCATTAAAACTAAAAAATATATCATATAATTAAAATGACTCATATTTACAATAGTAATATAAGCAAATGTTTGAATTGTGATCAAATTACTTACGTCTTAAATACTTCAGTCCAAGCTTGTTTTTTTTGTGAGTTGGTGTTTGTATTAACATCTCTCTCTCAGTCGTGCACTCTTTACAGAGTGGTCGTGATCATGATTCGGCCAGTTCCTTCGCCACTGCCGCCCTCGCGATGGGACGCCATGTAGTTCGGTGTTTTGCGGAGTGAGAGCAGTCATTTACACTGGAGTATTAACATATTTGTTCTTAATTTTCCTTATATGCTCCTCCATGCATTTTATTAAAAGAAGCTGTAAATATACACATCTTTAATAAATTAAAGCGAAACAATACCATTCGTTACATTTGAATAATGATTTTAAAAATTAAGTAAGTATATTGTATATATATGTGTATATATATATATATATATATGTATATATATATATATATATTTATATATATATATATATATGTATATATATTTATATATATATGTATATATAGATATATATATATATATATTTCATGGACATCCCTTCACGCTTTCTTCCCAATTTGTAGATCATTTTTTTGTGTTGCTGAAATCTGAACACACGAAGTTACCAGACCTAAAATTGTCTACAGCCATTTTATGTGACTTAATGGCTGTCCAGCAAAGTCACCGATTGGCGGTATTATTAAAAAAATTTAGGCAGTGACTTAACGTCTTATGCAATGCCTCATTAAGACAGAGTTGGACTTAGGCAATTCTAATAAGTAGACCGTTATGGTTTTAAAATACACTGAAACACTATGACCAGTACAAAAAAAAATTCTTTGGCGATACCAATATATTTAGGATTTTAACCAAATGGAGGAACTTAAACTACATTTTTCTTTGACATAAGATAAATGTCATACGGCATATTTACTTTGTGCTGTATATATAACGACAAAGACAATGAATTATGTACTTTTTGAAAAGTATTCTGAATGACGTTCAGACAAGAATAAATATGTTTGAAGGAAAAAATTTAGATTCAGTAAGATTGATTAATACGCTAATGGCATAGTCGTGCTCTTTAATTATTTGCATATTAACACTAAGTACTGAACTTCCAGACAAACATTTCACAATAGTAAATCTTGACAATTATTTTGAACCCTAGCCGCACCTGGGATTTCTATTTGACCACATGTGCTAAAAGCGAATAAACTTTGAAAGCACTTAAAATAATAGGGAAATGTTATGCTTATTTTATTATGAAGTTTGTAAAAAAATTCAATACTGTATATTTAGCAATTATGCAACGTTTGAAAAATGATGGAGCCAACCTAAGAAAATATCCCGAAGAAAATATAATATAATGCATCATAGAATTTGCGACTAGATTTTAATTAGAAGAAGAAAAACTTGATAAAATATTAGAAAAATTTACACTCTGCCAGATGGAGATATAGTGAAATTCTGGACTCCGTAAATATGAAAATGCTGCTGAAATAAACACATTTCAAAAATTTACTGATCCGACTATTACTGTTCTGACAGATCCAAACTAAAATGCGGCAGTGCATAGCGCAATAAATATATACAAAAACGAAATTTTGGAAAAGTCTTGTCACTATTACATTTTGCTAAATAAAGTTGTTGCACAAATTGCTAAAACCATTAAAGAGCCGAAGGTTATATCCGCACCATTCCCTCATTCAAAAATGCAGGGATTATGAAGGATAAAATGATATAATTTATGATCTTATTGTTGATTTTTAATAACTCTGTTTATATGAAAAATATTTGTTCTGTTTAAAATGTAATTTTAACAACATTATATTGTAACAAATAAATTATAATTTTATGAGTATTAATTTATGCCTAATATTTAGAAATTATTTTTTCCCAATGTACAATGTTGTAACTAATACTATATACTATACTAATAAATAAATAGTTTATTTAAAAAACATCTTATTGACTCTATGTAGTGTTACATATTTAAAATAGATACGTATAAAAATAACCAGCACATTATTCAGTCCATTTAATCTGGAACGTGCAAGCAAGAGTGCGCAGGTAGCGATTTGTAAAATATAACATTGTCTAAGCAATGTAGGCATTTCATGTTGGATAATTTGTTTAAACAACAACAATGGCTGACAACGAAATAATAAATTAATTTTGCATATTTTCACTAATAATATCAGTATCGTTAATATTAATTTTTGTTTTTTTGTCGTCTTGTCAGCATATTTTATAGGCAATACACATTTTGCAGGTAATAGTTTAAGAGCCAGCAGTGCGCAGACTTGGGTATTTGCCCATACCCCATGTTTTCTTTATTGAGTCTCTCATACCTGCTATATGTGAGATAGGGTCTCACTAAGTACAGCAGTGGTTCCTACAGAGTTACTCAGGTGTGAAAAGTGTAATAATTTGACCGAGTTCAAGAGTAGATAGTAACAAGGCAGCTATTTGGATATTATAAAATTTCACATTATTATTACTGAAAAATAGCAATGGCAGACAATTATCAATCATGGCAGATGCTATTGAAAATGCCAAAAAAATAAACAATTTAAGGTAGTAAAAGCTGAAATTTATATATGTTGTTAATAATAATATTCTAAGTCTACATTTAGAACGGCAGATAGTTTCTATGGCTCTAACATCCCGGCAGACAATGGAATGTTAGCTATGGTGCGCCCATACATATGTGTAATACTATCGCACTTCAACATCCATTCGGTCTACGTGCATATTAGTATACCTACTAATATATGTAGAATAGAATGTGTACGGGATGTATATTGTACGGACATATAAATTCACTACTGTAAAATGGATGATGGGGAAAATGGACCAATTGTATGGGAACAATAATTATAAACGTGTAATAATAACAAGAATTAAATTCGTAAAGTATTATATTTTCATATTCATATGTGTTGTCGCTAGGTAATCGATTCATAGCCGGCGACAACTATAATGCCAAGCACGCATATTGGGGATCGAGCCTAATACTGCTATGTGGGTTGCATCCGAGACATGACAACAAGACAACAATTTAGGTATACTCTCAACAGGGCAGCCTACATACTGGTCCACAGACCAAAATAAAATGCCAGACCTAATAGATTTCTGTGTAATCAAAGGAATTTCTTATAAATATGCAGGAGTTGTCACGAAAAGACCACTCACCAATTATTGTAAACCTATCCACTACCCTTTAGAAAAACAATGGGCCCATACAGACACTGAAAATGTGCTAACCTTCTCTATGCACTTACTACTAGTATTCAAGCTTCATCCCAAAAGAATGACCACCTGAGCATGGAAAAGAAGTCTATAAATTCCTGGCAGAAGAATCCACTCTCGCTGAGGTGGAAAGAGACATATCCAAATTCACAAAGAGTAAAGTAATAGGTGCAATTAAAAAAATTCACTATAAAAAAACTCATCACAAGCCGCATCCTGGCTGAACTGCCACCCTCCGTAATAAAATTACTAACGTCCATTTATAAGGCCATGCTTAAATTAATTTCTTTCTAAGTAATAATGATTCAAAAACCTGACAATCAGACGACCCTAAATCATACCGTCCTATTAGCCTATTACCTATAACTTTAAAGTGTATGACTCATTATTATTGACTTGCATGATGCCAGTGATAAGATATAAACACCATATACTCATCATCAGTTTGGATTGCGGCACAAACTTGCCACTATAGATCAAGTTCACAGATTCAGATGAAATAGTAAAATGCTTCGAAGCAAAAGCACTGTGCAGCCACATTTTTGGATATATCTCGGGCGTTTGACCGCGTGCGGTACGAAGAATTATACAAGATTAAAGCAAGCATGCCCCCATATTTATATGTGACCGTTAAAGCCTTCCTAACAGATAGGCAGTTCATGGTTCAATGTGGAAATGAAGTGACAAACTTGTGTCGAATATCAGCATGTGTCCCGCAGAGAAGTGTACTATACCCAATTCTCTACAGTTACCAACGGAACATTCACAGACAATACAGTAATTTTACCCTCATACAGCGAGCCAAAAACTGCAACAAAAATTCTAAAAGACAGGCTAGATAGTGTAGTTATTTGGCTAAAGAAGAAGCAGATTAAGGCGAATGAAAACAAATCAGTCAACGTCACATTCACACTCAGATGAAACATCTGTTCACCAGTTAAACTAAACTATGTTGAAGTGTCTCGAGTGGACCGTGTATGCTACCTTGGTCTAAACTTAGACAAAAGACTAACTTGGCAAAAGCATATTTTCACCAAATGGAAACAACTCGGTCTTCATCTCAGAAAGCTCTTTTGGCTCATCGGAAGTGAGTCCCAAATATCATTGGGAAATAAGCTGCTATAAAGCTACACTTAAACCAGTTTGGAACCACGGCATTCAGCTGTGGGGTGCAGCTTCCCATTCCAATATTGAGATAATCCAAAGAAACCAGAATAAAATGCTGCGGGTAATTACAAATGCGCCAAGGTTTGTAACCAACCAACAATTGCATAAGGACCTACAAATACCTACAGTTAGAAAGGAAATCGATCACCCAAAGTGGTACAAAGAAAGAATCATAAACCACCCAAATAAACTTACACAAAAACTGATGGATAATATCTGAACCAGATGCCGATTAAAATATAGAATTCCCCAAGATGTGCTATAAAGGCAAATAAATATAAAATTTAGGATGAGACATAGGTCGTCCTCCTAAATCTGTTCGGGCAACAACCGACAAACTTACTGCTCATCGTCCCGGTGTGGTGCCAAATTGCAGTATAATTAAGACAAAAAAATATATTGTTATTATGATAATATCATCATCGTTGTCATGCACACATTCACTTTCATTTTTCAATGGATTGGTTTCAGTAAAAATTCAATTTAAATGTTTAGACTGCGCCAAGTACATATTATAATAATATTGAAGAGAATATAGATTTATTTAAAATCATATTACCTGGAAGTTTCTCAATCAAATCAGTCACAGAACTTGGACGATGATCTCCAAATTATTTGAAAATGTATGAACTTTCTTGTTATATCCAACTATACTCCAGCAGGTTTAACGAGCTGGTGTCATTTTAAAAAGCATTTTTCCAAATGCTTGAGATACAAAGCCCTCATGAAAATTGTTGATAAAATTCACTTTTGGAGAGTGGTAGATTGCATCGAAATTGCGTATTTTTTATTGAAATCTTCATTAACATCTTTAGCTTCGTAATAACTAATGAGAAGTTGGAACCTACCATCATCCATGTATTTTTTTTGTATTATAAATTTCACAAATAAACGATTGAATTACGTCGCCAAAGTTGGAAACGATTGTTGGTATTCAATATTTCTTTTTGCCTTATTAAAAAAGCAGGGCAAACGAAGTGGCAAACGATTATTGGTATTAAATTTTTTTTTTGCCTTATTAAAAAAGCAGGGCTACAATCGCAGCCGGTGAAAGTGTGAAAACCAATCAAGCTTATACTAAGTAACTCACCCGACTCCTTATAAATATTAGTAATGCCACTAAGCCATTCATTATTTCCTGTTCCCGCGAACATCCAGATATAGGAGGAATTAATTTTCAATTGTAGCTATGACAATATTTTTCAATTGTAGCTATGACAATATTTTTCCATTGTAGCTATGTAAATATTTTTCAATTGTAGCTATGACAATATCTTTCAATTGTAGCTATGGCAATATTTTTCAATTGTAGCTATGGCAATATTTTTCAATTGTAGCTATGGCAATACTTTCCAACTGTAGCTATGGCAATATTTTTCAATTGTAGCTATGGCAAGATTTTTCAATTGTAGCTATGACAATATTTTTCAATTGTAGCTATGGCAATATTTTTCAATTGTAGCTATGACAATATTTTTCAATTGTAGCTATGACAATATTTATCAATTGTAGCTATGGCAATATTTTCCAATTGTAGCTATGGCAATATTTTTCAATTGTAGCTATGGCACTACTTTTTAATTGTAGCTATGGCAATATTTTTCAATTGTAGCTGTGACAATATTTTTCAATTGTAGCTATGACAATATTTTTCAATTGTAGCTATGACAATATTTTTCAATTGTAGCTTTGGCAATATTTTTCAATTGTTGCTATGACAATATTTTTCAATTGTAGCTATGACAATATTTATCAATTGCAGCTATGACAATATTTTTCAAATGTAGCTATGAAGTATGACAATATTTGATTGATCAGCGATACTACATTCATGGTGAATGATCTTGTTGTCTGCTTTCTCATGCAAATTGCAACATAAATCTTCAATAATATTTGATTCCACTTTTTCATTTATTTGACTTAATTTATTGCCAAGAAATGCTGCTATTTAACCACTTGCCCAATGTATGGTAAAAATCTGTGAGAATTTTAGGACATCTGCTAGTAATGAATATATTTGACGTTAATTTTGTAGAAATTCATTATTATCAATTAAATGAAACTACGTGATGTAGTATTCTACAGTACACAACCTTTGATGCCCACCTGAAGATGTTGTAATACAACAAAACCTGGTAAAGAACTTGAAGAAAGTAGAAATAATACTACATCACGTAGCTTCATTTAATTCGGACATCTGCTAGTCTTGTTTGATCTGAAATAATATACTCAATTTGCCATGCTTCATGTTATATAAACCGTTTGTTAGCTTTAATGTAGTAAGCACATGCTATGCTATAATATATTGTTCAAGAACCTATTGTATAATAATTATTAACAATATTCTCCTATAACACGTTATTTTGTAACAGGTATTATATTATGTTATTGTTTAATGATGTTATTCAATATAGTAGGTATGCGAACACTCGGGTGTAAACCCAAATACTAACTGAAGCGATAGTATTATATGTATACATAAATATGGGCACGCAAGAGGTAACATTCCGTTGTCTGCTGGGATGTTAGAACCGCAGAAAATAACTGTCGTTTTAAATATAGGCTCAGAATATTATTATAAACAATATGTATCAATTTCAGTCTTTTCAAAATACCTTAAATTGTTTATTTTTTTGGGACTTCTTTTGTGACCAATAGCTTCTGTCCATGATCTTGGAACCGCCATTGCTATCTGCCATTGTTAATTTTCAATAATAATAATGTAAAATTTTATAATATCCAAGTGACAGCCTTGTTTTTATAACTTGAAATCGGTCACACTTGAAACTTTCACACCTGAGTAACTATAAGAACTCATGTATAGCAAGTATGAGAGAGTGAAAAAAGAAAATATAGGGTTTGTGCAAATACCGAAGTCTGCACACCGCTGGCCCTTTTATTATAATACACATCTACTTCAGGTAATGAAGAAGTTTCAAGCGATGATGTCAGATGGAATGTTGTGAAGATGGGCTATACAGATAAAAATAAAACGCAAAAAACAGTAGCTTCGAAAAATAATCTAAACATAATGATTACTTATGGAAAAATTAAGTTTTTACATAAAGGCAAAAATTGTTGTTTGCTTTTGGTAAGTTTATTTAATTAATGTAATAAGTATTTTGTTCTAAAAGAAGAGATATTTCTGTAATAAAATATGTAATTTAACTAATAAAATAGATGTTTTTAAGTTTAGCGTAATCTAGAAAAATTATGTGTCGTAGCCGCAACGACTTCAGGAGAAGTGCAGACACTGGTTGTAAAAAGAAAATTGAATTGAAATAGTAACTTTTCGCATATAAATTTAGCGCACTACATCACTTCTAATTATCTGGAAGGATTTCAATTTTTTTATGAATTACACATTGACGTCGATACTATGAGATAGAGAAACAATACAACATGTATAGAGTGTGAGTGAGACAAATTTTTCAGGGAACTTGGATCTAAACTACTTTATAATACAACATGTCCCGAATATGAGAGAGACAAATATCTTAATGTATATGTAACATTATGTTTTTGTATATGTAACATTATATTTTTGTGTGGGATAATATGTTTAGTGTGCTCGGGGCCTATCAATTTACGTTATTAAAAAAGTCTATTCTTTAAACATCTTGTATAAATTTATCTTAAACTTACTTTACACAACTTTTGTTTGACATTATATTAATTACCTTATCAAATATGACATTTTCTTATTATGTATAACTACAGTAAACACTTGTATAGATCGGTTTTTAATACTTTTGTATAGGTTAAAGCAATAAAGTTACTGACCGTAATATTGATGGAATATTTATTTCAATATGTATTCAATCAATATTATAGTCAAAAACTTTATTGCATCAACTTGTACAAACTAATGCAAAATGTTATGGGAGAAAATGTTTGTTCAATATTATAATAAATCAAATTGTTGAAGTGTTAATTGTTTACCACAAAATAAACATTTCAGGTAAACAATTAACACTTCAATTCATATTCAAGGAGAATATGTAGATGAACACAGAGAGCAAGATTACCAATGTCCATTGAAGTTAGAGTCACAATTTAAACAATGTAGAGTTACAGTAAACCAACAAGTTAATCTGTTATTGCTTTATTTTACACATTATTAATCATTAATTTTTCATGTGATATTCCTGTTCACATTATTGTAGATTTGTTTAGTCGGCAGTGCCGATAATAACTTTATTTGAGATCAACCGACAGTCGAATTACACATTAAATTTGTGTGAACTTGTATATATTTCAATACATAATTTGTTAACAATTACATGTAAGCAAAAAATCGCAACATCTAAGAGAGAAGCTAAAGCAAATCATACTTTTATTACAGAATATAACAACTGTCTTGATATAGTTGAGTGCAATTAGGTTTATATCTCGGAACCCATTTATGCCGAATGGATTTGTAAAATTCATTTTTATTAATTTTCTAAGATCAAAAATACCAATTGTTCAAAAGGTGACTTTTGAACAATTGCCGCTAATGATATTTTTTCTTAATGTCATTCCCTGTAAATGACATTGTACGGGGGAAAATATATCTTTTATACTATTTTCTAGAAACCTACTTAAACTTCTGAGGGACAACATAAATCCTTAAAACGCATAGAGAACTCTAAGTGTGGATGTGTTGACGGATCAGGAGAGGTGAAAGATCGAAGTTGATCGGTAAATGTTTAATAGCTCCGACAGCGGTTCCATTTTATTTTAGAGTTCACGTGGAATGTTATTTATGGAGTAATTTAGTGTGCATTTCTACAGTTCATTTTTATTTGAAGTTGTGAAACAAAATTCTAATCAGAAAATAAATATTTTTGTATACAATTTTTTCAAAAAGTTGAAGATAAATATCTCTAATATTTATAAATTTACCAAGACGTTTGAAAAGTGCACAAATTTATAGAACACTGCTAAGATGTTCAATGATTCATGCACAGAAAAACTGTGTATTTTTCATTTGAAATTATGTATGTTTTTGCATTGAACGATGCATCAAAAGTTTCTATATGATGTATATGTATTTAGGTATCAATAGATTATAAAAGCTGCCATTAAAAGAGCCGTGTCAATCTTACTTCACCGATTTGTACGTTTAATGCTGCCTTAGAGCATTTAAAGAGTATACTTACAGGTACAATCATGGCAGTGATTTTAATTAGCAGCAAATTGTCTCCACAAACCAAAGTTAAATTATTTCTGTACAGACCTCACACTAACTTTTTAGATAACTATGTTCACGAAACCATTTGTCTTATTGTCGTAATGCATATGGTTTATTAAGAAGCAAATAGTCACAAAAGTTATCAGGTTGATACTTGTATCGACAAGGGTATACAGGTATTTACCTGATAAGTGATGATAGGTAACTAAGTGTCAAAGTGGCAGAGTACAAGTCACTTCAGGTACTTTCATCGTAAGAGCCATGGGATGTTTGGTGCAGCCATGTTAATTGATTTAACTGAAAAATAATTATTTTTCATTAATTGCCAAGCCTCCAGGGGGAAGGGGAAGGGGAAGGGGAATTATAAAAACTTTTCTAATTATTTTAGTTTTCATCAAAATTAAAAATTGATTAAGAATTAAAATTTAAAATTTTTGAAGGTTTCACTTCTACCAAGTGTGGATTGCACACATGATTTTTTTAATTTTTACTATGTTCATAGTTTAGGTCTTAAAACTAATTCTAATTAACTTGTTTAATATTTTCCATTAGAGTATTTACTTTAAAAACCACAGCGGTGTATCTCTTGGTAATCTTTAAAGCGTCTTTAGCTTTGCTAAATATATAAGACAGTGAAGCAAAATTCTGAAACACAACTAGTTTGATCATATCATGGCAAACACATTGTGCACAGTAAGTGTACTCATGTAGTCACAACAGCTATTTCATATAGAGTAAAATATTAACGGTATGTCAGAACTTTGAACATTTTCTGATGTCTATCTGATCTCTGAAGTTCATTAATGTTGTGTGAGATAAGAACTTGAATGTCTTGGATGACGTATTTCAGACGAGGCTTCCCTGCTACATGGTACTGTCAGGTACCTCTTATGTGATTTGTTGAAATAACAACTGCACCTGTTTAATAATTAAATTAAAAAGAATTTATTTGAAATTAAATTAGCAAGTGATTTTTGCATAATAAACAATTACGAGAACATGTTAACAACATGAACTGATACAACCCAAACAACGACAATAACACAACAACCATGTTCCACCGCACATTTGCAGCTCTATATTACTTTTTGGCATGAAGCAGGCGGTAATTCTATGATAATTCCACGTAATTAAAACTTCAACAAAAGTCTTTGATATTCGTAAATTATCATTTACATTAAATTGGTATTTTTCATACACAAATTATTTTTACATGAACTTATGTTTTTATGCAAAGTTGTAGCAAATAATGACAAATACTACTTAACCATACAAGTTTCATAACAATTTTATCTCAACCATCCCTCCCCCCCCCTTTAATAATAACACTTTGTTTTACTTTTACTAAAAATAATAAGTATTTCGATAAAAATTTGTATTTTTAAGACAAAATATATTTGGATGTTAAAGAAATAAATGGAAAATATATAAACAATATTCAAACTGCCATATTCAAGCTATCTCCATATCTCTATATGCTCATGTTCAAGCTCATTCTTATGACATTTTCAAAATATATTTTTTTCTTTGCCTTACCTGGAATAAAAAAAGCATCCCCGGTAACACAAATTATGTGGTATTGCTTGTATATTTCTCCATCAGGCTCATGTTCTTGTATGTAACTAAGGAAGAAATGTGCAAAACTCATTACAATCTTGAATCTTGAAACATCAATTAACATGTAATTACTTTGTTGATACAATTTTTTTTACATATTAGCGTAAAACTCAACCTCTCGTGAGAAAGTGTATGGCTCCTGCCCCGCTCTCTGTTTTTATTTTTAATGAAGGGCGAATAATAGCCAAAGTACCATACATAATAATAATATTGAGTATAAATATAACAACAACAACTGCACCTCATAGCATTTAATATTATTATAAGGTCTAGTTCTTATAATAACTGGGTTGTGCTGTGTTCTCCTTAAAGTGACATTCACTATTTCTATGATCTTCATATATATTTCCTTTACTTTTCTTCAAATATAAACAAACTTCTCGAATACAAAAAGAAGTTATGGAGCTCAATAACACAATTTTTGTTTAATCTCAGTTGCTTCAATAACTTTTAATGTATTCTACAGCAATTCCTCATCATCAATGTCTTCTAACAGTGCATCCTTAACATACATTAACTGTAAAACTGTTTGCACAAACATTGTATTGTAACAAAATGTTGACAAAATGCTAACCAAAAGAAAATATAACGTTCAAATCTTAGCATGGATCTTATTACAATAAAAATAAACCAATCCAAAGTCAACATCACATCATAATGTGATATTGGCGTTTGATTGGTGTATTCTTATTGTAATAAGATTATAATCAATTGTAAACAACCATCACATAAAAACATATATTTAAAAGATGTCTACCTTTCATTATATTATTTTTATTACCACATTACCACCCAAACAAACTCGCAACTGAACTACTTACTCGTAGTTATCAGAAGCGCCTCAAAAGAAAGGATGTCCTAATCTCCTGATTACGAGTAGATGCTCTCATTGGAGGGCACACTCTACCTGACCTATCGCCCACAAAACATCCGCTAAAAGCAAATGCTGATTGCAGATTATAATAGAGAAAAAAAAAAAAAAAAAAAAAGTTGCCACATTTATCCACAAGTAGTATATTATTTGTTAAGAACAATTTATAATTTTCAAAAATAAAATTGGGGGGCAATAAATTAAATATTAATTTATATTCTCATTTGCATTTATTGACTCAATAGAGATATGGGGTACGGCGCATTGTGTGAAGCTGTTTGTAGAGTTGCACTCACAATACCCTACAATATTAATTTGATTGGACAATATAATTGAGCTATATATAATTCTGCCACCTTTTGTTTATAAACAAAGTTTAAATAATAATGTTTGCTTACTGGTTATAGGTCAATCGATATTTGTTATCTGTTTGATAGATAAACTTCATATAGTATAACAAAACCAATACCTGTTTTAATTCTTCCCATACACGGATCATAATATTTCGGTGCGAAACTACTTTTAATTTGAACAGTGGCATGAATTGTCAATGGCATGCATTAAAATATTACAATAAGCAATTTGATCGACACATAAAACAATATGATTTATAAAATAAAATGATGAAGCTGCACAAATAGCGATGAAAATAATGGGAAATAAAGAAGCAATATACAATTATTGCAGCAACATACAACAGCAACACACAACAGCATATAAATATTAATGAAAACATTGCAATGTACTGACAAGTAATGATGAACAACGTTATTATGTGTTTTGAAATTGTCTCTTTTAAAGCTCCACTTGAAACAATTCTCAAACATACTCCATACACTTTTCAAAGCCTTAACATTACATTTTCCATATCTCTCTCTTCTATACGTATATATGTATATATATATATATATGTATATATATATATATATATTTAGGGAATTATATTCCACCCACAGCAATCTTCCATGCTCAAGATTCTAGACAAGTCAATTTTGCAGTTGCTGTATGTTTGAATAAGAATACAAAATAGTTCATATCTTTATATCGTTAAGCATTTACCTGTCGGCTTTAATGTACTTTTACTGATTAGTAATAGATTTCTTGTGAATGCTGAAAAACTCACTGTGTGAGTCTGCGAATGTTCCGGTGTTGATTGTTGGACATGCATAGTGTAATAAATACAGGTCTGAGGTGTAGAGTAGGTAGAAGATTGGACCGAGTACACTTCTCTGCGGGAAACCCACTGATATTAGACACAGGTTTGTCACTTTATTTCCACATTGAACATGAAGTGCTTATCTGTTAAGAAGGCTTTAACGGTCGCATATAAATATGGGGGCATGCTTGTTTTAATCTTGTATAATAATCCTTCGTTCCACACGCAATGAAACGCTTCTGATATATCCAAAAATGCGGCTGCACAGTGCTTTTTTCTTTGAAGCATTTTACTATTTCGTATGTGAACTTGATCTATAGTGGCATGTTTGTGCCGCAATCCAAACTGGTGATGGAGTAAAAGGTATTTATCTCTCATCATTGGCATCATGCGGGTCAATAACCATGCCTCATACACTTTAAAGTTAAAGGTAATAGACTAATGAGGCGGTATGATTTAGGGTCGTCTGGTGGTTTGTCAGGTTTTTGGATCATTATTATCTTTGCTACCTTCCAGAAGGTGGAAATTAATTTAAGCATGACTTTATAAATGGATGTGAGTAATTTTATTCCGGAGGATGCCAGTTCAGCCAGGATGCGGCTTGTGATAAGGTCGTAGCCAGGAGATTTCTTATAGTGGATTTTTTTAATTACACTTATTACTTCACTCTTTGTGAATTTGGATATGTTTCTTTCCAACTCAGTGGGAGTGGATTCTTCTGCCAGGAAGTTATATACTTCTTTTTTATGCTTAGGTGGGCATTCTTTTGGTGAGCCTTGAGTACTCATATAAAGTGCGTAGAGAAGGTTAGTGCTTTTTCAGTGTCCGTACGGGCCAATTTCCTATGGGGCATCCAAAGGGATGGTGAAACAGTTATAGCCCGGCTTTGATAACGTGTTCAATAGCAACTGTAAGGTCGTGTTTTGATTTGAGTCTCACCGGATCTACAAATGCCGCATCAATAAGGTGCCGATATAGAGTCCAGTTAGTCCCACAGTTATGCAGGACGCACTTAGGTTCTATTTCTGTAAGGGTAGTGGACAGGTTTACAGTAATGGGTGAGTGGTCTGATGACATTTCGTGACATCTGCTGCAAGAGATATGTTTATTGGAAATTCCTTTGATTATGCAGAAATCTGTTAAGTCTGGTGTTTTATTTCGGTCTGTGTGCCAGTATGTAGGTTGCCCTGTAGAGAGTATACCTAAATTGTTGTCTTGGATGCATTTCAAGAGTTCACGCCGATGCGGTAATATTAGTCTTGATCCAAAATATGTATACTTAGCATTATAGTCGTCGCCAGCTATGAATCGATTACCTAGCAACAACACATGTGAATACGAAAATATAATTTTTTTGAACTACTTTTTCATCTATTAAATTAACATCTCACCGTGGACGAAAGACAAATAGAAATAAAAATTCAAATTTAATTCTTGATTTTATTACACGTTTATAATTATTGTTCCCGTATAATTGGACCATTTTCCCCGTCATCCATTTTACGATAGTAAATCTACATGTCCGTATAATATATATCCCGTATACATGCTATTCTACACATATTAGTAGGTATATTAAATTGCATGTAGACTGAATGGATGTTGGAGTGTGATAATATTACACATACATATGGGCGCACCATAGGTAGCGTTTCATTGCCTGCTGGGATATTAGAACCATAGAAAATATTTGCCGTTCTAAATGGAGGCTTAGAATATTATTATTAACAACATATATAAATTTCAGCTTTTTTAAAATACCTTAAATTATTTATTTTTTGGGATTTTCAATAGCATCTGCCATGACCTTGGAACCACTATAGCTGTCTGCCATTGCTGTTTTTCAATAATAATAATATAAAATTTTTTAATATCCAAGTAGCTGCCTTGTTACTATATCTTAAAATTGGTCAAAATATTACACTTTTTATACCTGAGTAACGCTATAGGAACCACTGCCGAGCTTAGTGAGTCCCTATCTCCCTATATCCAGTCCCTATATACGGCAGGTATGAGAAAGTAATTAAAGAAAATATAGGATATGTGCAAATACCTAAGTCTGCGCACTGCTGGCTCTTCTATTACCTGCAAAGTGTGTATTGCCTATAAAATATGATGAAAAGACGACAAAGAAACCAAAGTTAACATTAACGATACTGAAATTATTAGTGAAAACATGCAAAATTACTTTTATTATTTCGTTGTCAGCCATAGTTGTTGTTTAAACAAATTATGCAACGTGAAATTCCTACATTGCTTAGACAATGTTATATTTTACAAATCGCTACCTGCGCACTTCTACACATTCCAGATTAAATGGACTGAATAATATTCTGCTTATTTTTATACGTATCTATTTTAAGTATATAACACCACATATAGTCAATAAGATCTTTTTTAAATTTACTATTTGTTTATTAGTACAATAGCATTAGTTATTGTATTAGTTACAGTTAATAGTATTTATATTGATGCAATTACATTTCAAACAGGACAAATATTTTTCATATAAACAGAGCTATTAAAAATCAGCCATAAGATTATAAATTATATCATTTTCTTTCATCATCTCTGTATTTTTGAGCACCTTCGGCACTTTAATGGTTTTAGTAACTTGTGCAACAACTTTATTTAGCAAAATATAATAGTGACAACAATTTTCCAAAAATTTGTTTTAGTCTGTATTTATTGCGCTATGCACTGCCGCATTTTAGTTTGGAACTGTCAGAACGGTAATAGTCCAAATCAGTCAATTTTTTAAATGTATTTATTTCAGCAGCATTTTCATATTTACCGAGTTCAGAATTTCATCATATCTGGCAGAGTGTAAATTTTTTCAATATTTAATCATGTTTTTCTTTTTCAAATTAAAATCTAGTCACAAACTCTATGATGCATTATCTTATATTTTCTTTGGGATATTTTCTTAGGCTGGCTCCATCATTTTTCAAACGTCGCATAATTGCCAAATAAACAGTATTGAATTTCTTTACAAATTTGATGACAAAATAAGCATAACATTTCCTTATTATTTCAAATGCTTTCAAAGTGTATTCGCTTTTAGCACATGGGGTTAAAAAGAAATCCCAGGTGCGGCTAAGGTTCAAGATAATTGTCAAGATTTACTATTAGGAAACATTTGTCTGGAATTTCAGTACTTGGTGTCAATATTTTAATTATTAAAGAGATCAACTATGCCATTAGCGTATTAATCAATCTTACTGAATCCAAATTTTCTCCTTCAAACATATATATTCCTGTCTGAACGTTATTCAAAATACTCTTTGAAGAGTATATAATCGATTGCCTTCATCGTTATATATACAGCACAAAGTAAATCTGTCGTATAACATTTATCTTATGTCAAAGAAAAATGTAGTTTGAGTATCTCCAAATAGTTAAAATTCTAAATACATGTTCTAAAACAACCAATGTGCGATACAACCTTGAGAATTGCCAAAGATTTTTTTTTTTGTACTGATCACAGTATTTCAGTGAAGTTCAGAACCATTAATCTTTTATCAAAAATACAATGTTTATCTTGTATACTGATTTTTGAAGCATGACTCACAGCCAATTGTAAAGATGGTACATATAGGACTTATGGGAATCCGATTTGGTAAATTGTATTAATTTTTCATACTTCCCAAGTAAGCCGGGTCCTGTCACTCCTGATGTGATATTGCCCAATGTTTTTAATGGATAGACTATCTGATTTCGAACACTTCACTAATGATTTAACAATACCATTCGCATCTGAATCGTCTGCAGGTTCCAGTGATAAAAATTAAGTTACAACTGTATCTAAAGTCAAAATAAAATACCTAATTACAATTCCAACAACTTTATTTACACTCTCACTCGTCCAATATAAGATTATACTTTTGAATGCCTATATACTTATTGTGTGCCGTTTTGTTGGCATGAGTTTTGCATATTTGCAATCAAAATATATCAACAATAAAACCTGCCAACCTCTGCATAGGCTTTTAAAAACTTTTTTTCATAACTGTAAGTTCACTAGACTCGGAAATAAGAGGGCAGTGAACAAATTATTTCTTCCATATTTTTCTGTACGTCTTTGAGAATATAATACTCAAAATTATAAAAAAAAACCAGTGTGCTTTAGACCACACGACTGAAGTAAAACTTCAAATTCACAAAATATGAACTTTAAAATGAATTTACAATTTTATTCACTTTAAACGTAGAATATTTAATGTATTGAACAAAATAATAATTTATAAAATTGTTCAAGAACAAAATGACATTACAAAATAATCAAAAAATCACCGTTCGCGTAACGCTAGCAAACTCGCATATATATATATATATATATATATTTCATACACTGGCTAGAAAATGTGTGCTCGCACCTCTCTCTTTTGTCCGTACAGTAATATACGAAACGTAACTCTCTCTCTTTCTGTCTTCACTAACTAATATCTCCCTCTCAACTTCGGTTCGCCTCACCCGATCACACATTTCGTAACGCTCTTGTCACGCATTCACCAGCTTACTGCCCAAGTCAAGCGTGCGTAAAGAAGTTTTACTTCAAAAAAAGTATTTTTGAGATCCTTGTAACTAGTTTTTTCAAAATGTGGAGTATCCACATTATAATGTAATAAAAAAATAAAATTTTTTTTTAAGTACTGCATTTCCATACAAACCGTTTTTGGCTGTTATATATTGAAATTATACCAATAGCTAAAATAAAATAACAATGTAATTGCACACACTTTCCAACGTTGTTCCGTACTTTAAATAAATTTTATTACCACTTTCGTGTTGTTTGAATGTATTTTTCAATGCTTTCACTTAATTACCTATTGCTTGCTTTAATACACTAAAGTATTCTTTGTTTAACGTAATGTGACGTCACGGATTGATTGCCATTGAATTATTACGAGGGACAAAGTATTGCAATCATCTTAATCATACGTTACACAATGTATAATTACATTAAGTGTTAAATTTAGTAACTTTTCCAACTTATCAGTGCAGTAAAATTTGTCCTAAAATGCATTTTACTCTTCTTACTAAAATCACGGAATACATTCACATTGTTCAATCTTCTGATCTGTATTTAATATTCGTACAACACATTGTGTTGGCATTTTATGCTCTCAACCATTTCCTAATTGGACGTGTTGCTTTAATCGTAGATACAAGAAATAGGTACAACGTTAGCATGATGATTAGAGTAAAACCTTAAAGATTCATCAAAATGGTTAATGTGAATTTATTCCGAGTTTATACACATTTTTGCTTTTATTTAAGAGTTATTTTAAAAATTATGCCGTCCTAAAAATTTTAATTTTACTTTTTAATAATCGATAATAGCATAGTTATCACTTTCGTTTATTTTAATTTATATTCATTCGTAATAATCTTTTGCAAACTTCGAAATGTATGAAGAATGATAGTAAATTTATTTCTGTAAAAGTTTAATTTCTGACTATCATGCTAAATTAAATTGGACTCACTGCGAGTGGGTGTAATGTATATGAATATATAACCTATTGCATAGTTTGCTTGCATGGATAGTGAACACTTTGCAACTTTGCAATTGTTTGTAATATATTTCAATGTTGTGTTTACAAATTTTGAACTATAAAAAAAATTTAAAAGAAACGTAGAACGTAGAGTATAAACGTATGTTATATTTCATCATACGTATTTAGCAACTGTGTATATTTTGTGTTTGGGGTGATAGCAAAAAAATTTTGAAGTGATAGATGAAAGCAATTATAATTCAAAAATATAACGCCAACTACTTTATTCAAATTTAATCAAAGAAATGTACTCGCTAACCCACAACACATCATTCATTTTCCGTAAAATACTCATTAAAGTAAGGGCTAGTTTACTTACTTAATTTTGCCTTTCTTCGGTTGAAGAAGTATGTGTGACGTGTCACATTGTAGTTAGGTCGTGCACAGAGATATATAATGTAGAGAAACCGTCTTAGCAACAATAGAATAGAATGTAATTTAAGGAAATATATGACACGTCATCCAAGTTTATGCGCATGTCAAAGAATAAAAAATTCAGTAGTTTGGTATTACGTGTCGTACAATATTAAGAATATTACAAGTAACAGGTCGTGAACATGGTTACCGCAACAGTTTTCTCCGTGAAAGAAAGTCTAAAACCGTTAACGATCATTCAATTAATATTTGGACTAAAAAGAAACTGCTTATATTCATTTGCCAAATACGACAAGCTTTATAAAACATACACTTTATTACTTACTTGCTTCGTTTTCTTTAGCAGTATATACACTAATTATAAAGAAATAAATTTGCAATATGAAGGACGTCTGATTTATTTTGAAAGTGTAGTGAGATATTTAATTTCTTTTGGATTTCTATGCAACATCGCATCTGTAACATTCTTGAATCAAACATTAAATTTTAAAATGTTTGATACATTTAGTAGTGTCGATGAGAAATTAGCAATCACGAAATGTAATTCCAAATTTAATGCCAATGTGCAACTTCGTAAACTATCTGTGTTATATGTAATATGTTACTTGAGTTATATAATGTTTGGTTATTGGAAGTTCATTGATGAAATAAGGTCTAATTACTTATTCGCTGTACATAACACTGCATTCTTTTTTATACCGACATTAGAAATGATAGTTTTCGCACTCATTTTCAAGGCGATTTCACTTCGTTTCTCACTTTTGGTTAAGAAATTAAGATTCATTTGCAAAGTTAATTCATCGAAATTTGAAAGAAATTCACAAGTGAGAAATATTAGCTTATCCGGATTGAACAGAATAGAACATTATGAAATGGCGCAGCAGTCATATTGTTCAGAAATCAAAATTATTTGCGATGTTTATGGAGAGCTTATTGAAATATGTAACTACGTAAATAGTCTATTTAGTGCTCAGGTATTCTATATATAATATCTAATCTCTATATTTGTTTTAATGATGGAATTGCTTAGTAAATGGCCAATATCCTGGGTGTGAATATGACGGATGATCAAGAACTGGATATAATTTCTAAAGATGCTTTTAGTTTCTATAAATTCCGTATTTTCTCGTGTCACATTTACATATTTATTTTGTCCACAGCTGCTGGCTTATATATTCCAATTCAGACTGATAATTTTATATTGTTTATATAAGATGCTCAACTATTTTTATGCAAAGGTAAATAAAATTTTATCAATGTATAATTTATAAAAATACTTCAAAATTTCAATTTTTAATTTTCTCTCTGCATTAAAAAGGGTTTCAATTTTTAAAATAAAATTTAAGCTGTCAGTAAAATGCAATAGCCGTGTTTGATTTTTACTCTGGCTTCAGAAACAATATTTTCTGGAATTTATTCACATTTTTTCATTTCAGCAAGCTGTAACAAACTTCTTAATAGAATTTATAGCGTATATTTTTTTGTTACACTTCGGAATGATCATAATATGCTGTTACAAATGTCACAACTGTAAACATCAACTCACGCTAATGAGATTGATTATCAACAAATTACTTGCGACGTGTAAAATTGGTAAGCATTAACATTTTAGAACTCGTCTATTGAGCTACACGTATCTTAATTGCACTGCACTTCACTTTTTGTAACAAATTAGGATAGTAAAGAAAAAGCCAAATAAGATTGCAACCACGGGTTACAATAAAAAACGTGACCAGTATATATTCACATGGGGATATTAATTCCAAATGAACAAAGTTAATAAGAAAGTATTTATAAACGTTTCCTCGAAGTTTCATACTCTTTGTCTCCGATTTGTTTACTCTATGCTGTGTTTAGTTAATATATACCACACGATACAAAACAGGATTTATCTAGAGGTATATTTACACTCATACTTCTGTTTCTTCTCCAGGTTGTGAGGAGTCTACTATGTTGAATCGTCTGTATCAAGTTATTGAAGACGCACCAGAAATCTCAGCATACGGTCTTTTTAAATTTGATATTCCCTTTATATTAACGTTCGTGAGTTTTGGAGTGACTTACAGCATTGTCATGGCTCAATTTTTTTTAATTTAAAGTCAAACCTTAAACCTCTGTTTTGTCAGAGGTCTTATTATACAAAAGTATTGCAAACTGTTAGCGATGGAAGAGAGCAGTGCGCATATTATATTGTAATTCGGATGTCATTTTGAGTCAATTTATAAAGTGTTCTGTGTTTTCACAAAACAGCGGTTTATTTTATTACAGCGCATCCACTCGCACCAATGTGTGCAATTACAAAGAAACAATTCTTGCACTGCTCGAGTTATTGAACACTTTCTTAGTATTTTCACGAACCTTAATTTGATGTTGAAAGTACATGACAGTATCGATGTTGACTTTAGCAAAATTAATCTGTTTGAAATAATAATAATAACATTAATAGCTCTGTTTATACCTTACAATTAATAAATACGTATGTATGTATGTATGTGCATTTAGTGTAATGTTTATGTGTTGGTTAATTTTTTTTATGTTAGAAGGTTAGTGTTATTGTGAGGACCGCATTCGGCGGTAAAAGCCTACTCCAAAAGCTTCTACTCTCTTTTGTCTTTAGTTTTTCCAGGTAATAGTCTCCCTGCACTCTTTATTATGTCTTCACTCCATATTTTGAGAGGTATCCCTCCCCTACGTTTTATTTTCTAAAATGGACCAAACTGTTATTCTCAATGACCACCTTTCATTTGTAACTCTCTGAATATGGCCTGCTGGTATCCACTGAAGCGTAATACTTGTTTAATTACATATTTCTTTTTTGTTATTTCCCTAATAATGATGTTTTTCAAGGGGTCTTTCAACTTTATATTCATATAGCTACGTTCGATTCTTTGACATACTTTTAGCTTGTTAAGAATTTTCCTAGCATTTTTCAAATAGGGCGGGCATAAATTGGACAAGATATGAGGCTTTCATTGATTCCTTTGTATATTTCTTTCACAGCCCAGTATTTATTCCAGGTGTTCTTCATTCCTCAATTTATTTCCATTTTTGTACAAGACTTAAATGATGTAATGTGGCCCAAATGTATACAGTCACATAAATCTTCAAGAAACATTGAATCAATTAAAGTTAGTGTTTTGTTTTCATTTGTCTTTGTTTTACCATGCTTTACTTTCAGACCCACAGCCTCACTTTCTTGCCCGAGAGACCCTATCATGTATTCTGATTGTTTTATTCTTCATATTTTCCTAAACAAACTTGTAAAATATATTTTCTATGACAGCAATGAATAATTTCGGTGAGGTGTATCTTCATGTTTTATTCCGCATCTGGAAATCTAAACGTGGTGACTGGTGGTAACTTTACTCTTACTGTAATTTTTTTGTATTATACGAAAGGTAAGTTTTACTCAAAGTTAATTCCTGGTTCGTTTAAAGATTTTCATATTGATTTGTGGGATGTTGAGTCGAATGCCTTTGAGTAGTTGATAAAACCATAATATACAAGGTCAAATTTCTCTATTATTAATATCAGAGTGTGTATGGTTGACCGTAGGGAAGTTTTCCATAACGCCAGCCTGTTCCATCGGTCGGTTTTATTGTTTGTTACATGTCTTAGCAGAGTTGATGAGGCTATATTGTAAACACACAATAATAGACTAAAGACTCTGTAATTTGTTATTAAGTTTGCTTCACCATATACTAGAACTAATACAGAGAACGTTAATTTTTTGGCAGTTTCTTTTGCTTTAGGATCATGTTCTGCTTCGCTCTAAGATATTGCTCTCATAACAATAAGTCCATCATATGTACCAAATAGATAAATTGAAATATATAAATAAATAAATAAATGTTTAAAAGTTTTGTGTGTGGTTTAGTTAATACTTCTAAACCTGTTATTAACACATTATTATATATTCCATTAGGGCCGGGACTTTTACCTTGTTTTAAGTTTTTGAAGTTATACTTCTTTAGGCACGTTAGGAAAAAGTGATGAGAGTGAAATTTTAAGATTCGTCACACAAAAGTTACAGTATGAAGTTGCAGCGGTTGCAGTCTCGAATTCCACATGTTTCTAGTGTCTACATTCACACACGTGTTTTAGTTTCATATAAGTGCGATTTATATATGTGCTGATAAATTATATTCAGTAGTGATTTAAATTCAATATTTTGATTAATATATTTACTATTCGTAAATATTAGTGAAGAAATTGTGTTTATAGACTTTTTCAAGTGCTCCAATATAATTGATGTTATCTATCCATATGTATTATTTATTTATTTGATATAAATGAAAATATTATTATTTAAC
Source organism: Druceiella hillmani (assembly GCA_039881145.1). Lineage (NCBI taxonomy): Eukaryota > Metazoa > Arthropoda > Insecta > Lepidoptera > Hepialidae > Druceiella > Druceiella hillmani. The sequence continues at coordinate 21,258,819 of JAYKKI010000024.1, forward strand.
ATAATACTAAATATTATTAAATTATTAATGTTAAATATTTATTATTGGTTATTCAATATTTTAAAAGTAAATAAATAAATTTAATAATAAATTCAATTTGAATTCATTGAATTTAAGTTTATTCATTTTTTAAATATTGTTATCATTTACTTACTTTAATATTCACTTTTCGTTTTTATCAAAAAGTTTTCATTAAATTTGTTCATTTATTTTTATGAATATTTATTATTTTCATTTATTCAATTTAATAATAAATATTGAAAATTAATATTTTAATTTGATGAAAATTAATATTTTAACTGTAAATATAAATGAAAAATCACTATGATAACCAAAAATTATTGCAAGTATTTCGTGAGCTATCTCAGTTCGGTCCGCAAAGTACGACAATTCAAAGCGACGAACATAAGAGGCCACTATAACCAAACGTGACCATTATTTTGATCATGAAACAGTAAATCCTACACATTTTATCTACTACTCTGCTGCACTCATGAAATTTCCCCAACTATAGCAAACTTTTTATTCTTATCTGTTAATGTCCCTTTAACTCTTAATTATTTATCTCTTAAGGGTTTATTTACACTCCGGTGAACGATTTAACCAACAAGTACCTTTGTTTACTCTAGTCATTGACCAAAGTAGGCAGCTGAAGTAAGCGACCGACTGCATTTCATGCTCAACTGGACATGTTTTGTAACGACATAGCAATATATTTAGCAAACATGACGCGTTTGCTAAACCTGTTCATCTAAAATGCTATTCATCTTCTTTTTTATGTTGGAGATTGATTTCCATCAGTAAATATTTCTGTTTTTGGAAAGCAGAAACAATGACTTCATGCTCAGGGATTTTCTTGATCCTGATTTAGATTCCAGTCGTTTCACATCATGAGAAATATTATTTTCCATTCACCCATTGTGCACAGCTAATTTACCTAAACAGCAGGTAAACCTGTTATAGCGTGTGCTTTCTTTGAGACTAACAAGTAAACAAAGACATCGACTGACTGTACAAGTGTTTCGTCTGACTGCCATGATTAGATTGACCGAGGCTATTTACATTGGTCGATGACCACATGCGGTAACCGATCCAAACGACTGATTGACGAATATGTGTAAACGGCCCCTTAATTACACTCTGCCTTTTGATTACACATTTACCAGCAAATTACATATAAATTCATTTTAAATCATCTAACTCACTCCAATCGAGCCCCTCTCTCATTTCCACTCGCCAGTCCCGCGTACCTGATTCTCAGTGGAACCCAACTTGTACTTCTTCTTGTAGCTCTCGCATGACATCTTGACTTGCGCTTGTGTCGTCGGTCCACACTACTGCAGGGTTTGTTCGCTTCCGCGCATATAATTTATGACATCGATCTGTTCAATAACAAATAGTTCTCTCAAATATATTTAATGCTTCATAAGTTGATTTAAAAGTAGATATAGTCATCCATCGCCTTTCATGGTAGTTGGGTTCCTTAAAGTTGCCACAAATTCGCCATCGATGGGGAAAAATAAAGCTAGACTTCCAACCAGAGCAGAATGAAGGTTCTATTGAAATAGTTGAAGTCAGAGATGAACTCTTGTAATAAAAAAGTTGTAATTAATCCAAGGTGCCTAATTAAAAAAATATTTAAGTGTTTAAGAAAACATTTAGTTGGACAAAGGTGATTTCAATTGTTTTATTAAAATTCTTCCTATTGTATGAACAATTATTCTGTCCATAACTTTTTCTAATATCCTTTAATTGTTGACAGCATCTAGACTTGTAGTCTAACATTCTCACCTGAAAATAGTATAAATAAACTGAAGAAAATTGCAAGGATATAATATTAACTAATTTAAGTTACACAAATACATTTAATTAAGAACTATTCTGAATTCAGTAATGGATTTCCTTCAAATAATAATTGATACAATGAAGATAAAAATAAACATGTAAAATTTTAATTATGAAGATGAAAAAAATAATAAGTACAAACTAATCTTGACTTTAAATAAAAATTTACAAAAATAAAATATAATATAGCAAAGTTTCCATGGACTGAGGTTTATGTCATCAATCAACAGCCTGTTTCAGTCCACTGTTAAACTTCTCCCCTAATTCGTTCGAACAATATCCAGCATGCATTTATCATATCTGCACAGTGCGGCGGTAATACCCAGAACCGCTGCACTGTGCAGATGTGTTGTAGCTTCAGCAGTATATAGTCTCCCACCAGTGACGCTTCTACCCATCACTGGTCTGTGGCATTTAGCTAAGTAATTACGAAAACCACTTCAGCCCCGCTCAACTAGCAGCCAGGAATCGAACCTAGGACCCCGCAGTATGCTGCGCTGTAAAAGACCGGAACCAGTGATCACACCACAGTCTTGAGATTTGTATATTTGTACAATCAATAACATATATTGAGATGACGAACTGGTAGCTACATCGTCCCTGTATTATATCACGTTAAAATTTGTCCATATTAATTTAGACTTGGTTTTTTTTGTTACATAGTCAGAAGTATTTCGAAATTCCTTTTTGCTGTGATGAGCAATAACACATCAAACATTTGTTCTGTTAATGATGGTGCAGTAACAGAACAAATGTTTGATAGACAGATGAGAAACTTTCCTGAGATCGTGGTTTACTGGACATATTGGGTGTCTTGCACCAATTCCAAAAGCCGTAATATATGTATGCATGCTATTCCGCAAAAGCATACCATGTGTGTGTGTGTGTGTGATTGTGTGCGTGTGTGCGTGCGTGTGTGCGCGTGTGTGTGCATGGATTTTGGAATTACGTGCGTGCGTCTGATTTTGGAAAAATCTATATAAGAATAGCTCTGTAATTTTTTTAGTAATATTGAAGTTTTCCAGAAAACTTAGCATATTTTGATGCGGTTTTCGCTATATTGCAGACTAAACCTTTACAAATATTTAGTAATATAGAAGGCCAAGTCTTCATAGTAGAAGCGTGAACCACCTGACTATAGATGGATGTAACAGTAGTTAGAAATATTTACGCATCTAATAACAATGCAGACAAAATGGCGTTAAATGTATTGATTAAATTTTAGAGTACTTCATTTCATTTTCAAAGCTATTAACGTAAAACCATCCAATTACAACCGCCTACCTTAATCTGATTATTTGAGTTTCGTATCACCTTTTTAGTCATGTGCACGAATTTTAAAATTTTAAGGCCAGAAAATGTAGGAGGTCTTACACCTATTCTAGTGCCATAGAGACGTACGTTACATTTTTCATCTTTTGTTTAATGTCGATTTGCCATTCACCATAGAATGATTACACTACACGTCTATATTGATCTGCCAGAATACTGTTTTGCATAAATAGAGTACATTTCGAAAATATGTACTGTTTACGGTAAGTATTGTGTTTGTTTTACAAATTTATTATTAAAACGAAGTTTAAAACATGAATTTGTGGTTGGGAACAAGAATTATACGAAATTAGTAAAGTTCATAAAACGACCGGTGGTCATTTTATGGGTAATTCATACATACATATTTATTGAAAAAAAAATCTGATATTAACCTGTCTCCCTAAGTTAGTTGATTATTTGAGAAGCTTTAATTTCCTTTAACTAAAATTTACTATTTAAACAATATTTTACACGGGAAAGTACTGTGGTTATTATGTAGTATTTAGTAAATGGTATAAATAATAGATTTATTTCAAAGTGAATTTCTTTCAATAAAAGTACAGCTATACAAACAATTTAAAAGTGGTCGGTATTAGTATTAGGTCCAACAATTCTACAAATTTTCTTAATTCCGACCGAGTGCTAGTTCTTTTAAATTAACTTATTTTCACATTACCTTGAATACGTATTTACAAGCCTTATTTCTCATTTCATGTTATCTAGTAATGGATCAACAAAAGAGATTAAATTATTCAATATAATATTTAAATGAAGCTGTTAAAACTGAATTAAAGTCTACGAGAAAAGCTTCAAAAGCTTACAATAAGCACACTTATTGACAGACTAAATAATAAATATACTAAGGGTGGGGCACTTGAGCCGCTGTAACTCAAAAAAAATTCAAAATTGTTTGGGCCGTGTTTGTTCTTACTTAACAGAGAACAACTTATTAGATTTAGTGCCTAATCCGGGAAGAATTTTTAATAGAGCCAAGAGTGGCTTTTACTTGTCCTAAGAATAGTTTCTGTTAACAAGAAAATAACCAAATCAAGTGGATTGTAGAACTTGTAACGATGGAAAAGAATATTTAACTGTATTGATTACAGTCAGCGTTCAAGGAAGAATGCCTCCTACTACAGGTTTTGTATCCTTACAAAAGAAGAATACCTTCCTCCATTCATATTGATTACCTTAAGGATTGCGTAACAGGAAAGTCAGATGATAAACTATGTGCAGCTTTCTACGAATATGTAACAAACATTTTACCTCTGGTTGGAAAAAATTAAAATTCCCCTTCCAGTAACATTTTTCATTGACAACGGTCATTCTTCGCACATAAATTTACATAAAACAGAATTTTGTGAAGAAAAAGGTATAATGTTAACTGCTTTCTATCCTAATGCTATTCATCGGCTGCAACCTCTTGACATTGGTGTGTTTCATCCATTAAAAATATTTGGTGAATAATATGTTCATGACTATCGAATAAGGAACTGTGGACAAAAGTCGAATTGTGAAGATTTAGAAGACATTCTTGAACAATAAAAAAAGCTGTGACTCCAGGAATTGTGTATAACTCGTTTCGTGATTGCAGTCTACTACCTTTTGATGAAAATAATATAGATTATTCTAGATTAGTCAAAGAAATCAACACCGCTTTACATGAAAGCATATCAACTGTAATAGAAATTGAAGGAAAATAATGCCAAAACTGAACGGACAGGTAAATTAGAACTCAATAGACCTTTTAAATCTTGGGGAAAACTTGACCAACATGATCATATTATTACATTACAAAACAACGATGAAATATTGAATTTGAAACACATCTCCGAAAATATCACCATTCATGAAAATTTTTGAATAATGACAAAATTGAAGGAAAAATTGTGCTCTATAACATAATAACATTATCAAGCGCACCGCCTTCTAAAAATCCAGTCAAACAAACACCATTTAAAAGCAAAAATCAGAATAAAAATCAGAATATCCCACTCATATCAAAAATGCTCTTGCTGGGTCTGAAGAAAGTATAAGGAACTGATACACATTTGGTGCCAAAAAAGAAGTTCTTCGGTTGCAACCGGAAGAAAAAAATTGGATGCATGAAAAAGAGGGACGAAAACAAAAAGTGGCCAAGACAAAACTAATGAATATGAAGTACATACAATTACTCAAATTAAATCAGAAAATCGAGAAAACGATACTCACATTATGAACAAAAACATGAAAGTGAACAGAATCTTGTCAGTTCTGTGCAGAGTGAATTTAGCATAGTTCATTACGAAATAGAGGTCTTCCCAGGAAAAAAAAAATTAAAAGTAAACAACGATACTGAAAAAGTGAAAACAATAACAGTGGCCATACTGTGACAACGTGTGCTACTTGTAGTATTTGAAGATGTTATATGTAAGATTAATACTCCAACATTAACGAATGGCCGAGGAATCTACAATACTTTACTAAAAATTCCAGAAATTAGTAACTTAAGAGAATTGAACAATAAAGATAATTATTGCATCTAGATCTGAATACATCCAGCGAAGAAAACTGTCTGAATTGTTAATTTATTAAATAAATGCTTACATTACTTTCCATCTTGCACAGATGTGTCAATGGATTATGGACTTTATTATAAAATACACAAAGTATAACTTTTAATTGAAATTCAAATAGGTCATTAATAGGTACATCAGTGGTCGCAACAATGAAAGAGCAGGTATTGTTATTCATTTAATTGAATTCTAAGTATAAAAAAAATATTCCTTGCTAAATTCAGTTATATGAGAATTAATGTATACGAGTAACACTTCACGATTTGTTATTTCATCTACCAGAGGTCTAGTACAACTTAATATAAAACGATAGACCTTTAACGGTCTGAATTTGGAATTTTACTTTACCTTATTAACTTTGTAATTACATTAAATATGAAGAAATGAAATATACAAAATTGTGTCAAATTTAATTAGGTAGGATGTAGTCCTTTAAAATATTAAAGTTATATTTCTTTAAATTTTCATTAGAATAAAACAAAACAGCTTGTTTTGGTAAATAAGTTTGTATATTTAATAAATAAAATTAGATAAATATATTGATACTCACATGTATAATACATCATGGTTTGTATAAAAAATATAAAAATGTGTTAAATTTAAGGATAATGTTAAAAATAATATACAAAATTTAATTCTTACAGAGAAATAAAAAATGGATGCAGTGAATAATTATTTCACAAATTCAATAAAAATTCAATTTCATTGTTAATAGTCAGTAACTAATATATTAGAGGCACACATTAGAGTGACAAAGTAATAGTTAATTAGGTGAACGTACTGAGTAAAAAATTACTTTTTGACTATATTCTTTTCAATACAAACAATAATATATTATTCTAATGAAACATTTTTGTATTGACTTTTTCATCATAAAAAAAACGAAAACTTTCCCGTATTACAAAATTGTACAAAAACCATTCACTATTGCAAGCGAAGTTGAATAAACAGTTTGTCATTAGGTGATTGCAGGTACCGTACAATGCAATGTTTGTTAGGTTTTCCTCAAGCGCCATTACCCATTTATTTTCTTTTAGTAACGAAACGATATTAAAATTGAAAATAATAAATTCATAGGCGATTTACCATTTAATCGATAAAGATGACCACGTCGATTACAAACGAAGTGATTCATTCGTGATAAGAGCAACAAGTTTTAATTGAAACTCAATACAAATTTTCCGAACTATTAATTGTTCAACTGAACATATCTCACCGTACCAACCAATTATTTAACGTAATAGATAATTACTATTTTAATTTTATTCATTTTTCCAAGGCAATATAAGAAAATAGCACATAATACACATAATAAAATAAATATACCGTCCACATTTTAAAAATTTCTGTTTGAAAACATTGAAATATTTTGACAAGTATTTTTTTTTCTTTTCAAGTAAAGTGCACTTGGGAAAGTTAGAAACAACAAAGTGACATCAAAAATTCAAAGGCTATTTTGACTTGCAAAAGTAATTTAATATTTCTTTTAATATATCTGGTATAATTTAAAAGAATTGTAAAACTGTTATATTTACAATATAAATAAAAATGAAAGTCAAATAATAAAAGTGTAGAAGAAAAATTTTTAGTTGAATATAATGCTCATGAACGATCTTTTCTAGTCAATATATTTTTTATTTCTGTTGGAAGTTGAAAAAATCAATTCCAAACCTTTTAATTTTTATATGTTTTAAGATAGTAATGGTTTTGATATTAAATTCAACTTTGATAATTTTCTTATTACAAAATTTTCAATCAATTACTGAATTCTTCTAATTTCATAAATTCTTTTCCAAAGGCATATATTTTTTTCCAACACATAAATTAAAACCAGTGCATTTGTTTTCGTAGAAAGCATTAGTATCATTTAATGTTCGAGAATTTAATGAATAATTTCAAAATAATTGATTTTGTCAAGGTCAGATTAAAAGAAATTTTAATAAAGTGTCCCTGTAACAAATCAATATTTCTACGTTAATATTTTTAAATTAAACACTTATAAAATGTTACAGGAGAAGATAAACTGTAGTTCAAGAAAAAGTGAGACATGGAAGTTGTAAAGAGGCAAAATATTTACGTTTGCCTAAGACTTCCAATTGGATTTATTTAAAAAAAAAATTTGATGAAAAAATTCTGTAAATCGTTAATTAAGAAAATTAATATGTACTCAAAGGGAAAAGTTATTTCAAAATCTCTTTAGAGGTGGAAAGTTATTGTAATAAATTGTAAATAATATTTTTTTAAATTTAAATTATTTCTTACAAAAACTTGGAATATTTCTCTTACGCAGTGCACGTTAGTTTTAACAACTATTATAATTCTAGAAAAGTATAATTACTATGGCAATACAGAAACAATAGATGCGCGCCTTTTGTTTGACGTTGCATTTGTTCGGCGATTGTTTGTAAAGTTTAAAAATGTTTTGTTATTTTGAATTTAGAACACCCGTTTAATAGATTCAATTGTTTAGCTGTTTTGTCGCGAGACTTTAGATATAATCTGTGCGCGAGACTTTATTAATGTAGATGAGTTATTGTGTCGTGATATTTTATTATATGTTGCTACATATTGTTGGTATTTTTGTGTTTTACATAGAGTGCAATATAAAGTGTTTTGCCTGTATTTTTTGTTTAGTTTGTGGTGCAGTGTTTGCTATCGGCGGTTCTATTGCCGAAATATTCACTCCATTTTTATTCACTAAGAAAAATATTCAGGTAAGAGCATGTACAACTTCTTTAGAGCTAACGTCTACAACTCCTGTTTCATATATGGGAGGTATTTTCCGAGTGTAACGGATGCCAGCTATTTATCGTGTTTTGCCCGAGTAGCAGTTAACAACTCCTCTGAGCAAAAATAAACATGTTTATTTTGGAGTAAACTAATTTTGAACAAGAACACTTGTTGACAATAGTTAGAATATTTAACTGCCAGTTTCGAAGAGTCTTAAGTTTAAAGTTGCCGTCATATATATAAAATATTTTTTTTAATTTCTACCTCCATTTTTGGCCCCTTTCCGGATTATAAATTATAATTTAATAAGCTTTCGTACCTAGAATCTTCTAAATTTCACGTTTCTATAACCAGCAGCTGGGGCTGGGTGTTGATCTTAGATTTAATTAATGTAGGCAAAATGGAGGATGTACATAATGAAGGGTCCACTGCAATAACGATGAATGTCCACAATTATTCAAATCTGAGTTAGTAACGGTATTCGGTAACTCGACATATGCAGTTAGTAATCTCGTTTACAAACACAGCAATATCGCTTACAATTCCGAGATAAATACATTTTTAAAATTGGGCTCCACGGCTAGAACGCTCAGCGTCACAGGTGTTCACGGCTATAACGATAAATGTCCATCGCCTCGTAATGGCAGCCATCTTGTAGTCGAACCGGCGGCGGCGGCGTGGCGTTTGTTTTGATAGTATTGACCAGGGGGTGGTCAAGCAGGTACTCGATTTAGTGACAGCATCTCTTAAGGAAATTGGCGGTAAATTTAAATATGTACAGCGACCTCTAGCGACGGCTATGTGTCACCATACAAGAGACGCTACGAACACTCTAGAAAACATAGACAGAAACCGCCCCCGAGTCTGCTTGAAACGAGTGACAGATATTTACTGCGCAAAAACATATTACACGCATTTAATATTATAAGTTTTGTATATTAATTAAGTAAAAAAGGTGTTGTAGCTATTGTTTTGTTATGTGTTCAGATCTTTGTTATTTTGTTTTATTATATATTAAGATCTTTGTTTTATTTTGTAATGGCGTGTATTGTACCGGGGTGTAATTCCTACATAGGACAAAGAACAAAATGTCATTTTTTTCCCTGCATCATAATGAAAGCCGGTAAGTGTTATCCATTATTGCTTATTATATAACATTTCAAAAATTAATATAAATTTTATACACTAACGGCGCAAAGCAATTGCGACGTTGCAGTTGTATGTCAAAATTTAATTCGAAGAGTTGCAAAGTTTGGTTAAAACGAATTTTTACTGTTTTGTTTAAAAGAAAACTTGCACTAAAAGATGTTTTAGTTAGTTATCGACGATATTTATATAAAAAAATGGATTTTAAAGATATTACCACACAAATTACAATTTTGTGACAAAGTTTTTTCTTGTCAGAAAACTCCGAGAAATTACTTCTGACACACAGTTGGGTGTATTCGCCGGTAGTAAATTGGTTTTCCAAATATAATTTTTTACTAAATAATGTTATGAGCAGCATTTATATTTAATCAAACGTTGTTTGTTGTAAGTTTTCTTTCAATTGAAAGAAAGGAAAAGGCGGATTCATTGAAATTATTATACCTAACTTAATGTTTTGTTTTTTTGCAGGGCAAAAGCGTGGCTGAAATTGTGTGGCAGGGAGAACTGGGCAGTTACTTGGAATGACCTCAGACGTAAACATAGAATCTGCGGACGACACTTTACAACTTTTCAGCCTAGGAAATTATTATATAGTAATGCTACACCGAGCCAGTATTTGCCAACACCAACTGAAGAAACTAGAGCAGCAGTCGAACAACCAAGCACAAGCTCAGGCACAGTTGCGACAGGAAACTATCAGCAAGACCTTAGGGGCTTCTGTAGGAGAATGTCTAAGGTTATTTAAGTGATAATACCAAAATGTCCTTATGCACTCATTTTTTCCTTGCACAACTGAATATGTCATATAAACGTCATGTATAATTTTGAAATAACACATGTCATGAATACAACTGTTATTATAATTACAAGAAGACGTACACTTAGAGGCAGCGTCTGAAGAGCGAAAAAGGCGGAAAGCTGAAGAGGTCCAGACTTATAAGGAAGATTCGTCAACAGAACAAGACGATTCAGCAGCTCAGACGGAAGTTAAGAAGATTGCGGAAACCTATGCGGCGTAGTAAGTAATATGGAAAGTATACAAATTAATAAAATAAAACAAATGTTAAAACTAATTTTATCAAAAGAATCATATATTTTATTTAAACATGAATTGAAAAATTATTTTTTTATTTATAATTATTTATTGGCCAAGCGTGGAGTTTTGACAAAAGTTTGAAAATATACTGCAACCACTAATAGATATCGCTATAATCATGTCTGCTTTGTGTATGTTTTTGCTTGTTTTCAGTTGTTGAGGAGTTGCCCACTTTCATTTATGCAATTACCACCTAGTTGATTCCAGAGTGCTACCTGGAGACGCCTGATACTATTTACAATTGTATTTTCTATTTTATTTAAAGTTTCTTGTATTTTATTCTCATAGTAATGATATTTAAAATATATTAAATTGTATAGTAATGTTATTTCATATTTGTCTTTTGTGAAATATTTTTATAATTTTAATAAATTTATGGATTAAAATTACTTTTTTCTTTGATAACGCCGTCTGTGATCAACAGAAAGTAAGAAATTACGCCATCTATGCGCATTAATAATAATTACACAAGTCTTTGGTCAGGAGAAGTGAGGCGAGGGGAAAGGGGAGTTACTTTGACAGCGTTTCGCCATGTATGAAAAAGTGTTACTCTTTTTTTATATGGGCTAGTATGGACCGTGTCCGTTCTGTATCGTATCTATTCTGTGGTATTGACAGTATTGATCGTGTCACGCGGTTGTGTTAAACGTATTTAAGTCATTTATTTCTGAAAATTATGGCCGAAAGCAACGAAACGAAAAAAAGAAAACGCACAGACAGAATGAGTGATGTTTTGAAGAAACTTCGACTCCAGGGACATGAGATTGGCGATGACTGCAAATGTGATCGTTTCAAATGTTTTGAAGTGACAAATACAGACCAGAGGAGAAGAATAATAATTTTGCCAACAGGTATGATCAGGATAATTATTTGTGGGCTTATAACTGTATTTAATGTACAACGTCGTCGGCGAGTAACTGAAGAAAATGCGAAATTACACAGTAAATCGTACTCTTACAATGTTCGTATGATTGGCGATGACACTTACGAGATACCCGTGTGTAGAAAAGCTTTTTTATCCTTACACGGTATCACTGGAAGAAGACTTCAGTTTCTTCAGAAATCACTAACTGACCATGGTGTTCTTCAAGAAGATAAACGGGGGAAACATGTTAAAAAACAGCTTCCTGAACAAACTACTGATTTGATGTACAAGCAGATTGATGCCCTGAAATCAGCCAAAGGTAAAAAAGGCCACTACAATTTACGCGAAAGTCAAAAAATATATTTGTCTGATGAGTTGAACTTGTCTAAGATTCACAAAATGTTATTTGGATGATCTTCGTTACAGATCATCCAAATAACAAAATATCATACGAGACATATCGTAACTTTTTCAATAAAAATTTCTACATGTCATTTGGGTATCCCAGAAATGCAGCTGAAGCTACCGTCCGGAAGGGAAACGGCGGTATCTACAAATCAGACAATATTTAATGAACGCACGGTGCGCTAATAAAAATATTTTCAACATAAACATTCCTTACATACTGTATGTAAAAATTCTTATTTCTCAATTTACATAGGTAATCTTATTAGTATATACATAGGTATTCTTATTAGTATATACATAGGTATTCTTATTAGTATATTTACATAGGTATTTTTATTGTTAAATAAACATCTAAGAATAGAAAAAAGTTATTTGATTAGGGTACACACCAATTATAATGTATTTCTGAGCTCATTTATACCGCATAGGTGCTTCCTTTGGAACATTGGCGGTTTCTCGTTAATAACAATTACCATCATTTTTTTAAATTATTTCACTATTATTTTATTGTTAAATAGATATCTAAGAATAAAAAAAAAGTTACTTGATTAGGGAACATGCCAATTATAATGTATTTCTGAGCTCATTTATACCGCATAGGTGCTTCCTTTGGAACATTGGCGGTTTCTCGTTAATAACAATTACCATCATTTTTTTAAATTATTTCACTATTATTTTATTGTTAAATAGATATCTAAGAATAAAAAAAAAGTTACTTGATTAGGGAACATGCCAATTATAATGTATTTCTGAGCTCATTTATACCGCATAGGTGCATCCTTTGGAACATTGGCTGTTTCTCGTTAATAACAATTACCATCATTTTTTTACAATTATTTCACTATTATTTTATTGTTAAATAGATATCTAAGAATAAAAAAAAAGTTACTTGATTAGGGAACACGCCAATTATAATGTATTTCTGAGCTCATTTATACCGAATAGGTGCATCCTTTGGAACATTGGCTGTTTCTCGTTAATAACAATTACCATCATTTTTTTACAATTATTTCACTATTATTTTATTGTTAAATTAACATCTAAGAACAGAAAAAAAGTTACTTGATTAGGGAACACGCCAATTATAATGTATTTCTGAGCTCATTTATACCGCATAGGTGCTTCCTTTGGAACATTGGCGGTTTCTCGTTTATAACAATTACCATCATTTTTTTAAATTATTTCACTATTATTTTATGGTTAAATAGATATCTAAGAATAAAAAAAAAGTTACTTGATTAGGGAACATGCCAATTATAATGTATTTCTGAGCTCATTTATACCGCATAGGTGCATCCTTTGGAACATTGGCTGTTTCTCGTTAATAACAATTACCATCATTTTTTTACAATTATTTCACTATTATTTTATTGTTAAATAGATATCTAAGAATAAAAAAAAAGTTACTTGATTAGGGAACACGCCAATTATAATGTATTTCTGAGCTCATTTATACCGAATAGGTGCATCCTTTGGAACATTGGCTGTTTCTCGTTAATAACAATTACCATCATTTTTTTACAATTATTTCACTATTATTTTATTGTTAAATAGATATCTAAGAATAAAAAAAAGTTACTTGATTAGGGAACACGCCAATTATAATGTATTTCTGAGCTCATTTATACCGCATAGGTGCTTCCTTTGGAACATTGGCGGTTTCTCTTTTATAACAATTACCATCATTTTTTTAAAATTATTTCACTATTATTTTATTGTTAAATAGATATCTAAGAATAAAAAAACATTACTTGATTAGGGAACACGCCAATTATAATGTATTTCTGAGCTCATTTATACCGCATAGGTGGTGCTTCCTTTGGAACATTGGCTGTTTCTCGTTTATAACAATTACCATCATTATTTTAAAATTATTTCACTATTATTTTATTGTTAAATTAACATCTAAAAATAGAAAAAAGTTATTTGATTAGGGTACACGCCAATTATAATGTATTTCTGAGCTCATTTATACCGCATAGGTGCTTCCTTTGGAACATTGGCGGTTTCTCTTTTATAACAATTGCCATCATTTTTTTTAAATTATTTCACTATTATTTTATTGTTAAATTAACATCTAAAAATAGAAAAAAGTTATTTGATTAGGGTACACGCCAATTATAATGTATTTCTGAGCTCATTTATACCGCATAGGTGCTTCCTTTGGAACATTGGCGGTTTCTCTTTTATAACAATTGCCATCATTTTTTTAAAATTATTTCACTATTATTTTATTGTTAAATAGATATCTAAGAATAGAAAAAAAGTTACTTGATTAGGGAACACGCCAATTATAATGTATTTCTGAGCTCATTTATACCGCATAGGTGCTTCCTTTGGAACATTGGCGGTTTATCGTTTATAACAATCACCATAATTTTTTTAAAATTATTTGTCATTTATTTTATTATTGACTAGATATTATTTTCATAAGTGTGTATTATCTAGGAAAATTTTATATTCAAAGTAATTTTTGGAGACACCGTGCGTTCATTCAAATTTTGTGTGACTAGTCGTTACCACCGTTTCCCCTCCGGACGGTAGCTTCAGCTGCATTCCCAGAATGGATACATGTTCGACTTGCGACGAATTCCAAGCAGAGAAAAACATCTTGAAATTAAAATTGCTTCTCTTCCTGATGGTCAAGAAAAATCGCAGATTTTGTCTCAAGTTCGAAAGCTGGAAATTGAGAACCTAGCACATGAAAAGAGAGCAGAAGTCTTTTATGATAATAAACGCAAAGTTCGCTTGAGAGCTAGGCAAGATGCCACAACAATCGCTATAGCAATGGATTTCTCAAAACATCTCCCGACACCAAACATAACTACAAATGATGTATATTATAAGAGGCAGCTTAGTTATTATGTGTTTAATATTCATGTGCTTGCTGATTCCTCATCTTACTTTTTCACATACGATGAGAGTATTGGAAAAAAAGGATCAGATGATGTGGCCTCACATCTCTTCCATTTCATATATAATAAAATGGATATACAGGGCAAAACTCTTAAAATTTTCTGTGACTCATGTGGTGGTCAAAACAAAAATTACACCATCTTCAGAATGCTACACTACATAGTGCACTCTTGCGATCGTTTAGAATCTGTCACAGTTATATTCCCGATCAGAGGCCACTCTCGTACTTGGAATGCGACCGGAACATGGCCTTCATAAATCAAAAAGCTAGGATTGAACTCCCTGAAGAATGGGCCGAACACGTACGTGAAGCTCGACAGAAACCGAAACCTTTTGATGTCATCGAATATTCACAAGATGCATTCAAGGGCTGGACTGAATTTCTAAAACTGTTTTACAAAAAAACCTGTCCTTTCCCCATAAGACCAGTGCGTGAATTCCGAATCCACAAAGAACATCCACGACTCGTGTTTCATAGAAACTTTAATAATTGTCCATGGGAATCAAGTGTGGTTAACACACCGGCTTCTTTTAAATCTATGAAGGCGAAATGATAAGGGAGAATTTAAAATACCTCATTTAGCTTACAAAGACAAGCTGCCTATATCAAAAGCAAAATATAACGACCTGCAGTTCCTGAAAAAAATATGTAGGCCTGAAACGAAACGGTATTATGACGAACTTCCTCATGCCACAAATATTAAAGAATCAGAAGTATAATAAACCAGGCATTCGGACAACTGTCGTTATTGATTGTGAGCTAAGTATGGACTTCACTTCATGGATCCATCGTTTTTGTCCTGACATTTCAAGACTTACATAAGGTTTTATATTTTTTTATTGGTTTATAATACTTAAAAAATGATTATTATCTAAATAAATACTACTAGGATACATTGTCTTTAACATAAATAAAAATAATATTTCTAAGTTCAATTCTGACTTTTATTACTCCAATTATAAACTTAAATCCCAATTGTCTCAAAACAAATCACAAAGGACATTCATCGTTATTGCAGTGGACCCTTCAAATGTGTTGCATTGATACGTACCACGACTGTAATATTTACAAAAAAATTGTTGGTCAATCGCATACGAGCGGTATTAATAACTGTTAAGTACATTGTTTATTATACATTTTCTTTTAAATAAAAAGCAAAATAATAATAAATCACCGTTTTGTAAAGTGCGGTTCTTCAAATAGACAGATAGAATTAGGATCGGATCACGAAAAGATTGCCCAACCAGTCACATTTCATGTAGTTTTTTACGTTATTTAGTTTTATCACTGAAAACTTAAAATTCTAATACTAAAATAATTGTTCCTTGTTCTTGTGAAAATATAAATTTTTCCAATAATTGTTATTTATAATGTTAATAAAAAAACTTGAAACTTTACAGCGTTTTAACTTATTTTTAGGGTATATGTTCTTGTCACTATACTTCATATTAAGTAGTCGCCAATATGATTGATGTATCACTGACAAATCGCAAATGTAATTCACGGAAAAAATTAAATTTATTGATAACTAAAAATCAGTCTTTCCAAAATTGACGGCGCTTTCACAACCATTGGTTATTACACAATAGTGAGTTTGAATTTATGTTATGATTTTATTTTTATTGCTTTAGCTATTAATTAAATTTATTTTGATACAAACTTTGTACTTTTTCTTTTTTGTTGCCGAAAATATACAAAATAATTGGGGAAACCGAAAATATACAAAAAAATCTTTGAAATTGTTTCTATCCAGTTGGAGTGCATTTCTTTCTGGCCGCTCACTAGAAGTTCACCTTTCGCGCATAAATCTAATTACCCATCACAATTAATGGCCTGGCCTTAATTCTGTGGCCTTTACAGGCGGGTAAGAAGGGTGAATGTGGCTCCGCGTGGATCGTGGTCATTTTGGACACATCAACCTACACTAATATAAAGATGATTTTCTTAGAATACAATATTAGCCGGCAATATCTTAGCGCTCGACTATAACAGCTAATTATGGAAAATTTACGAACGATTTGTATATGTTGAACGACTTGGTTTTAATAAAATAAATATGCGTTAAAAGTATGACTGAGACATGCTTATGCAAGAATCAACAAAGATAAAGAATGATAATTATGTAGAAAAAACCACTTTATCGGCTTTGTGCAATTATAAATTATTTCTTTAGAATTTTTGGTGCTGTTAACATGTGTCTTTTATGAATTTTTGATAATATATACTTACTTGACATAAAAAAATAATAAACCTTAAATAAAGGGATCATCCAATTTTTCGAAATTGTTTATTGATTTTCAAAAGATAATCACAAAAAAGCCTTCTAAAGCTTGATTTTACATTTTTTGAATCTATCGACGAATTATTTTTATTTTTCAGGAAACCCTATTTTTTTAAATGTGGGCTTTAAAGAAAACTTTTAAACATTTTCTAATGGCTTCAAACGGTCGTACGAACCGAAGTAAATTTTATGACAAATTCTAATAAATGCATTTTGTAGGTCGCACTTTCTCTTTAGTAAAAGTATGAGGCGTGCCTCATTTACACGAATAACAATTATTTATTCCGTTTAAATCGTTCCAGCCGTTCAGCGAGTCATATTTTTAAAATTGCTATTTTCACCTTATGCAGGAAACGGCATTGAGGGCTAATGTTCTATGAAAATTGTCTGTATATTAATGTAATTGTCATGGGAATGACTGTGTCAATGACCGTGACCCAAGCGGGATGTGGGGAGGAGGTACATTCGCCTTTCTTATCCGGTTTCAACCTTAAAGGGTTTTTTCCTTCAATGTCAAAATGTAAATAAAAAAGATGTTTCGAATTATTCAGGTCGCTCACAAGTGAATTTCTTTACGTTGAATTTCCTTCCTTATTCAGGTTTTCTTCTGTAAACACGACACTTAAACTAGAATATCAAATATTTTTAGAGGGTGGTGATTATTTAGTTAGTTACGCGGCGGACATTTGACAACAGCTTTGAATCACCATTGTTTAATAAAACTTATATAAGTTTATTTCCGAAATCGTTATTCAAGTTTTATTAAATAATACCGAAACCGCCAGGCTAAATTTCTAAGCAGGTTGAACAATTGTGTGTCGACTGTACCGCGGGTATCCGAGCGAGCAGTTATTTTTTTTGCATTATTTAAATGGCACACGATGGCCATTTAAATCTCTGAATTTTAAAAAATATATTTTTATTAGTGTGTATATTTATACTGTATACATACGTAACTTATATAGGTTATATTTTACATTTAAAAGAAATTCAGACAAGTCAGATGAACAAAGACCGATTTTTAGTTAGCAATAAATTTATGTAATTTTTTCCGTGATCGTGCGAACAATTTAAAAGTATTACTGTTACATAAATGAAAGATATATTATGAAATAATATCAAAAATTTGGATAGAAATAGTCGTTTATTTAAATGTTAAGTTATACAGAAAATTATTACGAAGTAATCTTTAATACTTAATTTTTGAGTAATTATTAAAATATTTTTTTAAAACGAACTAATGTATAAAATACAAGAAATACAACAATATTTCACAGAAAAAATACACTGCATATATATACAATTACATCACTATGAATCTGGGCTTCACACCGATATCCAAAGATTGTCATGCCTAATACTAGGGCCTTTTGCTGATATCACTGAGAAATAGTATTACAGAATAGAGATGTGTAACTCACGAGTGAGAGATATAAAATATATAGCTCACATGTTACGATTATATCTGTCACTCGCTCACTTGAAATCAAAAATGTATCGGTATATCACTAGCTCAGGAGTAATCGGCGTCTCTTTCGTTTCACCGACTCAATCATTTCACTCACTCGTCGCGTCATGAAGACAGATATAAAAGGATCAAAATGTTTAGTCAAATATGCAACTGGACCTATGTGGACGAACGTAGCTACTCGCGATCGAATGTGTAAGCTGTGATAAAGTATACTTTAGTTCGCTCAAAATATTTGCGTAAACAAACACTTTTTTTGTTTCAAAATTGTATAAATACACCAATTTATTTAATTATAATAATTAAAGTTATTTTACGTATAATTTGAATCTAGGTTGACAGTCCTAAATGCTAAACCTGCAAAGTATTAAGCAAAGTGGATATTATTGTAGAATTTATTTTTATTTTCAAACAATAGTGCGTAATGTTCAGTCATTACTATTTATCACCATGTTGTATGATCATTGTTTGACGGTTCAACGTATGCGTAAGAAATAATTTCCTTAATAACTCTGAGTACTGAGCTCCTGAGCTAGAGATGTAAATGAATAATATATATCTTTCCAATCGAATGATATATATTACTCTTTTCTTTTACTGATACATTTTGCGCACATATCATATTTATTACAGAAAATATTCGCAAAACATATTTATCGTAAATCTATCTATTACATCGTATCTCACCATTAACAATGTTTGTTTAGCCATGTCCCGGGGCTTATTAAATGACATTGCTCCAAGTAGAAATCTTTTGACATCTTTTAATTTAAAAATGTGTTTTTTTTCGCCACATATCATTTCTTTTGTGTCCAAATCATTTTGCTGTATAGGTACTGTCCTAAAAACAACATTCGCCACTTTAATTACATTCATACTTAAAACATTTAACACAACGAATTTAACACAAAACACGTAGTAATATAATAAACTTAATAAATAACAAAATAAACTTAATATTTATGAAACGCCAAAAATTTACAGAGCAATATTACTAAATAACAAGTTAGTTCGCCATTACGTTGAGCAGAGATGAGGGGTATTTATTGTCACCGGTAAAAATACTTGATATCTCAGATCAAAATACGTACTTGGTGTGATGCAGCTGAAGCTACCGTACGGAAGGGAAAAGGTGGTATCCACAAATTAGACAATATTTAATGAACGCACGGTGCGCTAATACGTAAACATTCATATTTCTTTTTCTTTTATATATTCTTATACTATTTTATTGTTAAATAGATATATAAGAATAGAAAAAAAGTTACTTTATTAGGGAACAGGCCAATTATAATGTATTTCTGAGATCATTTATACCGCATAGGTGTTTCCTTTGGAACATTGGCGGTTTCTCGTTTATAACAATTACTACCATTTTTTTTAAATTATTTCACTATTATTTTATTGTTAAATTGGTATCTAAGAATAGAAAAAAAGTTACTTGATTAGGGATCACGCCAATTATAATGTATTTCTGAGCTCATTTAT
This sequence comes from Druceiella hillmani, assembly GCA_039881145.1. Classification (NCBI taxonomy): domain Eukaryota; kingdom Metazoa; phylum Arthropoda; class Insecta; order Lepidoptera; family Hepialidae; genus Druceiella; species Druceiella hillmani. The sequence continues at coordinate 21,278,935 of JAYKKI010000024.1, forward strand.
ACCGCATAGGTGCTTCCTTTGGAACATTGGCGGTTTCTCCTTTATGACAATTACCATAATTTTTTTTTAATATTTCACTATTATTTTATTGTTAAATAGATATCTAAAAATAGAAAAAAAGTTACTTGATTAGGGAACACGCCAATTATAATATATTTCTGAGCTCATTTATACCGCATAGGTGCTTCCTATGGAAAATTGGTGGTTTCTCGTTTATAACAATTACCATCATTTTTTTAAAATTATTTCACTATTATTTTATTGTTAAATAGATACCTAAGAATAGAAAAAAAGTTACTTGATTAGGGAACACGCCAATTATAATGTATTTCTGAGCTCATTTATACCGCATAGGTGTTTCCTTTGGAACATTGGCGGTTTCTCGTTTATAACAATTACCACCATTTTTTTTAAATTATTTCACTATTATTTTATTGTTAAATTGGTATCTAAGAATAGAAAAAAAGTTACTTGATTAGGGATCACGCCAATTATAATGTATTTCTGAGCTCATTTATACCGCATAGGTGCTTCCTTTGGAACATTGGCGGTTTCTCCTTTATGACAATTACCATAATTTTTTTTTAATATTTCACTATTATTTTATTGTTAAATAGATATCTAAAAATAGAAAAAAAGTTACTAGATTAGGGAACAGGCCAATTATAATGTATTTCTGAGATCATTTATACCGCATAGGTGCTTCCTTTGGAACATTGGCGGTTTCTCGTTTATAACAATTACCATAATTTTTTTAAAATTATTTCACTATTATTTTATTATTAAATAGATATATAAGAATAGAAAAAAAGTTACTTTATTAGGGAACAGGCCAATTATAATGTATTTCTGAGATCATTTATACCGCATAGGTGCTTCCTTTGTAACATTGGCGGTTTCTCGTTTATAGCAATTACCATAATTTTTTTTAAATTATTTGTCATTTATTTTATTATTGACTAGATATTATTTTCATAAGTGTGTATTATCTGGGAAAATTTTATATTCAAAGTAATTTTTGGAGACACCGTGCGTTCATTCAAATTTTGTGTGACTAGTCGTTACCACCGTTTCCCCTCCGGACGGTAGCTTCAGCTGCATCTTGGTGTGCAAAATACAAAATTCTTGGTATCGTAAATACTAGTAATCGTAATATGTACTTATAGTTATGGCCGACCTAACGTGTATCGTAAATACTTATATGTATGGCCGAACGGACGTTCGTACAATAGTTACTTTTTGGTTGGTCTGCGGCAAAACCCTAGACCTCTTTGTCTAGCTAGCTATAGCTATTTCATTCACGCAAATATCGTACTCAGGTTTTCTCGCTCTTTCATGTATAAAACGTATATGAAATAAGGGACAAACTGAATATTTAAATACTCGTAAGTCGTAATACTTTTAACGTATGTAATACAAGTATGTTAAACATATTCGTATACTCATTTTACTCATCATCTGCTTCACACATCGCAAAGGGCGGACAAGTATTTACTCATACGACATGTACGAGTAGTTTAAAATAAAGATTTTAAGTACGATGCTTTTATCGTCTAATGATTCACTGTTTTTTTATTGGCAGAGTTGAGCGTTATTAATTTGAAATCTAAATATTGTAAATAAATAGTGTTATATAAAAACTAACTATTAATTAGGTTAAATTTTAATTTTGTCATTATATCCACGAGAAAGTCCAATGCGGTATGAAAGTATTTTACAAACTTGGGTAATTATTTGTGTTTTTGCAAAAACTAAATTGTCATTCAAAGCAGCTACATCTGATTTAAGGAAAGTTTGAATACAAAACATACTGTAACAATAATAAATAAGGAACAAGTTGTTTATTCCGAACATCTTACTACATTATTTAAAAAAAATTGGATAAAATAAACAGCAAAAAGAAGAAAAAATGTTTTTTTTTTAAATAAAGTATCGCCCAAGTCTAGCGGCAAGCAAGCAAGCGTTGTATACACGTGGTATACATAAGTATACGTAGCCATACGTGGGCATACAGTAAACAAAAAAATATAATTGATCTCCTGAATCTATATGCCTTTGGACAAGAAGTGTGTCCCTCGTGAACATAATAATGAATGCCGCAAATAATTATACTAGCTGTGCTGTGCGTTGGATTAATTCAGATTTATTAGTCCTACGTACATTTATATATGGCCACTCCAATACAATTGTTAGATTTCGTGTTCGTGCAACAGGCGGAAAGGTAGATAATTATACGACCCCGCATTGGTTGGCCTTAAAACAAAAACTATTACTTAATTTAGTTTTACCAGACATACATATCCGAATGGAGAATAAAAGTTTATTGCCCCACAAAATTCATAAGTGCAGATCGGCATCTTCATCCAATAAACTGATGATTTTTTGAAAGTCAAATGACAGTACGGTTTGACCATAAAAATGGGTATTACATTTCTTCTCTGTCTAATATCTATTCAAATATTTTTCAGATTATTCAAGTAGTACAAAAATTAATATAGGCATGTCAATTTGAAATAAATATTTAATTATTTGTTGAAGATTTTGAAATGAGGTAAACATTACATTTTCCGCAGCCATTGACACACGTATATTACTTTTTAAACTAGATTTACGAAACTGCAAAGGTAGATATATGTTTTTTTTTCAGAATAATATTTTAATCATTATATTATTTTCGATTTAGTACACTATGCCGCTCATAATGCGTTTTATTTTTTTTAAGAGTATTAAAATGCGTCATAACGAATCACTGCGAATGCTCTATAATATATAAATACAATCAAGGCTGCATTTCTGGGTATTAGCGTAGGGTAATTCAGTATGATATGGCCTGTTCGATAAAACGACCGACCGAAAAATTTTACTGCCTGCTCTATATGTCGTGAGGTAAGATTGGTGAGCGATTGCTGCTCGAACGTATACGTCGCTGTATACATTTTTTTATTGGAAAAAAAAATAAAAAAGTATGCGTTTTTAAACTTCAGAGATTCAGTTTACCTCAGATTTTTTAGTACGTTGATATTTGATGTGGTAGTGTTCATATTTTTAAAATTTATTTTGTATTTTCGTTCAATACAATAACCTGTCGATAACATAACCTCAAATCGAATGACAAATTCATAAGTGGCGCTAAGTTTAGATTCCAGATTATGCCTACAAATCTGATAATCTTAAAAATGACAAGAGTTATTAAAGAGGTTTCTGATCTGATCTGATATTTGAGATCTGAACGGGTTCAAGAAGAACTACCACCTACAGTGTCTTTAACATAAAGATCTGATGAGGATGCTCACAAAAAGACACGCCTTCAAAGTACCTGACTGACACGTACCTAGTTGTAGAACTGCTTACTAGCATTCGGAAACTGTCCAAGCAAGTAGCAAAGGTACCCGCATCCCTGGATTATATTAGTGAAAACAAGGAAAGAGAAAGTAAAAACAATAAGATTATGAAGAAAAATCTTAATATTTAAAAGAAAAAATGAAATTATATTGAAGTTCTGAGGAAGAATAAACGACAGAATTAGCCGGTGAAAATTCTGGTCCCGAAGATAATATACATGATGCGTGCAATGCGGTGAAAATTACTATGAGACTGAAAAAATAGAAGATGAGCTGCAATGAATTGTTTGGAAATTATGGCCGCATGTAAACTGCACTCCGTTCTACAACTCTTGCAATCCTTGTGGCAAGAAAATGAAGAAACAAGAAACGGAAAAGAAAAACTTCAGGAGAAAAAAGAAAAAAGTAACGGAAAAGGCAAAGGGAAGGAAAAATTACCCGGAAATTAAATGGCCATCTTATCCTTACATGAGCGGCCAACTTATAACGGATATTACCATTAAAGTTTTTCTAATGTTTTTGAAATAAATATGTCTAATATTAAGAATGATCATCGAAATAAGAGTAAAAGTTCAGTTATTATAAAAACATTATCCTAAAGTACGTAAACAATTTGTAGGCTACAATGGAAAATATTTCAGTACCAACACTTACTTGAAGAGAAAATGAGATATGTCACAATGTTTGTTTGATTATCTATACGCCAAATATACCATAATTATATCTGTATATAAGGTAATCAAATCTAGAAATATAGCAGCGTAAGCTGACACATTGTAGCTATCTCACTCTAACGCCTTATAAAATTAATGAATAGCATATATGGTCTAGACTTTTTCAGCGTCGAGATTTCTGAAGTTAATATTTTGATTATGTATACAGTTTTATAATACTCCGGGTATAAAACAATGAATTTTACAAATAATCGTCAGCTGATCGAATATATATTTGTGCCGTCCATATTTTAACTGTCAAATTCCATTGTTTACAAAAATTATCTCCTGAAATTGAATAGACTATAGGTTGTCGATGGCGCTGTCTAGGGAGCATCGTGATGGCGTTATGTAATAGAACGTTTTATGTATTCTTATTAAATAAGTTAAAAAATTGCATTACAAATATTTTTATTTTCACAAATAATATTAAAACTATTTAATGACATTAACATTTAAAAAATCATAAGTACAAAATATATTTTAAAGACTTCAACACGGTTCAGATGGAGTTTGATAAACCATTTAGAATCAGATCAGTTTCAAGAAAGTGGTTATAGCAATCAGCCTTCAATACTACATTTCTTAAGTCTACAAAAAACCAACATCACACGTACGGCAAACCTTTGAGGATGCATTTATCAAGAAACGGGAGATCGATGGCTCCGGATCATTCGAAATTCACTGCGCTGTAGCTGGAATGATCGCATTATATAATTATACTATGTGCACAGGAGGACACTGGATTTAATATAACGATTTAATTAATGATACCGAAATACCAAATGTCCGCTAGGAAATACACGAGTGAAATCATTTTGCCGCACTTTGTGAAACAGTAAAGATTATTAAATCAAACTTTTTAAGGTTTAGCCTTAACAAGTTTGATGCAATGTCAATAACCACTGACACGTCGACTTGTGTGCATTAACAAGTTTGATGCAATGTCAATAACCACTGACAATTTCAATTACGATATGGCAGGAAAACGCTTTCAATTTCTTTGATTCCGAAACTCTATTCTAGCAACGAGGAAAAAGTAAACAATAAGGTGTTACAATCCGGAGCAATTCGTTTAGCTACAGCTGATTGAATGTCGGTTAACAATCCAGGCTATATAGCTATAACAACTCACTTTATTGATACGAATATGCTAATCATAAATAGATTAAAATCAAGCAGCAACTTTCCAATAGTATATCAGACATAACACTAAAAACTTCATGTAATTGGAAAATGTTACAATTTAAAGTAATTAAGTGAAAACGATTATTCCAATAAATGAATTACTGGAAAACAATTATATATTGAACAATAATTTCTATATGCAGACGGATACACCATTATACTGCACTGTGTATATACACAATCTGCAGTACCGCACTCCTACGTTACGAAGAATGAATGTGTATATAAGTTATCTTAATAAAAACTATGTTTATATTAGTTCCATTGTGGATCTGTTATACTGGCCTACAATGAATGTATTCATTTATAAACCATCGCGTCCGCTGACATTAAATAGTCTGTAGTACCTATTCAATATTTACATACAGCGTCCAATTTATCGATGCAAATGCGGCCGCCTTGCGGCTGGCGCGATACGCGGTACGACCGTCTAACAAAATGTTCCCTAAGATAAAATGAGTCGTGACCCGAATCGAAACCAAAATATCAATCATCAAAAGCGACCCTGTGTGTCGGTAGTTCGACAGTGTGTAACATATGACTCGAGCGAAGCTATCGATCTAATGAAACAATCTAGAATGAAATCGCGTCATTGGTATTGACGAAAAAGATCGAATCATTCGCAAATTCGTAATTCGATCATTCGTTCATTTAAAAGAGAGGGTCCCACTGAATCGTTCGTTCGCGATTAACACATCTCTAGCTCTAACTGACGCAATAATAAATAAAATTGGGGGGTTCCCAGACTCTCTAGTCATGAAACGTGGCAGAAGTTAGAGGATGAAGTACGGGAAACGGTTAGCATGAAACTGGGCAAAAAATTAGGAACTACGGATTGATGTTATCTAAAAACTATCCTAAGATAGCCGGTTAACCTGATGGTATTTGTCAAGATAGCATTGTTGAGATAAAGTGCCCCATGAGTGAAAAGATTTATCTCAATTATATAAGAAATAGGAAACCAGCTAAGATATATTATTCACAGATGCAGATGCAAATGCATTCGAGTGGACTAAAAAAGTGTCTCTTTTTTGCGTGGCCGACTGTAATCGCAGAACAATTAAAAATGTAGAAATTTTATGTTTAACATTTAACGAACGATATGTGGGTGGTTTTCTTAAAATTGTAATTGCATTCTGGAGATCTTATGGATATCCATTGTTATATAAAAGTACAGAATAAATAAATAAAAATGCAGAAATGTTTGCTCTTATTTATTTAATAAGAGAATCTGGTAAGTTAATTAAACCACAGGCTGTTGTTATTGCATCATCAAGAACTTTGGCCGAACTTGAGTTAATACAAGCGTGTGGCCTTGTGTCATAATAAATTCCCGTAAACGTTTAATCATCCGCGCGATGTGGATTATTCTCAAGCTGGCTATTCGTTTACTTTCCTTATCGTCAGAGTTGGGTAGTTTAGCTCCAGTTACGACGCTTCGAGGTCGTACTACTAGCAGCCCCTCCTTACGTAAATATTGGGACTACCACATGTTTGAACCCTCTGTCAGCCATCACACACATACCCGGTTGCAAACACTTTATAAAATCACAGGATTCTACTAAACGCGTGTCTGTTACTCGTCCTCCATAACCAGGTATCATATAATTCACTAAACCGTTTGGTGTACGAGGTACAATATACTTAATGATGTTGGCATCTTTGTAGTCCGACCATGAAAGAGCTTTATTCAAGCTTTTGAAGGCTTTTGCACTTCGGTCTCCATACAATCTGTGATACAACTTACTTTGCTATATTTATGCCTAAAAGCCATGGATAAAATGCTTTTATTAATTTCGTTGTCTAATTTTACAATGAGATGGCGCATTGCGCTCGCTGATGCAGGTATATTTTAAATAAATGTTTTGCTTGCGTATGTTGGATCCGTGGTAAAGTCTTCAGCAAGTTGACGGAATGAATTAATTAATCTAATTTTTTATAACACAGCAAAATATGGTTAGCGGATATATTTGTCTGCTCCTGAATCAAATTACTTAATTAGTAACAGCTTATAGGAATGCCAATGTGCGAACGTGGATTCCTCATGATTTTCTACAACGTGCATTCTAGAATGTTCAAAGCCTCTTGTTTTTTTACTGTGATTTGAAATGATTATGTTGATGGTGATGATTCTGGGTGAGTTGCAGAGGCTGTATGTGTGTATATAAACAATAGTGAAATAGCAGATTATGGCTGTTAATTTCTAAAGTAACAATACAGAGATGATGAAATAAACCTGTTTCAAAGACACATATTTTTACCTGTTGATTTTCATAAAAACCGTAAACAGGACAGGCAGGTACAGTAACATTTGATAGTTTATATATGTAGATTATATGAAAGGTAACAAACCGCCAAACAAACTACCAACTATTTTCATTATTTTGTTATTTACAAAATACACACCTGAACTTTCACAATGAAATTTCTTCCAAATCTAAATGTTTCGTGACCATACTACTTTCTTCTAATTGTTTTTCACTTTCTTCAAGAGCCATCATCCTTCGTTTCTTAGGTATATATAGTCGTTCTGTAGTGTTAGTTATTGGTTTTTTTCCTAATTGGTTCGCATTCAAATTTTGTGAGAATAAATCCTGGTTTCATACGCACTTGTGACACCGGCCCCATCAAATAATACTGCACATAATTTTCCATATCATTTGGCAGCTGAAGTGAGAATAAAGTTGTCCATTGAAATTGATAAAGGATGACAACAAGGAGCAAATCGAGCATAACCTCAACAATAATTGGCTTATTATCTAACATTTGTTTCATCTCAAGCAAACATTTTGATTTATGCATCTATCAATATACAGTAAATACTTAGTCAAACTGGTCTTCACACAAATAAATTGGGGAATGCGCAATTATAACTGCTGGGTCTCGCCGCGCGAGCTTTAGCCGCTTATCTCTCATTCTTCTCGTCTTGTTTGAAACGTAAACAAATAATTTGTCAGCTTTTTATTGATGTCTTTTTACACTGAGGAACTGCACAGTACTTGTAAACTTTCCAATTCATTTTAACACTCGAAATGTGCAATATAATATGTAACTTTCTTCGTTGAACGTTGACACAACGCAATGTTTACTTGGGTGTGACGTCGCTGGTGGACGCCATGACACTTGCGAGCGTTTTAGCGCAAAATTCAAAGTAGGTAGAGGAAATACAATGATTTGCTATTAACTCTTAGTTTGCTGCTGAAATAATGATATTTTCAGAAAAAGTAGACGCGTACGTAGATTACAATGTCAAATTTGTCCGAAACCCAACGGGCGCTTTCGATTTGGTTAAAAATCTCACAAGTCTTACATGCTATAAGCTAGATGCTTGTATTTGTTTAGATAGATACAATAGTTAGCTATATTACAATTATAATAATCAAATCAGAGCAGTGGCCATATAAATATCAAACAAAAATAATACATTCGAACTCCAACGAACGATTTGATTAAAAATCTCACAAGTTTTACACGCATGAAGCTAGAGATGCTTTTAATATCGGAAAAATTAGGGGAGGCAGTAATTTCTAACTGTACACTCGTGGGGTGGTTAGAAATGGCGTATAAAAAGTTACCAACCTTAGAGGTACGCTCGTTTATTTATTTAACAGATTAATTTGATAATTGCATGTTTTCATGGAATATGCCCAAAAAAATAAAATGTTTTGAAAAAACTGATTGTTCCACTTGAAAGTATGTACTAAATGTGTATGAAGTTTTTTTTATAAAATAAAAACTGAGTTACAGAATTGTTTTTCAATGCTGGAAAATCCGAGGTGGCGCCACTCGAGTTCAGCGCGCCCGCAAGCCCGCTGCACTAATTCTTTTGTAACTTTCGGTGTAATTGATCAAATTGAGAAAAAAACGAAATTTTAAAATATTGAGGACATACAAAAATCGAGGGAAAAGTCACAAGTCTACTACGATTCTCATTTGTTAAAACAAATAGGCGAAATTCGCTGACTCTTTCAATATACCGACGCCACGTAACCCATCATTGTGATGAAGTGAAATTAGCAAAGACAAACAGTGACACCAAGTTCTACACAATTTTTTTTTCTGCCCTTTACATTTTAGTCTATACACACATATATACATTTACAAGACATTAGAACCATTGATTTACGACGTTCCTATTAGATTTATCCTACTATTTTACTGCTTCAATTCCATCTTTACAAATTTTACTGTGCAACTCTTGCAAGTAATTGGAAAATATAATAATGAACATTACACTCTCACAAATTTATTTTACACGTTTTACAGCGCCGTCGTTCATTCAACCGACGAAGAGCAATCCCGGTGTATATTTCGATCCTGTTGGCTCTCTGAAACTCAATCAATGGTCGTCTTAGCGTTGTTATACCGATGGATGTATATCTTTCATAAAACCACATTTGGAAAAAGTCAATTTTATTTCCGGAACACTGAAATTTCTTTGCAAACAGCGTAACATATTTGACAATGTGAAGTGTCGTAATCTCGTTCAACCACTTTCCACTCATTATCATGATAAAGTTTGCAATTCCAAGGTAACATAGATCCCAAACATATCACTGACGCCAATACAGTCTATTCTCCTATTCTTATGCCTAAGATTAGGAGGTCTATGACATACACTCACACAAGGGTGTAAGTTTAGTCTTTAACGGGGAACCTGTTATACCCCTGACTTGCCAGCCGCAATGATTATTCAGCATGGTCTCCAAACATATATATTAACATAGTAATATCATCCGGCCCCAGCGTCTCACCATCCTGAGATAAGGATTTGTTCGCAGAAACCTCAATAAATAACATTTCCAGATGAATCAGCGTTTCTCAACTTTATAAACCCCAGGCACCTGCCAGCCCTACTCAGCTCAGAAGTCCGTAATCCCAGTTCACGTCAGTCGTCGTTCCAGTTCAGTCTTAATTTAATTTAATACTTAAAGAAGTATTTATAATAATCATATTTAAAACTGTTTGTAATGTTAAACTGCATCGTATTTAATTAAAGTACCGATCATAAATTATTTTTAAAGTGTTCTTGACAATTCCATTTTCACAATACGTAAATATGTCGTTATTTGATTGAGTATAAATGTTATTGAGTAATTGTAAAGTCAGTGATTATAAATGTCTTAAGGCACCGTCGCGTCGTACAATGGTTCATCGCCGGTATCGTACAATTACTGAGGTATTGCTGTAAACGATGCGTAAATAAAGATGTATCCAGTGCAAGTGTGCAAGGGACCAGCGGGTAAAGGAGGAGGGGGAGAGGGTTGTCGCCTGTTTGCCCCCATCTTTCGTTCGATCGAAAAGCTACTTCGTTTTTGAATGCATTGAAACAGGAAGAAAGGACGTGTGAAGTAAACCGAAATAAAATTGTCACAGGACGGTAAATACGGCTGTATTATTTGATGTAATTTTCAATAAAAAAACGTGCCTAATGCGTCTTAAGTTCCGACATCGAAATGTTTAAATTGTTTATAAGGCGACATTTTTATATCGAATTGTTTTGGAAAGTCGGCGTTCTTGAACTGCCTCTTGGTATTTATGAGAAAAATATTTTTTTGACTTTTTTTTATTTGTCCCGGAAGACTAATAATTTGAAAGATTGTTGCTAAGACTTGATAATTAGCATTCACCGCCATAACTCTTCCGAAAGTAGATCCTGTCAAACGTGAACTTCTGGCAGAATTCAGGAATGAAATAGTTTGAACATCCATTCTCGAGCCTTGTGACTATCTTTTTCAATTATAAAAGACCATTCAAAAGGAAGGAAACCTGTAAACGATACCAAGTTGTTCACAGAGCGGAACGAAGCGTGCTCAGATCTCTTTGAAAGATGACGGAAATAAATATTTAATGATTCGTTCTATGTAAACATTGACTTATTAATCGGAAACGATTTCGTCAAATTTGAATTAATCAAATGCGTCGTGTCGGATATATATATATTTTACTTTAGTTCGATTTAGCTTTAATAAACAGCAAAATAAGCGGTTTTGCCGAGTACTAAGGACGTCCGTACAGTTAGCAGCATCAACGCCATCTAACTGCGCCTCCTCCAAATAAAAGAAACGAAAGATATTTCGTTTAATTTGGAAAAAATACACCAACAGTCTAATAGAAAGTCTTCCTCAATGTTCAATTGGTGTTATTTTATTACCGATCAAACAGAAAAATGTGGGAGTGTAGGTGAATGTGGGAAAAATGGCGTGTAAACTAAAGTATAGCTTGCAATATATTATATTATTTCATATTTTTATTTAATATGCAAATTTAATTTAAACCAAGTATTACCTTAATATGTATCCAAAGATGATAAGCTAATTTAAATGGGTCATATTAAACCGTTAATAAACAATAATAATTCGTTTTATTTTAATAATAAAAGTAAAATTTCGATAGAAACAAAAGATTAGTTAAAAATAACATTAAATCTGTTATTCTGTAAAAATTCAGTCGGTCCACACTAATAAAACAATTTTTTAGAAACAATTGCATCAAACAATTTTTTAGATATAATTATATGAAGAAACAACAGTTACGGCGGAACATTGCGAACGGTGACCGGTTGGATCCAATGGCTATAGAATGAGCGCCATCTAGGGGAACCGTGCCCGGGTGCGAACGAGCGCCTTCTGACGGCGGACGTCGTCATACTGTTCCACTGATAATCACCCATCCGGCCATTATTATTAGTCTTGCTCAATGCGCCTTATTTTAACTGAACGGGCAAAATGATTCTGATTATTGCTCGACACTGCCGACTTCGATAAGAGACTTCCCTTTAACTTGTAAATTTTTCAGACTGATTATAGAATAATATGAGCCAATTACAACAATTACACATCGAATAATCGCTATTCAACTCGCAATATTAATTCTAAGAATATCTAAATATTGCTAATAACACTCAATGAGGTCCAATAATGAACGGTTCGCCTAATTTGTTTATAACGATTATTTAATTGCTTAACTGTCAACTGACCTGCTTGTGTTAAATGTTTACATTTATAGCACATAAAACTTTGCGCGTGTGCTGTTTATTTCTTGTCGACGCCCTTATTTCGTACTCTCACAATCTTGCCATGTTGTAGCATGCAAGTCTATCCCATTTGCGCCGCGGGAGGTATTGTTTGGTTATCAGAATAGAAAGTACCACCACCTAACGATTAGACGTGTGTGACTGTTTGTTCCGGAACATCCCTGTGTTCCAAATGATCCGAAACATTTTCGTTATGTCGAACGTGTAATTTGCAACATTGCATCTCGAGTTCCGAACGAATGAAAAGAAACGAAGCGAACACTGTCCCGCTGATTCGTTCCGCTGAGTGAGACAGAAATACGGATGCCGCGCTACGCACTGGGAAGCAAACAAATGTTTATTTACACATTATATTTTATTCTCCTTGAGTTATATATTACTAACTGCTTAGTTGATTTTTGTAGTCAGCGTACGACCGTGGCAAGGTTAAATACTTGCCGGTTTATCTTTAAATATATTTAAATTAAGCAATTCATATGTTAACACATTGCGTTGTACCTTTTATGATATTAGATAGAATATAAAAAAATTAGAGTGTTAAAAGTGTTAACGTTTCATTAAGTAGTCCATGTCAAAAATTTCAATGTTAAACACCTCTAGTGTTTAAATATTAGTAGGTCAAGCTCCTAGTGTTGACCATTCGTGTGATAAATTCTTTAAAATTAAGTTACCTGTACCACATTGATTGATAAAAATACAATGATCGTGTATCGAAATAAAGGAGAGTTATAAACGGTTAGTTTTACTTATAATACATACATACGCTTTAAAGTGAGCCCAGAACTAATACTTAACATCCAAAATTATAAGTTATATAAAAATAATAATTTTTAACACTTTCTGTCCGGACGGTAAAATTTCAAATTAAATGTTTCTACATTCTAATCGCAACACAATTCGGCGCGCCGCAAACACCGTCGATACATTTTAGCAATATTTCGTTTCGTATCTGTTCCGTTCGGAACTCGCGAATAGAGTTCCAAAATTTTCCAAATGAAACGTATCATTGTTCCGCTGGAAGATTTCACTTACTCAGATTCAAATATTCCAATAACCACAAAGATACGTACGGCACACCTCTATTGAGCGCCCAATTAATGTTTTGGTTACAATGCAACTCTTACGTAACTATACTTGATATATCAACGTGTCTGTAATAGTTATGTATTGTCGTTAGTTAAAAATATTCCGAATGTTTTTATTAAAAGGTTATCACAATATTTCGAAGATGTTAGTGTTAACACGAGACACCGATATATCGAAATGTAGATACATCTAGAAAATTCGTTATTCCCGCTTTGAAATACGGTCGATTAATCTCGTTTTATAGCAATGGAAACACGTCGCGTCGTATGTACGCAGTAAACAAAATGGAAAAATAAGACATATTCCGAATAACAGAAACTCGTGTGGCAGCCCTGAAAAGGGCTCTATTGTCAAGTCGGTGATGGATGGATGGGTCGTGAAGCACGAAACCCAATATTAGCAGCTGGTAGCGCTCGCTGCGAGCCTTCTGCGTGGATCATCTTCAAAGGAGTTTCACTTCTTGGGGGCTGCCTTCTTAGCGGAACTCCTCGCTTTCGGCGCGGCCTTCGGCTTAGGCGCTTTAGGCTTCTTTGTAGGCGGCTTGGCAGACTTCTTTACTTTTGGAGACTTCGTTGCAGCAGGCTTTGCTTTTTTCGCAGGCGCGGCTTTCTTTGGAGATGCGGGTTTTTTGGCGGCAGGTTTGGCGGCGGCCTTCGCCTTCTTCTTCGGCGTCGCCTTGGCCTTCACCGGTTTGGCGGCCTTACTCGCAGGTTTCTTGGCGGCTCCCTTTGCCTCGAGTTTGAAGGAGCCCGACGCGCCTTTGCCCTTCGTCTGGACGAGAGCGCCCGACTCGACAGCGCTCTTCAAGTACTTCCTAATGAAAGGAGCCAGCTTCTCGGCGTCCACCTTATACTGGGCGGCGACATACTTCTTGATGGCTTGAAGCGACGAGCCGTTTCGTTCCTTCAGCTCCTTGATCGCGTTGTTAACCATCTCCGAAGTCTTCGGGTGCGTGGACTTCGCCTTGGGTTTCTTGGCGGCCGCCGATGACTTCGTTTTTTTGGCAGGAGTTGCGGCTGCCGGACCGTCACTGACTACCGCGGTGTCAACCATATTTCTATGAGAGAGGATACGATGATGAATAAGTAAAATGCGTATGCAAATGGAATGGCTAACAAGCGTAGCGGTTGGAAGTGCGTGATAGCGTATTCATTCGACAGGTCGCTGGGGGTCCGTTGCTCGGAGACGGACGACACAGAGAACGTATCGACGTCTTCACATTTTGTGGTGAAAATGTTGATCTTTACACTATCGTCGCAACGGTTTTCATTTATTTTCACATATTTGTCGCAGGTTAAAAGTAACACTGATACGATCGAGGGAAACCATGCGAGCGACACAACGCTTTTTCGTACGTGCACGGACCGTTTGACATTATCCTAAGCCGAAGAAGAGATTTAAACTGCCTTGATGTCGCTCCGAGACTCGTAATATTCGACGAAAATTTCAATTATCCCAATTTGGCGTATCGACTAAGACCAGAATTGATTTTTTATTGATTCCGCGAACTATGTATTTGGTATCGGTGCAGCCGCAATGTCGATAGAATGAAACGTTTCCACGCAGGGTTCGGGCGAATAGCTCCGTCATAAAACAGTATTCGCAAGCTGGTTGAGCGGGGCATACCATCGTCGCTCCACTGCCGCTACAAGCGAGCGTCGACGAAAAACGTACAGCCCGCTGAAGAGAAACGCCGGCACCTTTATCGATTAAGCCTGATCAGCCATTAGCCGAAGAATTTATTCGAATTCGTCGCGCCTGCCCGGTCGAGGGAGCCCTGGCAGAATATCAGCGGCCCGTCCCTCGCTCGCCGCTACCAGCGAAAGTTTAATAACGACTGATCGACTATTTGAGCCAAACGATTATGATTTTTATATACATTGTTACATAATCACTATTAAAGAAACGTTACAGTAAGAACTTATCAACTTCAGCAGTGATAAACAAATATACAGTTACATTTGGCACAAACAATAATGACGTCGAGTGTAACGTCGTTGACGAATGACGACGCTATATTTGAACAAATCTACGTTCATTTTCCAACGAATAAATCTCACTGTGTGCAACCATGATCGAGTGTACTTTAATACTGTGTGATATTGGCGTTGCAAATTATGATGGCTTCATAAACGCAAGATGTTATCGGGTGTGAACGGTGAGAGCGTTTCCAATAGCACGCGGTGGAAAGTTTTTCCTTGCAACGGGAGAGAAACGCCTTTCCCGATTTAAAGACTGTGGAAGAATTTGTATGGCTGTAAGAAAATTGATTGGGATCCAAAAAAAGACGAGGAATAATCATTTTACATTACATAAATCATTCACATTTACATATTTAGTACTCGTTTATCATTAGACTGACTTTTGTCTGTGGTCCGGTATCACTGGAGCTGTACTCTTACTTCCTCAGCACCAGCGAAGTATACAGTGAATGAGCTTGCGAGTGAGGAATGATAAACCGATGGCACATTGCTTATTTCTAGAATTGTGCAATTATAAATATTAACATTTTTTTTTAAATTTCAACGTGTTTACTGCGTACAACGCGAAATCAGCTCAGTGTTAAATTTAGCATCCAAAGCGATGATTGGATCAAATCGACATAGAAGTCTACTGCACATTCAATTCCCAATACACAAACGAAATGCTATTCAGGTTGTTTCCCTTACGAAAAAAGCAAGAAGTGCACGTATCAGACGATTTCTGTGCAAATAGTGCAAATGCATCACTCACTATATATGTATATGTGTATGTATATATATATATATATATATATATATATGTGTGTGTGTATATATATATATATATATGTGTGTGTGTATATATATACAGGTATTAACCTTCAGTCCTATTTACGAAGTCCCATTGAGGTCTTAAATAATGATACGCTCGCAGGTTTGAAATAGGCACCTTTGGCTCTATTCAGGCACGACTCAGAAGTATCAAAACGTAACCAGAAACGATTAGGGCTCAAAAGTTTACATCGTGTATCGATGTGCCACAAACAAGTAACCGTTGTCACATTAACCAAACCAATCGATTCCTGATTGCGAACTAAAACGACGAATAAAAAAGTATTCAAATATGACGAAACCTATAATCTAC
Organism: Druceiella hillmani; assembly: GCA_039881145.1. Lineage (NCBI taxonomy): Eukaryota > Metazoa > Arthropoda > Insecta > Lepidoptera > Hepialidae > Druceiella > Druceiella hillmani. The sequence goes on from JAYKKI010000024.1 coordinate 21,295,404, forward strand.
CTAACCAATAAACTGCAAGATATTCGCCGTCTCTGTTCAACTGTATGTTCTACCGGACACGAAAAAGAGACGAAATGTAATCAGTCGCGCTGCGAACATTTGGTTGGCGCCATTCGCTGGAACGGAATGAACTTCTTTATTGCCCAATTGGAGCTATTTAAAAGTAGACCTTCCTTGGTTTTGTTTTAACCAACTAGAAAATTCAATCGCAACTAGAAAATTAGTGAGTTATGAAAGTTAAAATTTAGAAAATTTTTAATGAATATCAAATTTATTTCCCTGTAAGAATAGTTTGCCACTTACATGAAATCAATGCAGTGCAACTTTGGTGATTTTAAAAGACTACAAGAATTTTGATTGCGTATATTTTTTTAATGTCTCGAGTAACCGAAATTAGCGCTCCATAAACGAAGGTGGATTTCGACTTTATCCGACCTGTACCGGTTGACTCAGACCGTGAACAGGCGACGGTCGGTCGCAACAGTTCGCTAGCTCTCAACCAATCGCGAAAGGACGCGTATGTGTATCGTCGTCTTCCTCCCACCGCTCTTATTAGGACTCGCGGTCATACACGACAATGAACAATTTTATGAAGCGAAAATTATACAGAAAGCTGTCGTTTACTAAAATAAATTCCTTTCTTTGTGAAGGTAGGGGCCATACGAAACAATAAATTAGTTATATAAATCGTTTCAAGAGTAACGCTAGTGACGAAAAATGTATTCCAGCACTGCGAGTGGAGAACTATTTATTTACTCGCAGTTCCGCCGCTGAAATCGACAGAAATGTGACAAGCTACAACCGTTTACCTAAACATCCACACGCTCAACGATGAGTATGATTTTCGTACAAATTTATCGTCTCATTCTTTTGAACGAACTAATCTTGGAAATTAATTTCACAATATCCCACATTCATTTAATCATATAACAATAAGGACACGTCCGGCGTTTTTTAGACTCGACATTATGAAAGAAATTGCATCTCTACTTTTTCTAAATACACGTCCGTGTTTATCTGTAGATTTTCAGTCAGTCAGTCTTCAATTCAAGATGCAAATAAATGAAATAGTTCAATGAGATTTATTTTGCGTCTTATTTCTCAGTGTGACGGATTACAAATAGTTTGATTATCAGAAATGTCGGAAAACCACACAAACAATAATAAATGATGGGCGGCCCTTAGAAGGGCCTTTTTGGTATGCAATAGTCGTATTATAATTAACCTCCGAAGCCGTAGAGCGTGCGACCCTGACGTTTTAGCGCGTACACAACGTCCATAGCGGTGACGGTCTTGCGCTTCGCGTGTTCCGTGTAAGTGACCGCGTCGCGAATCACATTTTCGAGGAAGACCTTCAGTACGCCACGCGTTTCTTCGTAGATCAGCCCGGAAATGCGCTTCACTCCGCCTCTGCGTGCGAGACGGCGGATAGCGGGTTTGGTGATTCCCTGGATGTTGTCGCGAAGCACCTTCCTGTGCCGCTTGGCGCCTCCTTTACCCAATCCTTTTCCTCCTTTGCCACGTCCGGTCATCGTAACTCAGTTCAAAGTCGCAGACGATTATGTCGGTAGAGTCGCGAAACGGCCTCTTTTATAAGCAGCGTCACCTCAGCGGACCGCAGCTTCGAGACGAATAGCTTTATTTGCTCTATCTCACTCGGACGTTATTGCCGTCTCTACCGGGGTACCTATGTGGAGTCGCTTTACATTTGCTTGATCGAGGTTAACCCAGTCTTGAATAAGAATAAAATTAAAAATGCTTAACCAAATCTTAGTATTTAATTTATTTACCCTCTGTCGTTTCGGTTTATTTTCATCTTCTTTAGTGGTCTGTAATGCTTTTGCTTGGTCGGCATGTCGATCTAAACGAATCGACTATGTAATAAATTACGATTAAGCATAGAATAAAAAGGCTCCGTTTTAATTATATCCTTTATATAACAGATTAAAAAGTCTCATCGCTAAAGAAAATTTAATAAAAAACATGCTGAAAAAGCATCGTGCAAAGATAGCGTGCGAGCGAGACAACTGTAATTCCAGATAGATTTGCGTCAATAGCCAATCAACCCCCTCCCTATCACTACTTCTAATAGAGAGCAGCTTATAAAAACAGCGTTTCGGTAAACGTCTGGACAATTGTAGTCTGACACTAGCGTATCGTCTGCGTTACATCTGTTGACTAATTTCAATATGGCCCGTACGAAGCAAACCGCTCGTAAATCTACCGGAGGCAAGGCGCCGCGCAAGCAACTCGCTACGAAAGCGGCTCGCAAGAGCGCTCCCGCCACCGGCGGAGTGAAGAAGCCGCACCGCTACCGGCCCGGCACCGTGGCCCTTCGCGAGATTCGCCGCTACCAGAAGAGTACAGAGCTGCTTATACGCAAACTCCCCTTCCAGCGTCTGGTGCGAGAGATCGCGCAGGACTTCAAGACCGACCTTCGATTCCAGAGCTCCGCCGTAATGGCCTTACAGGAGGCGAGCGAGGCTTATCTCGTAGGCCTCTTCGAAGATACGAATCTGTGCGCCATTCACGCCAAACGTGTTACCATCATGCCCAAGGACATCCAGCTGGCGCGCCGCATACGAGGTGAACGCGCTTAACTTAACGACAATCAACGCACGACCAAGGCCCTTTTCAGGGCCGCCTATTGTTCATTATTATGAATCAAGTCTTCCTTGTTGTCTGTTTGTATTGGTACTACTAGTAAATTTAATTTATTATATTAACCACCTAAATTATACACAGTGCAGTGAGAAGTTTCCGTTGACTTTTTTCGACCTGGTAGGGAGAAACTGGTTTGAAGATAGGTATTTCTCGGTCTAAGTATAGACACTTGCCTATAAACCACAGATTACAATATTCTAATGTTTTAAATCTGTGCTATAATCGAAGCAATGTGCGTGTTAACACGGTACGATAACTGCTGTGAGTTGATTTAATATAACTGAATTCCGTATTGAAACACTCTGTTTAAATAACTTTTAATATAAATTTAGAAGGAAGTTTAAAGCCCATATGCAAACTGAATTTATTTAAAACTCGGTAATTCTAACGTTTCATCGAAATTCACGTTAATCGTATGGGAGGGGCGATCGGTCAAGCCGCACGATGCGAGCTGTCACGCTATTGGCGGAGACTACGTGCTCGCATGTTTGCACGTCGCTTTGTAAAGCACTGAATCGAACAGTACAAGAACTGTTGTAATTATTCGTTTGTTAAATTGTTGCACAACAGAACTTTATATCCATCAAACGTGGCTCTTGAAAATTGTGAGAATGCGCAGTACATTACTTAGAGCGACGAAAAACAAACAAGCGCAAAGAAATCTATGCCATGCGCATCGATAAGGACTGAAGCAAATTCACCTCGGCACTGACATTTTAAACATGACCATAAAACGTTCGTGAATTATATTTCAACGCTCCGATTAGCTCCGACAGCGTTCCGATTAGTGGACTGTAGAGCGATGTACCGTTACCAGACTGGAGATACAAACCTCTGCCAGCAGGCAGGCACTCGGTGAGCGGTTATCAGCGAGGACACGATTGCAGTCACCAAGTACACCACCTTCAACCCATTAATTTTATCCAAAATAACGCATAAAATAAGAGGTTCTTCCGAGGAATACACAAAACGTTTTATTTGACTTATCTCTAGGGACCACACCCAAGTCGACCGCCAAAAATATTCGTACAGTACCGTAGTAAATGAACGTGATATTTTTGGATTTTGTATTCGGTTGAGGTTTTTATTTATTTAATTGCTTAATCGTTATATTATATATCAAAGTTTTTCACAGCTCAGCTTAAATAACACCTAAAACGTGAATGCGATCCACCTTAAACGTGAACATTTGCAAACGCTTCAGGCCATATGTAGGCAAATATTCAAATTCGTTCCTTCCAACTCGCCACGTCATAAGAGAGGCCGTCTTGGGGGAGTTTGCACAGGCGGTGCACGTTTGAGTTTTATTGTTTGGGAGCAAATATTCACTGAAGTTAAGACTTAGCTCCTCTAAGCGAAGTCCCTACGTGTAGCTCACGTATATATGATTTTATTGTACACGAAGTAAGCCAAAAAGGCATACAAAGAAATTCCATATCCGTGAAAGAAAATTCGCGAACATGGTATATCGCCGAAGATCTTCATTGGAAAGTGATCTACATTGTAACTGGCTCAAAGTTTCAACAATTTTTAACTTTGTTAGCTGGTACTGAAGACTCGTTTTAATAATTGATTATAAGTTCGTCAACATGATTATTTTTATCTAAGGAGGCGCTCATTACCAATTAATTTCAAGCTACCAAATAAAGTGTGAAAGAGACGGATATACGCCATAGCTCTTTCGGTCACGTAATGCCTCTATTTACGCATGGGTGCGAGCCAGAGTTTGTCAAACATTGTAAATGTGGGATAAAGATGAAAATGGGATAACGTGGTTATAGGGTAAATAGGACTAAGTATAAAAGGTTGTACATTAGTACATGTATAAGAAATAAAATGCATTATTTTATTCTGCATTGTATTTATAATCCCTTATCAGAGATTTTTTTGAAACTAATTTCATATAAAAAGGATCGTTTTCTTAATTTCTTTGAAACAAGTTTACGTCATTGTTTCATTTGTTCTTTACGAACAAAAATGAAATTTTGTTGCTCCAAAAAATTACATCTATTACTCTACTATCTTTTAAAAACACTTTAATATTTCTAATCGCCATCGGTTTATCATTCATTACTCATAGTTTCATTCACTGTATAATTACAACATCTTAAATAACACCCAACGTTTATTTCTCATTCATTTTATTTCGGCCAATTAAAAAAAAAGTTGTTCTCCAGCTTGTGCTTCGATTGTTACGACGAAGATCGTTGTACCCTGTTTTAATGAATACACTTCTACTGTCGACAACACCTTGCCTTCACGGAGCACGGATCATCTTTTTGCAATACAAATTTTCAACAGTAATAAACTGCGCAACTAGTTAATCAAGATTGCGTAGAGTGAGATATTTTCATAAAAAAAATGAACGCAGGTTTATTGAAACGTGATGTAGTTAATACTTTCGATAATAATTTGGTTATGATTGCTGATGTGGATATTTTCTTACAGTAATGTTTCCGTAATATTAATTATAATGCGTATTGTAAACATTGTTGATGATCAACATTTTTGTGCTATCCCTAAACCTAGTTGAGCATGACAGGAATTCGCCCGCATCAGCGCTCGTTTGGTAGACAGTACAAAAGTAATATCCATTTGAGTTAAATACATTATATATTTAAAACTTGTAACTGTGCCAAACAAATCTGTGATCAGATTTCTCTACATTTGACATCGTATTTGCACGTAGCAAAAAAATAGGGAGTTCGTAGTCTTAGTTTTACGTTTTAAACAAATATTCGATTGAGAAATTCGTCAACAATAACCCAAAATTGAACCTTCGTCAAAAATTTCTTAAAATGCGTTCGTTATTCAAACACTTGTTACGGCGTGTCTGCACTGGATAGTTACTTTATCAATAACACGATTTTATAGGAATACGTTTTTATTTTAGATTTCATGTTGTCCTATTTTATACTAAGTAATACAGTAAAAACATGTAGGTCTGAAGTTTTTTCTTACATGCAAAAAAAACGGGAGGCTTTTACGCGTACCAATTAGATATAAAATTTTCATACCTGCTATACTTTGAGAAACTATGGAGGGGCACCCATTAAAAGATGGAATGCTCGATAAGGCCGTGTATGCCGCTATTGGTCGAAAGCTCTTGTGTTCACGTATTTGATTGTCGCCGTGCCGCGCTCTGAAACGACTAGTGATGGTTGACCCGAGTTTTTGACGTTAGACAACTATTGTTCGTCATTTTGTTAACTTGGCAGTGGATTGAGTAAATCATGGCTCCCAAGACTAGCGGTAAAGCGGCCAAAAAGTCGGGCAAGGCTCAAAAGAATATCGCAAAGACCGACAAAAAGAAGAGAAAACACAAGCGCAAGGAAAGCTATGCCATCTATATCTACAAGGTACTGAAGCAGGTGCATCCGGACACCGGCATCTCGAGCAAGGCCATGAGCATCATGAACAGCTTTGTGAACGACTTATTCGAACGCATCGCCACAGAGGCGTCCCGATTGGCACATTACAACAAGCGCTCCACTATCACCAGTCGGGAGGTTCAGACCTCCGTCCGTCTGCTGTTGCCAGGTGAGCTAGCCAAGCATGCCGTCAGCGAGGGCACGAAGGCCGTCACCAAGTACACAAGCTCCAAGTAAAACGCCTGCGCTCCATCTATTCCGACTAAACTAACGAACACAAGGCCCTTTTGAGGGCCGCCATTAATGTTTTTGTTATTTGTTTTGTCTCTAGGTACGCGCATGATATGAGTGGATATGCGACACTATGTCTAACGCGAACGTATGTCACAAGATAAATTCTAATTAACATAATGCGGGGTTCGATGTAGACAGTCGTGCGGTTGAAAGTTAAAATCACAAATTCTTTATATGTGAATTTTGATTTAACGTTGATGCGTTATGGCGTAAAATGCAATGGAATTACTAATTAAACTAAAATCCAGATGTAATATCAAATTTTAAGCCAAAATATGACGTCGAGAGTAGTTTTCTCATTTACGAGTTCAAACTCAGGAACGCTAGAGCACTAGCGAGACATTGTGTGTGTGTGTGCGTATATATATATATATATATATATATATATATATAATATTTGTATAAAGCGCTGAACCGAACGAATGCAGTTATGAGAAACCACTCTGTCCGAACCCAGTTCAATAATTACGACATCCACACTTCACGATCTGGTTGAACAAACGTTAATATTTTTCCCGTGTATTGTGCTATGGAGATTCATTTTAGAGTTCGTCGAACATTGTATTAACCGCTTCCAGCAATTTAAGAATGGATGAAAGAGATGGGTGTATATTCTATAGCGGGATCGATCACACGGTGTGGTAGTAATGACTCGATGCGAGCCAGGGTTCATCAAGCACTGTTTGCGAATGAACGGGTAACATATTTTAAGTTATCAATCGGTTCCGAAGAAGTATTTCACAGCGTATTACTTCAGAAGTAAACACGAAATCTAAAAGGAAGTTAGAACATTATGTATAGAATAAGATCCATAAATAAGATTTTATCTTTTGAATATTTTACCTTTTTAACAGATTACCGGAGTTACACGCGTGTAAAATTCGTTTATGGTGGATCAGTTTTTGCCAACAAAGGTAAAAAATTTATTTTACATCATGTTTATGCCTCCAGAAACGTTGTATTGCCTACTGGATGAAAAGGGAATCCTTGAATAGAAAAATATTACATTCTTATTATTTGTAGTCAGTGTCGTCTCCGTTCATAAACACTTACGAAGAGTTGAATTTAAATATGCTGCAAAATGTACACGACGCACGTTTTCATGAAGAACATCACCATTGAAGGACAGATCTCTTATCACTTTCTAATTGCAACATGATCAAATTTCTTATCTGGAAGCCAGCCCCAACCATTTTTAATGTGTAGGGGCCTCCGCCTGAAAGTGAATTGAGGCAAGAACTGACATTCATTGAATATCGTGACCTTAAAAGTATCATCGACATACATATTTTCATCAGGCCACGTACATTATTTAGAGGTTGCGTACAAAGTGGCCCTTTAGCACAATACTATATATATGCTAACTGTAATATTACTTTATCGCCACGCGGAGTAGAACACAGATTAAAAGTCGGAGACACATTGCGTACGTGGACCTTTTCTTGGTGATATATGAAGTTGTATGTAGTTCTCGCTACATTATGCATGAACGTATTTATTAGGCGAGTTATTACTTAGTTTGAACAAAATAAACCTCATAGCGTTTTCCGTGTATATTTATTCAACTTTGAATATAGACAATGTCTGGTCGCGGCAAAGGAGGTAAAGTAAAGGGAAAGGCGAAGTCCCGCTCTGATCGTGCAGGTCTACAGTTCCCCGTGGGTCGCATTCACCGACTGCTTCGGAAGGGAAACTACGCCGAACGCGTCGGTGCAGGCGCTCCAGTTTACCTCGCCGCCGTCATGGAGTACTTGGCAGCTGAGGTGCTCGAGTTGGCGGGCAACGCTGCTCGTGACAACAAAAAGACCCGAATTATTCCAAGGCACTTGCAGTTGGCGATCCGCAATGACGAAGAACTCAACAAACTCTTGTCCGGTGTTACCATCGCACAGGGCGGCGTGCTGCCCAACATCCAGGCCGTGCTTTTGCCCAAGAAGACCGAAAAGAAGACATAAACATTTACTTATCCCGCACAACGTCGAAAGGTTCCCGTACAGCAAGAAAACAAAAAAGGCCCTTCTCAGGGCCGACAGTCTGTCTGTTTTATTGGAATATGTCCTAACACCAAAAATCAATTACTTACAATTAAAAAATCAATTACTCTATATTCACTATTCATGTGTAAACAATGCGTCGTGGTCGGCGGATCTAGACAGTCTTGGAATTTCACAGATTTCTTTATATAATGACAAGCTATATATGCGCAGTATTTCGTATTTCTCTGTTACATTTATTTCCTACTTAGATGATTGTTAATAGACTAAATTTTGATTTTCATCGAAAGATATAATTTTATTTAAATTTTCTCATTTTATGTCACTTCGACGACCTGACAATATTGTAACTGCGAAACTACTCTTTTAGACGGAACGAATTTAGCCACAACATTGAAATGTCGCTGAGCTTGTGTCCGTACACAGGTTCGTATATTTATTTTTCGCCAGAGAAGTGGGTCGTTTCGTCTTTGCAATGAATACTAACTCCTCGTGTAATTTGGCCTCTTGTAACGGCGCGAACAAAAATCGATTTTTACTCCTGGTTGAATTAAAATTGTAACTGATAAGAATCCATTTCCAAAAACTGTTATAAAGACGAAAGATACTCTTTGTAGAACGTATTCGTGTTTAATTAGCAGTTGCGTCCCGTCATATACGCAGTTACGATTTTTATAAATGCACGTTCGTCACGTCACTACAAAGCTGACAATTCTAAGTTTCCTTATAGCCTTAACGGCTTGTTGGAAACTCAGAATTGTTGGCGAGATGATTTTACTTAGTGTCGAGAAATATGTAGAACGAACTTGTGAACGACGGTTTACATGCGGTATCAATTTTTTAAAATTTCACCGTTCATCCGTAAGGTGAAATTTGTTGATAAAACTGATAACAGAACGTTGGAGAACGACAGCAGTAAGAAAAAAGAAAGAGAACTGGAACAATGGGAATTGTTCGATGTATTGTGGCAGATGGCACAATGCGTGTTCACGTAGCGAATACGAAAGTTCCTATTTTCATTGAAGTCAGAACCAGTAAGTTCGTAACCGATAAAATACTCCCAACGTCAGTGAGAGAAAGCACGTGAATCCCCTCCCGAGGAGAAGAACTTAATATTTCGTCTGCCAAATTTCGGCCGAATGTCGGTTTACACATTTGTAAAGTATTTTTAACACTCGCTAAACTACGTACGTTTTGGAGTGGATGCAGTTAGCGCCCCCCACTCGTATTCGCGAAAGCGATAGAGAGAAATAGATGATCATGTTCCGTCTCAGTCATACAGTTGACTGCACGCATCGGACGATCGATAGTTGTTTAAGCAGGGTTGGTTTTTGAAAAACAAAATCAAAAACGTCAACGTTAGACAGCGGCACTTTATATTTCGATAACACAGACAAAATGAAACCCGCAACGGGAAAGAAAGATTTGTATGCCAAATATTGCTATACTGGGAGAGAATATGGAATAAAACACAACACACACACACGAAGCGTTATCAATTTCGATTGTCGAAATCGTGCTAGGCTCGGATCGGCGAACAGCAAATCGGTCAAAAAATTAAGTAAATGTCACAGACAAGGATTGGGCGAAACGTTCACTATCGAGTTTCACTGAAAATGTTGTTGGCAACATTTAGATATCCGCAGAAGCAATCTTACGAGCTAAATAGCGATTATTCGATGTGCAGCTGTCGTCATTGGCTCTTGTTGTTCTGTCATTAGGTCTCGGAAACTCTACTACTTAAACGAAAACAGCCCCTTTTCGACGGCGATAGTGAATTTATTATTATAACATCCCTAAAAATAATTGAAACCAATTTCATTACTACCTAATCACAGGACTAAGGACAGGAGGGTCGCGGTGCTCACCGAACTGAGGAATAGTGTCACGAAGTCCACCGTAAGATGGCGCTCGTTCGTCGCACCAGTGTGCGCTTCGCCTAGATGGCTCTCGTCCCACATCAATTCCAACGAACCGATCGCCGCCGTTTTATCGTTACTGACGTTATGAAGTTTCTTTAAGGTAGAATCGGTCCCAAAAATTCGTTTTCATTAATTTCAATTGAAGTCGCGCGAATGTTTTTATTCAAATGACTGAACTGGTCTGGAATAAGTACAAAATTTATTTTATATCTCCTACGGTTTGCGTGCACTTCAAGTTTTACAGTTTTCCCTTTAAATAAAACTAATTATTCTTGTTTATAAATGGTTTAATTTTACTCAATTAAACAAAATATCGTCATTAAACACAAGTTACAGTGGATATACTCGATATATTAAACTTGCAGATTTAAAAAGACATGTAGAAGATTTAAAAAGACATGTACAACAATAAAAAAATACTTACCGAACATTTTGCTATTGTATCGGCAATAAAATGACATTTATACGCTCCATCTCGTGGAGCGCCATCTGCCGTATTACAGACGAATCAAATTTAGATCATCAATTTCTATTATTTAGGAAAGGCGCAGCAGGTAGATGGCGCCGATGCTGTGAACTGTACGGACGTCCTTATTTTCGATATATTATTCACTGAAACCGATTATTTTGCACTTTATTAAAACTCGAATCTAGTGTATGTGATATGTACCTGTATGAGTGACTCAATTTAAGTGTTCAGTTAATCTAAATTTGACAATGTAGTATCTGATCTATAAATTAAAGACGAACGAATCCAAAAATGTACATGAACAGTTTTCATATAAAAATCACGAAATAACTTTTGCAATACGGCTTTGTTTATTGCAAAGTTATAAAGTAATTATCACCACGAGTGACAATACATTTCGCCGTGCGAAAGAGTTAGTCGTTAAATATTTACTTCTATCTTCAATATAATTGTCGAGCCTCGACGGAAATCTTTCAAATTATCGTCGTCGTCCCGGGGCAATAAATGTCTGCCGAGTCTGAAATGAGGCAGTTTATGTACCAGAAGGCGGTTACAGTGCGTCGATAGTGACTCGATTTAAAATACATCGTCTTAAAAAAATTCAAAAATTGTCTCGTTTCAATATTTAATGTGCGAACATAAAACGCTTTAGGTAACTCGTATTCAAACAGTCGGAGCGGGCTTGTTTTTGTTTTTGAAGGATGCATCAAATAATATAGCGGTATTGCCGCCCTGCGACGACTTTAATCTGTATGTAAATGAAGTTCTGAAGGTTCAAATAAAGGAAAAAAAAATTACAGAAATGGAAACTTTTAAACCCACCTAAATTTATCTTAAATATTTTCTTTATTACTTGTAAAAACCTGACACAAAATTTAAACCTACCCCCGACCTTTGGAAAACAACTCAACCTTCAGAACCCACCCCTTAATTTTTTATTACCATCTGTACTTCTAAGTGCAAGAGAAAACTAACTTTAATACTTTTAAACCCATCTAAATTTTTCTTTAATATTTTTTTTATTAATTCTAAAGACCTGACGCAAATTTTAAACCTACTCCCGACCTTCAGAACACATCCCTAATCTTCAGAACCCACCTCTAAATAATTTAATTCTGTCTATACTTCCGACTGCAAAAGAGAAATACTCTTAACCTAACCTTCAGAACCTTGACGACTGTTATGACTAATTCAAGATTTTGTTTTTAAAAATATTCTGAATTTATTATTTGCGTATAATGTATTATTTATAATACGTGTATTCTTGAATTTTATTATTGTTAAATATTTAGTTAGACTTTAATAGAACTTGTAGGTATCTGCATTACGACTGACGCGGACTAAGAACTGGATTGAACTGAGATGACTGAACCCCGCGGGGCTTCCATCTAGGGTTTGTAAAGGGTGTGAAGTTGAGAGCGGAATTTGCTGTCGAGCTGGGAATAGGACTTTGTCATGATAATGTGATGCTCTGGGAGCCGGACGCTCTATCATGTTAATATGAGAATCATGAGAGAGGTGCTGTGTGAGCATTAATGCCAGCAAGTACAGAGTATAACATCTCCTCAATTGAAGATTAAACTTACATCCTTGCATAAGTTTATGTCATAGAGGTTCTAATTCTAGGTCTTGGTACCGGGAGATTGACTGAGTTTTTATCAAAGGCATGTTCAGATCCTACATTATTCGGGTTAGGTACAAGTCTAACTACATATTGTTTCCATTTGAATTTAGAATTATAAATCTTATATCTAATATAGATTACAATGATTAAGAACAAACAGACAGCGGTAGGGTAAGGGGAGGTTATTTCGTGATACAGGTAGAGTCGTGATAATTTTCTAAACGTTGGTCACAGCTTTGTCTGTGACCATCGGAGCGAGACCGTGTATATAGATACACCAAAGAAGGAGCGAGATAGTAGTATCAAACTCAGTTACTTGGCGTTTGAAACTAACTTCTAATCGAACTGTGAATTGCGCCCTGACGTGAATGGCGATCGCCTGAATGAGTTCGCACCGACAAGTGGAAAAAACGCAATTCCATCAGCAAATAAGGTAAAGTATACTGATATTAATGCACACGCATCGGTGTAATTAGAAACAATCGGGCAAAGTATACGTGTGACAGAATTTCTGTAACCTTTCATACAAAACTTCTAAAGTTTCTGGACAACATTTTTAGGTGATTTTCGAAATATTTCTTAGTGATTTGAGTGAGGTGTTTTGTTGGCCGATTTTGATCATCTTATCGACAATTTCATGATACTTTTGTGTTTATACAGTTAAACATACACCTTTAAGAATATTTTACTTGTTTATTTTTGTCACGACATTGTCTCTTTTAATACCTATTTTCAGTATTTTTTTACAGGAATTATGTCCCTTTCGAAGGGCAGTATTCCATTCAGAATCTTGCACTTGTATCTTGGATCTAGTAGAAAATCAACACAAAGCACTGTATGCAGCCATTAAGGCGTCAAGAGTATAATGGAGTACATTAAAAGACTACGTGAGAAAAGAAAACAAATCGCTGGCTAAACTAGGCAGACTCTTTGTTTTAATTGCTGATCTAGAAGTAAAGCTATATCATTACATAATTACAATGCAGGAATTAAGTTTTGGGCTTAATCCTAACTCTGAGGCAGTAAGTGATGGTGGGACAATTTTAAGAAAAAGCTCTTTGCCTGCAGAGCTTCAATGGCTAACCCTGTCTTAATTGCTGACTACTATGATAAACTAGAGATAGACAAATTGGGCATCGAAAACTGTGCAGACCGCATCTGGAACTATGTAGAAACGGGGTTAACTTATGTAACGAACAAACGTAGAGTGGTTACAGCTATTGGCACACGCTACGTATACAATAGGACTTATGCTGAAAAAGAAACAACCACAACAGTAATGGGCTGCATATGTGCGGATGCTTAAGGTTACCGCCATTGGTAATATTTAAATGAGCGAGGTGGTCAGACACTTTAAAACATGATGCTTTGTCAAATGCAATGGTGAAATTATCGCCAAAAGGTTGGATAAATGCTGAAATATTTTCGGAGTGGTTTCAGTTTTTCACACGCCCATTCCGGATGCTCGTCCTATCGTGTTGTTAATGGGCTCTCGCGCTTCGCGCATTTAACCAGAAGTAATTCAGCTTGCACGTGATAACCAAATATACCTGCTCACTTTTCCTGCTCATAACACGCATGTCCCACAGTCACTAGATGTAAGCGTTTACAAATCATTAAAAAGTTACTGGAGCGACAGTTTTAAGGTTTATATGAAAAAGAACACCACACAGGTGTATAAGCTGGTTCAAATTTTCATCAAGTATTGAACCCAGCTTTTGTAAAAATTTCTCATCAAGCACAATTAAAAACACAGAGAAAGATGCGCTGTGCCCAGGCACCATCGAGACTTGCTGAATAACATCAAGAAAATAGCAGTCGATCAGTGGATAGTTCAACTATAAATTACCCCAATGGATAATAGCCTAGCAGTTGACAGGCCAGTGGAAACAGCGACATCTAGCATAGAAAATATTTTGAAAATTTCGACGCAAACTGTGCAGCGTAGAGCGGAATGAAAAAGACACGTAGATTCCAGATCGAGATGTATAAATGACGAAGCGATAGCTGGTCCATCACCGTAAATAGATGATATAGAAACTGAGATTGAAGAAACTGTGAATAGAGGAAGAATGACAAATGATGATGCAACTGCTGGTCCATCTGTACACCTAAAAAGATGTAATGCAGAGAAAAAGAAAAGAAATAAAGGAAAGAATAAAGAAAACCTAGCTGGTGATGATTGGGTGTGCTCAGTGTGCGGTATAGCATTTGCTTACGATGCTCGAGCGAAAAATGGTAAAAAATGAGTCCAATGTTCTTAGTGTTGTCGTCCTTATCATAACGTTTGTTTGAATGTGGCTACTGATGATGATGAGGTAAAGGGTCAGTGGATTCGTGCGCAGAATTTGATAAATAAAGTTAATTTTGATATTATTTTATTGTTTATTTTATTTATTTTATTTTATCTTTTTAGTCCCCATTTACCTAGATTGATAATCTGAATAAAATATAGTACCTTTGCAATAGTCAAACCTTTTTCAAATATACACAGTAAATTATATGCTCTAAACACATAACTACTATAAATATAAATTGGTTAATAGTAATTCGAGATTTAACTTAAAATATAAAATTTATCATGACATAACATATGTTCTAAAATGTGAGGTTTGCCTATTGAGTCTAAATTATTCGTGATTTCTTTAAATATTTTGTCGTTTTCTTTAAACGGGTCCAAGTTAATATTCTTTATGTTTACATTTGATGTATCAAATTTAAGTTCTCCGGATTTTAATGTATTGCAACACGAATCCTTCGTTTCGTCAAAATTGAAGTTAACTGTGTTTGCTTTAATTTTAATGTCGGATTTGGCAAATGACCGTCTTTCTTTAAAATACCCAATACATTCAGGCGGTATACCGAGTATACCAGTTCCCATTATATCATTTTCTTAAAAAATTTCTTTACGGCAATCTATCGAAATTTTTGTTTTTTGTGAAATGAGGAAAATCCATTTACCGTTTTGTAATAAATGCCAAATTTTCAAATTTCCGTAAAGAAATTTAGTTTCACACTGCTTTGGAATAGAAGCAACAAACTTGGAAATCATTTCACTTTCGCAAATTGAGTTAGCGGAACTGGAGTGAATGTTACTCACGTCCCATAAGTAGAACTGATTATTAACAATTTTACAATTTCTTAAATTATCTAAGTTACAAAAATAGTTCTTATCTTTAGTTACACCGATATATTTATGTGAAAGTTTTATGGTTACGTAGGTTTGGGAACTTGTTACATTATATGCTATGGGCTATGACATAGTCTAAATTCTCGATTATTAACTAACGATATCTTTAATACAAATACAATTTTATTACTGGAATAACAGCTTAACATTTCGGACCTCTTAATTGAGATATGAAAGTTACCTAAATTTAGCAATAGAATTAATGACTTAAAGTTAGGTATAAATCTGCAATACTCGAGAGTTGATTTGCTGAAATAATCGACGGATATAAGACGTTATTTTTGCCAAACATTACAGCGTTTATTTAACTTTCATAGATTATAATGCGATTACACTATTTTCTAGCACACATTTAACAACTCCACGAGTTTAACTTTCTACAATAAATTATTCGACACAATAGTTAAACTTTTCAAACTTTATGCTATAGCGTTAAGTTTAAAAAGCTTGATTTGTTTGCGACAGCGCTATTCAAACTTTGTTCAATAGTATTGATTTTATTTAGTGTTTCCTGAAAAGCAGACAGGGTTGTTCGTTCACATAATTAGAATATTTTCCTTGACATATTTTACTAACATTCTTTGATCTGTTCCCACATTTTGAATAGCGTTGCTATATTTAATAGCGTCATCTTCATCTAATGTACCAAAGATATGTTTAAATACGGTTCCCACGCCGCCAAACAAAACTGAGCGTTTACACCGTGTTGAAATTAAATGGGATATAGAATCAAAATTATTGATCATGTCATTCTAGCGTGTAGATACAGGGTGAATGAGATTACGGCACTCCATATTGTTAAAGATATCATTTTGTTTGCAAAGAAACCTTACCGTTTCGAAGATAGGGTTCACGTTATCTATGTGAGGGTTTATAAAGGAGATATCGATAGGAATAACCACCCTAAGGTGATCATTGATGAGCCAAAAGGTTCAAAGTGTATACCAGGACTGCTTTTGATCGGTTGTATGAAACCGACATGTGCCTAGACGATGGCACTGTAACATGTGTAAAATATAAATGTAAGAGTGGTTATTTGTAAAAAATTCTTAAAAGATATCTATAAAAATTATTTATGTATATATCTATTTAGTAAAAGTATTAGTACAGAATAGGATGTTCCGTGTAAAGTTGTAAATAATGAACTAAGATAACAAACAATAATTAAATATAATTTGATATGCGGTAGCATTATTTCTTGTTGCGAGTTTTACTTCGTCATAGAGATCCAAAATTTGAATGTTTTCTAGGGTTTTTTGCATTTTCATGTGGTCGGGGTAAGTGGTGTCAGGGATAGAGTAGCAATTAGGGATAAATAGATTATGGCCGAACAATAGATTACAAGGGTTGAATGTTCGGCAGTGTTGTAAGCTGGCGTCGCGGTATAAACATACCTGGAACAATAGTCTTGATTATCATTAACATACGATTTTAAATATACTTCGAGGGTAGACTGACTACGTTCTAAGAATCCCAAGGATTCTTAGAACGTCTGAGGGTCATATGGCGATGCCCATAATTGTTTTACTTTCAGAAAATCGCAGGTACCTTTAAAAATATCTGATGTGAAGGTGTTCGGTGAGGATTGTGAGGTATGATATCAAATGTAGTGAGGATTGTTTTTGGTATACCAAGCAAAGATGCCTGGCCGCTAGTTTCATCAGCGGTGCCGCTTCGAATAGGATGGGTTGCTAAAGATTTTGCAAGATCGTCTTTTAGCTAAACGATATATTTAAGTTTTGTTTCACCGGATTCAGATAATACTATGTCAAGCCCACTATGTCAATCGTTGGAATGGGACGGTAGATGTGCTCGTGATTTGCACGGGTGCCCGATTTACTTTTCTCAGTGGCTTATTTACTTGGCACGAGGGACATTTCTTTACATCATTTTCGATATCTGTTCGCATTTTTCCAGTGTAGCACTGTTCATTTATTCTATCACACTTTCTAGACGTGCCGAGGTGCCCGGCGATATGAATGTCGTGATTTTCTTTGAACATTTCAGGTATTTCCCTTAGTGCAGGAAATGTAATTTGATTTATATTATATATATATATATATATATATATATATATATATATATATATATATATATATATGCAGCTGAAGCTACCGTCCGGAGGGGAAACGGTGGTAACGACTAGTCACACAAAATTTGAATGAACGCACGGTGTCTCCAAAAATTACTTTGAATATAAAATTTTCCTAGATAATACACACTTATGAAAATAATATCTAGTCAATAATAAAATAAATGACAAATAACTTAAAAAAAATGATGGTAATTGTCATAAAGGAGAAACCGCCAATGTTCCAAAGGAAGCACCTATGCGGTATAAATGAGCTCAGAAATACATTATAATTGGCGTGTTCCCTAATCCAGTAACTTTTTTCTATTCTTAGATATCTATTTAACAATAAAATAATAGTGAAATAATTAAAAAAAAAATTATGGTGATTGTTATAAACGAGAAACCGCCAATGTTCCAAAGGAAGCACCTATGCGGTATAAATGAGCTCAGAAATACATTATAATTGGCATGTTCCCTAATCCAGTAACTTTTTTTCTATTCTTAGATATCTATTTAACAATAAAATAATAGTGAAATAATAAAAAAAAAATTATGGTGATTGTTATAAAGGAGAAACCGCCAATGTTACAAAGGAAGCACCTATGCGGTATAAATGAGCTCAGAAATACATTATAATTGGCATGTTCCCTAATCCAGTAACTTTTTTTCTATTCTTAGATATCTATTTAACAATAAAATAATAGTGAAATAATAAAAAAAAAATTATGGTGATTGTTATAAACGAGAAACCGCCAATGTTCCAAAGGAAGCACCTATGCGGTATAAATGAGCTCAGAAATACATTATAATTGGCATGTTCCCTAATCCAGTAACTTTTTTTCTATTCTTAGATATCTATTTAACAATAAAATAATAGTGAAATAATAAAAAAAAAATTATGGTGATTGTTATAAACGAGAAACCGCCAATGTTCCAAAGGAAGCACCTATGCGGTATAAATGAGCTCAGAAATACATTATAATTGGCATGTTCCCTAATCCAGTAACTTTTTTTCTATTCTTAGATATCTATTTAACAATAAAATAATAGTGAAATAATAAAAAAAAAATTATGGTGATTGTTATAAAGGAGAAACCGCCAATGTTACAAAGGAAGCACCTATGCGGTATAAATGAGCTCAGATATGCATTATAATTGGCCTGTTCCTTAATCAAGTAACTTTTTTGCTATTCTCAGATGTCTACTTAACAATAAAATAATATAAGAATATATAAAAAAAAAGAAATATGAATGTTTATCTATAGTAATTTTATACATCAGCGTTTATCGAAAGTATTTCTGAAATCTGAAATTGCCAATTCCTTTACAGGTTCAGTGGAACATATCAGGAATTCGTTTCCCAAGTTTTTTTGAGTTACCAATATGTCAGTGTATTAGCGAGAATCGAAACTATGAACTTTGATGAACAGTAAGAAGTATATTTTATTATTTATTATCAGTATAGCGTGAGAGTGTAGTGTTCTTTCCGACTCCATTAATTCTTGAGAATTTTCACAATTTCCTAGTATTTTCTCGATATATGGTGTGCATTCGTGTAAGAAGAAATCTAGGGACACTGGAATTGCAATTGATGTTTGTTGTGTTTTCAGTAGACTGTCGTTGTATTCGATTATGACCGTATCAAAATGTTATTTTTCCGATAAGGATTTCAAGAATTTGGAATATGATTCATCGAAGATGTCGTCGTTAATCAAGGGATCAAGATTTTTTGGATCAGAGTGAGGTTCAACTGTTATAATTACAGAAGGATTTGAGTATGGAGCCTGAGTATTGTTGCTGTCAGGTCGACCGGGGTTCACGGGATAACGAGAAAGAGCGTCATCCGTAGAATTTAATCGTCCTCTTCTGTACACAATTCTGTAATACGTTTCTATACAAATAAGTACTTTTCGAATATTTACTTTTCTATACAATATTCTTCTAATTTTAAACGCCATCGTTGAAGTTTACTATTTGGGTTCTTGTGGTTAAATAACGGTCGGAAGGTTTTACAACCGAAGGTGATGACTAATAACCCTTTTTCTCTCGTGTCAAGATTCCATTCACATTAATTAAGTGTTCAAGAAGTATATGCAATGGGTCGGCCTTTGCCGGATTTCCCCTCGCGAAAGAATCGCGCTGATGACGTAGTTAAATACGTCACGAAAGGTTAGTACGAAAGATCTCGTAAAAACTGAATAGACGAGTAAAGGGGCAGAGATCAACTTAGATTTTAAAGTTTCGGAGGCAAGTTGGTCCTCGTTTTCCCATAAAAATGTCACATCATATTTTAGGAGGGTTTTTGCTAATTTTTAACAGTCGGGGATGAATCTTCGATAGTAGGACACGAGACCAAGAAAGATTTAATGTCCTTCGGCGATTTCGGTAATGGGAATTCATAGACTGATTTAATTTTTTCAGGATTCGGTTTTTGCCCTTTTCAGTTATTATGTAGCCTAAATCAGTGACTTTTCTCCGTAAAAATTCGCATTTGTCGGGTTGAAGTTTTACAATGAAATTTTATAATCTTTGAAAAAGATTACGAAATTTTAATGTTTATAAACATTCTATATTGAAATTGAATGGAAAATATTGAATGCAATTATATATTATGGATTCTATATTGAAATAAATTCCATTGTTTATAAACATTCTATATTGAAATTGAATGGACTATAGATAATTTATCTCAAATTTCAAATTTGAGATAAATTATTTATAGTCCATTCAATTTCAATATAGAATGTTTATAAACAATGGAATTTGTCAGTTAAAATATGGTTGGCACAAATATATATTCGATCAGCTGACTATTTGTAAAATTCATTATATTATTCCCGGAGTATTATAAAACTATATACAAAATCAAAATATTAAGTTCAGACAGTTTCACTGTAAAAAATATTATAAATACAAGTATTACACCATTATTTTACTGACACGAATTTTTCGCGGAATTAGCAGGTGTTTCAAACATTTCATTAAAATAATCAAAATTTCGACACTGAAAAACCCCGGAGCATATATTCTATTCATTAATTTTATAAGGCGTTAGAGTGAGATAGTGACAATGTGTCAGCTTGCCCTGCTATATTTCTAGATTTGATGGCATTATATACAGATATACTTATGTTATATTTGACATATAGATAATCAAACGAACATTGTGACATGTTACATACTTTTCAAATAAGCGTTGGTACTAAAATATTTTCCAGTGTAGCCTACAAATTGCATACGTACTTTAGGATAATGTTTTTATAATAACTGAACTTTTACTCTTATTTCGATGTATATTTTCGTAGATTATTCTTGATGTTATATTATATATATTTTTTTTCAAAAAACATTAGAAAAACTTTAATGTTAATATCCGTTATAAGTTGGCCGCTCATGTAAGGATAAGATGGCCATTTCATTTCCGGGTCATTTTTTCTTTCTCTTTGCCTTTTTCATCACTTTTCTCTCTTTTCTTTTCTTGTTTCTTCATTTTCTTGCCATAAGAATTGCAAGAATTATTGAACGGAGCGCAATTTACATGCGGCCATTATTCACAAAAAACACATTGCAGCTAATCTATTTTGTCAGTCTGGTAGTAATTTTCGCTGCATCCCATGCGATCATACACATTATCTTCGGGAGCGGAATGTTTACCGGCTAATTCTATCGTTTGTTCTTCCTCAGAACTTCGATGTAATTTAATTTGTTGCTTCTCAATGTTGATTTGTTTTCTTCGTAATCTTGTTATTTTTACTTTCCATTTCCTTTTTTCCACTAATGTGATGTGGAGATGTGATCACCTTTGCTACTCGCTTGGACCGTTTCCGAGAGTTAGTGATGTAACTGTCATTTTTAAAATTGTCAGATATGTAAGCATAATTTGGAATATAAATTTAACGCCGCTTATGAATTAGTTATTCGATTTGAGGTTATGTTACAGACAGATTATTGTATTCAATGAGAAAACAGTAAAAACATAAATTTTAAAAATATTAACACTACAACATCAAATATCAACTTACTAAAAAATATGAGACAAACTGAATCTTTGAAGTTTAAAAATACTTACCTTTTAATTTTTTTTTCAATAAAAAAATGTATACAGCAACGTACACGTTCGAGTAGCAATCGCTCACCGATCTTAGCTCACGACATCTAGAGCAAAGACGGTAAAATTTTTCGGTTGGTCGTTTTATCGAACGGACCACGTCACATGGTATTACCCTACGCTAATACCCGGAAACGCAGGCTTGATTGTATTTATATATATTATAGTATTTATCTATATACGTTTGTGTTTCATACAAGTAGTTTAACAAATAATATATATCTTCAACAAATAATTAAATATTTATTTCATACCGACATACCTATATTAATTTCGATACTACTCGAATAATCTGAAAAACATTTGAATAGATATTAGAAAGAGAAGAAATGTAATACCCATTTTTATGCTCATACCTTGAGACTTTTATTGCATTTACCTTGAGACTTAGTTAATAATATTTTGAAACCATACTTTCGTTCGACTTTCGTAAAATCATCAGTTTATCAGATAAAAATGCCGATTTGTGCTTATGAATGTTGCGGGGCAATAAACTTTTATTCTCCATTCAGATATGTATGTCTGGTAAAACTAACTCATTGGTTTTTGTTTTGAGGACAACCAATGCGGGTTCGTACGATTATATATCTGTCCGCCTGTTGCACAAACACGAAATCTAACAATTGTATTGAAGTAGCCATATACAAATGTATGTAGAACTAACAAATCTTAATTAATCCGAGCGCAGAGCTAGTATAATTATTCCAACATTCATTATTTACATGTTCACAAGGGATACACTTCTTGTCCAAAGCTACATAGATTTAGGAGGTCAATTATATTTTTTTGTTTACTGTATGCCCACGTATGGCCACTTATTTACACAACGTATATTCAATTCTTGCTTATCAACGTAATGGCTATTAAAAATCGCGTGAGACGTCTGTACATCTCATTTTCCAATATTCCTCTCTAAATTTTTATTGTTTCTTAAAAATATATTGTATTCTATTAAGTATTATAATATTATCATGTGTTTTATAATGTTAAATTCGTTGTGTTAAATGTGTAATATTTTTAAGTACGAGTGTAATTAAAATGGCGTACGTTCTTCTAAGGACCGTATCTATACAGCTGTTCAATAATACATATCACTGTAAAATACTAAGATTGCCGTCATATCACTGTAAGATAAACAGAATCAAAATGATCTGGACACAAAAGAAATGATATGTGGCGAAAGAAAACACAACTTTTAAATTAAACGATGTCAAAAGATATCTACTCGGAGCAATGTCATTTAATAAGCCCCGCGGCACGGCTCAACAAACATTGTTACTGTTGATATACGATGTAATTACTGTTGATGTACGATGTAATAGATAGATTTATGATGAATAAATTCTGCTAATATGTTCTGTAATAGATGTGATATGTTCTGTAATAGTATTTTTCAGTGATATTGGCAAAAGGCCGGCCTCGCCGGCGTTGGCATTAGGCACAACCATCTTTGTATATCGGTGTGTATATAAATGCAGCGTATTTTTTATGTGAAATCTTACTGTATTTCGTGTATTTTTATACATTAGTTCGTTTTTTAAAAAATATTTTAATGATTACTCAAAAATTAAGTATTTGCGATTACTTTGTAATACTTTTCTGTATAACTTGACATTTAATTAAACGACTATTTCTATCGAAATTTTTGGTATTATTTTATTGTGTTTTATTATGTAACAGCAATACTTTTAAATTGTTCGAAACACTTCATCTTACTTATCTGAATTTCTCATAAATAGAATATATAACCTATATAAGTTACGTATATATACAGTGTAAATATGCACACTAATAAAAATATATTTTTAATCACTAATACTAAATAAATCCACATCAAATTACTAACGTAATTTTTTACCCAAATGGCACGCGCGTCAAATTCGAAGCGCCCTTCCGAAACACTAAATGAGGTTTTCGGTGTTCAGCAGATATGGGTATCTGATGAAAACCTGAAGCGAGATCGAGAGTTGAAAAATATTTTTTTTACCTAATTGACCAAGATTTCGGAAATTTGAGGTATCGGATAGAATCAGCAGTAACTACTCGCCATTTCCTTTCGTTTGAGGCGTCTAATTATATCGGACCTGTCAAAATAGGAGATGACCACGGTAACATCGAGGGTCTGATTATATCATGATTCAACACTTTATTTATTTGATCGTTTACGTCGTGTTTGTGACATTCGGGAACTCTGTAGGATTCGGTATGGATTTGTATATTCGAAGTTGTACTAATTTCAAGCGCAACGCGGCATTCGTTTACTTAATTGATCTGAAGGCAGCTGAAATATATCGGAATATCGAGAACATACATCGTAAGAAATTAATTTCTTCGTTGCTGAGATGCGAAATTCGGAGTAGATTTGAAACGTCGTTAGTGCGTTGAAGTGAATTCACTGAGTGGGTCGACAGGGAGATATCTGTATTAACTGATGAGCAGGCATCAATAACATAGGGGTGTGAGGTGTAATTGCAAGTCACATTTCACTGAAACTTATTTCACAGAAGTATTCACGACAGAAATATGTATTCGGTTAATGTCTTTTACTTGGACTATACAGTTTGCAATTAGGGGAGATTCAGAAATATGCTGATCGATTATTAAGCCCACTTTAATTTCGGGGTTCGGCAAATGTATAAAGTTCCGAAAGGTCAAATGAACGAAACAAAATTGATGAAAATGGAAAAAACATTGTTTAATAATGTTTTGTTTAAACTTAATCATTAGCAGACCCGCCCCACAACCTTCGGTATCGACCACTTAATATTTGTTTTGTATTGCCATCTACACTTCCAACTGCAAGAGAGAAATACTTTTAATACTTATGAACGCATCTAAACTTTTCTTAAATAGTTTTAGTAATGCTAAACATATGAAACAAAATTTAAACCCACCCCGACCTTCGGACCCACTCCTAACCTTCAGAACCCACCCCTTAATAATTTCCAAGCAATCAATCCGTAATTTATATATCCATCGCTATGAATTTAAAAAATTCATAAGTTTTGTGAGAGATATATATTACTATACGATTACAATACCACACTCGTGTGACTTCCGATATTTTACGAAACAGACGTAATGCGTTCGCAGAGTTTCGGAACGATCAACGTTTGTTTTCCAGTATTTTGGCAAACATTCTGATTTCGATGAGGGGAGTGGTCCTGTGAAAGATTAAGAAATTTCAACCAGTCTTAGCGGCTTAGGCGTCAGTAGACTTTCGATGTGGTCAATATTCGGTTGTTACCTATAATTTAAACGATCGCCGCTCTGCACTATCTGGCTGCCATTAATTTATCAGCTGTAAAGTTACGTCTAAAAATATATGAAGCATCCAGAAAAATAACAATCATTCAGCTTCACTGACCTTGAAACCGGACGACAAAATTGCTAAACGTGTAGAAAATGATTGCGCCCGCTGGACCGCGGGTGTCCGGTAGAAATATTGAATTTGCAACTTACGATGTTTCAAAATTATGTAATTCCCTTTACTACATTGTGACGTGCAATTGTCGAAACAATTATGTGAAATAGTGCGATGCGTTTTGTGGAAGTCAATAACGTTTATGCTATGCCTATATGTGGCTGTCGCTATGAATTTGATTATTGTCATTATAATGTAACATATTGAGGCACCTGTCTGAAAAATTACAAGCGTCCTGCTTCACGTCTGTAATATTTGTGACATTTAATTCAACCAGTTCCAATTTGGTATCCGGCGTGTATTTTAATGAGAAATTTCCTTTTTTATTGACTCTTACTGCTTCTTCAGAAATATGTTACATCCATTTGTGTGTGGGTGGCTGCGTGCGTGCGTATGTGTGCACTCTCGCGCGCGCGCGTTTAGGTGCGAGAGTGTGTGGGTGCTTGCGTGCGTATATATATGTATGTATACATACGTATGTATATATATATATATATATATATATACATATATATATATACATATACGTTCTGAATTTAACTATATAATTACAACATAACACACAAAGGTACATATTTACATATTTGAAAAATTACAAGCGTCTACCTTCACTCGTGTAAAACTTGTGGAATTTTTAACCAAATCGAAATCTTACGTTAAGTTTCAGATATATTAATTATTTTTATTTGATATTTAAATGACCGCTGTTTAGTATTTTATTAGTTATGTACTTTAATGTATATAAACATATGACGGACTTACGGGTACGAGAGCGATCTCTCACAGCCACCCAGAATAACAGTCCAGCCCCGCTCGCTGTGAGCGAAATAACAATCTTCATAAGTTGCCGTTATAAAGCCGCTAACGAACGAACGCCCGTGGCACCGTCTGAACCAAGCAAACTCTATCCGCTTAGAAATTTGATCTGCTAGTTTTAGATGTATTTAATCACTTTTCAGTGAAGCAATGTTTCACGTAGATCCTCGTAATGTTACAGGCTTACACCTTAATCCGTCGCAAAATAATAACGAATTAGGAGCCATTCAAATATTGAAAAAATATTGGCGGCACAGACATTTTGAGAAGATTTATGTTTTCCTTTTAAATCTCGTAAGTGTTACATGGATGAAGCTAAATGCTTATAATATTGCTGGAATATACTTCAACCAATCACAGACCAATAACGGTAATGCTCGTTGACAGAACAACACATACATTTTCCATCCGCTTCGATATTTTCTCTACAAATTACAGCGTTGTCATAACAGTATTAATTATTACATTTAGAGCGACACGACGGCCTTTTAAGTAATAGAAAAAAATTAACTGCTCGGATACCTACGGTACAGTCGTCACAGAAATGTTCCCGCCGGCCTCACATTTAGTCCGGCAGTTTGCGCATTATTTAATAAAACTTGAATAATAACTTCTGAAGTGAACATATTGACTTTCCGAGATGATGATTCACAGCTGTTGTAGGATTTCTGCCGCATAGTTAACACAATAATCACTACCCGCTAACAAATTTGATCTTCTAGTTTCGCATGTATAAAGAACATGTATGAAGACGGAAATTCAACGTAAAGAAGTTCACTTCTAAATGGCCCGAAGTATTTCTAAAAATATTTTTATTTACATTTCGACCTTGCAAAAAAAACGTAGCGCTGAAGGCGGATAAGGAAGAGGATAATGGTAATTTCAGATGTAGCAATTACATTACAATATATACAGACAATTTTAATGGAACAGTAGCCCTCAGCGCCTTACCGTTCGGCTGTACGAGGTGTTACTAGCAATTTCAAAAATATTATTATCCGCTTAACGGCCAGAACTAAATGAACTATATAATAAAATAAATAATTGTTATTCACGTAAATGAGGCATGCTTGACGGAAGAGGAAAAAAGTGCGACCTAAGAAAGAGGTCTATTAGAATTTATCAAAAAAATTACCTTGGTTCGTACAACTGTTTGAAGTCATCAGAAAATGTTTTAAATTTTTCCTCAAATCATATTTTAATAAGTGTGATATCCTGCAGAATGAAAAAAATCGTTTACATATTCAAAACGAGAATGTTCAAGCTTTAAAAGGCTTTTTTGTTACTATTTTTTGACATTTTTTGAATATCAGTAAACTATTTTAAAAATTTTGATGATCTCTTCGTTTTCTCTTCTAGTCTATATCGTAAATAAACTTTAAAAATTATATATCGTAAAGAGTGATATAAAAACATAATTTATGGTTGTACTATGTTAGATATATTAAAAAAAAATAATGAAAATGTTTATATTTTATGTTAAATATATATTTAAAAAATTCTTAATGTAAAGTGTTTTTTTGGGTATACCTAATTATCACTTCAGATCTTTGTTAATTCCTTCATAAGCATGTCTCAATGATACTTTTAACGCATATTTATTTTATTAAAACCAGTTCAGTCGTTCAAGAGATGCAAATCATTCCTAAATTGTTCATTGTTAGCCGTTATGGACGAGCGCTAAAATATTGCGGGCTAATATAATTCTAAGAAAATAGTCTTCTAGACGATCCATGGGGACAAATTGACTTGTTCCATAATTTATAATAAAAAAATAGGATAAAAATGAGAGATTGAAATTTAAACAAATATTTTCTATACATCACGATAGCTATGAACATCAGATACTTCAAAACTGGTAGTTAATTATTAACAAGTGTTCTTGTTCAAAATTAGCATACTCTAAAATAAACCTATTTATTTTTGCACAGACGAGTTGTGAACTGCTACTCTGGCGCAACACGATAAATAGCTGGCATCTATCACACTCAGAAAATACCCCCCTAATATGAAATAGGAGTTGTAGATGGTTGCTCTAGAGAAGTTGTACATGCTCTCACCTGAATATTTTCGTTAGTGAATGAAAACAGAGTGAACATTTCGGCAGTAGAACAGCAGTTGACACTAAAACCAAACAAAAAAAACACAAAACACTAAAACCAAACAAAACAACACGTAACCCACTTTATATTGCACTGTTACACGCGTTATTCAACTCTAATTGTCACCAGTGATATGGAGCACGAAATATTACCGTTTACACAAATACAATTAAATGATAACAGAAACTATTAAACGTACCGCGGACCGTAAGTATTGCACCAGTTCTAAGTTTCAAATAACAAAACATTTTCCAAAATCACAATCACCAAAAAAACGCAACGTCAAAAAAAGGCGCGCATCTATACTTTTTGTATTACCATAAAGTAATTATACTTTTCTAGAATCATAATATATCGTATTTATTCTGTGCATAATACTTGCTAGGGGTTAAAACATACGATGTGTACATTTAGTATATTATCTATGATGTGTACCGTTTGAGAGAAATGTTCCATTGCAAGTTTTTGTAGGGATAATATTTAGAAAAAAAAATAACATTGATAATTTATTACAATAATTTCTCATACCTAAAACAGATTTTGAAATAACTGGTTTTTCCCATCAAGTATCTATTTATTTTATTAATTAATCAATTTACATAATTTTTGTTTCGTCAATTTTTTTTAAAAGAATCTATTTAGAAGTTTTAGGCAATAGTAAATATTTTGTCTGTTACCGTCACAATTTCGATGTTTTGCTATTTCTTAAAAAACAATTTAACTTTTGTTGTAACATTTTGTAAGTGTTTAATTTAAAGATGTTAATATTGTAAATAAATGTATCACTGGAATTATCAATTTATTATAGGGACAATTTATTAAAAACTCCTTTAATTTGACCGTGACAAAAAATCAATAAACTTATTTTTAAATTCTCGTACATAAAATGTTACTTATGCTTTTTACGAAAAGAAACAGTTTAATTCATCAAAAACATCAGTTTTAATTTATCGCTCTATATGGTCCTAAGAATGTATTTGAAAAAAAATTTATCAATTTGAAAGAATTTATTTATCGTTGATAGAGTTATTGAAAATTTTGCAATAAGTAAATTATCAAAATTGAATTTAATATCAAATCATTACCAACTTAAAGTATACAAAGAATTATAAGAACTGATATAAGCTGACTTTTTAACTAGCAGCAGAATTAATAAGTGAGTTTACAAGAAAAGAACTCACTTGAGCATAATTTTCAATAAAAAATTTATCCCCGACACTTTTATTTTATTTTATTACATTGTTTATAACCTATAAGGATGATATAGGTTTTACCACTGTATGTAGTTTTACCGTTTTTTTAAATTATATCAGAAAAAAGTTACACACGCAAATATACATGTGAAATATGAAGTTTAAATAATTATCATTAATAGCTTATTTATAATGTATAAAAAAATATTAAATCAATTTTCAAAGTCAAAATAGGCCATTGTACTTCTGAAGACATTGTTTTCTTCAACATTTTCCCATGTCCATTTTGCTTGAAAAGAAAAAAAATACTTGTCAAAATATTTCAGTGAGTTCAAACAGAAACTTTCAAAGTGTAAACGGTAATATTTATTTTAATACGTGCATTATGTGTTGTCTTCTGAGATCGTGTCGGAAAAATTATCAGAATATAAATGGCATTTATCTATTTCATTTGCTGACTCGTTGGTAAAGTGAAAAATATTCAGTTGAACAATTAAGAAGTTAGGAAAACTTGTGCTATATTTGAATTAAAACTTGTTGCTTATCGTGAATGAATTACTTCGTTTGTAATCGACTTGGTCACCTTTATCGTTTAATTGGTAAGTCGTCTATGAATTTATTATTTTCAATGTTATTATCGTTTCGTTGCTAAAAGAAAATAAATGGGTAATAGCACTTGTGGAAAATCTAAGAAACATTTTATTGCTCTGTAATGCAGTCACCGAATGATAAACTGGTTATTCAACTTCGCTTGCAGCAGTGAATGCTATTTTTGTCCAATTTGGTAATATTCGTTTTTTTATGATGAAAAGTAAAAAAAAAGGTTTCATTAGAATATTATTGTTTACATTGAGAAAAATATGGTCAAAAAGTTATTATTTTACTCTTGTATCTGTAATGTGTAATGTGTACCTATAATAGATTAGTTACTAACTATTAAAAATTGAATTGAATTTTCATTGAAGCTGTGAATTAATTATTCACTGCATCCATTAATATTTGAGTCCTTAATTAAATCAATTTTTCATTATCTTTTGAAGAAATAAATTTTGTATATTAATTTTAACCCTATCCTTAACTTCAATGCATTTTTATACAAACCATATTGCTAATCGGTAACTATGATATTGTATTATACATGTAAGTAACAATGTAATAGTTTTGATTCTGTCCAAAGTGTTGATTCTAATCAAAATTTCAAGAAATAATAACTTTAATACTTTTAAGGACTACATCCTACCTAATTAAATTTGAGACAATTTTACACATCCCATTTCTTCATATCTAATGTAACTACAAAATTAATTAGGTAAAGTGAAACTACCAAATTCAGACCGTTTAAGGTCTATCGTTTTATATTAAGTTGTACTAGACCTCTGGTAGATGAAATAATAAACCGTCAAGTGTTACTCGTAAACATTAATTCTCATATAACTGAATTTAGCAAGGAATATTTTCTTTGTATTTACTTAGTATTTAAATTAAAAGAATAACAATACCTACACTTTCATTGTTGCGACCACTGATATATCTATTAATGACCTATTTGAATTTCAATTGGGAGTTATACTATGTGTATTTTATAATAAAGTCCATAATTCATTGACACATCTGTGCAAGATAGAAAGTAATGTAAGCATTTATTTAATAAATTAACAATTCAGACAGTTTTCTTCGCTGGATGTATTCAGATTTAGATGCATTAATTATCTTATTGTTTAATTCTCTTAAATAACAAATTTTTGGAACATCGTATATTCCTAGACTATTTGTTAAGGTTGGAATATTAGTCATACAAATAACATCTTCAACTTTGTATTCGTACACATTGTTGCAGTCTGGCCACTTCCAATTATTTGAACACATTTTCATTGTTTTCACTTCTCCAGTATCGTTGTTTACCTCTAATGTTTTTCCTGCGAGACTTCTTCTATATAACGAATTATGATAAATTCACTCGTCACTTAACTGACAAGAATCTCTCGTTTATTCAATTTTTTGTTTTTGTTTAGAATGTCAGTATCATTTTCTTGGTTTTCTGATTTATTTTGAATAATCATATATATGTCGGATTCATCAGTTCGGTCTTCATTAGGTTTTGTTTTTTTCTTCGTTGATTGCAACCGTAGGAACTTGTCTTCTTTTTTTGGCGCTGAATATGTATTGTTAGTTACTTTTGTCTTATATTCTCTTCAGACCAAGAAAGAGCATTTTTCAAAGAAGTTGGATTTTCGGATTTTCCATTCTCATCTTTGCTTTTAACTGATGTTTGTTTGACTTGATTTTCAGGAGGTGGTGCACTTGATAATGTTGTTATGTTATTAGGACAATTTCTCCTTCAATTTTTTCATTGTTTATTCAAAAATTGTGATATTTTGAGAAATATTGCTTAAATTTAAAACTTTGTTATTTTGTAATGTAATATTATGATCATATTGGTTAAGTTTTCTCCAAAATTTAAAAAGTTCACTAAGTTCTGTCTGATCAGCTTTTGCATTTTTTTTCATCAGTTTCTTTTACTGCTGATATATCTTCACGTAAAGTCGTATTGATTTCTTTGACTAATCGTCGTTACTTTCATCAAAAAGCAGTAGACCACGAGCATGAAGTGAGCACTACACTATTTGATTGTTCAAGAATTTTTGTGAAATCTTCACAGCTCAACTTTTGTCCACAGTTCCCTATTGGTCGTTTATGAACATATTATTCACCATATATTTTTAATGGATGAAACACATCAAGCCAAGAGGTTACAGCCGATGAATAGCATTAGGATAAAAAACAGTTAACGTCACACCATTTTCTTTACAAAATTCTGTTATATGTAAATTTATGTGTGAAGAATGACCGTCGATGGAAAATATTACTTTAAGGTGAATTTTAATTTTTTCCAACTAGGGGTAAAACGTTTGCTACAAAGCTGCACTTAGGTTATCATCTGACTTTCTTCTGTACAGTCTTAGGGTAAACAGTATGAATAGAGGGGGTATCATTCTTTTGTAAGAATACAAAACCGTAGGTGGAGGCATTCTTCCATGAACGCTGACTGTAATCAATATAGTTAAATATTCTTTCTATCGTTATAAGTTCTACAATGCCCTTAATTTGATTGTTTTCTTGTTATCAAATAAAAGCCACTCTTGTCGCTATTAAAAATAATTCTTCGTGAATCAAGCATTAAATCTAAAAAGTTATTCCCTGTTAGGTAAGAACGAACATGGCCCGACCAATTTTCAATTTTTTTTTCAGTTACAGCAGCTCTACATGATGTTTATGC
Organism: Druceiella hillmani; assembly: GCA_039881145.1. Taxonomy (NCBI): domain Eukaryota; kingdom Metazoa; phylum Arthropoda; class Insecta; order Lepidoptera; family Hepialidae; genus Druceiella; species Druceiella hillmani. The sequence goes on from JAYKKI010000024.1 coordinate 21,327,926, forward strand.
GTGAGGCACACTGCTTCAAATATTTGTATGATTTTTTGAAAACTATTTAAATAATTTATCCGGTGGAATTCTGTTTTTAAACTGATTCCCTTTTTCAATTTTTTCACAAATTTAGTAACAGACTCCACTAGTTTTATTTTGTTATTGGAAACACTTTATTGCCCATTTCAATTACCCATTTTTCTAATGGGACCTCCTCTTCGGCAGTCGTAAGAGTTGGGGATCCTATTGTCCCACGCTTAGTATATTTTTTATTTAATATATCAATAAGGGTAGTTTTTGAAATATTGTAAGCTTTTGAAGACTTTCTGATAGATATTAATTTAGTTTCTAACACTTTCATTTCCAGATTATTTTGAATAAAATAATCTCTTTCCTTCATTCCATTACTAGATAAACTGAAATGAGAAGTAAAGCTTAATATATACATATTCAAGTTAATGTGAAACTAAATTAATTTAAAAGAACTAGCATTCGGTCGGAATCAAGAAAAGCAGCAGATTGTTGGACCTAATAACCGACGACTTTTAAATTGTTTGTATAACTCACTTTTATTGAAAGAAGTTCACTTTGAAATAAGTCTATTGTGTATACCATTTACTAAAAACTACACAATAACCACAATACTCTCCTGTGTCAAATCTTGTTTAAATAGAAAATTTTTGTTAAAAAAAATTAAAGTTTCTCAAATAATTAACTAATTTAGGGAGATAGGTTAATAACGGTTATATTTATTTTTTTTTCAATTAATATGTAATATGTTGGTCACTGGTCGTTTTTTGAACTTTACTAATTTTGCATAATTCTTATTCCCGACAACAATTTCATGTTGTTATAAACTTCGTTTTAACAATAAATATGTAAAAGAAAACACTATACTAACTGTAAACAGATTACATTTTCGGAATATACTCTATTTATGTAAATCTGTATTTTGACAGTCCAATAAAAACGTGCAGCGCTCTGAATGACAAATTGACACTAAACAAAAGATGAAGAACTTAACATACGTCTCTATAGCACTAGGATAGCTACAAGTCCTCCTACGTTTTCTAGCCTGTTAAAGGTTTAAAATTCAAGCATATGACTAAAATTTGACGAAAGTGAATAGCCGAATTAAGGGAGGCGGTTGTAATTGGGTGATTTTACGTTAATAACTTTGAAAATGAAATGAAGGCTTTTAAAACAATAAGCTTCAAAATGTAATCAATACATTTAATGCCATTCTTGTCTGCAATGTTACTAGATGTGTAAATATTTCTTACTGTTACACCCCTCCATAGTCACGTGGTTCTGGCTTCGTGCTATGAAGATTTGGCCTTCTATATTACTAAATATTTGTGAAGGTTTAGTCTGTAATATAGTGAAAACCACATCAAAGTATGTTAAGGTTTCATAATATGTTAAGGTGCCAAAAAATCCATGAAATTTGTATTCTCATCTAGATTTTCCAAACAATCAGATCTCCGTTTTTTTACCTTTTAAATAAATATGCTTTAATAAGATGATGCTATTGAGGCCACCCACGAGTTGGAAAATTTACCATGTCTTGTATTTATGGATACCAGAACTTGAAAAATTGGGTCATCTGAAAGTTTATATATATATATGTATATATATATATATGTATATATATGTATATATATATATGTATATATATATGTGTTTGCATGTAAATGCGAGTGTGTCTTTGTATATGTATATATGTAATGTATATGTTATAACTAACGGTTTTCGACTTTTGGTCTGCTATTGCGGAATGGCACGCACAAATATGTTCCTGCTTTTTGGAAACGTTGCAAGACACCCAACACATCCAGCAAACCACCAGCTCGGAAAAGAACAGCACCATCATTAATAGAACAAATGTTTGGTGTGTTGTTGCTCATTGTAGCATAAGAGAATTTTGAAATTACTACTGACTGTGTAATAAAAAAAATAGAAAATCTACTCAAAATGAAAATAACGTTGACGAAATAAAATACAGGGACGAGGCATCATTGGTATTTTCAGACAGCTACCAGTTCGTCATCTCAAAACATGTTTTTGATTATACAAATATACGAACCTCGAGACCGTGCTGCATCTACATAGTGCAGCGGTTGTGGATATTACCTCCATTTGTACACAAATTTGGGGAGACCTACGTCCAACACACAATTAGGACAGGATGTTGATTGACAACACGAACCTCGCTCCATGCTTTGCAATTTTATATTTTAATTTTATGATTTCTTTATTTAAAGTTAAGATTAGTTTTTATTTATTATTTTTTTCATCTTCGTAATTAAAATTTTACATGTTTGTTTTATTTGAATGAAATCTGTTACTGAATTCTGTGTGGTTCTTAATTACAAGTATTTGTGTAACTTAATTTAGTTAATAATATCTTGTCTGCAATTATTTTCTTCATATTGTTTATACTATTTTTTGGTGGGAATGTTAGACAAGTCTAAATACTGTCACCAATTAAAGATGTTAGAAAAAGTTATGGACAGAATACTTGTTTATTCGATAGGATGAAGTTTAATAAAACAATTGAAATCACCTTTGTGTTACTTACACACTTGAATATTTTCATAACATTTTTTTAATTATGCACATTGGATTAATTCCAACATTTTTATTGCAACGAGTTCATCTTTCATTGTCAAAATACTATAGAAATAAATAAATTAACACACTAAAATCATGTATTTGCATTTTATTTAAAACTTTTTCATCCAGCCTTCATTCTATTGGTTGGGAGCCTGGCTTTGTATTAGCCATTTTGCACAAGTAATTGGTTATACTAATGCTGTACGAACCTCAGTCCATGGAAACCTCGTATTAAAAACCACATTTTGCCATTGATGGAGTTTTTGTAGCAACATTAAGGAAGCCGATCGCCGTGAAAGGTGATAGATAACTATATCTACTTTTAAATTCACTTATGAAGCATTAAATGTATAATATTATATTTGTTTTTGAACAGATCAATGATATAAAATATATAACATAATAATTATTAACATATCGTTATATTTAATTGTTAGATGAATATGAAGAAAATTGATTAATATTTAGAATATTTATTCCAATATATTTTGAACAGCCTTTTCTAAATTTATAAATACATTATTACAGCTTGTATGGTCCACTATCTATATGGAAGCGAACAAGCCCTGCATTAGAGTAGACCAAGGACACAAGCGCAAGTGAAGATGTGATGCGAGAGCTACAAGAAGAAGTACAAGTTGGGTGCCACTGAGAATCAGGTACGTGGGGTTGGCGAGTGGAAATGAGAGAGGAATGGGGCTCAATTGGAGTGAGTTAGATGATTTAAAATGAATTTATATATAATTTGCTCGTAAATGTAAAATTAAATGGCAGACTGTAGTTGAGGGTGTGTTAACACATATTTGTCAACCAATCGTTCGAGTTGGTCACCGCATGCCATCAACCAATGTAAACAGCCTCGGCCGATCTAGTCATGGTAGTTGAACGCAATGGCGAAAGACTCGTACGGTCGGCCAATGACTTTGTTTAGTTGTTAGTCTCAGTGAAAGCACAGGCGATGACAGGTTTACCTAAATTATCTGTGCACAACGAGTTGATGGAAAAGAATATTTCTCATGATATGAAAAAACTAGAATCTAAACTAGGATCAAGAAAAACTCTAAGCATGAAGTCATTGTTTCTGTTTTCCAAAAACAGCACAATTTACTAATGGAAATCAAATTCCAAAATAAAAAAGAAGATGAATATGACGCGTTTGCTAAATATATTGCTGTATCATTACACGACATGGCTAGTCGGTCATAAAATGCAGTCGGTCGCCTACTTCAGCTGCCTACTTCGGCCAATGACTAGCGTAAACAAAGGTGCTCGTTGGCTACAATTGTTCACCGAAGTGTTAATGAGCCCTTACGGTATAAATAAAGAGTAAAGAGACATTAATAGATAAGAATAAAGTTTGCAATATTTGGGAAAATTTCACGAGTGCAGCAGAGTAATAGATAAAATGATGTTCATAATAAAAATAATGTTCACGTTTGGTTATAGTGGCCTCTTATGTTCATTGCTTTCAATTGTCGTATTTTGTGGACCGAATTGAGATTGCTCACGAAAACTTGACAATTATTTTTGTTTATGATAGTAATTTTTATTTATGTTTACTGTTAATTTTTGTTTACACTTTTTAAGGTAATAATAAAAATTGTAGTTTATAAAGAATTGTCATTCATATTCTTCTAGAAACGGGGAATATTTGTTTTTTATTTTTTCGTTATTTTTGTACTCATAACTACATGACTTAGTAAAAGTATTCTATTACTTCGTAACTACCCTCGTTCTCTATATAGGAAAAAATATTTCATTGCAATCGAATAATAATTGTTGGAGCTTTGCATTATATTATCGGAAATGGTGAAGCAGCCGATGCTGCGTTTCGAAGCCAGGCACTCCTGGTATTAATGCGGTTTTCATAGTTTTAATCTAGTTAGAAAAAGCTTCGAGCAAACTTTAAGACCAAGATTAGGTTTTTCAGATTTGCGGACAATTTCTGGTAGACAATGGGAACTTGTAATTTTATTCATTAGAAATAACTCCTTATGTAAAATACGATGCTTCAAACAGGAATGATGAAGGTTGGGAACAGCAAATTGGCTAAAATTGAAGCGAAGCGGTATATAAATTATTTAAGTTTGTGATGCTGCACATTGAACTTGGTAGAAATAATAAGTTTGAATCGGCATATATATTTCAGGAAGGTGGCAGCTCGCCCTACAGAATGCTTTGGCAGACAATACACCTTTAAATATAACAGGTAAAACTTTTAATTATTTCACCCATTTTCTGAACAAATAGCGGTAGGAAAAGTAGGTAAGTCTACCAGTAGGAGAAAGAGGATGTATTTCTTAATGAAATGAATGCCTGTTGAAAATCTCCAATGACATATTAAAACACACGCAGGTAAAAGGTTACCTGTTTCATAATGTTAGCTTCTACGATACTCGTAATATCTGGAGGTTTTTCTCCAAGAAAATAAAAACAGATTCTTTAAGTCATAAAGAAGGAAGTTGCTTTGACAAAATTGTGATATTTTGTCAAAAAAAGTTTTTTCTGTTTTAAATAAATCATAATTTTACGCAAAGTTATGATTCACTAGAAGAATTATTTAAAAGCTTACTAGAAGAATTATTTAAAATTTGGTCATGGATGAATGATATCGTAGATAATGGATGAGATTGTATAATTCCACTGTTGTAGATGTTGAAGTCTCCAAATTTTTTTATCATCATTGTGGCCTCGGAATGATGATAAATTTACTTTCTTCTGGTTTCTATTCTTTTGTTATGCTTCGACACAAAGTAGCGGTGGAGAAGTTCCACACAAGGTCACTTCATTTGAATATTGCTATTAAAATCACGGTCTTGTGTTTGAAAATTAATTTCTAATTTGGCACAGTAATAAAATATATTAACTTGGACATATCTCTCACTAGCTAAAACTTAGACATGTTGTATATGTAACAAACATATTACATATACTGTATATATAACAATTATATATACTGTATATATAACAATGAAACGTATTGGTGAATACAATAAAGTGGAAATTTTAGGGTGCCAAATTAAGTTCTCGAGAAAATTTGTTTTAATTCCATGTGTGGTGTGGGGTATCGTTTGCAAGGGCTAATAATAGGGCATCAGAAAATTTTTTTTCATAATTTTAGGAAGTAATCTCTCAAGGTATTTTGATAAATATGCAAAAATATGAACCCTTATTTCTGCAAGTACTTCACCTAAAATTAGGATAGAGATAGGGTATTTTTGAAGCCCACACAAAGGTTGTTGGTAAATTATAGCAATTATCCTAGATCTTATAATTCATTAAATATGCGCCTGTTTTACTCCTGTTAAAGATATAGTAGAGGACTGTCAAAGGAATATCGGTCGTTGGACAGACGGGTGACGGGCTGTTAACTACAAAACATTTCAATTTTAAGTGTCCAGGTTTCGGTGCATCATGAGTAGTCACCATGTGTTTTTTATATTACCACTTGAAAACAACATTTACGCAAAGATAATTTTAGTGGTTTATAGATCCTATCATAATCCGAATTTTTGTGGTTTATAAAAGAGGTAGAGAGATAAAAATTTCTCGCAGCGTAATTCAATGTTATGTTAGATATGATATTCAATAACACAAAGCTCTAACTGACCCATCCACACTTTTTTAGAAAAGCTCTTCAAGAGCTTAGGTGCATTTATCTCACCATTTTTAGGGATACAATTTTAAACAGGAATTTAGCCTTTTTTTCAGGAATATTTTGATGGGGCTGACTATTTTGTGAAGATCATTAAACAACTAAATATATGGGAATTTTTAGATCATCCGTTTAGAAACAAACAGACTTTTAAAACATTATTTTTTTTTAACAGGGCAGCAGGCACGTATTCACGAAATAAATATTATTAAGTATAAAGAGAAATCAAAACATTGCATTAGATAAAATCTTCGTAGTGCACATTTTGTACACCTTTATGCACATGTAAATTGAATTGAATTGAAATTTTTATAATATCTTTAGATATTTTCATTAGAAAATATATCTTATTTTTTTTTGAAAACATTTTGGGAATTGCATAGGCGATGTGTTTTCATTTGGTCATCATTTTAAAATGATGGCGTTCCAAACTAAATTCTCACGTAGACATCACGTGTCATTAAATTTTACTAGCCGGAGGAGACGAAATAATTTAGTAAAACTTAAATCGTTCACTTTCAATTTTGTAATAAAAAATGCATAAGCACTTTATTGTGGAGCTTTGGAAGTCATCTTTTGCCTGCTTAAAGCTGTCTCTACTTTTATGGACTTTACAATGCTTCAAAGAGGGCAAAATAATAGTTAAATAACTAAATCAGTATAAAATTATATTGTATTAAAATTTTAAAATAAAAATATTTGCCGTTTAGTTTTGATAAAAATCTCTCTCGAAATTGTGCGATTAACATAAAAATTAGCTTTAGGAAAAGTAGCTATTTCACCACACTTCATTTAATTTAAAAACGCAATAAGAAACGAAGAATTGTTCTTTTTAGAAACTGTTAAAACAATATTATATTATGGAAAAAAAAACATAATTTTCAATGAACATTTTTAGAGGTGACAGTCAGCGATTCTATAGATTTTTGTAAACGCTTAACAATATTAGGCTTCTGCTTCCAAGACTTATGAGCTTATGAGTAGGCGACGGCACTTTGTAAATATTCAGAATATTTAATAGATATTGTTAAATGAAACCCAAATTTTGTTATTGCGTTTTATTCTAATAATACGTCCATTATGTCCCAATTCACGTCCACAACTATTCGAAAGACGCAATGGGTCTTTTCAAATCACCGATACATGCCGAGTCGCTCCCAGAAAGCTGTACGCTGTCCTAAAGCTGCAAGAGCATGCATATGCTCAAAGTATGCGCTCCGCTACGTGAACCGATCGATGGAAATTGTAGAGACTGTGAGAGTGATTCGGCTTAAAGTTCTACATAGGATATGAGGTGCTTTTGTCCTAGTCGAGATTAAGTATGATACACAGACAGTGTTAAAATGAGATACAGATTCTTTTCTTTCTGATTAAGGGAACTTTTGTGACGGAAACATTATTACTGGATAATTTTAAAACTTGTGTGATATTTCTACTTTTCAGTGTACAACATAAATTGGTATCATTCAGAGTACGCGCAGTTTATGAATATTTATTACAGTTTAATAATAAGTTTGTATAAAGCTGTAGAGCGTGAATAGAATGTGCAACACAAGATTTCCATATAACCTAGACACGTATAAACATTTACGGGTGCAGAATATTTGTATTGAATTATATTATTTGCAAATATTAATATTATTTTTCAACTTATATTGCTTTAGTAGAATTTTCACTGAGATACAAATGTCGTGAATGTTTCGGAAACTTAGTTTAGTAGTGAAATGTAGAATGTTTGATATAGTTCGCTTGCCAACTTTATGAAACTTCTGGTAGGTAACACTGTTGTATTTTGTGATTTTGACTTTCGCTTACATACGTTTTAGCATGGCTTCAAAAAATTAACAGAAAAACGAGATATTCGAAACAACAGGTTATTGATCTTAATTTTTGACCAAAATCTATCAAAAAAAATCTTTCAGAATTTACTTCAGAAATCTTATTTCATCAGCTTTTTGAATGAGAAATTTGTCATTGCTACCTCTACGGAATGATCCTAAGAATGGAGCCAAAGTGTAGTAAGTTAAAAGTTCTAATTTTTGTGAGCCTCTTTCCCGACCTTCTTCGGTAGGTGCTAAAGAACTGCACATCGTTTATTTTTTTTTTTATGGAGCACGATCCGTGGCATACACTACACTGCGGCCGACTTACTCTACAATGTGTACTTTACATTTCTACTCGGCACCGAATGACATTAACACACTTTCAAAGTCAACTATTATTTTATTTTGTATGAGGGGAGATATAATTCCTGTTATCATAAATAAACCTTACAATAAACGATTACATTTAAAAAAAATGGTTACATTACAAAATAGATAATTGAGAATGTAATTCAGATTGAAAATCTAGATCAAATTTTATAAATAATTTTACATATTTACCTTGACAAATAATGTCTGAGTTGCAACCAAAACTAAGCAGTCGGAATCGAGCTATTCTGCTACACGACAACATTGATACTGCAATATTTCTAAAGTTTATTTTAAATTTATATTTAAAAGGTCACTAAATGCCATTTTGGTAAAAGTTATTGACATAAATAAAAAAATATGGGGTAATAGTTCAATGAAATGATAGTTATGACGTCCATTTTGGGGAGGCAGCTAATCTTTACTTCATTACATAGGTAGTGTGCCTCCATTTGGCCGCCATCTTAAAAAGATGTTGTACTCAGTGCTGAACCTATATCTCTTACAAAAAATTGAAACAGCACCTTTTTGGAGAATATCAAGTAATCCAAACTTAATTCTCATGTGGACGTCGCATAGCATTAAAATTTTCCGAACCCGTGAAGACAAAAAATTTAGTAAAATTTTGGTTCCATACTTTTATTTTCATAAAAAATACATAACCTGTTTACTGTGGAGTGTTAGAAGACACACATCTCTTGCCTGCTCAGTTTTTAAATGACCTCTATTGGAACTTCTATATGAATTCCAGAAAGGACTTCTATATGAAGTCCAGATTGGAACCTCTATATGAAGTAAGAAAGTCCTTCAGCAATTATGCTTCAACGAGGGCAAAATGAAATAATAGGCAAAATGAATTTGAAATAATCAATAATTTAATTAATGATTGTTTCAAATATACGTTGAGATCATGAGGAAGTAATAAATTGAATAAAATGATGAATACTCTTTACGGTGAATGTGTATTCCTTATAATTACATCTCTTTTAAGCCATGATAAGGAGTGCCTGGAAAGCCGGGAAAAGTCAGGAAAATTTTATTACAGAAAAAGTGATTTGCCTGAATCTCCAAATTGAACACAATTGAAGTGTCGATACTCATGTACCCTTGTTGTTGAATATATTGGTCAATTTAATTCAACAATAAGAGCATGGGAGTATCGGCATATTGATTAACATATTCAACAATAAGAGATATGATAGTTGTATATATTGTTGAGCTTTTTCTCTGAGCTAATATTTGTGGAAGTTTCTTTATTCGAGTTGCAGTTTGTCTCTGGTCGATGGCGCTCTTTTACAACTAGACATTCTATTGTTTTCTGTCATGAGTTTATTATAACGTATAAATGCTTTGTTTCCTGTGTCTGTGTCTTGTTTTTGTTGTAGTTTTAATTCTTCTCAAATTTTCAGAATGTTTGGTTGGAATTCTTGTCCAACATGATACCTGCTCCTTGCAACAACTTTTTATTGTTTAATGTTTCAATTTTCATTCTTGTTGCAGTTAGTGCAATGGCTATGCGCCTGGTGTTATTTCCTCTTTTGCACAATCCCCTTAGAGTTTCCTCTTCCATATCTGAATATTAATTTTTAAAGTGTGCACTATAGTATTTAAGACTTTCTCTTGCAATTGAAAATATGCATTTTCTCATTCTTCTACGCCAAAAAAGACAAGATTTTTCTTACTGAATTTTCCTGTAATCCGTCTTCTTCCCCTGACCTTATATTCGGGAGCGCAACTCATTATTGATTTGTTTGAATTTTTCATTGATGTTAACATTTATATTGGTGGCCATCTTCTCCACAAGTTTTGTAAAAGTACTTTCAATAGCGCTGATTTTTTATATCCTTAATCATTTCTACTATCAATTTAGCGGCTATAAAATTTATTGACAAATCAGAAATCCAACGGACCCTTTCAATTTCATTAAAAAATCTTACAAGTCTCACACGGAGGAAGCTAGATACTTGTGAATTTTCAGACAGATGAACTAGTTTGTCATGGGTATTATAAATATAATAACCAAATGCAGAGCGACGGCCGTACAAATATAGAATTAAAATAATTGACTTGTTTCACCTAGTTATTTCAACAATTATACATTACTCTGTAATAACAGGAATTATGTAAATGTATTTTCAATCTTCGCAAGTTGCAATTTTGACATTTCCATCGAGCGTCTGCGGTACAGCAGGCGCGATAATTTTCTACCCCTTTAGAATGTTTGGTCTACCAGTTTCAAGGTCAGTGAAGCTGAATGATTGTCGTTCTTCTGGAAGTTTCTTATGTTTAGAAACACAGCTTAACATATGATAAATTAATGGCAGTTAGCTAGTACAGAGCAGCGGTCACTTAAATTACAGAAAACAACTGAGTATTGATTGCATTGAAACCCTACGAAAAGCTGGTAAGTGGACGTGTATATATTTATGGCACATTGAAAAATTATGTACGCAGCCAGTTAAGGAATAATCTTGAACCATGTATTGCTTCAGCTATAGTTAAAGGAAGTGTTGAAATGACGAATGTTCAAATTCGCGGAATGACTGTGATGTATACAATACAAATATAATATTAAAATGAAAACTCGTTAAGTATGAGAAGAACTCGTTCTACGAGGTATTAGTACCTGCCTAGGCATTAATTTTTTTTTTCACCGTGTTGGCATAATGCCCATCACAGGGGTAAAATACCGTCAATATCTCTAAAATTGTGAAATTGAAAATCTCAGCTACAATTTTCCGGTTACCTTCAGTTAATACTTCCACTTTCATAATGTTAACTTTAGTAGTCAGGGTGCATTGTCCCATATAAATAAAAAAACACACAACACAAACATAACTCTTTCGAGTGCGTTATTTGTCCTTTCCAAAACTTGCATGTGAATGTTTTTGAGTGCCGAGTAATGGGATGTTGAATGCGAATTAAACCAACAGATGTACGGAGATATAAGTGATCTTGTGGGAAGTCCATTTTTTCTCTCTGCAGTACGGAACCCAAAAAATACAGATGAGCTATTTTTTGTTATAATTATATCGAACTCATACGAGGACGCTACATATGTAAAAATGTCTCTAATAATCTTTCCTTTATTGAGCAATAGCAAAGTCGATGATTAAAGATGCCTTAAGGCCCCGTGGCATCGCACATTAGTTCATCGGCGGTATCGTACAATTACTGCAATATTGCTGTAAAAGATGCGTAAAGATTTGTTTTTATCCACTGAGAGTGTCGAAGAAATCTACAAGCAGACAGTCGGTGGTTGGGAGGCGTGTATAGTTATTCGCCTTATTGCGCATTAACCCTAGAACCGTATCCTGGGGTGCAAATAAAAAAAAATATTTAAATCGTTTATAACTTATTTTCTATACGACGGTTTATACAGCGGGTGCGTGTATTTACGCGGGTCGGGGGAACACGTGGATACTTCAGCCGGACGGCGGTCCAGCTGCCAAGTGGACGTGGTACGCTGCTTGTTGGGGTACACTAGTAACCCAGGATACGTTCAACGCAAGTATTTTAATTTTTTTTTGCCATTTTGCTTTTTGTGTATGATTTATTGACATAAATTTGGTAAAAGTTTGAATAACAACTTATTTAAATATTTTACACAGAAATTTGTTGTTTTTTTTTGTGTTTTCGAAAGGTATTTGTTTTGTTACATGTTTTGGTTGTTTTGTTACATCCTTTTTTGGCTACTGGTTTATTTTATTTTTTTTTTCAAATGACTTCACGACGTAATTTACACAACAATGAAATTGAGAACATTCTTTTGGAGGCGGAAGATGGAGAAGATCTTGTTCTAGGCGAGGCGTTAGAAGATGAACCAGATGAAATAATTGAAGATTTTCGCTTCGAGGAGAATTTAAGAGCAGTTGATAGTCCTGATGCTTTAGAGGTAGAGTCACTTCAGGATTCGGATGAAGAACTTTAAGAATCTTCGCAGTTAAGTTCTAATGCCTCACCGGTCACTGTCCTCAGTGTTCTAGATGTTTTGCACGGTAGAGGCAGAAAAAAGCAGAAAAACTGAAAAAATCTACGGCATGGATGTCATCCTCGTTCATCACGCACCCCACAGAGGAATATTATATTCCATCCTCCAGGTAAGAAAGGCCCTGCGAAACTTATTACTACTGTATTAGATAAATGGCAATTATTTTTTACGGATGAAGTTTTGGGGAATTTAGTGTCAACCCGAACCAAGAGATTTTTCTGAGCAAAATTTGAATTTTCTACAAATTGTCTCCGGATCGATGATCGTTCAACAAGAGGTGATTGAAGACAGGTAAATAAATTGGCCCCCGTAAAAGAACTGCTTGATGATAGAGACTTCAAAGGAGTATTTCCCTTCCGATTGCACTACCGTAGATGAACAGTTTATATATTGCTACTTTTATCAAATGCCACTAATAAACAAGATTTTAACCATAGACACACTTACCTGAAGACTCTCGCGTTTAATTTCATAAAGAAGATTCAATACTGAACTTTAAGAACCTAGAAGAGAGATTTCAATACCGAACTTTGCCAACGTCCCTACAAATAAGTATTGGAGATGCAATAGGAAAAAAACGACCAATAGCTGCGGCAACCCCTTCAATTCCAAAATCTAGAAGGTGTTCTAGCTGCCCAAGGTCCAAAGACCATAAATCACGCACACAATGTGCTAAGTGCAAAACTTCCATTTGTAATGAGCACCAAAACAAAATATGCCAAAACTGTTTGATAGTTCCTAATTAATGTGCCTTAATTAACGTAAGTTGATTTTTAATAAAAGCTTTTTTTATTTTTATGTAAATTTGGGTTTTTCATCGGAGTACATAAGGTTACCGTTAATTAACTTTTAATATGGGTATAGTTCTAGGGTTAAACATTTATAAAACACTGCATGATATCTTGGAGTAAGAAAAATCCTATGATCAGAAACGGGAACAGAAGGCGAGTGAAGTAAACCAGTGTATAAAAAGTTTGTTTATTCAGTTTGTATAAAAGTTTGTTTATTTTTCAAAAAATTTGCTTTTTTTAACAGTTGATTAGTACCATACAGTGTTACAATCAAGGAAAAAGTGAACTTCCACTTTTCAGATTAAACTTTTTTATCGGCAATTGCTTCCACGTTATTCTAGAAGATTCTTTTACATTCTGGAATTACCTGGAAGCTTCATCATTGTTCAAAAAGCCTGCACATGGTTCTAGCAAAACTTTAAGAATTTAAAGTGATTTAAGTCGTTCTATTTAAGGAATGTAACTCAAACATGCAGGGAATGCAACAAATACGTCAGAACGTGGTGAAGGAAATACCCATAACTTATGGAAAAATATTTAATTGTCAATAATAAATTTTAAACTAAAAAGTGCAAATTCTCCTGTTCAGGGAATGTAACGCTATATGGTACTAATTTTTGGGATTAGCATTTGTGAGAAAAAAATAAAATTGAATAAACAAAACAAAATTTAGACGGCTACAGCAAGAGAAATTGGACACATACTTTCAAACTGAGGATACCATTTTAATAAGAAAAAGGTGATTTGAAAACCACCTTTTCCTAAAGTGCATTTCTTCGAAAATTGATGACGACTCACCAAAATATTCAGTTACATTTCATATTGGTTTTTGACGTAATTCAATGTCATCACAGGAACCTCCACGCACAGACACAAAAAGGATTTGTTCCTTATTGTTTTCAAAATATAAAGTTTTGTAATAATTGTTATTAATGTTGATGGAGCCGAACTGGAAACTTTGCAGTTGTTAATCTGTTCTGACTTTATTTAAGGGTACATTTTTCATTACGTTTCATACTCGTGTGTGACGTCACAGCTCTGTTATTCACTTTAGTACTGATACTATTGATTTTTTACTGACAAGAAATGTAGTCCACGGAAAAAATAAATAAGTTTTCTATATTAATAACTAAAATTAACAAAAATAACTAAAAAAATGAGGTCGTGTTTAGTTTACGGCCTTATTCAAAACTAGCGGCGGTTACGCCATTACTGGGTATTGCACAGCAGGCGAGTTTGAATTGTTATTGTTATTTGATATTTATTGCTTTAGTTGTGAATGAAATTTATTTTAACGCAAGGTTACACCGTTTTTCATTTTTTCTGTCTCGTTTGGGGTTCGTAGTATGTTAAGTCTATGGTTTTGTAGCGGAAACTATTCGCAGGTTGTCGGGACAGTCAATATTTTTTCATTCTGTTTGGCCATCGTCCTGCGTTTGACTGTTTCGTAGAAGATCGATGTATATGTCTGCAATATTACTAGGATCTGGCTGCCTATGTATAAGACTTCAGTGAAAAGGGGTTAAATAAAGCTGAAACTGGCAGACTAAATTTGTTGAAACTCAGCTGACGCCTTTGATTTTATATAAAATCTCACGAGGCTCATACGTACGAAGCTAGATGCTTGTAATTATTCTGACAGGTTCCTTCGTGTGTCGTATTACAATAATTAAATTCAGAGCGACGGATGTGTATGTATCGAATAAAAATTATTCACATGTCCGAAATCCAACGAACGCCTCCGATTTGTTTAAACATTTCACAAATCTTACACGCTTGAAGCTAGATGCTTCAGAAAAACGTCTCAAGTATGTCATACAACTATAATTATAATTATCAAAATTAAACGGGACGGCCATATAAATATGAAATAAAAATGATCGCTTTGCGTCATTATTTTAAGTATTTTTATAATACTACGTCGTTATGGTATGACTGAAACGAATTATATAAATAAACTTTCAAACTTCCCAGGTTCACGTTCCAACATTTTTATTGAGCGCCGTCGGTACAGTCGGCGCAACAATATTCTGCCCTTTTAAAAGTTTGGTTTGCTGGATTTGATTTCAGGATCAGTGTTATTTTCCCATTATTGCTATTTTTGTAGCTAAAACATGATGTATGATGAGTTAACGGCAGTTAGCCAAGTGAGAACAGCGGCCGTTTAAATTATAGAAAAAGATTAAATATCGACTGAACTGAAACCCAGCAAACGCTAAAATCTCATTTGAAATTTCACAAACCTGATGCTCATGCTGATATAAATGCTGGTGATTGCACAGGGATATTTGTTAACCTGTAACAAAACCGCGTCAATTGTCGAAGTCGGAATGATGGCCGTTTAAACAGGGGCAAAGAAATATTGATTCCGTTCCGAAACCCTGCGAACGCGATAAGTTGTCACAGTTTTGTAAAGTCTCGCAATTATTACGGGCGAGGAATTGTATTTTTATAGGAATACACTGTAATGTCTCACGGTGCTATCAATTTTCAAAGTCACAGCGACGGATACTTAAATTTAGGATAAAATTTATTGATTGCTCCGAAATTTTGTGAACACCTTGCGTTTCACCGTAAAATTTCAAAAGCATTACGCGCACGAAGCTCTGTATATTTTAATTAATATTGTTACAATACAATATTAATTAAAATATTTTTCTTGGACATTTTCTATATATTTCGAGTAAGTAAATTTAGTGAAGTAAATTTTATTCACATTCGGGAAAAAATAAAGTCTATTTGATTATGGCATATATATTTTTAGATATTTTATGGCATTCATTTCACCTTGAAGTTGCCTGAATTTTAAATATATTTTACACTCACTTACTATTTTTGTCATTTTATTGTTAATTTTATTACTAATTAAAAGTTTAGTTTTGATCATATTTATTAACCCCCGGGGGGGGGGTTTCGACATATAAATTTCGATATATTTCTGGTGAGTATTTTTTTTTTCAAAATTATTTTTTGTAATGAATAATCATCAGGTGCAGAATTTTTTTTACATCTGTCGTTTTGAATGAATATTCTTTGGTATGATTTCAAAAAATATTCGAAATGGTCCTGGTTCTAAAGTGCATTTGTTCCGAAATTTGCAATTACTTATATGTTCGAAGAAACTGTCTTGGAATCTAATGGAAAGACTACGCTTTAAATTTGTAGTACTGTAATTAACGGAGGGAAAAACAAATGTTATTGCATTAGCCTCTACTTAGACGCCCGATGGAGGTGTTTTTGATGTCCCAGATGATCTAAAGCTGGCAAGTAAGCACACTGCCATATTGTCATCAGACGTATTTACGAAAATCAGAAATTATCTTATAAAAAGACACCAAACACGTTCAGTATGGTTTCTTCTAAACACGGACTTGAGGAAAATATATCAAGATGAAGGTGAAAATTTACAGTTTGGTGACCAGTATTTAGATGAGATTACGGGAACAATAGTGCCCTTACACAAAAACACTGATAGTGCTATGCCAGAAAATAAAAATCTAGGAAAAACGGCTGAAAGCTTTTTATATAAAAGTTTTCAAATAAGACATCGAATGCTGACCAATGGATTAGTGAATTTGATAGAGAATGTGGAAGATTAGAAATTCTACAAGATGAAGAGAAAATTGAGATTTTAAAACATCTTCTAGAAAAACAGTGCTTAGACTGGTACAGCAGTATGTTAATATAAGTGACAGTGAATTCGGAATGGTCAGTATGGAAGGATAACTTTTGTGAAACATGTGGAAATAAAGTTTGGTCCCAAGTCAAATATGCATTTACATTTAGATTTCAAGCTGGCTCGTTACTGTAACATGCCACTAAAAGGAAAGACTTGTTAGAGGTCAACAAATACATCGACACCCAAACAATGATGAATCTTATTGTAACGGGATTGCCAGATTACGTGATGGATAAAGTAAATAAAGAAACCGTAAAATCAACTGCAAGCCTCTAGAATGAAATTGGAAAGCACGAACACATGGCGAGCAAAAAGAAGTACAGTTGAAATAAAAAAAATACAAATGATTTTCCTTTATAATCAAAAATAAAATGAAACCATGTAAGACTTGTGACTTTAATTAAGACTTGTAGATTTAAATAAAGGTATTCGCTTTCATCCTGAAGAACAGTGCTGGTTCAAACAGAAAGAAGAATATAACCAGAAGAGAAGCAGCAGTAGAGCCGTTAACAATTCAGTGTTTGATATTGAACTAAAAAACAATAATAAAAAAACTAATAGTACCACCATTAATTAACAATTAAATGAAACTATGTGATGTAGTATTATTTCTACTTTCTTTAAGTTCTTTACCACAACCTAGGTTTCATTGTGTTACAACGTCTTCAGGTGGATTATCAGCAAAGATTCTATCACCATTAATTAAAGTCAAACTATTATCGAATGGATAATTAGAGACATTTGAGATATATGATTCAGGCTCAAATGTTTCTGTAATTAATTCCAGATTAATAAGGCTGAAAGGAGAAGGAGAGGATGATTGGAAAAGTGATTATTGAATCACAATTAATGGTGTTGAAAAGACAAATCGTTTGACAATTATTATTATTTTATTAAAATAATAATTTTGGATATAGAAGTAAAAAACCAAGTTATTTCATTGGTGGAGAAGAATTTAAATACGATTTTCTAATTGGACTGGATATCATAAAACAGTATAAACTGGTTCAAGATGAAAAATTAAAAATCACTCAAAAAAAGAAGAAATAAAAATAGAAGAAGACACAGTATGATTTTATAATAAAATACGCTCGGGAAGATAAAATATAGAAGCAGATTGTTTAAGCAGGAGAGTATTGGATGAGGATACAGATGAACAATTAAAAATGTTAACATGATAAGATTGGACGACATTATTACAGATCAAGAAAACAATGCGGATATACAAAATAATGAATCAAAATTAATATCAAGACACAATGTTTACTATAAAAAGGTTAGAAAACGTGAAACAATGATTTTATCGGAAGACTTTAATAAAACACTTATATATGTATATCTTTATACACGAAAATATGTGCATTTGTTTTACACCCATGTGTAAAACAAATGCAAAACAAAGTTAGTCCATTATATGCAGCAAGAAATTTAACAATAAATATTAAAAGACATTGTAAAAGTTGTGAGATATGTATAAAAAATAAAACGAGAGGACAAGGTAAGTATGGTCTAATGTCACATTTATTAAAACTCGGTCATTTTATTGCCGATGTAACGTGAAAATGTTCGGTAAGTATTCTTTTTTGTTTTTGTGCACATCCATTAATATTCGTCATTCATACATTTCTTTTTAAATCTGCAAGTTCAATATGATCAAGTATATCACTGTATCTTTTGTTTAATGAGGATATGCGAATTTAATTGTATCTAATTAAACCATTCGTAATCGAGAATAATTAGTTTTATTTAAAAGAAAAATAGTAAAATTTGACGTGCACGCAAACCGTAGGAGATATAAAATAAATTTGGTAGTTACTTCGGACAAGTTCAGTGATTTGAATGAGAACATTTGCGTGACTTCAGTTGAAATTAATGAAAATGAATTTTTGGGACCGACTCTACCGTTAAAAAAACAACTACATAACATCGGTAAAACTAAAGCGGATTGTGGAACGAGCGCCATCTAAGCGACGCATACACTGGTGCGATGAACGAGCACCATCTTACGGTGGACTTCGTGATACTATTCCTCAGTTAGGCGAGCACCGAGGCCATCCTGTCGTTAGCCCTGTTATTAGGTAGTCACGAAACTGGTTTTAATGATTTTTAGAGACGTTATTATAATAAACTCGCTGTCGGCGCCGAAAAGGGAATATTTTAGTTAAGTTGTAGAGTTTCAGTGAGCTAATGATAGAACAACAAGAGCCAATGACAATAACTGCACATCGAATAATCGCAAGATTACTTCTGAGGATATCTAAATGTTGCCAATAATATTTTCAGTGAAACTCGATAATGAACGTTTCGTCCAATCCTTGGTTGTGCCATTTATTTAATGTTTTCACCGATCCGAGTTCAGCGCGATTTCCACAACTGAAATTGATTACTCTTCGTATGCGTGTGCTGTGTTAGTTCGTTATCGAGGCCACGCCTTTATTTCATATTCTCTCCCAGTATAGCAATATTGAGCATACAAATCTTTCTCCCTTTCTCGTCGCGGTTTTCATTTTGTCAGTGTTATTATTCAGTTATCAAAATAAAAAGTGCCGCTGTCTAACGTTGACGTTTTTGGCTTTATTTTTAAAAAATCAACCCTGCTTAAACAGCTATTGATCATACGATGCGTGCAGTCAAGTGTGTAACTGAGACAGAACATAATCATCCATCTATTTCTTTCTATCGCTCTCGAGAATACGAGTGAGGAGCACTGCAAATTGCATCCACTCCAAAATGTATGTAGTTTAGCGAGTGTTAAAAATAATACTTTACAAATGTGTAAACCGACAGTCGGTCGAAATTTGGTAGACGTTATATTACGTTCCTCTCGTCTGAAGGATTCACGGTTTTCCGTGCTTTGTCACACTGACTGACGTTCGGAATATTTTTGTATTGACCTTGTGTCGAAGTTTCGTATGCAGCTATTCTAATACGATGTATCTATTTCTTAACGTTAAACACATCTACAAACAATTGTGTCGTGTGTAAAGACAATGCAAATAATGTAAACTTTCTTGCGGCCCTGAGAAGGGCCTTGTGATCTTTTCAACGGAAACAGTATAGAGCAGGCGGTTTACTTGGAACTGGTGTACTTGGTTACGGCCTTTGTACCTTCACTGACGGCGTGCTTGGCCAGCTCGCCCGGCAGCAGCAGACGGACGGATGTCTGAACCTCGCGGCTCGTGATGGTCGAGCGTTTGTTGTAGTGCGCCAACCGCGATGCCTCCGCGGCGATGCGTTCGAAGATGTCGTTCACGAAACTGTTCATGATGCTCATGGCCTTGCTCGAGATGCCGGTGTCGGGATGGACCTGCTTCAGTACCTTGTAGATGTAGATGGCGTAGCTCTCTTTGCGCTTACGCTTCCTTTTCTTCTTGTCGCTCTTGGTTATATTCTTTGGAGCCTTGCCGGACTTTTTGGCCGCTTTGCCGCTAGTTTTAGGAGCCATGCCTTATTGATTTAACAGCTATGTTAACAAAATTAAGGACAGTAATAGTAATTGTCTAACGACGAAGACACTCTTCGACCGATACTAGTCGGTTCAGAGCGCGGCACGGCGACAAGCGAATATGTGAGTACGCTAGTTGCTGACCAATCGCGACACGGCATGCGTGGTCTCCGCCGATATCTCCCCCCGCTCTCTCTCCTCGTAACGGATCTTCCCCCAAAGTTTCTCAAAGCTCTACCGACAGGAATGTTTCGATATCCACGGGTCTTCATGCACGCGACCGTTCCATTTGTTCATAAGTAATGTAATACATTTTTTTTTACTCACCACAACACACTTAAATATGTTGTCAAAACGCATGATTATAACTTCGAACTGTCCACATTTTTTTTTTTTATGTTCAAATATAGTATGAAAAGTAGAGAAATCCGTGTTAAAAGAAAACATGAAATGCACTTATCGTTAAATAAAAAGATTTGAAAATGATCGAAACACATTCATTAGTCAATATATCGGACAATGGATTTATTTTACTTTTGTATGCAATTTGAATATCTGGATAGAGTTTGGTGATATTTCGAAGTAAACTAGCAGAAGTGTGAACATTGTCTGTAATTGACATTTTTACCGTTTTCAAACGGATGAAAACAATTTTCAAAACGTCTATGGAGATATAGGTTTGGAGTGTCATCGTGATGTCTTAACTGGACAATTTGCCCAGTTGCTTCGCAGACTGTCAATTCTCCTTGACGTCGGTGGTTTCTTTGTCTGATTTTGTATCAGTCTGATGGGCTGACTCTACTTACAGGGACTTTGAGCTCGAAGTGTTATTATGACCGGAGGCGAGTAGGACAATACCAAAAACTGGTTCACTTCGTTTCTTTATTAAGGGGAATGAAATAAAAGTAGTAAGTAACATGCATTCAGCGATGTAATGGATAGGTTACGCCCATTCGAAACAGGCAAAAATATGTGTCAACAATTTAAGCACAGAATAAGGTTGGTCATTTGAGACAGCAATATAACTCTCATTGTTGCGCACGCGGTATTTTATAATCAGATTAAGCTACGTACGATATATTTCTACCTCGCTCTATAGTAAATGCAGCACAGGGTCGAACTTGTTACACAAAAAATATGTTACACGGTTTAAAGTTACGTTCCGATACGCTCGACGATTATAATAATGTTTCGGAATCTATTAAATATCTACAAAAGTTTATCCGTACCAAAATATTTTATGTGCCTTCAAAACGCGTTAATTTATTACATTGTTACCGTTGTAATAATTTCGTTACGTAATCTTTTTTTGCTATATAATACATTCTGATATTTGTATAGTTGGGCACAATCGCACTGTTATACCCTTGACTTCCCAGCCATAATCCTTATGCAGCATTGTTCCCATGCATATCATATTAACGTGATAACGCCATCCTGTCCCCTACATCTAAACATCTTCTTAATTTTTATGCAGTCCCCAACATCTAAACATCCTCATAATGCTTATGTAACATTGCTCCCAAGCACATCATATAAACATGGTAACGCCATCCCCAGAGTCTAAACATCCTAAGATAAAAGCGCGTTTCGCAGAACCCGCAACAAGATACATTCCCAGACACGTCAGCATTTCTAATCTTTATAAACCCTGGCTAGCAGCCCCGCACTGCTCAGATGTCCGCAGTCACGTCAGTTGTCATTTCAGTCTTAATTATATTTAACAAGTAATTGTTAATCTTCTAATTAAAAGTTTGTTGTAATTTTAAATAAATCTTCATTAATGAAAAGATAATCGTAAAATTGTTTTTTTTTTAAAAGCAATCCAACGAATCCATTATAACAGCACGTATCGTATGTAACCTATGATTATATGTTTCAGGCTGCTCTAACGATGTTCCAATAAAGAAGTGAAGATATTGGTACTGATAGATTCTTGCAGACGTGAATATGTAATACATTGCCATGTATTTTTTTGGAAATGTATATCTTCTTTTAATTTGTTTCTTATAACTGTCTCGGTCTTAACATTTGAAATTTGACGCACGCATTTCAAATTTCCATCCATCCTGATATACACTCGATAATATATTTAACAATTTGCGAAACATTGTTAGAACCGTCGACCGTTTCTGAGACAGCTTCTGATTACAATAATATCTTAGCTGGATATTTTCTGATTACGTTCCACGTCCTCATCAAATCTGTATCTAGATGATGTATTGTTTATGGATTTGGCAGAAGATGAACAATTCAAAATAAAGAAATTATTCAATGGTATTGGACAATTTCTTTCCTAGTTGGTATTGAATGAAGATCTCAATTTCAAGCGAATTAGTACTTTCTTGTAAATATTTTTAAATTGACGTGCGTTGGGGTTGTTGTGTAGACACCGCGCTATCAAATGGTGCCAGAGAGTAACTCTATATGGTCTTGGCGGAGAAAATAAGTGGCTGTATGTTCTAACTTTTTAATGCAAATATGTAGTTTGTATAATTTTTTCAAACTTTCAATACAAATAAGTAGACCAAAAATTCCGGTTTTCTTTCTAGACTCTAAAACAATTAATATTGACCACATAAACGCGTGTCTATAATTTTATGTACTGTGGTCATTTCCTTATACATTAAATATCAATAGATACAATTTATAAATTAAAAAGAAATGCGATCTCCAAAAAAATATTGCGGAAAATATTAAGTTCCACACGATAAGTTTAAATTCGTTATTGTTTCTTGAATGTTAATACGGCCCTGTACGATGCTCCTCCGGTTAGAGCGAGACGCAGCTATAAATGAGGAATCACTTCGCATAGCGCCTTCTCTCTTACATATTGTTTAATATATTGCATTTTTGTCATCGATTTTTGTATGCCCATAACTATCTAAACATCAATATTTTATTATAATTATAAAAATAGAACTTAAATTTATATAAGTGTTTGGAAAGTCCTTCCTTTCTTGTGAACTTGAGACCGATTTTTGCAGTTCTTCAATACGTAGGCCGGCATATTCGTATAATGTTCGCACGTGTTAACATCAAGCTTGTCGTTATGAGAGTGAGCGCAAAAGTGTGTCGTCTTTCAAAAGTGTACTGTCATTGGACGACAGGGTTTTAACACCGTATGACCTGTCCTAATTATATCGATGCCCGTATTATTTCGTCCCATGTCTTCGAGTTACTTTGACTAGTAATTATTTCAAAGAAATAGCAAACAAATGTGCCGTTAAGATAAAACGTATCCAGACGTAATGACTGAAGAGCGTCTTGCATATAGCTCGTTCTCTTGTTTAAACTTTTTATAAAACGATCCTAAACTTTCTAGCTGCTGACGTTTAGTTTTTAAACCATTGAATACATGCGCATCCCGTTCCTCGTACGAAGCAGAGTTTATTTGTTTCAGATACGAACGAACTGGCATATATAATTGCTGAAGGGTATCAACGCAAGTCGAATGCGCAAATTTATATAGTCACAGCCTAAAGATAACAACTCACTTCAATTTAACTCTTAGGATGCATCGAGAAACTTTAGGACCTCCAGCGAGACTTATTCAAAATAATGGAGAACAATATGTGGCCCTGAGAAGGGCCTTTTCGTTCACAAGCGTGCGGTCGTCGGGGGGTATAGTCAACTGAATTAAGCGCGCTCGCCTCTGATGCGACGCGCCAACTGGATGTCCTTGGGCATGATGGTGACGCGTTTGGCGTGAATGGCGCACAAGTTGGTGTCCTCGAAGAGACCCACGAGATACGCCTCGCTCGCCTCTTGTAAGGCCATCACTGCCGAGCTCTGGAAGCGGAGGTCGGTCTTGAAGTCCTGAGCGATCTCGCGCACCAGACGTTGGAATGGTAGCTTACGAATGAGAAGCTCCGTACTCTTCTGGTAGCGGCGAATCTCGCGAAGGGCCACGGTGCCGGGCCGGTAACGATGCGGCTTCTTCACTCCGCCGGTGGCCGGTGCGCTCTTGCGAGCCGCCTTTGTGGCGAGCTGCTTGCGCGGCGCCTTGCCTCCGGTCGACTTGCGGGCAGTCTGCTTCGTGCGAGCCATTACGGAATTTTATTAATCTCTGTCTCTTCGTGCGTACAGGCCGGAACCTTTATATACGTGGGGGAGCGATAGGAGTGGGGACGGAAAAAAAAGCTCACTTTCATGGGTAAAGCAGTTATCGAAAATAGAGTCGTCTCGCTCGCACGATATATTCACCCGCTCGTATCGCATCACTGAAATTAAAAGTTTTCGAAAGATATTCAAATAAATTCGGTCTACACAATCTGTTACTTTATATGCATTTTCCGTACACCGCGAACTTACAATTTAGAATTTTTCTGTAGTTATCCGAGCGCTGGTATCGCATCATCCGTCTGCAGTTAACTCGGACCGGCTACGGTTACCGATAGAGTAGTCTTAACCATGCTTAAGAGACGAATCAAGACAGCGAATAAAAGAAATACGCGGTGCAGTACATAAGTTTAAAATTCTGTATTATAAGCTTTTTTTAATTTATGTAGAGACGGACTCTACATTTGACTCCGTAGAGGCAGCGCGCGTGTGCGAGTGAGACGCATAGAGCGTCAACGCTCGTCTCGAAGTTATCTACCGGGTAGGGGTGAAGTCTCTATAAATAGAGTCGATTTATGCCCACCGAACTAGCACAGTCGTTCCGAATCTCGGACGTCGAACGTTTTTTGCGTCTTTTCAAGCGAGACTTGCGTATTTACCACGATGACCGGTCGCGGCAAGGGAGGTAAGGGGCTGGGTAAAGGGGGCGCCAAGCGGCACAGGAAGGTGCTGCGCGACAACATCCAGGGCATCACCAAGCCCGCTATCCGCCGTCTGGCACGCAGAGGCGGAGTGAAGCGAATCTCCGGGTTGATATACGAGGAGACGCGAGGCGTACTGAAGGTCTTCCTCGAGAACGTCATCCGTGACGCCGTCACCTACACGGAGCACGCGAAACGCAAGACCGTCACCGCCATGGACGTCGTGTACGCGCTGAAACGACAGGGTCGCACGCTGTACGGCTTCGGAGGTTAAACGTTACGACGGAATATTGCACACGATCACTACGCCACGCCATATACTCTACTACTACCGTTCACAAGGCCCTTTTCAGGGCCGCCCATGCATTACTGTTCTTTGCGTTGTCTTTCGCACCTTTTCGTTGTTACATAGAGATTTCTTTAAGATAATTATCGATGCAGAAGGAAGCTTTAGTACGCGCTTCCCTTGTCCGTTTAATGACCTCGAACGTACCAGTCATTTGGGACAACAGCCAAACGCGACTTCGTTACCTTCCTCGCAAGTGTACACTTGAACCTTAAAAATACGACGGAAAACGAATAGTTTTATGTATCGTGCGGACACCTGCACTTTGTTCGTAAGGAAATGGCCTGAATGAATGAATGAATAAGATTTCGTAACGTGTATTTGAGTTGAAACGTGCAGTCTGCGAGACGCCTTTGACGATTTCAGTCGGTTTGGACGAGGAACTTTAACTGGCAAACGAATCCGCAGTCACTTGGCGTATGCAATAAATACGTCTATTTAAAAAAAATTAAGTTTTTAATTGCATAATTCTATAAACACGTACATATCGTAATCGGTTCATTCGACAAGTGCAAGGAATGTAACTTCTTGTAGGTAGTTCAGCATATACTTCACTGGTGCAGAAGAAATAAGAATGAGGCTCCCAGTCGCCGATCGCCAGACAGTCCGATCATTAAGCGAGCACGAAACATATTCATTACGACATTTTTCATTACACCTTACGTTTATTTCTCGTTCACGATCAATTTTCTCCGTTCATGCTAACTTTCCACTCTCTCGTAATCGGGAAAGGCCTTCTTATCGCGTGTCGCGAACAGGGACCTATTGAGGGCCGCCATAGGTGTTTTCTATTATTTGTTTTGTCTCTGGGTACGCGCATGATAGTACGTGTAACGCGATGTAACAAGATAAACTCTAATTAGTAACATAATGTGGGGTTCGGTGTAGACATTTGTGCGGTTGAAAGTTAACAAATGTATTATTTATATGTGTGAATTTTGATTTGACGTTGATGCGTTATGGCGTAAAATACAGTAAACCATCTAATAAAACTAAAATCCCGATGTAACATCAAATTTTGTGCCAAAATATGATGTCGAGACTATATATATATATATATATATATATATATATATATATATATATATATATATATATGGATATGTAAATGTACATGTACATGTATATATGTATATGTGTATATATATATATATATATATATATATATATATATATATATAATTTGTACAAAAAGCGCTGAAGCGAACGAATGCACAATTATTACGAGAAACCACTCTGTCCAAACCCAGTTCAAAAATTGCAGCATCCACACTTCACGATCTGGTTGGATAAACGTTAATATTTACCCTGTGTATTGTGCTATGGAGATTCATTTCAGGGTTCATCGGACGTGTATTAACCGCTACCAGCAACTTAAGAAACGATGAAAGAGACGGGTGTATATTCTATAGCGGTATCGGTCACACGGTGTGGTAGTAATGACTCGATGCGAGCCAGGGTTCATCAAACACTGTTTGTGAATGAACGGGTAACATATTTTAAAAGTTATCAGTCGGTTTCGAAGAGGTATTTCACAGCGTATTACTTCAGAAGTAAACAGGAAATCTAAAAGGAAAGTAAAATATATCCGTAAATCAGATTTTATCTTTTTAAAATATATTGCCAGAGTTACACGCGTGTAAAATTCGTTTATCGTGGACCAGTTTTTGCCAACAAAGATAAAAGTTTTACTTTATATCCTATTTATGCCTCCAGAAACTGTATTGCCTACTGGATGAAAAGGTAATTCTTGAACAGAAATATATTACATTCTTATTATTATTTGTAGTCAATGTGGTCTCCGTCCATAAACACTTACGAAGAGTTGAATTTAAATATGCTGCAAAATATACACGACGCATATTTTCATGAAGAACGTCACCATTGAAAGAGAGATCCCTTATCACTTTCTGATTGCAACATGATCAAATTTATTTTCTTGAAGCCAGCTAACCATTTCTAACGTGTAGGGGCCTCTCCGCCTGAAAGTGAATTGAGGCAAGAACTGATATTCATTGAATATTAGAGGTTACGTACAAAGTGGCCCTTTACCACAATACTATATATATGGTAACTGTAATATTACTTTATTGCCACGCGGAGTAGAACACAGATTAAAAGACGAAGACACGTTGCGTACGCGGCGCTTTGCTTGGCGATATATAAAGTTGTACGTAGAGCTCGCTATATTCTGCATGAACGTATTTATTACGCGAGTTATTGTTGGGACAAAATAAACGTCAGCGTTTTCCGTGCATATTTTACAACTTTGAATATCTACAATGTCTGGTCGTGGCAAAGGAGGCAAAGTGAAGGGAAAGGCGAAGTCCCGCTCGGACCGTGCAGGACTACAGTTCCCCGTGGGTCGCATTCACCGACTGCTCCGGAAGGGAAACTACGCCGAACGCGTCGGTGCTGGAGCTCCAGTTTATCTCGCTGCAGTCATGGAGTACTTGGCCGCTGAGGTGCTCGAGTTGGCGGGCAACGCTGCTCGTGACAACAAAAAGACCCGAATT
The DNA here is from genome assembly GCA_039881145.1 of Druceiella hillmani. Lineage (NCBI taxonomy): Eukaryota > Metazoa > Arthropoda > Insecta > Lepidoptera > Hepialidae > Druceiella > Druceiella hillmani. The sequence goes on from JAYKKI010000024.1 coordinate 21,355,902, forward strand.
ATTCCTAGGCACTTGCAGCTGGCGATCCGCAATGACGAAGAACTCAACAAACTCTTGTCCGGTGTGACCATCGCACAGGGCGGCGTGCTGCCCAACATCCAGGCCGTGCTTTTGCCCAAGAAGACCGAAAAGAAGACATAAACTTTTACATATCCCGCACAACGTCAAAAGGTTCCCGTACAGCAAGAAAACAAAGAAGGCCCTTCTCAGGGCCGACAGTCTGTCTGTTTTATTGGAATATGTCTCAACGCCAGTAATTATTTTGTTTCAACCCTTTTTCGTAACAGGCGAAGAAGTATTCATTTATTATAAATTAAGAGATGAGGAACGATAGACATAACGCATTCATTACTGCGAATTATTAATATTAATTACTCTCCGTTCACTACTCATGTGTAAGTAAACGAGGCATCGTGGTCGGTGGATCTAGTTCACATTTCATACTAATTAAGACTTTTATGCATCGCATATTTCTTATGCACATATTTATTGGCAATGTTGTAACTGAAAATACTCTTGCACCGAACGAATTTAACCACAACATTGAAATACGCTTAGCTTGTGTCCGTATACAGGTTCGTATATTTTTGTTTTTCGCCAACCAAGTATGTCGTATAGTTTTCGCAATGAATGCTAGCTCCTTGAGGGATTCGGACTCTTGTATCAGTTGCGTCCCGTCATATACGCGGTTACGTTTTTATAAACGCACATTCGTTACGTTAGTACAAAGCAGACAATTCTAAGTTTCCGTATAGCCTTTACGGCTTGTGGGAAACTCGGAATTGTTGGCGAGACGCAACTGATTATTTAGTGTCGAGGGCGTCGTGCAATATTTTCACATTTCTGATGTAACGCAGTGAGCTCCATTTCAGTAATTCGATGCAGTTTAACATGCCACTGTTTGTATTCACCTACAGGTAAAGTTGTAATTATCAAATAATACCGGCCAGAAAATTATCATATTGATTTTTAACGAATTTCACTTTTTAATCACGATTTAAATTAATATTACCGATACTTGCATCTCATGAGAAATATTTAGATGAGAACGACTGTTTATGCGGTATCAATTTTTGAAAAATTCACCGTTCATCCGTAAGATAGAATTTGTTGATCAAACTGAGAACAGAACGTTGGAAAACGACAGCAGTAAAAATAAACAAAGAGTACTGGAACAATGGGAGTTGTCCGTTTTATTGTGGCAGAGCAAAGGGAAGTGTATCTCACTGTTCGTTGCGGTGCCGCGCACCCTGCGCGGAGGCATTTTTCTTTTCCAAATCGCCGGTATTTATCCTTGTTTACCCCTCATACATTTCTAGGGTTAAACAAAACCCTAGAAATGTATAAGGAGAGAATATACTTTAAATTTTAAATTAAATACACATACAAATCTATTCACTTTTGGTTACTTTGAATAAAACCATATACAGCGAACTATTTTATTTTTTATACGATCCAAATTTAACAGGGATAAGCTGACGTTTTACACCATCGGTGGTAGTTAAGTATTCTTTCCATTTACTCATAATGTGTGAATTTGTTTTTTCTATTGGTATTCAACAGTAACATTCGATTATGAACGGAAAAAAACTTGAAATATTCTTCTCTACGAAGTGAAACACGATACTTTGGGGTTTGGAAGGAAGATTTAAACTTTGGTATTGTTAATATTTGTTAGGCCGATTGAACCGAATTATACGCAGGTCATTGTACGCGATGTTGCTTCCTCGACGGGAGAAGCGGGGGAAGGGGCGATAAGCGCTATAAGCGTCCTTTCACTATTGGTCGAGAGCTCGCGTACCTTTGCGACCGACCGCCGCCGATCAGTGGCCCGAGTCAACTAGTATCGGTCGAAATTGTTCATTGTTTACAGACGAGTCATTCGCAAGCGTCAGTGAGATAATTCCGTATCAGTTATGGCACCGAAGACTAGCGGCAAAGCGGCCAAAAAATCTGGCGGCAAGGCGCAAAAGAACATCACAAAGACGGACAAGAAGAAGAGGAAACACAAGCGCAAGGAGAGCTACGCCATCTACATCTACAAGGTTCTGAAGCAGGTCCACCCGGATACCGGCATTTCGAGCAAGGCCATGAGCATCATGAACAGTTTTGTGAACGATATCTTCGAACGCATTGCCGCCGAGGCGTCCCGCCTGGCCCACTACAACAAGCGTTCCACCATCACCAGCCGGGAAGTGCAGACGTCGGTTCGTCTGCTGCTGCCGGGCGAGCTGGCCAAGCACGCCGTCAGTGAAGGTACGAAGGCCGTAACCAAGTACACCAGTTCCAAGTAAACCGTCCGCTCTCTACTGTTTCCGTTGAAAAGATCACAAGGCCCTTCTTAGGGCCGCACGAAAGTTTATATTACTTGCGTTGTCTTACACACGACACGATTGTTTTTAGAAGTGTTTAAGGTTAAGCAATTGATACATCGTATTAGAATAGCTGCAATGCGTGTTCACGCTGCGAATACGAAAGTTCCTATTTTCATTGAGGTCTGTACAGAACGAATAAGTTCGTAACCTATACAGGTCAACACAAAAATACTCCGAATGTCAGAGTGAGAAAACACGTAAAACCGTGAATCCCTCAGACGAGAGGACGTAATATAAAGTCTACCAAATTTCGACCGACTGTCGGTTTACACATTTGCAAAGTATTATTTTTAATACTCGCTAAATTTACATGCATTTTGGAGTGCTCCCCACTCGTATTCTCGAAAGCGATAGAAAGAAACAGATGATTATGTTCCGTCTCAGTCATACAGTTGACTGTACGCATCGGGCGATCAATAGCTGTTTAAGCAGGTTAGGTTTTTGAAAAATCAAATCAACAACGTTAGACAGTGGCACTTTATATTTCGATAACACTGACAAAATGAAAACCGCAACGGAATATGAAATAAAACACTAACTAACAAAACACAGGCACTTAAAGCGTTATCAATTTCGATTGTCTAAATCGTGCTAGGCTCGGATCGGCGAACAGCAAATCGGTCAAAAAATTAAATAAATGTCAAACAAGGATTGGGCGAAACGTTCACTCTCGAGTTTCAATGAAAATGTTAGCAACATTTAGATATCCGCAGACGCAATCTTACGAGCTAAACAGCGATTATTCGATGTGAAGCTGTCGTCATTGTTCCGTTGAAAAGATGTTGAGAGAATTTATTATTATAACATCCATAAAAATAATTGAAACCAATTTTATTACTACCTAATCACAGGGCTAAGGACAGGATGGCCGCGGTGCTCGCCGAACTGAGAAATAGTGTCACGAAGTCCGCCGTAAGATGGCGCTCGTACGTGGTACCAGTGCACTCTTCGCCTAGATGGCTCTCGTTCCATCACAGCCACCCGATCGCCGTCCGCTTTGTCGTTACTGACGTTACGAAGTTTCTTCCCGGTAGAAACGGTCCCAAAAATTCGTTTTCATTAATTTCAACTGAAGTCACGCGAATATTTTTATCCAAATGACTGAACTCGTCTGGAATAAGTACGAAATTTATTTTACATCTGTTACGGTTTGCGAGCACTTGAAATTTTACAGTTTTCCTTTTAAATAAAACTAATTATTCTTGTTTATAAATGGTTTAATTTTACTCAATTAAATAACATATCGTCATTGAACACAAGTTACAGTGGATATACTCGATTATAAAAAGACATGTAGAAGAAGATTTAAAAAGACATGTACAACAATAAACAAATACTTACCGAACATTTTGCTATTGTATCGGCAATAAAACGATGACATTGGTACGCTCCATTCCATCTCGTGGAGCGCCATCTGCCGTATTACAGACGAATCACATTTAGATCGTCAATTATTCCTGTTCAGGACAGGCGCAGGTAGATGGCGCCGATGCTGTGAACTGTTCCCACGCCCTTACTTTTGATTATTATTCACTAAAACCGATTATTTTACACTTTATTAGACTTAGTCTATTATATCTGTCGGTATTGTTACTAGTTTTGTGATGTGAAAGAAATTCGACTTTGACTTCTGATGACCTGTATCAATTCCATAAATTGAATTTCGTAATATTGATATTGAATTTGATACAGAACATCTGTACCATCTAACAGGTATTTTGGTGCAAAGCCAGTAACTGTATGTTCTGTATTATATTTATTCACGCAGTTAGGAGCAATTGTCGTCCATACCATTTTATTACTTCTTTCGTTTATTTTACATCTAACTTTGTTTACAGGCGTTTGATTCAGTCTTTCATTTAAGCCGTTAGGAAACGGGGCATTTACTGGGGTAAATACCATTGGTATTGATTTTTTATATATAAAAATGTTTTTAATTCTTTTAACTTAATTCCCGGGTATTGATCAACGAGAAGTATCCAATGGTATCAGAATTAGTTTAACAAAATCAATAGCACTTTGTGTTTCTGAGGTAAGAATATAAGCACGTCGTGGAAAGTGGTCTAGTGAAAGGTGTAAATATCTCTTTGTTGATCGTGAACCTCCAAAACCTCCACTCGTGTCTATTGAGACTATTTCAAAAGGTTTTGTGGCAGGACCTAAATGTGACATTAGTCCATACTTATCTTATCCTCTCGTTTTATTTTTTATACATATCTCACAACATTTCCAATGTCTTTTAATATTTATTGTTAAATTTCTTGCTGTATATAATGGACTAATTTTGTTTTGCATTTGTTTTACACCCATACGACACATATTTTCGTGTATATCTCTAATAAGTTTTTTACTGAAGTCTTCCGATAAAATAATTCTTTCAAGTTTTCTAACCTTTTTATAGTAAACATTGAGTCTTGATGTTAATTTTGATTTATTATTTTGTATATCCGCATTGTTTTCTTGATCTGTAATAATGTCGTCCAATCTTATCGTTTTTTAGTTCAACATCGACCACTGAATTGTTCACGGCTTTACTGCTGTTTCTCTTCTGGTTATATTCTTCTTTCTGTTTGAACCAGCACTTTTCTTGAGGATGAAAGCGCATACCTTTATTTAAATTTTCACAAGTCGTACATGGTTTCATTTCATCAGTATTTCCTTTACAGTCATTTGTATTTTTTTATTCTCACTGTACTTCTTTTTGCTCGCCATGTGTTCATGCTTTCCAATTTCATTGTAGAGGCTTGCAGTTGATTTTACGGTTTCTTTATTTATTTTATCCATTACGTAATCTAGCAATCCCACGTCGTCACCGTGTCGTGTTGGGTTGAGCTCATCGAGCGGGACTGGAAGAAGTCCAACCTTTCGAGGCTCCGGTAACCATTTTTCCCTATGAGACCTTCTTCATCTCATGTGGACACTACAACAACAACAACCATTACAATAAGATTTATCATTGTTTGGGCATCGATGTGTTTGTTGGCCTCTAACAACAGACTTTCCTTTTTAGTGGCATGTTCCAGTAACGAGCCAGCTTGAAATCTAAATGTAAATGCATATCTGACTTGGGACCACACTTTATTTCACAAAAGTTATCCTTCCATACTGACCATTCCGAATTCACTGTCAGTTATATTAACATACTGCTGTACCAATCTAAGCACTGTTTTTATAGAAGATGTTTTAAAATCTCAATTTTCTTTTCATCTTGTAGAATCTCTAATATTCCACATTCTCTCTCAAATTCACTAATCCATTGGTCAGCATTCGATGTATTATTTGAAAACTATTCTCTAAAAAACCTTTCAGCTGGCATAGCACTATCAGTGTTTTTGTGTAAGGGCACTATTGTTCCCATAATCTCATCTAAATACTGGTCACCAAAGCATAAATTTTCACCTTTCATCATTGGTATCTTTTTATAAGATAATTTCTGTTTTTCGTAAATACGTCTGATGACAATATGGCAGTGTGCTTACTTGCCAGCTTTAGATTATCTGGAACATCAAAAACACGTCCGTAGGGCGTTTAAGTAGAGGTTTAAAAAAAATTCTGCACCTGATGATTATTCATCATAAAAAAATAATATTTAAAAAAAAAGACTCACCAGAAATATATCGAAATTTATATGTGGAAACCCCCCAGCTGGTTGGCTGGGTTGGACTTAATTTAAATAATCAAAAATAAATATCATCAAAACTAACTTTTTATTAGTAATAAAATTAATAATAAAATTAATAATAAAATTAATAACAAAATTAATAATAAAATTAATCATAAAATTATTAATAAAATTAACAATAAATGACAAAAATGAAAAAAAAATAGTAAGTGAATTTAAAATATATTTAAAATTCAGGCAACTTCAAGGTGAAATGAATGCCATAAAACATCCAAAAAATATATATGCCATAACCAAATAGACTTCATTTTGTCCTGAATGTGGATAACATTTACTTGAGATAGCTCTAAATATATTGAAAATGTCCAAGAAAAATATTTAATTAATATTGTATTGTGACAATATTAATTAAAATATACAGAGCTTCATGCTCGTAATGCTTTTGAAATTTTACGGTGAAACGCAAGGTGTTCACAAAATTTAGGAGCAATCAATAAATTTTATCCAAAATTCAAGTATCCGTCGCTCTGAATTTGAAAATTGATAGCACCGTGAGACATTACAGTGTATTCCTATAAAAATACAATTCCTCGCCCGTAATAATTGCGAAACTGTAACAACTTGCCGCGTTCGCAGGGTTTCGGAACGGTCAATATTCCTTTACCCCTGTTTAAACGGCCAAGCAATAATGGGAAAATAACACTGACCCTGAAATTAATGGACCCATCTAAACGAAAAAAAAAAACCAAACCAAACTTTTAAGGGAACAGAAATTGTTACGCCGACTGTACCGCCGGCGCTCAATAAAAATGTGTGAATGTGAACCTGGGAAGTTTGAAAGTTTATTTATATAATTCGTTTCAGCCATACCATAACGACGTATAATTATTAAAATAAGTAAAATAATGACGCAAAACGATACGTTGGTTTTTGTGGAAATAAATCATTTTTATTTCATATTTATATGGTCGTCCCGTTTAATTTTGATTATTATAATTATAGCTGTGTGACATACTTAAAACATTTTTCTGAAGCATCTAGCTTCAAGCGTGTAAGACTTGTGAGATGTTTAATCAAATCGGAGGCGTCCGCTGGGTTTCGGACATGTGAATAATTTTTATTCGATGCTTACAAATCCGCCGCTCTGAATTTAATTATTATAGAACGACACACCAAGGTACCTGTCCGAAAAATTACAAGCATCTAGCTTCGTACGTATGAGCCTCGTGAGATTTTATATGAAATCGAAGGCGTCCATCGAGTTTCAGACGTCAATAATATTATTCTATATTTATATGGCCGTCGCTCTATATTGATTATTATAATGATGGTCTGTAACATTAAGGTATATGTCAGAAAATTTACAAACACTAGCTACGTGCGTGTAAGCCTTGTGAAATTTGAAATCAAACCGAAACCAATAAATATCGAATAATAAGAAATGGAACCGAATATTTTCGTGAGTCGTCAATTTTCGAAGAAGTGCACTTTAGGAAAAGGTGGTTTTCAATTTTTTTATGCCGAATAAGTATGAAAGCAGCTCGTTTTCGATTTACTAAGAAACTAATGGTAAACTAAAAGCAGCTGAAGCTAACGTACGGAGCGGAAACGTCGGTAGCGACCAGTCAGACGAAATTTGAATGAACGCACGGTGCCTACTAAAATTACTTTTAATACACGTAACGACATTCGTTAGAAATGTTTCACCAACATTCATGTGTTTTTTGATATGGTGTGATCCGTTTCAATTCAGGCAGGCAAAGGAAAAATCCTACCTTCATAGTCTCACATGTTGTTCAGTTTCATATATGTGAAGATACCATGGCAAAAAGTATACACGTGTTTTTCTACTTTTGTCCAAAAAAGATTTAGAGTCCGAGATAAGAGCCCCCAAGATGACATCATTAATCAGCTCCATTTTTCGCGTACGATTTTCGGTAAAATTTTAAAATCCTCAAATCTCTGGAACGGCTCAAGATTTTGGATTAGTTTTTTTTTATTTGAAAGACAACATTTCTTTGATTAAAATGGAAAGTACGTGTCCCATTTTTCTTGCTATAGGCGTCTAAATTTTGTTTGTTGATTCAATTTCAGTTTTTCTCAAAAATTCTAATCCCAAAAATTCGTATTTTTTTACAGTTGATGACCATATGGTACTAACCATATGGCGTTACATTCCCTGAACAGGAGAATTTCCACTTATTGGTTTATAATTTATTATTGACAATTGAAAATGTTTTCCATAAGTTAAGGGTATTTCCTTCACCACGTTCTGACATATTAGCTACATTCCTGTATGTTTGGGTTACTGTCCTTAAATAGAACGACTTTAATCATTCTAAATCCTTAAAAATTTTACTAGAACCATGAGGAGGCTTCTTGAACAATGTTGAAGCTTCCAGGTAATTCTAAAGTGTAAAAGAACCGTTTAGAATAACGTGGAAACTCCCAAGCAATTGCGGGATGTATCAAAAGTTATGGAAAAATGTTCAATTGCCAATAAAAAATTTTAACATTATAAACTATTGCCGAAAACCGCAAGCGAGTAATGGCGCTCATGATACCATCTTTAAGGTTATTTCGTGCCAACAATTATTTTTGTCCTCAATTTTAACATATTTGTAATTGAATAACATCTGGGACTATGAAGTTATTTATAGTGAATACAAAAAGACACATTACCTAAAAACAATTAGAAATTTAATCATCATGGGAGCTGTTACTTGACCACAAAATGAAAGCATCGCCAAATGCAACAAACCAACCGCCGTAAAGGTCGCTAAGTAAGTTTTGCAACACGGCTTTAATTATTACCAAGTTTCAAAGTAATCACAACCGCTATTAATACATTTCCTCGTGCGTAACAATCGGTCGTAAGTATTTATTTCCGTCATCTTTCCCAAAGATCTGAGCAAGCTTCGTTCCGAAAGCATTGAATATTAAAAACTTAATAATTTTAGAAAAAATTCAAAAATTTCGATGTTGGGGAACACGAAACGTGCTAGGCGCCTCGCTTAGAACAAGATCTTCTCCATCTACTGCCTTCAAAAGAATGTATGAAAAAAAATAGAATAAACTAGTATCCAAAAAAGCATGTAACAAAACAACCAAAACATGAAACAAAACAAATACCTTTCGAAAACACAAAAAAAACTTACACTATATAACAAATTTCTGTGTAAAATATTTAAATAAGTTGTCTTTCAAACCTTTACCAAAATCATGTCGATAAATCATACACAAAGCAAAATAGAAAAAAAAATTAAAATACTTACATAGAACGAATCCTGGGGTACTGGTGTACCCCAACAGATAGAGTACCACGTCCACTTGCCAGCTGGACCGCCGTCCGGCTAAAGTATACACGCGTTCCCTTGCCCTGCGTAAATACAAGGACCCTTTTCTTTTTTAATTTGCACCCCTGGGTACGGGTCTAGGGTTAATGCGCAATAAAGCGAATAACTATACAGCCCACGTCTCCCTACCACTGCCCGTATGCTTGTAGGTTTCTTTCCCACTCTCAATGGATAAATCGATCTTTACGCATATTTTCCAGCAATATTGCAGTAATTATACGATACCGCTGATGAACTAATTTGCGATGCCACGGGGCCTTAAAACATCTTTAATCACCGACTTTGCTATTGCTCAATAAAGGACAGATTAGTAGCGACATTTTTACATATGTAGCGTCCTCGTATGAGTTAGAAATAATTATAACAAAAAATAGCTCATCTGTATTTTTTGGATTCAGAGTGAAAAAACGGACTTCACACAAGATCACTTACATCTCTGTACAACTGTTGGTTTAATTCGCATTTAACATCTCATTACTCTGCACTCAAAAACATTCAGATGCAGGTTTGGGAAAGGGCAAATAATGCACTCGAAAGGGAAAGTTATAAGCATTGCAAAACTTTTTTTTTATTTACGTGGGACAGTGCACCCTGACTACTGAAGTTAACATTATGAAAATGTAAGCGTTAACAGAAGTTAACCGAAAAACTGCAGCTGAGATTTTAAATTTCACAATTTTACCCCTGTGAAAGATGTGATGGGCATTATGCCAACACGGTGAAAAATAATATTAATGCCTAGGCAGGTACTAATCCCTCGTAGAGCGAGTTCTTCTCATACTTAACGAGTTTTCATTTTAATATTATATTTGTATTGTATATATCACAGAAGTCATTCAGCGAATTTGATCATTCGTCATTTCAACACTTCCTTTAACTAGCGGAAGTAATACATGGCTCAAGATTATTCCTGAACTTACTGCGTACATAATTTTTCAATGTGCCATAAATATATACCCGTGCAATTCCTAGCGCTTGCCGTATGCGAAACGTTTCATGGAATTTCAACGAGTTTTAGCGGCTTAGGCGTTCATAGGGTTTCAGTGCAGTCAATACTCAGTTCTTTTCTACAATTTAAATGACCGCTGCTCTGTCCTAGCTAACTGCCATTAATTTATCATATACTAAGTTATGCTTCTAAACATAAGAAGCTTCCGGAAAAACAACAATCATTCAGCTTCATTGACCTTGAAACTGGTAGACCAGACATTATAAAGGGGTAGAAAACTATTGTGCCTGCTGTACCGCAGACGCTCGATGGAAATGTCAAAATTGCAACTTGCGTAGATTGGAAATTCATTTATATAATTCCTGTTATTACAGAGTAATGTATAATTGTTAACATAACTAGGTGAAACAAGTCAATTATTTTAATTCTATATTTGTACGGCCGTCGCTCTGCATTTGGTTATTATGTTTATATAATACCTATGACAAACTAGTTCATCTGTCTGAAAATCACAAGTATCTAGCTTCCTCCGTGTGAGACTTGTAAGATTTTTTGAGAGCGTACGTTGGATTTCTGATAGGTCAATAAATTTTATAGCCGTTAAATTGATACCAGAAATAAATAAGGAAATAAACAAAATCAGCGCTATTAAAAATTCTTTAACAAAACTTAAGGAGAAGATGGCCATCAATATAATTATTAACATCAATGAAAAATTGAAACTACTATAGTGCGCACTTTAAAAATTAATATTCAGATATGGAAGAGGAAACTCCAAGGAGATTGGGCAAAAGAGGAAATAACACCTGACGCATAGCCATTGCACTAACTGCACCGGGAATGAAAATTGAAATATTAAACAAAAAAAGCTGTTGCAAGGAGCAGGTATCTATGTTGGACAAGAACTCCAAGCAAACATTCTGAAAATTAGAAAAGAATTAAAACTACAACAAAAACAAGACACAGACACAGGAAACAAAGCATTTATACGTTATAGTAAACTCATAATGACAGAAAACAATAGAATGTCTATTTGTAAAAGAGCGCCATCGACCCGAAACAAACAACTCGAATAAAGAAACTTCCACAAATATTAGCTCAGAGAAAATGCTCAACAACATATACTACCATCATATCTCTTATTGCTGAATATGTTAATCAATATATTCAACAACAAGGGTACATGAGTATCGACACTTAAATTGTGCTCAATTTGGAGACTCAGGCAAATCACTTTTTCTGTTATCAAATTTTCCTGACTTTTCCCGGCTTTCCAGGCACTTTTTATTATCCTTAAAAGAGACGTAATTCTAAGGTCAGCAATACACATTCATCGTAAAGAGCATTCATCATTTTACTTTATTTAATTTATTACTTTCTCATGATCTTAACATAAATTTGAAATAATCAATAATAAAATACCTTTCATTATGCCGTCTTTGAAGCATGGTGCTGAAGTCCATAAAAATAGAGGTGATTAAAAAACTAAGCTGGTAAAAGATGTGTGTCTTCTAACACTCCACAATAAAGTGGTTGTGCATTTTTTATGAAATTGAAAGTTTTACTAAATTTTTTGTCTTCTCCGGCTCGCAAAATATTAATTACACGTGACGTCTACGTGAGAATTTGGTTTGGATTATTTGATGTTCTACAAAATGTGCTGTGTCAATTTTTTTAAGACAACCAAAAAGGTTACAAAATTGAGTACTTAATTTTGGTTGCAACTCCGATAGTATTTTTCAAGGTTTTTTTTTTTTTTGTATTCTGCTTAGCACAGCAATCTGTGTTTCACATTTAGCTGTTATTATTGGTGACTACAGTCTGCGTATGCAGTCTGCGTATGTAATTTAGCTGTGAGGAGAATCCATCGATCTCTCTCACTTTGGGTTTAGAATTTTTTCAAGGTAAATATGTAAAATTATTTGCAAAATTTGATCTAGATTTTCACTATGAATTACGGGTAAAGCACATTTTCGATTGTCTATTTTCTAACGTAACAGTTTTTTTTAATGTAATCATTTATTGCAAGGTTTATTTACGATAACACGAATTATACCTCGCCTCATACATGTAATAGGTAAACTTTGAAAGGTTGAAAGTTTGAAAGGTGGACTTTGAAAGTGTGTTAATGTCATTCGGTGCCGAGGGGAAATCTAAAGTAAGTCCCTTTGTAGTATCATGCTCCATAAAAATAACCACAGATCATGGTACATAAAAGAAAATAAACGATGTGCAGTTCTTTAGCACCTACTGAAGAAGGTCGGGAAAGAGGTTCACAAAAATTATAACTTTTAACTTACTACACTTTGGCTCCATTCCAAGGATCACTCCGTAGAGGTAGCAATGACAAGTTTCTCATTCAAAAAGCTGATGAAACAAGGTTTTTGAAGTAGGTTGATGATTTTTTTAAATGAGGTCAGAAATTAAGATCAATACCTGTTGTTCTGAATATCTCGTTTTTCTGTTAATTTTTTGACACCATGCTAAGACGTATGTAAGTGAAAGCGAAAATTATAAAAAACAACAGTGTTACCAACTAGAAGTTTCATAAAGTTGGCAGGAGAACTATATCAAACATTCTAAATTTCACAGCTAAACTAAGTTTCTGAAACATTCACAACATTTGTATCTCAGTGAAAATTCTACTAAAGCAATATACGTTGAAAAATAATATTAATATTTGCTAATAATATAATTCAATACAAATATTCTGCACCCGTAAATTTATATTTTCTCGACTAGGACAAAAGTACCTCATACCCTATGCTGAACTTTAAGCCGAATCACTCTCACAGTCTCTACAATTTCCATCGATCGGTTCGCGTAGCGGAGCGCACACTTTGAGCGTAAGTGTGCTCTTGCAGCTTTAAGACAGTGTACAGCTTTCGGGGAGCGACTCGGCGTGTATCGGTGATTTGAAAAGACCCATTACGTGTTTCAAATATTTGTGGACGTGAACTGGGACATAATGGACATGTTATTAGAATAAAACGCAGTCTTCAGATTGGATTTATTTAATGAAAGACTACTCTCAGTTGCGCGTGATGTCATAATACAATGGCCCGAATGTGGAATGTTTGTTATAGCAAATTCTTCTTCGAAGACGAAATGATAAATTTGTTTTTTTCATGTACAACAATATTGTTCTACAATAGATTTGAAGTTAAATATATACATTTCATTATCTATTTGTGCAGTTTGTGCAATAAATGTGATTCAGTTTTAGTAAAGTGTTACAATGGGAGATGTAATAATTTTATTTGTGTGTAAAAAAAGTAATGACAAAATAATATTGTTTTCTGAGGAAACGTTAAGAAAATGTCAAACTGTTTTGCAAGTCGGAAAAAAAAACATAACCTGATATATAGAGACTCCATTGTACCTGGCGAGTATACAGACAGTGGATATCATCGCAAATGCTATAAAGCATTCACAGGACTTATGAAAAAATATTTTATTTCTGAACCTGTAAATTCTAAAAAAAAAGAGAAATAGAAAATCAGCCAGTGTACCTGAACTTTACTAACTGAACTATAAAACCATCTCATTTACGGTCTTTAACTACAGAATATTCAACAATATTGCTTAACTTTAATTTCTCAATCAATAGAACCACAACTTACAATTTCTCAAGGAAAACATAATTTAGAGTCTTTACCTACAGAATCTTCACCAATATTGCAACCGAGTTTAATTTCTAAATCAAAAGAAGTACAATCTACAACTTCTCAAGAAAATGTTGAAGTTTATGAACCAGATGTTAGTGAGAATAATGATTCAACTCAGGAAGCAAGTATTCTGACCGAAAGTGATGCTGGTACTGATAGCTATCAAATTGTTTGTGTATTTTGTGATAGAAAATATAAAAAATCACGATCGAAAATGCTTCCGCTTCATGAAGCTGACACCGACCAATTTAAATCTAGAATGCTACCCAACATTGAAGGTCGAGAAGAGTATACAGAATTATTAAATAAATTGGTAAATTTATCTGGTCCTGAAACACATTGTCATACGCAATTTGGAGTCAATTTCAGTAATAAAATATCTCCCTCAAAAAAACCATTCAGTAAAAGTGGTTGGCATTACCATCGAGAATATCACCAATTAGCTTTTAGTGAAATAAGTTGCATCGTCGAGGAGACGTAGTCAAAAAAGTACGCTGTTGAGTGGAGAAAACATTCGAAGAAAATTTCGTTGAAATGAACGTTACTTTTACGGCACACCACGTAGAACAAAAAATTATGAAAACATCTAAAAATGTTAAATTTTTGACTATTTGTAATAAAAAAATAATAGCGCCCAATTCTTTACAATCAACGGGCGATACGGTGTTTGAAAAGTTACAAACTGAAATTATCTTACAAAAAGCTGCATTAATTTTAAGAAAATCAATACTGCAAATAGAAAAGAAAAAGTTACCGATTAAAAATATTACGGCATAGCATTTAATATCAGGAGAAGTTTCGATACCACAACAATTACTGGACTTCTACTTTACCCCTCTTGGTGGATGCAATCAAAAACGGAAAAAAGCTTAAAATGTTCTCATCAAGTTCGTTCTTATTGTCAAGATGTAATTTTTGGAGTCCATAATGGTCAAGTGAAGCACATCACGTTAGGTATGACTTTAAAGAGCTTAACAAGCAGTAGAAAAATTATTGACATTATTAACAGATACGGACACTGTATTAGTTATCAAGGCGTTGAGGAACTAGAAACAATGTGTACCTCCTTTGAAAAGTCCAGTTTATGCCTAGAAAAGATTATAAAAAAACCTGAACTTTTTACTGGTGTGGTATCTGACAATTTTAACCGTTTTGTGGAAACTACAAGCGGAAAACATATTTTACACGACACAGTAGGAATTATTTACCAAAACATCGAGTCAAATACAACCGAAGAATCTGAGATGTCCGAAGCCCCGATTACAATTAATAAAAACAATTCACCACTTAAAAAAAAGAAGAAGAACCTTCAAAGCCGTGTCCACAGAAGAGGCTCCGTATCCTAAGAAAGCAAAAATGACGAGTGGTCTGCAATCAACGCTTGATGATATGGAAGTTATACACTCTACAAACTCGCAAGTATACACTGACATACAATATGTGGATGATTAGTCATGCTTTGGGATTACCTGATGTTCCTATGAGGGTTGGTTCAATAGCCGGATTTATAACAATGATAGCCCGCAACAATTTATTTCTTATCTAACTTCAATCAATGCATCACCAACCAGTACATCCATAGTTCTAGAAACTATGTAAAAGAAACAAAGTAAAAAAATAGCTAAAGGTTTACATCAACTTACATACAGGTTACATACAATGTCGCGATAGCAAAAGTAGCATTTAAAATACAAGCTGCGGGAAAACCAAAATTTGAGAATTTATTCATACATTTAGGGCTGTTTTACATAATGATGGCTTATTTTAAGGCACTCGGTAATGTGATAAGTGATTGCGGGTTGATAAATGTTATAGTTGAGAGTAGTTTGCTTGTAAATGGTTCTGTAAATATATTTCTTGATGGAAAACATTTTAACCGCTGCAAAGGATTACATCCTTTGGTAGCATTAGGATTGGAAATACATTTTAAACCATTTTTATAAAACGATAATACAACATTAACAGATGATATGATAGAGGAAGTAAAAAGACAACAAAACTGTGAAATATCATCATTTCACGTGGAAAATGATAATCTGAAAGAATTGATGAATAATTACGGTATTTACAAGCAACAATTTCTCAATGGCGAGTTGGTAAACCTTCATAATTTTACTTGATTTACATCAATCTTATACATCATTACCTGAACCTGTCACGCAACATTCGTACTGGAAATTTCGAACTTTTTATATCACGGTTACCTAAAATTACAAATATATTTTTTATATGCGACCAACAAAACAATGCACGGTGGACCATAAAATATTATGATAATTTGCTGAAAGTTGCAGGAACTTATCCTGATTTATAAAAAGGATTTAAACAAGGTTGCTTCGGTATTAAAAGGACCACTAAACCGTTTTCAAGACAACCTATTGACCTGGTGTTAGAGGAAACTATAAATGTAGACGCTGCTAGAAGGCTCACAGGTGTTATACCCTTCACAAATTCAATTTCGGCACGTCAACGGTGGGTTCAAAACTACGCTAGGTCTACAATAATATATCAAGTTTATCTGGAGCTAGGACTACAAACTCATCAAGATGTTTCAGCAGACTTGAATCTCCATAATATCCTGAAAAATACCATACAAATAAAACAATTTATTGCCACCTTCGATCAATTTATTAATCCATTTAGTTTAGGATTGCCGAAAGACCAACTAATTCATATTTCATCTGGAAAATCGGCATCATCACCGGTAGAAGCATTCCTTCTAAATATTGAAGAAAATGGAGATTATCATCGTAAAACATCCGTTACTGAATGTCTATCAGATATTAAAAGATTTGAAAAAGCTATATAGAAAACATCAATTGACAATTTTTCCAAAGATTTCGAAAAGAAGAAAGTTCGAGAAAGTGGTAAAATTAAAGAAATTAAAATCCAAAGAGATTTATTTAGATTATTCTAGGAATTTCGATGGATTTTGACGTAGACATTTCAAAGATTTTGTGTTACTCAATTACCTCAGTGACATTGTCCATGTGCCATTTGGATATACTTAGAGAAAGAGGTCCAGCATGAGCAACTACGCCATATAGATATTTCTATTAATTGAAGGTTTTTTCGTATTGCATATGATGAAAAATGTTACAAAAAAATTTGGAAATATTTAAAAAAAAAGTTGCAAGTGGTAACTCAATTACAAGCGCCGAGAATTGACGTGATCTTTGATCAGTATTTCGCACCATCGATCAAAAATTGAGAGCATTTCCAACGATTAGAATCTGCACAATTAAGTATACCATAATTGGGCCTGAGCAAGTTCGACCAAGTGATTTTGCAAAAGAATTGAAAAATTCAAATTACAAAGAAGCCCTTGTTGATTTCTTCATATCACATTGGGCTACTGATGAGATGGTGCCGTTTATTCGTAGCCAAATTATACATGTAAATTGCAGAAAATGCTTTTCTTTCACTGTTAATGATTCCAACAATGTTGTGTCAACAATATTGATGAAGAGTTGTCATGTCCAGAATATGAGGAAGCAGATACTAAGATAGTATGCCGTGCGTGTAACATCAACTATCAAGCAAATATAGTACACAGAAGGGTTGATTCTGATATTGCTGCTATAATGCTTAGTCATATGCACCACATATGGTTGTTTGGATGCTGATAGGTTCTGGAAATAACTTAAGATATGTGGACCTAACTAAAATACACGCAAAGTTGGGAGAATCTATTTGTCAAAGTTTACCTGGATTTCATGCAATCACAGGATGTGATTATAATCCTGCATTCTTCAGAAAAGGAAAATTAAAACCTTACAAAATATTAAAAAAATATCAAGAATACCAGAAAGCTTTCATGAAGTTCGGTAACAGGGAATTAATTGAAAATAATGATGAAGAAGAAAACGTCTTTAATATTATTCAGAGATTTATATGCAATGTATACAATGTCAGTAATATAACTGATGTCGATGCTGCTCGACTTCAAATGTTCATCGACTCGTGCACCGTCTCTGATGTGAACGAAGCTTTTGACCGAATGAAATTGTGAAATTTCGATACTACCAGTCTACCACCTTGTAAAGGCGAGCTATTACAGTAATTTCTGCAAGCAAACTTTATATTTACTATTTGGAACAATGCTCATCTGAAAAATCCAACCATTTATGAACCAGACAATAATGGTTGGGTAGAGCGAAATGACCGATACCATTTTAAATGGTTTGAAGGGGATCAGCTACCTAATTACATCAGCGATTCTCTGAAAACTCTCTCAGGTATGTAAATAGCCTTTTGTCTCAGAATACCTGATTATCATAATACGAGATTCTCAGAATACCTGATTATCATAATACCAGATTCTCAGTATACCGGAAGTATAGTCAAGCAAATGCGAGAAGTGATATGTCACCAAACATACTGCTCACAATTTAACTCATTTGTATAAGAAACGGTAGATATAAGTAAGCGAGGAGCGAAGCGACGAGCTTTTTAGTAACACCTGCCTCGTTTTATCTACAGTGTAACTAACAAGCTCGCCACTTCGCTCCTCGCTTACCTAGGCCATTTGTTACGAATCACAATTTGTCGACAGTTTACAATCTCGTGAGATTTTGCTCGCGAGATTGTAATTTAACGGTATTTACAATTTTACAGTGACAGATGTTTTATTTCTCTTATGAAAGATTGAACCAAATTTTGAGTTAGACTGTACAAAATCTGTTATATTGAGAATCCGGTATTATGATAATCTGGTATTCTGAGACGAAAGGGTCAAATTATTATGTCAAATTATTGTACATAATTTTGTAATGATTCATAATTGTATCAACTTGGCTAAATTTTTACAGAAACTGATAAAGAAGGCGATATTGACATTGATGAAGTCACGGACTGGAGTCAAAGTGACCAAGACAATGAAGATATCGACAACGACGAGTATAATGACAATCGTTGAGAAATTTCTTATTCAATAATAGTTTATTACTTTATTATAATAAACCAATAATTTTTACTTTCTGTAAGACGGCTGTAAACAGAGTAAAACTTTTTAATTAGACTTCTTACTACTGAACCTGCTGTTCCTTCTTATAACAATTAAATTTTTAAATAAAGTTAACAAAAATGTCAAACATTATGGATTAACTCATTAGTTTTTTTATTGATTTATGGACATGCAAATTTTACTGAATAAATTTCTGAAAATTTATTATTAAATAATTTGATGCGATGAAATTTTTCGATAAATACGAAAACACTGTTCAACACATAATACAGTATAAATGATAGATGGTGCGCCGTAAAAGAGCGCAATAAACTGAACGCTCGCACCCGCTTGAATAACACTGCCTCACACTCGCACCGACGCCAGACTTTCAAAGTGTCTGGCAAGATGTAAAAACCATAAAAATTGTTTGGCTACCAGGTAACACCTTCTGATAGTTCACCAAATGAATATATAAAATTCAGCCTTTATACTATGACGTAAATATAATTATAATTTATTAAAGTTAGAGGTGTCAGGGGTTGCAACTGTATTAAGGGGGGGGGGGGGGGTTAACTCTGCAGTGGGTGTAAGTGTCTGACAATGGATGCTTTGGTATTCATTCATGACATGATTTCGAATATTATTCTGAAGGAAATATAAAAAAAAAATGAGCTTTATACTTAAACGAAATTGAGATCCTCCTGCCAAAGTAACCGCGATCTAAAGTCGAATGTCTGGTCATCGCGGGCTCTTGGACTATTAAGATAAGAATCAAAAGTACATAAAATTTTTCTTGGAAGGAGAAGCCTAATATTGTTAAGTGTTTACAAAAATGTATCGCGTTTAGCATCGCTGACTGAGAGACTCTCGCCTCAGGTGCTGTTTAAGGTAGATGTTGTGTAACTGTCATATCCAAAAATTAATATAAAAATGTTCATTGAAAATTATGTTTTTTTTTTCTATAATATAACATCATTTTAACAGTTTGTAAAAAAACAATTCTTCGTTTCTTATTGCGTTTTTTAAATTAAATGAAGTGTGGTGAAATAGCCACTTTTCTCTAATGTTAATCGCACAACTTGCGAGAAAGATTTTTACCAAAACTGAATTTTTATATGATATAATTTTACATTCATTTAGTTATTTAACTATTAAAATACCCTTTATTTTGCCCTCCTTGAAGCATTTTAAAGTCCATAAAAGTAGAGACAACTTTAAGCAGGCAAAAGATGTGTCTTCCAAAGCTCCACAACAAAGTGTTTAAGCATTTTTTTTACGAAATTTAAAGCGAAGCACTAAAGTTTTATTAAATTATTTTGTCTTCTCTGGCTCGTAAAATTTTAATGACACGTGACGTCTACGTGAAAATTTGTTTGGATTACTTGATATTCTACAAAAAAATGCTGTGCCAATTTTTTGTGAGACATACGGTTACAAAGCTGAGAACGCCATCATTTTAAGATGTAGAACAAATGAAGGGACGTCGAAACCTACCCTTTGTGTAGAAAGCCAAGGATGACTGCCCGTGCAATTCTCAATACGTTTTTAAAAAAAAAGTGTAATGAAATTACCACTACGTCAAAAATAATTTTAAAGTCAATTAGTAGATATATTTTCAAATGAAAATATCTAAAGATAATACAACAATTTCAAATGATAATATAAAAAACACACACGGTGACTACCCATGACGCATCGAACCTGGACACTTAAAATTGAAACGTTTTGTGGTTAATACCCCCTCACCCACCTACCCGACAAGCGGTATTCCTTTGACGCTTTCTACTATATTTTTAAGAGGAGTAAAACATGGCGCGTATTTAATGATTTACAAGATCTAGGATAATTGCTATAATTTACCAACGACCTTTTGTGTGGGCTTCTAAAATACCCTATCTCTTTCCTAATTTTAGGTGAAGTAGTTTCAGTAACAAGGGTTCATATTTTTTTGCATATTTATCAATATACCTCGGGAGCTTACTTCCTAGAATTACGAAAAAAATATTTCTGAAGCCTTTATTATTAACCCTTTCAAACGATACCCCACACTAAACATTTTCTAGAGAATTTAATTTCCACTTATTATTTCATTAAGAAATACATCCTTCTCCTACTGGTAGACTTACCTACTTTTCCTTCCGCTATTCGTTCAGAAAATGGATGAAATAATTAAAAGCTTTACCTGTAATATCTAAAGGTGTATTGTCTGTCAAGGCATTCTGTAGGACGAGCTGCCACCTTCCTGAAATAAATATGCCGATTTAAAATTATTATTTCTACCAAGTTCAATGTGTAGCATCAGAAACTTAAATAATTTATATACCGCTTCGCATAAATTTTAGCCAATTTGCTGTTCCCAACCTTCATCATTCCTGTTCCAAGCATCATATATTATATATAGGATCATATATTATGCATAAGGAGTTATTTCTAAGCTTGTTCTAACTAGATTAAAGCTATGAAAACAGTATTAATACCAGGGGTATCTTCGAAACACAGCGTAGGTCGCTCTACCGTTTCTGATAATATAATCCAAAGCTCCAATAATTATTATTCGATTGCAATGAAATATTTTTTCGTATATAGAGAACAAGTGTAGTTATGAAGTAATCGAAAACTTTTATTAAGTCATGTACAAAAATAAAGAAAAAATAAAAAAAACCAAAATTTCCCCGTTTCTTGAAGAATATGAATGACAATTCTTTATAAACTACAATTTTCATTATTACCATAAAAAAGGGTAAACACAAATTAACAGTAAACATAATTAAAAATCACTATCATAAACAAAAATAATTGTCAAGTTTTCGTGAGCAATCTCAGTTCGGTCCTCAAAATACAATTGAAAGCGATGAACATAAGAGGCCACTATAACCAAACGTGAACATTATTTTTATTACGAAACAGTAAATCCTACACATGTTATCTACTACTCTGCTGCACTCATGAAATTTCCCCAACTATAGCAAATTTGTTATTCTTATCTGTTAATGTCTCTTAACTCTTAATTATTTATACCTTAAGGGCTCATTTACACTTCATTGAACGATTGTAACCAACAAGTACCTTTGTTTACACTAGTCATTGGCCGAAGTAGGCAGCTGAATTAGGCGACCGACTGCATTTTATGATCGACTAGCCATGTTGTGTAATGACATAGCAATATATTTAGCAAACGCATCATATTAATCTTCATTTCTATTTCGGAAATTGATTTCCATTAGTAAATTTTGCTATTTTTGGAAAGCAGAAACAATGACTTCATGCTCAGAGTTTTTCTTGATCCTAGTTTAGATTCTAGTCATTTCATATCATGAGAAATATTCTTTTCCATCCACCCGTTGTACACAGCTGCTTTAGAAAATTACATATAAATTCATTTTAAATCATCTAACTCACTCCAATTGAGCCCCTTTCGTCTCTCATTTCCACTCATCGACCCCACGTACCTGATTCTCAGTGGCACCCACCTTGTACTTCTTCTTGTAGCTCTCGCATCACATCTTCACTTGCGCTTGTGTCCTTGGTCTACACTACTGCACGGCTTGTTTACTTCCATACAGATAGTGGACCATATAACCTGGAATAATGTATTTATAAATTTAGAAAAGGCTATTCAAAATATACAGGAATAAATATTCTGGTTATTAATCAATTTCTTCATATTCATCTAACGATTAAATGAAGAAAATAATTATTACTGTCATATAATTTCAAAAACAAATATAATATTATTATACATTTAATGCTTCATAAGTTAATTTAAAAGTAGATATAGTTATCTACCACCTTCCATGGCGATCGGCTTCTTTGAAGTTACTACAAATTCTCCATCAATGGCAAAATGGGGTTTTTAATACGAGGTTTCCATGGACTGAGATTCGTAAAGCATTACTATAATTCATTATTTGTGCAAAAAGGCTAATACAAAGCCAGGCTCCCAACCAATAGAATGAAGGGGAAAAAGTTATAAATAAAATGCAAGTATACAATTAGTGTGTTAAATTATTTATTTCTATAGCATTTTGGCAATCAGAGATGAACTCGTAATAAAAATATTGTAATTAATCCAATGTGCATAATTAAAAAAATGTTATGAAAATATTTAAGTGTGTAAGAAAACATATTAACACAGAACAACAAAACATAATATTTAAGTGTGGAAGAAACACAAAGGTGATTTCAATTGTTTTATTAAACTTCATCCTATCGAATAAACAAGTATTCTGTACATAACTTGTTCTAACATAACATTCCATAGTCTAACATTGTCACCAAAAATGGTTAAGTTAAGTTAATTAAGTTACACAAATACATTTAATTAAGAACCACACAGAATTCAGTAACAGATTTCATTCAAGTAGAATAAAAGATGAAAAAAATAATAAGTAAAAACTAATCTCGACTTTAAATAAACAAATCATAAAATTAAAATATAATATTGCAAAGTTTCCATGTACTAATGGAGGTAATACCCAGAACCGCCGCACTATGCCGATACACCACGGTATCGAGGTTCGTATATTTGTATAATCAATATATTTGAGATGATGAACTGGTAGCTGTCTGAAAATACCAATTATGCATCGTCCCTGTACTTTATTTCGTTAAAATTTTTTCCATTTTCCTTTCGACTAGATTTTCTATTATTTTTATTACACAGTCAGTGGTAATTTCAAAATTCTCTTATGCTACAATGAGCAACAACACACCAAACATTTGTTCTATTAATGATGGTGCTGTTCTTTTCCAAGCTGGTGGGTTGTTGGTGTGTTGGGTGACTTGCAACGTTTCCAAAAAGCCGGAACATATTTGTGTGTGTCATTCTGCAATAGCAGACCATTTGTCGAAAACCATTAGTTATAACATATATACATATACACAGACACACTCGAACGCACATGCAAACACATATAAATATATAGATATATATATATATATATAAATTTTCAGACGACCCAAGTTTCCAAGTTCTGGTATGCATAAACACAAGATACGGTAAATTGTCGTGGGTGGCCTAAATAGCATCATCTTATTAAAGGAAATTCATTAAAAAGTTATAAAAATGGAGGTCTGATATTTTATCTACATGAGAAAACAAATTTCATGGATTTTTTTGGCACCTTAACATATTATAAAACCTTAACATACTTTGATGTGGTTTTCCCTATATTACAGACTAAACTTTCACAAATATTTAGTAATATAGAAGGCCAAGTCTTCATAGTACGAAGCCAGAACCACGTGACTATGGATGAATGTAACAGTAAGAAATATTTACACATCTAATAACAATACAGACAAGAATGGCATTAAATGTATTGATTACATTTCGAAGGTTATTGTTTTAAAAGCCTTCATTTCATTTTCAAAGTTATTAACATAAAATCATCCAATTACAACCGCCTACCTTAATTCGACTATTGACTTTCGTAAAATTTTAGTCACATCCATGAATTTTAAACCTTTAACAGGCCAGAAAACGTAGGAGGACTTGTACCTATCCTAGTGCTAAAACGAAGTTTAAAACAAGATGAGATTGTGGTCGGGAATAAGAATTATGCGAAATTAGTAAAGTTCAAAAAACGAGCGGTGATCAATTTATGGGTAATTCACATATACATATTAATTGAAAAAAAAATAAATATAACCGTTATTAACCGATCTCCCTAAATTAGTTGATTATTAGAGAAACTTTAATTTTTTTTAACAAAAATTTTCTATTCAAACAAGATTTGATACAGGAGAGTATTGTGGTTATTGTGTAGTTTTTAGTAAATGGTATACGACTAGACTTATTGCAAAGTGAACTTCTTTCAATAAAAGTAAGTTATACAAACAATTTAAAAGTCGTCGGTTATTAGGACCAACAATCTGCTACTTTTCTTAATTCCGGCCGAATGCCAGTTCTTTTAAATTAATTTAGTTTTATATTAACTTGAATATATATATATTAAGCAAAAAAAAAATTCAAAATTGGTTGGGCCATGTTCGTTCTTACCTAACAGGGAATAACTTTTTAGATTTAATGCTTGATTCACGAAGAATTATTTTTAATAGAGACAAGAGTGGCTTTTATTTGATAACAAGAAAACAATCAAATTAAGCGCATTGTAGAACTTATAACGATAGAAAAGAATATTTAACTATGTTGATTACAGTCAGCGTTCATGGAAGAATGCCTCCACCTACGGTTTTGTATCCTTACAAAAGAATGATACCCCCTCCATTCATAATGTTTACCATAAGACTGTGCAGAAGAAAGTCAGATGATAACCTAAGTGCAGCTTTCTACGAATATGTAGCAAACGTTTTACCCCTAGTTGTAAAAAATTAAAATTCTCCTTAAAGTAATATTTTCTATCAATGGACATTCTTCACACATAAATTTACATATAACAGAATTTTGTAAAGAAAATGGTGTGATGTTAACTGTTTTTTATCCTAATGCTATTCATCGGCTGTAACCTCTTGGCTTGATGTGTTTCATCCATTAAAAATATTTGGTGAAAAATATGTTCATAACGGATCAATAGGGAACTGTGGTGTGAAGATTTCACAGAAATTCTTGAACAATCAATTAGAGTAGCGCTCACTTCATGCTGTGGTCTACTACTTTTTGATGACAGTAATGTCTATTAGTCAAAGAAATAAATACCACTTTACATGAAGACATATCAGCAGTAAAAGAAACTGATGAAAAAAAATACAAAAGCTGAAGAGACAGGTCAATTAGAACTTAGTGGACTTTTTAAAGTTTGGAGAAAATTTAACCAATATGATTATAATATTACATTACAAAATAACGAAGTTTTAAATTTAAGCAACATTTCCCAAAATATCACAATTTTTGAATAAATGATGAAAAAATTGGAGGAGAAATTGTCCTCATAACATAACAACATTATCAAGTGCACCACCTCCTGAAAATCAAGTCAAACAAACATCAGTTAAAAGCAAAGATGAGAATGGAAAATCCAACTTCTTTGAAAAATGCTCTTTCTTGGTCTGAAGAGAATATAAAAGTAATAAGAAAGACAAAAGTAACTAACAATACATTAGTGACAAAAAAAGAAGACAAGTTCCTACGGTTACAATCAACGAAGAAAAAAAACAAAACCTAATAAAGACCGAACTAATGAGTCCGACATATATATGATTACTCAAAATAAATCAGAAAATCAAGAAAATGATACTGACATTATAAACAAAAACAAGAAATTGAATAAACGAGAGATTCTTGTCAGTTAAGTTGACGAGTGAATTTATCATAATTCGTTATAAAGAAGAAGTCTCGGAGGAAAAATATTAGAGGTAAACAATGATACTGGAAAAGTGAAAACAATGACGATGTGTTCAAATAATTGGAAGGGGCCAGACTGCAACAAAGTGTACGAATACAAACTTGAAGATGTTATATGTATGACTAATATTAAAACCTTAACAAATAGTCTAGGAGTATACGATGTTCCAGAAATTAGTTATTTAAGGGAATTAACCAATAATGCATCTAGATCTGAATACATCCAGCGAAGAAAACTGACTGAATTGTTAATTTATTAAATAAATGCTTACATTACTTTCTATCTTGCACAGATGTGTCAATGAATTATGGACTTCATTATAAAATACACAAAGTATAACTCTCAATTGAAATTCAAATAGGTCATTAATAGGTATATCAGTGGTCGCAACAATGAAAGTGTAGGTATTGTTATTCATTTAATTTAAATACTAAGTAAATACAAAAAAAAATATTCCTTCTTAATTTCAGTTACATGAGAATTATGTTTACGAGTAACACTACATGATTTATTATTTCATCTATCAGAGGTCTAGTACAACTTAATATAAAACGATAGACCTAAAACGGTCTGAATTTGGTAGTTTCACTTTACCTAATTAATTTTGTAGTTACATTAGATATGAAGAAATGGGATGTGTACAATTGTCTCAAATTTAATTAGGTAGGATGTAGTCCTTAAAAGTATTAAAGTTATTATTTCTTCACATTTTGATTAGAATCAACACTTTTGACAGAATCAAAACTATTACATTGTTACTTACATGTATAATAAAATATCATAGTTACCGATTAGCAATATGTTTTGTATAAAAATGCATTAATGTTAAGGATAGGGTTAAAATTAATATACAAAATTTATTTCTTCAAGAGATAATGAACAATTTATTTAATTAAGGACTCAAATATAAATGGATGCAGTGAATAATTATTTCACAAATTCAATGAAAATTCAATTTAATTTTTAATAGTTAGTAACTAATCTATTATAGGTACACATTACAGTGTCAAGATAGAGAGATACAAGAGTAAAATAATAACTTTTTGACCATATTTTTCTCAATGTAAACAATAATATAATATTCTAATGAAACCTTTTTTTTTACTTTTCATCATAAAAAAACGAATATTACCAAATTGGACAAAAATAGCATGCACTGTTGCAAGCGAAGTTGAATAACCAGTTTACCATTCGGTGACTGCATTACCGTGCAATAAAATGTTTCTTAGATTTTCCTCAAGCGCTATTACCCATTTATTTTCTTTTAGTAACGAAACGATAATGACATTGAAAATAATAAATTCATAGACGACTTACCATATAAACGATACAGGTGACCAAGTCGATTACAAATGAAGTGATTCATTCACGATAAGCAACAAGTTTTAATTCAAATATAGAACAAGTTTTCCTAACTTCTTAATTGTCCAACTGAATATTTTTCACTTTACCAACGAGTTAACAAATGAAATAGATAAATGCTATTTATATTCTGATAATTTCTCCGACACGATCTCAGAAGACAGCACATAATGCACGTATTAAAATAAATATTACCGTTTACACTTTGAAAGTTTCCGTTTGAACTCACATGAAATATTTTGACAATTATTTTTTTTCTTTTGAAGCAAAATGGACATGGGAAAATGTTGAAGAAAACAATGAGTTCAGAAGTACAATGGCCTATTTTGACTTTGAAAATGATTTAATATTTTTTTATACATTATAAATAAGCTATTAATGATAATGATTTAAACTTCATATTTCACATGTATATTTGCGTGTGTAACTTTTTTCTGATATAGTTTAAAAAAACGGTAAAACTACATAGAGTGGTAAAACCTATGTCATCCTTATAGGTTATAAACAATGTAACATAAAAATAAAAGTCAAATAATAAAAGCGATACTTTTATTAGGAAAATATTTTTATTGAAAATTATGTTGAGCATAATTTTGTGTTTCTTTTCTTGTCAACTGACTTATTAATTCTGTTGCAAGTTAAAAAGTGAGCTTATATCAGTTCTTATAATTTTTTATATGCATTAAGTTGGTAATGATTTAATATTAAATTAAATTTTGATAATTTTCTTATTGCAAATTTTTAATAATTCTATCAACGATAAATAAATTCTTCCAAATTGATTAATTTTTTTTTCAAATGGATTCTTAGGATCACATAAAAGAATAAATTTAAATTGATGCGTTTCTTTTCGTAAAAAGCATAAGTAACATTTTATGTAGGAGAATTTAATTATAATTTGAAAATAATTTTATTGATTTTTGTCAAGGTCAGATTAAAGTAATTTTTAATAAATTGTCCCTATACTAAATCGATAATTCCAATCATACATTTATTTCTTATATTAACATCTTTAAATTAAACGCTTACAAAAAGTTAGGACAAAAGTTAAATTGTTTTTTAAGAAGAAGCGAAACATCGAAGTTGTGACGGTAACAGACTTAATATTTACTATTGCCTAAAATTTTTAAATAGATTCTTTTAAAAAAAATTAACGAAACAAAAATTATGTAAATTGATTAATTAATAAAATAAATAGATACCTAATGGGAAAAAACAGTTATTTCAAAATCTGTTTTAGGTATGGGAAATTATTGTAATAAATTATCAATGTTATTTTTTTTCTAAATAATATTAATACAAAAACTTGCAATGGAATATTTCTCTCAAACGGTACACATGGTATGTTTTAGCAAGTACTATGATTCTAGAAAAGTATAATTACTTTATGGTAATACAAAAAGAATAGATGCGCGCCTTTTTTGACGTTGCCTTTGTTTGGTGATTGTGAAGTTGGAAAATGTTTTGTTATTTGAAACTTAGAACTGGTACAATGGTTACGGTCCGCAGTACGTTTAATAGTTTCTGTTATCATTTAATTGTATTTGTGTATAGTGAGATTTTATTATATGTTGCTCCATATTGCTGGTATTTTAGAGTTTAATAACGCGTGTAACAGTGCAATACAAAGTGGGTTGCGTGTTGTTTTGTTTGGTTTTAGTGTGTTGTGTTTTTTTTGTGTTTAGTGTCAGCTGCTGTTCTACTGCCGAAATGTTCACTCTGTTTTCATTCACTAACGAAAATATTCAGGTGAGAGCATGTACAACTTCTCTAGAGGAACTATCTACAACTTTCATATTATGAGGGTATTTTCTGAGTGTGATAGATGCCAGCTATTTATCGTGTTGCGCCAGAGTAGCAGTTCACAACTCCTCTGTGCAAAAATAAATAGATTTATTTTAGAGTAAGCTAATTCTGAACAAGAACACTTGTTAATAATTACCAGTTTTGAAGTATTTGATGTTCCTAGCTATCGTGATGTATAGAAAATATTTGTTTAAATTTCAATCTCTCATTTTTACCCTATTTTCCGATTATAAATTATGGAACAAGTCAATTTGTCCCCGCATGGATCGTGGTCATTTTGGACACATCAACCGATACTAATATAAAGACTATTTTCTTAGAATTATATTAGCCCGCAATATTTTAGCGCTCGTCTATAACGGCTAACAATGAACAATTTACGAATGATTTGCATCTCTTGAACGACTGAACTGGTTTTAATAAAATAAATATGCGTTAAAAGTATCATTGAGACATGCTTATGGAGGAATTAACAAAGATCTGAAGTGATAATTATACCAAAAAAACCACTTTACATTATGAATTTTTTAAATATATATTTGACATAAAATATGATAAATGTTCATTACATTTTTTAATATATCTAACAGTACAACCATAAATTATGTTTTTATATAACTCTTTACGATTTATAATCTTTAACGTTTATTTACGATATACACTAGAAGAGAAAATGAAGAGATCATACAAATGTTTAAAATAGTTTACTGATATTCAAAAAATGTCAAAAAATAGTAACAAAAAAGCCTTTTAAAGCTTGAACATTCTCGTTTTGAATATGTAAACGAATTTGTTCATTCTGCAGGATATCACACTTATTAAAATATTATTTGAGGAAAAATTTAAAACATTTTCTGATGACTTCAAACAGTTGTACGAACCGAGGTAATTTTTTTGATAAATTCTAATAGACCTCTTTCTTAGGTCGCACTTTTTTCTCATGCCTCATTTACGTGAATAACAATTATTTATTTTATTATATAGTTCATTTAGTTCCGGCCGTTAAGCAGATAATAATATTTTTTAAATTGCTACATCACCTCGTACAGCCGAACAGTAAGGCACTGAGTAATTATATTGTAATGTAATTGCCACGTCTGAAATGACCATTATCCTCTTTCTTATCCGCCTTCAGCGTATCTTCAGCTATTTCTTTCAAGGTCGAAATGTAAATAAAAATATTTTTAAAAAGGGCCATTTGGAAGTGAACTTCTGTACGTTGAATTTCCTTTATACGTGTCGAATGTATACATGTTCTTTATAGATGCGAAACTAGAAGATCCAATTTGTTAGCGGGTAGTGATTATTTTGTTAACTATGCGGTAGAAATCCGACAACAGCTTTGAACCATCATCTCGGAAAGTCAATATGTTAGTTTCAGAAATTATTATTCGAGTTTTGTTAAATAATGCCCAAACTGCCAGACTAAATGTAAGGCCGGCGGGAACATTTCGGTGACGACTCTATCGTAGGTATCCGAGCAGTTAATTTTTTTCTATTACTTAAAAGGCCGTCGTGTCGCTCTACATGTAATAATTAATACTGTTATGACAACGCTGTAATTTGTAGAGAAAATATCGAAGCGGATGGAAAATGTGTGTGTCGTTCGGTCAACGAGCATCCAAACGGTATTTAAATGGCTGTCGCTCCGAATTTGACCGTTATTGTTCTGTGATTGGTTGAAGTATATTCCAGCAATATTATAAGCATTTAGCTTCATGCATGTAACACTTACGAGATTTAAAAGGAAAACATAAATCTTCTCAAAATGGTTGTGCCGCCAACATTTTTTCAATATTTGAATGGCTCTTAATTCGTTATTATTTTGTGACGGATTAAGATGTAAGCCTGTAACATTACGAGGATCTACGTGAACTATTGCTTCACTGAAAAGTGATTAAATAAATCTAAAACTAGCAGATCAAATTTCTAAGCGGATAGAGTTTGCTTGCTTTAGACAGTGCCACGGGCGTTCGTTCGTTAGCGGCTTTATTCGGAGCGACGGCCATATAAGCATAAAATAAACGTTATTGACTTCCACAAAACCCATCGCACTATTTCACATAATTGTTTCGACAATTGCACGTCACAATGTAGTAAAAGGAATTACACAAATGAATTTTGAAACATCGCAAGTTGCAAATTTAATATTACTACCCGCGGTCCAGCGGGCGCAATAATTTTCTATATGTTTAGAAATTTTGCCTACCGGTTGCAAGGTCAGTGAAGCAGAATTATTGGTATGTTTCTGGGTGCTTCATATATTTAGAGACGTATCTTTACAGCTGATAAATTAATGGCAGCCAGCTAGTGCAGAGCGGCGATCGTTTAAATTATAGGTAACAACCGAATATTGACTGCATTGAAAGTCTACTAACGCCTAAGCCGCTAAGACTGGTTGAAATTTCTTAATCTTTACAAGACCACGTCACTCATCGAAATCAGATTGTTTGCCAAAATACTAGAAAATAAACGTTGATCGTTCCGAAACTCTGCGAACGCATTACGTCTGTTTCGTAAAATATCGGAAGTCACACAAGTGTGGTATTGTAATCGTATAGCAATATATATCTCTCACAAAACTTACGAATTTTTTAAATACAGAGCGATGGATATTTAAATTAAGGATTGATTGCTTCGAAATTATTAAGGTGTGGGTTCTGAAGGTTAGGGGTGGGTCCGAAGGTCGGGGTGGGTTTAAATTTTGTTCCATATATTTAGCATTAATAAAAAACTATTTAAGAAAAGTTTAGATGCGTTTATAAGTATTTTTATCTTGCAGTTAGAAGTGTAGATGGCAATACGAAAAAAAATTAAGTGGTTGGTTCCGAAGGTTGTGGGGCGGGTCTATATGTCCATGTAGATGATTAAATTTAAACAAAACATTTTTAAACAATTTTTTTTACATTTCTATCAATTTTTTTCGTTCATTTGTACATTCAGAAGTTCATTTACATTTGCCGAACCCCGAAATTAAAGTGGGCTTAATAATCGATTTGCATATGCATGCAATCTCCCCTCATTGCATACTGTATATTTCAAGTAAAAGACAATAACCGAATAAATATTTCTGTCGTGAATACTTCTGTGATATAAATTTCAGTGAAATGTGACTTGCAAATACACCTCACTCCCCTGAAAACTGAAGCCTGCTCATAGGTTAATACAGATATCTCCCTGTCAACCCACTCAGTGAATTCACTTCAACGCACTAACGACGTTTCTAATCTACTCCGAATTTCGTCTCGGCAACGAAGAAATTAATTCCTTATACGATGTATGTTCTCGATATTCCGATATATTTCAACTGCCTTCAGATTAATTAAGTAAAATAATGCCATTGCGCATGACATTAGGACAACTTCGAATATACAAATCCATACCGAATCCTACAGAGTTCCCAAATGTCACAAACACGACGTAAACGATCAAATAAATAAAATGTTGAATCATGATATAATCAGACCCTCGATGTTACCTTGGTCATCTCTTATTTCGACAGGTCCGATATAATTAGACGCCTCAAACGAAAGGAAATGGCGAGTAGTTACTGATTATGGCAAATTAAACGACATCACTACTGCTGATTCTTATCCGATACCTCAAATTTGCGAAATCTTGGTCAATTAGGTAAAAAAAATGTTTTTAAACTCTCGATCTCGCTTCAGGTTTTCATCAGATACCCATATCTGCTGAAGATCGAAAACCTCATTTAGTGTTCCTCAAGGGCGCTTCGAATTTTGTGAGCGTGCCATTTGGTAAAAAAGGCGCCTTCCACTTTTCAGCGCCTTATGAATTCAGCATTGGAGGCATTCGATGCTTTGTCTATCTAGACGACGTCGTTATTTACTCTAATGATCTGAAATCACACACACACTTATACTCCATCCCAATTGAAAAGAGAATGTTTATAAACAATGAAATTTGACGGTTCAGCTATTGTAAACCTTTTTCTTACATTCACATTAGTAATTTAATGTGGATATATTTAGTATGGATGATTACAAAAATATTTTTTTTATTAGTGTGCATATTTACACTGTATATATATGTAACTTATATAGGTTATATATTATATTTATGATAAATTCAGATAAGTAAGATGAAGTGTTTCGAACAATTTAAAAGTACTACTGTTACATAAAAAACGTAATAAAATAATACCAAAAATTTCGATAGAAATAGTCGTTTAATTAAATGTTAAGTAATACAGAAAATTATTACAAAGTAATCGCGAATACTTAATTTCTGAGTAAACATTAAAATATTTTTTAAAAAACGAACTAATGTGTAAAAATAGACGAAATACAGTAACATTTCACAGAAAAAATACTGTACTTCACTAATCTGGACTTCACACCGATATCCAAAGATGGTTGTGCCTAACGCTAGCGCCGGCGAGGCCGGTCTTTGCCGATATCACTGTGAAACAGTATTGCAGACAGTGGCGTAGCGTGAGTGTCGGCTGCCCAGGGCGGGAGACAGTTTTGCCGCCCTCTTATTTAGGTATTTTAATTTAATGTATACTATACATTACATACATTAATTATATGTAATGTATAGTATACATTACATATAATTAATGTACGTAATTTGACTATATATAAACTATAATTAATGTATGTATGATGACTGTTCTCGCTGAAAAGTTTTCAGCGAGAACAGTCATCATTATTTTGCATTATACAGGTTAGATTTTAAATAAAAAATTTATCTAAGTTTTACAATCACGTTTATTAATACAAAAATTATTTTACTTTAACCACTTAGATACATTGGTATAACTTAGGTACCTATCACTTAAGATTAGGTACACCTTGACGATCGACAAGATTAAATAAAATCAATTTTTAATTAGAACTAGAACGATACTATAATGTTATATTTTTATTTTTATTGAAAAGTAATATGAGTATTTGTTAGAATTAAAAACAAAACTTCCGTCTTCAATTAAAAAATTATGTCTTTTTTTTTAAGAGCAAAGTCTTTTATTGCACTGTCAATGTCTATCGCATCACACACCTCTTGCTCGATAGACAAAATAGCCAAATTAGTTAGTCTTAGAGTACGCATTGTCGATCTTAAATAATTTTTAATCAAATACAATTTTGAAAAACTTCTCTCACAGCTGGCATTGCTTATGGCAACTGTGAAAAATATTCGGAACATTATTAAAATATTGGGCAGAGTATCTTCCAGCTTGGATTTAACAATAAATTTAAATAATTCAAGTGAGTCTGCATTAATCAATTTATTTTCGTTGCCTGTAGCAGCAACGAAAGTCCGCAGTCGAAGTCTTTCCAGCTAGAAATCCTGCTCGTCAATTTCGTCAGATGCGTAGTCTAGATTACATTCAGTGTTGTCTGGATCTAATAATATAGCCGGCTTTAGATAAGCGAACTTATCCGTTAAATTCTGTAGCTGTTGAAAACGCTCACGAATTTCTACAATAACTCTATCTAACGAAGAAAACAGCTTTCCTCTCAACTCATTTTCATAAGACAAGTTAGCATCTCTAGTTCCGTCATCAAAAATATGCTTTCTTGTAATGCGCCTGCCGCCTCCGAGGTTTTATGGAAATTCCAAGTTCTTCACACATATTTTTTGCATAACCTACAGCGCCATTTGGCCATTCCTCTCTTTTCTCTGTCAATATCATCTGCAAAGCATTAACTTTCTGAGCGCACAATCTTATGTCAAGTCTCCTTGTTTGTAAATATTTTTGTGCATCATTCACTTCATGTAGCACCGGTTGCCACAGGCCCAAAAAACAAAGAAAGGAAAATGACTGCATCGAAACTAGTAAAGCACCTGCATCTGTCCTAGTGTTTAAGCTTTGACCTGCCTCTGTCAGTTTTTCCAAAGTGACGAGAATGTCTTTGTAATGATGCCATGTCACATTTACGGCATCGCCTCTTGCACTCCACCGCGTGCCTTGAACCCTTTTTAAGCTTTTGTCTGTAGCTGCTATCAGAACTTCCCAACGATTTATCGATGAGGAAAAAAAAGAATAGCAACGTTCTAAAGTGCCGAAAAAAGTTACTGAATCCACCTCAACTGAGGCAGCGTGTAAACAAACTAGGTTTAACGAATGATTTGAGCAAGGTACGAATTCAGCTTTAG
The DNA here is from genome assembly GCA_039881145.1 of Druceiella hillmani. NCBI lineage: Eukaryota > Metazoa > Arthropoda > Insecta > Lepidoptera > Hepialidae > Druceiella > Druceiella hillmani. The sequence continues at coordinate 21,391,415 of JAYKKI010000024.1, forward strand.
GGTTTATTTCTTGAATTCTTTGCTGAACTCCTGAATACTTTCCAGCCATAACAGCAGCATTATCATATGCTTGGCCTCTACAGTTGCTTATATCTAGGCCATCAGCTTGAATCTTGTCCAGAATCATCTTTGAAATTCCTTCAGCAGTTTTGTCTTTAGTTTCAATGAAATCTATAAAAGATTCCATTACTTTCACTTCCTGATTTTCAATTACTACGTATCTTAATACCTGACTTGTTTGATCTTTACGAGAAAGATCTGGAGTGCTGTCGAATATAATTGAATAATACTTAGCCTTTTTTATTTGTCCGATGATATGTTGGCGAACATCATTTCCCAAAATGGCAATAAATTCGTTTTGTATTTGTGGTGACATATAAGTGATTGAAATTTTGCCACACATTTTAGAACTTACAAGATGTTCACGAAGTACAGGATCGTATTTTGCAATTAAATTAACCAATTCTAAAAAGTTTCTTCTATTGGTACTGGTGTCGTTTTCTATATGTCCACGTAAAGCCAAATTTTGTTTAGCAAGGAATCTTATAATATCAAACATTCTGATAAGAATTTCCTGCCATTTCTTTATTTCTTTTGCCGCTATGTCTTGCTCTTTTTTGTCAATAGACTGTCCTTTTTGAAGTCTCCTCTCCAACTCCTTCCATTTGCAATAATTTTGGATGTGTAGTGCACTTGATCCGTGACTTGAAACTTTAGGATTTAATTTCCACCAAGTATTAAATCCATCGGATGAGCAAAATTTAGATCCATTTGGTGTATTTACGTTCTCAAATAAACGACAACAAAAGCAAAATAATGATGCTTTAGATGGAGAATAAGCCATCCAAGTACGTAAAACTTTTTCGCCGTTAGTCAATGTACGGTAAAACCATTCCTTAATAAGTCGTCTTGTCTCTCCTTTTGATTTTAAAGAGCACGAATCTGAGCGTGTTACTGTTGACATTTCAGCGAAATTAGTATCAATATGCTGAATAATTTCCTGTCCTTGCTGAATGAAATGCAATCGGATATTGTCGTCTATGTGTTCAGGCCATTTTCCAATATCGTCGAAATTTTGGTATTGAATAGCAGACAATGTTGATGTTGTATCAATCTCTGTTTCGGAACTATGCATGTTCATGTTTGGACATACAGATGCAGTAGATGTTGTTGGAATTTGATCTTTAGGAACAGTGTCAAGTTCTTGTATTTTTTCAGCTCGTTCTGGGTTTGAAGGCCCAGTTGTCTGTGATGAATTTAAGCCTAACGAGGAATCTGACGTCTCAGGAACAACACTTTTCACATATTTAAGTAAAGCTCTTTCATTTGCTCTAATATTTTCCAACTTAGCTCTTCTCTTATTACGCTTTTTTTTACTCTTTTCATTTTTGATGCTAAAATCAAAAAATATTAAATTATGAAAGTACAAGTTAGAGTTGTAAACAAAACGATCGAACATTTCAAAAGAAGTACCTAGTAGATTTAAAAAAAACCTTGCTTTACTGAAATTTTCCGTTTTTAGGGTTTTGTACCTCAAAAGGAAAAAATTGAACCTTTATCTATCTTTACTTTTATTAAATCATTTCATTAACCGTCTGTCTGTCTGTCAAGACTTTTTTTCATAGGAACGAGTACTTACTTACACATATTAAATTAAAATTTATATCAGAGAAAACACTTTATGCACTTAGGCGGTTTTTTTTATTTTAATAAATTAAAGTTTGAACAGCATATCAGATAGTCCAACATACAATTAGATAAATATAATATTTAATACTCACACAGTTGAAAGTTGTTCAATAATTTCACAACCACTACACGCACTTATTTGCACAAAAATCACAATTTGGAAAGCGTAATATAATTAAAATACGAGACAATGTGAATCGGACAACTGACGATCCATCGATAAAACTTTCTTTGAACTGTCAAACTTTGTCAAAGCACGTAATTCCCCGTACCTTCAAGGGGCTTCCCCGCACGTGTAATAAACTATATTGAACTTAATATATATGTAACAGAAGTCATTCTCGCTGATTGTTAGTCATAAACGGGGAATTGCCACAAGTCAGTATAGACGTTGTTGCCAGTCGCTACAAAATATCATTCAAAGAAAAGGAATTCCCCAAATTCGTCACAAAATAAGTAATGAAAGATTCCGTGCTCCTTTCAATCGGTCCGAATTCGTAGTTGCAATACAAATATAAAATGGTTCAAATATTAACAAAATATTTTTATTATTTATTGTTAAATTTTGCCGCCCCCTAAAAAGTGCCGCCCGGGGCGGGCGCCCCTGCCGCCCCCGCTACGCTACGCCACTGATTACAGAACATATCATATCTACTACAGAACATATTAGCAGAATTTATTAATCATAAATCTATATATTACATCGTACATCAACAGTAATTACATCGTATATCAACAGTAACAATGTTCGTTCAGCCGTGCCGCAGGGCTTATTAAATGGCATTACTCTAAGTAGAAATCTTTTGATATCGTGATAAGACGGCGATCTTAGTATTTTACAGAGATATGTATTATTGAATAGCTGTATAGGTACGGTCCTTAGAAGAAAATACGTAAAACTTCAACCCGACAAATGCGAATTTTTACGCAGAAAAGTCACTGATTTAGGCTACATAATAGCTGAAAAGGGCGAAAACCGAATCCTGAAAGAATTAAATCAGTCTACGAATTCGCGATACTGACATCGCTACAAGACAATATAACAAAATTTTCATCAGTAGAAACTAGCGAGTTCTCAATACGTTTTATATCTTTATTTAGTATACCCAAAACAATCCTCACCGAACAGGGGACCGAGTTCACATCAGATCTTTTTAAAGGTACCTGTGATATTCTGAAAATAAAACAATTATGGCCATCGCCATATCACCCTCAGACCCAAGGATCCTTAGAACGTAGTCATTCCACCCTCGAAGAATATTTGATATCGTATATTAATGATAATTAAGACAATTGTTCCAGGTACGTTTATACCGCGATGCTAGCATACAGCACTGCCATACATTCACACACCCACTACTCTCCTTACGATCTATTATTTGGCCATAAGCCATTTATCCCTAATTCTATTTGCGACTCTACAAAAAACACAGTTTTAAGTACCTACTCCAGGGAAAAAACCCAAACTTCTAATCACTATGACAAACTAAAACTCGCAACAAAAAATAATGCTACCGCACATTAAATATTTAATTGTTATTATCTTTAGTCCATTATATTTAAAACTTCTCACGGAACATCCTATCCTATACTAAATTTTTACTATATATATATATATATATATATGTAATTTTTATTAACGTCTTTTATAAAACTTTTACAAATAATCGCCCTTACATTTATATTTTACACATGTTACAGTGTCATCGTCCAGGCAGAAGCCGATTTTATACAACCGATAAAAAAGGGTCCTGGTATATATACACTTTGATCCTGTTGGCTCATTAAAACTCATCCATGCCCACCTTAGCGTGGTTATTCCTGTCGATATCTCCTTCATAAAGCCACACCTAGACAACGTGAACACTATTGTCGAAACAGTAAGGTTTCTTTGCAAACAAAGTGATATCTTTAACGATATGGAGTGACGTAATCTCATTCAACCTCTGTCTGCACGCTATTATGACATGATCAATTCTTCAATTTAATCTATATCATAACCTACCATTGTCCATAGCATATAATGTAACAAATTCCAAAACCTACGTAACCACAAAACCTTCAAATATATATATTGGTGTAACTAAAGATAAGAACTATTTTTTGTAACTTAGATAACTTAAGAAACTGTAAAATTCACTCTAGTTCTATTAATTCAACTTGCGAAAGTGAAATGATTTCCAAGTTTGTTGCTTCTATTCCAAAGCAGTGTGAAACTAAATTTCTTTACGGAAATTTGGCAACTGTTAAAAAACGGCAAATGGGAGTTCATCATTTCTCAAAAAACAACATTTTCGGTAGATCCCGTAAAGAAAATGTTTATGAAAATGGTATAATGGGAACTGGTATACTAGATACATTTTAAAGAAAGACGGTTACTTGCAAAAGCCGACATTAAAATTAAAGCAAACTCAGTTAAATTAAAGTTTGACGTAATTAATGATGCACGTTGCAATACATTAAAATCCGTAGAACTTAAATTTGACACACCAGATGTAAAAGTAAAGAATATTAACTTAGACTCGTTTGAAGAAAACGAGAAAGTATTTAAAGAAATCACGAATAAGTTAGACTCAATAGGTAAATCTCACATTTTAAAATATTGGCAACATTATTCATATACCTACCGCTATCTGTATATTATTAAGCATTGTATTCTATATTAGCTATAAGATTTATAATTGTGAATTCAAATGAATAAAAATATGTTGTTAGACATGTACATAACCCGAATAATGTAGAACTCAACGTACCTCTGGAACAAACTCAGTCAAAATCCCGGTACCAATACCTAGAATTAGAACCTCTATGTCATAAACTTACGCAAGAGTGGGTGTAAGTTTAGTCTTCAACTGGGGAGCTGTTATACTCTGTATTTGCTAGCAGTGATGCTCTCACAGCACCTATGTCATGATTTTCATATTAACATAATACAGCATCCGGGTCCCAGAGCAACACATTATTATGAAAAAGCTCTGTTCCCAGCTCGACAGTAAATTCCGCTCCCAGATGCCTCAGCACTTCACACCTTTTATAAACCATAGACGGATCCCCGCGGGGTTTAGCCATCTCAGTTCTTAGTCCGTGTCAGTCGTAATCCAGATACAACCGATTAAAGTCTAATTAAATATTTAAGAAAAAGAAAAATATTAATGTATTCGTAATAATTCGTTAGATAATAAAATTCAAGAATAAATTGTTTTTTTTTCAAAAACTAAATCTTGAAGTAGAATAACAGTACGCAAACGTGTCGTCATAAACCCATCCGTTGTTGGGTAATAGCATAGTTGATCATTAAAGGTGTCTTAAGGCCCCTTCGGGCCGTACAGTGATTCATTTCTGGTATGACGTAATTAGTGCAGCATCAAATATGTATCTTGACCTGTTTGCATCGTTATAAAGTTTCTTCAAACCTGCATTCGAAAGGGGAACAAAAGGCGTGTCAAGTAAATCACTTAAAATCGTCACGGATTGGCATTACGGCAATATTATTTGACGCATCCTTCAAAAACAAAAACAAGCCCGCTCCGACTGTTTGAATACGAGCCTAATCTAATTTTGAAACGAAACAATTTTTATATTTTTTTCAGACGATGTACTTTAAATCGAATCGCTATCGGCGCACTGTAACCGCCTCCCGGTACATAAACTGACTCATTTCAGACCTGGCAGACATTTACCGCCTCGGGACGACGATAATTTGAAAGGTTTCCGTCGAGACTCGACAATTGGATTGAAGATGGAAGTACATATTTAACGACTAACTCTTTCGCACGGCGAAATGTATTGTCCGTCGTGGTGATAATTACTTTGTAATTTTGCAATAATTTTCGATTCGATCATCTTGAATTTATAGATCAGATACTACTTGTAAAATTTAGATTAACTGAACACTTAAATTGAGTCATTCATATAGTTACATCTCACATGCAGTAGATTCATTTTAATAAAGTGCAAAATAATCGGTTTCATTGTGCGTACGTGACCTTTCCTGAATTAGAGAAATTGATGATCTAAATGTGATTCGTTTGTAATACGGCAGATGGCGCTCCACGAGATATGAATGGAGCGTACAAATATCATTTTATTGCCGATACAATAGCAAAATGTTCGGTAAGTATTTTTTTATTATTTATTGTCTTTTTAAATCTTCTACACATCTTTTTAAATCTGCAAGTTCAATATAATCGAGTATGTCCACTGTAACTTGTGTTTAATGACGATATGTTGTTTAATTGAGTCAAATTAAACCATTTATAAACAAGAATAATTCTGTACTTATTCCAGACGAGTTCAGTCATTTGAATAACAATACTCGCGCGACTTCAGTTAAAATTAATGAAAACGAATTTTCGGGACCGATTCTACCCTGAAGAAACTTCATAACGTCAATAACGTTAAAGCGGACAGCGATTGGTTCGATCCGATGACCGTGGAACGAGAGCTATCTAGGCGAAGCGTGCACCGGTGCGACGAATGAGCGCCATCTTACGGCGTACTTCGTGATACTATTTCTCAGTTTTGCGAGCACCGCGGCCATCCTGTCGTTAGCCCCTTTATTAGGCTCAATTATTTTTAGGGATGTTATCTATTGGGAGGGCTATTTTCGTTAAGTTGTAGAGTTTCCGAGACCTAATGACAGAACAACAAGAACCAATGACGACAGCTGCACATCGAATAATCACTATTTAGCTCGTAAGATTACTTCTGAGAATATCTAAATGTTGCTAATAACATATTCAGTGAAATTCGATAGCGAATGTATCGCCCGATCCATGTTTGTGACATTTATTTCATTTTTCACCGATCCGAGCCTAGCAAGATTTCGACAATTGAAATTGATTACGCTTGTTACTTTGTGCGTGTACTGTGTTAGTTCCTCGTCGAGACCACGCCTTTATTTCATATTCTCTCCCAATATTCAGTATACAAATATTTCTCCCTTTCCTGTTGCGGTTTTCATTTTGTCTGTGTGATCGAAATATAAAGTGCCACTGTCTAACGTTGACGTTGTTGATTTGATTTTTCAAAAACCTAAACTGCTTAAACAGCTATTGACCATCCGATGCGTACAGTCGACTGTGTGACTGAGACGGAACATGATCATCCATCTATTTCTTTCTATCGTTTTCAAGAATACGAGTGGGTAGCACTGTAAATTGCATCCTCTCCAAAATGTATGTAGTTTAGCGAGTGTTAAAATAATACTTTGCAAATGTGTAAACCGACAGTCGGTAGAAATTTGGTAGACGTTATATTACGTTCCTCTCGTCTGAAGGATTCACGGTTATAAAAGTGCTTTCTCACACTGACGTTCGGAGTATTTTTGTATTGACCTTGTATCGGTTACGAACTTACTCGTTCTATACAGACTTCGATGAAAATAGGAACACGCATTGCAGCTATTCTAATACGATGTATCAATTGCTTAACCTTAAACACTTCTAAAAACAATCATGTCGTGTGTAAGACAACGCAAGTAATGTAAACTTTCGTGCGGCCCTGAGAAGGGCCTTGTGATCTTTTCAACGGAAACAGTAGAGAGCGGACGGTTTACTTGGAACTGGTGTACTTGGTTACGGCCTTCGTACCTTCACTGACGGCGTGCTTGGCCAGCTCTCCCGGCAGCAGCAGACGAACTGACGTCTGCACCTCCCGACTGGTGATGGTGGAACGCTTGTTGTAGTGCGCCAGGCGGGAAGCCTCGGCGGCGATGCGTTCGAAAATATCGTTCACAAAACTGTTCATGATGCTCATGGCCTTGCTCGAAATGCCGGTGTCCGGGTGGACCTGCTTCAAAACCTTGTAGATGTAGATGGCGTAGCTCTCCTTGCGCTTGTGTTTCCTCTTCTTCTTGTCCGTCTTTGTGATGTTCTTTTGCGCTTTGCCGCCAGATTTTTTGGCCGCTTTGCCGCTAGTCTTCGGTGCCATAACTGATACGGAAATATCTCACTGACGCTTGCAAATGAATCGTCTGTAAACGATGAACAATTTCGGCCGGTACTAGTTGACTCCGGCCACTGATCGGCGGCAGTCGGTCGCAAATGTACGCAAGCTCTCGACCAATCGTGAAAGGACGCGCATAGCGCTTATCGCCCCTTCCCCCGCCTCTCTTATCGAGGAAGCGACGCCGCGTACAATGACTTGCGTATGATTCAATTCAGTCGGTCTACAAAATATTAACAATACCAAAGTTTAAATTTTCCTTCCAAACTCCAAAGTATCGCGCTTCACTTCGTGGAGAATATTTCAAGTTTTTCTACGTTCATAATTTTTTCTTTTTTGCGCGTAGTTAAAGAGGCTTTCATTATTATTTTTATACCTATAGAGAAGAAAAATTCGCAGATTACGAGTAAATTGAAGGAATGTTTAACTACCACCGGTGGTGTAAAATGTTAGTTTATCCCTGTTAAATTTGAATAGTATAAAAATAATCCGTTGTATATGTTTTTATTCTAACCAAAAGCGAATAGATGTGTATGTGTCCAATTTAAAATTTCTCCCTAGAAATGTGTGAGGGGAAAACTACGATAAATATCGGCGATTTGGAGAAGAAAAATGCCTCCGCGCAGGGAGCGCGGCGCCGTAACGAACAGCGATATTCACTTCCTTTTGCTCAGCTGCAATAAAACGGACAATTCCCATTGTTCCAGTTCTCTTTGTTCATTCTTACTGCATTAGTTTGTATGCCCCTGCTGTCGATTTCCAACGTTCTCAATTTTATAAACAAATTCACTCGTTCCATTGTGCTAATCGATCGTACGGATGAACGCTGAATTTTTCAAAAAATTATACCGCTTATAAACAGTCGTTCACATCTAAATATTTCTCATGACATATGGAACTATCGGGAATAATAATTTAAACCGGGATTAAAAAGTGAAATTCGTTAAAAATCAATAATGTGATAATTTCCCAGGCGGTATTATTTGATAATTATAACTTTACTTATAGAGCAGAACGCACAGTGGCATGTTAAAACTGCGTCGAATTACTGAAATGGAGCTCACTCCGTTACATCAGAAATGTGAAAATATTGCACGACGCCGAAATAAAATCGTCTCGCCAACAATTCTGAGTTTCCAACAAGCCGTAAAGGCTATATGGAAACTTAGAATTGCCAGCTTTGTAGTGACGTGACGAACTTGCGTTTATAAAAAACGTACGGGACGCAACTGCTAATTGAATACAAATGCGTTCGACAATGAGTTATGGTCTCGCGTCTATATAAGTTTTTGAAAATGAATTCTTATCAGTCACAATTTTAATCTAACCAGGGGTAAAAATCAATTTTTGTTTGCGCCGTTACAAGAGGCCAAATACCACGAGGAGCTAGCGTTCATTGCGAAGACGAAAAGATCCACTTGTTTGGCGAAAAATAAATATACGAACCTGTGTACGGACACAAGCTAAGCGACATTTCAATGTTGTGGCTAAAGTCGTCCGTCCGAAAGAGTATTTTCAATTATAATATTGTCAATTCGTCGAAGTGGCATAAAATGAGAAAATTGAAATAAAATTAGTGGACCAACAATCATCTAAATAGGAAATAAATATAACAGGGAAATGCTAAATACTGCGCGTAAATAGCGTGTCATAGAGTAAAGAAATCTGTGAACTTCCAAGACTGTCTAGATGTGCGATATATAATAAAAGCTTTAGTGTGAAATGTGAACTAGATCCGCCGACCACGATGTTATATTGTATATTGCTATCGCATGACGTGTTATATTGTATATTGCTATCGCCGAAGATCTCCATGACCTACATTGTAACTGGCTCAAAGTTTCAATCATTTATGACTTTGTTAACATGATTCTTTTTATCTGAGGAGGCGCTCCGTAACCGATTAATTTCAAGCTACCAAACAAAGTGTGAAAGAGATGGATATATGCCATAGCTCTTTCGGTCACGCAATGCCTCTATTTTCGCGTGAGTGCGAGCCAGGGTTTGTCAAACATTGCAAATGTGGGATAAAGATGAAAATGGGATAACGTGGTTATAGGGAAAATCGGACTAAGTGTACAATTTCTATGTACATTAGTACATGTATAAGAAATAAAATTATATATAAAATAAATCCGGAAATAAGATTTTGTCTTTTTAAAAGATATTGTCGAAGAAAATTCGTTTATCGTGGACCAGTTTTTGCCAAAAAAGGTAAACATGTTACTTCATATCCTATTTATGCCTCCAGAAACTTTGTATTGCCCACTGGATGAAAAGGGATTCCTTGAACAGAAATATATTACATTCTTATTATTATTTCGTCTCCGCCCATAAACACTTACGAAGAGTTGAATTTAAATGTGCTGCAAAATGTACACAACGCCTGTTTTCATGAAGAACGTCACCATTGAAGGAGAAATCTCTTATCACTTTCTAATTGCAACATGATCAAATTTCTTATCTGAAAACCAGCCCCAACCATTTTTAATGTGTAGGGGCCTCCGCCTGAAAGTGAATTGAGGCAAGAACCGACATCAATTAACTATCGTGACCTTGAAAGTATCAACGACATATACATTTTCAGCAGGCCATGTACAATATTTAGGGGTTGCGTACAAAGTGGCCCTTTACCACAATACTATATATATGATAACTGTAATATTACTTTATCGCCACGCGGAGTACAGCACAGATTAAAAGACGAAGACACGTTGCGTACGCGGACCTTTGCTTGAATTCATATGAAATTGTACGTGCCAGTCGCTATATTCTGCAAGAACGTGTTTATTTAGAGAGTTATTTTGTTTTGATAATATAAACGTCACAGTGTTTTTGTGTGTACTTTTCAACTTTGAATATCGAGAATGTCTGGTCGCGGCAAAGGAGGCAAAGTAAAGGGGAAGTCGAAGTCTCGCTCGGATCGTGCAGGGCTACAGTTCCCCGTGGGTCGCATTCATCGATTGCTGCGGAAGGGAAACTACGCCGAACGCGTCGGCGCCGGCGCTCCTGTTTACCTCGCCGCCGTCATGGAATACTTGGCCGCTGAGGTGCTCGAATTAGCTGGTAACGCCGCTCGGGACAACAAGAAGTCCAGGATAATCCCGAGGCACTTGCAGTTGGCCATCCGCAATGACGAGGAGCTCAACAAGCTTCTTTCTGGCGTGACGATCTCGCAGGGTGGGGTGTTGCCCAACATCCAGGCTGTGCTCTTACCGAAAAAAACCGACAAGAAGGCATAAGTTGTCAAAATGTTCACGCGCAAGGCCCTTCTCAGGGCCGACAGCAAGTCGATATTATTAAAATGTCTCCATAGCAATATTTAGTTTCAATAAAGGTGGGGAAGTGCAATCCTCTACAAGCGCTCGCTCTACAGGTGAATATTTTTGTACATCGGATAAAAATTCAAAACTATTGTAAGGTGTCATCGTGCACTTCAGCGACTAAGGTTCACTTGTATTTAATACAAAAATGATTAACGGAGAATCCTTCTAATTTAGTAGAAACTACTATAAATAAACCACTTTTTTGTAATCGTTCACACGGAGAAATAAGACGCAAAATAAAGGCAACCACATTAACTTCATTAACTTACGTCTTGAATTGAAGACTAACCGAAAATCTGCTGATAAACACGGACGTGTATTTAGAAAAAGTAGAGATGCAATTTTTTCATAATGTTGAGAATCTAAAAAACGCCGAACGTCCTTATTGTGTTACTTTAATTAAACGAATGAAAGATATTTTGAAATTGATTTCCAAGATTAGTTCGTTCAAAAGAATAACACGATAAATTTGTACGAAAATCATACTCATCGTTGAGCGTGTGGATGTTTAAGTAAACGGTTGTAGGTTGTCGAGTAAATAAATAGTTCTCCATTCACAGTGGAGGAATACATTTTTCGAAAAAGCACGTCACTAGCGTTACTCTGGAAACGATTATATGTATAACTATTTTAATGTTTTATAAACACTACATTCACAAAGAAAAGAATTTATTTTAGTAAACGACGGCTCTCTGTATAATTTTCTCTATCATATAGTTGTAACATATGTTTTAGCCGAAGGGATGGACTTGCGTAAAAACATCTTCAAGTTCCTGATGTTGCGGAGATTCGATACTGAAATGTGCGGATATTCCGATTCTTCCCGACGCAACCCACCAGATAAGTTGTATTTTTTATATAATGTAATTATTGGTCTTCCGTATTAAATCAGTTAAATACTCTCGAATATTTTAATTCATCATACATTAGGAAACAGGCTGCAGTGGGAGTAGTTTGTTTACTGGGTATTAAAATATAGTTTAAAATTAATTTTGTTACCGCCTAATCATTCTCTGTATTATTGAATCTGGTAACAATTTAAATTACTTGACATCTTAGCAGATACAGAAAATTTGAAAAGAATAGGAGACGACATAAAATTAATGCAGCTATAACAGATAATAAGAATTGTCAAAGAGCAACGGAAATCGCGTGTACTGTGTTCATTGTGGTGCATCGTTCTATTGCTGCACCGCCAGTAATAAATTGAATATTCTTTTAATTCACTTGCGTTCTGTAAATATTTCATTCTTTTCTGCTTAAAAATTCAGTAATTATAATATTCTTTGCAGTGAAGCAAGTTACTATGAAATGAAGGTTATACCTTTAGTATTTATTAAACTTTGGTAAAAAATTACATTACTCATTGACGTGTATGGCCACGAGTCCTAATAAGAGCGGTGGGAGCAAAGCGACAAACGATACACATACGCGTCCTTTCGCGATTGGTTGAGAGCTGGCGAACTGTTGCGACCGACCGACGCCTATTCACGGTCTGAGTCGACCGGTACAGGTCGGATATAATTGAAATCCACCTTCGTTTATGGAGGGCTAATTTCGGTTACTCGAGACGTTGAAAAAATATATGCAATCAAAATTCTTGTAGCGCCTTTAAAAATCGCCAAGTTTGTACTGCATTGATTTCATGTAAGTGGCAAACTATGCTTACAGGGAATTTTAAATTATACTAAACCTAATTTTCATAACTTACATTCTAATTGTCTAGTTGCGATCTTGTTTTAACCAATGGAAGGACTATTTTCAAATAGTTCCTATCGGGCAATAATGAGTTCATTCGGTTCCAGCGAATGGCGCCAATCAAATGAGTTCGCAGCGCGACTGATTATACTTCGTCTCTTTTTCGAACATACAGTTGAACAGAGACGGCGAATATCTTGCAGTTTATTGGTTAGGTAGATTATAGGTTTCGTCATATTTAAAGGTTTTATATATATATATATATATATATATATATATATATATATATGATGCATATGCAATATTTATACGGAAATCGTTTGATACGTGGACTTCTTGCTTTTTTCATAAGGGAAAGGACCTGAATAACATTTCGTTCGTGCATTGGGAATTGAATGTGCAATATATGAGACGTCTGTGATGATTTGATCCAACCATCGATTTGGATGCTAAATTTAACTCTGAGCTGATTTCGCGATGGACGCAGTAAACACATCGACATTTTAAATAATGTTAACATTTATAATCGCACAATTCTAGAAATAAGCAATGTGCCATCGGTTCATCATTCCTCACTCGCAAGCTCATTCACTGTATACTTGGCTGGTGCTGAGGAGGTAAGAGAACAGCTCTAGTGATTCCGGACCACAGACAAAGGTCAGTCTAATGCTAAGCGAGCACTAAGTGTGCCCCAACGACATTTTCCATCTTGCGTTATGATTATTCTTCGGCTTTTTTTGGATACCAATCAATTTTCTTACAGCCATACAAACTCTTCAAATCGGAAAATGCGTTTCTCTCCCGCTGCGAGGAAAAACTTTCCACCGCGTTCTATTGGAAACGCTCTCACTGTTCGTACCCGGTAACATCTTGCGTTTATGAAGCCATCATAATTTTGCAACGCCAATATCACACATAGTATTAAAACACACTCGATCACGGTTGCACACAGCGAGATTTTTTCGTTAGAAAATGAACGTAGATTTGTTGAATTATGGCGTCGTCATTCGTCGATGACGTTACACTCGACATCATTATTGTTTGTGCCAAATGTAACTGTATATTTGTTTATCACTGCTGAAGTTCTTACTGTAACGTTTCTTCAATAGTGATTATGTAACAAGGTACATAAAAATCACGATCATTTGGCTCAAATAGTCGATCAGTCGTTACTAAACTTTCGCTGGTAGCGGCGAATGAGGGACGGGCCGCTGATACTCTGCCAGATCTCCCTTGACCGGGCAGGCGCGACGAATTCGAATAAATTCTTCGGCTAATGGCTGATCAGGCTTAATAGATACAGGTGCCGGCGTTTCTTTTCCAAGGGCTGTAGGTTCTTCGTCGATGTTCGCTCGCAGCGGCAGTGGAGCGACAACTGTTCAACTCACTTGCGAATACTGTTTTATGACGGAGCCATTCGCCCGAACCTTGCGTGGAAACGTTTCTTTGTATCGACATTGCGGCTGTACCGATACCAAATACATAGTTCGCGGAATCGATAAAAATCAATTCTGGTCTTAGTCAATACGCCGAATTGGGATAATTGATGTTTTTGTCGAATAGTACGAGTCTCGGAGCAACATCGAGGCAGTTTAAATCTCTTTTTTGGCTTAGGAGAATGTCAAACGGTCTGTGCATGTACGAAAAAGCATTGTGTCGCTCGCATGGTTTCCCTCGATCGTATCAGCGTTACTTTTAACCTGCAACAAATATGTGAAAATAAATGAAAACCGTTGCGACGATAGTGGAAAGATCAACATTTTCACCACAAAATGTGTAGACGTCGATACGTTCTCTGCGTCGTCCGTCTCCGAGCAACGGACCAGCAGCGACCTGTCGAATCAATACGCTATCACTCATTCTCAACCGCTACGCTCGTTAGCCAGTGTACCTGAAGACATTACATTTCCTCACGCATACGCATTTTACTTGTTAATCGTCGTGTCTTCGCTCATCACAAGATGGTTGACACCGCGGTTATCAGTGACACTCCTGCGCCCGCAACTCCTGCCAAGAAAACGAAGACATCGGCGGCCGCCAAGAAACCCAAGGCGAAGCCTGCGCACCCAAAGACTTCAGAGATGGTCAACAACGCGATCAAGGAGCTGAAGGAACGAAACGGCTCGTCGCTTCAAGCCATTAAGAAGTATGTCGCCGCCCAATATAAGGTGGACGCAGAGAAGCTGGCTCCTTTCATTAGAAAGTACCTGAAGAGCGCAGTCGAGTCTGGCGCTCTCGTCCAGACGAAGGGCAAAGGCGCGTCGGGCTCCTTCAAACTCGAGGTAAAGGGAGCCGCCAAGAAGCCTGCGAGCAAGGCCACCACCAAGCCAGCGAAGGCCAAGGCGGCGCCCAAGAAGAAGGCAAAGGCCGCCGCCAAACCTGCCGCCAAAAAACCCGCATCTCCAAAGAATGCCGCGCCTGCTAAAAAAGCAAAGCCTGCTGCGACGAAGTCTCCAAAAGCAAAGAAGTCTGCTAAGCCGCCTACAAAGAAGCCTAAAGCGCCTAAGGCGAAGGCCGCGTCGAAAGCGAAGAGTTCCGCTAAGAAGGCAGTCCCCAAAAAGTGAGACTCCTTTAAAGATTATCCACGCAGAAGGCTCGCAGCGAGTGCTACCAGCTGCTAACAATTGGGTTTTGTGCTTCGCGACCCACCCGTCAACCGCCGACTTGACAATAAAGCCCTTTTCAGGGCTGCTACACGAGTTTCTGTTATTCGAAATATGTCTTATTTTTCCATTTTCTTTATTGCGTACATACGATGCGACTCGTTTCCATTGTTATAAAGCGAGATTAATCGACCGTACTTCAAAGCAGGAATAACGAATTTGCTAGAGTATCTACATTTCAATATATCGGTGTCGTGTTAACTAACATTGTCGATATATTGTGATAATCTTTTATTAAAAATATTCGCAATATTTTTAACTAACGACAATACAAAACTATTGCAGTCACGTTGATATATCAAGTATACTTACGTAAGAGTTGCATTGTGACCAAAACATTAATAAATCTGGGTCACTGAAATCTTCCGGCGGAACAATGATACGTTTCATTTGTAAAATTCGGAACTCGACTCATGAGTTTCAAACGGAACAGATACAAAACGAAATATTGCTAAAATGTATCGACGGTGTTTGCGGCGCGCTGAATATATTTTTGTTGTGATTAAAACGTAGAAATATTAAATTTGAAATTTTACTGTCCGTACGGAAAGTGTTAAAAATTATTATTTTCATATAACTATTATAATTTTGGATGTATAAATATTGGTTCTAGGCTCACTTCAAAGCGTATGTATGTATTATAAGTAAAACTAACCGTTTATAACCCTTTCTTTTATTTCGATACACGATCATTCTGTTTTTTATCAATGGATGTGGTACAGGTAACTTAATTTTAAAAAATTGATCACACGAATGGTCAACACTAGGAGCTTGACTTACTAACATTTAAAAACTAGAGGAGTTTCACATTCAAATTTTTTGACGTGCTGTTTCATGAAACGTTATAATTTTTAACACTCTAATTTTTTTATATTCCATCTAATATGACAAAAGGTACAACGCAATGTGTTGACATATTAAATTGCTTAATTTAAATATATTTAAAGATAAACTGGCAAGTATTTAACCTTGCCACATTCGTACGCTGACTATAAAATCAACTAAGCAGTTAGTAATATATAAATCAAGGAGAATAAAATATAATGTGTAAATAAACATTTGTTTGCTTCCCAGTGTGTAGCGGCATCCGTATCTCTGTCTCACTCAGCGGAACAGTGTTGGCTTTGTTTCTTTTCATTCGTTCGGAAGTCGAGATGCAATGTTCCAAATGAGACGTTATACATAACGAAAATGTTTCGGGTCATTTGGAACACAGTCATGTTCCGGAACAAAGAGTTACACACGTCTAATCGTTAGGTCGTGATACTTTCTATTCTGATAACCAAACAATTAAAGACCCAATGGCAAATAAAGATGCCAATATGGCAAGATTGTGAGAGAATACGAAATAAGGGCCTCGATAAGAAATGAACAGCAGACGCGTAATATTGTTTTGTGTTATAAGTGTAAACATTTAACACAAGCACGTCAGTTGACAGTCAAGCCAATTAAATAATCGTTATAAACAAACATTAGGCGAACCGTTCTTAATTGGATCTCGTTGAGTGTTATTAGCAATATTTAGATATTCTTAGAATTAATTTTGCGAGTAATTGTTGTAATTGACTCTTATTATTCTATTAACAGTCTTTGAAAACTATCGTATAGATATAAACGTATCGAGCAAGACTAATAATAATGTCCGGATGGGTGATTATCAATTAAACAGTATGACGACGTCCGCCGTCAGATGGCGCTCATTCGCACCCGGGGGGCACGGTTCCCCTAGATGGCGCTCATTCTATAGCCCTCGGATCGAACCGGTCACCGTTCGCTATGTTCCGATGTAACTGTTGTTTCTTCATGATGTAATTGTTTTATTGATGTCCAACGACTGAAGTTTTCCAGAATTACAAATTTAATTTTATTTTTAATTAATTTTTTGTTTCTATCGAAATTTTACTTTTATTATTAAAATAAAACGAATTATTATTGTTTATTAACGGTTTAATATGACCCATTCAAATTAGCTTGTCGTCTTCGGACACACATTAAGGTAATACTTGGCTTACATTAAATTTGCATATTTTTTAAAATATAAAATAATATAATATATTGCAAGCTATACTTTAGTTTACACACCATTTTTCCCACGTTCATCTACACTCCCACATTTTTCTGTTTGATCGGTAATAAAATAACAAGAATTGAACATTGAGGAAGACTTTCTGTTAGACTGTTAATGTATTTTTTTTACAAATGAAACGAAAGATATTTCGTTTCATTTATTAGGAAGAGGCGCAGTTAGATGGCGCTGCTAACTGTACGGACGTTCTTAGTACTTGGCAATGCCGCTTATTTTGCTGTTTATTAAAACTAAATCGAACGTAAGTAAAATATGTACATATCCAACACGACACGACTGATTTATAAATTAACATCTATACGGAACGAAGCCAAAAACGTATTTATATAAATAATTACCTAAAACAATAAATTATTTCAAAGTTTGAAAGTGATTACCGCCACAATAAATGCGTAAAAATCAGCCATTAAATATTTATTTCCGTCATCTTTCCGAGAGATCTGAGCGAGCTTCTTCCCACGCTGCCAACAACTAGGTATCATTTACAGGTTTCCTTTCTTTCGACTGGTCTTTTATAAGTGAAAAAGATAGTCACAAGGCTCGATAATGGATGTTCAAACTATTTCATTCCAGAATTCTGCAAGAAGTTCACGTTTGACAGGATCTGCGTGCGGAAGAGTTATGGCGGTGAATGCCAATTATCAAGTTTTGGCAACGATCTTTCAAATTATTAGTCTTCCGGGGCAAACCTAAAAAAGCCAAAATTGTTTTTTCTTTTAAATACCAAGAGACAGTTCAAGTACGCCAACTTTCCAAAACAATTCGATGTAAAAAAAGCCTTATAAATAATTTAAAAATTCCTATATTAGAACTTGAGACGCATTAGGCATGTTTTTTATTGAAAATTACATCGAATAATACAGACGTATTTACCGTCCTGTGACAATTTTATTCGGTTTACTTCACACGACTTTTCTTCCTGTTTCAAAACATCCAAAAACGAAGTAACTTTTTGATCGAACGAAAAATGGGGACAAATAGACGACACCCCTTTTCCCCTTTGTTCACTATTATACTTTTCGATTACTTGCAAGAGTTGTACAGTAAAATTTGTAAAAATGGAATTGAGGTAGTAAAACAGTAGGATAAATATAACATGAATGTCGTAAATAAATCGTTGTGTTGTCTTGTAAAAGAATAGGAAGTGTAAAGGGAAGAAAACAAAATTGTGTAGGATTGGTGTCATTGTTTGTCTTTGCTAATTTCACTTCATCATAATGACGGGTTACATGGTGTCGGTATATTAATAGAGTTAGCGAATTTCACCCATTTGTTTTGACAAATGAGAATCATAGTAGGCATGTGGCGTTTTTCTCGACTTTTGTATGTTTTCAATGTGTTAAGATTTCGTTTTTTTTAATCAGTTTGATCAATTGCATCGATTTGTTTATAAAAAAAAACTTCATATACATGTTCTATGTAAAATCGTCTATTTTTTCAAGTGGAGCAATTAGTTTTTTCCAAAAAATTTTAATATTTCGGCATATTTGTTTAATAAATAATAGAGCGTACACTCTACCGTTAGTAACTTTTTATATGCCATTTCTAACCGCCCCACGAGTGTACAGTTAGAAATTACTGCCACCCCTAATTTTCCGAAATTAGAAGAATCTGGCTTCATGCGTGTAAAACTTGTAAGATTTTTAATCAAATCCAAAGCGTCCGTCGGGTTTCGAATAGATTTATCAATTTTTATAAATATAACTTATATGGTCGCTGCTCCGAATTATTATAGCTGTAATATGGCATACTGAGGTATGTCATATTACAGCTATAGTAGCTTCACGTATGTAGACTTGTGAGATTTTTAATGAAACCGAAAGAGTCCGTTAGGTTTCGGACACATTAATAATGCTTATATCATGTTTATATGGCCGCTCTTCTGAATTTAACTATTACAGTTACAACATAATATCCAAAGGTATATAATTGAAACATTACAAGCGTCGAGCTCCACTCGTGTAGGATTTATGGGATATTTTTAACGAAATCGAAAGCGTCCGTTGGGTTTCGGATAAATTTTGAAATCCCCTTCTACAATGTACATACGTGTCTCCTATTTCCGGAAATAACATTATTGCAGCAATAAACTAAGAGTTAATAGCAAATTATTGCATTTTTTCTACCTACTTTGGATTTTGCGCCAAAACGCTCGCAGGTGTCATGGCGTCCGCTAGCGACCTCACGCCTCAGTAAACATTGCATTGTGTCTACGTGCAACGAAGAAAGTTACATATTATATTGCATATTTCGGGTGTTAGAAACGAATTGGAAAGTTTACAAGTACTGTGCAGTTCCTCAGTGTAAAAACACATCAATAAAAACACTAACAAATTATTTGTTTACTTTCCAAACAAGAAAATAATGAGAGATAAGCGGCTAAAGCTCGCGCGGCGAGACCCAGAAGTTACAACTACGCAGTCGCAATTGGCGAAGTTGTATATTTTTTATTTAGTTGTATGTTTGTGTGTTTCATTGTTAAAGGCTGATTGCTATAATCACTTTCTTGAAATTGGTCTGGTCTTAAATGGTTCATCAAACTCCATCTGAACCGTGTTGAAGTCTTGAAAATATATTTGGTACTTATGATTTCGTCGTTTAATGGTTTGAATAAAATTTGTGAAAATAAAAAGATTTTTAATGTAATTTTTTAAGTTTTTTAAATTATTTAATAAGAATACATAAAAGGTTCTATTATATAACACCATCAGGATGCTCCCTAGAAAGCTCCATCAACAACCTATACGCTGACAAGGCTACGGACGCCGTTCGGTGCTTCCGTCGCATGGGTTCTATACAAAATACTACCACATTTTTGTATGGAAGAATACGGGAACTGTTCCGTCTATTTTTTTATAATCTACAGACGCGAGCAAACGCCGCTACTCGCTGAGTACCTCGCGGACATGTTTTAACCTGTTTCTTTAAACGAAGCGCGCTAAAAAAGAACCGAATAGTTCGGCCGAACATTCGTATCCGCCACACCTATATCCGGTCCATCTCTCGTCTGAACCAAACAAAGTTTGTACGCTTAGAAATTCGGCCTGGCAATTTTACATTTATTGAATCACTTTTTAGTGACGTAATATTTCTAATGGATCCTCGTAATTATGCAGGATTATACATTAATCCGTAGCAAAATAATAACGAATTAGAAGAAGCCATTCGAATAATGAAAAAATGGTCGGCGGCACAACAATTTTAAGGTCTTGTAATTTTGCTGGAATATACTTCAACCAGTCGCAGAACAATAACAGTTAAATTCGGTGCGACAGCCGTTTAGATACTGTTTGGATGCTCGTTGTTCGATCAACATATTACATTTTCTCCCGGCTTCGAAATTTAGTCCGCACATTTCAGCGTCGTCATAACAGGGTTAATTATAAAATTCAGAGCTACACGATGGCCATTTAAGTAATGGAAAAAAAATAACTGCTCGCACGGATACCCGCGGTACAGTCGACACAAAATTGTTCTACCTGCTTAGAAATTTAGTCTGGCGGTTTCGGTATTATTTAATAGAACGTGAATAACGATTTCGGAAATAAACTTAAGTTTTATTAATTAATGGTAATTCAAAGCTGTTGTCGAATGTCCGCCGCGTAGTTAACAAAATAATCACCACCCGCTAAAAATATTTGATCTTCCAGTTTCAGTGTCGTGTTTACGGAAGAAAACCTGTATAAAGAAGGAAATTCAACGTAAAGAAATTCACTTGTGAGCGACCTGAATAATTCGAAACAACTTTTTTATTTACGTTTTGACCCTGAAGGAAAAAAAATTTAAGGTTGAAGCCGGATAAGAAAGGGAGAGGAGATACCTCCCCCCATCCTGCATGGGCCATGGTCATTATAGACATGACAATTACATTAATATACAGACAATTTCATAGAGCATTAGCCCTCAATGCCGTTTCCTGCACAAGGTAAAAATAGCAATTTTAAAAATATGACTCGCTGAACGGCTGGAACGATTTAAATGAAATAAATAATTGCTATTCGTGTAAATGAGGAATGCTTTTACTGAAGAGAAAGTGCGGCCTACAAAATGTATTTATTAGAATTTGTCATAAAATTTACTTCGGTTCGGACCTTTTGTTGTCAATAGAAAATGTTTAAAACTTTTCTCTAAAGCCCATATTTTTTGAAAATCAATTAACAATTTTAAAAATTTGGATGACATATCGTAGATAAATATTAAAAATGATTTATCATAGAGTTACATAGAAAAATAATTCGAGCCTGTAATAATATATTAGATACATTAAAAAAAGCAATGAACGTTTATTTTTTTATGTCAAGTAAGTATATATTTTTCAAAATTTCATAAAAGTTATATGTTAACGGCATCAGATAATTCCAAAAAAATATACTATAATTGCACAAAGCCGATAAAGTGGTTTTTTTTCTGTATAATTATCGTTCTTTATCTTTGTTTATTCCTCCATAAGCATGTCTCAGTCATACTTTTAACGCATATTTATATTATTCAAGCCAGGTCAGTCATTGAACAGACACAAATCGTTCATCGTTAGCCGTTATAGTCGAGCTCTAAAATATTGCGAGCTAATATTGTATTCTAAGAAAATCATCTTTATATTAATGTCGGTCGATGTGTACAAAATGACCATGATCCATGTGGAGGCTCATCAGTCCTTCTTATCTGGCTGTGGCCTTTCCATTAATTGTGAGGCGTATATTCGATATTTGCGCGAAAGGTGAACTTCTAGTGAGCGGCCAGGAAGAAATGCACTCCAACTGAATATAAACAATTTCAAAGATTTTTTGTATGATTTGGCTTTCCAAATGCACCAAAAAAAGAAAAACAACAAAGTAACCTTGTATCAAAATAATTTTAATTCGTTAAGAATCAAGACACAATACAAATTCAAACTCACTACCGTGTAACAACCAACAGTTGTGAAAGCGCCGTGTCGGTTTTTGAAAGACCGATTTTTAGTTAGCGATAAATTTATATAATTTTTCCCGAGATTGTTCCGCGAAACATCAAGAGGTTCAGGAAAGAATTATATCAACCCTAAACTGAATAATGAATAACAGGAACAGCAATTACATTGCCGACTACTTAGTATGAGACATACTGACAAGAACATATACCCTAATATTAGTTAAAATACTGTAAAGTTTTAAGTTTGGTTTTAACATTGTAAATAAAAATTAATGGAAAAATTTATATTTTCAAAAGAACAAGAAACAATTATTTTTGTATTCGGATTTTAAGTTTTCAGTGATAAAACTAAATTACGTAAAAAACTACATTAAATTTGACTGTTTGGGCAATATTTTCGTGAGCCGATTCTGATTCTATCTATCTATTTAAAAACGGTGATTTGTTTTTATTTAAAAGATATAATAAACAATGTACTTAAGTTATTAATACCGCCCATATTCGATTGTCTAACATTTTTTTGTAAATATTATTATTTAATTTTTGCGACGAATCACGAAATACAGTTGTGGTACGTATCAATGCAACACACTTAGCCTCCATTTTGCCTATATTAATTAAATTTAAGATCAACGCCCTGCCTCGGCCGCTGGTTATAGAAACGTGAAACATAAAAGATTCTAGGTACGAAAGCTTATTAAATAATCATTTATAATCCGGAAAGGGGCTAAAAATGGAGGTAGAAATTTAAAAAAATATTTTCTATTTATCATGGCAACTGTAAACTTAAACTTCGAAACTGGCAGTTAAATATTATATTATATTATACTATTGCCAAGTGTTTTTATTCAACATTAGCTTACACACACACGATAAATAGATGGCATCCGTAACACTCGGAAAATACCTCCCATATATGAAACAGGAGTTGTAGATGTTAGCTCTAGAGAAGTTGTACATGCTCTCACCTGAATATTTACGTTAGGGAATGAAAACGGAGTGAATATTTCGGCAATAGATTCGCCGATACCAAACACTGCACCACAAACTAAACAAAAACTACACGCAAAACACTTTATATTGCACTCTATATAAACACTAAAATACCAACAATATATAGCAACATATAATAAAATCTCACGACACAATAACTCATCTGCACTAATAAAGTCTCACGACAAAACGGCTAAACAATAACTAAAACTATTAAACGGTTGTTCTAAATTCAAAATAACAAAAACTTTACAATCGCTGAACAAATGCAACGTCAAACAAAAGGCGCGCATCTATTGTTTCTGTATTGCCATAGTAATTATACTTTTCTAGAATTATAATAGTTATTAAAACTGATGTGCACAGCATAAGAGAAATATTTCTTTGCAAGTTTTTGTAAGATATGATATCTAAAAAATATTATTTACAATTTATTACAATAACTTTCCATCTCTAAAGAGATTTTGTAATAAATTTACCCTTTGAGTACATATTAATTTTCTTAATTAAACGATTTACAGAATTTTTTCATCAAAAATTCTTAGGCAAACGTAAATATTTTGCCTCTTAACTACTTCCACATTTCACTTTTTCTTGAACTACAGTTTATCTTTTCCCGTAACAAGTGTTTAATTTAAAAATATTAACGTAGAAATATTTATTTGTTACATGGACACTTTATTAAAATTTCTTTTAATTTGACCATGACAAAATCATTTATTTTGAAATTATTCATTAAATTCTTGAACATTAAATGATACTAATGCTTTTTACGAAAACAAACGCACTGGTTTTAATTTATGCATTGGAACAAAATATATGCCTTTGGAAAAAAGTTGGAAGAATTCATTGATTGAATGAAAATTTTGTAATAAGAAAATTACCAAAATTGAATTTAATATTAAAACCATTACTATCTTAAAACATATAAAATTAAAAGGTTTGGAATTTATATAAATTAATTTTTTAACTTCCAACAGAATTAGAAAGGACGTTGACTAAAACAAAACGTTCATGAGCATTATATTCATTAAAAAAATTTTTCACCTACACTTTTATTATTTGACTTTCATTTTTATATTAAATTGTAATTATAACAGTTTTACAATTATTTTAAATTATACCAGATATATTAAAAAAAATATTGAATTGCTTTTGCAAGTCAAAATAGGCCTTTGGATTTTTAATGACACTTTGTTGTTCCAAACTTTCCACAGTGCACTTTACTTGAAAAGAAATAAAAAAAACCTGTCAAAATATTTCAGTGTTTACAAACAAAAATTTTTAAAATATGGACGGTAATATCAGATCTATTCTGTGGACGGTAATATTTATTTTATTATGTGCTATTTTCTTAGATTGCCTTGGAAAAATGAATAGAATTACTATAGTAATTATGTATTACGTTAAATAATTGGTTGCTACGGTGAAATATGTTCAGTTGAACAATTAGTAGTTTGGAAAATTTGTATTGAGTTTCAATTAAAACTTGTTGCTCTTATCGTGAATGAATCACTTTGTGTGTAATCGACGTGGTCATCTTTATCGATTAAATGGTAAATCCCCTATGAATTTATTATTTTCAATTTTATTATCGTTTCGTTAATAAAGAAAAATAAATGTGTAATATTGCTTGAGGAAAACCTAACAAACATTTCATTGCACTGTAATGCTGTCACCTAATGACAAACTGTTTATTCAACTTCACTTGCAACAGAGAATGCTGTTTTTGTACAATTTGGTAATATGGGAAAGTTTTCGTTTTTTTTATGATGAAAAAGTCAATACAAATATGTTTGACTAGAATAATATATTATTGTTTGTATTGAGAAGAATATAGTCAAAAAGTAATTTTTTACTCAGTACGTTCACCTAATTAACTATTACTTTATTACTCTAATGTGTGCCTGTAATAGGTTAGTTACTGACTATTAACAATGAAATTTAATTTTTATTGAATTTGTGATGTAATTATTCACTGCATCCATTTTTCATTATCTCTGTAAGAATTAAATTTTGTATATTATTTTTAACATTATTCTTAACTTTAACACATATTCATATTTTTTATACAAACCATGTTGTTAATGGGTAACTATGATATTGTATTATACATGTGAGTATCAATATGATATTCATCTAATTTGATTTGTTGATTCTAATCAAAATTTGAAGAAATATAACTTTAATATTTTTTAAGGACTACATCCTACGTAATTAAATTTGACACAATTTTGAATTTCAATTAAAAGTTATACCTTTTGTATTTTATAATAAAGTCCATAATTCCATTGACACATCTGTATACGATAGAAAGTAATGTAAGCATTTATTTAATAAATTAACAATTCAGACAGTTTTCTTCGCTGGATGTATTCAGATCTAGATGCATTTATTATCTTTATTGTTTAATTCTCTTAAATAACTAATTTTTGGGACATCGTATATTCCCAGACTGTTTGTTAAGGTTGGAATATCAGTCATACATATAACATCTTCAAGTTTGTATTCGATTCTCTCATTTATTCAGTTTGTTGTTTTTGTTCATATTGTCAGTATTATCATTTTTTTAATTTTTAGATTTATTTTGATTAATCATACATATGTCAGATACATTAGTTCTGTTTTTATTAGGTTTTGTCTTGGGCACTTTTTTGTTTTCGCCCCTCTTTTTTTCTGCATCCAATTTTGTTTTCTTCGTTGATTGCAACCGTAGGAACTTGTCTTCTTTTTTTGTCGCTGAATATGTATTGTTAGTTACTTTTGTCTTTCTTATATTCTCTTCAGACCAAGAAAGAGCATTTTTCAAAGGAGTTGGATATTCTGATTTTCCATTCTCATCTTTGCTTTTAACTGATGTTTGTTTGACTTGATTTTCAGGAGGTGGTGCACTTGATAATGTTGTTATGTTATGAGGACAATTTCTCCTAAAATTTTTTCATTATTTATTAAAAAATTGTGATATTTTGGGAAATGTTGCTTAAATTTAAAACTTCATTATTTTGTAATGTAATGTTATGATCATATTGGTTAAGTTTTCTGCAAAATTTAAAAAGTCCACTTAGTTCTAATTGACCTGTCCATTCAGCTTCTGCATTTTTTTTTCATCAGTTTCTTTTACTTCTGATTTGTCTTCATGTAAAGTGGTATTGATTTCTTTGACTAATCTTGAATAATCTACGTTACTGTCGTCAAAAGGTACCACAAGCATGAACTGAGTGCTGCAATAAACACATCAAGCCAAGAGGTTGCAGCCGATGAGGTTGCAGCCACCATTAGGATATAAAACAGTTAACATTATACCATTTTCTTTACAAAATTTTGTTGTATGTAAATTTATGTGTGAAGAATGACCATCGATGGAAAATGTTACTTCAAGAAGAATTTTAATTTTTTCCAAATAGGGGTAAAACGTTTGTTACATATTCGTAGAAAGCTACACTTAGTTTATCATCTGACTTTCTTCTGCACAGTCTTAGGGTAAACATTATGAATGGAGGGGGTATCATTCTTTTGTAAGGATACAAAACCGTAGGTGGAGGCATTCTTCCATGAACGCTGACTGTAATCAATATAGTTAAATATTCTTTTCTATCGTTATAAGTTCTTCAATGCCCTTAATGATTGTTTTCTTGTTATCAAATAAAAGCCACTCTTGTCTCTATTAAAAATAATTCTTCGTGAATCAAGCATTAAATCTAAAAAGTTATTCCCTGTTAGGTAAGAACGAACACGGCCCAACCCATTTTGAATTTTTTTTTCAGTTACAGCAGCTCTACAGGATGTTTACGCGTGAGGTACACTGCTTCAAATATTTGGATGATGTTTTGAAAACTATTTAAATAATTTATCCTGTGGAATTCTGTTTTTAAACTGATTACCTTTTTAAATTTTTTCACTAATTTAGTAACAGACTCCACTAGTTTTATTTTGTTATTGGAAACACTTTATTGCCCATTTCAATTACCCATTTTTCTAATGGGTCCTCGCCTTCGGCAGTCGTAAGAGTTGGGCTCCTGTTGTCCCACTCTTAGTATATTTATTATTTAATATATCAATAAGTGTAGTTTTTGGAATATTGTAAGCTTTTGAAGCCTTTCTGATAGATATTAATTTAGTTTTTAACACCTTCATTTACAGATTATTTTGAATAAAATAATCTCTTTCCTTCATTTCATTACAAGATAAACTGAAATGAGAAGTAAAGCTTAATATATACATATTCAAGTTAATGTGAAACTAAAATAATTTAAAAGAACTAGCATTCGGTCGGAATCAAGAAAAGTAGCAGATTGTTGGACCTAATAAACGACGACTTTTAAATTGTTTGTATAACTTACTTTTATTGAAAGAAGTTCACTTTGAAATAAGTCTATTTCGTATACCATTTACTAAAAACTACGCAATAACCACAATACTCTCCTGTATCAAATCTTGTGTGAATAGAAAATTTTTGTTAAAAAAAGTTAAAGTTTCTCAAATAATTAACTAATTTAGGGAGATAGGTTAATAACGGTTATATTAATTTTTTTAATTAATATGTATGTGTGAATTACCCATAAATTGATCACCGGTCATTTTTTGAACTTTACTAATTTCGCATATTTCTTATTCCCGACCACAATTTCCTGTTGTTATAAACCTCGTTTTAACAATAAATACGTAAAAGAAACCACTATACTAATTCTAAACAGATTACATTTTCGGAATATACTCTATTTATGTAAATATGTATTTTGACAGATCAATAAAAACATGCAGCGCTCATCCACGATGAATGACAAATTGACACTAAACAAAAGATGAAGAACTTAACATACGTCTCCATAGCACTAGGATAGCTACAAGTCCTCCTACGTTTTCTGGCCTGTTAAAGGTTTAAAATTTATGCATATAACTAAAATTTTACGAAAGTGAATAGTCGAATTAAGGGAGGCGGTTGTAATTTGGTGATTTTACGTTAATAATTACATTTTATGCCATTCTTGTTTGTAATGTTACTAGATGTGTAAATATTTCTTGCTGTTATATCCATCCATAGTCACGTGGTTCTGGCTTCGTACTATGAAAACTTGGCCTTCTATATTACTAAATATTTGTGAAGATTTAGTCTGTAATATAGCGAAAACCACATCAAAGTACATTAAGGTTTCATAATATGTTAAGGTGCCAAAAAATGCATGAAATTTGTATTCTCATATAGATTTTCCCAAACATCAGACAGCCGTTTTTTTACGTTTTAATGAATTTCCTTTAATAAGATGATGCTATTTAGGCCACCCACGAGTTGGAAAATTTACAATGTTTTGTGTTTATGCATATATATTTATATGTGTGTGTGTGTGTGTGTGTGCGTGTGTGTATGTGTGTGTGCATATACATGTGTATATATATATATATATATATATATATATATATATATATATATATATATATATATATATATATATATATGTGTGTGTGTGTAATGTATGTTATAACTAATGGTTTTCTGCTGTTGCGGAATAGCACGCACAAATATGTTCCGCCTTTTCGAAACGTTTCAAGACACTCAACACGTCCAGCAACCCACCAGCTCGGGAAAGAACAACACCATCATTAACAGAACAAATGTTTGGTGTGTTGTTGCTCATTGTAGCATAAGAGAATTTTGAAATTTGAATTTTGACTACTGACTGTGTAATAAAAAAAATAGATAATCTACTCAAAATGAAAATGGAAAAAACGTTAACGAAATAAAATACCGGGACGAGGTATCATTGTTAATTTCAGACAGCTAGCAGTTCGTCATCTCAAAACATGTTTTTGATTATACAAATATACGAACCTCGAGACCGTGGGGCATCTGCATAGTGCGGCGGTTCTGGATATTACCTCCATTGGTACACGCATTAGGGGAGACCTACGTCCAACAGACAATTAGGACAGGCTGTTGACTGACAACACGAACCTCGCTCCATGGAAACTTTGCAATATTATATTTTAATTTTATGATTTCTTTATTTAAAGTCAAGATTAGTTTTTATTTATTATTTTTTTCATGTCCGTAATTAAAATTTTACCTGTTTATTTTATTTGAATGAAATCTGTTACTGAATTCTGTGTGGTTGTTAATTACATGTATTTGTGTAACTTGATTTAGCTAATAATATCTTGTCTGCAATTATTTTCTTCATATTGTTTATACTATTTTTGGTGGGAATGTTAGACTACAAGTCTAAATACTGTCAGCAATTAAAGGATGTTAGAAAAAGTTATGGACAGAGTACTTATGTTATGGACAGAGTAGTTATGTACAGAGTACTTGTTTATTCGATAGAATGAAGTTTAGTAAAACAATTGAAATCACCTTTGTGTTTCTTACACACTTAAATATTATATGTTTTGTTATTGTTGTTCTGTGTTAATATGTTTTCTTACACATTTAAATATTTTTATAACATTTTTCTAATTGTGCACATTGGATTATTTTATTACAACGAGTTCATCCTTGATTGCCAAAATACTATAGAAATAAATAATTTAACACACTAAAATCATGTATTTGCATTTTATTTAAAACTTTTCACCCAGCCTCCATTCTATTGTTTGGGAGCCTGGCTTTGTATTAGCCATTTTGCACCAGTAATTGGTTATACTAATATTGTACGAACCTCAGTTCGTGGAAACCTCGTATTAAAAACCACATTTTGCCATTGATGAAGAATTTGTAGCAACGTTAAGGAAGCTGATCGCCATGAAAGGTGATGGATAACTATATCTACTTTTAAATTAACTTATGACGCATTAAATGTATAATATTATATTTGTTTTTGAACAGATCAATGATATAAATTATATAACAGTATTAATTGTTGACATATCATTATATTTAATTGTTAGATGAATATGAAGAAAATTGATTATTATCTAGAATGTTTATTCAAATATATTTTGAAGAGCCTTTTCTAAATTTATAAATACATTATTACAGCTTATATGGTCCACTATCTGTGTGGAAGCGAACAAACCCTGCGTTAGAGTAGACCAAGGACACAAGTGCAAGTGAAGATGTGATGCGAGAGCTACAAGAAGAAGCACAAGTTGGGTGCCACTGAGAATCAGGTACGTGGGGTTGGCGAGTGGAAGTAAGAATGAAAAGAGGTTCAATTGGAGTGAGTTAGATGATTAATTTATATGTAATTTGCTCGTAAATGTAAAATTAAAAGGCAGACTGTAGTTGAAGGTATGTTTACACATATTTGTCAACCAGTCGTTCGAGTCGGTCACCGCAGTGTCCATCGACCAATGTAAATAGCCTCGGTCGATCTAGTCATGGTAGTTGGACTCGGTGGCGAAAGATTTGTAGGGTCGGCCAATTACTTTGTTTTGTTGTTAGTCTCAAAGAAAGCACAGGCGATAACAGGTTTACTTAGTATGTAGGTAAATTAGCTGTGTACAATGGGTGGATGGAAAATAATATTTCTCATGACATGAAACGACTAGAATCTAAACTAGGATCAAGAAAAACTCTGAGCATGAAGTCATTGTTTCTGCTTCCCAAAAACAGCACAATTTACTAATGGAAATCAATTTCCAAAATAAAAATGAAGATGAATATGGTGCGTTTGCTAAATATATTGCTATATCATTACACAACATGTCTAGTCGCGTACTTCAGCTGCCTACTTCAGCCAGTGACTAGTTTAAAAAAAGGTGCTTATTGGCTACAATCGTTCATCAAAGTGTAAATAAGCCCTTAAGGTATAAATAATTAAGAGTTAAGAGACATTAACAGATAAGAATAAAAAGTGTGCAATATTTGGGAAATATTCACGAGTGCAGCAGAGTAATAGATAAAATGTGTAGGATTTACTGTTTCGTAACAAAAATAACGTTGACGTTCGGTTATAGTGGCCACTTCTGTTCATCGCTTTCAATTGTCGTATTTCGAGGACCGAACTGAGATTGCTCACGAAAAACTTGACAATTATTTTTGTTTATAATAGTGATTTTTATTTATGTTTACTGTTAATTTTTGTTTACCCTTTTTTATGGTAATAATGAAAATTTTATTTTATAAAGAATTGTCATTCATATTCTTCCAGAAACGGGGAAATTACTTTTAAATTTTTTCATTATTTTTACCCTCATAACTACATAACTTAGTGAAAGTATTTGATTACTTCATAACTACACTCGTTCTCTATATACGAAAAAATATTTCATTGCAATTGAATAATAATTGTTGGCGCTTTGCATTATATTATCGGAAACGGTAAAGCAGCCGGCGCTGCGTTTCGAAGCCAGGCACCCCTGGTATTAATATGGTTTTCATAGTTTTAATATAATTAGAAAAAGCTTCGAGCATATTTTAAGACCAAGATTAGGTTTTTCAGATTTGCGGACAAATTGTGGCAGACAAAGGGAACTTGTAATTTTATTAATTAGAAATGACTCCTTATAAAATATGATGCTTGGAACAGGAATGATGAAGGTTGGGAACAGCAAATTGGCTAAAATTGATGCAAAGCAGTATATATACATTATTTAAGTTTCTGATGTTGCACATTGAACTTGGCAGAAATAATAAGTTTGAATCGGCATATTTATTTCAGGAAG
This sequence comes from Druceiella hillmani, assembly GCA_039881145.1. NCBI lineage: Eukaryota > Metazoa > Arthropoda > Insecta > Lepidoptera > Hepialidae > Druceiella > Druceiella hillmani. The sequence continues at coordinate 21,423,325 of JAYKKI010000024.1, forward strand.
GTGGCAGCTCGCCCTACAGAATGCTTTGGCAGACAATACACCTTTAGATATTACAGGTAAAGCTTTTAATTATTTTACCCATTTTCTGAACAAATAGCGGTAGGAAAAGTAGATAAGTCTACCAGTAGGAGAAGAAGGATGTATTTCTTGTATGAAATGAATGCCTGTTGAAAATCTCCAATGACATATTAAAACACACGCAGGTAAAAAGTTACCTGTTTCATGACGATAGCTTCTACAATGCCTGTAAAATCTGGTTGTTTTTCTCCAAGAAAATAAAAACAGATTCTTAAAGCCATGAAAAAGGGAGTTTTGGTGCAATAGAATTTTCATGAAATCGCTTTGACAAAATTGTGATATTTTGTTTAAAAAAAGTTTTTTTTGAGTTATGATTCATTAATTAATAGAAGATATATTTAAAATTTGGTCACGGATGAATGAAATCGTAGATAATGGATGAGATCGTATAATTCCACTGTTGTAGATTTTGAAGTCTCCAGTTAATTCTTGCAAATTTTTTTATCATCATTGTGGCCTCGGAATGATGATAAATTTACTTTCTTCTGGTTTCTATCCTTTTGTTACGCTTCATCACAAAGTAATGGTAGAGAAGTTCCACACAAGGTTATTTCACTTAAATTTTGCAATTAAAATCATTGTCTTGTATTCAAAATTGTCGGATATGCAAAATGACGAAAATTAATTTCTAATTTGGCACAGTAATAAAATATATTAACTTGCACTTATCTCTCAATAGCTAACACTTAAACATATTGTATATGTAACACTTAAATAATTTTTAATTCCATATTTAGTTTTGGGTATCGTTTGAAAGGGCTAAAATAATAAGGGCCTCTCCAAAGTAAGCTCCCCAAGGCATACTGAAAAATATGCAAAAAAATATGAAACCCTTATTTCTGAAACTACTTCACTTAAAATTAGGAAAGAGATAGGGTATTTTAGAAGCCCACACTAAAGGTTGTTGGTAAGTTATAGCAATTATCCCAGATTTTATAATTCATTAAGTATGCGCCATGTTTTACTCCTTTTAAAAATATAGTAGAAAGCGTTAATGGAATACCGGTTGTCGGGCAGACGGGTGAGGGGGTGTTAACCACAAAACATTACAATTTTAAGTGTCCAGGTACGATGCATAATGGGTAGTCACCATGTGTGTTTTTTTATATTATCATTTGAAATTTTTAAATAACTTTAGATATTTTCATTATAAAACCTAAAACCTAAAATTAAAAATATATCTATTAACTTATTTTAAAATTATCTTTATCGTAGTAGTAATTTCACAACACTTATTTTTTTTTAAAAACGTTTTGAGAATTGCATAGGCTGCCATGCTTGGCATTCGACACAAAATAACAACAAAATAGGTTTCGACAAAATAACAACAAAATAAAAGACTAGGTACACCGATTATAGAGTGTAATTTTGCCAATCAGTGTGGCCAGATCGTGGGAAAAAATTACCCCCACTTTAGGTACCTTTTACATTAAGTGCTATGTAAAAGGTACGTAAAGGGGGGTAACTTTTCCTACAATCTGGCCACACTGTTGCCAATGACAAAAGAAACTCCTTAGGTACTGTTAGCCTGAGAATTTTGTACTTTTGAATATCGTGGACTTGGATTCATGTCCAAAGAATAAAAAATTAATTTTTTTTACTAGGTACTGCACGGGTTTAAGTAATTAGAGCAAAACAGATTATGAGTGTATTTTTAATCAAATAATTAGAGCATAGTCTTGTGACACGATTCGGTTCTCAGACTGTAGATATTAATTTATGTAAGTTTTATTTTCCTTGCCTTCACTTTTGCAACGGTGGAAACGATTTCTTTTGAACCGATTATTTCAGCTATTACTTGTTCTATAGGTAACATCGACAACCCCACAAGTCTTTCCTGAGTCATTGTGGAGCGCAGGTATGTTTTAATTAGTTTTAGTTTAGAAAAACTGCGCTCACCACTGGCTACAGACACGGCAAGTGTGAGCAATACCCTTATTGCTGTTACTAAATTAAGTACACTATGTAGTAGCCCATTTTCACAAATATAATTTAAAACGTCTAGTGGCGCAGTGTCATTTGGTACTCTTGCAATTGCTTGTAATTCACTGCATAACTCAGTTGCATCAACATCCTTAGAGTTTCCATGACTAAGAGATTCTTCCAACTTTACACAGTGTTCCAGAACAGCTTTGGAAGTTTTATTCTGCATCTCATGAACGTTGTACAGAAATCCAAAAACATGACAATGTTTTTTATCTGATTAAATCTCTCATCGATTGAATTGATTGCGGTATCCATCACAGCAAAATAAAAAGTTATTTTAAACTGATCTTTCACATCACATACGGGCTCATCTTCCCCTTCGTAACTAAACTGTCTTTTCTTTTTTCTTAAGCGGACTGGCTTCGTTTCTGATGCGAAGGATGCGTCAATGTTTACTTCTTCTGAAATTTCTTTAGCTTCTACCAGCATTTTTTCGAATCCCAAATCACTTGTACAGCTTCAAGAAAGGTTTTTGTTTTTAGGAGAGCATTTGTAACTGCGTTAAGATCAGATTCCTGTGATTGAAAAAGTTTGCTAGTCAAATTGATTTTGAACAAAATATTGTACCACACAACAAGAGAAGCAATGAACTTGAAATCTGCAATTTTTTAGCAATAGACTGAGCCTCAATTCGCGTTTGATTTCCAGACGAACCAATCAGAGTATGATCTTCATAAATGTGCATGAGCGCATCATGCACATCAGCTAGTCGGTAACGTAATGGACGTAATGCATCAATCCTACTTTCCCATCTTGTATCGCTCAGTAGTTTCAGTGTCAAACTAGGCAGATGACGCAATAGGACTTCCCAACGGTGGTTTGAGGCAGAAAAATATACATATATTTTTTCGACCAAATTGAAAAAGGATGTCGCTGCCAGACAACATTTAGCAGCATCATTCACGACAAGATTTAGCGTGTGTGAACTGCAGGGTACAAAAAAAGCATGTGGATTTATATCTAAAATCCTTTTTTGAACACCACTGTGCTTACCTTTCATGTTTCCTCCGTTGTCATACCCTTGCCCATGTAAATTTTCAAATGGGAGAGACATCTCGTTTAACTGATCAAGGATTTTTTCAGTTACGCCAGCACCGGTGGTGTCTGAAAGAGGGACAACTCCTATAAAATATGCTTTGATTTCACATTTACATTCATCAGTAATCAATTTGACAATTCCAACGATGATGGTCATTTGTTCAACATGACTTACATCAGGTGTACAATCTAGAATTATTGAATAATTATTATTAAATATTTTTTCCGAGGTAATAATATGAATATCTTTGTTATATGCTTTTTTTAAGATGTTCATGCATTACAGGACGAAATAAATATTCAACCAACTAGATATTCAACCATTTTTAAAAAGTTTCCATTGCCAGGAGTAAATAGTTTATCATGCGTTCCACGAAAAGGTAAGTTTTGGCTTCCTAGAACTCTCACTAAAGCAATTAACCTTTCAAGAATCTGTTGCCAGTATTTTTCCTCGTCCCTTATCAAATGTGAAGTTCCCTCATCGATTGTTTGCTACCTCTTTCCACTGTTGGTAGTTTGCTAAATGGCTACTACTTTTCTCGTGATTTGATAATAATGATGATATATTCTTCCAGTCATTCGCACCTTTGTTGCATAGAGCGGATTTTTTGTCTGTGGAAAATAGCTTACAACAGAAGCAGAATACTACATACTTTGAAACCGAATATTGCAGCCATGAACGAGGGACACGTTCACCATTAACTAGTTTTCTCTTATAGTGCACTGTAGAAAACGTTCTTCGCTGGTTATCTAATGGGAAGTTGATATTTTCCCCTTGATCTGGCCCGTGTTTGACGAGGATTTGCCGCAGGTGATCAGTAGAGACATCCACGTTGCAGGGTCACAGAAGTTTAAAATGGGACCGGTAACAATTTCTATGATCTGTTTTTCAAACTCTTGATCTTTATTTCTTCCTCTATGATGTGGAATATTTTCTTTTGCTGAAAATAAACCGGGATTTTCTGTCATACAACTTTCTGTGGGGGGATTATTTGTGTCTTCTCTCATATCATCATTTGTACTTTTGCCTGGTTCTGGTTCTTTACTTCTTTCACTGTGTTGTGGAATATTTTCTTTTGCTGAAAATAAAGCGGTACTTTCTGTCGTACAGCTTTCTGTTGTGGGATTGTTTATGTCTTCTCTCATATCATCATTTGTATTGTTGCCTGGTGGTTGCGGTTTTTGAAGATTTGGATGAAGATACTTCTTCTGCTTACTTTGCTAACGATAATTGTTTCTCTAATTTTCTCTTACAAAATTGTGCTCCGGCCAATTTTTTTTGTCATCTGCCATGTCTCAAGAATTGATGGGAACTGAAAAAAATATTTTTGTAATATCACTTTGACAACTATCACTAACATACAATGATGTTATATGTATTAATTTTACCTAATTTGCAATATTTTCGGTTTGATATAAAATTTCACGTGGCTCATACGTACGAAGTTAGATGCTGGTAATTTTTCGGACGGGTTCCTTCGTGTGTCGTATTACAATAATTAAATTCAGAGCGACGGATGTGTAAGTATAGAATAAAAATTATTCACATGTCCGAAACCCAACGGATGCCTCCGATTTGTTTAAACATCTCACAAGTCTTACACGCTTGAAGCTAGATGCTTCAGAAAGATATCTTAAGTATGTCACACAACTATAATTATAATAATCAAAATTAAACGGGACGGCCATATAAATATGAAATAAAAATGATCGACTTCCACAAAAACCAACGTATCGTTTTGCGTAACTATTTTATGTATTTTTATAATTATACGTCGTTGTGGTTGACTGAAACGAATTATATAAATAAACTTTCAAACTTCCCAGGTTCACGTTCCAACATTTTTATTGAGCGTCTGCGGTACAGTCGGCGTAATAATTTTCTGCCCCCTTAAAAGTTTGGTTTGCTGGATGGGTCCATTGATTTCAGGGTCAGTGTTACTTTCCCATTATTGCTATTTTTGTAGATACAACATGATGTATGGTAAGTTAACGCCAGTTAGCCAAGTGAGAACAGCGGCCGTTTAAACTATAGAAAAAGATTAAATATCGACTGAACTGAAACCCAGCAAACGCCGCTAAAATCTCATTTGAAATTTCACAAACCTCATGCTGATATAAATGCTGGTGATTGCATAGGGATATTTCTTAACCTGTGACAAAATCGCGTCAATCGTCGAAGTCGGAATGATGGCCGTTTAAACAGGGGCAAAGAAATATTGCCCGTTCCGAAACCCTGCGAACGCTATAAGTTGTCACAGTTTTGTAAAGTTTCGCAGTTATTACGGGCGAGGAATTGTATTTTTATAGGAATACACTGTAATGTCTCACGGTGCTATCAATTTTCAAAGTCAGAGCGACGGATACTTGAATTTTAGATAAAATTTATTTATTGCTCTAAAATTTTGTGAACACCTTGCGTTTCACCATAAAATTTAAAAAGCATTACGCGCATGAACCTCTTTATATTTTAATTAATATTGTTACAATACAATATTAATTAAAATATTTTTCTTGGACATTTTCAATATATTTGAAGCTATCTCAAGTAAATTTTATTCACATTCAGGAACAATAAAGTCTATTTGATTGTGGCATATATATTTTTTGGATATTTTATGGCATTCATTTCACCTTGAAGTTGCCTGTATTTTAAATATATTTTAAATTCACTTACTATTTTTGTCATTTTATTATTAATTTTATTACCAATAATTAAAAGTTTAGTTTTGATGATATTTATTTTTGATTATTTAAATTAAGCCCAACCCAGCCAACCCGCTGGGGGGTTTCGACATATTTCTGGTGAGTGTTTTTTTTCAAAATAATTTTTTATAATGAATAATCATCAGATGCAGATTTAAATCTGCCGATTTAATGTATATTCTTAGTATGATTAGTCTTTCTTTCTTAGTATATTAGTATGATTTCAAAAAAATTCTCGACGTGGTCCTGGTTCTAAAGTGCATTTGTTTCAAAGAAATTGTGTTGGAATCTAATGGGAAGACTACGCTTTAAATTTGTAGTACTGGCATCAACGGAAGGAAAAACAAATGTGATTTGCATTAACCTCTACTTAAATGCCCGATGGACGTGTTTTTGATATCCCAGATGATTTAAATCTGGCAAGTGTGCACACTGCCAGTATGACATTAGACATTATCGCATAAAAAGACACCAAACACGTTCAGTATGGATTCTTCTATATACGGACTTGAGGAAAATATATCTAGATGAAGGTGAAAATTTACAGTTTGGTGTCCAGTATTTAGATGAGATTACGGGAACAATAGTGCCCTTACACAAAAACACTGATAGTGCTATGCCAGAAAATAAAAATCTAGGAAAAACGAGTGAAAGGTTTTTTATAGAGAAGTTTCCAAATAATACATCGAATGCTGACCAATGGATTAGTGAATTTGAGAGAGAATGTGCAATCTTATAGATTCTACAAGATGAAGATATAATTGAGATTTTAAAACATCTTCTAGAGAAACAGTGCTTAGATTGGTACAGCAGTATGTTAATATAACTGACAGTGAATTCGGAATGGTCAGTATGGAAGGATAACTTTTGTGAAACATGTGGAAATAAAGTTTAGTCCCAAGTCAAATATGCATTTACATTTAGATTTCAAGCTGGCTCGTTACTGGAACATGCCACTAAAGAGAAAAACCTGTTGTTAGAGGTCAACAAACACATCGACACCCAAACAATGACAAATCATATTGTAATGGGATTACCAGATTACGTAATGGATAAAATAAATAAAAAAACCGTAAAATCAACTGCAAGCCTCAACAATGAAATTGGAAAGCATGAACACATGGTGAGCAAAAAGAACTACAGTGAGAATGTTTATGAGGTAACACTTGTAAAAGAACTTCGGTACGAGAGTCAACTGAAAATGTGTTTATTTTTGTCTAATTTACTTCAAAACAATTATACAGAAGCCCGGAAAAGTTTAAATGTGGAAAAGGGACTTTATGTACCAACAGCTTGAAAATTTAACAACCACCTGCACTACGTACGTGTACGTGCGTATGTTCATTTTTTTTAATTTAAAAGTGTCGAATAACAAACAATTCGCACGACGCACGTGACTTTCGAAATGATGCAAACAATTTAGGAAACACATCCCGTCTTTTAAGTGACGTACCCGTAAGCAGATTCTAAGAATTTTTGCAAAACCTAAACATAATCGTTCAGGTAACGCGGGACGCGTGCGTGTGGAAATAGAAGAAAAACTATCACGGGGGCAGACACGTTTGCGGATATATTATGACGCATGTGTAGGATACACATGTGACCCTCGTTAGGGAGAAACTGACGAGCCGCTTGTGCCAATTACTAATAAAAAAAATTAAAAAGAAAAAGTTCAACGATCGATTTCCCTTCATGCTATTCGAGAAACCAATACCGTTTCTGGTCAGCCCCATTCATTTTAGATTTAGTACGGATTTAGCACCGCTAGATGGCGCTACAGTCCAAATGACTGATTGTGAGATCAATCTCAATAAAAAGTCGATTATATCAATTTCCAAAGTGCTCTATTTTGCGAAAATAAATTATTTAGGTTAATTTATTAATGTTTTTCCAAATGGGATGTGTAAAACACGTATTTAATGTATTTTCCATTTGATGCCATCCAGATATTTTTATAGGATTTAACTATAAAAGTAACCTTGCACTCGCGACAGATGGCATACGCGTCATTTGTTTGCATATTAAAAGCGACACGATTTTTTCAAAAAAATTAAGAAAAAAGAAATTAATAGGCAGAAATAATTAATATTGAAAAAATCCCTTTGAAAAGTGAAACATCTGAAACTCTGACAAAAATGCATTTAAAAAGAGATGCTAATAAATGGGCGACTGCTGAAAAGAATCTTGACCTTGCCTCGTTCTACAAGTCTCCTTCTACATACAGGCAAAAACTGTATTAGCAGCTACTAGTTCAATAAACATATGGCTGAAAAAGGAAACTGCTCTCTGGGGCTCTCAAAAGTCAGTTTCGAGAATAATATTTAAGTATGCTACAGACCAAGAAAAAACTTATAAAATTTGTTATGACGAAATGCCCATAATGACATGTTTGGAATACAATTAAAAATTTTATTTAATGGCAGGTTTTGAAGATTTGGAAAAAGGTCTAAGAAAATACAAGCTAGCCAAAACTGCTTTGGTTTTTGGCAAGAGGGCCGTACCAAAATTGGAAGATTCTTGCTTGTTGTTTGACACAAAGAAACGTTAAGACAGAAAATGTAAAACGCACAATAATAAGGGTCCTACGAAAAACTTTCATTCGGAATTACTACCAAAGGCAGTTGTGTGTGACCAGAGAACAACAAATGTGAATGCTTTAATACAATTAGGGGAACTCCGGATGTCCCGTTTTGTATTCTAGATGACATTATTAAATATTTTAAGAACAATTTGTCGATACACAATTACATATGCTTGATAGATATAATTGGTCTTTATCATATTGACCGAAGTAATAAAAGTAAAAGCGTAAAAAACAACACAGGCGCACTAAGCCCAAACGCGTTAATAAAATGAACGTGAAGTTGGCTCCACAAGTGTTCAACCGCTCGATTGCCGCTTCACAAACCGCAAAATTTATAGAAAAAAATTAATAACTTTTTTGACGCCCTCGATATCGGAAGCTCAAAACAAAAAAATCTACACCAACGCGCCATGTCAAAAACGATGCTGTTCGCAGAACTTTAATTAATCGTGTAAATATCGTGTAATCGAAAACAGTACCTTCAAGTTTAACAGAAATGAAGCATTCTTTTATTTTGGATCAGACGGATAGATCAGATGCACAATTTCCAATGGATCTAATACGAGAACCAACATTTCTTCGAATTGCTGAATCGTCCTCGGCGTGCCCACTAGATGCACCATCAACATAGACAGCTGATTTACCCAACTCAACTGCAGGAAGAACCGGTGAGCCTGAAGCAACCCAAATCATCCTAGAAGATTGTTCAATCGCCTACTTTGCCAAGAGTATAATGAACAATTCCTAAAATATGTTGAAATGATTAATGATAGAAAGCAAATGTTGACATCAAATAAACATTGTGGAACAAAGAACGTCCACTGAAAGCACAAAGCGAGATGCTATATGCGACTATTAAGGATGCATTAACTGTTTATTGGGATGTTGATGAAAATTTAAAATGCAAACTTAATGTTAAAACTTATTTTAAATATAATAACAAAACATAAACAAGTAACAGTCTATAAAGAACACACCGAATTATTGCTTCCGAAAAATTGAATATAATTAAAATATATGATTGTTGTAATACTTCAAAAATAAATGCGGACCAATCTCTTTAAAAAATAAGAATTGTAAGAAATGTTGCGTTGGTTTATTTTAAGTACAAAATGTAGAGACATACCAAGTACTATCTCAGTAAATAATTTAGATGGGTGCTATGATAGAGGCCTCAATTCTATAAAGTGTACAAAAATAGTGCCATCTAGTGTTATTGCTGAGAAACAAACATAACAATGCATTTACGTAGGGCCATTACTCAGCCTCATTAGAGGCCTCAATTCTATAAAGTGTACAAAAATAGTGTCATCTAGTGTTATTACTGAGAAACAAACATAACAAAGCATTTACGTAGGGCCATTACTCAGCACCGTCGCTGTACTGGCGCGAGTTACGGTGGCAACTCGCGCAAGTTCTAGCTGTGAGAACGAACGCGTCATACGCTCGTCTACCGCCAGATGGAGGTTGTGAACGGTCGCAGAAACTGTCACGATAGAAAAAACATCAACTGTAGAGAGAGAAAACAAAGCGAGGCGTTGTAAGAAAGTGAAGTGAGATAAATCGCGCAGACTCGTGTGTAAAGAGCTTTTTATGTGCGTAGATTGCCCGGCGGATTTGTTGTTGTCAGTATACGCGCCGCCCGTCGTCGAGCGTCCGTGTCGGCGGTTTTTTCAGAGAGAGACGTTCGCCACACTTCATGGGACGCGTTCGTATTCTCTCTATAATCTTGAGCAAACTCGTTGAGCTTGGGTCGTCACCGGTTTAATTTTCTTTACAATTGCGGCCTTAGGCGAAGCAATTTTGAAAAACTTCACGACGAAAGGCGAAAGCTTCTCGACATCGACCCCGCATACGACACGGAGACGACCGTGCTGATCTGTCGAAGCGAGAAGCAATTTCGTTTCCCCGACTGCGATGTTGTTGTCGGTTGCTTCCGATACACGAAGTGTTCACAGATGGCTGCAACGACATGCGTACAAATTTAAACGACAGCTGTGTCGTCTGTCGAATGTCGTGGCGGGGAACAAAGTGCGAATTTGCGGAACCGGTGCCGTAACATAACGCGGTACACGCGGTGTTGCCGACCACAATAAACCCGAGTCGCTAGGTTCAATATTAAAAGTCGCTAAAACTGATTCTACCAGGGACGGGTCCATGATTTCGTTCGGGGAGGAGCACCAGAGGCCAATAGCGGTCATGCCAACCCTGCTGAAAATTCAGGAAATTTACTGAATTCGGTTCGAGTTTCCCGAAATACTGATTTTTAATTATGTTAAATATACCATTTTGTCTAATTTATAAACAAACTGTACACAGAATGATTTTCCATTTTGACAATGTTTAAATACGCCAATATTTACATTACGATTGAAACACGAAATTTAATATTAATAACTACTAACAATTAAATTCGAATTTACCACTTTTCTATGATGTTGTCATCTGTAGGATTATATGAATTGTGTGCCCGCTAATATCGTTCAGTAATGCGTTATGCGTTGATCTGTAATTTATTATATATTTATAACTATATATTTTGATTTAACCATATAACTGAAGATTAAAACATTGAAGAAGAAATATGAGTGATAAAAACCATCGCGGAAATGTAATCTGTGAGGTTGATCCAGTACTTGATTCTAACGGAAATTTGAAAATGTTTAAAATTAATAACATCAACCGTTACGCTTTTATGGTGAGACCAGGTAAATAATACAATAATTTATTATATTATTAGTTTATGATATTAATTAAAGTTCTGAAATGAATTAAAAAAATATATTTAAGCACAGTTTTGATAATATATAATTAACTATTTATTAATATTTGTTGCTGTGATGTTTTATAGACAATATTTTTAAGTACGCCTGCTGAAGCTTGTCATTATTTGAGGATGAAGATTTATTGAGAGATGATGCCTCCGGTGAAGAATTAGAAATATATTTTGAAGATGTTTTATGGAATGACGAGAGAATGGACTCAACGGACTTAAGAGAAGAATAAAGTATTTGTTTACTTTCCAGTCAATTAAGTGGAATATTGTGATAATTAATACAAAGCAATGAGTGTTACAAAGAAAATTGAATATTGTCAAAAGTTTCAAAATGACCGGTTACAATTAGAGGAATTTAAAAGATGGTTAAGTAAAAGTGCTGAGGGTAGGAGAATTTGCTTTCTGTAAGCCATGTGCTTCTAAAAATCTGATTCGATTAAACATTGATATCACCAAGTAAACATGCTAACAATTGTAAGGTAACGACTGGAGAAAAGAATATTATTCAAGCATTGGCATCTGCATCCGGAGAACTGACCTCGAGATTAAAATAAAAGAAGCTGAAATACGAATCGCATCTTATATGACTGTATATAGAAATGTTCTGTTTAAATTAATTAATATTGGACAGAGATATATTTTATTATTACTTAATGTTGCGTACGTTTTTTGTCAACTCCTAAAAAAGAATTAAAAATGTTAAAAGTTTCAAGTACATGTACGATGACACGATAGTCGCTCCACCGTCAGCGAGTTGTTACTCTAGAGTCGGTACAGCGCCTACTCTATAGGTTAAATACTTACTTGAAAATTTCAAACTTAATCATTTGTTTTCAAGTTGATAAAAAACGTATCCATTGCCTGAGGCTGTTTTGATTTATACTCCAAAAGTCGTCAGATAAGTCGCTAAATCATTTTTGTCGTTAATGCTTAAGCAAAATTTTACATTTTTAGCGACAAAGTCGCTAAATTGGCAACACTGGGTACACGCCCGAGAACGCGAATTAGGCAGACGCGTCTACGTATTTATAGAGAGAGGGTGTTCGAACTTCTACGCACTAACTTCTCATTGTCATAAAAAAAATATTACTTTTAAAAAAAAGCATTAGGGGTAGAGGTTTAATTTATTGGAGCAGTGAACTAATTTTTTTGTTTCAATGTAAAGCTCATCCTTGATTGATGTATCAAAATAACGGTACTTTTAAGAAGTCCGACACCTATGCCTCGGCATGACGCACATTCGGTTAATAACGTTTTAAAACAATGTAAAAATGACTCGCCGTACGCACAGAGAAAAAAAATAAGACATTCGAATAATAGAAACTCGTGTGGCAGCCCTGAAAAGGGCTTCAATGTAGAGTTGGTTTGGATCAGGGAGGCACGTACACAACGCTAGTAGCGCTCGCCGAGAGTCTGTTTCTGCGCGGATTAACGTTGGAATGGGGTCTCACTTCTTGGGGGCTGCCTTCTTAGCGGAACTCTTCGCTTTCGGCGCGGCCTTCGCCTTGGGCGCTTTAGGCTTCTTCGTAGGCGGCTTGGCAGATTTCTTAGCCTTAGGAGATTTTGTCACTGCAGGCTTTGCTTTCTTTGCAGGCGCGGCTTTCTTAGGAGATGCGGATTTCTTGGCGGCAGGTTTGGTAGCGGTTTTTGGCTTCTTCTTGGGCGCCACTTTGGCTTTGGCCGGCTTGGAAGCCTTGCTCGCAGGTTTCTTGGCGGCTCCCTTTGCCTCGAGTTTGAAGGAGCCCGACGCGCCTTTTCCCTTCGTCTGGACGAGAGCCCCCGACTCGACTGCGCTCTTCAGGTACTTCCTAATGAAAGGAGCCAGCTTCTCAGCGTCCACCTTATATTGGGCGGCTACATACTTCTTGATGGCTTGAAGCGACGAGCCGTTTCGTTCCTTCAGATCCTTGATGGCGTTGTTGACCATCTCTGAAGTCTTTGGGTGCGTGGGCTTCGTAGTCTTAGATTTCTTGGCGGCCGCCGACGTCTTCGTTTTCTTACCGGGGGTTGTGGACGCAGGAGCGTCGCTAGCTACCGCGGTGTCGGCCATATTGTGCTCAGCGAGGATACGATACGACAAACGAATAAAACTGATAAGAGATTGCAGTGTCTTTACAAACACAGACCAGCAAGTGTAGTAGTTGCGAGTGCGTGATAGCGTATTGACTCGACCGGTATATTGGGGTCCGTTGCTCGGAGACGGACGACACAGAGAACGCATCGACGTTTTTGCATTTTACGGTGAAAATATTGAATCTTTAAACTATCACTCCTACGGTTTTCTTTTATTTTCGCACCGTTATTGCAAATTTAAAGTAACGCTGATACGATCGTGGGAAACCACGCGACTGACACAACGCTTTTTGTCCGTGCATGAACCGTATGACTTTCCCCCAGACGAAAACAGAGGTTTAAACTGCCTTAACGTTGCTCCGAGACTCGAAGTAATCGACAAAATTTCAATTTTCTCAATTTGTCGCATCGCTGACGACCAGAATTGAATTTTTATTAGTTCCAATAACGTTGTGTTTCGCATCCATACAGCCGGAATTTCGATAGACTGAATCGTTTCGACTTAGGATTCGGGCGAACAGCTCCGTCATAAAACAGTCTTCGCAAACGAGTTGAATGGGGCATCCCTTGGTCGCTCCACCGCCGCTGCAAGCGACCGCCGACGACGAACCTACAGCCTGCCGATAAGGGCTGTCGACACTTTCGTCGATTACGCGTGATAAGCAATTCGCCGAAGAAGGTATCCGAATCATCGCGACGGCACGGGGTAGTGGCGCACCGACTGAATATCACCGGTGCGTCATTTTAAGTCAAAGTTAGCATGAACGGAGGGAAATTGATTGGGAACGAGGTAAACGAGAAATAAACGTAACGTATAATGGAGAATGTCGTAATGAATATATTTCGTGCTCGCTTAATGATCGGACTGTCCTTGGCGATCGGACTACGTGGAGCCTCATTATTATCTCTTCTGCACCAGTGAAGTATACGGCGAATGTACCTACAAGAAGTTACATTTCTTGCACTTGTCGAATGCACGTGTTTAAAGAATTATGGAAATAAAAAAGTTTTTTTTTAAATGTAGGCGTATTTATTCCGTACGACAATCGACCGCGGACTCGTTTGCCAGTTAAATTGCGACATTCAAACCGATGACTATTAAATCATCAAAGGCGTCTCGTAGACTGCAAATTTAAACTCGAATACACTCACGAAATTTTATTCATTCATTCGGGCAGTTTCCTTACTAAAAAAGCAACAAAGTGTGTGCACGATACATAAGACTAACCGTTTTCAGTCATATTTTCAAAGTTCAATTGAGTTCCAAAATAGATTGTACGCTTGCGGTGAAGGTAACGAAGTCTTGTTTGGCTCTATTGTCCCAACTGACTGGTACGTTCGAGGTCATTACACGGGCAATGGAAGCGCGCGTACTAGGTATCCTTCTGCATCGATAATTATATTAAAGAAATCTCTACGTAACAGCGAAAAGGTGCGAAAGACAACGCAAAGAATAGAGTAATGCATAGGCGGCCCTGAAAAGGGCCTTGTGAACGGTAGTAGTAGAGTATATGGCGTGGCGTAGTGATCGTGTGCAATATTCCGTCGTAACGTTTAACCTCCGAAGCCGTAGAGCGTGCGACCCTGTCGTTTCAGCGCGTACACGACGTCCATGGCGGTGACGGTTTTGCGTTTCGCGTGCTCCGTGTAGGTGACGGCGTCACGGATGACATTCTCGAGGAAGACCTTCAGTACGCCTCGCGTCTCCTCGTAGATCAACCCGGAGATTCGCTTCACTCCGCCTCTGCGTGCCAGACGGCGGATAGCGGGCTTGGTGATGCCCTGGATGTTGTCGCGCAGCACCTTCCTGTGCCGCTTGGCCCCACCTTTACCCAGTCCCTTACCTCCCTTGCCGCGACCGGTCATCGTTGTGAATACGCAAGTCTCGCTTGAAAAGAAACAAAAAAAGTTCAACGTCCGAGACTCGGAACGACTGTGCTAGTTCGGTGGGCATAAATCGGCTCTATTTATAGAGACTTCGCCCCTGCCCGGTAGATAACTTCGAGACGAATGTTGACGCTCTATGCGTCTCACTCGCACACGCGCGCTGCTTCTACCGAGTCAAACGTAGAGTCCGTCTCTACTTAAATTCGAAAAGGCTTAGCATACAGAATTTTAAACGTACGTTCTGCCCCGCGTGTTTCTCTTATTCGCTGTCTTGATTCGTCTCTTAAGCTTGCTTAAGACTTCCCTATCGGTAACCGAAGCCGGTCCTAGTTAACTGCACATGGGGGATGCGATACCGGCGCTTGGATAACTACAGAGAAATTCTAAATTGTAAATTCGCGGTGTACAAAAAATGTATATCCAGTAACAGATTGTGTAGACCGAATTTATTGAATATCTTTTGAAAACTTTTCATTTCAGTGATGCGATACGAGCGGATGAATATATCGTGCGAGCGAGATGACTCTATTTTCGATAACTGCTTTACCCACGAAAGTGAGCTTTTTTCTCCGTCCCCACTCCTATCGCCCCTGAACGTATATAAACGTTCCGGCCTGTACGTACGATGAGACAGGAATTAATAAAATTTCGTTATGGCCCGCACGAAGCAGACTGCCCGCAAGTCGACCGGAGGCAAGGCGCCGCGCAAGCAGCTCGCCACGAAGGCAGCTCGCAAGAGCGCGCCGGCCACCGGCGGAGTGAAGAAGCCGCATCGTTACCGGCCCGGCACCGTGGCCCTTCGCGAGATTCGTCGCTACCAGAAGAGTACCGAGCTTCTCATTCGCAAGCTGCCATTCCAGCGCCTGGTGCGCGAGATCGCTCAGGACTTTAAGACCGACCTCCGTTTCCAGAGCTCGGCAGTGATGGCCTTACAAGAGGCGAGCGAGGCGTATCTCGTGGGTCTCTTCGAGGACACCAATTTGTGCGCCATTCACGCCAAACGTGTCACCATCATGCCCAAGGACATCCAGTTGGCGCGTCGCATCAGAGGCGAGCGCGCTTAATTCAGTTTACTCTACCCCCCGACGACCGCACGCTTAACGAAAAGGCCCTTCTCAGGGCCGCATATTGTTCTCCATTGTTTTGAATAAGTCTCGCTCGAGGTCCTAAAGTTTCTCGATGCGTCCTAAGAGTTAAATTGAAATGAGTTGTTATCTTTAGGCTGTGACTATATAAATTTGCGCATTCGACTTGCGTTGATACCCTTCAGCAATTATATATGCCGGTTCGCTCGTATCTGCAACAAATAAACTCTGCTTCATACGAGGAACCGGATGCATGTATTTAATGGTTTTAAAACTAAACGTCAACAGGTAGAAAGTTAAGGATCGGTTTATAAAATGTTTAAACATGAGAACGAGCTACAGCAAGACTCTTCAGTCATTTACGTCTGCATACGTTTTATCTTAACGGCACATTCGTTTGCTATTTCTTTGAAATAATTACTGTCGAAGTAACTCGAAGACACGGACGAAATAAAGCGGGCGTCGATGTAATTAGGACAGGTCATACGGCGTTAAAACCCTGTCGTCCAATGACTACACTTTTGAAAGACGACACACTTTTGCGCTCACTCTCTTGACGACAAGCTTGATGTTAACACGTGCGAACATTATACGAATATGCCGGCCTACGTATTAAAAAAATGCAAAAGTCGGTCTCAAGTTCACAAAAAAGGAAGGACTTTCCAAACACTTACATAAATTGAAGTACGTAACAATTATATATTTTCTATTATAATAAAATATTCACAAAAATCGACGACAAAAATGCAATATATTAAACAAAATGTAAGAGAGAAGGCGCTATGCGAAATAATTCCACAGTTATAGTTGCGTCTCGTTCTAACCGGAGCATCGTACAAGGCTGTATTAACTTTGAATTTATATTTATTATTGTGTGGAACTTAGTTCTTTTAATATTTTCCGTAGTATTTTTTTGGAGATAGTATTTCTTTTAAATTTATAAAATTTCTATTGATATATAATCTGTATTAAAATTACCACAGTATACAAAATTATAGATATACGTTTGTGTGGTTAATATTAATTGTTTTAGAGTCGAGAAAGAAGACCGAGTTTTTGGGTCTACTTATTTGTATTGAAAGTTTGAAAACATACAAAAAATTTTACTAAAAAGTTAGAACACACTGCCACTTATTGTCTCAGCCAAGACCACATAGAGTTACTCTCTGGCACCATTTGACAGCGGAGTGGCTGCACAACAACCCCATCGCACGTCAAGTTAAAAATATTTACAAGAAAGTACTAAATCGCTTGAAACTGAGAACTTCATTCAATACCAATTAGGAAAGAAATTTTCCAATACCTTTAAATAATTTCTTTATTTTAAATTGTTCATCTTCTGCCAAATCCATAAACAATACATCATCTAGATACAGATTTGACGAGGACATGGAACATAATCAGAAAATATCCAGCGATGTTACTATTGTAATCAGAACCTGTGATATTATGTCAGAAATGGTCGATGGTTCTAACAATGTTTCGCAAACTGTTAAATATATTATCGAGTATATATCAGGATGGGTAGAAATTCGGAACGGGTCAAATTTCATAATATACGAGGAGAGGGAGTGGGGGGAGATATCGGCGGAGACCACGCATGCCGTGTCGCGATTGGTCAGCAACTGGCGTACTCACGTATTCGCTTGTCGCCGTGCCGC
The DNA here is from genome assembly GCA_039881145.1 of Druceiella hillmani. Classification (NCBI taxonomy): domain Eukaryota; kingdom Metazoa; phylum Arthropoda; class Insecta; order Lepidoptera; family Hepialidae; genus Druceiella; species Druceiella hillmani. The sequence goes on from JAYKKI010000024.1 coordinate 21,441,199, forward strand.
GCTCTGAACCGCCTAGTATCGGTCGAAGAGTGTCTTCGCCGTTAGACAATTACTCTCCGTAATTTTATTAACGTAGCTATTAAATCAATAAGTCATGGCTCCTAAAATTAGCGGCAAAGCGGCCAAAAAGTCCGGCAAGGCTCCAAAGAATATAACCAAGAGCGACAAGAAGAAAAGGAAGCGTAAGCGCAAAGAGAGCTACGCCATCTACATCTACAAGGTACTGAAGCAGGTCCATCCCGACACCGGCATCTCGAGCAAGGCCATGAGCATCATGAACAGTTTCGTGAACGACATCTTCGAACGCATCGCCGCGGAGGCATCGCGGTTGGCGCATTACAACAAGCGCTCGACCATCACAAGCCGGGAGGTTCAGACCTCCGTTCGTCTGCTGTTGCCGGGCGAGCTGGCCAAGCATGCCGTCAGCGAGGGCACGAAGGCCGTCACCAAATACACAAGCTCCAAGTAAACCGTCTGCGCTCCGTCGATTTCGTCAAACATACGAAACGAGGCCCTTTTGAGGGCCGCCATAAGTGTTTTTATTATTTGGTTTGTCCCGATGTAACATAACGTGCGTGATAAAATTTGAAGGTATGCAGTCTGAGTATATAACATGAATGGCGATGATTCATTTAGCATGTAACTGTAACGACCACATGCGTCACCATGTCCGAGGTGAACGTCTGCAATGTCAAGCGACAAGATAAATCCCAATCAGCTGTATAATGCGTCACGATGTACGTCGTCGCCGCATGCGTAAGTGGAAACTCGTTGCTATGGAAGTTAAAATCGCGAATTAATTTAAGCGTGGGATTTCGATTTGACCTTCTGTGTATATCGGCGTTGTGACATAAAATCTGATGGATCGTCTGATTAACCTATTAAAATCCAGTTGACACGAATTTTTTTCAAGCGAAAATATAAAGTTGAGGCTAGAGATGTTCTATGATTTACGAGTTCAAACTTATGAAGACTCGTGCACTAAAAGCTGTACATGTTACGTGTAGATATTTCAAAGGAACGCTGCAACTGAACGCACAAAGTCTGTACAACAACACTCGGCACAACTCTGTCTTTGCTAATACCGCTTAATAATTACGCTTGTCGCTCTGGCTTGTCAAAATCGCGGACGGGAGGAAGTGGGAGCCGGCTCGCTTCAACCTTTCAATTGGATTCGATCGACGCATAAATATGAACGAAAAGCGCATGCCGCATATAACGAGACGTTGTAACAGTCACATCGGTTTCGCAGACGATGCAACGCGTAAAGCCGCCAACACTCGCTAGTTTACAGTACACTTAATCTCCCAGGGCCTTACCCGGGGTCGTGAAATATCTAAAGACCTGCGTTATGGAGTTAGTGTGGTGTGTTATTCGTAAGCTAGGAGGGGCCTCGCTTTGACCAATTCCAGGTAACTTTAGTATGAAAGAGACGGGCGTATATTTTACAGCTGTATCCGTCACACGATGCGGCATTAATGACTCGATGCGAGCTAGGGTTTGTCAAACACTATTCGCGAACGTCCGCGTAAAATGTTTCAATAGAAATAGTCAGAATTTCAATCGGCTCTGAAGACAGGAAACGCGGTCGATAAAAATGGCGATATATTTGTCGAAGTTACACGCCCACACAATTTGTTCTACTTGAGTGTCTCGAAATTTATATATTGGCCACCGGATGAGAGAGGCTTTTTGAAACGATGTTCCTCACAGAACGATCTATATTATTAATATTTGCAGTGAGTGCAGACTTTCACCGAACTGACTGATTTTATTTAAGCGAATTCGCTGCATAACGGTATGTACGGTGTGTACCGTACATTTTCACGATCACAAAGCGTAAAAGAGCGGCGGCCCTCTCATCAACTCCAAAATAAACTCTGTTTTTCATCGAACTCCTTTCTTTTCGTAACCGTCTCTTGAAAGAACTGATATTCTCTCAATGTGAATGACAATGGTAATGGCCTTGAATATTTTGCTATCGACATGAAATATTTTCACAAATCCCGGTATGACTTTCGAATGGTGCTGGCTAAGTACGACGTCTGTACCAAACAAATCACCACTTGTGTACGCTAGTACCTTAGCGGTACGTGAGATAGAGAGGAGAGAGATGCGAAGACACGTTGCTTACGCGGATCTCTACTTCGCGTTGTATGAACTTGTACTCTTGGACCGCCACATTCTCGCCGAATGTATTAAAAAGTGTGTTTTTAACTATTCAGTCGCAACAGTTAACTGTGTGTATTTTACGCAACTTTGATACTCGAAAATGTCTGGTCGCGGCAAAGGAGGCAAAGTAAAGGGAAAGGCGAAGTCCCGCTCGGACCGTGCAGGACTACAGTTCCCCGTGGGTCGCATTCACCGACTGCTCCGGAAGGGAAACTACGCCGAACGCGTCGGTGCCGGCGCTCCCGTTTACCTCGCCGCCGTCATGGAGTACTTGGCCGCTGAGGTGCTCGAGTTGGCGGGCAACGCCGCTCGTGACAACAAAAAGACCCGAATTATTCCTAGGCACTTGCAGCTGGCGATCCGCAATGACGAAGAGCTCAACAAACTCCTGTCCGGTGTGACCATCGCACAGGGCGGCGTGCTGCCCAACATCCAGGCCGTGCTTTTGCCCAAGAAGACCGAAAAGAAGACATAAACTTTTACTTATCCCGCACAACATCAAAAGGTTCCCGTACAGTAAGAAAACAAAAAAGGCCCTTCTCAGGGCCGACAATCGGTCTGTTTTATTGAAATATGTCTCAACCCCAGTGATATCTTGTTTCAACCCCCTTTAATAAAAAGGGAACAAATATTCATTGATTATAAATTAGAGGCGTCCAGCGAATAGACATAACGCATTCATTGCTCCGAATTGCGCAAAGTATCGATTACTCTATATTCGCCACTCGCATGTGTAAACAAGACATCGGATCCTAGTTTCGCATTTCATACTAATTAAAGCTTTTTATTACGCATCGTATATTTCTTATTTACAGATTTCTTCACATTATGATACGCTATTTACGCGCAGTATTCGGCATTACTCCGTTGTATTTATTTCCTAATTAGATGATTGTTGGTCGACTCAATTTTTATTTTCATCGAGATATCATTTTATTTCAATTCTCTGATTTTATGCCGCTTCAACGACCTGACATTGTAACTGAAAATACTCTTGGACGGAACGAATATAGCAACAACATTGAAATGTCGCTTAGCTTGTGTCCGTACATAGGTTCGTATATTTATTTTTGGCAAGTGGGTCGTTTCGTCTTCGCAATGAATGCTAGCCCCTCGAGGGATTTGGCTTCTTGTAGTCGCGCGAACGATAATCGATTTTCACCCCTGGTTGGATTAAAATTGTGACAGATAAGAATCCATTTCCAAAAAAATACGCGATATCCAAATCGCCGGTATATTTTCTCCCCATACATTTCGAGGACGAAATTTTAAATTGAACACATACAAATCTATTCGCTTTTGGTTAGATAAAACCATATACATCGGACTTCCGCGAATTTTTCTTTTCTATTGGTATAAAAATAATAAAGAAAGCCTCTTTAAATACGCGCAAACGGTAAAACACTTGCAATATTCTCTACGAAGTGAAGCACGATGCTTTGGAGTTTGGAAGGAAGATTTAAACTTTGGTATTGGTAATATCTGGTGGACCGACTGAATTGAATTATACACAGGTCATTGTACGCGACGTCGCTTCCTCAACAAGAGAGGCGGGGGAAGGGGCGATAAGAGCTGTGTGCGTCCTTTCACGATTGGTCGAGAGCTCGCGTACCTTTGCGACCGACCGCCGCCGATCAGTGGCCCCAGTCAACTAGTACCGGTCGAAATTGTTCTTCGTATACAGACGACTCATTCGCAAGCGTCAGTGAGATAATTCCGTATCAGTTATGGCACCGAAGACTAGCGGCAAAGCGGCCAAAAAATCTGGCGGTAAGGCGCAAAAGAACATCACCAAAGGCGACAAGAAGAAGAGGAAACACAAGCGCAAGGAGAGCTACGCCATCTACATCTACAAGGTTCTGAAGCAGGTCCACCCGGACACCGGCATTTCGAGCAAGGCCATGAGCATCATGAACAGTTTTGTGAACGATATCTTCGAACGCATCGCCGCCGAGGCGTCCCGACTGGCGCACTACAACAAGCGTTCCACCATCACCAGCCGAGAAGTGCAGACGTCGGTTCGTCTGCTGCTGCCGGGCGAGCTGGCCAAGCACGCCGTCAGTGAAGGTACAAAGGCCGTAACCAAGTACACCAGTTCCAAGTAAACCGTCCGCTCTATACCATTTCCGTTGAAAAGATTTCAAGGCCCTTCTCAGGGCCGCACGAAAGTTTACATTACTTGCATTGTCTTTACACACGATACGATTGTTTGTAGATGTGTTTAACGTTAAGAAATAGATACATCGTATTAGAATAGCTGCATACGAAACTTCGACACAAGGTCAATACAAAAATACTCCGGACGTCAGTGTGAGAAAGCACGTAAAACCGTGAATCCGTCAGACGAGAGGAACGTAATATAACGTCTACCAAATTTCGACCGACTGTCGGTTTACACATTTGCAAAGTATTATTTTTAACACTCGCTAAACTACATACATTTTGGAGTGGATGCAATTTCGAGTGCTCCCCACTCGTATTCTCGAAAGCGATAAAAAGAAATAGATGGATGATTATGTTCTGTCTCAGTCACACACTTGACTGCACGCATCGGACGATCAATAGCTGTTTAAGCAGGGTTGATTTTTGAAAAGTAAAGCCAAAAACGTCAACGTTACACAGCGGCACTTTTTATTTTGATAACTGAATAACAACACTGACAAAATGAAAACCGCAACGAGAAAGGGAGAAAAATTTGTATGTCCAATATTGGTATACTGGGAGAGAACATGAAATAAAGGCGTGGCCTCGACAAGTAACCAACACACGCACACAAAGAGTAATCAGTTTCAATTGTCGAAATCACGCTGGACTCGGGTCGGTGAAAAAATTAAATAAACGGCACAACCAAGGATTGGGCGAAACGTTCACTATTGAGTTCCACTGAAAATGTTTTTAGCAACATTTAGATATTCTCAGAAGTAATCTTGCGATTATTCGATGTGCAGTTGTTGTCATTGGCTCTTGTTGTTCTATCATTAGCTCACTGAAACTCTACAACTTAACTAAAATATTCCCTTTTCGGCGCCGACAGTGAGTTTATTATTATAACGTCTCTAAAAATCATTAAAACCAGTTTCGTGACTATCTAATAACAGGGTGTCGTTAGCCCTGGCCACGGTGCTCGCCTAACTGAGGAATAGTATCACGAAGTACGCCGTAAGATGGTGCTCGTTCATCGCACCAGTGCATGCGTCGGTTAGATGGCGCTCGTTCCAAAGTCCGCTTTAACTTTATCGATGTTATGAAGTTTTTTTACCATAGAGTCGGTCCCAAAAATTCGTTTTCGTTAATTTCAACCGAAGTCACGCAAATGTTCTCATTCAAATGACTGAACTTGTCCGAAGTAACAACCAAATTTATTTTATATCTCCCACGGTTTGCGTGCACGTCAAATTTTACTGTTTTTCTTTTAAATAAAACTAATTATTCTCGTTTACGAATGGTTTAATTCGATACAATTAAATTAGCAAATCCTCATTAAGCCCAATTTACAGTGATATACTTGGCCATATTGAACTTGCAGATTTAAAAAGAAATGTATGAATGATGAGTATTAATGGATGTGCACAACAACAAAAAAGAATACTTACCGAACATTTTCACGTTACATCGGCAATAAAATGACTGAGTTTTAATAAATGTGACATTAGACCATACTTACCTTGTCCTCTCGTTTTATTTTTTATACATATCTCACAAGTTTACAATGTCTTTTAATATTTATTGTAAAAGTTCTTGCTGTATATAATGGATTAATTTTGTTTGCATTTGTTTTACACCCATATGACACATATTTTCGTGTATATCTTTAATAAGTTTTTACTGAAGTCTTCTGATAAAATAATTCTTTCACGTTTTCTAACCTTTTTGTAGTAAACATTGTGTCTTGATATTAATTTTGATTTATTATTTTGTATATCTGAAATGTTTTCTTGATCTGTAATAATGTCGTCCAATCTTATCGTGTTAACAATTTTTAATTGTTCATCTGTATCCTCATATAATACTGGGTTCCTGCTTAAACAATCTGCTTCTATATTTTACCTTCCCGGAGCGTATTTTATTATAAAACCATACTGTGTTTTCTTGTAGTTTTATTTCTTCTCTTTTTTGAGTGATTTTTGAACTTTCATCTTGAACCAGTTTAAATTGTTTTATGATATCCAGTCCAATTAGAAAATTGTATTTACGCTCTTCAACACAAATGATATAACATCGTTTTTTTTTTCTTCTATATCCAAAATTATTATTTTAATAGTTGTCAAACCATCTGTCTTTTTAACACCATTAATTGTGATTCAATAATCACTTTTAGAATCATCCTCACCTTCTCCTTTCAGTCTTATTAATCTGGAATTCATTACAGAAACGTTTGAACCTGAATCATATATCTCAAATGTCTAATTGTCCATTCAATAACAGTATCACTTTAATTAATGGTGTTATTATTCGTTTTTATCATTGTTTTTTAGTTCAACATCAATCACTGAATTGTTCACGGCTTTACTACTTCTCTTCTGGTTATATCCTTCTTTCTGTTTGAACCAGCACTTTTCTTCAGTATGAAAGCGAATATCTTTATGTAAATTTTCACAAGTCTTACATGGTTTTATTTTATCAGTATTTCCTTTACAGTCATTTGTATTTTTTTATTCTCACTGAAGTTCTTTTTGCTGGCCATGTGTTCATGCTTTCCAATGTCATTGTAGAGGCCTGCAGTTGATTTTACGGTTTCTTTATTTATTTTATCCATCACGTAATCTGGCAATCCCATTACAATAAGATTTATCATTGTTTGGGTGTCGATGGGTTTGTTGACCTCTAACAACAGTCTTTCCTTTTTAGTGGCATGTTCCAGTAACGAGCCAGCTTGAAATCTAAATGTAAATGCATATTTGACTTGGGATCAAACATTATTTCCATATGTTTCACAAAAGTTATTCTTCCATACTGACCATTCCGAATTCACTGTCAGTTATATTAACATGCTGCTGTACCAATCTAAGCACTGTTAGATTTGCTTGATTAGCATGCTACTGTAACAATCTAATCAAGCAAATCTAACACTTTTCTAGAAGATGTTTTAAAATCCCAATTTTCTCTTCATCTTGTAGAATATCTAATCTTCCACATATTTGAAAACTTTTCTATAAAAAACCTTTCAGCCGTTTTTTCTAGATTTTTATTTTCTGGCATAGCACTATCAATGTTTTTGTGTAAGGGAACTATTGTTCCCGTAATCTCATCTAAATACTGGTCACCAAACTGTAAATTTTCCCCTTCATCTTGATATATTTTCCCCAATCCTTAGTCCTTATTTTCCTCAGTCCTTATTTAGAAGAATCCATACTGAACGTGTTTGGTGTCTTTTTATGAGAAAATTTCTGACTTTCGTAAATACGTCTGATGACAATATGGCAGTGTGCTCACTTGCCAGCTTTAGATCATCTGTGACATCAAAAACACGTCCGTCAGGCGTCTAAGTAGAGGTTATGCAAATCACATTTGTTTTTCCGTCCGTTGACACCAGTACTACAAATTTAAAGCGTAGTCTTTCCATTAGATTCCAAGTCAATTTCTTCGAACTTATTAGGAATTTCAAAATGTAGAACAAATGCGCTTTAGAACCTGGACCATTTCGACAATTTTTTTGAAATCATACTAAGAAATATATCAAAATTTATATGTCGAAACCCCCCAGCGGGTTGGGCGGGTTGGACTTAATTTAAATAATCAAAAATCATCAAAACTAAGCTTTTTATTAGTAATAATATTAATAATAAAATTAACAATAAAATGAAAAAAATAGTAAGTGAATTAAAAATATATTTAAAATACAGGCAACTTCAAGGTGAAATGAATGCCATAAAATATCCAAAAAATATATATGCCACAATCAAATAGACTTTATTGTTCCTGAATGTGAATGAAATTTACTTGAGATAGCTCTAAATATATTGAAAGTGTCCAAGAAAAATATTTTAATTAATATTGTATTGTAACAATATTAATTAAAATATACAGGGCTTCATGCGCGTAATGCTTTTGAAATTTTACGGTGAAACGCAAGGTGTTCACAAAGTTTCGGAGCAATCAATAAATTTTATCCAAAATTCAAGTATCCGTCGCTCTGACTTTGAAAATTGATGGTACCATGAGACATTACAGTGTATTCCTATAGAAATATAATTCCTCGCTCGTAATAATTGAAAAGCTGTGACAACTTATCTCGTTCGCAGGGTTTCAGGACGGTCAATATTTCTTTGCCCCTGTTCAAACGGCCATCATTCGGACTTCGACGATTGACGCGGTTTTGTTACAGGTTAAGAAATCCCTGCGCAATCACCAGCATTTACATCAGCATGAGCATCAGGTTTGTGAAATTTCAAACGAGATTTTAGCGGCGTTTGCTGGGTTTCAGTTCAGTCGATGTTTAATCTTTTTCTGTAATTTAAACAGCCGCTGTTCTCACTTGGCTAACTGCCGTTAACTTCTCATACATTATGTTATATCTCCAAAAGTAACAACCATTCAGAAAAATGACACTGACCCTGAAATCAATAGACCCATCTAGCAAACCAAAGTTTTAAGGGGGCAGAATATTGTTGCGCCGACTGTACCGTCGGCGCTCAATAAAAATGTTGGAACGTGAACCTGGGAAGTTTGAAAGTTTATTTATATAATTCGTTTCAGTCAACCACAACGACGTATAATTATTATAATACGTAAAATAATGACGCAAAACGATACGTTGGTTTTTGTGGAAGTCGGTCATTTTTATTTCATATTTATATGGCCGTCACCTTATAATTTTGATTATTATAATTATACTTGTATGACATACTTGAGACATCTTTCTGAAGCACCTAGCTTCAACCGTGTAAGACTTGTGAGATGTTTAAACAAATCGGAGGCGTCCGTTGGGTTTTGGATACGTGAATAATTTTTATTCGATACTATATTATTTTTATCCGCCACTCTGAATTTAATTATTACAATACGACACACCAAGGTACCCGTCTGAAAAAAATATAAGCATCTAACGTCGTACGTAGGAGCCTCGTGAGATTTTATATAAAGTCGAAGGCGTTCATCGAGTTTCAACAAATTTAGTCTGCCAGTTTCAGCTTTATTTAACCCCCTTTTCACAGAAGTTTTATACGCAGGCAGCTAGATCCTAGTAAAGGCTACGAACCTCAAAAGAGACAGAAAAAATAAAAACGACGTAACCTTGCGTCAAAATAAATTTCATTCACAACGAAAGCAATAAATATCGAATAATAATAACAATTCAAACTCGCCTGCTGTGCAATACCCAGTAATGGCGTAACCGCCGTAAGTTTTGAAAAAGGCCGTAAACTACACACGACCTCATTTTGTTTAAAATAGTTATTTTTGTTAATTTTAGTTATTAATATAGAAAGCTTATTTATTTTTTCTGTGAATTAAATTACTTATTTGTTAGTAAAAATTAATAGTATCAGTAAATCAATAGTACTGACTAGTATGAAACGTAATTAAAAATGTACCCTTAATACATTAACAACTGCACAGTTTCCAGTTCGGCTCCAACAATATAAATAACAATTATTGCAAAACTTTATATTTTGAAAACAATAAGGAACAAATACTTTTTGTGCCTGTGAGTGGAGGTTCCTGTGATGACATTGAATTATGTCAAAAAACAACATGAAATGTAACCGAATATTTTCGTGAGTCGTCCAATTTTCGAAGAAGTGCACTTTAGGAAAAGGTGGTTTTAAATTTTTTTGTGCCGAATAAGTATGAAAGTCGCTCGTTTTCGATTTACTAAGAAACTAATGGTAAACTAAATGCAGCTGAAGCTAACGTACGGAGCGGGAACGGCGGTAGCGACCAGTCAGACAAAATTTGAATGAACGCGCGGCGCCAACTAAAATTACTTTTAATACGCGTAACGATATTCCTTAGAAATAATTCACAACATTCATGTTTTTATTTGATGCGGTGTGATCCGTTTCAATTCAGGCAGGCAAAGAAAAAATCCTACCTTCATAGTCTCAGATGTTGTTCTATTTCGTATTTGTTATTCGAGATAAGAGCCTCCAAAGATAACATCATTCATCAGCACCATTTTTCACGTGCGATTTTTCGTAAAATTTTACAATCCTCAAATCTCTGAAACGGCTCAAGATTTCGGATTATTTTTTTTTTATTTGAAAGATATAATTTTTCTGATTAAAATGGTAACCTCAGTTTGAAAGTATGTGTCCAATTTCTGTTGCTACAGCCGTCTAAATTTTGTTTTGTTTATTCAATTTTATTTTTTCCCAAAAAAATTCGGATTTTTTTACAGTTGGTTAGTACCATATAATGTTACATTCCCTGAAAAGGAGAATTTCCACTTTTTGGTTTAAAATTTATTATTGACAATTCAATATTTTTCCATAAGTTAAGGGTATTTCCTTCACCACGTTCTGACATATTAGCTACATTCCCTGTATGTTTGAGTCACATTCCTTGAATAGAACGACTTTAATAATTCTAAAATAACATAGAAACTCTCAAGTAATCAGAAGGTAAAGAAAAATGTAGAATTACCTATAAAAAATTTTAATCTGAACAGTGGAAGTTCACTTTTTTCTTGAACGCTACACAATATGGTACTAATCAAGTGTAAAAAAAATTAAAATTAGACGACCATAGCAGGAGGAATTGGACACATATAACAATAAAAAACAAAACTAACACAAAATGTTGAGCTGTTTCAGAGTTATGAGCATATTAAAGTATTGCCAAAAACCGCAATTGAGTAATGGCACTCATGATGCCATCTTTGAAGGCCCATATTTTGGATCAACTATTTTTTTTGTCTTGAATTTTAACATATTTGTAAATTGAATAACATCTGGGACTACGAAGTTGTTTATAGTGAATACAAAAAGACACATTACCTAAAAACAATTAGAAATTTGACCATCGGAGCAGTTACCAGACCATAAAATGAAAGAATTGCCAAATGCAACAAATCGACCGCCGTAAAGGTCGCTAAGTAACTTTTGCGACACGGCTTTAACTATTACCAAGTTTCAAAGTAATCACAACCGAAGCAACCGAAAGTACTGGATTTTAAAACCTTAATAATCTTATAAAAATTTAGAAATTTCCATGTTGGGGAACACGAAACATGTTAGGCTCGTTATCAAACAGTCGCATTTGCCACCACGTGGCGATTTTAACCGGTTTACTTTACTCGCCTTTTGTTCCCGTTTCAGATCATCCGAAAGCAAAATAACTTTTCTTACTCCAAGATATCGTGCTGTGTTATATAAATGTTTAACCCTAGAACTGTGCGTTATTAAAATTTAATTAACGGTACCCTGGGGTACTTATGTACTCCATTGAAAAAAACACATTTACAAAAAAATAATAAACTTTTATTAATAATCAACTTACAAAGGCTTTTTTAACAATCATTTCAGTCTCATTCAATACAATTAAGGCACATTAATTAGGAACTATCAAACAGTTTTGGCATATTTTGGTTTGGTGCTCATTACAAATGAAAGTTTTGCACTTGGCACATTGTGTGCGTGGTTTACGGTCTTTGGACCTTGGGCAAATAGAACACCTACCAGATTTTGGAATTGAAGGGGTTGCCGCAGCCGTCTCAGTCATTTCCTTCCTAATGCATTTCCAACACTTATTGGTAGGGTCGTTGGCAAAGTTCGGTATTGAAATCTCTCTTCCAGGTGGGGTTTTATGAGATCAAAAGCAAGAATCTTCAAGTAAGTGCGTCTATTATTAAAATCTTGTTTATTAGTGGCATTTGATAAATGTAGTAATATCATGGAATTGATCCCACAATATTTAGAATTCCATAGAAAACACAAAGGCTCCAGCGGCGAGTTTTGCGCGGTACGCTGCAGGTGTGACAAGGCTGGTCAAATGTATCAACTCCGCCCTTCGTTTGATTATAAAAGCTTACTATTCCCGGCATCTTAATGGATTTATCTTTATCTGCTTCGTAGTGCACGGTGGAAAGAGTGAAGGCGTTTTTCTTTTTTCCTTTACTAAGCTTTGCAGAAATATATGAAAGCAAAGTGAGTTCATCATGAGAAGCAAACATTGATGTATTCAGGTCACAGTCTTTGGTTTCATTAAAATGAGTAGGTATTGCTGTTTTATTTCTTTTTAGTGTTCCAACTGTAGCCAGGTAGAGAGGTAAACCAATTATCGTATGTTATATTGCGGTTAGTATTGTGAATAGTTGTTGACAGTTCAAGTGCATAATCACCTCTCGTCGAACGATCATCAATCCGAAAGCAATTTGTAAAAAATTCAAATTTTTTCTCACTCAAATAACTAATACCTAATGAAAATAACTAATACCTGTATTTTTATCAAATATTTCCTTGATAATTAAGTGATTTATTTTCAGCACACCAGTAGTATAATCCAGAAAGGGCTTTTAATTCTGTTATAGACGTATCTCGAACAAACGAAGGTCACATGCTCGATGGAACAAAATCATCATGTTCATACTGAGTTGGTTGAACCGACTTGTATTTTTGCGCTGCTCAGAAATCTCTTGGTTCGTGTTAGACACTAAATTCCCCAAAACTTCATCTGTAAAGAATAATTGCAGTTTAAATTTAGCAGGGCCTTTGTTACCTATTATTTTTCTGTTTTTTTTGCCTCTGCAGTGCAAAACATCTGGTACACTAACGCCAGTAACCGGTGAGTCATTAGAACTCAACTGCGAAGATTCTTCAAGTTCTTCATCCGAATCCTGAAGTGACTCTACCTCTAAAGCATCAGGACTATCTACTGCTCTTAAATCCTCCACAAAGCGAAAATCTTCAATTATTTCATCTGGGTCATCTTCTAATGCCTCGCCTAGAATAAGATCTACATCTCCCGCCTCCAAAAGAATGTTCTCAATTTCATTGTCGTGTAAAATACGTCGTGAAGTCATCTGAAAAAAAAACAGAATAAACTAGTAACCAAAAAACCATGTAACAAAACAACCAAAACATATAACGAAACACATACCTTTTGAAAATACAAAGAAAAAAACTTGCACTGTATAACAAATTTCAGTATAAAATATTTAAATAAGTTGTCATTCAAACATTAATACACAAAAAGCAAAATAACAAAAAAAATTAAATTACTTACGTCGAACGAATTCTAGGATACTGGTGTACCTCAACAAGCAGCGTACCACGTCCACTTGCCAGCTGGATTGCTGTCTGACTTAAGTATCCACGCGTGACCCCGCCTCACGTAAATACACGCACCCGCTGTATAAACCGTCGTATTGAAAATAAGTAAACGATTTAAATAATTTTTTTAATTTGTACCCCAGGGTATGGTTCTAGGATTAACGCGCTATAAGGTGAATAACTATACACCCCACGCCTTCAAACCACCCTCTGTCTGCTTGTAGGTTTCTTCCACACTTTCAGTGGATAAATCGGTCTTTACGCATCGTTTACAGCAATATTGCAGTAATTATACGATAACGCCGATGAACTATTGCGTGATGCCACGGGGTCTTAAGGCATCTTTAATCACGGACTTTGCTATTGCCCTACAAAGGATAGATTAATAGTGACCATTTTTACATACGTAGCGTCCTCGTATGAGTTAGAAATTATTATAACAAAAAATAGCTCATCTGTATTTTTTGTGTTCTGTACCACAGAGAGAAAAAATGGAATTCACACAAGATCACTTAGATCTCCGTACATCTGTTGGTTTAATTCGCATTCAACATCTCATTACTCGGCACTCAAAAACATTCACATGCAAGTTTTGGAAAGGGCACATAATGCATTCGAAAGAGAGAGCTATAATCATTGCAAAACTTTTTTTTTATTTATCTGGGACAGTGCACCCTGACTACTAAAGTTAACATTATGAAAATGGAAGCGTTAATAGAAGTTAACCAGAAAATTGTGGCTGACATTTTCAATTTCACAATTTTAGAGATATTGACAGTATTTTACCCCTGTGAAAGATGTGATGGGCATTATGCCAACACGGTGAAAAATAATATTAATTCCTAGGCAGGTACGAATCACTCGTAGAGCGAGTTCTTCTCATACTTAACGAGTTTTCATTTCAATATTATATTTGTATTGTATATATCACAGAAGTCATTCAGCAAATTTGATCATTTGTAATTTCAATACTTCCTTTACCTATAGCTGAAGTAATATATGGTTCAAGATTATTTCTGAACTTACTGCGTACATAATTTTTCAATGTGCCATAAATATATACCCGTGCAATTACCAGCGGTTGCCATACGAAAAAAAAAAATCACGTGTGCAATTCACACGTGGTAGAAGTGAAACCTTCAAAAATTTTAAATTTAAATTTTTAAGTTTAATATCAATTTTTAATTTTGATGAAAACTAAAATAACTAGAAAAGTTTTTATCATTCTCCCTCCCTTCCCCTTCCCCCTCCCCTACACCACCTCTCCACCACCCCTTCCCCTTCCCCTCACCCCCCCTTAGCCCCTTCCACTTCCCCTCACCCCTCCCCCTCCCCCCTTCCCCTGCCTCCCTTTATGATTACAAAATACAATTCGTTTCATCGACTTTCAAATCACAACGATGCTATACTGTCGCTTTTTTGTTTCATCGAATACTGTCGCTTTTTCGTTTCATCGATTTTCAAACCACAACGATGCTAAAGAAGTTTTCATTTCAAAAAAGTTTAATGTAATTTCAAAAAAAAATTTGTTTTCTACAATTTAAATGACCGCTGCTCTGTCCTAGCTAACTGCCATTAATTTATCATATACTAAGTTGTGTTTCTAAACATAAGAAGTTTCCAGAAAAACAACAATCATTCAGCTTCACTGACCTTGAAACTGGTAGACCAAACATTCTACAGGGGTAGAAAATTATTGCACGTGCTGTACCGCAGGCGCTCGATGGAAATGTCAGAATTGTAACTTGCGAAGATGGAAAATTCATTTATATAATTCCTGTTATTACAGAGTAATGTATAATTGTTAAAATAACTAGGTGAATTGAAAGCGTCCGTTGGATTTATGACTTGTCAATAAATTTTATGGCCGCTAAATTGATAGTAGAAATGATTAAGGACATAAAAAAATCAGCGCTATTGAAAGTACTTTTACAAAACTTGAGGAGAAGACGGCCACTAATATAAATGTTAACATCAATGAAAAATTCAAACAAATCAATAATGAGTTACGCTCCCGAATATAGGGTTATGGGAAGAAGACAGATTGCAAGAAAATTCAGTAAGCGAAAATCTTGTCTTTTTTGGCGTAGAAGAAGGAGAAAATACATATTTTCAATTGCAAGAGAAATTCTTAAATACTACAGTGCACACTTCATAAATTAATATTCAGAAATGAAGAGGAAACTCCAAGGAGATTGTGCGAAAGAGGAAATAACATCAGACGTATAGCCATTGCACTAACTGCACCGGGAATGAAAATTGAAATATTAAAGAATAAAAAGCTGGTGCAAGGAGCAGGTATCTATGTTGGACAAGAACTCCAACCAAACATTCTGAAAATCAGAAAAGAATTAAAGCTACACCAAAAACAAGACACAGACACAGGAAACAAAGCATTTATATGTTATAATAAACTCATAATGACAGAAAACAATAGAATATCTAGTAGCAAAAGAGCGCCATCGACCAGAGACAAACTGCAACTCGAATAAAGAAACTTCCACAAATGTTAGCTCAGAGAAAAAGCTCAACAATATAAACAACTGTCATATCTCTTATTGTTGAATATGTTAATCAATATGTCGATACTCCAATGCTCTTATTGTTGAATTAAATTGACCAATATATTCAACAACAAGGCTACATGAGTATCGACACTTAAATTGTGTTCAATTTGGAGATTCAGGCAAATCACTTTTTCCGTAATCAAATTGTCCTGACTTTTCCCGGCTTTCCAGGCACTTTTTATCATGGCTTAAAAGGTGCGTAACAATACACATTCATCGCAAAGAGTATTCATCATTTTATTCAATTTATTACTTCCTCGTGATCTCAACGTATATTTGAAACAATCATTAATTAAAGGTATTTGAATTATTGATTATTTCAAATTCATTTTGCCTATTATTTCATTTTGCCCTCGTTGAAGCATAATTGCTGAAGGACTTTCTTACTTCATATAGAGGTTCCAATCTGGACTTCATATAGAAGTCCTTTCTGGAATTCATATAGAAGTTCCAATAGAGGTCATTTAAAAACTGAGCAGGCAAGAGATGTGTGTCTTCTAACACTCCACAGTAAACAGGTTATGCATTTTTTATGAAAATGAAAGTAAAGAACCAAAATTTTACTAAATTTTCTGTCTTCCCAGGTTCACAAAATTTTAATGCTATGCGACGTCTACATGAGAATTAAGTTTGGATTACTTGATATTCTCCAAAAAGGTGCTGTTTCAATTTTTTGTAAGAGATATAGGTTCAGCACTGAGTACAACATCTTTTTAAGATGGCGGCCAAATGGAGGCACACTACCTATGTAATGAAGTAAAGATTAGCTGCCTCCCCAAAATGGACGTCATAACTATCATTTCATTGAACTATTACTCCATATTTTTTTCCTTATGTCAATAACTTTCACCAAAATGGCATTTAGTGACCTTTTAAATCTAAATTTAAAATAAACTTTAGAAATATTGCACTTTCAATATGGTCGTGTAGCAGAAGAGCTCGATTCCGTTTGCTTAGTTTCGATTGCAGCTCAGACATTATTTGTCAAGGTAAATATATAAAATTATTTATAAAATTTGATCTAGATTTTCAATCTGAATTACGGGTAAACCACATTCTCAGTTATCTATTTTGTAATGTAACCGTTTTTTTAAATGTAGTCGTTTATTGTAAGGTTTATTTATGATAACAGTGAAAATCATAGTGACTTTGAAAGTGTGTTAATGTCATTCGGTGCCGAGTAGAAATGTAAAGTAAGTCACTTTGTGGAGTAAGTCGGCTGCAGTGTGGTGTATGCACGGATCGTGCTCCATAAAAATAAAAAATAAACAATGTGCAGTTCTTTAGCACCTACTGAAGAAGAAGGTCGGGAAAGAGGCTCACAAAAATTAGAACTTTTAACTTACTACACTTTGGCTCCATTCTTAGGATCATTCCGTAGAGGTAGCAATGACAAGTTTCTCATTCAAAAAGCTGAAGAAATAAGGTTTTTGAAATAGATTCTGAAATGATTTTGGGGTCAAAATTAAGTTCAATACCTGTTGATCCGAATATCTCGTTTTAAAAAAATTAACATAAGTTAATTTTTTGACGCCATGCTAAGACGTATGTAAGTGGAAGTCAAAATTACAAAAAACACCAGTGTTACCAACTAGAAGTTTCATAAATTTGGCAAGAGAACTATATCAAACATTCTAAATTTCACAACTAAACTAAGTTTCTGAAACATTCGCAACATTTTTTCTCAGTGAAAATTCTACTAAAGCAATATACGTTGAAAAATAATATTAATATTTGCAAGTAATATAATTCAATAGAAAATATTCTGCACCCGTAAATGTTTATACGTGTCTATAATAGGTTGTATGGAAATCTTGTGTTGCACATTCTATTCACGCTCTAGAGCTTTATACAAACTTATTATTAAACTGTAATAAATATTCATAAACTGCGCGTACTCTGAATGATACCAATTTATGTTGTACACTGAAAAGTAGAAATATCACACAAGTTTTAAAATTATCCAGTAATAATGTTTCCGTCACAAAAGTTCCCTTAATCAGAAAGAAAAGAATCTGTATCTCATTTTAACACTGTCTGTGTATCATAATTAATCTCGACTAGTACAAAAGCACCTCATATCCTATGTAGAACTTTAAGCCGAATCACTCTCACAGTCTCTACAATTTCCATAGATCGGTTCGCGTAGCGGAGCGCACACTTCAAGCATAAGCGTGCTCTTGCAGCTTTAGGACAGTGTACAGCTTTCTGGGAGCGATTCGGCGTGTATCGGTGATTTGAAAAGACCCATTGTGTCTTTCAAACAAATAGTTGTGGACGTGAATTGGGACATAATGGATGTGTTATTGGAATAAAACGCAATAACAAAATTGGATTTGATTAATGAAAGACTACTCTCAGCTGCTCTTGATGTCATAACACAATGGTCCGAATGTGGAATGTTTGTTATAGCGTGTTTTTCTTCGAGGACGAAATGATAAATTTGTTTTTTTCATGTACAACAATATCTATTAAATATTCTGAATATTTACAAAGTGCCGTCGCCTACTCATAAGTCTTGGAAGCAGAAGCCTAATATTGTTAAGCGTTTACAAAAAATCTTTAGAATCGCTGACTGGGAGACTCTCACCTCAGGTGCTGTTTAAAGTAGTTGTTGTATAACTGTTATATCCAAAAATTAATGTAAAAATGTTCATTGAAAATTTTTGTTTTTTTTTTCCACAATATAACATCATTTTAACAATTTCTAAAAAAAACAATTCTTCATTTCTTATTGCGTTTTTAAATTAAATGAAGTGTGGTGAAATAGCTACTTTTCCTAAAGCTACTTTTTATGTTAATCGCACAATTTCGAGAGAGATTTTTACCAAAACTAAACGGTAAATATTTTTATTTTAAAATTTTAATACAACATCATTTTACACTGATTTAGTTATTTAACAATTATTTTACCCTCTTTGAAGCATTGTAAAGTCCATAAATGTAGAGACAACTTTAAGCAAGCAAAAGATGTCTTTCAACGCTCCACAATAAAGTGCTTGTCCATTTTTTATTACAAAATTGAAAGTGAACGATTTAAGTTTTACTAAATTATTTGGTCTTCTCCGGCTCGTAAAATTTCATGAAACGTGACGTCTACGTGAGAATTTTGTTTGGAATGCCATCATTTTAAGATGATGACCAAATGAAAACACGTTGCCTATGCAATTCCCAAAATGTTTTTTAAAAAAAAAGTGTCGTGAAATTACTACTACGATAAAGATAATTTTAAAATCAATTAATATATATTTTCTAATGAAAATATCTAAAGATATTATAAAAATTTCAAATGGTAATATAAAAAGCACACACGGTGACTACTCATGATGCATCGAAACCTGGACACTTAATATTGAAATGTTTCGTAGTTAACAGCCCCTCACCCGTATGTCCAACAACCGGTATTCCTTTGACAGTATTCTACTATATCTTTAACAGGAGTAAAACATGGTACATATTTGATGAATTATAAGATCTAGGATAATTGCTATAATTTACCAACAACCTCTGTGTGGACTTCTAAAATACCCTATCTCTTTCCTAATTTTAGGTGAAGTAGTTTCAGAAATAAGGGTTCATATTTATCAATATACCTCGAGAGATTCATTCTTAAAATTATGAAAAAAATATTTCTGCGGCCTTATTATTAGCCCTTTCAAACGATACCCCACACTACACATGGAATTTAAACAATTTTCTCGAGAACTTAATTTGCCACCCTAAAATTTCCATTTTATTGTATTCACCAATACGTTTAATTGTTATATATACAGTATGTTTAAATGTTCTATATAAAATATGTTTAAGTGTTATATATGAAAGATGTTTGTTACATATACAATATGTTTAAGTGTTAGCTAGTGAGAGATATGTGCAAGTATATTTTATTCCTGGGCCAAATTAGAAATTAATTTTCTTCATTTTGCATATCTATATTTTGCATATTTTAATAGCAATATTCAAATGAAGTCACCTTGTGTGGAACTTCTCCACAATTACTGTGTGTCGAAGCGTAACAAAAGAATAGAATCCAGAAGAAAGTAAATTTATCATCATTCCGAGGCCACAATGATGATAAAAAAATTTGCAAGAATTAACTGGAGACTTCAACATCTACAACAGTGGAATTATACGATCTCATCCATTATCTACGATATCATTCATCCATGACCAAATTTTAAATAATTCTTCTAGTAAGTATTTAATTAGTTAAGCGTAAAATTATAATTTATTTGAAACAGAAAAAACTTTTTTTTTGACAAAATATCACAATTTTGTCAAAGCAACTTCCTTCTTTATGACTTAAAGAATCTATTTTTATTTTCTTGGCGAAAATCCTCCAGATCTTACAGGTATCGTAGAACCTAACGTTATGAAACAGGTAACCTTTTATCTGCGTTTGTATTAATATGTCATTGGATATTTTCAACAGGCATTCATTTCATTAAGAAATACATCCTTCTTCTCTTACTGGTAGACTTACCTACTTTTCCTACCGCTATTTGTTCAGAAAATGGGTGAAATAATTAAAAGCTTTACCTGTAATATCCAAAGGTGTATTGTCTGCCAAAGCATTCTGTAGGGCGAGCTCCCAACTTCCTGGAATAAATATGCCGATTCAAACTTATTATTTCTACCAAGTTCAATGTGCAGCATCACAAACTTAAATAATTTATATACCGCTTCGCATCGATTTTAGCCAATTTACTGTTCCCAACCTTCATCATTCCTGTTCGAAGCATCGTATTTTACATAAGGAGTTATTTCTAATGAATTAAATTACAAGTTCGCATTGTCTACTAGAAATTGTTCTATGAAATCTGAAAAACCTAATGTCGGTCTTAAAATTTGCTCGAAGCTTGTTCTAACTAGATTAAAACTATGAAAACCATATTAATACCAGGGTTACCTGGGCTCGAAATGCAGCACCGGCTGCTTTACCATTTCCCATAATATAATGCAAAGCTCCAACAATTATTATTCGATTGCAATGAAATATTTTTTCCTAAGTAGAGAACGAGTGTAGTTTTGAAGTTATCGAATATTTTTACTAAGTCATGTAGTTATGAGTACAAAAATAATGAAAGAACATAAATGAAAATTCTTTATAAACTACAATTTTCATTATTACCATAAAAAAGTGTAAACAAAAATTAACAGTAAACAGAAATAAAAATCACTATCATAAACAAAAATAATTGTCAAGTTTTCGTGAGCAATCTCAGTTCGGTCCTCAAAATACGACAATTGAAAGCGATGAACAGAAGTGGCCACTATAACCAAACGTCAACGTTATATTTGTTACGAAACAGTAAATCCTACACATTTTATCTATTACTCTGCTGCACTCGTGAAATTTTCCCAAATATTGCAGACTTTTTATTATCTGTTAATGTCTCTTAACTCTTAATTATTTATACCTTAAGGGCTCATTTACACTTCGGTGAACGATTGTAGCCAACAAACACCTCTGTTTACACTAGTCATTGGCCGACGTAGGCACCTGAAGTAAGCGACTAGACATGTTGTGTAATGACATAGCAATATATTTAGCAAATGCATCATATTCATCTTCTATTTTATTTTGGAAATTGATTTCAATTAGTAAATTTTGCTGTTTTTGTAAAACAGAAACAATGACTTCAAGATCAGAGTTTTTCTTGATCCTAGTTTAGATTCCAGTCGTTTCATATCATGAGAAATATTATTTTCCATCCACCCGTTGTACACAGTTAATTTACCTACACAGTAGGTAAACCTGTCATCGCCTGTGCTTTCACTGAGACTAACAACTAAACAAAGTCATTGGTCGACCGTATGAATCTTTAGCCGCTGCGTCCAACTACCATGACTAGATCGACCGAGGTTATTTACATTGGTCGATGGCCGCATGCGGTGACAGACTCGAACGACTGGTTGACAAATTTGTGTAAACACATCTTCAACTACAGTCTGCCTTTTAATTTTACATTTACGAGCAAATTACATATAAATTTATTTTATATCGTCACTCCAATTGAGCCCTTTTCCCTCCCACTTCCACTCACCAACCACACGTACCTGATTCTCAGTGTCACCCAAATTGTACTTCTTCTTGTAGCTCCCGCATCACATCTTCACTTGCACTTGTGTCCTTGGTCTACTCTAACGCAGGGCTTGTTCACTTCCACACAGATACTGGACCATATAAGCTGTAATAATGTATTTATAAATATAGAAAAGGTTATTCAAAATATATTGCAATAAATATTCTAGATATTAATCAATTTTCTTCATATTCACCAAACGATTAATCATAACGATATGTCAATAATTATCACTGTTATATAATGTATATCATTGATCTGTTCAAAAACAAACATAATATTTTACATTTAATGGTACATAAATTAATTTAAAAGTAGATACAGCTATAGTATAGTTCACATTCCATAGCGATCGGCTTCCTTAAAGTTGCTACATATTCTCCTTCAATGGCAAAATGGGATTTTAATATGAGGTTTCTATACACTGAAGTTCGTACAGCATTAGTATAACCAATTACTTGTGCCAAATGGCTAATACAAAGCCAGGCTCCCAACCAATAGAATGAAGGCTGGGTGAAAAAGTTTTGAATAAAATGCAAATACATGATTTTAGTGTGTTAAATTATTTATTTCTATAGTATTTTGACAATCAAAGATGAAGTCGTAGTAAAAATAATGTAATTAATCCAATGTGCATAATTAAAAAAATGTTATGAGAATATTTAAATGTGTAAGAAAACATATTAACACAAAACAACAAAACATATAATATTTAAGTGTGTAAGAAACACAAAGGTGATTTCAATTGTTTTATTAAACTTCATCCTATCAGATAAACAACTATTCCGCCCATAACTTTTTCTAACATAATATTCCATAGTCTAACATTCCCACCAAAAAATAGTATACAAAATAGAAGAAAATAATTGCAGACAAGATATTATAGCTAAATTATGTAACACAAATACATTTAATGATGAACCGTACAGAATTCAGTAACAGATTTCGTTCAAATAATAAAGCGTCCAAACAAAAATAAAATAAACGTGTGAAATTTAAATTAAGAGGATGAAAAAAATTATAAGTAAAAACTAATATACTGTATAGACAGTAAGAAATGTTTACGCATCTTATAACAATGCAGACAAGAACGGCACTAAATGTATTGATTACATTTTGAAGCTTATTGTTTTAAAAGCCTTCATTTCATTTCCAAAGTTATTAACGTAAAATTACCCAATTACAACCGCCTACTAAGTGGGCGGTTGAGTATTGACTTTGGTCAAATTTTAGTCATATGAATGAATTTTAAACCTTTAACAGGCCAGAAAACGTAGGAGGATGTGTACCTATCCTAGTGCTATAGAAACGTATGTTGAGTTCTTCATCTTTTGTTTACTGTCAATTTGTCATTCATCACGAAATGATTAGCGCTGCGCGTTTTTATTGGCCAGTCAAAATATAGATTTACATAAATACAGCATATTCCAAAAATATAAACTGTTTACAGTAAGTATAGTGTTTTATTTTACAAATTTATTGTTAAAACGAAGTTTATAACATCATGAAATTGTGGTCGGTAATAAGAATTATGCGAAATTAGTAAAGTTCAAAAAACAACCGGTGATCATTTTATGGGTAATTCACAAATATATATTAATTGAAAAATAATAAATATTAGCCTATCTCCCTAACTTAGTTAATTATTTGAGAAACTTTAATTTTTTTTAACAAACATTTTCTATTCAAACAAGATTTAATACAGGAGAGTATTGTGGTTATTGTGTAGTTTTTAGTAAATTGTACATGTAATAGACTTATTTCAAAGTGAACTTCTTTCAATAAAAGTAAGTTATACAAACAATTTAAAAGTCGTCGGTTATTAGGTCCAACAATCTGCTACTTTTCTTAATTCCGACCGAATGCTAGTTCTTTTAAATTAATTTAGTTTCACATTAACTTGAATATGTATATATTAAACTTTACTTCTCATTTCAGTTTATCTAGTAATGGAATGAAGGAAAGAGATTAATTTATTCAAAATAACCTGTAAATGAAGGTGTTAAAAACTAAATTAATATCTATCAGAAAGGCTTCAAAAGCTTACAATATTCTAAAAACTACACTTGATTGATATATTAAATAATAATATACTAAGAGTGGGACAACAGGACCCCAAATATTACGACTGCCGAAGAGGAGGTCCCATTAGGAAAGTGGGTAATTGAAATGGGCAATAAAGTGTAACCAATAACATAATAAAACTAGTGGAGTCTGTTACTAAATTATAGAAAAAATTTAACGAGAGAAATCGGTTTAAAAACAGAATTCCACAGGTAAATAGTTTTCCAAAGGTCGTCCAAATATTTGAAGCAGTGTACCTCACGCATAGATATCATGGCGAGCTGCTGTAACTGAAAAAAAAAATTCAAAATTGGTTGGGCCGTGTTTGTTCTTACCTAACAGGGAATAACTTTAGATTTATGCTTGTTTCACAAAGAATTATTTTTAATAGAGACAAGAGTGGCTTTTATTTCAGTCTTAAAAACAGTTTGTGTTACGAAAACGAAACGAAACGAGAAAACAATCAAATTAAGGGCTTTGTAGAACTTATAACCATAGAAAAGAATATTTAACTATATTGATTACAGTCAGCGTTCATGGAAGAATGCCTCCACCTACGGTTTTGTATCCTTACAAAAGAATGATACCCCCTCCATTCATAATGTTTACCCGAAAACTGTGCAGAAGAAAGTCAGATGATAACCTAAGTGCAGCTATCTACGAATATGTAACAAACGTTTTACCCCTGATTGGAAAAAATTAAAATTCTCCTGCCAGTAACATTTTCCATCGATGGTCATTCTTCACACGTAAATTTATATATAGCAGAATTTTGTAAAGAAAATGGTATAATGTTAACTGTTTATTATCCTAATGCTATTCATCGGCTGCAACCTCTTGGCTTGATGTGTTTCATCCTTTAAAAATATTTAGTGAATAATATGTTCATAACCGACCAATAGGGAACTGTGGACAAAAGTTGAGGTGTGAAGATTTCACAGAAATTCTTGAACAATCAATTAGTGTAGTGCTCACTTCATGCTCGTGATCTACTGCTTTTTGATGAAAGTAACGTCGAAGAGCTGAAGAGACAAGTCAATTAGAACTTAGTGGAGGAAACTTAACCAAAATGATCATAATATTACATCACAAAATAACAAAGTTTAAAATTTAAACATTTATCAAAACATCACAATTTCTAAGTAAACGATGAAAAAATTGGAGGAGAAATTGTCCTCATAACATAACAACATTATCAAGTGCACCACCTCCTGAAAATCAAGTCAAACAAACATCAGTTAAAAGCAAAGATGAGAATGGAAAATCCGAAAATCCAACTTCTTTGAAAAATGCTCTTTCTTGGTCTGAAGAGAATATAAGAAAGACAAAAGTAACTAACAATACATATTCAGCGATAAAAAAAGAAGACCAGTTCCTACGGTTGCAATCAACGAAGAAAAAAAACAAAACCTAATAAAAACCGAACTAATGAATCTGACAAATATATGATTACTCAAAATAAATCAGAAAACCAAGAAAATGATACTGACATTATAAACAAAAACAAAAAATTGAATAAACGAGAGATTCTTGTCAGTTAAGTGACGAGTGAATTTATCATAATTCATTATTTAGAAGAAGTCTCGCAGGAAAAATATTAGAGGTACACAACGATACTCGAAAAGTGAAAACAATGACAATGTGTTCAAATAATTGGAAGGAACCAGACTGCAACAATGTGTACGAATACAAACTTGAAGATGTTATATGTATGACTAATATTCCAACCTAAACAAATAGTCTAGGAATATACGATGTTCCAAAAATTAGTTATTTAAGAGAATTAAACAATAAAGATAATTAATGCATCTAGATCTGAATACATCCAGCGAAGAAAACTGTCTGAATTGTTAATTTATTAAATAAATGTTTACATTACTTTCTATCTTGCACGGATGTGTCAATGGATTATGGACTTTATTACAAAATACACAAAGTATAACTCTCAATTGAAATTCAAATAGGTCATTAATAGATATATCAGTGGTCGCAACAATGAAAGTGTAGGTATTGTTATTCATTTAATTTAAATACTAAGTAAATACAATAAAAAATATTCCTTGCTAAATTCAGTTATATGAGAATTAATGTTTACGAGTAACACTTCACGATTTATTATTTCATCTACCAGAGGTCTAGTACAACTTAATATAAAACGATAGACCTTAAACGGTCTGAATTTGGTAGTTTCACTTTACCTAATTAATTTTGTAGTTACATTAGATATGAAGAAATGGGATGTGTAAAATTGTCTCAAATTTAATTAGGTAGGATGTAGTCCTTAAAAGTATTAAAGTCGCTATTAATTCAAATTTTGATTAGAATCAACATTTGACAGAATCAAAACTATTACATTGTTACTTACATGTATATTACAATATCATAGTTACCGATTAGCAATATGTTTTGTATAAAAATGCATTAAAGGATAAGGTTAAAATTAAAATACAAAATTTATTTCTTAAAGAGATGATGAAAAATTGATTTAATTAAGGACTCAAATATAAATGGATGCAGTGAATAATTATTTCACAAATTCAATGAAAATTCAATTTAATTTTTAATAGTCAGTAACTAATCTATTATAGGTACACATTAGTGTCAAAATTATAGTTAATTAAGTGAACGTACAGAGTAAAACAATAACTTTTTGACCATATTGTTCTCAATGTAAACAATAATATAATATTCTAATGACACATTTTTTTTTTACTTTTCATCATAAAAAAACGAATATTACCAAATTGGACAAAAATAGCTATTCACTGTTGCAAGCAAAGTTGAATAACCAGTTTATCATTCGGTGACTGCATTACCGTGCAATAAAATGTTTCTTAGATTTTCCACAAGCGCTATTACCCATTTATTTTCTTTTAGTAACGAAACGATAATAACATTGAAAATAATAAATTCATAGACGACTTACCATTTAAACGATAAAGGTGACCAAACAAAACGAATGTATCACATTCACGATAAGCAACAAGTTTTAATTCAAATATAGCAGAAGTTTTCCTAACTTTTTAATTGTCCAACTGAATATTTTTCACTTTACCAATGAGTTAACAAATGAAATAGATAAATGCCATTTATATTTTGATCAATTTTCCGACACGATCTCAGAAGACAGCACATAATGCACGTATTAAAATAAATATTACCGTTTACACTTTGAAAGTTTCCGTTTGAACTCACTGAAATATTTTGACAATTATTTTTTTCTTTTCAATCAAAATGAACATGGGAAAATGTTGAAGAAAACAATGACTTCAGAAGTCCGATGGCCTATTTTGACTTTGAAAATTGATTTTATATTTTTTTATACATTATTGATGGAACTTCATATTTCACATGTATATTTACGTTTGTAACTTTTTTTGAGATATATTTTAAAAAAAACAGTAAAACTATATAGAATGATAAAAACTATATCAGCCTTATAGGTTATAAAAAATTTAATATAAAAATAAAAGTCAAATAATAAAAGTGTCGGGGAAAATTTTGTATTGAAAATTATGTTTAAGGGCGTTCTTTTCTTGTCAACTCACTTATTAATTCTGTTGCAAGTTAAAAAGTCAGATTATATCAGTTCTTATAATTTTTATATACTTTAAGTAGGTAATGTTTTGATATTAAATTCAATTTTGATAATTTTCTTATTGCAAAATTTTCAATAATTCTATCAACGATAAATAAATTCTTCCAAATTGTTTAATTTTTTTTTCAAATTCATTCTTAGGACCATTTAGAACGATAAATTAAAACTGATGCGTTTCTTTTCGTAAAAAGCATTAGTAACATTTTATGTACGATAATTTAATAATAATTTAAAAATAATTTTATTGATTTTTGTCAAGGTTAGATTAAAGGAATTTTTGAGAAATTGTCCCTATAATAAATCGATAATTCCAATCATACATTTATTTCCTATATTAACATTTTTAAATTAAACACTTTCAAAATGTTACAACAAAAATTAAATTGTTTTTTTAAGAAGAAGCGAAACATTGAAATTGTGAAGGTAATAGACAAAATATTTACTATTACCTAAAACTTCTAAGTAAATTATTTTAAAAAAATTGACGAAACAGAAATTATGTAAATTGATTAATTAATAAAATAAATAGATACTTAATGTGAAAAACCAGTTATTTCAAAATCTGTTTTAGGTATGGGAAATTATTGTAATAAAATATCAATGTTATTTTTTTTCTAAATAATATTGCTAGAAAAACTTGCAATGGAATATTTCTCTCAAACGGTACACATGGTATGTTTAAGCAAGTACTATGATTCTAGAAAAGTATAATTACTTTATGGTAATACAAAAAGAATAGATGCGCGCCTTTTTTTGACGTTGCGTTTGTTTGGTGATTGTGAAGTTGGAAAATGTTTTATTATTTGAAACTTGAACTAGTACAATGCTTACGGTCCGCGGTACGTTTAATAGTTTCTGTTATCATTTAATTGTATTTGTGTATCTTGAGATTTTATTATATGTTGCTCGATATTGCTGGTATTTTAGAGTTGAATAACGCGTGTAATAGTGCAATATCAAGTGGGTTGCGTGTTGTTTTGTTTAGTTTTAGTGTTTTGTGTCTTTTTGTTTGGTTTTAGTATCAGCTGCTGTTCTACTGCCGAAATGTTCACTCTGTTTTCATTCACTAACGAAAATATTCAGGTGAGATCGTGTACAACTTCTCTAGAGCAACTATCTACAACTCGTGTTTCATATTAGGGGGGGTATTTTCTAAATGTCATAGATACCAGCTATTTATCGTGTTGCGTCAGAGTGGCAGTTCACAACTCCTCTGTGCAAAAATAAATAGGTTTATTTTAGAGTATGCTAATTTTGAACAAGAACACTTGTTAATAATTAACTAACAGTTTTGAAGTATCTGATGTTCATAGCTATCGTGATGTATAGAAAATATTTGTTTAAATTTCAATCTCTCGTTTTTACCCTATTTTCCGATTATAAATTATGGAACAAGTCAATTTGCCCCGCATGGATCGTGGTCATTTTGGACACATCAACCGATACTAATATAAAGATGATTTTCTTAGAATTATAATATGAGCCCTCAATATTTTAGCGCACGTCTATAACGGCTAACAATGAACAATTTACGAAAGATTTGCATCTCTTGAACGACTGAACTGGTTTTAATAAAATATTTATGCGTTAGAAGTTTCATTGAGACATGCTTATGGAGGAATTAACAAAGATCTGAAGTGATAATTATACCGTAAAAACCACTTTACGTTATGATTTTTTAAATATATATTTGACATAAAATATAATAAATGTTCATTACTTTTTTTAATATATCTAACATATTAGTACAACCATAAATTATGTTTTTATATAACTCTACGATATATAATTTTTAACATTTATTTACGATATACACTGGAAGAGAAAATGAAGAGATCATCCAAATTTTTAAAATAGTTTACTGATATTCAAAAAATGTCAAAAAATAGTAACAAAAAAACCTTTTAAAGCTTGAACATTTTAGTTTTGAATATGTAAACGAATTTTTTCATTCTGCAGGATATCTCACTTTTTAAAATATGATTTGAAGAAAACTTTAAAACATTTTCTAAAGACTTCAAACGTACAACTGGTACGTACCGAGGTAAATTTTTTGATAAATTCTAATAAACCTCTTTCTTAGGTCGCACTTTTTCTTCTCTTCAGTAAAGCATGCATCACTTACGAGAATAACAATTATTTATTTTATTATGTAGTTCATTTAGTTCCGGCCGTTAAGGGTCGGATGTATGTGAAGAATTATTTCGTTTTCCACTACTACACGCGCGCGCGCACCGGCGCCGGCGGTGCTGTGTGACTCTTAGTAGTGTGCGTTACACGAACACGCTCGGCACAATGGGAACGATTGACACGCTTTTTAGACTAATTATTAAAGTAAATCGGAGCATGATTTCTCTGTCATAATGTCTTTGTAAATCTCTAGATACGGAATACGATTTAACCTTGGATATGGTTTAGGTTGGTTTTTGACTGAATTTGGGGAATTCCAAAATGAAAAAATGTTGCACATATTTTGTGTAAGAATTTTTTATGTATAATCTTTTTGTAAATTAGTATGGCAAGCATAGACTAAGATAAGAATAAAATCTTTAAAAAAATTTTGTGCAAATTATGATAAAAGAAATTTAAAATACTTTTTTTCTTTGCAAATGATAATATTTAGGCATTAAACTTGAAAAAACTAAAATTGACCAATTTTTTCGTGGGCTTATTGATGGATTCCTGCTGTATATTGTAGACATATAGCAGCATAAAAGTTATTGACACAAGTAATAAAATTATAACAGAGCGAATTTTATACATTGAAAATATTTTAAAGGAGTGATTAATTTAACGAATAGAATGATAATAGAAGACAGAAAAACTTTTTTTACAATTTTTGTGCTAATATTATATACCCATGAACAACATATAAAAGAAAAAAAAATCCTAATTACACGCAAACGAAGTCTTAGGGACATCTAATATAAGTTAATGTTATACAATACGGTGTAAAGTTAAAATAATAAAACTACACAACTATTACTAAAGAAGAAAAAAATAAAAACTGTAAAGGTTTATGATAAAAATATTTAAAAAAATTATTAAAAATGAAAAAGCCTATATAATGTCTCCATTACGATGTTTCGTGAACCAGTCGGGTAACAAGTGCCTTAATATGTAAAGATTATTTCAGTATTTTTTTTAATTTTACCCAATATAAAGTGATAAATCTATAATATTTTATAATTACATACCACATGTATGTCAAATCTATATTTCAACATTTAAACTCTAGGTGTGCAATCAATAGCTCAATTAACAATTTTTAAATTAGTTGTCTTTAAATGTTACGAATTTCAGCGATATCGAATTACAATAAACACTTTACAGAGTCGGATTTACGGCCAAAATATCAAATCCGGAAACAGCACATGCACGCACACACACATACGCACATATGTGTGTGTGAATAATAATTTCAACGACTTTTAAAAAAAATTGCTTTTAAAAAAATATTAATAAATTTGAACCCCGTCAAAAATATTAATATTTTTGAACTCCTATTTTACCGACTTTCATTTTATATCCCGCATAATGAGCACGATAAAAACAATTTTTAACCCTTCATTTGCTCACTCACACCTCACTCTACAAATCAACCCGAATTGTAGTTTTTATGTTTTATATCTGCGTCTACTAGAAGCTATAACCATGTCAAATTTTATATCAGCTTTCCAAATCAGCGTTCACACGATAAATGGCCGTAAAATACAAACAGACGAACACAGAGTAACAAGTAATTTGTTTTTAAAATGTTGATAAAATACTAAAAGGCTATCATTACATTTTCAATAAAATACAATATTGCACTTACAGATGGATCTAAAAATTTAAACCTTTAAATTATTCATTTTTACGAATACAATGCAATTATGAAATGTATCTCCGTAATATAAATACTGAGTAATCTGTAATACTCAGTAAAAGCAAAATATCGATTTAATATTTCTAAAATACGAGTATATTTAATAATTCTATATTACGCCTACTATAAAATTTCTACAAAACTTTCGTTTATATATATTCAATACCGAACGACTGTAAGAAATCTTATGTTTTTCATTATTATCTGAAAATATACAAAATAACAACAAATGTATCCACTTATTTACAAAGTGACACAAAATATTATGCATTTCAAATGTATCATAGAAATATTATGTTACAATTATTTATACGTAATTTGCATTTTATTGTAATATACAACATAAAACTTACACTGTGTACAAGCCGTGTACGCGTTATAAATCTATGGCACAAGCTGACGAAGAGCGACCGGACCGCACGTCCTCACTGCGCGAAAAAATTCGCGCGGGATGCCGTAAAGGTTCAGCAACTTTGACCTAATACGAAAGGCTTCATATTTATGACATAGTTAAATCCATGTACAAGAATGTAGCTAAATTAATTTAGAATAGACACAGTGAAATGAAAATCGATATATCTTTATAAAGTAGCTTTTTAAATTGTCTGTATATATTGTAATGTAATTGCCACGTCTGAAATTACCATTATCCTCTTTCTTATATGCCTTCAGCGCTACGTTTTTTTTGTCAGGGTCGAAATGTACACAAACATATTTTTAAAAATACTGCAGGCCACTTAGAAGTGAATTTCTTTACGTTGAATTTCCTTCTTTATACGTGTCTAATGTATACATGTTCTTTATACATGCGAAACTAGAAGATCAAATTTGTTAGCGGGTAGTGATTATTTTGTTAACTATGCGGCAGAAATCCGACAACAGCTTTGAATCATCATATCGGAAAGTCAATATGCTCATTTCAGAAATTAATATTAAAATTTTATTAACTAATGCCCAAAATGCCAGACTAAATGTCAGACCGGCGGGAACATTGCGGTGACGACTGTACCGTAGGTATCCGAGCAGTTCATTTGTTTCCATTAGTTAAATGGCCGTCGTGTCGCTCTAAATGTAATAATTAATACTGTTATGACAACGCTGTAATTTGTAGAGAAAATATCGAAGCGGATGGAAAATGTATGTGTTGTTCGGTCAACGAGCATCCAAACGGTATTTAAATGGCTGTCGCTCCGAATTTGACCGTTATTGGTCTGTCATTGGTTGAAGTATATTCCAGCAATATTATAAGCATTTAGCTTCATGCATTACGAGATTTAAAAGGAAAACATAAATCTTTCTCAAAATGTCTGTGTCGCCAACAGTTTTTCAACATTTGAATGGCTCCTAGTTCGTTATTATTTTGTGACGGATTAAGGTGTAAGCTTGTAACATTACGAGGATCTACGTGAAATATTGCTTCACTAAAATTGATTAAATAAATCTAAAACTAGCAGATCAAATTTCCAAGCGGATAGAGTTTGCTTGGTTCAGACGGTGCCACGGGCGTTCGTTCGTTAGCGGCTTTATAACGGCAACTTATGAAGTTTGTATTTTTGCTCACAGCGAGCGGGGCTGGACTGGTGTTCTGGGTGGCTGTGAGAGATTGCTCTCGCAGCAGTAAGTCCGTCATATGTATCAATTAGATACATTAAAGTACATAAACAATGAAATACTAAACAGCTGTCATTTAAATATCAAATAAAAATAATTAATATATCTGAAACTTAACGTACGATTTCGATTTTGTTAAAAATCCCACAAGTTTTACACGAGTGAAGGTAGACGCTTGTAATTTTTCAAATATATAAATATGTATCTTTGTGTGTTATGTTGTAACTGTAATAGTTAAATTCAGAATGCATGTGTATATGTATATGTATATATATATATATATATATATATATATATATATATATATATATACGTATATATATATATATATATATATATACATATATATATATATATATATATATATATATATAAACGTACGCGCGCCCACACACACAGTAGGCGGCAAAGTTATGTTGATTCCCTCATAACTTCTCTCACGTTAGTTATACATTCTAACTATCTGCACAGTTTATTTACTCAAAAAGTCGCGAGGACTTGTTGAATGTAGGATAAAATAGGGAAAAAACTGAATTTAACAATTATATAAAAATTCAAACCTAGCTTTAACATGTCAAGGAGAGGTATAATAAGTACTTGTGAGACATGTCGACAAAACCTTTCTGAGAACAAATTTTAAAAAATCTGTCTTTTTAATAGGTTAGCTAAGGCGTACATTTTAAATTAATTATGTAACGCGAAATCGATGTAACATATTTCCGAAGAAGCAGTAAGATTCACTAAAAAAGGAAATTTCTTGTTAAAATACTAACCGGATACCAAATTGAAACTGGTTGAATTAAATATCACAACTATTACAGACGTGAAGCAAGACGCTTGTCATTTTTCAGACAGATGCCTCAATATGTTACATTATAACGATAATAATCTGATTTTTTAAAATTCAGAGCGATGGATATTTAAATTACGGATTGATTCGCTTGCTTCGAAAGTATTAAGGGGTGGGTTCTGAAGGTTAGGGGTGGGTCCGAAGGTCGGGGTGGGTTTAAATTTTGTTTCAGATGTTTAGAATTAATTAAAAATATTTAAGAAAAGTTTAGATGCGTTTATAAGTATTAAAAGTATTTCTCTCTTGCAGTTGGAAGTGTAGATGGCAATACAAAACAAATATGAAGTCATTTGAACATTCGGAACTTCATTTACATTTGCCGAACCCCGAAATTAAAGTGGGCATAATAATCGATCAGTATATTTCTCTCCTCATTGCAAACTGTATAGTCCAAGTAAAAGACAATAACCGAATAAATATTTCTGTCGTGAATACTTCTGAGAAATAAGTTTCAGTGAAGTGCGACTTGCAATTACACCTCACTCCCCTGAAAACTGAAGCCTGCTCATCGGTTAATACAGATATCTCCCTGTCAACCCACTCAGTGAATTCACTTCAACGCACTAACGACGTTTCAAATCTACTCCGAATTTTGCATCTCGGTAACGAAGAAATTAATTTCTTATACGATATATGTTCTCGATATTCTGATATATTTCAACTGCCTTCAGATCAATTAAGTAAATTAATGCGATTGCGCATGACATTAGGACAACTTCGAATATACAAATCCATACCGAATCCCACAGAGTTCCCGAATGACACAAACACGACGTTAACGATCAAATAAATAAAATGTTGAATCATGATGTAATCAGACCCTCTATGTCTCCTATTTAGACAGGTCCGAAAAAATTAGACGCCTCAAACGGAAGAAAATGGCGAGTGGTTACTGGTGATTCTTATCAGATATCTCAAATTTCCGAAATCTTCATCAATTAGGTAAAAAAAATATTTTTCAACTCTCGATCTCGCTTCAGGTTTTCATCAGATACCCATATCTGCTGAAGATCGAAAACCTCATTTAGTGTTCCTGAAGGGCGCTTCGAATTTGACGCGCGTGCCATTTGGGTAAAAAATTACGTTAGTAATTTGATGTGGATTTATTTAGTATTAGTGATTAAAATATATTTTTATTAGTGTGCATATTTACACTGTATATATACGTAACTTATATAGGTTATATATTCTATTTATGAGAAATTCAGATAAGTAAGATGAAGTGTTTCGAACAATTTAAAAGTTTTGCTGTTACATAATAAAACATAATATAATAATACCAAAAATTCGATAGAAATTGTCGTTTAATTAAATGTTAAGTTATACAGAAAATTATTACAAAGTAATCGCAAATACTTCATTTTTGAGTAATCATTAAAATATTTTTTAAAAAACGAACTAATATATAAAAATACACGAAATACAGTAAGATTTTACAGAAAAAATACGCTGCATTCATATACACACCGATACCCAAAGATGGTTGTGCCTAATGCTAGCGCCGGCGAGGCCGGCCTTTTGCCGATATCACTGAAAAATACTGTTACAGAACATATCATATCTATTACAGAACATATTAGCAGAATTTATTCATCATAAATCTATCTATTACATCGTACATCAACAGTAACTACATCGTATATCAACAATAACAATGTTCGTTCAGCCGTGCCGCGGGGCTTAATTAAATGACATTGCTCCAAGTACGAATCTTTTGACATCGTTTAATTTAAAAGTTGTGTTTTCTTTCGCCACATATCATTTCTTTTGTGTCCAGATCATTTTGATTCTGTTTATCTTACAGTGATATGACGGCAATCTTAGTATTTTACAGTGATATGTATTATTGAACAGCTGTATAGGTACGGTCCTTAGAAGAACATACGCCATTTTAATTACACTCGTACTTAAAAATATTACACATTTAACACAACGAATTTAACATTATAAAACACATGATAATATAATAAACTTAATAGAATAGAATATATTTTTATGAAACACCAAAAATTTAGAGAGCAATATTGGAAAATGAGATGTACGGACGTCTCCCGCGATTTTTAATCGCCATTACGTTGATAAGTGTTGCAAGCAAGAATTGAATATACGTTATATAAATAAGTTGCCATACGTGGGCATATAGTAAACAAAAAAGTATAATTGATCTACTGAATCTATATGCCTTTGGACAAGAAGTGTGTCCCTTGTGAACATATAAATAATGAATGTCGCAAGTAATTATACTAGCTGTGCGCTCGCATTAATTAAGATTTGTTAGTTCTACGTACATTTGTATGGCCACTTCAATACAATTGTTAGGTTTCGTGTTCATGCGACAGGCGGACAGATAGATAATCGTACGAACTCGCATTGGTTGTCCTCAAAACAAAAACCAATGAGTTAGTTTTACCAGACATAGATATATGGATGGGGAATGAAAGTTCATTGCCCCGCAAAATTCATAAGCACAAATCGTCATTTATATCTGATAAACTGATGATTTTATGAAAGTCGAACGAAAGTATGGTTTCAAAATATTATTAACCAAGTCTCAACGTAAATGCAATAAAAGTCTATGAGCATGAAAAAAGTATAAAAGTCTATGAGTATGAGCATAAAAATTGGTATTACATTTCTTCTCTTTCCAATATCTATTCAAATGTTTTTCAGATTATTCGAGTAGTATAAAAATTAATATAGGTATGTCGGTATGAAATAAATATGTAATTATTTGTCGAAGAGATATATATATGTATATATATATATATATATATATATATATATATATATATATATATATATATATATATATAATTTCTTAAACTACTTGTACGAAACACAAACGTATATAAATAAATATATGTTTTCCTTTCAGAATAATGTTTCAATTAATATATTATTTTCCGCTTAGTACATTTATACAGCTCATAATATGTTTTCTTTTTGTAAGACTATTAAAATACCTCATAACGAATCACTGCGAATGCACTATAATATATATATACAATCAAGCCTGCGTTTCCGGATATATTAGCGTAGGGTAATTCCATATGACATGGCCCGTTCGATGAAACGACCAACCGAAAATATTTGTAGTAAGTTGATATTTGATGTTGTAGTGTTAATATTTTTAAAATTTATGTTTTTACTGTTTTCTCATTGAATATAATAACCTGTCTGTAACATAACCTCAAATCGAATAACAAATTCATAAGCGGCGCTAAATTGATATTCCAGATTATGATTACATATCTGAAAATTTTAGAAATGACAGTTACATTGCTAACGTTCGGAAACGGTCCAAGCAAGAAGCAAAGGTGATCACTATCTACAAAATAACAAGATTACGAAGAAAAGAAATCAATATTGAAAAGAAATCAATGAGAAGCAAACAATTAAATTACATTGAAGTTCTGAGGAAGAAGAAACGATAGAATTAGCCAGCAAATATTCCGGTCCCGAAGATAATGTATATGATCGCATGGAATGCAGCGAAAATTACTACGAGACTGACCAAATAGAAGATTAGCTGGAATGTGTTTTTTTTTTCGTAAATTATGGCCGCATAAAAATTGCACTCCGTTCAACAATTCTTGTGGCAAGAAAATGAAGAAACAAGAAACGGAAAAGAAAAACTTATACTATATTATATATATTATAAATAATGAAAAAAACTTATACTATATTATATATATTATAAATAATGAAAAAAACTTATACTATATTATATATATTATATATAATGAAAAAAGCAAAGGGGAAGGAAAAATGACCCGGAAATGAAATGGCCACCTTATCCTTACATGAGCTGCCAACTTATAACGGAAATTGACATTAAAACTTTTTCCAATGTTTTGTAAAAAAAAAATGGCTAACATCAAGAATAATTTACGAAAATATACATCGAAATAAGAGTAAAAGCTCAGTTATTATAAAAACATTATCCTAAAGTACGTAAACAATTTGTATGCTACACTGGAAAATATTTTAGTGCCAACGCTTATTTGAAAGTAAATAACCTGTCACCATGTTTAATTATCTATGCGTGAAATATAACATAAATATATCTGTATAAAATGCCATCAAATATAGAAATATAGCAGCGTAAGCTGATACATTGTCACTATTTCACTCTAACGCCTTATAAAATGAATGAATAGAATATATGCTCCAGGCTTTTTCAGTTTCGAAATTTTGATTATTTTAACTAAATGTTTGAAACACCTGCTAATTCCGCGAAAAACATGGAGGGTTGTCCATTTTTATCTTGTAAAATTTCACAATTCGTGTCAGTAAAATAATGGTGTAATACTTGTATTTATAACATTTTTTACAGTGAAACTGTCTGAAGTTAATATTTTGATTCTGTATATAGTTTTATAATACTCTGCGTATAATATAATGAATTTTAAGAAAATATATATTTGTACCAACCATATTTTAACTGTCAAATTCCATTGTTTATAAACATTCTATATTGAAATTGAATAGACTATAGATAATTTATCTAACGTTTTTCAACCATTACGAAATTTCAATGTAAAACTTCCACTCGATAAATACGAATTTTTACACAGAACATTCAATGATTTGGGCTACATAATAACTGATATGGGCGAAAACCGAATCCTGAAAAAATTAAATCAGTCTATGAATTTCCAATACCGAAATCGCCGAAGGACGTTAAATCTTTCTCGGCCTTGTGTCCTACTATCAAAGATTCATCCCCAACTTTTCAAAAATGGCAAAAACCCTCCTGAAATAGGATGTGACCCATTGCATATACTTCTCGAACACTTAATAAGTGTGATGCAATCTTGATACGAAAGAAAAAAGGTTATTAGCCATCACCCTCGATTGTAGAACCTTCCCACCATATCTCTCTATCCTTACATTCGATATTTTTACTGCTCATCGCACTCTTAAGTGGTTATTTAACCACAAGGACCCAAATAGTAAACTTCAACGGAGGCGTTTAAAATTAGAAGAATATTATTATAGAATTGTGTATAGAAAAGGACGATTAAACTCTACGGTTGACGCTCTCTCACGTTATCCTGTAAACCCCGTTCGACCTGACAGCAACGATACTCAGGTACCATACTCAAATCCTTCTGAACCCATAACAGTTGAACCTCACACTGATCCAGAAAATGTTGGTCCCTTAATTAACGATCAATATCCCCTGTGAATCATATTACAAATTATTGAAACTCTTATCAAACAAATCATATTTCGATATGGTCATAATCGAATACAGCGACAGTCTACTGTCAACACAACAAAAATCATTTGCAATTCCAGTATCCCTAGATTTGTATATATATGGTGTGCATTCTTAGACGAATGCACACCATATATCGAGATAATCCTAGGAAACTGTGAATTCTCAAGAATTAATGAAATCAGAATGTATGCTACATTCTCACGCTACACTAAAAATAAATAATAAAACATACTGCTCACTATTCAATAAAGTTCATAATTTCGATTCTCGCTCATACACTGACATATTGGAAACTCTAAAAAACTTAGGAAACGAATTCCTGATATGTTCCACTGAACCTGCCAAGTAAATAAGCCACTGAGAAAAGTAAATCGCGCATCCGTGCAAATCACGAGCACATCTAACGTTGGCAAAATACGTGAATGAATATATTCTGGTAATATGAACGATCCTGTCTGCTTTTCAGCTTGACTATTGTGTCGAAAAATTATTGTTGAGAGCTAAATTTATGACGTCGTTAAATACGCTAGGAAATAGTGTAACCACATCATCTGTGAAGGTCGAGGACATAATAAACGCTGTAATATTTAGCAAAAATAACGTTTTATGTACATCGATTATTTCAACAAAACAACTCTACCAAGATGATTTAGCCGAGGATTACAGATTTACCTAGCTTTAAGTCATTGCCTGTATCGTTAGATTTAGATAACATTCACATCTTAATTAACATGTCCGAAACGTTAAGCTATTATTCCAGTAATAAAATTGTATTTGTTTTAAAGATACCGTTAGTTAACGTTCTCTAATTTAATCTATATCAGAACCTACTATTGCCCATATCATGTAATGTAACAAATTCCAAAACCTACGTAGGTAACCATAAAACCTTCAAATATTTATATATATATATATATATATATATATATATATATATACACATATACATATACATATATATATATATATATATATATATATATATATATATATATATATATATATATATATATATATATATTGGTGTAACTAAAGATAAGAACTATTTTTTGTAACTGTTGTTACAGTTTCTAAGTTATCAAAACTTAGAAACTGTAAAATGGTTGATAATCAATTCTATTTATGGGACGTGACTAACATTCGCTCTAGTTTCCAAGTTTGTTGCTTCTATTCCAAAGCAGTGTGAAACTAAATTTCTTTACGGAAATTTGGCAACTGTTAAAAAACGGCAAATGAATTTTCATTATTTCTCAAAAAACAATCATTTCGGTAGATCCCGTAAAGAAAATGTTTTTGAAAATGATATAATGGGAACTGGTATACTCGATACATTTTAAAGAAAGACAGTTACTTGCCAAATCCGATATTAAAATTAGAGCCAACTCAATTGAATTAAAGTTTGACGTAATGAATGATACACGTTGCGATACATTAAAATCTGTAGAACTTAAATTTGATACACCAGATGTAAAAGTAAAGAATATTAACTTAGACTCGTTTGAAGAAAACGAAAAAGTATTTAAAGCAATCACGAATAACTTTGACTCAATAGGTAAATCTCACATTTTAGAATATGGGCAATATTATTCATGTACGTACCGCTATCTGTATATTGTTAAGCAGTGTACTATATATTAGCTCTAAGATTTATAATTGTAAATTCAAATGTAAAAAATATGTAGTTAGACATGTACCTAATCCGAATAATGTAAAACTCTACGTGCCTCTGAAACAAAGTCAGTCAATCTCCCGGTACCAATACCTAGAATTAGAACCTCCATAACATAAACTTACGCAAGGGTGGGTATAAGTTTAGTCTTCAACTGGGGAGCTGTTATACTCTGTACTTGCTAGCAGTGATGCTCTCACATCACCTCTCTCATGATTCTCATATTAACATGATAGAGCATCCGGCTCCCAGAGCATCACATTATTATGACAAAGCTCTGTTCCCAGCGCGACAGC
Organism: Druceiella hillmani; assembly: GCA_039881145.1. Lineage (NCBI taxonomy): Eukaryota > Metazoa > Arthropoda > Insecta > Lepidoptera > Hepialidae > Druceiella > Druceiella hillmani. Next base: position 21,482,417 of record JAYKKI010000024.1, read on the forward strand.
AAATTCCGCTCCCAGATGACTCAGCACTTCACACCCTTTATAAACCCTAGACGGAACCCCCGCGGGGTTCAGATCATCCCAGTTCAATTCAGTTCTTAGTTCTCTTCAGTTGTAATTCAGATGCAGTCGCAATTCAAATCTAACTAAATGTTTAATACTAATATTTGATTTATAACAAATTTTAAAATCACAAAATACATAATAGATAAACCCTAGATGGAAGCCCGCGGGGTTCAGCCATCTCAGTTCAATCCAGTTCTCAGTCCGCGTCAGTCGTAATCCAGATACAACCAATTAAAGTATAACTAAAATTCTAGAATAAATTGTTTTTTTAAAAAACCAAATCTTGAAGTAGACATAACAGTACGTAAACGTGTCGTCATAAACCCATCCGTTGTTGGGTAATAGCATAGTTGATCATTAAAAGTGTCTTAAGGCCCCGTCGGGCCTTACAGTGATTCGTTGCTGGTATGGCGTAATTAGTGCAGCATCAAATATGTATCTTGACCTCTTTGCATCGTTATAAAGTTTCTGCAAACCTGCATTCGAAAGGGGAACAAAAGGCGTGTCAAGGAAATCGGGTTAAGTCGTCACGGATTGGCATTACGGTTATATTATTTGACGCATCCTTCAAAAACAAGCCCGCTCCGACTGTTTGAATACGAGTTACATAAAGCGATTCATGTTCGAAAATCTAATTTTGAAACGCGACAATTTTTGTATTTTTTTAGACGATTTACTTTAAATCGAATCGCTATCGGCGCACTGTAACCACCTCCCGGTACATAAACTGCCTCATTTCAGACCTGGCAGACATTTACCGCCTCGGGACGACGATAATTCGAAAGATTTCCGTCGAGACTCGACAATAGGATTGAAGATAGAAGTAAATATTTAACGACTAACTCTTTCGCACGGCGAAATGTATTGTCACTCGTGGTGATAATTATTTTATAACTCTGAAATAAATAAAGTCGTATTGCAAAATATATTTAGTGACTTTTATATGGAAACTGTCTATGCACATTTTTGGATTCGATCATTTTTAATTTATAGATCAGATACTACTTGTCAAATTTAGATTAACTGGACACTTAAATTGAGTCACTCGTATAGGTACATCTCACATCCAGTGGATTCAAGTTTAAATAAAGTGCAAAATAATCGCTTTCAGTGAGTAATAAATCGAAAATGTGGACGTGCGTACAGTTCACAGCATCGACGCCATCTACCTGCTGCGCCTTTCCTGAATAGGAGAAATTGATGACCTATATTTGATTTGTCTGTAATACGGCAGATGGCGCTCCACGAGATATGAATGGAGCGTACAAATGTTGTCATTTTATTGCCGATGCAATAACAAAATGTTCGGTAAGTATTTTTTTATTGTTGTACATATCTTTTTAATTCTTCTTCTAGATGTCTTTTTAAATCTGCAAGTTTAATATAATCGAGTATATCCACTGTAACTTGTATTCAATGATGATATGTTATTTAATTGAGTAAAATTAAACCATTTATAAACAAGAATAATTAGTTTTATTTAAAAGGAAAACTGTAAAACTTGAAGTGCACGCAAACCGTAGGAGATATAAAATAAATTTTGTACTTATTCCAGACGAGTTCAGTCATTTGAATAAAACCATTCGCGCGACTTCAATTGAAATTAATGAAAACGAGTTTTTGGGACCGATTCTACCCTGAAGAAACTTCATAACGTCAGAAACGATAGAGCGGACGGCGATCGGTTCAATCCGATGACCGTGGAACGAGAGCCATCTAGGCGAAGCGTACGCTGGTGCGACTAACGAGCGCCATCTTACGGCGGACTTCGTGATACTATTCCTCAGTTCGGCGAGCACCGCGGTCATCCTGTCGATAGCCCTGTTATTAGATTCAATTATTTTTAGGGATGTTGTATTAATAAATTCACTACCGCCGTTGGAAAGGGGCTATTTTCGTTAAGTTATAGTCTCCGAGACCTAATGATAGAACACCAAGAGTCAATGATGACAGCTACACATCAAATAAATTTAGGTCGTAAGATTACTTCTGAGAATATCTAAATGTTGCTAACATAGTGAACACATAGTGAAACTCGATTGTGAACGTTTCGCCCAATCCTTGTTTGTGACATTTATTTAATTTTTCACCGATCAGAGCCTAGCGCGATTTCGACCATTGAAACTGATTACGCTTCTTACTTTGTGTGTGTGCTGTGTTAGTTGCTCGTCGAGGCCACGCCTTTATTTCATATTCTCTTTCCCAGTATAGCTATATTCAGTATACAAATATTTCTCCCTTTCTTGTTGCGGTTTTCATTTTGTCAGTGTATCAAAATATAAAGTGCCACTGTCTAACGTTGACGTTTTTATTTTTTGAAAACCAAACCTGCTTAAACAGTTTTTGATCGTCCGCAGTCGACTGTGTGACTGAGACGGAACATGAGCATCCATCTATTTCTTTCTATCGCCTTTGAGAATACCGAGAGGGGAGCACTGCAAATTGTATCCACTCCAAGATGTATGTAGTTTAGAGTGTTAAAAATAATACTTTGCAAATGTGTAAACCGACAGTCGATAGAAATTTAAAGGATTCACGGTTTTCCGTGCTTTCTCACACTGACGTTCGGAGTATTTCTGTATTGACCTTGTATCGGTTACGAACTTACTCGTTCTGTACTGACTTCAATGAATATAGGAACTAACACGCATTGCAGCTATCCTAATACGATGGATCAATTGCTCAACGTTAAACACATCTACAAACAATCGTGTCGTGTGTAAAGACAACGCAAGTAATGTAAATTTTGGTGCGGCCCTGAGAAGGGCCTTGTGATCTTTTCGACGGAAACAGTAGAGCGGACGGTTTACTTTGAACTGGTGTACTTGGTTACGGCCTTCGTACCTTCACTGACGGCGTGCTTGGCCAGCTCGCCCGGCAGCAGCAGACGAACCGACGTCTGCACCTCCCGGCTGGTGATAGTGGAACGCTTGTTGTAGTGCGCCAGGCGGGAAGCCTCGGCGGCGATGCGTTCGAAGATATCGTTCACAAAACTGTTCATGATGCTCATGGCCTTGCTCGAAATGCCGGTGTCCGGGTGGACTTGCTTCAGAACCTTGTAGATGTAGATGGCGTAGCTCTCCTTGCGCTTGTGTTTTCTCTTCTTCTTGTCCGTCTTTGTGATGTTCTTTTGCGCCTTGCCGCCAGATTTTTTGGCCGCTTTGCCACTAGTCTTTGGTGCCATGACCGATACGAAATTATCTTACTGACGCTTAGCGAATAAATCGTCTGTAAACGTTGACCAATTTCGGCCGGTACTAGTTGACTCCGGCCACTGATCGGCGACGGTCGGTCGCAAAGGTACGCAAGCTCTCGACCAATCGTGAAAGGACGTGTATAGGGCTTATCGCCCCTTCCCCCGCCTCTATTATCGAGGAAGCGACGCCGCGTACAATGACTTGCATATAATTCAATTCAGCCGGTCTACAAAATATTAACAATACCAAAGTTTAAATCTTCCTTCCAAACCCCAAAGTATCGCGCTTCACTTCGTAGAGAATATTTAAAGTTTTTTTCCGTTCCTAATTGTTTCCTTACTAACTACGCGTAAAGTAGTTAAAGAGGCTTTCATTATTATTTTTATACCTATAGAGAAGAAAAATTCGCAGATTACGAGTAAATTGAAAGAATGTCTCGTGTGTGAATGAATCGTGTGTGAATGAATCGGTGGTAGTTAACCACCGATGGTGTAAAACGTTAGTTTATCCCTGTTAAATTTGAATAGTATAAAAATAATCCGTTGTATATGTTTTTATTCTAACCAAAAGCGAATAGATTTGTGTGCGTCCAATTTAAAATTTCTCCCTAGAAATGTGTGAGGGGAAAACTACGATAAATATCGGCGATTTGGAGAAGAAAAATGCCTCCGCGCGGGGAGCGCGGCACCGTAACGAACAGTGATATACACTTCCTTTTGCTCAGCTGCAATAAAACGGACAGTTCCCGTTGTTCCAGTTCTTGTTGTTCATTCGTACTGCATTGGATGAACGGTTAATTTTTCAAAAAAATATACCGCATTTAAACAGTCGTTCACATCTAAATATTTCTCATGACATATGCAACTATCGGTAATAATAATTTAAACCGGGATTAAAAAGTGAGATTCGCAAAAAATCAATAATGTGATAATTTCCTAGTCGGTATTATTTGATAATTATAACTTCACTTGTAGGCGAACGTTAATATTGCACCGAATTACTGAAATGGAGCTCACTCCGTTACATCAGAAATGTGAAAATATTGCACGACGCCCTCGACACTAAATAAAATCGTCTCGCCAACAATTCTGAGTTTCCAACAAGCCCTAAAGGCTTTACGGAAACTTAGATTTGTCAGATTTGCAGTGACGTGACGAACGCGAGTTCATAAAAAACGTAACCGCGTATATGACGAGACGCAACTGCTAATTAAACACGAATACGCTAATCAAACACGACAATGAGTACCTATCGTCTTGCGTCTTTATAACTGTTTCTGGAAATGGATTCTTATCTATCACAAGTTTAATCCTAACTGGCCCTGTTAGGATTAAATTACACGAGGAGCTTCATTCATTGCGAAGACGAAACGATCCACTTCTCTAGTGAAAAATAAATATACGAACCTGTGTACGGATACAAGCTAAGCGACATTTTAATGTGTGGCTAAAGTCGTTCCGTCCAAGAGTATTTTCAGTTACAATATTGGCCGGTCGTCGAATTGGCGTTGAGACATATTCCAATAAAACAGACAGACTGTCGGCCCTGAGAAGGGCCTTTTTTGTTTTCTTGCTGTACGGGAACCTTTTGACGTTGTGCGGGATAAGTAAAAGTTTATGACTTCTTTTCGGTCTTCTTGGGCAAAAGCACGGCCTGGATGTTGGGCAGCACGCCGCCCTGTGCGATGGTCACACCGGACAAGAGTTTGTTGAGTTCTTCGTCATTGCGGATCGCTAGCTGCAAGTGCCTAGGAATAATTCGGGTCTTTTTGTTGTCACGAGCAGCGTTGCCCGCCAACTCGAGCACCTCAGCGGCCAAGTACTCCATGACGGCGGCGAGGTAAACTGGAGCGCCAGCACCGACGCGTTCGGCGTAGTTTCCCTTCCGCAGCAGTCGGTGAATGCGACCCACGGGGAACTGTAGCCCTGCACGGTCCGAGCGGGACTTCGCCTTTCCCTTTACTTTGCCTCCTTTGCCGCGACCAGACATTGTCGATATTCAAAGTTGAAAATAATACACACAGAAAACACTGTTACGTTTATTTTGTCCAATCTAAATAATAACTCTCGTAATAAATACGTTCATGCAGAATAAAGCGACCGTTACGTACAACTTTATATATCGTCAAGCAAAGGTCCGCGTACGCAACGTTTCTTCGTCTTTTAACCTGTGTTCTACTCTGCGTGGCGATAAAGTAATATTACAGTTACCATATATATAGAATTGTGTGTAAAGGCCCACTTTGTACGCAACCTCTAAATATTGTACCTGACCTGCTGAATATATGTATATCGATGATACTTTTGAGGTCACGATATTCAATGAATGTCAGTTCTTGCCTCAATTCACTTTCAGTCGGAGAGGCCCCTACATATCAAAAATGGTTGGCTGGCTTCCAGATAAGAAATTGGATCATATTGCAATCAAAAAGTGATAAGAGATCTGTCCTTCAATGGTGAGTTCTTCATGGAAACGTCTGTTGTGTACATTTTGCAGCACATTTAAATTCAACTCTTCGTAAGTGTTTATGGACGGAGACCACACTGACTACAAATAATAATAAGAATTTAATATTTTTCTGTTCAAGGAATCCCTTTTCATCCAGTGGGCAATACAAAGTTTCTGGAGGCATAAATAGGATGTAAATAAAATTTTTACCTTTTTTGGCAAAAACTGGTCCACGATAAACGAATTTTACACGCGTGTAACTTCGGCAATATCTTTTAAAAACACAAAATATTCAAAAGGTCAACTATTAGTTACGGATATATTTTTTAGATAATGTTCTAACTTCCTTTTAGATTTCGTATTTACTTCTGAAATAATACGCTGTGAAATCACTTTTCAGAACCGATTGATAACTCATAAAATATTTTACCTGTTCATTCGCAAACATTGTTTGATGAACCCTGGATCGCATCGTCATTACTACCACACCGTGTGACCGATACCGCTACAGAATGTACACCTGTCTGTCTCTTTCATCCATTGTTAAGTTGCTGGAAGCGGTTAATACAGGTCCGACGAACTCCAAAATGAGTCTCCATAGCACAATACATGGGAAAAATATTATTATCGTTTATCCAACCAGATCGTGAAGTGTAGATGCTGTATTTATTAAATCGTTTTAGAACGGAGTAGTTGCTCGTAATAATAACTGTGCGTGTGTCGGTTCAGCGCTTTCTACATTGTGGTGTATATATATATATATATATATATATATATATATATATATATATATATATATATATGTACATGTACATACACACACACACAATGTCTCGCTAATGCTCTAGCGTTAATAAGTTTGAACTTGTAAATGAGAAAACTATAGTCTCGAACTCATATTTTGGCTTACAATTTAAAATTACATAGGGATTTTTGTTTAATTAGATGGTCCATTGCATTTTACGCCATAACGCAACTTTCAATCGCACGAATATCTGCACCGATCCCCGCAGTATATATTACTAATTAGAATTTATCTTGTTAGATATGTTCGCGCTAACGCGAACATAGTGTCGCATATAGTAGCCGTCATATCATGCGTATATAAGTCGTTCACGAAGCTGTTCATGATGCTCATAGCCTTGCTCGAGATACCGGTGTCGGGATGGACCTGCTTCAGTACCTTATAGATGTAGATGGCATAGCTTTCCTTGTGTTTTCTTTTTGTCGGGGTCTTTGTGATATTTTTTTAAGCCTTGCCCGACTTTTTGGCCGCTTTACCGCTAGTCTTGGGAGCCATGGCTTACTCAGTCCACTGCTAAGTTAACAAAATGAATAATTGTGTAACGTCAAAAACTCGAGTCAACCATTACTGGTCGTTTCAGAGCTCGGCACGGCGAAAATCGAATACGTGAATACCTGAGTTCTCGACCAATAGCGACACGGCTTGCACGGCCTTATGGAACCTCCATCTTTTAAGGAATGTCTCTCCATGGTTTCTCAAAGTATAGCGGTATGAAAGATATCCATTTTATAAAAGCCTCCCGGGTTTTTTGCACGTAAGAAAAAAGTTCAGAAATACATTTTTACTGTATTACTTAGTATGAAAAGGACAACACGAAATCTAGAATAAAAACGTATCCCTATAAAATCGTGTTATTGAGAAAGTAACTTTCCAGTGCAGACATGCCGTAACAAGTGTTTGAATAACTAATGCATTTTAACAAAATTTTGACGGAAGGTTCCATTTTGGTTTATTGTTGACGAACATCTCAATCAAATATTTTTTTAAAACGTAAGACCGGGATTGCCAACTACCCATTTTTTTTGCTACGAGCAAACGCGATGTTAAATGTAAAGGAATCTGCGTCACAACAAGTTTGGTTGGCACATTTACAAGTTTTAAATATATAATATATTTAACTCAAATGGATATTATTTATGTACTGTCTATCAAACGAGCGTTGATGCGGGCGATTTCCTGTCATGCTCAACTAGGTTCAGGGATAGCACAAAAATGTTGATCATCAATAATGTTTACAATACGCATTATAATTAATATTACGCAAACATTACTGTAAGAAAATATGCATATCAGCAATAATAACAAAATTATTATCGTCATTATCTCATAACCACATCACGTTTCAATAAACCTGCGTTCATTCTTTTACGAAAATACCTTACTCTGCGTAATCGGGATTAACGAGTTGCGCAGTTTAATACTATTGAAAATTTTTATTGCAAAAGGATGATGGCTCCGTAAAGGCAAGGTGTTGTCGAAAGTAGAAGTGTATTCATTAAAACCATGGATAAGCTAACCACTGGATAGTGCATAAGTTCGCGCACACAGTTAAGTCACAGTTGTATGAAAACCAAGCTAGCCACTACTCATTAGGGTAAACTTACCACGTGACACCGTTAGCCAATCAGTGCTTTGTCCCTTGGGGTAGCATAGAGATGTAGTTTGCTCGATACTTACTTATTTTCGATATGTTTTAAAGTAAGGGTTTTAATAAATTAAAAACATCGTTATATCCAAAGAACGTTTTTATTATAATATAATCACTATATTAACATAATAAACTATTACACGAAATAATGTTATACACACACACACACACACACACATATATATATATATATATATATATATATATATATATATATATATATATATATATATATGTATATATTACACCGTTATTTTGCTAATAGAAATTGTGAAATTTACTGAAAAAAAGGATAACACTTCTGGCCGATTATACAAAACTCAGAGATATAAACAATTTTAGTAATAAATGTTAGATAAATCCATATTATATTACTAACGTGAATAGAAAATAATGTTCACAATGCCTGAATAGTCATCATGTTTTGTTTACAAACATTCCCTTTTGGAATAGAACAGAGTATATAATAATAATAGAATTATTAATTTATTTACTTTGCTGTATGCATGTTTATAAACATAAGGCGTGTTTATAGCTACAGAAGCAAGCTCTTCCAATCGCCAACAGATAAAATAGATTTATTAACTAGTGAAAAAGTTGGTTAAAAATATTATAAGAATATATCGATAATAAAAGAGAACATTTTGATGAAAATGTTAAATAATCGGCAAAATAAAAACAAAATAAAACATACATTTTTTATTAAATAACTATAAATACATCGAGTAAAAAATAAATTGAAAGTTTCGATCTTTTTCCATTCCTGCATAGGAATAATAATTAGCAGGAAACCTACGGAGGTGCTCAAAAAAAGTAGTTTCTAAACTACTAAATAGAATGCGAAAACTAACTTCATCTGTTTGCGGCTATGTGGAACGGAAAAAAATATTTATTTGAAACCTGGTCGTTTGTTTAGTTGATAATTAAGGTGTTGAAAAGAAATTATAAATGTCGGTACCGCAGACTCCAATAAACGCCTTCTCTTGTTTTGGCTCGTTGCTACTAAATGAGCGGCAAAATGTTTGGAACAAATAGTACTTGATTTTGTTGAAAACTCGCATTGCCCACCAACCTATATCCATTTTTCTTTTCGGTGCGGGCAGTTCAGGAACCTAAAATGGTAAGTGAAATATGAGTAAAATATAATATTATATGCTTAGAAATCAATGAATTTATTTTAGTTTATAAAAAATATCTCATGTATAATTTTTTTGGATTTTTAAATAGTAACAAACGTATCGATTTAGTTATCGATACGGCGCCACGCATCCCTAGTGGCGAAAAATCAACGATATGGCGGAACCGCTGCCGGCGATCTGACTGCAACTTACGAAGATATACGGGTCGAAGATGTCGGGTGTCATTTAAGTTGTAATTATACAGTGAATGAAACTATGAGTAATGAATGATTAACCGATGCCGATTAGAAATATTAAAATGTTTTTAAGAGATAGTTGATTAATATATATAATTTTTTTGGAGCAACAGAATTTCTATGTTCGTAAAGATCAAATGAAACATTGACGTAAACTTGTTTCAAAAGAAATTAAGAAAACGATCCTTTTTTATAAAATTATTAATAATATCTCTGATAGGAGATTATAAATACAATGCAGAATAAAATAATGCATTTTATTTCTTATACCTGTACTAATGTACATTAAGCTGTTATACTTAGTCCGATTTGCCCTACAACTACGTTATCCCATTTTCATCTTTATCCCACATTTGCAATGTTTGACAAACTCTGGCTCTCTCACCCGTGCGTAAATTGAGGCCTCCCGTGACCGAAAGAGCTATGGCGTATATCCATCTCTTTCACATTGTTTGGTTGCTTGAAATTAATTGGCTAATGCGCGCCTCCTCACATAACAAGAATCATGTTAAGGAACGAACTTATAATCAATTAATAAAACGAGTTTCCAGTACCAGCTAACGAAGTTAAAAATTATTGAAACTTTTAGCCAGTCACAATGTAGATCACTTTCCAATGAAGATCTTCGGCGATAGCAATAAACAATATACCATGTTCGCGAATTTCCTTTCACACATATGGAATTTCTTGGTATGCCTTTTTGGCTTTCTTCATGTACAATAAAATCATAAGTGCACCGCCTGTGCAGACTTCCCCAGACGGGCTCTCTTATGACGTCGCGATTTGGAAGGAATGAATTTAAATATTTGCCTACATATGGCCTGAAGCGTTTGCAAATGTCTAGAACATTAAGGTCGATTACGTTCACGTTTTAGGTGTTATTTAAGTTCAGAGGTGCGAAAAACTTAAATAAATAATATAACGATTATGTAATTAAATAAATAAATACCTCAACCGAATACAAAATCCAAAAATATCACGTTCATTTACTACAGTACCGTACGAATACTTTTTGGCGGCCGGCTTATGTGTGGTCCCTAGAGACAAGTCAAATAAAACGTTTTGCGTAATCCTCAGTAGAACCTCTTATTTTAAGCGTTGTATTGGATAAAATCAATGGAATTGACGTGAAGATGGTGTGCTTGGTGACTGCAATCGTGGTCTCGCTGATAACACGCTATGTTAGCTCGCCGAGGAGCAGCAGGCGGGCACAGGTTTGCATCTCCAGCCTGGTGTAATGGTACATCGCTTTAGCAGTCCACTAATCGGAACGCCTCGGCTGCTTAAGGTTGAAGATATCGTTCACGAACGTTTCATGACCATGTTTAAAATGTCAGTGTCGAGATGAATTTGCTTCAGTCCTTACCGATGTGCATGGCGTAGATTTCTTTGCGCTTGTGTTTGTTTTTCATCGCTCGAAGTAATGTTCTGCGCATTGTCACAACTTTTAAGAGCCACGTTTGATCGATATAAAGTTCTGTTGTGCAACAATTTAACAAACGAATAAATATAACAGTTCTTGTACTGTTCCATTTAGTGCTTTACAAAGCGACGTACAAACATGCGAGCACGCAGTCTCCGCCAATAGCGTGATAGCTCGCATCGTGCGGCTTGACCGATCGTCCCTCCCATACGATAAACGTGAATTTCGATGAAACGTTAGAATTAAAGTTTTAAATGAATTCAGTTTGCATACGGGCTTTAAACTTCCTTCTAAATTTATATTAAAAGTTATTTAAATAGTGTTTCAAGACAGAATTTAGGAGTATTAAATCAACTCGCAGCAATGTCTCTATGAGCAGATGTCTCAATGTAGCAGATAAAATATTAGAATATTGTAATCTGTGGCTTATAGGAGGCAAGTATAGGCGACCGAAACATTTTCAAACCTGTTTCTCCCTACCAGGTCGAAAAAAGTAGTCACAACGGAAACTTCTCACTGCACTGTATTTAATTTAGGTGATTAATACAATAAATTAAATTTACTAACAGTCCCAATACAAACAGACAATAAGGAAGACTTCTTTCATAATAATGGAGAACAATAGGCGGCCCTGAAAAGGGCCTTGGTCTTCTCGCACGTTGATTGTTAAATTAAGCGCGTTCACCACGTATGCGGCGTGCCAGCTGGATGTCCTTGGGCATGATGGTAACACGTTTGGCGTGAATGGCGCACAGATTGGTATCTTCGAAGAGACCTACGAGATAAGCCTCGCTCGCCTCCTGTAAGGCCATTACGGCGGAGCTCTGGAATCGAAGGTCAGTCTTGAAGTCCTGCGCGATCTCTCGCACCAGACGCTGGAAAGGCAGTTTGCGTATAAGCAGCTCGGTACTCTTCTGGTAGCGGCGAATCTCGCGAAGGGCCACGGTGCCGGGCCGGTAGCGGTGCGGCTTCTTCACTCCGCCGGTGGCGGGAGCGCTCTTGCGAGCCGCTTTCGTAGCGAGTTGCTTGCGCGGCGCCTTGCCTCCGGTAGATTTACGAGCGGTTTGCTTCGTACGGGCCATATTGAAATTTGTCAACAGACGTAACGCAGACGATACGCTAGTGTCCGACGCTACAATTGTACAAACGTTTGCCAAAACGCTGCTTTTATAAGGAGCTCTCTATTAGAAGTAGTGATAGGGAGGGGGTTGATTGGCTATTGACGCAAACCTATCTGAAATTACAGTTGTCTCGCTCGCACGCTATCTTTGCACGATGCTTTTTCGGCATATTTTTTATTAAATTTTCTTTAGCGATGAGACTTTTTAATCTGTTATATAAAGGTATAATTAAAACCGAGCCTTTATATTCTATGCTTAATCGTCATTTATTACATTTGTAGCCAATTCGTTTAGATCGACATGCCGACCAAGCGAAAGCATTACAGACCACTAAAGAAAATGAAAATAAACCGAAACGACAGAGGGTAAATAAATTAAATACTAAGATTTGGTTAAGCATTTTTAATTTTATTCTTATTCAAGACTGGGTTAATCTCGATCAAGCAAATGTGAAGCGACTCTACATACCCCGATATACCCCTTCTACGTACCCCGGTAGAGACTGCAATAACGTCCGAGTGAGATAGAGCAAATAAAGCTATTCGTCTCGAAGCTGCTGTCCGCTGAGGTGACGCTGCTTATAAAAGAGGCCGTTTCGCGTCTCTATCGGCATAATCGTCTGCGACATTAACCTGAGTTACAATGACCGGACGCGGCAAAGGAGGAAAAGGATTGGGTAAAGGAGGCGCCAAGCGGCACAGGAAGGTGCTTCGCGACAACATCCAGGGAATCACCAAACCCGCTATCCGCCGTCTCGCGCGCAGAGGGGGAGTGAAGCGCATTTCGGGGCTGATCTACGAAGAAACGCGTGGCGTATTGAAGGTGTTCCTCGAAAATGTGATTCGCGACGCAGTCACTTACACGGAACACGCGAAGCGCAAGACCGTCACCGCTATGGACGTTGTGTACGCGCTGAAACGTCAGGGTCGCACGCTCTACGGCTTCGGAGGTTAAATATAATACGACTACTGCATACCAAAAAGGCCCTTCTAAGGGCCGCCCATCCTTTATTATTATTTGTGTGGTCTGCCGACATTTTCGATGTTTTAAACTATTTGTAATCCGTCACACTGAGAAATAAGACTCAAAATAAAAGAAATCTCATTAAACTTATTCATTAATTTGCGTCTTGAATTGAAGACCGAAAATCTGGAGATAAATAAGGACGTGTATTTATAAAAAGGTAGAGATGGCAATTTCTTTCATAATGTCGAGAGTCTACAAAACGCCGGACGTCCTTATTGTTACTTAAATTAAATGAATGAGATATTGTGAAATTAATTTCAAAGATTAGTTCGTTCAAAAGAATGAGACGATAAATTTGTACGAAAATCATACTCATCGTTGAGCGTGTGGATGTCAAGTAAACGGTTGTAGCTTGTCACATTTCTCTGTCGATTTCAGCGGCGTAACTGCGAGTAAATAAATAGTTCTCCACTCGCAGTGGTGGAATACATTTTTCATCACTAGCGTTTCTCTTGAAACGATTATATAACTAATTTATTGTTTCGTATGGCCCCTACCTTCACAAAGATAGGAATTTATTTTAGTAAACGACAGCTTTCTGTATAATTTTCTCTTCATAAAATTGCTCATTGACGTGTTTGACCGCGAGTCCTAATAAAAGCGGTGGGAGGAAGACGACGATACACATACGCGTCCTTTCGCGATTGGTTGAGAGCTAGCGAACTGTTGCGACCGACCGTCGCCTGTTCACGGTCTGAGTCAACCGGTACAGGTCGGATATAGTCGAAATCCACCTTCGTTTATGGAGCGCTAATTTCGGTTACTCGAGACATTAAAAAAATATACGCAATCAAAATTCTTGTAGAGTCTTTTGAAATCACCAACTTTGCACTGCATTGATTTCATGTAAGTGGCAAACCATTCTTACAGGGAAATAAATTTTATATTCATTAAAAATTTAATATTGTCTAAATTTTAACTTTCATAACTCACATCCTAATTTTCTAGTTGCGATCTTGTTTTAACCAACGGAAGGTCTATTTTTAAATAGCTCCTATCGGGCAATAATAAGGTTCATTCCGTTCCAGCGAATGGCGCCAACCAAATGCGTTCGCAGCGCGACTGATTACACTTCGTCTCTTTTTCGCGTCCGGTAGAACATTCAGTTGAACAGAGACGGCGAACATCTTGCAGTTTATTGGTTATGTGAATGATAGGTTTTGTCATATTTGATTACTTTTTTTATTCGTCGTTTTAGCTCGCAATCAGGAATCGATTGGTTTGGTTATTGTGACATCGATACACGATATAAACTTTAAGCCCTAATCGTTTCTGGTTACGTTTTGATACTTCTGACTCGTGCCTGAACAGAACCAAAGGTGCCTTTTTCAAACCTGCGAGCGTATCATCATTTAAGACCTCAATGGGACTTCGTAAATAGGACTGAAGGTTAATACCCATATATACATACATACACATATACATATATAGTGAGTGATGCATTTGCACTATTTGCACAGAAATCGTGACCTGAATAGCATTTCGTTTGTGTATTGGGAATTGAATGTGCAGTATATGAGACTTCTATGTCGATTTGATCCAATCATCGATTTGGGTGCTAAATTTAACACTGAGCTGATTTCGCGTTGTACGCAGTAAACACGTTGAAATTTTTAAAAAAATTTAATATTTATAATTGCACAATTCTAGAAATAAGCAATGTGCCATCGGTTCATCATTCCTCACTCGCAAGCTCATTCACTATATACTTCGCTGGTGCTGAGGAGGTAAGAGTACAGCTCCAGTGATACCGGACCACAGACAAAAGTCAGTCTAATGATAAACGAGTACTAAATATGTCCCCAACGACATTTTCCATCAAGCGTTATGATTATTCCTCGTCTTTTTTGGATTCCAATAAATTTTCTTACAGCCATACAAATTCTTCCACATTCTTTAAATAGGGATAGGCGTTTCGCTCCCTTTGCAAGGAAAAACTTTCCACCGCGTGCTATTGGAAACGCTCTCACCGTTCGTACCCGATAACATATTGCGTTTATGAAGCCATCATAATTTTGCAACGCCAATATCACATAGTATTAAAGTACACTCGATCACGATTGCACACAGTGAGATTTTTTCGTTAGAAAATGAACATAGATTTGTTGAAATATGGCGTCGTCATTCGTCAATGACGTTACACTCGACGTCATTATTATTTGTGCCAAATGTAACTGCATATTTGTTTATCACTGCTGAAGTTGATCAGTTCTTACTGTAACGTTTCTTTAATATTGACTATGTAACAAGGTATATAAAAATCATGATTGTATGGATCAAATAGTCGATCAGTCGTTATTAAACTTGCACTGGTAGCGGCGAGTGAGGGACGGGCCGCTGATATTCTGCCAGGGCTCCCTCGACCGGGCAGGCGCGAAGAATTCGAATAAATTCTTCGGCTAATGGCTGATCAGGCTTAATCGATAAAGGTGTCGGCGTTTCTCTTCATCGGGCTGTACGTTCTTCGTCGACGCTCGCTTGTAGCGACAGTGGAGCGACGACGGTATGCCCCGCTCAACCAGCTTGCGAATACTGTTTTATGACGGAGCTATTCGCCCGAACCTTGCGTGGAAACGTTTCATTCTATGGACATTGCGGCTGCACCGATACCAAATACATAGTTCGCGGAATCAATAAAAATTAATTCTGGTCTTAGTTAATGCGCCGAATTGGGAAAATTTAAGTTTTTGTTGAATAGTACGAGTCTCAGAGCAACATCAAGGCAGTTTAAATCTCTTCTTCGGCTTAGGAGAATGTCAAACGGTCCGTGCACGTACGAAAAAGCGTAGTGTCGCTCGCATGGTTTCCCTCGATCGTATCAGCGTTACTTTTAACCTGCAACAAATATGTGAAAATAAATGAAAACCGGTGCGGCGATAGTGTAAAAATTAACATTTTCACCACAAAATGTGTAGACGTCGATACGTTCTCTGCGTCGTCCGTCTCCGAGCAACAGACCACCAGCGACCTGTCGAATCAATACGCTATCACGCACTCTCAACCGCTACGCTCGTTAGTCAGTGTACGTGAAGACATTACATTTCCTTACGAATACGCATTTTACTTGTTAATCGTCGTATCTTCCCCCTCATCAGAATATGGTTGACACCGCGGTTATTAGTGACGCTCCTGCGGCCGCAACTCCTGCTAAAAAAACGAAGGCATCGGCGGCCGCCAAGAAACCCAAGGCGAAGCCCACGCACCCGAAGACTTCAGAGATAGTCAACAACGCGATCAAGGAGCTGAAGGAACGAAACGGTTCGTCGCTTCAAGCCATAAAGAAGTATGTCGCCGCCCAATATAAGGTGGACGCAGAGAAGCTGGCCCCTTTCATTAGGAAGTACCTGAAGAGCGCAGTCGAGTCCGGCGCTCTCGTCCAGACGAAGGGCAAAGGCGCTTCGGGCTCCTTCAAACTCGAGGTAAAGGGAGCCGCCAAGAAACCTGCGAGCAAGGCCGCCAAACCGGTAAAGGCCAAGGCGACGCCCAAGAAGAAGGCGAAGGCCGCCGCCAAACCTGCCGTCAAAAAATCCGCATCTCCAAAGAAAGCCGCTCCTGCAAAAAAAGCTAAGCCTGCTGCGACGAAGTCTCCAAAAGCAAAGAAGTCTGCCAAGCCGCCTACAAAGAAGCCTAAAGCGCCTAAGGCGAAGGCCGCGTCGAAAGCGAAAAGTTCCGCTAAGAAGGCAGCCCCCAAGAAGTGAGACACCTTCGAAGATGATCCACGCAGAAGGTTCGCAGCGAGCGCTATCAGCTGCTAACAATTGGTTTCTTGCCTCGCGACCTGTCCATCCATCACCGACTTGACCATAAAGTCCTTTTCAGGGCTACCACACGAGTTTCTGTTATTCGGAATATGTCTTACTTTTTCCATTTTGTTTATCACGTACGTACATACGATTTCTGTCGTTATAAAGCGAGATTAATCGACCGTATTTCAAAGTAGGAATAACGAATTTGCTAGAGTATCTACATTTCGATATATCGGTGTCGTGTTAACTAACATTGTCGAAATATTGTGATAAACCTTTAAATAAAAACATTCGCAATATTTTTAATTAAGGACAATACAAAACTATTAGTCATGTTGATAAATCAAGTATACTTACGTAAGAGTTGCATTGTGACCAAAACATTATTTGGGCGCTCAATAGAGGTGTGCCGTACGTATCTTTGTGGTGATTGGAACATTTGAATCTGAATCATTGAAATCTTCCGCCGGAACAATGATACGTTTCATTTGGTAAATTCGGAAGTCGACTCGCGAGTTCCAAACGGAACAGATACAAAACGAAACATTGCTAAAATGTATCGACGGTGTTTGCGACGCGCCGAATATATTTTTGTTGCGATTAAAAGTTGAAATATTTAATTTGAAATTTAACTGTCCGGACGGAACATGTTTAAAATTATTATTTTTAATATAAATTTGTATGTATAAATATTGAGTTTGGGCTCACTTAAACCGAATGTATGTATTATTTGTAAAACTAACCGTTTATAACTCCTTTATTTCGATACACGATCATTGTTTTTTTATCAATCGATGTGATATAGGTAAATAAATTATCACACGAATGGTCAACGCTAGGAACTTGACCTACTAATATTTAAACACTAGAGGTGTTTAACATTAACATTTTTGACATGAAATATTTCATGAAACTTAACATTTTTAACACTCTAATTTTTTTATATTCCATCTAATATCATAAAAGGTACAACGCAATGTGTCAACATATTAAATTGCTCAATTTAAATATATTTAAAGATACCCCGGCAAGTATTTAAACTTGCCACGTTCGTACGCTGACTATAAAATCAACTAAGCAGTTAGTAATATATAAATCAAGGAGAATAAAATATAATGTGTAAATAAACATTTGTTTGCTTCCCAGCATGTAGCGTCACATCCGTATCTCAGTCATCGGATCGAATCAGCGGTTCGCTTCGTTTCATTTTATTCGTTCGGAACTCGAGATGCAATGATCCAAATGATACGTTCGACATAACGAAAATGTTTTGGATCATTTGGAACACAGCAATATTCCGGAACAAACAGTTGCACACGTTTAATCGTTAGGTCGTGGTACTTTCTACTCTGATAACCAAACAATACCGCCCGTTGCGCAAATGGGAAAGACTTATATGCCAAAATGTCAAGATTGTGAGAGAATACGAAATAAGGGCCTCGACAAGAAATAAACAGCAGTCGCGTAAATTTTTGTATGCTACAAATGTAAACATTTAACACAAGCAGGTCAGTTGACCGTTAAGTCAATTAAATAATCGTTATAAACAAATGTTAGGCGAACCGTTCATTGTTGGTTCTTATTGAGTGTTATTAGCTATTCTTAGAATTAATTATATTTATATTTAGATATTCTTAGAATTAATTTCGCGAGTTGAATAGCGATTATTCGATGTGTAATTGTTGTAATTGGCTCCTATTATTCTGTAATCAGTCTTTGAAAACTTTATAAGTTAAAGAGAAGTCTCTCATCGAAGTCAGCAGTGTCGAGCTGTAATTAGAATTATTTTGCCCGTTCAGTTAAAGTGTGGCGTATTGAGCAAGACTAATAATAATGGCCGGATGGGTGATTATCAGTGGAACAGTATGACGACGTCCGCCGTCAGATGGCGCTCGTTCGCACCCGGGCACGGTTCCCCTAGATGGCGCTCATTCTATAGCCTTCGGATTGAACCGGTCGCCGTTCGCTATGTTCCTACGTTAACTGTTGTTTCTTCATGATATAATTGTTGTTAAATAATTGTTTTATTAATGTCGAACGATTGAATTTTTCAGAATTACAAATTTAATTTAGTTAAATATAAGAAATTTTACTTTTATTATTAAAATAAAACGAATTATTATTGTTTATTAACGGTTTTATATGACCCATTTAAATTAGCTTGTCATCTTCGGACACACATTAATGTAATACTTGGTTTACTTTAAATTTGCAAATTTTATAAAAATATAAAATAATATAATATATTGCAAACTATACTTTAGTTAACACTCCATTTTTCCCACATTCACCTACACTCCCACATTTTTCTGTTTGATCGGTAATAAAATAACAAGAATTGAACATTGAGGAAGGCTTCCTGTTAGACTGTTATTGTGATTTTTTTACAAATAAAACGAAATACCTTTCGATTCTTTTATTTGCAAGAGGCGCAGTTAGATGGCGTTGATGCCGCTAACTGTACGGACGTCCTTAGTACTCGGCAAAACCGCTTATTTTGCTGTTTATTAAAACTAAATCGAACGGAAGTAAAATATGTATATATCCGACACGACATATCTGATTAATTCAAATTTGACAAAATCGTTTCCGATTAATAAGTCAATATTTACATAGAACGAATCAAAAAACGTATTTATATAAATAATTACCTTAAACAATGAATTATTACAAAGTTTGAAAGTGATTACCGCCGCAATAGATGGGTAAAAATCAGCCATTAAATATTTATTTCCGTCATCTTTCAAAGAGATCGTTTACAGGTTTCCTTTCGATTGGTCTTTTATAATTGAAAAAAATAGTCACAAGGCTCGAGAATGGTTGTTCACACTATTTCATTCCAGAATTCTGCAAGAAGTTCACGTTTGACAGGATCTGCGTGCGGAAGAGTTATGGCGGTGAATGCCAATTATCAAGTCTTAGCAACGATCTTTCAAATTATTAATCTTCCGGGACAAATAAAAAAAAGCCAAAAAAAATTTTCTCATAAATACTAAAAGGCAGTTCAAGTACACCGACTTTCCTAAACAATTCGATATAAAAAATGTCGCCTTATAAACAATTTACACATTTCGATGTCGGAACTTGAGCCGCATTAGGCATGTTTTTTATTGAAAATTACATCAAATAATATAACCGTATTTACCGTCCTGTGACAATTTTATTCGGTTTACTTCACAAGACTTTTCTTCCTGTTTCAAATCATCCAAAAACGAAATAACTTTTCGATCGAACCAAAGATGGGGGCAAACAGGACACACCCCTCTTCCCCTCCACCTCTACTCACAGGTCCATTACACACTTGCACTGGATAAATCCATCTTCACGCATCGTTTACAGCAATGCTGCAGTAACTAAAGGATGCCCACGACGAACCGTTGTGCGACGCGACGGAGCCTTAAGACATTTTCAATCACTCACTTTACAATTACTCAATAACATGTAGATTAATAACGATATATTTACGTAGTCATAATGGAATTGTGAAAAACACTAAAAATAATTTATGATCGGTACTTTAATTAAATACGATGCAGTTTAACTTTATAAACACTTTTAAATATGATTATTATAAATACCATATTATGTGTTAAATTAAGACTGAACAGGAACGACGACCGGCGTGAACTGGGATTACGGACTTCTGAGCTGAGTAGGGCTGGCAAGTGCCTAGGGTTTATAAAGTTGAGAAACGCTGATTCATCTGGAAATGTTATTTGTTGAGGTTTCTGCGAACAAATCCTTATCTCAGGATGGTGAGACGCTGGGGACCGGATGACATTACTATGTTAATATATGTTTGGGAATTATGCTGAATAATCATTGTGGCTGGCAAGTCAGGGGTGTAACAGCTTCCCCGTTAAAGACTAAACTTACACCCCTGTGTGAGTGTATGTCATAGACCTCCTAATCTTAGGCATACGAATCGGAGAATTGACTGTATCGGTGTCAGCAATATGTTTGGGATCTATGTTACCTTGGTTTGACGAGGAGTTTATAAGATATCTAAGAAAATTATTACAATTATAGATCTTAAACGTATAACATATGTAAAACATAATACTTGATATGTATATTTGTATAGTATATGAATAAAAATGACCGTATTCTAAAATATGAGGTTTGTATACAACTGAGTTCACAATGCGAACGATTTCTTCAAATGTTCAATCGTTACCATTAGGGAAATCTAAATTAATGTTTTTAAATTTCTTAAATGATCCAGGTTATAGAAGTAATTGTTATCTCCAGCTTAGCTGATGGGAAAAAGTAATCAAAACATGTATATTGTCTGAGTCTAAGGATATAGTTCTCGATATAATTGTTTCTGTGAGACAATGGATGGATATAAAATATTATTTTTTCTAAACATAACAGAATTCATTACATATTCTATCTCGAATGATAACGTCAATGAAATATTCTCTAATATACGTAACGATTCCATAAATTCAGATTTATATAGTAAATTATTTGATACAGCAGTCAGATTGTTTACATTCAAGGTAATACTCTCAGCAGCCCTATTCAGATTTTCGTTACTATTTATTTTGTTTAACGCTTCTTGAAGCGCTGAAATTGTTGATGACTTAATTAAAATGCTGTGTTCAAGAAATTTTGCTATTCTTTTGATCTCTTTCTAGAGTTTGAAGGGAGTTGTTATACTCTACCGCGTCATCTCCGTACACTGTACTAAAAGATGTTTAAAAATGGTTGTGGTTTTATGAAAAATATGTCCGTTGGGATAACAACTCTAAGGTGACCATTGATTGAGATTTAGAGAGCCAACAGGATCGAAATGTATACCGGGATTGCCCTCTGTGGGTTATTGAATGAACGACGGCCATGTAAAACGTATAAAATAAATTTGTGAGAGTATAATGTTCACTATTATATTTTCAAATTACTTGCAAGAGTTGTAAACTAATTTATTAAAACATTTGTAAAAATGTAATTGAGGTAGTAAAATAGTAGGATAAATCTAACATGAATGTCGTCAATCAAACGTTCTAATGTCTCGTAAAAAAATAAAGTAAAACAAAATTGTGTAGGACTTGGTGTCATTGTTTGTCTTTGCTAATTTCACTTCATCACAATGATGGGTTAAATGGCGTCGGTATATTAATGGAGTCAGCTAATTTCTTTTGACAAATGAGAATCGTAGTAGGCCTGTCACGTTTCCCTCGATTTCGATTTTTGTATGTCCGCAATATTTTAAGATTTCGTTTGTTTTTCAATTTGATCAATTACATCGAAAGTTATAAAATAATTTTTAAAAAGTTATAAAAGTTATAAAAGAATTAGTAATTTAGAAAGTTATAAAAAATAGTGCAGCGGACGTGCAGCCGCGCATTTCCCGAGCGCTGAACTCGAATGGGGCCACCTCGGATTTTCCAGCACTGAAAGTAAAGTAACTCAGTTTTTATTTTACACATTTTCTATGTAACATTGTCTATTCTTTCAAGTGGAGTAATTAGTTTTTTCAATAAAATATAATTTTTCGGCATATTCCATGAAAAAATGCTATTTTCAAACTAATTTGTTAAGTAAATAATCGATCGTACACTCTACGGTTGGTAACGGTTGGTTATTTGGATAACTAACCAAAGACCGTCAATTTTTTCCGAAATTACAAGCATCTAGCTTTATGCGTGTAAAACTCATAAGATTTTTAATCAAATTGAAAGCGTCTGTCGGGTTTCGGATAGATTTATAATTTTTATTTGATATTTATATGGCCGTTGCTCTGAATATTATTATTATAGCTGTAATATGACATACTAAAATTACGTGCATCTAGCTTCAAGTATGTAACACTTGTGAGATTTTTAATGAAACCGAAAGCGTCCGTTAGGTTTCGGACACATTAATAATGTTTATATCATATTTTTGTGGCCGCTCTTCTGAATTTGACTATTACAGTTACAATATGATATACAAAGGTATCTATTTGAAAAATTACAAGCGTCTAAGACTTGTGGGATCTCGTCTCGTCTAAGACCCGTGTAAGACTTGTGGGATATTTAACCAAATCTAAGGCGTACGTTAAATTTCATATGTCAATAATTTTTATTTGATATCTGGGTAAATGGCCGCTGTTCAGTATTTGAGCATTATGATTATAACATGAAATATTAAGGTATCTAAAATTACAGGCATCCAGCTTTGCTGGTGTAAGACTTTGAGATGTTTAATCAAATCGTTCGTTGGATTTCGAAGGTATTATTTTTATTCGATATTTATATGGACACTGCTCTGGTTTGATTGTTGTAATTATAATATAGCATATTATTGTATCTATCTGAACAAATACAAACATCTAGCTTAAAGCATACAAGAGTTGTGAGGGTTTTAACCAAATCGAAAGCGCCGTTGGGTTTCGGACAAATTTGACATCCCCTTCTACAACGTACGTACGCGTCTACTATTTTCGGAAATAACATTATTTCTGCAATAAACTAAGAGTTAATAGCAAATTATTGCATTTCCTCTACCTACTTTGAATTTTGCGCTAAAACGCTCACAAGTGTCATGGCCTCCGCCAGCGACGTCACAGCCAAGTAAACATTGCGTTGTGTCTACGTTCAACGAAGAAAGTTACATATTATATTCCATATTTCGAGTGTTGAAAATGAATTCGAAAGTCTACAAGTACTGTGCAGTTCCGCAGTGTAAAAAAAACATCAATAAAACCACTAACAAATTATTTGTTTACGTTCCAAACAAGAAAATAATGAGAGATAAGCTCGCACGGCGAGACCCAGCAGTTACGACTACGCAGTCGCCAATTTATTTCTGGGAAGACCACTTTGATGTAAGTATTTACTATATTGTTTGAGATGAAACAAATTATTGATAAGTGAATTATTGTTGAGGATATATTTGTTCTTTGTTATCATCCTTTATCAATTTCAATGGACAACTTTATTCTCACTTCAGCCGCCAAATGATATGGAAAATTATGTGCAGTATTATTTGATGGGGCCGGTGTCACAAGTGCGTATGAAACCAGAGTGTATTCTCACAAAATTTGAAAGCCAATCAATTAGAAATAAAACTAACGTCTAACACCATAGAACGACTATATATACTTAAGAAACGAAGGACAATGGCTCTTGAAGAATGTGAAAAACAATTAGAAGAAAGTAGTTTGGTTACGGAACATTTAGATTTGGAAGAAATTTCATTCGGAAGTTCAGGTATACATTCTTCAAGTGTTATGTAATTAACTAAATAATGAAGAAAGTTGGCAGTTTGTTTAATCTATCAAATGTTACTGTACCTGCCTGTCCTGTTTACCGTTTTTATGAAAATCTACAGGTAAAAATATGTGTCTATGAAAAAGGTTTATTTCATCATCTCTGTATTGTTACTTTAGATATTAACGGCTATAATCCACTGTTTGTCTATTGTTTATATACACATATACGCCTTCTGTAACTCACCCAGAATCATCACCATTAACAAAATCTTTTGAAATATCACCATCACCAAAATCGATTCAAATGGATTCCGCTTCTGACTGCAGCAAGATGATAGAAGATGGTAAAAAAACAAGAGGCTTTGAACATTCTAGAATGCACATTGAAGAAAATCATGAGGAATCCACGTTCGCACATCGGCATTCCTATAAGCTGTTACTAATTAAGTAATTTGATTCAGGAGCAGACAAATATACCCGCTATATATATATAAACAATTAGATTCATTAATTCATTCTGTCAATTCGCTGAAGACTTTACCATAGATCCAACCAATAAGATTTCCAGAATGCAATTACAATTTTAAGAAAACCACCCACATATTGTTCGTTAAATGTTAAACATAAAATTTCTACATTTTTAAATTGTTCTGCAATTAGAGTCGGCCACGCAAGAAAGTAACACTTTTTTATTCCACTCAAATGCATTTGCATCTGCATCTGTGAATAACATATATTAGCTGGTTTCCCATTTTTTGTATAATTTATATAAATTTTTTTCACTCATGGGGCACTTGATCTTAACAATGCCATCTTGAGAAATATCATCAGGTTAACCGGCTATCACAGGATAGTTTTTAGATAACATCAATCCACAGTTTCAAATTGTTTGGCCAGTTTCATACTAACCGTTTCCCGTACTTCATCCTCTAACTTCTGCCACGTTTCATGGCTTGTCTGGGATCTCCCCCCACCCCTCCATGATTAGTGATCTCAGTGGCCATATCTTAGTTCCTATCTTAGGCTATTTTTGTGGTGGTGTCTGGTGTCATCCTCAATTTTATTTATTATTGCGTCAGTTTGAGCTACAGATGTGTCAATCACGAACGAAAGAACCAGAGGGACCCTCTCTTTTTAAATGAAGGAACGATCGAATCACGGAGTTGTGAATGATTCGTTTTTTTTCGTCAATACCAATGACGCGATCTCATTCACGATTGATTGTTTGAGTGGATCGATAGCTTCACTCGAGTCATATGTCACAGACTACTGAAGTACCTACACATGGTCGCGATTGATGATTGGTATTTTGGTTTCGATTCGGTTCGCGGCTCATTTTATCTTGGGGAACATTTCGTTAGACGGTCGTACCGCGTATCGCGCCAGCCGCAAGGCGGCCGCATTTGTATCGATAAGTTGTACACAATACGTATATAAATATTGAATAGGTATTACAGACTATTTAGTGTCAGCGGACGCGATTGTTTATAAACGAATACATTCATTATACGCCAGTATAACATACGAACAATTGAACTAATATATACGTAATTTTATTAAGATTAAGAATTACATGAAGTGTTTAGTGTTACGTCTAACAGACTTTTGGAAAGTTGCTGCTTGATTTTAATCTGTTTACGATTATCATATTCGTATTAATACAATGAGTTGTTATAGCTATCTAGCTTGGATTGTTAACCGACGTCCAAACTTCTGTAGTTAAACAAATTGCTCAGGATTGTAACAACTTATTGTTTAATTTCCTCGTTGCAAGAATACAGTTTCGGAATCAAAGAAAGTGAAAGCCTTGTCCTGCCATATCGTAATTGAAATTGTCAGCGGTTATTGATACTGCATCAAACTTGTTAATGCACACAAGTAGACGTGTCAGTGGTTATTGATACTGCATCAAACTTGTTAATGCACACAAGTAGACGTGTCAGTGGTTGTTGATACTGCATCAAACTTGTTAATGCACACAAGTCGACGTGTCAGTGGTTATTGATACTGCATCAAACTTGTTAATGCACACAAGTAGACGTGTCAGTGGTTATTGATACTACATCAAACTTGTTAATGCACACAAGGAGACGTGTCAGTGGTTATTGATACTGCATCAAACTTGTTAATGCACACAAGTCGACGTGTCAGTGGTTATTGATACTGCATCAAACTTGTTAATGCACACAAGTCGACGTGTCAGTGGTTATTGACACTGCATCAAACTTGTTAATGCACACAAGTCGACGTGTCAGTGGTTATTGATACTACATCAAACTTGTTAGTAAAGTTTCAAGTTTGGTTTTAACATTGTAAATAAAAATTAATGGAAAAATTTATATTTTCAAAAGAACAAGAAACAATTATTTTTTGTATTAGGATTTTAAGTTTTCAGTGATAAAACTTAATTACGTAAAAAACTACATGAAATTTGACTGGTTGGGCAATATGTTCGTGACCCAATTCTGATTCTATCTATCTATTTGAAGAACCGTACTTTACAAAACGGTGATTTGTTATTATTTTGCTTTTTATTTAAAAGATATAATAAACAATGTACTTAAGTTATTAATACCGACTATATTCGATTGACTAACATTTTTTTTGTAAACATTATTTAATTTTTGCGACGAATCACGAAAAAACAGTTGTGGTACATATCAATGCAATACATATAGCCTCCATTTTGTCTGTATTAATTAAATCTAAGATCAACGCCCAGCCTCGGCCGCTGGTTATAGAAACGTGAAACTTAGAAGATTCTAGGAACGAAAGCTTATTAAATAATCATTTATAATCCGGAAAGGGGCTAAAAATAGAGGTAGAAATTTAAAAAAATATTTGGCAACTGTAAACTTAAACTTCGAAACTGGCAGTTAAATATTCTAACTATTGCCAACAAGTGTTTTTATTCAACATTAGCTTACACACACACACGATAAATAGCTGGCATCCGTTACATTCGGAAAATACCTCCCATATATGAAACAGGAGTTGCAGATGTTAGGTCTAGAGAAGTTGTACATGTTCTCACCTTAATATTTTCGTTAGTGAATGAAAACGGAGTGAATATTTCGGCAATAGAACGCCGATAGCAAACACTGCACCACAAACTAAACAAAAAATACACGCAAAACACTTTATATTGCACTCTATATAAAACACTAAAATACCAACAATATATAGCAACATATAATAAAATCTCACGACACAATAACTCATCTACACTAATAAAGTCTCACGACAAAACAGCTAAACAATAACTGAAACTATTAAACGGGTGTTCTAAATTCAAAATAACAAAACATTTTTAAACTTTACAAACAATCGCCGAACAAATACAACGTCAAACAAAAGGCGCGCATCTATTGTTTGTGTATTGCCATAGTAATTATACTTTTCTAGAATTGTAATAGTTGTTAAAACTAACGTGCACTGCGTAAGAGAAATATTCCATTGTAAGTTTTTGAAAGATTATAATTTATTACAATAACTTTCCATCTCTAAAGAGACTTTGAAATAACTTTTCCCTTTGAGTAAATATTAATTTTTTTAATTAAACGATTTACAGAATTTTATCATCAAAATTTTTTTTTTAACAAATCCAATTAGAAGTCTTAAGCAAACGTAAATATTTTGCCTCTTAACTACATCCATGTTTCACTTTTTCTTGAACTACAGTTTAGCTTTTCCTGTAACATTATATAAGTGTTTAATTTAAAAATATTAACGTAGAAATATTGGTTTGTTACAGGGACACTATTACAATTTCTTTTAATCTGACCTTGACAAAATCAATTATTTTGAAATTATTCATTAAATTCTCGAACATTAAATGATACTCATGCTTTTTACGAAAACAAATACACTGGTTTTAATTTATACATTGGAAAAAAAATATATGCCTTGGGAAAAAAAATTATAAAGTCGTTGATTGAAAATTTTGTAAGAAAATGATCAAAATTGATTTTAATATCAAAACCATTACTATCTTAAAACATATAAAAAATTAAAAGGTTTGGAATTGATATAAATTGATTTTTTAATTTCCAACAGAATTAAAATGTATGTTGACTAGAAAAGAACGTTCATGAGCATTATATTCTAAAAAAAAATTTTCTCCTACACTTTTATTATTTGACTTTCATTTTTATATTATATTGTAATTATAACAGTTTTACAATTATTTTGTATTATACCACATATATTTAAAAAATTATTAATGTCACTTTGTTGTTCGTAACTTTCCCAAGTGCACTTTACTTAAAAAGAAAATAAAATTCTTGTCAAAATATTTCAATGTTTTCAAACAGAAAGTTTTAAAATGTGAACGGTAATATTTATTTTATTATGTGCTATTTTCTTAGATTGCCTTGGAAAAATTAATAGAATTAAAATAGTAATTATCTATTACGTTAAATAATTGGTTGGTAGGGTGAAATATGTTCAGTTGAACAATTAGTAGTTTGGAAAATTTGTATTGAGTTTCAATCAAAACTTGTAGCTCTTATTGCGAATGAATCACTTCGTGTGTAATCGACGTGGTCATCTTTATCGATTGAATTGTAAGTCGTCTATGAATTTATTATTTTCAATGTTATTATCGTTTCGTTACTAAAAAAAATAAATGGGTAATATTGCTTGAGGAAAACCTATCAAACATTTCATTGTACGGTAATGCATTCAAATGACATTCAACAGATTATTCAACTTCGCTTGCAACAGTGAATGCTATATTTGTTCAGTTTTAGTCACTGCATCCATTTTTTATTATCTCTATAAGAAGTAAATTTTGTATATTATTTTTCACTTTATTTGACTAGTTGTACTTTAACACATTTTTATATTTTTATACAAACCATGTTGCTAATGGGTAACTATGATGTTGTATTATACATATGATTATCAATATGATATTTATCTAATTTTATTTGTTGATTCTAATCAAAATTTTGAAGATCATTATATATTAAATTGTACTAGATCTCTGGTAGATGAAATAATAAATCGTGAAGTGTTACTTGTAAATATTGCTGTTCATATAACTGAATTTAGCAAGGAATATTTTTTTATACTTAGAATTTAAATTAAATGAATAACAATACCTGCTCTTTCATTGTTGCGACCACTGATGTACTTATTAGTAATTTGTTTGAATTTCAATTAAAAGTTATACCTTTTGTATTCTATAATAGAGTCTATAATTCTTTGATACATCTGTATATGATAGAAAGTAATGTAAGCATTTATTTAATAAATTAACAATTCAGACAGTTTTCTTCGCTGGATGTATTCAGATCTAGATGCATTTATTATCTTTATTGTTTAATTCTCTTAAATAACTAATTTCTGGAACATTGTAGATTCCTCGGCTATTCGTTAATGTTGGAGTATTAATCGCATAGGTCGCACACATTGTCGCAGTCCGCCCACTTCCAATATTTGAACTTGTAGTTATTAATTTCACTTTTTCAGTATCGTTGTTTACCTCTAATATTTTTCCTGGGAAGACCTCTGCTTCGTAACAAATTATGATAAATTAATTCTGCACAAAACTGACAAGATTCTCTTGTTTGTTCACTTTCTTGTTTTTGTTCATAATGTGAGTATCGTTTTCTCGATTTTCTTATTTAATTCGAGTAATCGTACATACTTCATATCCATTAGTTTTGTCTTGGACACTTTTTTGTTTTCGCCCCTTCTTTTTATGCATCCAATTTTTTTTCTTCTTAAAAAGAACTTCTGTTTTTGGAACCGAATGTGTCGTGTTAGTTACTTTTCTCTTCCTTATATTTTCTTCAGAACTAGCAAGAGCATTTTTGATAGAAGTTGGATATTCTGACTTTTATTCTCATTTTTGCTTTTAACTGGTGCCTCGACTAGATTTTCAGGAAGCATGAACATTTTTGCTTTGTTTGTTGTTGTTCTCTGTTCAGTAAGAACAAACATGGCCCAATTTTTTTTTCAGTTACAGCGGCTCAAATGTCCCAGCCTTAGTATATTTATTATTTAATCTGTCAATAAGTGTGCTTATTGTAAGCTTTTGAAGCTTTTCTCGTAGACTTTAATTCAGTTTTAACAGCTTCATTTAAATATTATATTGAATAATTTAATCTCTTTTGTTGATCCATTACTAGATAACATGAAATGGGAAATAAGGCTTATAAATACGTAGTCAAGGTAATGTAAAAATAAGTTAATTTAAAAGAACTAGCACTCGGTCGGAATTAAGAAAAGTTTTAGAATTGTTGGACCTAATAACCGACCACTTTTAAATTGTTTGTATAGCTGTACTTTTATTGAAAGAAGTTCACTTCGAAATAAATCGATTATGTATACCATTTACTAAATACTACATAATAACCACAGTTCTTTCCCGTGTTAAATATTGTTTAAATAGTAAATTTTAGTTAAAGAAAATTAAAGCTTCTCAAATAGTCTTAGGGAGACAGGTTCATATTTTCGAAATGTACTCTGTTTATGCAAAACTATATTTTGACAGATCGATAAAGACGCGTAGTGTAATCATACTGTGATAAATGGTAAATTGACACTAAACAAAAGGCGAAGAACGTAATGTACGTTTCTATGGCACTAGAATAGGTATAAGACCTCCTACGTTTTCTGGCCTGTTACAGTTTTAAAATTCGTGCATATGACTAAAAAAGTGATACGAAACTCAAATAGTCGGATTAAGGTAGGCGGTTGTAATTGGATGGTTTTACGTTAATAACTTTGAAAATGAAATGAAGTACTCTAAAATTTTATCAATACATTTAATGCCATTTTGTCTGTATTGTTATTAGATGCGTAAATATTTCTTACTACTGTTACATACATCTATAGTCAGGTGGTTCACGCTTCGTACTATGAAGACTTGACCTTCTATATTACTAAATCTTTGTAAAGGTTTAATCTGCAATATAGCGAAAACCGCATCAAAATATGCTAAGGTTTCTGAAAAACTTCAATGTTACTAAAAAAACTAGAGCTGATTTTGGAAAAAATCCATCAAATTTGTATTCTTATATAGATTTTTCCAAAATCAGACCTCTATTTTTTTAAATTTTTACTGATTTTTTTAAAAGATGATGCTGTTGAGGTCACTCTTGTGCAAAATGTACCATATCTCCACTGTTTATTTATACCAGAACTTGAAAAATTGGGTAGTCTGAAAGTTTATATTTATATATATATACATATGTATATGTATATATATATATATATATATATATATATATATATATACATGGTATGCTTTTGCGGAATAGCATGCATACATATGTTACGGCTTTTGGAAATGTTGCAAGACACCCAATACGTCCAGTAAACCACGATCTCAGGAAAGTTTCTCATCTGTCTATCAAACATTTGTTCTGTTACTGCACCATCATTAACAGAACAAATGTTTGATGTGTTGTTGCTCATCGCAGCACAAAGGAATTTCGAAATATTTCTGACTGTGTAACAAAAAAAAAACCGAGTCTAAATGAATATGGACAAATTTTAATGAAGTATAGTACAGGGACGATGTAGCTACCAGCTATTGGTTCGTTAACTCAATATATGTTACTGATTGTACAAATATACAAACCTCCAGACTGTGGTGTGATCACTGGTTCCGATCTTTTACAGCGCAGCGTACCGCGGGGTCCCAGGTACGATTCCTGGCTGCTAGTTGAGCAGGGCTGAAGTGGTTTTCGAAATTACTTAGCTAAATGCGACAGACCAGTGATGGGCAGAAGCGTCACTGGTGGGAGACTATATACTGCTGAAGCTACAACACATCTGCACAGTGCGGCGCTGTGCAGATGATATGATAAATGCATGCTGGGTATTTATAAACGCATTAGGGGAGAAGTTTAACAGTGGACTGAAACAGGCTGTTGATTGATGACATAAACCTCAGTCCATGGAAACTTTGCTATATTATATTTTATTTTTGTAAATTTTTATTTAAAGTCAAGATTAGTTTGTACTTTTACATGTTTATTTTTATCTTCATTGTATCAATTATTATTTGAAGGAAATCCATTACTGAATTCAGAATGGTTCTAATTAAATGTATTTGTGTAACTTAAATTAGTTAATATTATATATTGTTTAATTCACTTAAATTAGTTTCTATTGTATCCTTGCAATTATTTTGTTCATTTTGTTTATACTATTTTCAGGTGAAAATGTTAGACTACAAGTCTAGATGCTGTCAACAATTAAAGGATGTTAGAAAAATTATGGACAGAGTACTTGTTCATACGATAGGATGAAGTTCAATAAAAAAATTGAAATCACCTTTGTCCAACATAATGTTTTCTTAAACACTTAAATATTTTCATGACATTTTTTTAATTAGGCACATTGGATTCATTACAACTTTTTTATTACAGGAGTTCATCTCTGATATATGACCAAACTCATGCATTTGAAGTTTATTTAAAACTTTTTCTATCGAGTCTCCATTCTTCTAATGGTTGGGAGCCTAGCTTTTTATTAGTCATCTTGCACAAGTAATTGATTATACAAATGCTGTACGAACCTTAGTCCATGGAAACCTCGTAATGTTATATTTTATTTTTGTGATTTTATTAAACACTCCATTTCGCCATCGATGGGGAATTTGTGGCAACTTTAAAGAACCTAACTAACATGAAAGGCGATAGATGACTATATCTACTTTTAAATTCGCCATCGATGGGGAATTTGTGGCAACTTTAAAGAACATATATCTACTTTTAAATCAACTTATGAAGCATTAAATGTATTTGAGAGAACTATTTGTTTTTGAACAGATCAACGTCATAAATTATATGCGTGGAAGCGAACAAGCCTTGCAATAGTGTAGACTAACGACTCAAGCGCAAGTCGTGTAGTGCGAGAACTATGAGAAGAAGTACAAGTTGGGTTCCACTGAGAATCAGATACGTGGAGCTGGCGAGTGGAAGTGAGAGGGAAAAGGGGCTCGATTGAAATGAGTTAGATGGTTTAAAATGAATTACTATGTAATTTGCACGTAAATGTGAAATCAAAAGGCAGAGTGTAATTAAGGGGCCTTTTACACATATTCGTCAACCAGTTGTTCGGATCGGTCACCGCATGTGGTCATCGACCAATGTAAATAGCCTCGGTTGATCTAGTCATGGTAGTCGGACGCAGCAGCGAAATATTTGTACGGTCAGCCGATGTCTTTGTTTACTTGTTAGTCTCAAAGAAAGCACACGCTATAATAGGTTTACCTACTGTTTGGGTAAATTAGCTGTGCACAATGGGTGAATGGAAAAAATCAGAATCAAGAAAAACTCTGAGCATAAAGTCATTATTTCTACTTTCCAAAAACAGCAATATTTACTGTTGGAAATCAATCTCCAAAATAAAAAAGAATATGACACTTTTGCTGAATATATTGCTATACACAACATGTTTAGTTGATTATGAAATGCAGCCGGTCGCCCACTTCAGCTGCCTACTTCGGTCAATGACTAGAGTAAACAAAGGTGCTTGTTGGTTAAATAGTTCAACGAAGTGTAAATAAACCCTTAAGGTATAAATAATTAAGAGTTAAAGGGCCATTAACGGATAAGTATAAAAAGTTTGCTATAGTTGGGGAAATTTCATGAGTGCAGCAAAAGATAAAATGTGTACGATTTACCGTTTCATAATCAAAATAATGTTCACGTTTGGTTATAGTGGCCTCTTATGTTCGTCGCTTTGAATTGTCGTATTTTGAGGACCGAACTGAGATAGCTTACGAAATACTTGCAATAATTTTTGGTTATCATAGTGATTTTTCATTTATGTTTATAGTTAATTTTTGTTTACACTTTTTTATGGTAATAATGAAAATTGTATTTTGTAAAGAATTTTCATTCATAAGCCTGTATTTTTCGAGAAACGGGGAAATTTTCTTTTTAATTTATTCATGAAAAATGATCATTCATACCTACATGACTATAGTAGAAATACTACGATTATTTCATAACTACACTTGTTCTATACTATGTAACTTAAACAAGAAAAAATTTCAATGAAATCGAATAATAATTGTTGGAGATATGCGTTATGTTATCGGAAACGGTGAAATGGCTGGTGTGTCAGCTTCTGATGCTGCACATTGAACCCGGTAGCGGTAGCAAAAGTAGGTAAGTCTACCTACTGGTAGACTTACCTACTTTTGCAACCGCTACCGGGTTCAATGTGCAGCATCAGAAGCTACCGGGTTCAATGTGCAGCATCAGAATACATCCTTCTTCTCCTACTGGAGAAGAAGGATGTATTTCTTAATGAAATGAATGCCAGTTGAAAATCTATAAAGGCAATGGATTAGGTCGTATAAAGCTCAAATTAATATTTTAAAATTTTTTTGTCATTGTTGTGGCCTCGGAATGATGATAAATGTTTTCCACACAAGGTGGCTTCATTTAAATTTTGCAATTAAAATCACCGTCTTGCATTTAAAATTGTCAGATGCGCAGCGTGAAGCCAATTAATTTCTAATTTGGCACAGCAATGAAATATATTAATTTACACATATCTCTTTATAACTAACACTTAAACATATTGTATATATAACAATTAACCGTTTGAGTGCCGACGAGCGCCATCGCGCTCGTGCGCATACTAACCAAATTTGCCGCGTAAATGCGAAATCAGTTCCTGTTTAGTGCGCGGTAGGGGAGGTCGCTCATAATCATCGCTAATTTTTTATCTTTCTGCGTATTACATAAAGTTCAAATTATAATATTATTAGTAATTACAATATAAAAAGGATCCAGGAACAGAAAATTTTTAACCCATAATGTCGGAATATGAAAATAATTTGAGTGAAAATAATCATTTTTCAAGTTGTGAAGAAAGTGATAGTGGGAGTGACATTGTGGTGCACTCACAATTTGGCGTAATGCAAGTTTTGAGTGATAGTGATAATAGTGATGATAACAATTATTTTGCTGATACGGAGGATGTACCGAACTGCAAAAATACGATGTGACCTTGATTTCAGTTTTTGTTATCATTTTTGTTCACAATATATATTTCCATAATTTTGTTTGTATTTTATTATCCTTGTACAAGTTTTTGTTAAGAAAACACCGGAAAAATTATTAAAATTGGATAATTTTTGGAAAAGATAGTTTTTTTTCGAGACAAGGGTAAATGACATCAAAAACAAAAGATTTCTTTTTTTCATTTTTAAGTATATATGAGTAAAAAATCATGGCACTAAAACGTTAAGCGTATTGTTATATATAACACTTAAATGTATTGTAAATATATATAACAGTTAAACAAATTGTATATATAACACTTAAATGTATTGTTATATAGAATAAAGTGGAAATTTTGGGCTGACAAATTAAGTACTCGAGAATATTTTGTTTAATTACCATTTGCAGTGTGGGGTATTGTTTGAAAGGGCTAATAGTAAGGGTCTCAAGAATACTTTTTTCATAATTTCAGATAGGGATCTGCTGAGGTATTTTGAATAATGTGCGAAAAAATATGAAGCCGCCCCTTATTTCTGTAACTACTTCATCTAAAATTATGAAAGAAATAGGGGTTTCAGAAGCCCACAAAAGGGTTGTTGGTAAAATATAGCAATTATCCTAGATCTTATAATTCATTAAGTATGCGCCATGTTTTCACTCCCGTTAAAGATATAGTAAGTGGTATGTTTACTCTGTGGAAAATTAATTTTTGTAAATAGTTTAACAGCACACTGTGTATTACAAATGTACGTGGCGCCAAGTATGTTTTTTTTCACTTATCCCCAAAAAACTTAATTACTTACTATTTTTCAGAACGTTTTCCCTTCATTTGCTTTTTGGTTCCTCAGAAATGAAGGTATTCCTTTTCATATTTTTTACCTACCAGTATATCTTTACAACAGCCTAAAAGTAAAGTTTTACGCTCATAGAAAATGAGGTCCGTGTTTTGATTTTTGGAACAAACTTGTGTTGTGTCGGTATTAATCCGTCTTTCATCCATTGTCAATATTTTATGTATGATGGTTATTCTAGACCATAGTCATGAGTGAATTTCACAACGAAGCTGTGGGCACAGCTAGTTTCACTTAAGACTCCCGTTCAAGCAACCTGGCATTCGTAAAGTGTCACTTAGCTGCCTGTTTAGTAGCCCTAACTAAACACTGACACTGTATTGTTCTTGGTAATTGGGTTTGTAATATCATATAGAAAACATTTGCATTTTCCTCTTGGCTTCCCAACATTTTCTAAGAAAATTGTACTCTTCTGTTGTAATCTTCAGGCTCCAATTATTGAACTTTAGTGATGTGCTACCAGTGATGTTCCTCTCCCCAGAGTATGCGAGCTATGTCAGATGCTGGAACTCCAGTCCGATGTTCTGATACTGTGACACTTGATTTATTTCTTTTATTAGGAACTCTGAAGATTACACGGTGGTCAGTGAATCGCTCGAAATGAGACCCACCTATACTTTAAATATATGCTCCGTAGAGTGTCACTGCTTCTGAGTTGCCAAGTCTTGCGTAACCATAACAGATAAAAAAACGTGACAACTGCTCACTTCGGAAAATAAATTACGATATTCTATTCCAAGTAAAAATATAAAAATGCTAAACAGTTCAATAATCCGTTAATATTACCAATTCATTCAATTTATGTAAAAAGCACTTATTCAGATAGTTACATACTTTAATGTCCTGGACAAATCTTTAAATAAATAAATCATAAAACAGGTACAGGGTAACTGTAAGCGCAAAAGTATGCAGACGAGTGAATAACCACTGCCGCTACTTTGACCGATACAAGTAGCAATACTGTAAAACTGAGTTATTGTTATGTCATATTATTACTCCTTATGATGAATAGGACTCATATTTTATTATATTCTTTTTCATCTCTAACTCGTCCATTTGCCTGACAAATGGTAGTTCTTTCATGCACACAGAACTGAAAAATGTTTGATATTTTCAATAATTTTTCTCGTCTATAGGAGTGTTGCGAAGAGTACAACATTTTTTTATTTGTTTTTTAAATAATTTACAAGGTAGCATAAAACAAAGAAGTCAGGTAGAAAAATATACAGTAATTTGATAATTACGTCTAGTGACTATGAGTTTTGAGATGCCTGCATACTACTGAGAGAAATTATAAATTCAAAATGAAATGCAAATACGAGTTCCTTGAAGTTTGAAAGTTGTAGATATTGATAGTGTATGAGAAGACAGGCAACGGTCGCAGCCTGCACTTGACTGTTACTGGATTAGATAAATTTATTTTTAGTTCCCAGATCTGTTGCTGTTGACTGTGAAGTCTGGAGAGAGCTCGAAGGGTTGATTCATTAGCAAAGAATACCTTATGTCAAATATAATACAGTTTCCTTTATTTTATATTATACCATTTATGAAGTCAGACTGTATAGGATTGTTGAACTGCAGCAATCACTTGAATTGAATTGAACTGACTCAAACTGTCGTACCATCTCTTGTACCTCATTTGATAGCTTTGTGCGGCTGAAAGTTCCCCCTCCGAACATTATGGATCTGCGACCCCGATCATTACATTGTCTACATTATAAATATCATAACATTTAATTTGTGAAGTCGATTAAAAGAAAGTCTGTAACACTCGACACTAATGATATAAGAAAGTAAAATAAAGACATTTAGGTGAATCCGTCAGGAGTTGAGACCTACAAAGTCTTTAAATGTTGAATATTATATGTTGAAAATAACCAAAACATTGTTTGTAAATCAAAAACATACAATGGTAGCAACATGTGCTTTTCACCGTCATGAAGTAAATGCTGCTTATTTATTATTATCTGCTTCTAATTTCACAAGTACACAAATATACTGACCCTTTCGAGGGTAAATGTGTTTATTGTCAACTGCCCTTGAAAGAGTGTGTACTCAGTGCACAACACATCACAAGTAAACCTTATAAAGTAATTATTATACTTTGCTTCGTTAAATATAATAAAAAATATAAGATACAATAAAATAATTCGCTCCACCATCTTTGCAATCGTTTAGTCGATTTATTGACAAAAATAACTATAATTTAGTAACAAAAGAATATATTTTCATAAATTGTGGGCAACTACCTTAAATATAACTTTCATTATTCATTAATCATACATATTCATATTATTTTTGAAGATATGTCATTTTAAGTGTGTTTACGCACAAAAGATAACGTCCCAATTTTGTTATATTTATTATCAACATGTGAAACGGCCATTGCCACCCTGAGACTTGCTGATTCTTTAATGGCACCTTCATTATTCCGTCCATATTCAGAGGAATAGAGATGTCAACCAAATGATAGGTTTAATTTTAAGAAGTTTATTGCAGGTATACTCTATTAAATGAATGAGTTTATATTTTTGGAATATTTGTTTAATTTATTCCATATTTAATCTACTTTATTAAATTATTATCTAGGTTTTATAATATCTCATAAAATTACAAATGAAAAAACAAACTGACACACTATACACACTATTAAGTAAATTAATGTTGTTACAATGAAATTAAGTTGGAATTAAGATATAGCTTGCATAAACTGAGAAAGTTAGGCAACTAAAGATGATTTTTGCAGTTTTTATGTGAGAAACCCGAACGTCGAAAAATAGATCTGATTTTTCACTTTTAATTTCTCTTGTTGTGTTACTTTCATCTGAAATATGTTGCAGAATTATAATGAACGTTATGTTAAATATTATAGTTTCATTACGAAATATTCTCTATTTATTAGAAGCGGAGAAAAATATACTGTTTACATGCTTAGTCGATGCGTCTAAATAGTATATTTTTGACAATCAAGAGTTACAGAAAGGGACGAAACCTGTATTTGGTAGAATTAGTGAAATCGGTAGAATTAGTGATGGCAAAAATATTAGTTTCTAATTAGCTCGGCTAAATGGGAGTTTTGCTCTGATTTTTTGGATGGGCAGCAATTTTTTTATTTTGCTATGCAGGAAAATTGGTTGCAAGAGTAATAAGAAGTTTTCGAAGTGCCAACCCCAACCAATCATTTTACAAATTTTTGTCAGACTTGCGTTACCGAGATATAAAAGAAAAAATATATTACAATTATTAGTAAATCAAGTTGATGGGTGTCGGGATGAGTATGAACAAACCCTGATGCGCAGTACTTCTCTGGAGCATGAGCTGAGGGACGCCTACCAGAAGATATCAGATCTAGAGGAGACTACACATAATTCAACTGCTCTCCATACGCTCAGTTTATTTGAAGAATTAGTGGACTCCGCTCCTCAGTTGGTTACTGGTACAACTGAAGACCCTTCTTTTAGCAACAAATTGAGTAATATTTTACCAAAGGAGAGGTTGATGAATAGTGGCAGTAACAAACTAAAAAAATATATTAAAATTAGTAGATTTATTAAGAAAACTAGAAAAATGTTAAAGAAAGACAAGTTTATAACAAAAAATTTAAAAACATACAATTTAGCAAACTAGAGTCTTATAATAATGACTTAGAAAAAAGAAATTTACAGTATGAAGATGACATACAATTGCTTGAATCACACATAGCACAACTACAAGTTTCATTAAGGAGTATCACCGCTAAGTATGAAACATCTCAAAAAATGTTCGGTGAGTGTCGGCTGGATATGGATGAGCTACTTAGATTATCACAATATAAATCAGACCAGTTTGACTCATTGACAAATAAGTGTTCCTGTGCATACAGACACAGTAGTACTCCATATCCTGCTGCTACAGCAGGATATGGAGTACTACTGTGTACTACTGTCTCTTGACACAGAGTAAATTGTGTGTCAGATCGTATTCTGATTCTAATATAGAGCAAAACTGTATCAATAGTTCCTTCAGTAGTACAATATCAAATATAAATAATACTTCCTCAAATATAACCATGTACAGTGATGAAATTGGAACAAAGATGGGTATTTTTCTAGCTGAACATCTCACTCAGCAAAATGTATTGAATAACTGCTATCATAATTGTCAATTGAGTGATTTAACTTCACAAATTATTAAAGACAGCAGTAAATTTAATATAAACACCAACTTAGTCATTTTTATGGGAAATAGAGGGAGTGTTAACAAAACTACATTCCTACAATGCTTTGAACAATTGTCAAAGTTGAATGTTAACAAAATAATAATGTTTACATTCCCTTACAGTAACATGTTGCCACAAGCTGAAAATGACCTTAGATATAAGTTGAATTTATTAATGTACAATGTGGGTACTTTTAATGAACAGATCCATGTCATCGATACTAACAATTTTGTAAAAAAACTTAATTTAACCAATGGTAGGTATAACCTACCTTCTAGTATTAAACGACAGATAGCTGTTTCGCTATCATATTTGTTTTGTAGTATAACCAGGAATTTGGCTAAACAGGGTGCTCCTATTGAGCATTATTTGGACAGTGAAAATGAGTGTTTGGAAGTACTTCCAAGTAATTTAAACTAATTAGTATGACAATAGGGGAATCCTCTAGCCAAATACATTTGCTTGCTAATTATAATAATAAGAATATTAAATCACATAATGTTAATAATAGTAATAATATGAAATTTATCAACCTGGTGCATCAGAATATACAAGGTATTAGTGGTAAAGAACTTGAAATTGAGTTATTTTTAAATTAATTTGAAATTAATATTTTTTGTGTGTCTGAACATCGGCTAAAAAATTATGAAATAATGTTCAATTTCAACAACCACCAGGTTGGTAGTTCGTTCAGCAGAGTTAATGCCAAATGTGGTGGTTCCTTGATATTTTTAAATAAGCATTTAAAATTTAAAAAACGTAAGGATATAGTGATCCTATCTGTTGAGCGAACAATTGAATTAGCATCAGTAGAATTGGAGCGGTTCATTGTTGTTTGTGTGTATAGCCCCCTTCTGTTCCCTACGAGCTATTTGAGAAAATAATGGATGAGGTATTAATTAAATTAACAAAATCTAATAAGAAAATCATAGTTTGCGGTGATTTTAATTTTGATATTTTAGAAAATAAAAATATTCCATTTTTAAACCTTTTCTCATCATATAATCTCAAAAACATGTTTATGGAGCCGACTAGAATTGCTAGTGATAGTACTACCTGTATTGATAATATCTTTACAAACATGATACCTTCAAGTAAAGATATTATCAACGCATTAAAATCTGATCACTGCGGTCAGTTAATAAAAATTGAAAATGTGCATAAAATTAATTCTAAAAAGGAAATAAGTTTTATACCAATTAATTCTAAGCGAGTAGATAAAATTAAAAATGATTTAATTAATAATTTACCAAATTTATCTAGCGATTTAAGTCCGAATGTGATGTATAACAGATTTTTTAATACTTTCATACAATTATATAAGTCTGTGTTTACCACCAAAACTATTGTAGTCACTGACAAATTAACTTTTAGTCAGTGGGCTACGCCTGAACTACATATTATGCGCCAAAAGTTATATGATTTTTATGCAGAGAGGCAATTTAATACAAGCAAAGAGTTTAATGACAATGTGAAATTATTTTCCAAAACTTTCAAGATAGAATGTAAAGTGGCCAAGTCATAATATTTGAAGTCTAAGACTGACAACAGTAGCAATAAAATCAAAGCCACTTGGAAAATGATTAATGAGGAAACTGGAAAAGTCAAATCACCAAGCAATAAGTTTAAACTAAACATTGGTGACAAGCAAGTCACTTCAGATTCAGAAGTCGCAATCGCTTTCGAAAAATTCTTCACGAATATTCCAGTTTCTATTACTAAATCCTTGAACTCTTCGCCTACCGATGCCCTAAATTTACTAA
Source organism: Druceiella hillmani (assembly GCA_039881145.1). Taxonomy (NCBI): domain Eukaryota; kingdom Metazoa; phylum Arthropoda; class Insecta; order Lepidoptera; family Hepialidae; genus Druceiella; species Druceiella hillmani. The sequence goes on from JAYKKI010000024.1 coordinate 21,524,261, forward strand.
AGGAAAATGTAGTTTAGTGTGGTGTCAACTTTAAGTTCAGAAAAGTTCACATCCGAGAAATAATTAAAGCCTTCAAACTCATAAATGTTAAAAAGACGAATGACTTGTGGGATCTTTCCGTGAGTATGCTTACACAGCTAATTGACATTGTTGCACCTGATTTAGCGATTATATTTAACAACTGTGTTGAATGTGGTGAATTTCCTGATCTAATGAAACATAGTAAAATAACGCCATTATTTAAATCTAGTAGTACTACGGATCCCACTAACTTCAGACCTATTTCGGTGCTACCTACTTTTAGTAAAGTATTTGAAAAGCTCATTTTAGGTCAGCTAATAGAACATTTTAAAGATAATAATCTTCTCCATAACAAGCAATACGGTTTTACTCGGGGTCGCTCAACAACCGATGCTGGTGTTGAGTTAATTCAAAATATTTTCGATGCCTGGGAGGAATCATGTGATGCGCTTGGCGTGTTTTGTGATTTGTCCGAGGCATTCGATTGCGTAAATCATGATACGTTGATTAGGAAGTTACACCACTATGGAATAAGGGATGAAGCTCTTGAACTCATTGTTTCATATCTAAACGGTAGGATGCAAAAAGTAGACGTGAATGGGAAACGTTCCCCTGGGTCATTGGTCAAAATGGTCGTGCCTCAAGGCATAATATTGGGACCGTTTTTGTTCCTAATCTACATTAATGACCTACCTTATCTTGTAAAGGATCAGCATGGAATAGTACTGTTTGCAGATGATACATCTTTGACTTAAAATAAACAGACGACAAATAATTGTTAATGAAGTAAACAGTGCTCTTTCTAAAGTTGTAAATTGGTTTGATGTTAATAATTTATTGCTCAATAAAGAAAAAACCAAATGTATTAAATTTACAGTATCAACCGTTAAAGGTGTTACAACCAATGTGCAATTCGACAACGAAAAATTGGATTTAGTTGACACTACCGTCTTTTTAGGCATTACCTTGGATTCGAAACTTCAATGGGGCCCACATATTTGTGGTTTATCGAATAGGCTGAGCTCTGCTGCATATGCAGTTAAACGTATTCGACAGCTAACAGACATCGATACAGCTAGACTGGTCTACTTTAGTTATTTCCACAGCATTATGTCATATGGTATATCGTTGTGGGGTAATGCTGCTGACATTAACACCGTATTTGTCCTTCAGAAGCGGGCCGTTCGTGCGATCTATAATGTGGGGGCTAAAGAATCGCTTAGAAATAAATTTGAAGAAATAAAAATAATGACCATACACAGTCAATACATTTATGAAAATTTACTGCATGTGCACAAAAATATTGATAAATTGAATAGAAATAGTAATTTCCATAATTACAATACCAGAAATAAGAATAAACTTGCCACACACAGCACTGGGCTGCATAAAACAAGTAATTCTTTCTCGGGCAATTGTATATGTTTTTATAACAAACTACCAATGAATGTTGTAGATTTTTCATTAAATAAATTTAAAATATTTGTTAAAAATAAATTTATAGAAAAATCTTATTATAGTATAAATGAGTATATAAATGATAAGAAAGCTTGGGAATGAACTGCTCTAGCTACTATATTAATTGACGTTTGTGAAACAGTGATCACAATAGAGTCAACCCTGGCTGAGTTTGTTCGGGGCTTCTTCTCATACCGGGGCGCGTTTGGAACCCTAGTAACCTTAGTTTTAAGCAAAGAGAAGTCGTATGGGGGCGTATTTCGATAACATTTGTCGAAATGGGCTCTTGACACTCCTCTCGTTGACGTACACAGGTGATCACTAATATGATTCTAAGTGGAAAAATAAGAAATAAATAATAAATAAATAAATAAATATATAAGAAAAAACTAAACCCCTTTTTTGAAATGGCAGCTAAATGGACACGGTTGGCTCCCTAAAAACTCAGTTTTACACTTTCAACCGACCCACTACATATGGAAAACAGAAAACCACTGCCTACCCAAAATGCACATATAACCCTTTCTTTGACCATTTAACTGGACAAGATAAAAGGGGAATACCAAATTTCGGTCTAGCCATGAACAAATATGAAACACAAAGGATTACTCTTCACTCACATTTGCAATGTTTTATTTTACTTGTAGCCTCCTCGTACCTGCTATGTAGTCAACTAAACACAAGGGACACAAACATTTCCACTGCTTCAAAAAAAGTTTTCTTTGTCGCAATGTTAAATTAGAGGTGTGATTAATGATAATTAAAAAACAGAATGTAATCGATACTTCCGCATATGCTTCAATTCAGAAAGACAGTAAGGACGATATTGAAATACTTGTGAAGTTATAGTTTACGAATAAAGGACAAGTCGATCATACTTAAATTTAGACTCAAGTCACGTACCAACAAGCTGTTATTTAATTGGTATAGCAAACTGGCTTGAATGGGTGTCTGATTACAAAATAAGATTATTAGAATCAATAACATTTTCTTGTAACTTATTCCATTCTAGGGTCTCACTATTCCAACGTTAACGCAAAGGTTAGGTTTCACCAGTAAGTGCATACAACCAACCAGTGGCTTTGTATATAGGCTTTATTGATATGGCTTTATGGATATTGTATATGGCTTTGTATATAGCGTAATATGTGTTTTATTTCACAAAAAAGAAAAATTTATTATTCTGGCAATTCAGTATTTATCCCAAGTTGTTTTTGTTGTTTATGATCATGAAACTTTTAAATGTATATGTAAAAGGCCTGAATGAAAAAAAAATTATGTATTATTTTAGACTTATATTTTCGAGAGGGAACCGAAAAAAATTCTTACTGTATCAATTAACCAATGGCCTCTATATAGATTTCATTAAAATAAGTTTATTTCTCGATTCAGGGAAATTATTTCAAAAAATGGTTTTACTTTGTGTATCTGTAAATTACCGATTATATCTGTACTTATTTTAAACTTTTTTCCTTATAACCGTTTAACAATTTCGTATAAATTTTCATAATACCATTTTATGCATTAAAATTTAAAATTCATTGAAGTGTCACAATACATAGTACAAACATTATTTTATTATTGGGCAGGTAGAAATGGCAACACCCTGAGGAATATTATAACATACTAAATAATAATCATCTCTAATAAAACATAAATCTAAGTGAACGCATATTGAAATACGTACAATACATTTACAATTACTCCTTGGTATTTCAATAGTCAAAGGATGGTTTGTCACCGTGGGTGTAGTAGACTACTGTATGCAAAAATTCAATAAAAAACATCTGTGTGAGCATCTCTAATAAAACATAAATCTAAGTGAGCGCATATTGAAATACGTACAATACATTTACAATTATTCCTTAGTATTTCAATAGTCAAAGGATGGTTTGTCACCGTGGGTGTAGTAAACTACTGTCTGCAAAAATTCAATAAAAAACATCTGTGTGAGCATCTCTAATAAAACATAAATCTAAGTGAGCGCATATTGAAATATGTACAATACATTTACAATTATTCCTTGGTATTTCAATAGTCCAAGAATGCTTTATCACCGTGGGTGTAGCAGACTACTGCCCGCAAAAATTTAATAAATACTACATTGCAACATTCAATGTCAGATCACTCAAGAGCAAAATGAGACTAACGGGGCTAGACTTTGCAATATCCTTAATTAAATGTGACATGATCGGTATGTCAGAAATGAGAAGGGTAGGATTAAAAATAGAAGGTATAGGTACCACCAATTTTACGACTATAGAGTAATTAACAGTACATTTCTTCATCATTATTTCAGGAAGAGTTATTTTATTAAATATATATATATATATATATATATGTATATATATATATACATATATATATATATATACATAAACCTATTTAACCATTAGAACAAGCTTATGCATCTACACACAGATATAACGAATAGAAATCCACAATTTCTACAGCGATCTTGAAATATCTATAAAACAATGTAAGAAAATCATTTTTTATATGCAATGTAACTGCAAAAGTTGGAAAACTTGAACCATACGGACATTTTATAAAGTGTTAATATGGCTACAAAAAAATAAATAACCTAGGTCAAACGTTTATAAATTTCTGCCACAACACAAACGGAATATAACCAAAGTGATATTTAAAAAACCAGAAAAGTTAAGGTGGACTCGGCCAGCTTCAAATCGGAAAACATAAAATGAAACAGACTTCAATGCATTTTCAACAGTGTAGAAAACTGTATCATATTTAGTAAATTGTTACACCCGAGTGATCACTAGTTAGTTGGGAGTAACCTTGAATATAAAGTCTAGGTAGCCTTCTCGAAGATATTATATATAAGATATGATAATACTAAGAGAAGCCCATGCAACAAAACAGATTATGAAGAGTTTAAAAAAGTCTACAGTCAGCCTCAAAAAATGAAAAGGTACAAATTTATTGCGATATATAGTTTAGAAGTAAATACATTGTATCAAACTCTAACTTGTAAATTAGAAACATGCATGCAAAAATAATACGAAAGATTCTCTATATTTATTTTTAATCTAGTACCGATTAAAACATTAGAAGAATGTTTTGAAAAGTATATAAGTTACTGGAAAACAGCAAACAAATTGTGATATATTTAAAAAATATATTCTGATCTAAAATTATAAATGTAAAAAGTTTCTATGACAATAGATACATAATTTTACCAAAACTTCCACAATCACATGAGTAACTCCAAAAATATCCCTGTATTACTTTTCCTTGAGAATGAGATAGATTTCTCAAAAAAAATTTAAAACAAACGTCCTGGCCCTAATGGAATAACTAATAACATGTTTATTCAGAAGTATTAACTAAATTGCATACAACATTTTTAATGTGATTCTAAAGCAAAAGAAATTTCCAAAATCATGAATGATCTCTGAAATATATATATATATATATATATATACATATATATATATATATATATATATATATATATATATATATATATATATATTGTATGTATTGTAAGGTATAAATTAAACTTATAATATATTATTTCAAATAGATTAACGTTACTTATCATTAATATTATGATGTACTTTCAAAATCACAAAATAACTTTCGTGAAAATGCTAAGAAAGTGTGCAATAACTCGAGCAATACGAGAATTTTTTCATTGTATTTGTGTCTTTTGGATTAAATAGATGCATTAAATTAAATCAAGCACTAATTTGTAAAGACATAGAACAATTTATAAATTTACTCAAAATGACGTCCGAATTACAATAGAAAGCGCACAGTGCACATTTTATCGCTAGCAACGTGCAACGTGCTACATCTGACGAAACAGAGGAATTAAAATTTGGCTTTGAATTCAAAAAAATTGAGCCATAACAATGCTGTAAGTCACTCCAAAACTTACGAACGTTAATATAAAGGGAATATCAAATTTGAAAAGACCGTAAGCTGAGATTTCTGGCGCGTCTTCAATAACTTGATAAAGACGATTCAACATAGTGGACTCTTCATGACCTAGAAATGAAACAGAAGTATGAGTGTGAATATTGTTCTAGATAAATCCAGTTTTATATTGTATGGTATATACATATTAACTAAACACAGCAATAGAATAAACAGATCGGTGATAAGAAAATGTACTTACTATTGACATATATACTCGTTTTTGCAATCATTATCAGAGAGAAATCTATATGAATCGGAGATTTTGAGGAAACATTTCTAAAGGTTTTCTTATTACGTTTGTGCATTCAGTATTAATGTGACCTTATAAATATATGATGGTCATGTTGTTTATTGTGATCTGTGATTGCAATCTGATTTGCCTTCCTATTTAATTCTACCATAATTATTACAAAGAGTGAAGTGCAGTGCAAGTGTAGGACACTGCACTATGGAAAATTGTAGAACAACGGCATATCAAAAATGGTATTAACCAATGTCGCTATTGTCATACTTTTAATATTTTATTTAATAGTTTAAGGGTCCAACTAAACTACTGTCTAGGAATTTTACATATGCTATCTAAAATATATTTTTGGTCATGCCACAATCTTTATTGTTTCTACGAACGTCCATCTCAAGCCTGTTCACTTCCTCGCGTTAAAGTAATTTTAATGTTAATCTTTATAGGAATATATATAGAGTAGTATACATTTCTGAAAAGCTTATCTACGTAGATTTTGAAACAATTAATATATTTATAACTTTATGTCAACATTTACATTAAAATAATTTCAAAATAAAATGAGGTGAAAAAAAGGAATTTTTCGAGTTCATCGAGGCTTTTGATAGTATCACCAAGTTTTACATTCAATAATGATTTATATCCTAGTTATTTATAAGAGACATGTATAAAAATTAGCTGCAAATTTTTGCAGTTCCCAAAGTAAATAAAGATGTGAGAATGGAAAACCGCTATCTATTGCTGTTTAAAATGTAGACTATTTATATCAATAGTTTGTGGTATGTTTTGTAATTTATTTTTCTAATTATAAGGGGTTTATCATTTTTTACATGTGAAAAATTATTCAAATAGTCAACTCTTCATTACAAACTTATAGTGGTAATTAAACAGACGTTTAATAATAACGAATATAAAATACTTACATTTATTGTTAACTCTATAAAATGTCTACTTTCAAGTGCTCTAAGCGTAAAATAATACTTTCCTATATCGAGGGAGGAAAAACGTTTGAGGAATTATCAACAGTCTTGAAAGAGAATTATCAAGTCTGTGAAGACAACTTATGTTTTATTATCAGTGATATTCAAAGACTTATTATTCCTGTTTTTAATAAACGATGTACGGAAGTTTCATGGAAAAAATATACATTTTTAAAGAAGAAAAGTAGTTTGTCCGAATCCAGATATTCAGTAACTTTAACTCGGAAGACGTTACAACCAACTCCACACTGTTTACTTCTTCTGGAAAACGTGGAAGACCATGCGTGTCATATGCAGATTCGTCAGAATCGTGCAAAAAAAGGTAAAAAAATACTATGTTGTTTTATGAATATGGATTTGAGTCACATCTACAAGCCATATATACACTCTTTTGCATAAAAAACGGGCGGTTTTGATTTTGTCATATTATTAACAAAATATTATTTATTAAGAGGTCGTATTAATTGTAATTGTTACTGGCAGGTATAGTGTATTCTGGCACATAAAAACGAACATTCTACTTCACTACTACATTACTACTCTTTGAAATTTATTCTTTTGAATGAAAATCCTCTTTCACTGACAAAAACATATTTTTGGCGGTAAATGAAATCCAACTCTTAATAAGTTCTTTTTCATTTGTTACGTTTTTTATTTTAGCGAATAAATTTTAATTAAATTTCTGCTGTTTACTGAATTAGTTCACTTCTGTTTGCTGTTCTCAGTATGGTTGAACAAACGATAAGAGCTAGTAAAATTATTGCGCTGCTGGAAGAAGGCTGTAGCCAGTGTTATGTGTCTCAACAGTATAATGTGAGCCGTTCCGCCGTCCAAAGGATCTGGCAACGATACCAAGAAACGGGCTCCGTCAGTAGAAAGCCCGGTTCTGGAAGAAAACGGTGCACTGAGCCAAGGGACGACCGCTTCATAGTCAATCAGGCGCTACGAAATCGTCAAGTTACGTACGTGGATGTTAAACAGAACCTCGAGGACATCAGAGGTACACGAGTAAGCCTATGGACAGTCAGAAGGAGACTTCAGGCCGTCAATATACGTAGCTATCGCCCAGCTCGGGGCCCTACATTGCTCCGTGAACATCGAGTTGCCAAATTGATTCGCTCAAAATTTTTCGTCATGGACTCAACAAGACTGGAATAGTGTTTTATTCTCCGATGAAGCTCGTATATCGATTAGTGGTGAGGATTGACGTCGGCGAGTCTTACGAAGACCTGGAGAACGCTTCGCAGAAGTGTGCTTTGATGAAATTACCCCTTACGGTGGAGGCTCCGTAATGTTTAGGGTATTAACTCAGGTGACCGTACCGAGTTAGTTTTTATTGAAAATGGCACACTTAATGCGCAAAGGTACATAACAGAGGTTCTTATTCTAGTTAACTTTATGTTAAATTAATAAAAAATATTCAAAAATAAACTTTAGCCATTTTTAATGTACCAGTATTAAAACGCTCATCTGTGGACTTTACATCGTTTTTTTTATTTATTCACATTTTTAATGCCTGAAGGAGGTAAAAACGATATCTCAATAATAAATAACAATATTCTCATCATATCGCCATATAAAATGCATCAAATAATAAAATAACTCTGATATGGTTTATTCCTATCCGTGCCCGTTTTTTTTGCATAAGAGTATATATTCAGGAATTACTTCAATAGGAGAATGAATAGAAGCAAATCTTGCGGAAATATTAAGGATTGCTGACAATGAAATTATTCTCAAGTCCCATAGAAAAATCAATTCAGAAACAGATTCTAATGGATAAAGAAGCATTGAGCGTGTTGATTGATTTAAATTTAATGAAAGCAAAATATTTGTACTTAAGAAATTTAACAAACTAATGAAATCATTTTATAATTCCACCGTATTACACAGTATAAGCAATTAAACAAATCTGCTATCCACCACCTTCAACAGTAGAAATTACAAATACAACTGTAAAATAGTAAAACTTCAAGATTTATTGGATCACACTGAAGCAAGAAATAAATTCCAGATATAAGAATGGATTGAAACATTTACTTCTGTACAGTAAATGGGGCTGTGACGGCTCATCTTGATAAAGCCAGTACAAACAGAAACTTCCAGAAGAGTCTGAATATATTTCTGATGCAAATTTGTTTAACATATTTCTGTTGCAAATTTGTTTATCACTTTGGTGAATATTGAATTAATTAAAGAGCTAACAGGAGATGTTGTCTGGCAAAATCCGGTACCTTCTTCTGTTGGTTTTTATCGGCCTATATCTATAGAATTCAGCAAAAAAACTCCCGAAAAAACGAAAGATGTTGTGGATGAAATAAAGTGCCAAATAATTTCTTTGAGCCCAACATTAATTAATAAAGAAGGTGAGGGGGCGCGTGAAGCATGAACTCTTTCTTACTGTGGTAGATGCAAAGTAGCTCAGGTATCGACAGATACACCTTCTGATTCCATATGTTCAATATGTGGAGTTACTTCACTGCAAATGAACGATTTGACCAAAGTGAGTGCTAAGCCTGAGCATGAAGATTCTTATCAATACGGCTTATCAGTACATTGCATGGCTGGATTCGTTACATGGAAATTATACTACATATTTCCTATAATCTTTCTTTCCAACCTTGCTCAGCTAACAGCAAAGAAAGGCAAGGGCTAAAGCAAGAGAAGAAAACTCTAGTACAAAAATGTTTACATGAACGAAACGAAACAAAATATGACGAGCTAGGATTGATTATCGACCAACCACGACAAGGAAGTGGTAATATTAATGATGGAAATACTGCTAGAAGATTTTTTTACAATGTAAGTTGCTCTGCTGAAATTACAGGAGTAGATATTAATTTGATTAAACGACTTTATATAATTCTGCATGCTCTTTTATCAGGTGTGATGATAAATGCTGTAAAATCTGGCAGTTATGCTTTGGAAACTTCCAGGATTTATATGAATAATTATTCATGGTACTACATGCCACCTTTGGTTCTCAAAATTTTGATTCATGGAAGAAGTATCACACCAATTGCAATATTTTAGAAGGCGTACGAGAATCCCGTGCGTAATAAGGATTACAAACAATTTTGCCTACATCATGCTAGAAAGTGCTCCCGATCGAAATGAGTATGTATTTCATACTCTTCTTTACACTTCAGATCCGTATATAACCAATATTAGAAAACCGGAAAAAAAAACATTAAGGAACTTGATGAGGATGCCCTAGTCCTTTTGAAAGTGAACGAATTAATAAAAAATCCTGAAGTTCTCAAAGTATAATAATAGCGTATATAATTAATCTATTTAAATGCACAATTTTTCAAGAAAAACTACTATATTAGTTTATATAACATTTATTATTTTGTTAAATTTTTCCTGCAATGGTTTCTTTAATAATTAAGTAGTAATTATCTAGTAGCACTTTATTTCTTATTTTTTTTTATATTGATTTGTGTTTTGGGATTTGATAATAAGTTTTTGTACATATACAATAGCTTTTTTACAATAGTTTCGTACAATAGCTGAAAAAGAAATAAAAGTATTTTTTGACAATTTTGAAATTGTCTTTGATTGTTAATGCAGAATATTAAAACTAATTATACTAAAATATAACTGATTTAAAACCTTATACACTACTTTATATTTGTGCAATATTTCGCAACATAATCTTTTGAAATAAAAAAGTTATCGATTTTTGATCCGAAACAGACATCGATTTTCCATAGTGCACTGGGTGTCTAATATTTCACAGAAAGTGAGTAATTGTAAACTTTATTTACTGTGCGTCCAATATTTCACAGAAGGTAAGTAATTCTAAATTTTATTTACTGTGCGTCCAATATTTCACAGAAGGTAAGTAATTCTAAATTTTATTTACTGTGCGTCCAATATTTCACAGAAGGTAAGTAATTCTAAATTTTATTTACTGTGCGTCCAATATTTCACAGAAACTAAGTAATTCTAAATTTTATTTACTGTGCGTCCAATATTTCACAGAAACTAAGTAATTCTAAATTTTATTTACTGTGCGTCCAATATTTCACAGAAACTAAGTAATTCTAAATTTTATTTACTGTGCGTCCAATATTTCACAGAAACTAAGTAATTGTAAATTTTATTTACTGTGCGTCCAATATTTCACAGAAGGTAAGTAATTGTAAATTTTATTTACTGTGCGTCCAATATTTCACAGAAACTAAGTAATTGTAAATTTTATTTACTGTGCGTCCAATATTTCACAGAAGGTAAGTAATTGTAAATTTTATTTACTGTGCGTCCAATATTTCACAGAAAGTAAGTAATTGTAAATTTTATTTACTGTGCGTCCAATATTTCACAGAAACTAAGTAATTGTAAATTTTATTTACTGTGCGTCCAATATTTCACAGAAACTAAGTAATTGTAAATTTTATTTACTGTGCGTCCAATATTTCACAGAAGGTAAGTAATTGTAAATTTTATTTACTGTGCGTCCAATATTTCACAGAAAGTAAGTAATTGTAAATTTTATTTACTGTGCGTCCAATATTTCACAGAAACTAAGTAATTGTAAATTTTATTTACTGTGCGTCCAATATTTCACAGAAACTAAGTAATTGTAAATTTTATTTACTGTGCGTCCAATATTTCACAGAAGGTAAGTAATTGTAAATTTTATTTACTGTGCGTCCAATATTTCACAGAAAGTAAGTAATTGTAAATTTTATTTACTGTGCGTCCAATATTTCACAGAAACTAAGTAATTGTAAATTTTATTTCTTGTTCGTCCAATATTTCACAGAAAGTAAGTAATTCTAAATTTGATTTCTAGTATATTATGGATCGGGAGTGTTTTTCATAATAATTATTGATTCACAAAATATTCTGACCACCTAACAACATTTGTGCTTTTGTCAGTTTTAAAATTAAGATATAAGTAAATCAACAAAACCCTGTCAAAGAAAAATGTTATATAATACTTATATGTTTATATATATTTATATAATACTTACCAATTTTACATGTTGCAAGTAAATTGTTGATAATCAGTCTCATTCGTGCAAGTTGATATTCATAGTTATGACACTTGTAACAGCATATCGTGATGATTCCCAAGTGTAATAAAGAAATATATGCTAAAAATTCTATTACAAAGATTGGTACAGCTTGCTGAAATAAAAAAAGACCATGTGGACAAATTTCACAAAATATTGTTTCCAAAGCGAATAAAAATCAAATAGGGCTATTGTTTTAAAAATTTACACTTAATTCAAAATTTGAAGTGCTCATTTTGAAACAGTTTTAAAAATTATACATTGATTTGATAAAAATATTTTAAACTGAAAAATTGTTTTTACCTTTGCATAAATATAGTTGAGCAGCTTAAACAAGCAATACAAAATTATCAGACTGAATTGGAATATGTAAGCCAGCATCTGCGGACAAAGTAAACATGTAAATGTGACACAAGAAAATACAAATTTTATCAAAACTAAAAGCATGTATAGATATTGTATCCTCTGCCATGTTCAAACCCAGGATATTGGCCATTCAGTAAATAATTCCTTTGTTAAGGCAAACATAGAAACAAGATATTAAATATAGAATACCTGAGCACTAAATAGACTATTTACGTAGTTACATATTTCAATAAGCTCTCCATAAACATCACAGATGATTTTGATTTCTGAACAATATGGCTGCTGTGCCGTTACATAATGTTCAATTCTATTCAATCTAGATAAGCCAATATTTCTCAATTGTGGATTTCTTCCAAATTTTGATGAATTAACTTTGCAAATGAACATTAATTTCTTGACCAAAAAAGAATAACGAAGTGAAATCGCGTTGATGATGAGCGCAAAAACTATCATTTCTAAAGTCGGTACAAAAAAATATGCAATGTTATAAACAACGAATAAGTAATTATAATTTATTTCATCAATGAACTTCCAAATACCGAACGATATATAACTTAAGTAACATATCACGTACAGTAAACATAGTTTCCGAAGTTTCCTGTTGGCATTGAATTTAGAATTATATTTATCGATAGCTAATTTTTCATCAATAGCACTAAATGTATTAAACATTTTAGAATTCAATGTTTGATTTGTGAATGTTACAGATACGATGTTGCATAAAAATCCAAGAAAAGATAAATATCTCACTACACTTTCAAAATAAATCAGACGTCCTTCAAATAGCAAGTTGACGTATTTATAATTATTGTATAAACTGCCAAAGGTAATGAAGCAAGTAAATAATAAAGTGTATGTTTTATAAAGCTTGTCGTATTTGGCAAACGAATATAAGCAATTTCTTTTTAGTCCAAATATTAATTGAATAATCGTTAATGGTTTTAGACTTTCTTCTATGGAGAAAACTGTTGCGGTAACCATGTTCACGACTTGTTACTTGTAATATTTTTAACTTTGTATGACACGTAATTCCAATCCACTGAATGTTTTTGTTCTTTGACATGCGCATTAAGATGATGGCGTGTCACATACGTCACTAAATTACTTTCTATTATATTGTTACTAAGCCTGCTTCTTTAGATTATATATATCTCTGTACATGACCTTAGTACAATGTGACACATCACACATACCTCTTTAACAGAGAGAAAAAAGACAAAATTAAGTAAGTCAACTAGCCCTTACTTCAATGAATATTTTATGGGAAATGAATGATGTGTTGTGGGGTGAGCAAGAACATTTCTTGATTAAATTTGAATAAAGTAGGTAGCGTTTTATTTTTGAAATATAATTACTTTCTTCTGTTATTTCAAAATTTTTTTATTATTAAATAAGAAGAAAATAAGAGGAAGTGACTAACTGTATGCTTGAAACACAAAATATATGTATGTCAAAGTTGCTAAATACTAGAATGAAACATAACATACGTTTCTTTCTATTTTGCAAAGTGATCACTCTCCATGCAATTAGACCGTGGAATAGACTATATTCATATATTTTATATCCACTCACAATGCGTTCAATCCGGTTTAGCGTGGTAGTCAGAAATGAATCTTTTGTAGAAGTAATCCTACCATCACTCCTCACAGACTTCGACGTTTGCAAAAAGGTTGCTAAGAATGAATATATATTAAAAAAACGAAAACTGTGTCCACAAACGATTATTTAAAGTTAAAATTGAAATTTTTACTTCAGCATAATTCTTGAAATAACTGCAAAACTAGAAATATGTATAAAATTGGAATAAATACGGATTAACCATTTCAGTTTACATTAACCATTTTGATAAATTTTTAAGGTTTTATTCCAGTCATCATACTAAAGTTGCTCCTATTTCTTGTATCTACGAGTATAGTAACACTTCCAATTAGTAAAACGGTTAAGAGCAAGTAATGTTGGCACAATATTTTGCATGAATATGTGTATGCATGCAGATCAGAAGGCTGAAAAATATTGAAGTATTCAATGATTTTAGTAAGAACAGTATTTTACTGTTCTTACTAAAAGCACTTTGGTTGTTAAAATTAGTAAATTTAATAGTTTTGCAAACGCACAATTAACATTATTGCAATATTTTGTCCTGCATAATAATTTACTTGCAATCAGTTTTTCAATTCACATTATGTTGAACAAACGGTACTTTAAGATATTAAAACAAGCAATAGGTCATTTAAATTAAGTAACGTCATTGATAAATATGTATCAAATGAAATTAAAACAAAAATAAAATTTATTTAAATCACAATCAGTTACGATATGTGATTACATTGGTATTTTATTTTAGTTATTGATATAAACTAAAGCTCGAGGCAAGAGCTTACACTTTTGCTAAGTTACGTTTTTTCCTAATTTTGGTCGAAAGATTCAGAAAATTACCTCAAAATATCACTCACATCCATTTGTCTGTCTATCACAGCTGTTTTATTCAGAAACAACTTGATGTGTAAATATGACATTTGGCATAGATTTAAAGCACACACACTAACAAATATTTTAATTACAGCACTCAGAAGTTCTCATGAGAATTTTAGAGGAGCAAGTAAAGTACTCAACATTTTTTTTTATTTTACTTATAAGATTGTTTGAAAGAGTAAATTCTGCAATTTACTCTTCAAAAATTTTTTTCGATTCCAAAACATTTTTTTTTTCCGAGCTTGATGTAATATAGTTCTTGAGATATTATTGAAGATATCCAGAAAAAGTATTCTGCCCTATCTACATGCAAAACCTTTAACATCAAGATTATGGATAAAACAACATTAAGGACTAGAAATTTACTTAAAGTTAACCGCAAAACTAAAGTATGATTCTAATTTTGTTGTTTTGCAAGAGATATACAGAGCAATATTTTTATTTAGCAATATTTTTATTTAGTGTATATATAGATTGTAAATATTTCTATTTCGTTAAATATAAACACTACATACCTTTAAAAAGAAAATATTCACAAAATTTCTTGGGTGACAATAAAACATTTTTCTGGGAGACACCATTAAGTGGGATAAAATGCAAGAGAGTAACTTTTAGTAAAATTATTTCAATCAACTTGCTTTTATAAATTAAAAAGATTCAAGCGATCAAGTTACTTATGCCTGAAAAAGGGCAAAATATTTGTGTTTATGAGTAGTTTAATAGAAAAAATTGATACTCTTATATGTTTAAAAATTTTACATGTATCTAAGTGTAAAAAAGAAGCCTTGAATGTGAGTCATACTCCTAAATTAGAAGGTTTTTTTACTTCTATTTAACGCCAAAGTTCATTTGACAAATGTATTGACACTCTTGTATCTGCTTCTAGACCACTATAATTCCATAATTTAGAACAAGTGGATAGTGGAACAATATAATAGATTATAAAAATAAAAAATTCAAAACTGAGTAACCGTTTGTATGAACAAGATGATAGACGAAAATGTGATATTATATGAAAAGTATCAGGCAAAAAACAGAAGTTAATAAAGCAATCCTATTTAGAAAATTTAAGTCTAGTTGCATACATCTCGAATTTGTCCAGTCCGGATGAAAGGATTGTAGATCCGACTACACCATGGAATGAGAATACTAAAACTGTATATCTTAAATCGGTCTTATTTGAATACTTTCATGCTATAATTAAAATATATTTCTTATCCCATTAATTTATAGTTTGATGAAATGTTATAAGGGAGATATAAATTAATTTTTTTTATTTGGTTATTACATACCATTTAATAATAACTTGTTACTTGAAATAAATAATGCAGATTACAGTTACATTCATGAAATTATTTCTTTCAAACCTAAACAGAACTTGAACGATGGTAATTGACTTTCGACTCTTTCCAAAAAATAATTATTTTCATTACTTATTATATTTGTAGAGTAGTCAATTAAGTACAATTGTAGATACAGTAAAGAGTAAATTTCGTGTGAATATAACCTATGTGCAATTTAAAAACATGACAAATTAATTTTACCGCTAGCGTATAGTGTAAATTTTCCTAAGAAACCTAGTTTTACATATTTTAATATGTTGAGGACAAGTTTTTCTACATTATAAATTATATTCAAAATTAAAAATAACACAACAAAAATGTCCACAATAGATTGTGTGCAACGTATACAACTCAGCAACAGTTCAAGTCATTGTCATCATTTAAGAGACTTTGTCACAAAACCACAATGGGTTTTATAATTATTCAGCGACTTAAGAAATTATATTAGCAGAAGATATAATTCTAGCAGTATCTAGTGGAATTTTGAATGGCTTTCCTTAATACTAATTTTTATGGCTTAATAGGGAATTCAGTTTATTTATCATTTCAACATCTTTACATTATAGCGAAGTCCATAGACTAACATTATCAAAATAGACTAACATTATTAAAGTTATATCTATAGAAAAGACTAACATCTAAAAGGCAGCTCAAAATATCACGCCACGTCTTTTTTTCTTGGTCAAATACCATTTGATGTTCATGGTCGATTGTTTTCTGCAGCTTCAATCAATTTTCCAAAATTTTCCATTTTTAAAAACAGGAAAGATAGTTCTCAGAATTTTCGTGTTTACGAATTTTAGGATTCACTTTCCACCACGAGGAAAGTGAATCACTTTTCAGGGTGCGTGAACAGTTTGCAGCAGAAACAGTATAAACTGTTTTTTGTTAGAGACTACTATACATTTTCTGAGCATTTTTTCTCCATTTGGTAATGCTTTATTAAATCATTCTGGATTGAAATGTCGGCTCTTTCCTTTTATTTTATCTCTAGGTCTTAGGACAGTAGCTAAAAATGGGCCATCTCTATTTTGATAGGGTTCACTTCCCGTTTTAATGGTTTCAACCCTCAAAACATTTGACATCGGTGATGGTTAAGTAGCGACACCGAAACGAGTTAAATAAGATGAATTTATTTTGTCATTATCATGTAGTTCTTTTTCATCATTCTCTGATTCTTCTTCATTGTCACTATGCCGTCCTCTTTCTTTACATCATCTGTTTTATCAAGAAAATTGCTTTCAACATTTTGCTGTGTATTATTTGATGTAGAAGTAGAAGTGATGTAGAAGTGATGAAGTCGAAGGTGCTACATATATCAAATGGATCCAGATAACGATTCCATCGCAAGTTCTATTGATTTTTGATTTTTCTTTGTTGGTATCCATTAGGTCTATTTTGCTTCATATTGAAATTTTATTCTGTAAAGATCGACAAATAAATATATTCGTTAGCTATGATAGTTCTTTTTCACGCCCCCTCAATTGTCAAAGTTCATGAGGTTAAATTTTGATTCAGTGTCAACAAAATGGCGGAGAATTTTCTACTATATAGGTGTTATCTCATTTTGTACTTAAAATACAATTGAGTAGGTAATTTAAGATGTATGCGACTTAGAACTTAGGTAAAGAAAAATTACTAAAATGTTTACTTTCAAAAGATAAATTTGGCTATCGTATAATTTGGCTATAGCTGTACCAATACTACATTAAAAATTTCTGTAGTAATTTTAGTAAACTTGTTTGGAAGTTATAATGCACGATCGTATAGTAGTAATAAAATTTAGTGTTGTAACTATACACCATAAACTAACTTAGTTTAGAAACATCAAAACATTTGCTGCATTATTTTTCAAAAATTTGCTTACTAACATTGCAGTACAAATGTTGTCATTTAATTAAACAAATGATATTGAATGAACTTCGTAATTTTAGAATCACGCGTTATCATTTTACTACACAATTTACAAAAACTTAATAATGCGTTAATTATCTTTAGCGGTCACCCATCCAACTACCATGCTGGACGTCGGTTGACGCTTGAGACGTGGAGTAGCTACGCACACAGTCAATGACATGGATATGACACGAATTCTATTTTTTGAAAATTGTTGTTATCATGAAAATGGTTTTAAAAATGATAAATAAATGTGCGATCTATGTTTGTGAAGCACCACCATTATGAGTTTTTCCACGCTTTGAAAATAGCAAAATTAATAGGGTTTTGTAAATTCAAAAACATTTAATGTTATCTAAATGACAAATATTTGTTTTGGAATTTTAATAATAGTAGTAGACTGTAGACGACTCAATTTCATACTTGTGTAATAAATCTACATCTCTTTTCTATGAAACCCACTACAGGGTATTGCAAAATTACTAAATCGTACTTACTAAAACTACAACACTTTCAGTATATTTGCTGCGAAGCTTCGAAACTTACTAAATATCCATATTAATATTGCATTACGATACACTAGTTTGTAATTTTACAATAGAAATATTAGTAAAAATGACGTAAATTTACAAATATTTTTAAGAGCGCAATTGGCTTTATAGTACTTACTGTAAATTATTTTTCATTTAATTGTAATTTTCTCGTAAGGAAGTTTTGTGTTAAACTGGCAAAGATGCATATGCGACGGTTATAAATAAAACACTAACTGACTGTGATTGTATTACGGATGGCGCGGTACGGGTGGCGAGGCGCGCTCTTTGCCCCTGCCGGCCATGCAATACTCGCCACGCCAGGCCGCGCGGCTGCAGTCGAGTATCACGCACGTTACACACTTGATGCTACCCACGTATGACATATAAATCTATGCGATTATGTTCAAAAGTAAATAAAAATGAAGTTGCGATACATATTAAGATATAATATTAGTTGCAAATAGATATCAGAGTAGGTAGCTACTTATTTATTGCGAGTGAGTGAGTTGTTACTGTGCGAGTGAGTTGTCGTTGTTACCCCTTGGTGCTTGACATCCAGACCGCCCCCACCCCCTCCTTTATGCCTCCACTGGAACAAACTAAAGTCAAATCATATTTTTATTACAAAATATTACAACTGTGTAGATATAATAGAGTGCACTTAGTTTATACTCAATTATATATAATATTGAATGAATTTGTGAAATTTGTTTTTATTGATTTTCAAAAGTAAAAATAAAAAAGCTTACTTTTAAAAATTGCCACTTTCTTTTTAATGGCATTCCATGTAAATAGCATAGTACAGGAGAAAATATACATTTTATAGGATTCATTTTTTTTTTCTAGCGAGTTACTTACACTTGTAAGGACAATATAAATCCTCGAAAAGCAGAGAGAACTCTAATTGCGGATGTGTTGACGCGTCAGCGGAGGTGGAAGATAAAAGTTGATCAGTAAATGTTTATCAGTTATAATAGCAGTTTTGTTTTGTTTCAGAGTCAATGTGGAACGGCATTTTCATTTTCAGTTATAAAATAACATTTTAAACATAATATAAATTTTTTTTCATACGACTGTTGAAGGTAAATATTACTAACTGTAAAATTCTGCTAAGATTTTTAATGGTGCAAGCGCAGAAAAAACTTAATATTTTTAATTTTATGTATTTTTGCATTGTATGATACATAAAAAATTTCTAAAGATGTAAATATATTAAGGTGTTAATAGTTTAACAAAGCTGCTACAGAAATAGCTGTGTTAACCTTACTTCATTGATACCTACATTCAGTGCTGCTTTAGGGTATACAACAGAATGTGGAGGAAAGATTGAAGGTGGTTAATTAATTGCAATGAATCAGTATATTAAAAATGGTCATTTGTACCTGTATACTGGATGTGACTGCTTGTACATGCTAAAAATATTTAGATTGCTCTGTAGCTTGTTTACATTGCAAAGGAGGAAGTTGCCTGGGTGTGTCGCCAACAATGTATCAAAATGAAGTTGACGAAAGCGTTGAAAAATAATATTCCTGACTAATTCTCTTTTATTTAAGAAAAATTAATTCTATGTAATTTTTTGTTTTATGCTGTTAAATTGTAATGCTTTGTTATTTTCACTTTATAAATTTTTGCATGTTTTTATTTTTAAATGATTATGGGTATATATTATATGGCAGTTGCCTTGCACAGTACCTACTTACAAAAATTTAAAGTGTTATTTGTCAGATTCACAAATAACAAAATCAAAAATTATTTGAATCTTGTTTCTTTTTAAAAATGTGAGCCATCATGGAATGCCTGGAAGATGCGAAACATCTAAATTTTTTTATACTCTAATATTGAAATATTTTTGGGACATTGTACGTTCGATAATGGAATTTGTAAACACCGATATAAATGAGTAAAATTATAAGCCTTAGGAAATAAGAAACAATGCTGATACACTAACACAAACGTAAAAAAGTGTTTGTTTAGTGCAGTAAGAGAGGGAAGCTTTTAGTGGGAAAGAGCAGACAAGACGCGAAGCCGGTCGAATGGCATGTTGCGATGTGCCATCAGAACATTTTACTTGAACATAATAATTTTTTCATTCCAAAATCTGTTTTTTAATAATTTTCATTTTCTTAGATTTATGGATTTTTAACATAGTGGTAAACTTTTATATATTTCCATAATTTGCAATATATATTTCCATAATTTTCTTTGTATTTTATTAACCTTGTACAAGTTTTATTAAGAAAACACCGAAAAAATTATTAAAATTGGATAATTTTTGGAAGAGATATAGTTTTTTTCGAGATAAGGGTAAATGACATCAAACACAAAAGATTTCTTTGGAATTTTAAAATATATGTATATGAGTAAAAAACCATGGCACTAAAACTTATTTTAGAAACCAGGAACAACTCACTAAAACATCTGTAAAATAATTTTTGTAAATGGCAGAGCGACTAAATTTATTCTAATTTTGTTTAAAACAAAATTTTTTCAAGACTTAGTAATGAATATCTTTGTTCGAATAGCAGTTTCATATCGTAAAATTTGTCATTTATTTTTGTTTCGGATTAAATCTTTTGAACGATATACTCGGTAATACAAACGGTCTAGTTTTGACATACAAAAAACTTTTATTTTTTTTTATCCATTTTTATTTACTTTTAAACTCTCAAATGGTTATTGCTTTTTTGAGAAACACTTTAAAAATTGAGGTAAGTTTACATCAGAATAAAGCTTTTATGCAGAAAACCATGTCTAAATCAAATTAGTCCCAAATATTTTGGAGAAAACCGTGTCTAAATCTGTCAAACCACTTTGAAGATAAATGGAAAAATTTGTTTTGTAACAAAATGTTACAGCGCCCCCTGGTGAACTAACACCATAACATCTATTTAAGAACCATAGCCAATTAGTCCCAAATATTTTGTAGAAAACCGTGTATAAATCTGTCAAACTGTTTTGGAGATGTATGGGTACATTCCTTTGCAACGAAATATTTATTGCGTCGTCCCCTAGTGAGCTAAAATCGTAACACCTACTTAAGAACTATTGCTGATTAGTCCCAAATATTTTGCAGAAAACCGGTCAAACCGAGAAAGCAAAAGTAACAGAACAGATCTTATGATAAAATATTTGTGTAAACCAAAATGTTACCTATAAAGTATAAGTCAATATATTAATCTATAACATTAATCACCGTGTGTATTATATCTGGTACATACAATGATTCCTAGGCCATATGATTAAGATATGCTGAACCGATTTTGGCCATGTCGTTTAATGTGTTTAAAATTAAATAAAATTAAAAAAAAATTTGTGATGTAATAATGATAGAACACACTAAAAAGAAAATAATATTGTATATATTAGAATATAACAACAAAAATGAATGAAATGTATGAATGAAATACTTAATAAGATGTAGAGATAAATAAGAATAACAACTGGGAATTGAACCCCAGTCCCCGCAATGCGCCATAACATCAAAAGTCGTATGTCTTGTGATCAACCCAACACACCACGTCAACGACACAATTATGTACAAGAAATATCAATGTTAAATTAGTCTAAATCTTCCATCGTGCAAATGTCTAGCTGTGGTGAAGAGCTCTTCACATGCAACATTTATATGTAGTGCTGATTGGAACTTGATTTCTACTGGTCTTAAGACTTGGTATGGCAAAGAATGTGGGTATTCAAAGTTATTAACATTTCTCTGCAGTTTACGTTTTCAAAGGAAAGTATTAGGAACCAGTTTTTGCACATGTTTCTTTCTATTTGCTTTGTCTGTTGTCAGAAATACTTGACTCATGAGCTGCCCACAGGTTTGATTTATCCACTGTATTTAGCGGTGAAGATTTGGTGGAAGTGGATCAGACATATGTTTTGATTGTAAGTTTTAATTTAATATTTCGGAATTTAATAATCGTCGTTTAATTTAATATTTTGATTGTAAGTTTTAATTTAAAATTTTAGTCTTTCCTGAAGATATTTCATTTCCTGAATAATATATTGTTTTAAATTAAGTGTGATTGTAATTAAATGCTTCCAGTATATAAATGGATGATTCAGTGCGACCAGCGAGTTACTTTTCATGGCCTTAGCATGATTTCGATGATTTTATCTTCATCACAATTCATTGCTTTCTGAGAATTTTGTATTACTTATAGTTTCACAGTTAACATTGCTATGACAGATATAATCATAGGTACAAAAGATAGATCTAAAGAAATACAGAGGGTGTCTTGGTAAAAGTATTGGGAGACAATATTTTCCATTGAATTTCATTTTTACTGTTTATTTCTTTAACAACAATTTTTTCAACATAGAATCGGTTAATAGCATTGTTTTGTTCTCATTCAAATGCTTCATCATTAAATAGGTGCTATTCCAACATGTTTCGACATGTTTCGACATCTTGCAATAGCACCTATTAAAATGAGAAAAATAATGCCATTAACCGATTGTGTTTTCGAGTTTATTCACATCCATAGAAATGTCTAACTAATCTACAACACTTTTTTATCAGAACGTCAAATCATGGTACAGAAAAAATTGCATCATGAGAATCTAATTGTAGTGTGTTAGCCACTCAAGCAAAAAAATTTTTCATTTTTCATATTCAGACATCCAAGTCACGCAAATCGTATTGTAGCGTTATGTGTAACAATATTTTGTAGTGATTTCTTTTAGTTTTTGTAACATATATGCGGTTATCACGTTGTTTCACATAGGCTATCACAGACTATGACCATTTTGGAATGTTACATAACGATGTGGTCACCTTCCAAAACAGTCGCCCTACACTCTGCTTTCTGATCCTGTTCATTGTGAGTGGAATGAACAGTAAAATTTAGCAATGTGCAGGTTTTTATTGAGCTTGACTATATATTTATGCTGCAATGGTCCAATCAGCATTTGACAACAAATATATTGACTGAAGTTTTCCATATATTATTAATTAAGTGCAGAAGTTATACTTCGATTTCTTTCTGTATCTTTGTCTTTTATCTGACACAGTGGTGTATGGATATTTGTCCACATTGCTTTAATCGTTTTACTTTTGTTTTGAATTGAAGTGCCAGGTTTGAGTGGTACAGGTTGTGAAATAATTTTATTTCAAATTGTTTATCAGCTCATTTAGTAATAAAATATGTATTGTTAATTTTCGATTTTTAAATTTTTAACGCGCTGAAGATTTGGTTAGACACTACCAAAGGATGCTGTTTTAATACATAATTTATTATGACAATGTTTCCAAACTATCCTCAGATACAGTTTATTTTAGGCGGTTATATTCTGTCATAATGGAATAAACAAAATTGAAAAATAGATTAATATGCAAATATATGATACCCAAATAAAAAATAAAGAAGTGGTAATTTTAATGAATTTCATTAAAATATACACTCCTCAAATTAAACGTACCCAATCTACAATACGCAATCTATACACAATAAGTTAGTCCAACGGTTACTACTTTAGTAATATTAGAATTAGATTTTTGACAATAATTATTGTTAGACTCGACATAAATAATTGCACTAATTGTATTTAATTACCATAACAAAAGGAACTTGAAGAGAAACAGGGAGAAAAAGTGATATAAAAACTTAGCATTTTTAAACTGTTTGTTTATGTTACATATCAAAATGACAATAAAAACATGAATTCACCCAGTGCAAGTATCGATCAGCCAATTATGACCGCCGGTGGGCACACTGTTCTTGCACTGAGCCTCGCATGCGGCAAGAGCAAATTGCCTAAAATGCTAAGTGCCACATAGTCTCAGTAATGACCAAAATTTTTACCACCTTTATACCGAGAACAAAACCGAGACTTGATTTTTGCTTGAGAATGAGACCGTGAACCAAGACTGAGATTTCAGTTAGACCTTATTGGTGTTGTGTCATAAAAAGTTGTGTAAGCAATGAGTGAGTTCTACTCACAGTACAAGAGCTAAGTATCCTTATATTAATATTATTTTTCATTGTTTAGATATATTTCGCAGGTGTCAGAGAAAAAATTGATTGGCCATATTTCTTTATTTCTGAATGCTAGTTAACGAAAAAAAAATTTCTTTGTAGCATTAGTAAATGTCTTTATCGTGATGTTTTTAGATTCTTCGTACACTTACTAAAAGGTTAGAAGGAGGTGGTGTATTATTTGAAAGTCGGAGATTCATATCTCGCAAAGGCGGCAAATGCAAATAAATTTTTCTGTTTTCATTTTAAATTATTTTCTCTATACATTGGCCTTTTGCGAAATTTTTATCGTTAGGAATTTGCTGTATAGGGAGGACCATTAATTGTAATTTCTTTGTTTTTATGCACTGGAGTAATTACTTTACATATTTTTACATAATGTAAATACACGCATTTCTCCAATCACTTACTTAAAATGTTTAGTTTCATATCAATTTTTATTGTAAGCTTTGACATGATAATATGGTACACAGTTTGTGATATCAAAGCGGTCATCTTTCATTCTTTATAGCCCAATACTTTTTACAAGTACAAAGTTAAAAGTGTATAATAAATTTTAGTATATTCCGACGGCGTTTAAATATAATTTTAAAATGTATTTTAGAATTATTAAAAGGATTCTATTACATTTAAGTTGAATATTCTATTAATTATATAATTAACTATTAATTGGAGAATCAACAAGGAGGACGTTATGAAAGTAATATCTGAAATAAAACAGCTGAGAGCAAGCTTCACGCCATCCAGTGAACAATGCTATTTTATTTAATATTGCATACGGACTTCAAGTTGCTTATGTTCAATCATTTGTATCATTTTTTTTATATATTTAAAATAAATTTCATTTATTATCTCCTCATAACTCAATTACAAGCTTTAAAAAAATATCTCAAATGTGAGCCTGAAAGCCATAAAAAATATTAGAAATATTTATTTTAACTTTGTCTTCACTGAGTTATTAATAGTTCATTAAAATCGATGAACAAATTTCACATTCACTTTTGCTTTGAAGTAAAAATATAAAACCAAATTGCTAAGTCTTATATTCTAATTTTAAGTAATGATATATGCCATATATTTTCGTGCTTAAATAAAGACAAATTGATTTTTAAATGCAGTTAGCTACGCAAGTTTTCCTTAAAGAGAAATGACACTTGAAAAGTGCACTTGAAAAGATCAGAGCCACAGAACATATATGTACAAAATAGACACGACGCATACTAACCCATATAAAAAAAGGGTCACACTTTTTCATACCTTCCCAAACGCTGTCAAAGTGACGCTCCTCTCTCCTCGCCTCACCCCTCTTGACCCAAGATTTGTACAAGATAGTGTAATCTCTTACTCTCTATTGCTCAAAGATGGCGTTATCAGAGAAAAATTTTTATTTTTATGAATTTATTAAAATCATTAGAGAGAAAAGCAGTTTTAACATTTATAAATTTATTTATTATACAATAAAAGTAATTTAATATCACTTGAAATATTTGCCAAAAAGTCACAAATCACTAACAATATTTTCATCAGTCTTTAAACTTCACTTGAGTAATTTTTTTCTGTAGAGGTCGTGCCCCACATTGCTCCACCCTGGCTACGCTAATGGATACAAAATAAAAACTCTACATCTAAATTGATAATTATTTCATCATACGGTAGTTCAAGTTCAATGGGTATAATAGTTTCAAGTACAATGGCACATATCTTATTGTGCTGTTAATTTCATCACATAAACTACTAAAAATTACGTTCAAATTCAAATTGAATTTAATTACATTATAATTACTTTTCTTTTCTACTATAGTTGTAACAACTAGCGTAGTGGCCTGAAACTTGACAGTTTTTTAAGGATAAAGAGATATAACAGTTCTTTTTAGAATCTTACATTAACTTTCCTAGTAGTGTCTCATTAACAAAAACAAAGTTAAAAAATTTAGTATCTAATTTATTTCACCTTGTTTTCATTAAAAGGATACTGGAACAGGACAAGGAAGGTTTGTATTTTAAATCATAATGATTATCCCATCTGCATCTGACATATTACTGATGGATGGTCGAGCAAGCTGTATTAGCGAGCGAGCATATTGCATATGCATATATTTTAAAATGTTAAACTGCAGACATATCTTGGGTGCCTACCAATGTGAGAGTTTAGGTTTTTGTTGAAATGCAACAGAATAATTTTCGATCATTTTCCTTTTGAGATGTAGATTTGCAGAAACTATATAAAAGGGCAACATGCGCTTACGTATGTTAACAAACCAATGAAACAGCATGGACGCTTTATGATTTCCTCATTATCTGATGACTTTCCTTGGGTTTCACATAGTGTACTGTATGAAATTGTGAGCAAACGCTTAAATTATCAAAAATTGTGTGCACATTTAGTATTGATAATATTTTCATAGAGGTGCACGAAGCTATATGTTTAGGCAGACTACATTTCCATCAGCGGTACAGTTAGGAAGTCGGTGAATTTTAAACCCAAACCAAACCCCTTACTTCCTTTAATATATATAATAAGTTGTCAAATTACCTCTTCTATTAATAATTCTACTAATTTTATAGCATAATCTAGGGGCAATAACCTCCACAAATCTATAGAGTTGACTGCTTCGCATTCCAGATCCTTTTCTCAGAGCTTCTACATTATAAGTGCCCAAACATTTTCTATGAGATGTTCATCTATGGATTGTGATGGCCAACCCAGCATATCACCTTAATTTTTTTATTTCCAGGCAGTACTAAGATGACTCTGATCAAAGGGTGGACAAATGGGTCTCGAACTGTTGACAGAATCTCGGTAGGTTATTGGTAGTAACTCCACCATTATGCAGCTAACCCTGGCAATAGCTATGTGTTATAATAGACACCATCTGTGGTAGATACAAATCGCGACCTACATACTAAACATGTTGCGGAAAGTATATAAGGTAAACACACACACACAAGTCACATTTAACTTTACACCTGTCTAATTTCTGCTCTGACAATGGTATTGAAGTCATAGCACTCAACCCAAATTCTACGCATATCTTATATTTGGCTGTATTCAGGCCTCTGAAGTCGTTATGGCGAGAAACGGTAAAGAGTTTGATAATGCAACATTTGGGACAAGTCCTTAAAAAACAACATTTTGCTCCACTCTGAAGACAGCCGTAGAGAAAATTTCTGCCGAGACAGTGAAAAGTGGGTTTCGCACGGGGGGACTGTACCCATTTGGTCCGGAGTACATAGACATGACCAAAATTAAGAGTTAAAACCGACGAAAGATTTAAGACTACATACCAAAACGAATTTTTGAAAACATTAGAGAACAAAATTGAAACGACTTTGTCTAAAGACAAGCTAAAGTTATTATTGCAAAAGTTAAGATTTTTAAGTTAAGATTTTTATTGCAAAAGTCGCCGTGAGCTAGAAAAACTTTTGCCTAATGAAGATATATCTCTATATTTGATTTGGGCCAATATTAAACAAAGTGACATAGCAAATGAAGTGTCTTCATACCCTGTATGCCGTAAATTACGTATTAATAAATAAAAACGGAGTATGAGTACAATTTGAATAAGTTGTTTAATGCTAATCACATTGTTAATTTAAAAAACATTGTCAATTTAGAAAAAGTTTATTAAAAATAAAAAATAAATATTATTTATTGCATTTTATTTTCATTGCAATAATTAAAATCATCTACAGTTTGACATTCATCATAGATTCTTCTATTATGTACTAGGTGTATATGACAAGGTTCATGTTCATTACTGGATGTCCATGACTAGGTTATGTTCATTACTGGATGTCCACAACTGGTTTTTTGCTGTCCATAACTGGTTAAAAAACTAGAATTTTTATTTGTTAAATAAATTGAAACCAGCTCTGCAGTATCTCACGCGTAACACAGTAGAAATATTGAATAAGGACAGTATTTTACGCTTTAAGTCTGTTCAGTACTGAAACTTTCCCAATATTGGTAAAATTTCACAAATAATAAACATTTTTTCTTAAACTGTCCATAATTGGGGTGTTTACCTTATTATTATACTTTAAATATTTACATATATTTCAAATTTTAAGTGTTGTGTGTTGCTTAAATACTTTGTTGTACCCATTGTATCATTATATATTTCTTTAATAAGTGTTTATAAATCTTTCTTATGTTATTAATTGGCAATCAAAATGATGTGTACTTTTCGTGGATGTAATTGCATTAAAAGAAAAACACCTGAATAGCCGTTTTTATTGTTGCCTCGAACTGAAAATTGGTAACTTTTATCCATAATTGCTTATTACATATTATTCCAAAATCACATTTCAAATATTTTTTGGAAATTTTATACTTTAACATTGTAAAACACAATAGTGGTTTAATTGCCAATTGAGATACAATATTTTGTATTTGAAAGTAATTCTAACACGTATTAGTTCTCTTGTAATGTTTTGAAGAACAGATTATATTTTCGAATAATACGACTATAAAAATAACATTCCATGTATTAATAAATTTACAATCATCTTCGAAGATTTATTGGTTAGTTCTATATTTATGTAAGTTGATTATTGATTTAAGCTAGATAATTCTCAGTTGCATATATATCGTAGAGAAATTAATTTAAATTTGTTTACTAAACATTATATCCAAATAAAGATTGACTACTGGTCACTAAGAAATTAAAATAGACTTTAAAGAAAGTAAATCGTCGGGAAAGAAAATAAAAAATTACAATATTTGTTTTTAATATCAGACCTTTTTAAAAACACTCTTTTTATATCTTAATGTCCGTCGTTTGAAATGCAATTTTTAATTTTCCAGATTCTTCAAACTCTGCTTTACTAATGAAGAGCCACATTCAACAAGCTCACAGCCATAGGGATGAAAGAGAGCTCTCATGTATGGCTACTTTAAACTTTGTGACAAAACTATCAGTGTTACAAATTATATATTTAGTTGTTAACTAAAATTGGTTTTGTAAGGTTATTAATTACTTGTCCTTTAAGTTGTTACAACTATAGTAGAGAAGAAAAGTAATTATAATGTAATAAAATTCGGTATGAAAGTGGGCATGCCTTTATGTTTTTATTGTTATCTTTATTCCGTGTTAACAATTTTTCACTCTGTCTCTTTGAGGTCAGACACATTTTCATCGACCTCATTTACACAATTTTAGTTGCCAAACCTCCTATTATATTTGTGAAGTGTATTTTTATTAAGATTCAGATTTCGTTGTTGGTTTCATTAAAGCAACAAAATATTTTCAGCAAGTGTGTTATAGACAGATAATATCAGTGATACATTTCCATGGCCATTTGTTCGACTACGGCTTGCATTAACCGATAAGTGTTTGTCAATAAGGGTGGATTGTAAAAAATTGTGCTATTTTGTAAAACTTAGAAACAAAGTAACATAAAATGCAGCTATAGTTTTTGTAGTAGGAATAAAATAAAAACAGTCTAAAGTCGATCTGATTAATATTCAACAAGGAGTCAGGATCAATTTCTTGAAGTACGTTATTATGTATAATGCAGTATTTATTAAATTTCGTATTTGTTGAATTATATAATAATCTCGTTATTGTTTTTGTAATGTGCAGATGCATAACTGTAATGTTTTTTATTGCTGTAGTGTAAATAAATAAAAAATTAAAATAACAAAAAAAACAGCCATCTTGGGCTAGGAGCTTGAAAAAATTTTTTTTTTTTTTTTTTTTTTTCTCTTTGTATCCTGCGATCAGTCATTAGAACTATAAGCAGGTAGGTTGTGGTATGTATCTTGTTTGGGCGAATATGGGGCCAGTGCCCTTAATCGCTCTAATTATGAAGCACGTCAGCTCTCTTGAGTCTCTTTATCGAGTTGGGCTGCAACAGCATGTGCGAAAGTGGGTTAGGATGGAATGTCAGACGATCTTTGTATGTGGCTGTGCAGCGTTTTGCTTCGTCTACGATGGTTGAAATTTGTAGGTATTCGTGGATTTCCGAATTGCGGGAGTACCATGGTGCACCTGATATGACCCTAAGTATATTGTTTTGGGCTCTTTGTAGGCAGAGTATGTTCGAATTACTGGCCGATGACCACAGTTGAATCCCATATGTCCAAATGGGTTTTATTACGGAGCAGTACACTCTTAGTTTGTTGCTTAGGGATAGTGCTGACTGTCTTCCTAGAAGCCATAGCAAATTTCTAAATCGAAAATTGATTTCGTTACGCTTATTTTTGATGTGGTCTTTCCATGTCATCCTTCGGTCCAGATGAAACCCCAGGTATTTGACGCAGGACGATTGCGGTAAGGTGTTGGTACCTAAGTTGACTGTAGGACAAGTTGCACGTCTCAGAGTGAACGTGATGTGGTGAGATTTTTGGGCACTAGCTCTTATACGCCATTTATTCAACCATTTATTTGTGTCATCGAGTTGTGCCTGCAGCAATTTACTTGCCTCTTCTGGACTGCTATTACATGCGAGAAATGCAGCATCGTCAGCATAGGTTGCTACTGTAATATTAGGTGTCTGGGGTAAGTCATTCGTGAAGATGTTGTAAAGCACCGGACCGAGTACCGATCCCTGGGGTACTCCTGCGTGGCAACTATACAAGGAAGACCTGGCGTCACGGTGTTTTACTCGAAACATTCTGTCTCTAAGGTAAGAATCCATCAAGAGGTAGAAAGAGTGTGGAAGTGCTTGCTTTATTTTGCATAGTAACCCTTTGTGCCAGACCCGATCGAATGCCTGTTGGATATCCAGGAAAGCAGCAGAACAATATTCTTTCCTTTCCAAACAGTCTCGTATAGTACGATAGACTCTGTGTACTTGTTCTAGGGTCGAATGTTGCATGCGAAACCCGAATTGATGATCTGGTATGACGTGATTGATATCTAGGTATGCATGTATCCTAGTAAGGATTATTTTTTCCCACAATTTGCTTAGAACTGGAGTTAAGCTGACAGGACGGTGTGAGGATGCATCGTTGACTGGTTTACCGGGTTTATGGATCATAACTACCTCGGATATTTTCCAAATAGCAGGGACATGTTTTGTTCTGAAGGTTGCATTAACGAGGGTTACCAGGAAGACAATACATTTTCTAGGAAGGTCTTTGAGTACCTTCGGGGTGATCAGGTCAAATCCTGGAGCTTTCTTCGAGTCCAAGCTGGCTATTTCTTTGGACAGCTCCTTTGGGGAAGTAGGTCTTATCGGCAGACACAGCTACAGGTCCTGATTTAGGATCAGATCTATTTCAGGGTCCTCAGGGTTGTCAGATCCGTTAGGTTTGAAGACATTAGCAAGATGACTGGCGAAGGTCTCAGCTTTTTCTGGGTCTGTCCGTGCCCATGTATTGCCATTCCAGATTGGCGGTGAACAATGTTGGGGCTGTGGCATATTCCTGGTAGCTTTCCATAAAGAATGGGTCCCATGGCCATTGGGTGACATCTTTTCCAGTCTTTGTTTAACTGCAGCGTTAGTGACATCAGCAAGAAGAATCTTTAGCTCTTTTATTGCTTTGTTCAGTCGCGTTTTGTCTTCGCTGTTACGGGAAAGTTGCCAAACTCTACGAAGGCGGCGTTTTTCATAAATTTTTTTGACGGATTTCAAACGGGAGCGGTGTATTCGCAAATGAATGCTTCAGTGTGGGTGTGCTTGTCCACGCTGCCACTTGGATCAGGTTTGTAATGTATAGACATGCATCGTCTACATCTTCAGCAGTTTTTAACGGAAGTTTGAGAGTGATATTTTTGTCGAGATATTCTCGGAAACCATTCCAATCGGTTTTAGCGTTAGTTAGATAGGAGCTATGGGTATCACGGGGTATCGCAATAGGGCTTACAGTAAGAAGTATTGGTGTGTGATCAGAAGATCCATCTAGGTTTGACTCGATTAGGAGATTTTGATGACAAATGCCTTTTGTGATAAAAAAGTCTATGAGATCAGGAGTTCTCTCGGTATCTGTAGGCCAATATGTAGGTTCTCCGGTTGAAATGGTCGCTAGATTGTTGATCTCAGTACTACATTTTAATTCTCTACCTCTCGTAGTTGTTAACCTAGATCCCCAATGTGTGTGCTTAGCGTTCCAATCACCACCGGCTATGAATCGGTTTCCTAAAGCTTTGAAAAACTCCGTAAACATATTCTCCTTAATGGTGTGACGCGGTGGACAGTATATTGCTGAGAGGATGAGGGGTCCGGCACGATCATCGATCCGTACAGTTGTAGCTTGCAGGTACTTGGTTTCCCAAGACTCGAGTAGGCAATGCTTAATGTTCTCCTTAATTACTATTGCCGCACCACCATGAGCTTCCCCTTCGGGGTGTAAAGTTGTGTAAACGCAGAATCCATGAATGCATATGCGTGATCTTGATGTAGTGTGAGATTCTGATATAAGGCAGGCGTCAAGCTTATTGGTTCTCAAAAACATCTCAAGTTCTTTAGTGTTGGGAGCAAGTCCGTTTATGTTCCACGTAGCGATGTGTAGAGAAGTCATTTTGTCAGATTAGATATCAGGGTAGTTATAAGTCCCAGTAGGGAGCCTATTTGTCGAATTAAGAGAACCATTTTCTCACTTTGTTTGGCAAGTATATCTTCTAATTTATTAGATTGTTGGTGAGTAGATTGCTGTGTTGTTGGTTGCCTACCTTTGGCAATATCGGCATAAGATGTTTTGTGGGTGTTACTATGACCCTTAGTGTCAAAGTTGGTGGTAGTTGGTATGTTGATAACAGGTGTTTGAGAGGGTAGTCTAGCGCGAGAGGCGAGATTCTTGGTCCTTCGAGCTAGTATTTCTTTGTATATTTGGCATCCTTTATAATTAGCAGGGTGGTCGCAGCAGCATAAAGCACACTTGGCTGGAGTTGTCCTATTCTTTTTGCACTCTGAGGTTTTATGGTCTTCACCGCATTTCACGCATCTAAATGGTCTCATGCAGTTATTTTTGGTATGACCATATTGTTGACAGCGTTGGCATTGTACAATGAACTTTGATTTCCGGGGATCCTCAATCTTAATTTTTTGCTGTGCGATAAATGCAATGTTTTTAACGTCAGGATTGTTAATGCTAGGCTCGATATTGACGAAGAACGTTGAAGTCGGTTTCTTTTCGGGGCCGTATCGTGTATTAATTATTTCACCTCTGACTTTGTTGTTTGTCGCTTGAACTGCCTCAACAATAGCTTCATGAGGTGTGAGGTGATGCAAGTTCTTAATGACAATTCGGTAGCATTTGGAGTCCTTAGGCGTAAAAGTATACCCTATAAGCCCGTTATCTCTGAGGAGATTGATAATTTTCTTATATTCTTCTGGAGTTTTCATTAGCACGTGAAGGATATTTTTGGTAATCATTTTGAGCTTATAATTATCTTTTTGGCTAACAGTTTCAATTAGTTTTATTAACTCGTTGACGTCTTCTATCTCAGAAACTCAAAACTCAGAACTATTGGTGGTGGTTTGTTGGGTTTCTGAGTTTTTGAAAGGGCAATGTCATCATTTGGATCAAGCGGTAAGTTGCTAAACCGGTTCTTATTTACAATTCCATTAGACGGTGGTGGAGAATCGTACATTTTCCTCTTCTTATTGCCACGAGGAAGTGGTACATGTTGCCATATGGGTGGGGCAGGATGTTGAGAGATATCTTTTATTGCTGTAGTTTCAACAGGCAACAGGTCTGATTCAGGTTGTTTTTCTGAAGTTGTTGACTGTCCTCTGCTTATATCAGAGAGGGACGATGATCTTTGCCTATAGAAGTAGCTTTGATGAAGTACTTGTTGTTTAAGTAATTTCTGTTGTGGTTGTGATATTGTTTCTTGTTTGGAATTCATATTGTTCCCACGAGTAGGGTCGATATAATAGGTCACTCACAGGGTAACGCCCATTCCTGTGAGAGGGCACTTTTCAACGATGTGAGCCAGTTTCATCGAGGTTTGCGCTAGAGACTGACTACCTGCAGCCATTCATCCTATCGGCACGGTCACACCTTAGGATTAGGGTTATTTTTTCAGGTTAAGAGGTTGTCTTCCTCGCGACTCAGGCGACCAAGCCCAGGTCTCCGTTCTTGCGAGACATGACCACAAGATTACGGGTGTGGAGATCATTTCCTACCTCCAACATAAGAAGCTGTTAGGCTTGCTTAGTAGGTTAGTTGACCGCCGCCTACGACTCGGCGTTTGTTGTTCAATTGGCACCACCCGAGGGGCACGTGTAGGGTTATGGTTAGGTAGCTCCTACGGACGCGAACAACATTACCCCCTACTTGAAAAAATAAAATATAAAAGTGTTAAAATCAGTGTAGTATTTTCAAAAGTCGTAATGTTTTTATAGGCAAGAAAATATTTAAATGAATTATGTTATTCAAACTTCACTCTAGCGGTACTTTCAATAACAAAATTTGTTTATACAATTTATTAAATTTTTTATTACAAATTAATACTTTCCATAGTCCTGGAATCACATTTTGAAAATTAAAGTAAATAAATATTGAGTTACGTTTTAATAGATCTCTGTAATGAAATGGTAAATAAACCAATGATGAATGTGTAATAAAATTATGTATTAATTGTTTAAACGGTTTATAAATATCTACATAATAAATTTAGTTTCAAATATTGAATATATTTGGTGTTAATTTTGTAGAAATTCATTATTCACACTTATTTAAAATAAACCCTTATTAATAATAAAGAAAAAATAGATAAACATAAAAAGAGTGGTATCTATAAACTTAAATGTAACGACTGTAATAGTGTATACATAGGTCAAACAGGAAGAGATTTTAACACAAAATACAAAGAACACATCGCCAGCTGGCGATATAACAAACCAGACACATCTCAATTTACTAAACACTTCATTGAAAATAATCATTACCCTCATACTGATAATGCCCCCTATATATTACAAATAAATACAAAAGGCAAATAAAGGAAAAAAAATAAATATATGAATAAAGAAAACGGGAGATATGTAGAATTAGTGGTATAACCTTGTTCTAACTTTCAGATACCCTTGCTATTGTATAAATATATTACCGAGAATAACTTCCTTTTAATTTTATTACATACACCGGAACATTTGCATTGTACAACCTCATATAATAACATCAATTTAATTTATTACCCTCACTAAAATACTTGTATTTCGTATAACTCTTGGAAGTATAATAAAACCTACACCACTCCCCTACAATAAACTCACATAAGCAGCGGGAAAACCCACATAAACCCGGCTTCCGCTATTGTGTTTGAAACATATAAATGCTATTGGATGTTCCTAAGAGTTAATCTTTGCTAATAGCCCACGTGAAGATGTTGTAATACAACGAAACCTAGGTTGTGGTAAAGAACTTAAAGAAAGTAGAAATAATACTACATAACGTAGTTCCATTTAATTTTGAAATTTAGTTTCAATAGATTTGCTAGAAGACTGCAATAGACAGTAACTGAATCCTAAGCATTAAAATATTGTTGAGTCAAGGAAAGCACATCCTGTTACATCTCAGAGTTTCGTTGTGGACATTATTACAGATTGATATCACGTTGGAGTGGTATAAGAAATTGTGTCTGGGATTCAAACCAATTCCCTTGAGTTGATTCGAAAGCCTTCACTATGATGCTACAGCCACTGTAGATCTTAATTGATAATGATGTTTTATATAGTATATTTAGTATATTTGTTCCAAATATTGAACAGAATTACAACTTAGTAAGCGTTTTCAATAAGATGTCATTGATAACCATGCTATATACAGGTGTCAGAGTGGCAGATTTCAAAGTTTGAACAAACATAGTTTCTGAACGCAACACATAAGAGGGGCGCGGGGGGAGTCGTTAGAAGCGCAAGCGGTGCAGGTGTTTTAGTAGCCATGGAACAGTGGAGTGGAGAGCACTGCGCTTTTGCCGTCGAGGCGTACATTTCAAGTGGATTTTCGCTGTCTGTAGCACGCCGTCGATTTAATAATCGTTACAGTATTCGTCGATTACGTGATGGACCATCGATCAACCTCATTCAGTCATGGGTAGCAAGGTTCAGAGCTACAGGATCAATATTAAATAGGCCCAGGCCAGGATGGTGTAGACCATTGGTAGCCATTGATGAAAATGTCGAGTGTGTTATGGTTCTGTCGTTGAAAATCCCCGTTTATCACTGTGTACACGTTCATTGATATTGGGAATTCCGAAATCAACTTTACAGGTAATAATGCGAAAAAAGCTCAAGTTCCATCCATATAAAATTCAAATTGCTCAAGATTTACACGATTCTGACTTTGAATTAAGAAAAACTTATGCGGAGGTGATGTTGTTGAGATTTCGTACTGCTACCCGGATGGGCAACATATTCTTTAGTGACGAAGCTCACTTTCACATTGGAGGATATGTGAATAAGCAGAACTTTCGTTACTGGGATGTCCACAACCCAAGACAAATGCATCAAGAGCCTTTACATAAGCCTACAGTAACAGTCTGGTGTGCCATATCTGCATCTGCAATCATAGGGCCTTATTTCTTTGAAAATCAACGTGGCCAAACTGTAACTGTGAATTCGGAGAGATATGCCCAGATGTTAAATGACTTTTTCAGAGTAGAACTACAGAATAGTCATCCTTCAACCAAAACACATGGTTCCAGCAGGACGGGGCCACAGCTCACATTGCTAATGTGTCCATGAATGCAGTGCGGCAATTATTTCCAGAAAAAAACATATTCCCGAAACGGTACCGTACCGTGGCCACCTAGGTCACCCGATTTAAGCCCATGTGACTTTTTCTTATGGGGATACTTAAAATCCGTTGTTTACAAAACAAATCTGAGCACTGTGACACAACTTAAAGAAAATATTCGAGCCGAAGTCAGTAGGATACCCCAGTCGCCCTGCAAACGCGTTTTTGAAAACATGCGTGTTAGACTCGGAGAGTGTGTCAGACTCGATGGCTGCCATTTGGAAAACGTGATTTTTAAAAAATGAAATCCGCATTTGTTGTTATAAAGTTAAAATAAACCTACTTTGTATTAGAGGTGTAGTTTTTTTTTTACAATTTTTCAAACTTTGAAATCTGCCATTGGACACCCTGTAGTACTTTTATTTACTAAATCATACATTAAGTAGAGTAAGTTAAAACATATATCACATATTAACGAGTGAAAACATATTCAGTTTCATTCAGTTGTGAAAAAAATTACTGTAGTATTTCTGTGTCATTTAAAATTCTCAATATTGAAATAACTCCATTATTGAAATTTGTTTCTTTTAAAAAATAATAATTTTAAGATTTTATAATTTCATTTCTTGTATGAATCTTATATTTATACAATATCTTGAAATTTTATAAGTACTTTATTATCGAGCTATTCTAAATTTTAATTCTATATAGTAAAAATTGGTGCAACTCTCATCTGCTTTGTATAAGTCAATGCAATTTTGTTATTCATTGTAACTATAAATTGGAAAGACGTAAAGATTATCAATGAGTAGTTTAAAACTATTTCATACTCTAATTTATGTAGAGGATGGATACCGTTTTTGTAACAAATATAATTAATTTTATTAGCATAGACAATGCCTGTATTTACTAATGTTATAATGCCAATGAGGGATTATCAACAATGATTCATTAATCACCACAAACAATGCCAATGACAGATTATTAACAATGATTAATTAATCAACAATTGACATGTCTAATGAATAAGTTGATGTTAATGAGCAAGTTTTGACCTACTATAGAAAAATAATTATTCAACATTTTCCCATAATTTATAAAAAGTATTATTTAAGATAAAACAAATTTCCCTTGTCTTTAATACTTCAGATGTCTTTATCGCAGAAACCTTTGTGGTAGCTCAACATTTATGGTGATCTTACTAAGCGGACTATTATGTTTGACTAATGTCAAAATTAATTTTGAAGTTGGTATAAATTTTTACAAGTTTTTTGAATGTATTCAAAATTGGTATAAATTTGTACAAGTATTCACTTGTTTGCCAGTAACTTAAAAACAATTGGGAATAGGAACAGTACCTACAACATCAGTTCCAATACATGAATATACTTGAACAAAAATTTTAATCACTCGCCAAAGGATCGTCAATCTGTCAATATCTCAAAAAGTATGGTGTAAAATGCATTGTGACTAGAAGGGAGTTTAACATTGATCTTGTTTAACAATGGATTTGTGAATATTATGAATCTTCAAATGAAGATATCTTGGCTTAACGAACATTCTGGTTTTCTGGACTTAGTTGAAATCTTTCAAAATATTTCTCTAGGCCTGAATTTCTATAGGTCGTAAAATTCTAATACATTATTATACACACACACACACACACATATATATATATACATACATATATGTGTGTGTGTGTGTATATATTTATATATATATATATATATATATATATATTTATAAATGAATATTTTCTATTTTCTATGCTGAATATTCTTATAGAATCATAGTAAAAAACACCAGGTATGGTTATAGTACCCTTACTTGAAGTAAAGCAGTGTATTTTAAATAAACAATTTTAGCCAACATGTATTTTTTGACTTAAATAACTAAAAAAAACCTTTATAAAAAGTATGAATTATCATGCTTGAATTATTTTATATGATAATACTACTCAATCTTTAGTAGACTCTTAATAATAATTAGAAATATAAATTCTTTAGACATATAGTCGTTTATATTCCATTGATAGTTGAATATCAGTGTAAAGTGATGTGCCAATACATACCTGGTACTGTTCTGCTTGCTGTGTGAGTGAATTTGGATATATTTTATGTTCAATACCAAGTATGTATCAATAAAACAACACATCAAAGTAAATTTTTCCTTTTACTAATATACACATGGAAAAAAAATGTAATTAATTAGTATACAAGTAAAGCGTGTGGAAAATATTGAATCACGTTTCGGTGATCAAAGGTCTCAAGGGAAAAAGAAACATTGTGTTTCACCTATTTCTTTATAGATGGCAGATTGCCAAGTTTGCTAATGTGTAAAAATATATCTGTATTTAATTTGTTTGTCGATTAGTTTCTATTCAATACATATAATCGAACATAATTATATAAAAGAAATACGGGTGACACTGATGATTGGTGGTATTAAATTATTAACTATATTATAGATTATAAAAATATTTAACTTCCGTAATTGGAAAATATTGAATAACATGAACAAACTTTGCACGTTACAGCATTTTTTTTATAACTTTCGAACTGATGTCGATGATAATGTTGTTTAATTATCTATTATTAGTAAAGGCTTACTTTTTTCCTTAACTTGCGTAAGATTCACCATTTTCCTTGATACTCTTTGATATGTCTAAAATTATTTTTATTTTTGGTCATGAATTGTGGATTCAATCTTACTTTATTTGCTTTTTCATCATTCACCTTTCTTGGCTATCTTAAATATAATTTGTTTTGCAATGAAGAAATAGTACAAAAAATTGGCATTTGAAAAGTATTGATAAATAATTATAGTTGTAGTTGACGATTCAAAGTAAAGGCAGCGTGCGTTTTTCAAATTTATTCAACTAAATAAATTCTTTGAACACCTTAAGCGTTATTAAATAATTTTTTTCTTCAAAATTTGTCTACATGTACCAAAAAATTTTAATATTATTTTCTGTAAACGTTTTTATGAAATATGAGAAAAATTTAAAGAGTTTATTAGTTCTGAGGCGATTATTTAGTTTTTTGACTAATCACAATTCATTGAATACAGAATTGACATGACTGCAGGTTTACACCTGGATTTATTGGTTACCTTGAAAATAAATAGCTTATAACAATTATGACTTTATTCAAAATTTATGTACTACCAAAACTGTGGTTGGATATCATTAGGTTTGAATTCAAAAATTACTTTTCGGTTAGAAATTTTATAGGGAGAGCTATCAACCATAAACACCTTTGCTAGTTTAATGACTACACTGGTATGCAACCTGCTGAAGCATAGCATTAGGAACAGAACTTATAAAAATAGTCCCTTAGGTTTCAGACCCTTTTCGTATACGTCTTGCACCCTGGCCAGTGTTTTCTTAACCTTTATGTTATTACTTTTTTTTTTCTATTTTTGAATTGTATCAACATCTGTTGTACACCACTAATTTTCTGCCTCTCTTGTACTTTTTAGTATTGCCATGTGTGCAGATATGTTAAAGTTACTTAATAAAAATAAGAACACAATGGGGTTGTTGCAGTTTTCAATATCTACAAAAGGGTAAACTCACTAGTTCTCGCATTCATTTTTGATGCCGCCTATCTAATCTGTTTGTGTAGTTGCAGATATTCAAAATTGCATTATCGTTATTTGTCGAAGATGATATTTTAAGTCCATTAACTTATCCATTGGACTGACTGAAAGTCATCATTCACAGTGAGTGAATTTTTTGGGTTGTGTCAGTGTTGAGGTTTTTGGATATCATTAAAAAAAGAAGGAATGCAGATATAGCATAAGATGCAATCCTGGTAAAAAAAATTTTTACAGTCACTATTTTTGCAACCAGTGCCAATCTTATAACAAGTATGTGATAATTTCTTTTACTTATTATGCATTTTTTTATACCTATTGTAGTTCCGATTAAGACTTTAAGAAAAATATGTCAATTCTGTATATCCATAATTCGATCAGTATAGTTGCAGTTCAAATAGTTGAGAATTAAAATAGTAAATTTTAAGCTTTATTTTTCTTTGGATATATATACCTTTTTTGCTAATAGCCTAAATGTTACTCAATAAACAGCTACTCAATAAACCACTCTCATTGGGATTGATACAGGGAGTTTCGTAAAATTTGTTTTGGGTCTATTTCTTATTTTAGATCAGATATTGTAAAGTTCACTTAGCATAGGATTTGTGGAGCGAGGTTTAGTTTTGCCCACGGACAAAAAATATTCTTTTTGCTAGAAAAAAATTACTATGCAGAGATGGATACGATGTTTTGCATCTGAGTTGTGCACATCTGAGTGAGGAATGGGAGACATTAATGTTGATTATACTTATTGTTGTTGTGATACTTATTGTTACACTGTTAAGAACGGAGAATGAAAATAAATAAACGGCACATTTAATGTTGTAGGTGAGACCTAACTAAAATATATTATATAATCATACAGCTTAATGAGATTATTGACCTTACCTGTCAATCTGAATATAAATAGTCACACCTCTGGCATACTGAGAGTTGCATAAACAGACAGTCGCCACATAAGTCGCCATATCAAGGAGTCAATTTACTAATAAAAATTACTAAATTAAATTTATTTTGCTATAATATTATTATTATTCGAGTGAAGCAGAGTAGGACGCTAATACATAAACTTATAATGGGACCGTGTTAAATGCTATCAATGCCATCTGGTGATAGATTAATTAACTTTGCTTACACTCGTCATTTTTTCCTGGGAAGTCCTCATACGTATTGTAAATAAACAAAATTATTTATGAAGCATAAATAGTGTTTGTATTGTATAAAAGATTTTAATAATTAATAAAAACAATACAGTGTTTAGTTTTTAAAAACCGAATCTCATATTCACTCGTAACATAACGTCTAAGTTACATTCAATGACCGTTACTATTTTCTGTCGATAAAATATTGCACAGATATGGATAAAAATGTAATCAAAACTTCTTATTTCTGCCGTTCCCAAGCCACCACTATGTTTCTTTCGGGTCCTTAGTGCAGTGGCATACAGCGTTTTTTGGGAAGGGTAAGCTGCGAAGGGATGGACATTTAAAAATTTATATAGATATACACAAGGCTCGCAAGCGTCCGCTAACCGCCCCTGATAGAGGTGAAAATGGCAGTGAAGGTGTAATAGATTGAAAATTATTCAATAATATAATCGTAGGCATTCAAAAACAA
The DNA here is from genome assembly GCA_039881145.1 of Druceiella hillmani. Lineage (NCBI taxonomy): Eukaryota > Metazoa > Arthropoda > Insecta > Lepidoptera > Hepialidae > Druceiella > Druceiella hillmani. Next base: position 21,566,366 of record JAYKKI010000024.1, read on the forward strand.
CAAACGCTCCACGTAATTACCCCGACTTATCGAACTGTCACCTTTATCGTGACCATGAAAAGTTAATTCTTGCTTGCCTAAAAATAAAATAATCTCTATTTACCTCTTTAAATTATTTGTATTTCTATGTCCTTATATTCCCGATTTGCAATAGCTAGTTGATCCTCAGTACAAACTTCTATACGTGAAGAGCTAAAATTGTATATGATAAATGTTTTTCAGAATGAGCATATTTCTTACCAGAATTTGTCAAATTACCTAGATTATCAAAACCACCTTTATTCCATTTACTATATTCAGTTTCGAATAATAATCAAGGCCAGCAAAAAGTTTTGTTTAAAATGCTGACTTCTCATTAGCCACCAATACTAATCATAAAAATTAATGTGAAAATGCCGCACACTAGATTTATTATGAACGTATAATTTCGAAATTGGCTTCGATCTACCATTCTCAATTATTTAATATTTTTTCCACTAAAAGAAAAATTGAAAAATCCTACCTTAATCACGTAATAAACAGCAACGTTAGATTGTTTGTTCACTTTCATGATGAAAATGTATCTGAAAAAATAAACTAATAAAATATTAAATTTAATGCATAAACAAACTTTTACTGATAAAATATAATACATATGTTTATTTAAAAACTGGAAAACCATTAAAATTATTTTTGAAAGTGGACGATAAATTGACAGTGAGCTCATTATAAAAACAAAATGATTCATTGCTTATACGCAAATGTCATAATTACGGCATTGTTTCAGTCTGAATATAGTCGATAATCTAACAAAATTCTGCTTGCTTTGAGACTATGAACTGACGTTTTGAAGCAAAGTAATTAATTTTAATTTTGTATGACCCATTTTTAATTTGAGAAGTTATTGTAATTTCATATAGGAATGAAGTTTGTAGGTTTTATCTAAAATTCCATAGAATTAATCACATCGATCCTTTTATATATTGTGATGATGATGACACTAGTAATAGGAATAGGGATCTGTTGAAGGCGAAAGATTACCTCTTGGTTTCCTAAAATAACAAAAGTATAAAAAAAGTATTTTTAGCAAAATATAACAAAAAAACAACTTTGTGTACTTTTCAACATCAAAATAATTGACCGAGTATTGAAGAATTGATCTTCAGCTATGTAGCGTAATGCTGTATAGCATGTTTCATTTATCTGTTTTGTGTCTTAATTAATTTTATAGAAACCCATTGTTTTAACTATTAATGGCACTATAAAATAATGATTGATTAGATTAATTTTTAGTTTACTTTACATGGAACAAAATTCAGTGCAAAGCATTTAAACAGCACTAATACCAAAAAATTCAACAAATCTTCAGTTTTTATCAAAGGATAATTTGTAAGTGTTCTACTGCACACACGTTTTTGGATTTTTTTTATACAACCAGGTGATATGAGTTTCTTTACTAAGTATAGCAAGACCAAGGAGATGATGACCTCTTTTCGAGCACCCAAGAATGTTTAGGCCAGCAAAGAGAAGTTATAACACATTTCTGTTACCTGTTAATGTGGTCAGCAAGTCTAGTGGAATCCCCGAAGACGTGAAGTCTTCTAAGGTTCCATCAAACTAGCTGACCATATTTATTAATAAGTGTATACAACAGAACTAGAAAACCAAACAGCGCTTTTATTCAGCTTTGCACTGACTGGAAAAGCCATGACATCTCTCAGGATCTTCAACAGCAATGTAAATACTGTCCTGCTGTTGGAGGAACTTGGAAAGTCAGAGACATTTCAAATTGGATTAACCAATGTTTACATCGAATTCTCAACATAAGATGGACGGCTGTAATCACCGATGATGAGCCAAGACTCATTGCCAAGCAATGTTTGATTGGTCAGCAAGTCTTAGGTTTTAGAGGTGAATTGGGCATATGCTGAGAGAAGGAGATGGAGTCATTGAGAGTGGTGCAATGGAGTGGAATCCTCAGGGTTAAAGAAAAAAAGACAGGACCCTCTATATGTTAACAGGGAAGTGGAGGTTATTAGTTTGACATGTGGACAATTCTGGAAGATGACTAAAGTCTAGCTCTATTGGCAAAAGCTCATAGAAGCCCTTAGCTCCCGCATAACTAAATTAATTAATTACAACCAAGTCCAAAATCAAAGAAAATTTTTCTTTGTAAATTACAAAAATCACATCTGAGAATATATGTCCTTCTATATATCACTATAGCGTGTAATTAGACAAAGACAAGCTGTTTGGTTTGCCTCACAACGGAGCATAACGACTCACTAGTGAGTTCCATATACGTAGGGTCTTTATGAGGTAGAGCTCTCTAATAAACAGTCGCTACTTTCTTTTTATTTAATTTTGGTAGTGTTATATCTAGATTCTTAGAGATCCTTTCAAAAACTATTATTGTGTATCCTAAACAAATTCCTTGAAGTATAATAAAACATCTTTCCACTCAACAATTATTCAGCCATGTTATTTTTCCTGTAGAGAAATTAGGTACTTAGAAATTGCATTTTAATCTAAAGTTCCAAATAATTATAATATCATGTAAAGTTAATAGTTGTATCTTGTACTTAACTTATATCTAGAAGTTAGTCCAGCTCGAAAATTTCATAATTTTATAAAAATGGACACCAGAAGAAACTTAATCATAACTACTTAGCTGAATCATGTTGCCTGTAGTGTAGAAGCTAATTATGTTGAAATGAAATATTAACACATTCCTGAATTCTCAGAACTCTCTCTTACTCACGTATAACCCTTATTTATCGTAAAACTTTACTAAAAAAAACCGTAAAACATTACTTTGAGCATTTCAGCAAATGAGAATTTAAGTCACATAGACCAATCAGAATGCATTAATACTCGTAAGTGGAGCAGGAACAAAAAATACCGAACAAATGCATTCTTTTTACGATAGTGATAGAAAGTAGTAGTGATAGAAACCATAGTAAAACGTGTTCTGTGAAAGTTTCAAGTATCCACCTATTACGGCACGAAAGATACAGCCCTGTGACAGACAGACGAATGGACACAGAGGTGTAGTAATAAGATCTGGTTGGCATCCTTTGGGTACGGACCACTGGAAAGAAAACGAGAGGGTGTTATCTGACAACAAAACTACATATATATATATATATATATATATATATATATATACATATATATATATATATATATATATATATATCTTGCCATCAATGTACAGTTACAATTACATATGTACTTATTGGGGGTTATGCAAGTTCATAATAATAAGGAATACTAATTAATGCATGCATGGAAAATATACAAGCAACCTGCGTAACAATCGAGGACTCTCGAGGCAAATTAACAATTACTTCTTAATTATTAACTTTAGTTTTTTTTATTAAATTAATTTTCTTATTAATTAACTGTACATCCCCGCAAAACATAACATGAATTATGAACATTATTCAGGGTTCTTTTCAACACTTGGACGTCGCTTTTTAGTTAGTGGCGACTACAATGCGAAAATACGAAATGGAGCTCCCAAAGAACACAAACACCTAAACCAATTGACAATCTTCAGTTCAGTGTCGTATTAACTGGAGAACTGACCTATTGGTCCTCCGATATCAAGAAAAAACCAAATTTAACAACTAAACCATGTCCTAGTGCCTTTTTGAAATGCAGTTCTAACTTTGAGTTATTGTCAGACCATTCTCCAGCCATATTATGTTTGTATTTTAAAGCCACAAACTTGACAAAAAAATGTATGTTGCACACAAAAATGACCCACCAGCAACTATTTCGCTCATTAGATTTTACTAGAAAATTCACTAGAACACCCCTCAAAGGTTCTCAATTCTAGCAGCTAGTCCATGCAGCTTGACAAGATATATGGATAGTAATCCCAATCCAACCGGGATTCAAAGGCGAAACCTATTTGTATCTGAAAAAATTCAACAATTTATGAAAGAAAAGCGTAAACTAGAAAACTATGGTAATCAATAAAGTATCCTGGACACAAAACAAAATTGAATAAATTTGCTTCAAAGCTTAATGAAACTGCTCCAAACAGAACTAGCGGAATTGAAAATCATGTTAAGAAGCTTGACACTACACAAATCACCGATTACTCATTCTGGAAAGCCTTAGAAAGCCAGCAATACTCCATTCCCTCATACGACAAGATGATGGCAGCTGGACAAGAAGTAGCTAAGATAAAGATGAAATTTTCGCTAAACACTTACCTAACATTTCACTGCGAATCCTGGTTCTACGAAAGTGGAGGAAGTAACAACCGTTTAAGCCAACAATACCAGTTAGCTATGCTTATTAAAAAATTTACAAAATCTGAAGTTTCACAGGAGATTAAAAACCTAAATATTCATAAAGCTACTGGATAAAATCTTATGACAGCCAACATTTTCAGACCGAGACCTGACATCGCTGACATTTTTAAAGCTTTATAATGCAGCCTGTGGAAGAGCTTTGTGCTGCCTCAACGGAAAGTGACTGAAATAATACTGATACCAAAGCCGGAAAGACACCACAGATGTAGTCCCTTCCTTATACCCTCCAAAGTTCTCGAAATTCTCTTCTTGAACCGCTTGTTATTGAGGATACCAAACCGATCCTGGAACAACAGTTTGGATTGAGATAGGGTCATGGTACTATTGAACAGGTGCATAGATCAGTGGAACATAACATTAACTATGCCTTCGAAAGCTATGGTATGTCTCAGCAGCTTTTTTTAGACACATTTTGATTGGGTATAGCAAGACGACCTGCTTTATAAGTTATTCAAAAATCTACCAAATAACTACTTCAAGATTATCAAGTCCTGCCTCGAGTGACACTCTCATGTAAAGTACGGTGACTCAGTGAGAAAATTACATGAAATAAAAGCAAGTGTACATCAGGGCAGTGTGATGGGCCACATATTCTATTTTTTATTCACCTCGGACATCCAAGATACTTAAAACCTTCTTATCGGAACATTTATCGATAACACAGCTATCTTTGCAGTTGATGAAGACAGCTGCTGGGGCTTCTAATTCTAATACAGCCTTAATGCACTTTCAAAGTGGTTAAAGGACTGGCGAATAAAAGTTAACAAATCAGAACATGTCCATATCACTTTTAATCTGAGAAGAGAAACCTGCTCTGAAAACTGCTTCTCAACCAAACAAAAATCCCACAATCTTAGTTCATCTTGAGTCATATTTTAATCGACATTTAACTAGAACCAAACACATCTTTACAAAGTGAAATGCTCTAGGTCAACAGTTGAGTAAATTTTACTGGCTCACTGGACGAAAATCACAACTTACCCTGAAAAGTAACCCAATATATAAGTGCATACTTAAGCCAAAATGGACATACAGACTGCATTTCTGGGTCACAACTATACTGGTCTCTATAATTTCGAAATTCTTCAATATTTTCAACAAAAAGTTCTACATTTGGTACTAACAGGCTGTGGTACACGAAAAATGATCGACTACACCGTGACTTACAAATTAAAACAGTCAAAAGCAAATAGAAGATTCCTTAAAAACATTTAAGAAGCGTATGCAAAAACATCCTAAGCGTCTTGCAAAAAAATGTGATCCACACGAAATATTTTTTATACTAAAGAGACTGCAGCCAGGATCTTTTACCGACATAAGACTCCAGTGTGAATAATATATGGCCATTTCAACGGATATTGCTCCATGGACAGCATAATACAACTATATAACCTCCAGTTAAATGTCCAATAGACAGGTCGCAGTGACAACTGAAAATTTAATAAAAATGTATATATTGTGAAATGAAGCAATTGCAGAATTAAATATCACTGTATGTATTCTTTTTGTGTCGTGCAAGTTGGTGAACTACCCAATGACGTTACAACGAAAACTATAAAAGCTACGCCCCATTATGAAATCTTAATACATTCTCAAAAGACTGGTAATACAGCTCTCTGTTATTATACAGCGTCTAGTGAACCATGAAACTTACAAAATTGTAGGAGAGCACCATGTAATGTGGTGTGAAAACCCATATTGTGTTGCCTTAGATTATGTCATATATTAAAACCATTTGACGGGAAATTAACTTGAACCATTCAAAGAATACTGAAAATATCTCCGTTTACAGTTTGCGCGATGTTTCGTATTAACATCCCAAATGGTTTCAAAAATATAAAAAAGTGAATGACATGCATAAGAGTGGGTTTGGGGATTATGATACCTTATGTTATGTCATACGGACTGAGAACACGTAACAGAAAACAGATCATCTTCATTAAGTTACAAAAATTAAAATTTCCCAACAATATAGGCCTATCTAAACACGTTTCTTGATCAGTAAACATTAAATTTTCCACTAAAAATGAATTTTGTAAAAATTACTAAAAGCTTCTTATAATGTATTTGCTTATCAATCATGCACATCTCGCGAATACGAACAATGACTTTCATAGTTTACGTGTGACTTCGTTTCATAAATAGAAACAAAAAATATCTTTTTTTGTTTTTTTACTAAATAAAGTTATTTAGACTCCATAATACGTGATTATTTCAAGGCTCCATGGTGACTTATTCTATACATCATCGGTGATGGACAGGTTAAACAAATTTGTATTGGAAGTAAAATATACAATATTTAATAAAATATATGTATTATTTTCGAAAATAAACAATTTAAAAAAGTTACAACAAAATACAATGAATATCTTTACAAAAAAATATATTATTTTCATTATAATTTTTCATATATTCTATAAATATATATGTATGTATATTGATGTAGTAATACTTAAAAATTACTTCATTTTCACTTTCATTAGGTAATTTATTACAAATAACGAGGTATTGTTTATTAATAAAGGTTTAAGTTGATTATATTATTTATAACATTGGCACATCCTTGACTCGATATTGTAATAATATATATTTAAAACAGGTAATAGTGAATGGAGTACGAAACTCCTCAGAGTTCCAACCGATGGTTGAAGCAATTTTATACATTCCACTCTATTTAATTGACTTTTTTTAAAAAACAATTCAAATTGGAAATGTATGAAATACAAAATTATGAGGCGTCATTTAAAAAAACTTTTGAACATAAATCACAAATATTTTACAGCTTACAAAATACATTAGTAAATAAGCAGATAAAAACAACGGTTATTATAAAAATTACTGGCCTTGCCTATTAAAATAAATTTAAAAAAATATATTTTCCATTCATTAACATTTTTCCTTTCAGTTTTGGGTAACTTTATTTTTTCGAAATATTCAAATATTATTTTAGCACCAAACGACTTATTCTAAAATTTCCTCACAAAATTTTCCTCTTTACAGGGTGAAACACAAAAAGAGTCAAGCCAAAATTGAATACATTTTTATACCACTTAATGTCATAATTCTTTAAAAGCATATTTAATTGACTGATAATAATAAATAGCAAAGTCAAGGAACACTTTGTATAAATAAAAAATTTTCAATGTGTTCTTTGTAATATATTTAATTCGGAATGCACTCCAATTGTAACACAATCAACACTTAAATAAACATGGCCGTTTCCTGTCACTAAGTTGTCAAACTAACCAACAAACAATTTATTTAAATATTCCTTAACATATTACATTTAGACCAAAGCAATGTATTTATGGATAAAATAATTGATTATTTTTTTAAACATGGAAACAACATGCAAGTGCGAGAACAAGCTTAAGCACGATTTTGACAGATATAATGTGGTGTTGCCGCATTTTGTCAACATACTCAGTACAATTTCAGTTTTATGGAGTCACAATTTAATTTTATTGTTATTTAATAGTAATAAAAATTATGTTAGAAATTTTATTGCAGGGCGTTACTGATGTACAGGTACAGAAATGTCACTATCGCACTTGGATTTAAACAAGAATTGAGACAGAGGCTCTATTTTGAACAAATGAAAGGTTTATTTAATTAGCACATATAGTTTCCTTTTAAATTTTTTTACATACTAAAATTATAAAAAGCTCAAATGATTCTGTAAATACATATTAAAAAATGGCTTAGTTTTTTTTATGGTTATGATGATGCTGTGACTATAAAATTCACAGGTTGTCTAAATTGAAACTGGAATTGTACTGAGTATGTTGACAAAATGCGGCAACACCACATTATATCTGTCAAAATTGTGTTTAAGCTTTTACACGCACCTGCATGTTGTTTTTATGTTTAAAGAAATAATCAATTACTTTATTGTTGGTTGTATTCAAATTGTTTATTTATAGAGACATAATTTTTTTCAATTCGCACCAGTTTCCAAGTGCAATATGAATTTAGCGCAACAAAAAAAATATGTTAAGCTTCGGTTTTGACCAAATTTGTATTCCACCCCTTCTCAATCATTAAAGGTACTTCGTATAAACCTATTTTAAAATAAATTTTGAAAAACGTCACTATGGTCCGATTAAATTTTTAGAATATTAAAATTTTTCAAATCTTCATTTTCTTGTACTTCTTCATTCCTATTTTACATCACATTTTCGTTACTATCAATACTATTATTCCGTTATGGCACTAGCGTACTCCGTAGTGCGCAACTAACGCTCGGCTCAAACTTTAATACGATAAAATTAGTCTTGTCTGAGATGCAAAGTAGTCTCGTTTGTATGCCACGGGAACGAACTTCATTGTTCCATGTGAAAGAAGTCTATCAATATGCTCAGAGATACTGCACAAATTTTAAAATGTGCATTGATGTATAATGTAAGGTTGAGCCAAATTTTTGTATATTATTTAAAAATTTATCAAATATGAATTTAGCATTTAATTAATATTGATTGAAGTAATTTGAATTTCGTATAAGCCGAGAGCAAGTTGGGGACTACATATCAATACATTATGGCAACGTGGAAACTACCTCGTACTTTGCAACAGTGCACGTAGTTAATGTTTATCGAGATCGACAAAAGAAACTGTTTTGAGGCTTCGTGTTTGCTTTGAAGTTGTTCTCACAACTTGTCAGTACAAATATTTAAGTATACAATCTAATAGGGTCACTTCGACATCTTGCTGCTAACCGTAACAATATTTCATCTCGGTATCCCAAGGTAAAGTGGCCGACTGTTGACTTGAAATCCTAAATATGCAATTAATACTCTCTAAATTATAAGATGATCATCTCATTTTCATTACAAATATCTCTTTTGTGTATGTACTCTTTATAATTTATCTTCTATCATTGTTTGTGCGTAGTGTTACTTGAGGCACATTTCTTTATAAGGGGGTAAAATGCTTCTATTGAGTAAAACGTCTTTGCTCAAGCTCATGTTAGGTGACGTATTTCATGGAACATATGAGAGATACATACAAACGTGGGTTTAGTTTTTGTAGAAATTACTTAGTAGATACAATTACAATAATCGAAAAAAAAATAGTATAATTAGTAGTTTTTTACCGTCATCCATAATTGAAGTAAGAAATTGTAAATTTTCCCTAGATTTTATTTAAAAATTAGTTATTAGTATAATTTCTCCTTACTTTTATCTGTCAGTACTGTGCAAATCTAATGAGAATAGAAGAGATAAAATATTCAATAATTCATAAAAGTAGTTCATGGAATATTGAAAAAGGAGCGTAGCAGTTTCTTAAAATCCCACTATTTTATTTTTTTTCTCGATAATTTTGTCTATATTTTTATTTAATAATGACCATCAATGTCACTTCACGTTAGTACATTAGTAAATTACTACTTTGGATATTTTAAGTTTTCCGTTTGTAAGTACCATAAACGTATTTTGGAGCTTCATTCAAAAGAGTTAATTAAATCTCCATTTTTAAAATTTGTTACTTTATATATATAGATTGCTAAATGTTAAAGTAATATCTATATACCTTAATAACTTATGAAATTTTATAATTTGTTTTAAAACGTGACAAGAAACTATTTTAAATTGACCTCCAAAACACACACGAAGCCTTGTCAGTGGTTAAATAAAAAAAAAAAAAATATAAATATAGGTATTGAAATTAAATGACTAATAGACAGGATCAAAGATGGTAACACAGCTATTAATTAAAATTATCCATTATTCCTTCTAATATTAAATTATTACATTATAAAAGGCACAAATATTTTAATTTTATTATATTTTAACAAGGCAATCTCACTATTTATATATTTATTTGAACTAGTACAAAATACAACAGATGTTGAATACGCTTAGTATAATTTTATTATCTATTTGAAATAACAACTAGATTAAAAAAAAATCTTAAATATTATTTTATCCAAATATTAGCTTTTATTAAACATGTATATCACACTTTTGTATTGGTTTATTTAAAATATCAATTTTTTTAATATCATGGGTATAAAGGGCACACTTGTCCTATTCAGGTTTATATGAAGATTAAAAAAAAATGTTAGCAATAAATATTTTAAAAATGTGTTTTATTTAGTCTATTTATAGTTAAAAAAAAACGAATGCTTTTTTTTAAACTGAAAAATTCTATAATAACTTGGACAAGTGTATCCGGATACCGCGTATAAAGGGTTTAATTTTCTCATTTTTCCCTCTAAGAAACGAAAACTATACAGCCGCCATAAAAAATTCAGAAAATTGCAATGCCTAATTTCAGTTAAGCGATTTTTTTGAAATGCTTTCCTTACAGGAAAGCAAAAATAAACAATTTGAATATCAAATTGGTAACACGGTTTTTTTTTCTACAGAATAAAGCATATCTTAAAACAAAGTTGACTAAAAATAAATTTAAAATGGTTAAATTAATTTTATAATGTTTATAATACTTAAAATTATAATAACAATCAAATCTAAAATATATATAAGTTAAACATAAAACGAAAAAAATATGGCTCACTTGACCGACCAGCTTGTTTGTTTGGTATTAATTCAACATATTACTTTATTTTAGCATTATTACTGGCAACATTATACACATATACTTAACATTACGAAGATCGTGCAGGTTCGATACAGCGTCGTCAAACTAATGACTCATCTTTCGGTTTCCACAATATCAATCTAAATACGAGGAACGCGACAATTGGACGACAGATTTCTAGAATTTATTGTCACTTTTGCAAAACCCTATGACAGGTATATGATAGATTTAAAGACTAGGGTCGCCACCTGTACTTAAAATAAACTATTGTGCATTATTTTAAACAAAATTTAACTAAATTACTTTGTTTGCCTACATTCACTAATTCATTTCGTTTTAAACAATTATCCAAAGTTCAATGTGCTTTTTATAGACACGGAACTTCTTAACAATGAATGATCTAAAACTTCACAATGTAATTGAATGTAGTGTTAATTCAACCGACTGTAAAACAATTAAACTGCATTATGCGAATTATATTTTCTCTTTTTATTAATAAACAAAAGTAATTTCTTGAATAATTTTTATCTTGCATACTTTTATTTGTCCACTGGTTCATTTGTTTCATTTTTATTTTAAAAAAGGTGACAACCCTAGCAGAGACTTACAAGCTAGACGAATTATTACAAAAGTTTGCAGAACAAGGACTCAAGCTGCATATTAAATTATGGCTGAGATTAAGCAGCCTGTAACATTTAGTGTGTCGGTGACAATGCTCGCCAATCAATTTTGGTAAAAAAAAACCGTCAATGAATTTTTATCAAAATAGTGTTTTTAGTGACACTAAGCAAAGTGTATTTATGAAAATTTGGTATATTCGATTTGACCTTTATTGAGTACAATTGTTATCATCATCCCCTTGATGGGAATCATAAACAAAATCTCCGTAAAACATTTTGCTATTTTCTTAATAGAAATTGTTAAACTTTATTTTCATTGAAGAGATGAATTTATTAAGTCTCATGTGAAAATTTCATGTCAATATACCGTAAAACAATTCTCTAGCGTGTTCATATAAAAAAAACTTAGAAATGCATGATTGATCGTCTCTGAGATTTAACGCCGTCAACATTGAACACTGCCCCACATTAAGATAGTCTTAACACTGTAAGCTTTTTAATTTTTATCTTTGTAAATATAAAGGATACAGAATACATTGCGATAAAATAATTTTACATAAATATTTATATATCGTTCACCTATTTCTAAATGTACTATTACATAAATGGCACATCCTTGATAATGAATAATGACTGTAAAGATATTTTATCACACAGGGCATTATTCAGAAATTACGTCTCAAATGGCATTTGTTATCGACGAACATTGAATATCACTGTTACACCTCATCGTATGAAATTTTATTAAACTAAATTGCTTTAGGTCGAATTTACCCTAAAGTCATAAGTGAATGTCGGCTATCAAATGCATTTCATTTAGCATAACATCGCCCCTCAAGTCAAGAATGCATCTTGCAGAGGAGAGGCATGTCACTTGGCTACTTTATCACAACTCTAAAAAGGTAATAACTAATTTTTTCAATTGGCGATTTAATGTCTGTTCTTTACTAGTATTACTGACATAGGCTCTTTTAAAATAAGATTAATGCCTCATATATGTTATCAAGACATTGAGCACAAAGTAAAATCACCAAAATTTTATGTAGTCTTTAATGTAGCACATCAGAACAACAAACCACATAGGAAACGTTTGCATGACATAAACCATTATAAAGCGCTACGTGATATATCAAAATGAAGTTCGAAAAGATATTTAGAAATACCCACAGACAAAACAGAATATGCTAGTAACATTTCAAAATTGGGTAAGATTGTTAATTGAGAAAGATCTTTAGAGGGAAGACGAGAGACGTAATCACTTTTGCACGTAACGAAACTTCTAAAATAACTGACATAATATATAAACAAAACAAAACACAGAAAGCAAAACGCTATATATTCAATTAATTTGGTTTAAAATAAGCAATGTAACATTGGCGAAGTGATAACTAAATTTAAAAAAAATACTTATATCATGAGACGGGCTTTATGTTTTGAGATCTGGCAAATGAGAAGGAAACTTAATAAGCGAAGCAAGCATAGCAACATATCTTCATAACATTTAAAATCAATTTATAATGAACGTGTCGATTCCCAGCAGGTATTCGTAACAAGCTAAAGTCAATTTTTAAAACAGTGACACAAGTTCTAATCACAATGGGTTAATTTAGGTGAAACCACGTAAATATTGTGAACCTACCTATTTTACATCCAATTATCCAGAATAATAAATATTTGAATGAAAGTAAAGTAGATACAATTCTTAACGTAAAACTGCTCAGTTCCAGCTGATCAGACGTAGAATTGCGCTACACAATCACTTTCGTAGACGTCTTTCGTATTATAATAGAAAATCGAAAATCACAAATAATTTACGATTAAAAAGAAAAACTGTAACTGTAAAATATTATTTTCCAACTATCATCATGGAGCTAACTATAACATTTAGGAAAATTGTATTATTCGTAAGGTTTGTAACAAAAGTTTGTTTTTGCGAACGCCAATCTGAAAGAAAATTGTTTTAGTAAGTTGACACATCTACAATAAACGTATTACAAATGGGATCAATGCGTTTGCTCGTTCACAGCATCGTGTCTTTCAACAAGTAATATATTACGACGATCGACATGCCAGTAATTGCATGTAAACGAAGTTCAATGCAGTATAATATTTATAATTTGTGAAATAACGCATGAAAGTAAAAGTCTAAAATTATGCAAGTGAGTTAATTGTTAAAACTCTACTTATCAGAAATGTACTAGACGTTAACATTGTTAAGTTTAGTGCAGATTAAACACTTGCTTTTCCACTCGCTGCGGCGACTGCAAGCTCTTTTACAAAGGAGAAAATAATACTTTCTTCATAAGAATTATGATATGCGTAATTAAATAATTATGATTCCAAAACTTGCATTAAGATAAATTATTATGATTTTCCGATAAAACTAATTCTTTTTAATTTTTAGCTACTTGGAACCGATAATAACAACGTTTATGTCAAAGTAAATATATCGTATTTCAAAGTAATTATAAATTTAGAAACAGTAAATTTATAAAACAAGTTTGTTTTATTTATCTTCCGGTTTTATGTAACAAAGATACGGTTATTATTTAGGCAATCACATTTGGTTCAAAATTTCATCAAAAAATATGTACTTTTCCATAATTTATAGATTTGAAGAACCAATACCGTGATTACATTACGCAGAAGCTTCTAATATTACGAAGATGAGAAAATGTTTGGTATCATTTGAGATCTGTACGAAGCTGTTAATTTAGGCTAAACACAGACAGAACATTAGAATGAAACGAAACATGTCTAATAAATAGGGTCGCCGACTTGTAGTTAAAAACAAATAGAAGTATAGACTTGCGTGAAAGTTTAAAATTGTACTTAACTGTAATTTTGTTGCACAAAATATTATATATATCTGGAAAATAAAATGCGTAGAAAATAATCGTCAAATAATATGAATTTCAAAAATAAATTCATAAGCAATTATATATAATTCATAATTAAAATAAAGAATAACTTTGAAGAAGGTGGATAATCAGTTAAAAAGAACTCAAAATTAGAATATCATTGGAATCTCGGTTAAAAAAAAAAGATGATCGAAAAGAAAACATTTCATGATGACGGGTTAGACACTATAAATCTATTATACTAGTATTAATAATATAGCGAATAAACATAAAATCATTTTGAACAATTTTTTTCCAAAAAATCCATTTTCAACTTTAACTCTATTAAAAACAGCTGCTTTTGCAGAGTAAATATCTCCTCCTTCTGTCTCAACTCCATATTCAATATTTTCATCTTAGCCTCGTGCTCCCAAATGGCGTGCTGCCTTTTCGCCATGAAATATAACTTCTCCTCTTCTGTCGGGCCCGACTCTTGGTACGGCTCCGTTGTCGTCTTTGTGCTGTTGTTGCCTTCATTCCACGAGTTCCTTTTGCAGCTGGCATTCACAGGGTCTGTGTTGAGTGTACATCGGTTGGACGTATTTTGTAATCTAAAATGGAAAATATTTTTTATAATATATGCAGGTAAATGAGGTAATACATATACATATAGTTTACAAATAGTATGGCGATACCTTGTGATATTGTGGCCTATAAAGTACCACATGGGACCTAGTAAGTATTTTTACTACTCTTAAGGATACATCTGATGTAATATTAAAATCGGAGTCTAGTTTTTAACCAACTTCAAAAAATGGAGAAGGTTTTCTATTTCACTTGTATATTTATGTATTTCCACTCAGAACTTTTTTACCGGATAATCCTATTTTGAAAATTATTTCTTTAAGTAGCAGGTTTATATTTCCCAAGTGGTCCCATATAAATATGGTCAGTAACCGATGTCGAACTAGAAAGATATCCTGAGAAATCGTTTGAACTCATTTTTTCTGTCATTATAAGTACTTTAGTCACACATGGTGGCCAGCGTCTGATGATAGAATTATGAGGTGGTGACAAAATTTCTCAATAGTAGATTTACAGACTTTGGGTTCTTTTGAGTTGTCTTGTGAAATAAACTAGCTTAACTGTAATCAACATGGAACTGAAAATAAAGAAAAAATACTACCAGGAAAAAACATTTCCAGTACACTATTAGAAAAATAATCTATGTACCTGTACAAACCAAATATAGTACCCGATTTTAAAATAACACAAGGTTTGGCACCGACATTGAAAAGAATTTAAATAGAAGGTTGCAGATAATTAGATATATAACTTGCCTATTTGTACCTTTTAAGCTATCAATCGGAGGAGGTATTATTAATATAAAAGGCTATTATTTTTTTTTGTGATTTTTAAAATCAGTTTTTTTTTTGTTAAAAAGTAATAATTTAATGACTTCACAAGATCCAAGAAGAAAGTTACGTATTAAAAAAAGAAAATTAAAGCATTACACGAAGCATATTAACATTATCCTTGCTTAAATAGTGTAATGAAAACTAGTTCCTATGTCGAATTGTCTATGGCCAACTGGTCAATAATGCTTGTATTGCTCGTATATACCCCAAACCTCGCTTTGGGGTAGCGAGAATCTTATATGTGATCAGAAGCCATAGCTCCAATTGGTTCATTACATCCAATTGGTTCATTAACCTAAATCTCTTAGTATATTTTGTGCATACTCCCTCCCTACAAAGTACACACACAGTATTATCATTTCTGGAGTTATTCATTGTATTATGTACTTGTACCACTAGCGCCATCTAGTAGAGCAGAATCCCATTTAATAAGTGCTCAAATGTTTTGATCTGTCACTCACTCACTTGAATTATTTGAAATTAATAGCAAAATATAATAAAGAGCAAAAAAATTTATCAGAATCCTGCTTTCATGATGTGCTGCTTAAACAGTGACTAGCCTATTACTGCTGGAATGCACGTAAGTTAGATGAAATTCGACGGAATGTTTGGAAACATCAAAATACATTCAAGTCGCTACAGTCTGATATTTTACCAAACTGGCACATCTGTTCATGCTAATACATGTAAGTTACATGCACATGTGATGGAATGTTTAGACAGATCAAAATATGCATCGGCACATTGTGTTAGTCAGCAAACTTTAATGAAATGTGATGGAATGTTAAGCAATTTGTTTTAGTAACTGTGGTTTGATAATAAATAGGGAGTTTAGGGACCGAGCAAGGTGCTATCAGCACCAACTGGCGATAAATAAATAAACTTTTGGTTAGACGGCAGTCATTTTTTCTGGTGAAGCCCCGTAGTGTACACATTGTGATCTATTAAAATAATTTATAATGACTAAACTCGGTGTAGTGTATTGTGTAAAGGCATTTTAATAATTCATAAAAACAATGCAGTATTTAGTTTTTCAAAATTCTAAGCTCGTATTCGCTTGTAACTTACATTTAATGATGTTTACTATTTTCCATCGATAAACAACTTCAATGATATCAACAAATATGTAATGAAAATTTCTTTTTTACATCATTTTTAAACCACCTCTTTGTTTCTTGCACAATTAGATTAATATTAATCGGCTTGATAATCTAATGTTTGAAGCTTAGCTGTCTTCCTATGAGGTATGATCTTTTAAATGGACACTTTTTAACAAGTAAGGACATGTAAAAAATTGGTAAGAAACAAAGTTACATATTTTTTAGTGATAAAAATAAATCTGACTCAGAAATCAGACTTCAAATTTCAGTAATTAAACAGTCCAATACATGTGAATATTTAACCTATATTAACCGTTCGAGTGCAGACGAGCGCCATCGCGCTCGTGCGCGTACTAACTAAATTTACCACGAGCGCGATGGCGCTCGCGAAATTAGTTGCTGTCTAGCGCGCAGTAGGGGAGGTCGCTCACATGCATCGCTAATTTTTTATCTTTCTCCGTGTTACATAAAGTTCAAATTATAATATTATTATTAACTACAATATAAAAAGGATCCAGGAAAAGAAACATTTTAACCCATAATGTCGGAATACGAAAATAATTCTAGTGAAAATGATCGTTTTTCAAGTTGTGAAGAAAGTGATAGTGGGAGTGACAATGTGGTGCGCTCACAATTTAGCGTGATGCAAATTTTGAGTGATAGTGATAATAGTGACGATAACAATTATTTTGCAGATACGGAGGATGTACTGGATTGCGAAAATACGATGTGACCTTGATTTCAGTTTTTGGTATAATTTTTGTTCACAATATATATTTCCATAATTTTCTTTGTATTTTATTATCCCTGTACAAGTTCTTATTAAGAAAACATCGAAGAAATGATTAAAATTGAATAATTTTTGGAAGAGATACAGTTTTTTTTCGAGACTTCTTTGGCATTTTTAAGTATATATGAGTAAAAAACCATGGCACTAAAATGGTTAATTAATAATAAGTTAAAATTGAACAGCTCAAGTAATAATCTCTGTCTGTCTGTCTAAATGCAAAAATTTCAAAATCTACTGCACGGATTTTTATGCAGTTTTCATCAATAGATAGCGTCATTCACGAAGAAGTTTTAGGTGTATAACTTATGAAGCTTTTGTGTAAATTAGCCGAAATATGATAAAAATTGTTGAATAAGACGGAAAAAATCATGACATCTGAAAGCTAGTATGGGCAGCGCAAATTATTATTTGTTTTGTATGACAGGGTTGTCTGTCATTTTTTTTAGCGGCTAGCGTTTGGAATGACAATAAATAAAGCACAGCGTCAGACTTTAAACATTGCTGGAATTGATCTTAGTGTTCAACGTTTTTGACACGTCCCATTGTTCGTTGCCCTGTCATGTGTGACATCAAAACATAATATGTTTGTTTTTGCACCTAATCTGGCGGAAGTAATAAATGTTGTGTACAAAGAAATATTTTAGGTTTGTCAATAAAAATACGTCTTCTGATTATTATTTCTCATGGAATAATTATTTTATAATTCGTATCATAATACACTTCACCAAAAATTCGTAGTTAACATTTAGTAATCATTATGTTATTTTATTAATAGTCAGAAAAAAATTCCACATCAGTCATGTTTTGATCTAACCTACAAGCTCTACCATACCGTCCAATAGATGCAATCAAAGATGTTGGAAGATGTGCGCGGCCCGCTCTCTACTAGATATGCCACGTCTGTTCAAGCATTGTGTCACGGAACTGTGCAAATGCACACTTCAAGCAATGTGTGAGTGTGCATGCATTGGATTTTAAGCACACAACCATGCATCAGGCCTTTGTGTGAGTAGGTTAAAAATGTGTGGTCTGTTTATATTACTTAGTGTGTGTGCACCAAAATGACACACAGGGTTTCGTACATATCGCATATCTAGTGAGAGCAGGCCGTGCATGGGTTTCCAACATCTTTGGATACTATTATTACTTCATTACGACATTGATTCTTAAAGCTACTCCAAAGGTATATAATGGTTGTAGGTTTTGTGTAAATTGGTTTATCTATGGCGATAAATACGGATTAAGTCGGAAAATATTCATACATCTGAGAATTTTTTTTTCCATCACCTACCCGTGCAAAGTGGGGCCCGAGTCGCTAGATAAATCAGAGTATTGATTAAACAAACGCAAGTTACAGGAATTTCAGAGTAGTAGTTGGTAACTACAAAATGCCTTTTTTTCATTGACAATTTGAAGTTGTGTCATAGAACAAGTAATTGCTGCAATTGTTAGCCGTTGGAGACATAAACTGAGTCTGTTAATGACCCTGAGTAAAGAGCATTATTTTAATTACACGAGTTCGTAAGCTAAATGATGCTCCGTTAAGCTAAATTTGCTTTACTTTATTTGTAACTCGCAACACTGAACATATTTAGTGATTAAATATTTGTTATATTGGAATATGGAGAACAGATGTTAAAATTGTAAATTGTCTTGATTATTGATCAACAAAAGCGTCTTTTTTACCAATATATTTGGTTTTAACTTTTTAAAGTCAGTATTTAAAAAATAGATTTGATTAAGAGAGAGATGGAAATTTTAGCGCATTTGGTCCCTTACATTCCAAAAGTTAATCCATGCTCGAATTATGTATGAGCGTTGGTAATGATTGTTAAGACCATTCAACAATGACTCAATTTCCTCATCAAAAGTGCCACTCGCATTTTCCATTTTGTTTTCACTTACTGATTACATAAATATACTAATTAATAATGCAACTCTATTAATATTATAACATTAATATTGTAAAGAATGTTTTAGACTACTGAATGACAGTTTGATAGAATGATAAAAACGTAAACAGTTTATAGCTGGTTGCCATTTTGTCACAGTTAACCTACGAAGAGGAGTTAAACTACTTAGTCCCGCCAGCAAAAATTATCTAGAGTTTGAACTTTCAACGAAGTTATCACTAAACCATTGTTTAAACTCCATCAATGGTTTAAACTGTGATATTGATCTTATCTGATTAAACTGTGATAACGGTTTAAACTGTGATATGGATGTAAAAAGTAAATTCACCAGGCCCTGCATTTATTGAGAATATTGAATGTTTACATTGACAATTCATCTTTGTTGGGATTGATGTTGTTTTACTTGCCAGACTGTTATATACGAGTACACAGACCTATTATTGCATATATATATACCAAAACACTTGTTTGCTATCCCTGATTGCAAAAACCCTGAATTTGCTTAGTTTAGTATCGCAAGCATTGCTTACCTCGACTCGTTCTGCTGTATCCAGCAGGATTATTATTTTTAAATATGCTTTGTATTTACTTTTAACACACACATTGCCAACCATTTTAAAAAAGTAGCTTATATTGTATGGTGAGTTCAAGCAAACTTTAAAGATATAGCACATATGCATTTAATTGGGTATTTCACTAAATTTTTTTTATTTCATTAATCTTAATTTCAAGGTACAAGCTGATGAAGAGTGAACATTTTTTTTAATAATCTTTAAAATTAACCGAGTTATAAAAGTTTAAATTGAACCTTTAGAGAAGGACGGCAATGCTGTGTTGTGAGGTCATTTTTAATATTGCACATTATATTCTACGAGAGGAAAAGAGACAGGGATATACCCAACTCTATCCGTATCTTCAAATTTAGAAGCCTACAACTGGCTTATTTTTCAATCAATTTTTGAATTTTTTTCAAGACTGGTTTTTAATTAACTTATATTTCATAATATTGTACGAAAAATATCAAAAGTTAGAATGTGTCAACTACCTACCGTATTGTCTCTTTTGCCATTGGTCATTTAGGTAAGGTTCCATATGAAAATAAGTGGATGTTACTTAGTAACCAGGAATTAGTAAATCTATTTGTCTACAATAATAGACAGGTAGAATGTATCCAGAAGTCGCTAGATTGTGTAACGATTTAAACCTTGATTTCTCTAGACAATAGGTTTAATTTCCTATTTTCACATATTGATTTGACCAAAAATTTTACTACGAAAAGATAAAATGAAAAGTGCATTAAAAATATTTTTAAGAAATTACAGACATCATTTCTTTTATTATATAGATAATTTACTAACCTTTGATTAATAACAGCCTTTCTATTATCGCTCACGTGGCACTCGGTGGAAGCACGCCTCGCGTCATTTGAATCACTGTGATCCAAATGACTCAGATTGAGAGGCCCGGCTGGTTCTGGCATGAGGCACGGTCCATTTCCGCTGGGCGGCAACGGGATACCCTGCTTCAACTTTAGTAGTTCAGGCGGAGGCAGGTTCTGGTGAATCGCTGGGTTCTGGGTGAGTACGGGTACGTGAGCGGGTGGTGATATGCTAGTACGCGTCGCAGTGCAAGGTGGCTGCTGGAGCGCAGCCTTGATGTGGGACTGGGGCGGTGGGGAAGTGGCCGGCGACTGCGGGATTATCTGCACCTGTGGCTCCAGCACGTTGGATATTGGATCGCTGTTCTCAGAATAGCTGAGGCGACCGTTCGACATCTGCTGGCAAAAAATAATGATTGTGATGAAAGACAGTTAGCTATAGTCTTATTCGTATGAAGATGGTGGTAAATATCGGAATTTCCAAGAGTACTAACTGTCTAATAAAACTTCATTTCACCACTTTGTGCTCTGGTTGCATCAGACTGAACAAATTCACTTATGCTTTCTGCGTGTGTATTAAGTATATGTGTTTGAACTACGGCTATCATCATTATTGGGAAGATGGTGATAAATATCTGCATTTATAAGATCACTGTCTAATAGAACTTCATTTCACCATTTTGTGCTCTGGTTGCATCAGACTGAACAAATTCACTTATGCTTTCTGCGTGTGTATTAAGTACATGTGTTTGAACTACTGCTCTCATCATTATTGGGAAGATGGTGATAAATATCTGCATTTATAAGATCACTGTCTAATAGAACTTCATTTCACCATTTTGTGCTCTGGTTGCATCAGACTGAACAAATTCAATTATGCTTTCTGCGTGTGTATTAAGTACATGTGTTTGAACTACTGCTCTCATCATTATTGGGAAGATGGTGATAAATATCTGCATTTATAAGATCACTGTCTAATAGAACTTCATTTCACCATTTTGTGCTCTAGTTGCATTAGACTGAACAAATTCACTTATCCTTTCTGCGTGTGTATTAAGTGCATGCGTATGAACTAGTGCAGATTAACTTAATATCTTAACAATTTCCCTTTTGTGACTAGCAAAAATGAAGATGGTGCGTGAGGTAAACAATGAGCGTGAGGTAACAGTGAGAGAAAGCAGAGAGGGAGAGGGGAAGGGGAGTGTGAAGCAGGTGGAGATGTGGGCGTGTGGGGTATGGTTAGATAGGATATTGTGAGACAGACCGATATGGCAGTGAGTGGCACAGAGTGTGGGGCTAAGGGCGTTTCAAAGTGCAGGGAGGGGGAGGGGAGGAAAAGAGAAAGAAAGAGAGGAGGGAGCAGAGTGAGTCAGAGGGGCAGATAAATCAACAGGCTGGCAATGACACACAAAGAGAACAAAAAAGAAGAAGTTTAATTTTTAATTGGTATATGTCTTTCTTTTTATATATCTGATTTTAGTAATAGTTGATCTTAAAAATCCTCCCTTACGACTCTGCTTCTATTATCATTTCTTCTATCTGCTTCTATATCTATTATCATTTATTTTTTAGTCTTTATTGCTTTCTTTTCTACTGTTTCACCACTTATTAAGTGATTTAACCATTTCTCTATATAAAATATTACGGCATAAAAAGTAAGTTGTTGATGGTACCACTTATTTTTATATGCACCAGTCTTGGTGTCTCAACCTCCTTATAAGGTCACTGTTTTGCATTTAAATGAAAAATGGGCACTTAAAGGTGCTATTTGCAGACAAAGGGTTAAATATATTTAAGTTTAATATTAGTTCAATTATTTTGTTAGGTTACTGAAGTATAGACTTTTTAATTTTGTCATTTCCGTAGTCAAATATACATTCATATCAAAATATACATTTAGAAGAATTAATCTTTAGGAAATGTTAGAGGAGGCATGTTAGATGGGAACCATTAAGTCGAGATGAATATTATTTAAGCCTCATTTGCGAAATATTTAGTATTCAAGTGGTTTGCAATATTTTTACACTTGTAATTGTTCAATAAAGGCAAAACAATTAAAAAAGATCTTAAACGTATAGTTTTTATATACGCATTTTATTATTACATACTTTTTAAACCAAACTGATTATTCTAGTTCAATGTATCTAAGTTGATTCAAACTGTATAGTCAAAATTATCCTCCTCTTTTCACAAAGCCAACTGTGCCAACAAAGCCAAGTGAAAAATTTTTGGTTATTCAAAAAAAAATTGACGTCGCAATTACAAAAGACAATATCGTAATGCTAAAAATAATTGAGTGTATTAAAAATAATTGAGTGTATTAATAATAACTGAGTGTATTAAAAATAACTGAGTGTATTAAAAATAATAGACTGTATAATAAAACATAAACATATTTTTTCTTTTAGACATTTTAAATTCTTAACCAATTGTTTTTGTTCGCAATAATTGGATTGTATTTTAATAATTATATTATTACACACTTTTGTCAATAGTTAAAATTTGTGTTTATCACTTTGCTGTTCCGGTTGTATTTTGGGAATACCATACTGTCTCCGTTGCTGTTTTTTAAGTTTTGTATTGAATGCTTCATAGCCCAAATATAGAAAAATGACTACGTTTTGATATTTTTTATAATTATATTTGTGTAAGGATATAAACAATTTTATGCGGCATAACTCATGCAAAACCTAAAATTGGATGAAAGTGAAAAGTAAAAAAATATTCGAAATGTTGACATTTAAAAGTCTAGACCCATATATGCTCGTTATGTAAGTTTTTATTTTACAACATATTAGAGTGAGATAGTTAGATTGAGCCAGCTACAACAGACACAGAATGATTGTCTTTATATACAAATGTGTTAATATGTATACATTGTATTTGGTGTACACGGTATTGATCTAAAAAAACATTGTGACAAGTCATTTTCTTTTTAAATAAATGATGTATTTATTTATTGTGCAGTGTAGAATACATAATTAGACGCACTTTATGCCAGTGTCTTTTTTTATAACAGTTATGCGTTTACTCTTATATGACAGCGTGTTTTAAATGTTTGACATATTTATTTTCTTAAAGAAAAACGCTATATATACATTTCGTTTTATATATGCTCTTCAGCATTATACAATTTTCCCTCCAATTTTGCCCCCAGTTCGATTCCCGGCAGGATGTTTTGAACATTCGCAAATTCTATCATTATACAATGTTCTATAATGGCCCCAAGTTAAAATTGAAACGCTATATATATTATGTTTTATATATATGCATTTCAACATTATACAATGTTCTATAAATGGCCCCCAGTTCGATACTCGGCAGGATGTTTCTAACATTCACAAATTATACATAAACGGCATATAGTCAGTAATTTTACGTAACGTACGGAACCTGATCAAACGTGTACAACACTTAAAAATAGAACAGTTTATAACTTGTTTCTCCCATGTTCAAAATAACACTATCGTTTGTTCTTCAATAAACCGTAATTCTTTTTTCTTTAGCATCCTAGATACACTGGTTTAAATGGATCATACATTATAAATTATTGGCGAAACACTCACATTGACAGGCAGTTCATCTTCAGGGATACTGCTCTCTGGTTTGACTTTCATCTCTGACTCTTCATCTGCAAAGAACAATTTACTTAAAAAAATATTGTCAGCTTTTATCAAGAAATATTTTGTTACAGTAAATTTTTATATTGTCAAGTCACTCAGCAACAAATATATGTCAAATAGCAACACTGTGTTTGTTAGTTTTGAAATATTGTACTGTAAATAAGTAAATCCGATGCACTTTGTGCAACAATGAAGCAAATAGAGCAGTGTGCAGTAATTAGGTTCTTTACCAACCAAGGAAAATATTCCTCAAACCATATTGAGTAATGGGGAAACTATAAAATATGGAGAGTATTTGAGCCTTGATAAAACCGTAGTTTACAAGTGGCTATAGTCAATAAGCAGAGAATTGGTTGAAGTCAGTTGACAGCTCTCACCCAAATCAGTTGGCCGAAATTCCCATATTGTGTAAGAAAAATGAAAAAAATTAGTATTTGAAGAAAAAAACTGTAGTGTTTTTCTATAAATATAAATTTTTTGAAAACTGTGTATTTAAAGAAAAAAAAATGTAGAAAATACATTAATGGAAGTGTCAGAAACTATAACATTGGGGATCTTAGATGATCCTCTTGGTATAGCAATAGTGTAAGACTGGCGCCAACAATGCTTACGCTGCTGAGAACGTTTTTTCAATCTGTATGTTTATATGTTGAAGATGAATTAGAATGGGAATCAATGTAATGGTATAAAAACGATAACCTTTCTAAAAAAAATTAGGTGTCAAAATCAGGTGAAAAGACGATGGCTACAATTTTCTAGGATATTAAAAAACAATTGATCAAAACAATCGTTTATAGAGAAAAGAGTGGCTTTATAACTGTAGAATATTACATAACATTATTCAAGAAATTAAAAGAAGCCTTTAATGGAAAAATATATCACTGCTATGTCTTCTTACAATGGGGCCTTGGGCTTACAATCTGGACTGGTGCCTTACAATCTGGACTTGGCTCTCGGAGACTATGATTGGTTTCACAATTCGAAGAAAGTTTTATGGGGAAAGAAACTGCAATGTGATGAAGAAATGAAGGGGACATTTCTATTCATTTTGAGGGTAAATAGAGTAATTTTGGGATTTAAGAAATGTCTTGAATTTAAATTACATTAAAGGAGAAAAATAAAATTGTCCTTTTATTTCAGCCTTTTAAAAAATAATAATTAAGGTACGGATCTTTATATCTTATTAATATAATCGTTGGTGCGTCTGTTATGATCGTGTGATTTCTGAATTACTTAACCAATTGAGGTTATATGCACACAATATATATATAATATGTCAAGACGATGGTTCATAGCTATGATAGAATTCAATAGGGGGCGGTGTAGACAAGTTAGTAACAAATTCTTTATTTCTGAGCCAAAATGATTGTTCCACAATAATGGAATGTATCACATCCACAATAAATGTCAGTTTTGTCGGTTAAGTGCCAAAAAAAAAATTTAATCCCAAAATCTGGCGCCGATAGGTGGCGCTGCGTTTCAAAGACAGAACAATGTCTGCCGGGCTAGCTAGTATAAACTAAACTTTTAACTGATATTCCAAGCATTGTTCACACTTAATCACTAGAAGCAAATCTTAAGGGGGTGGCAAAGTTTGAGAAAGATTAGCAATGCTAGATATTTAGTCAATATTTAAATAATAATAGGGTGAAGAGGAAATTTTAGGAGCTAAATATACTGGGGAGCTCCATATAAATGGTCCACACAATTTTCAAATTCATAAAATCGACGAATTACAGCTAAACTTATATAGTCACCACATTGGATCCTTTGTGCTCCAAATGGATTCTCCACTCACCAAGCACTTTTTTATAAGAATGATTAATGCCATGCTCCAGGTACTATATGTTCTTAATGTGAATGCACTGCCTGACTCTTTTATAAAGAGGACAATTATGCATAAATTGTTCAGAGCTTTCACTGCCAAAGTTATTATCGTTATTAGAATAATTAAAGTCATGCTTGATATGTTTATTCTTTTCAATACAAAAGAATTACACGGGTAAATAACTTGATTTGAATAGATTCCTTTGTTCAGTGCATCAGAAAATTTTGAAAACAGCGCAGTTATTTTCATTACAAAATCGAAAAGAAAGTGTCTAATGAAACCCATTGTTCCGAAGAGTTATGAAAGGATAGGAGCAAGAAGAGGATAACTTCTAAAGAAAATGTGTCTTAACTATAGTTAAGAAATTTTTGTATGCATATTTAACAATCTAATTAAATAGGCGTCAACGCACATCAGCGAGTTTCATCTGAAGGCAATCGGGGACTTAGTTTGGCAAAGCATACAACAGAGAATCTTACTGTAGAGGACAGAATGAGTATAACAAAATCCATAAAAGTTAAATAGAAGCTTAAACGTATAGAGGAATTACATTACCTGCAAACAGGGAAATATATTGCCTACATATTGAAAATTTCATGTAAGTAAAAAAAATAACATTTTACGTTACGGTTTCAGAAAATGTAGTTTTGAGAAAAACAAATCTAAAGTTCAATGATTAAGACTTTAAAGAGATTTAATAAAATAATTTTGTTGAATGAATCATTCTTAATGTCCTTTTTTACACAGTTATATTGAATTTATCAAAAGATTTAGTTTTTCAATATCGTAGTTTTTTTATAACAAGAACTATTTCTTCAATAGAAAAT
The DNA here is from genome assembly GCA_039881145.1 of Druceiella hillmani. NCBI lineage: Eukaryota > Metazoa > Arthropoda > Insecta > Lepidoptera > Hepialidae > Druceiella > Druceiella hillmani. The sequence goes on from JAYKKI010000024.1 coordinate 21,593,550, forward strand.
CTTATTTTCACATTAGAATGGTCACTATTTTATGAAAATTTGTATTTCAAAATTAGGTATGACAAAAGCTTTTTTCTTTTATGTATCCGTTTTTATCTTTTTCTTCAGATAAATCCTCCTAAAATATCTTGGATATCGTAAGAGTTCTTGTCAATAACAGTGACTACAAGACGACTTACAGAAGTAGTACTATGAAATATTTTTAATTGAAATATATACTTTAAAATATAATTACGTATTGCAACAAATTAAAAAAAAAAAATGATTATTTAAATATACTTGATTATTCTCAACACTGAACATACCAGGGGAGGTTTAAAAGTCTGTGGATAGAAGGGGAAGGGAGAGGAAGTACATTCTTTCTTGGTACCCCACTAATTGGGAACTCATTAGAGGTATATAAGTCAAACGTCAAGTCCTTAACGTCATTCATTAATGAATTATCGTCCCTTAAGGAAGTAAATCACGAGTGAACTGCGAACATGGAGTAAATTGAACTAAGTTCAGTCATTGAATTCCTCACCAAGCAAGGAAAAACTCTTCAAACCATCATGAGTGAGAAGGAAGTTGTTTCTGGAGATCATTGCCCGGGTAAAGCCCATGGTTTACAAGTGGTATGGTCTATTTAAACAAGTCGAGATTTGGTTGAAGACAATCCCTGGCTTGGACGGCCGATTGAGGCCACTACATCAGATATTATTGAAAAAGTTGTAAAACTTGTATTGAAAAATGCTCATCTGAAGAAAAAACAACTTTCTGCATTAGTTAGTGTAACAGATACAACAATTTTGGGAATTCTACACAACCATTTTGGCATGATTAAAGTCATTGCAAGATGGGTACCGAGAATGCTTATGCCGTGGTAAATGCAACAACAAGCTGAGGCATCTAAGAACTTTTTGAAGCTGTGTGCTGATGAACCTACACAGCTTTTGGAGAGAATTGTGACTGGAGATAAAACTTAGGTTCATCACTCTGGGCTTGAGTCCAAGCAAGAGTCGATGCGATGGCTCAAAAAGAGCACTCCGTGAGATGTTTAAGGTCTCGGAACTGGCTGGAATATTGATGGCTGATACTGTTTTTTGGGATAGTGAAGGGATTTTATTGATCAACTATAAAGAAAAAGATACCACCTATCACTGGAAAGTACGCTACCATATTGGATAAACTGACGGAAGCTATCAAGGATGTGGATAGAGATGTGTTGCTTTTGTAAGATAATGCGTTGATTTATAGAAGCAAAGTTTTGACGGATGCTGTTCATAAACTTAGCTTGGAATTGCTGATTTACCCACCCTATAGCCTCAACCTAGCTCCCAGTGATTTTTTCTTATTTCCAAACTTGAAGAAAGAGCTCGAAGGAAGAAAATTTAAGGATAACAGTGAGGTGAAGTAGGCAATTTCAGTTCATTTTCAGGACAAAGACAAAAAAAATTTTTTTGATGGTATAGTAAAATTAATTTCAAGATATAATAAATATATTGAACTTATGAGAGTTTATATTGAAAAAGAAAAATAGTTTCATTACTTTCAACCCTTCTGTTCTTTGGACTTTTGGACCTCCCCTCGTACGTAACCTTTAAGACAATATGTGGGAAAACAAAAAACTGTACCTTTAATATCTAAAGGGTGTATCGTCTGCCAGAGCATTCCATCGAGCAAGCTGCCACCTTCCTGAAATAAATGTTCTGATTCAAACTTATTACTTGTACCATGTTCAATGCGAAGTATCGCAAACTTAATCTGCTTATATATAATTTAAGAATAAATTTGAGAAAATATGCTATTCCGAATCTTCATCATTTTTATTCTAAACAATATTATATATTTTATGTTATATAAACAGAATTATTTCTGATGAATAATTTAAGTTGTTATTGTTTACCATAAATTATAAATTTAAATGAAAGCTTATCTAATATGAGTAGGATAATGAAAACTATATAGAAAGAATTATTGATTATACATAAATGTATGAAATAAAGTGACTTAAAACATTATGTTAGGGGTCCTTTAAAAATCTGCGAATTTGGTGAGAACACAACGTCCGACTGCCTCTTTGCAAGTTAAGTTTGCTAGTTTAATTCAATGTGTACAGTTTCTAGTGATTCCATTTCTGGCACACTTTGTGGTTCATGACAATGGATTCATAATAACACCTGTCATTAAAATGCCTGTCATCTTGGATCTGATCCAAGCTGGGTTTGTGCAGTTTCCATACATACACTTCGCTAAAACTTCTCCATTTTAATGATTTTTTCATTCATACTCTTTTTAAATATTTATAATTTTCTGGCTTTTTTGAAATTAAGAAGGTACTTTTTTATATTTTTCTCAAAAATAATGAAAAACTAGTGTCGTAGTTGGGACCACTAATTGTAGAAAAAAATTGTTGGGTAATATACATATAAAGCATTTATTACGTATGATTTCATGTGTAAGATTTAATTTAAAAGATGGATTTACGTCTTAATGATGCAGTTTTAGAATAAGCTCAGAGTGATGTGATGTGACTTATCTATTACAGAGTTAAATCATGGCTTGGATTTTAAGACAAAAGTTGGTATTTACACAGTATGTGCATATTGTAGACTGTTGAGGACATTGGGACAATTCAAATAAGAAAAGGGATGATCTTATAGAGAAATGAACAAAATGGTTTAAAAATGAAAACTGGTATTTTAGTATAGTGATAAATGCTTAACATCCTTAAATGATTATATAGAACAATGTTTTAAAGTCTTTTTTTTAATTTCTGTTTTTTTAAACGTAAAACAAGGATATGAAAGAATTTTCTAGAAATATTAAAAGATACGAGTCACAATTTTTTTGAAAGCACCGTTATAAATTGCTTAAAATACGAGTAAGGGTGCAATTTTTAAGAATTGATTGGTAAAGAATTATTAGATTTAAATATAAATGTGGATTTTAGTGTGACCTCATTTAATATAAATAAAAAAAATCATAGACAGAAAGACACCTTTATGGGCCAGTAATTGCAAGGGAAATATAATAACAAAAGCATATCCAACATTTTATTTGTTTTTTCTCTAACATCTATGTATAACTATGTATTTCAAACCAATTGTCATGACATCTCCAGAACTAATGCACCAATCCTAATAAACCGGACGTTAACTGATTTGTAATTAATTTGTCTATTATCCCCACTAGAATTAATTATAATTTTTTTAAAGGTTTCATTTTAATTATTTTAGTACGTGCTAAAGTGATTACCATACAATATAGTCAAAAGTTAATAAGTAAATGTCAAAATAGTTTTAAAGTGATAATAATTTTTTCATTAATTTTTTTTGAAAATGGCCATTTTTGGATTATTAAAATTAAATTACTGAGCCACAGATTTGGTAGAAGACAAAACATGGCTGAAAAATTTCGAAATTGAAACAAGGAAATTTTTTTTTTTTCGATACTGGCTCTTCGCATTTCGAAATACGAATCATACTCTAGGTTTTATTGGGAGACTTGTTTAACCGTAACACATCATCTATTGCACTGGAACGCAACTTGAATTTTATATATCAATTTTATAATTCTTCCTATATTTTATAAAAATTGTATAAAAAATAATTTATTTTTTTAAATCCAATTTTTTACCCAACAATAATGGCAACAGCGAAGCAAATCATACAAGAAACCTCCCAGGTGTATTTAAAAATAATAGATGCTCTTTGATCGTTTAATATTTAAAATAAGCTGTAAATAAATAATTGAAAAGATTAAAAATGAGCAACAGAATGTATATAGTAGAAAGTAAGAAGGTAACAATAGGGGTAAACTTTAAATAATTTGTTTATAAAAAATTGTTTTTTCGGAAAATGCTGAACTTGTAGGGGTTGGAAATTTTTTTAATGAATATTTTTTAAAAACATATATTATACATATATATATATATAAAGGTATATATATATATATATATATATATATACATATATATATATATATATATATATATATACATATATATATATATATATATATATATATATATATATATCTATTCTCAGAAATTATTTTCAACATTTATATACTTTTACACTAACTAAAGTAATCTCTAGTAGATTTAATATAATTTTTATTGTTATCTGCTAATATTTTTTTACTTCACCCTCAACTGAGGATGGTGAGGGGTGTTGCAAAACTGCCGAGAGCGCCAATCGCTGTGTCATCCATATTGATTTTATGCCAACAAAAACTAATTTTTGATCAGAATTTGTTAATTAGTTAACTTGTTATTAGTTTGATTTGTCTGACAAGATTTTTCCTCACAATAAAGGAAACATAATTAGATTCTTTTAATTTAATATTCATGAATCGATTATGTACATGATATATGTACATACACGTATCACTTTAAAATATTTTACAAATGCTAACCCAGCCCCTTTTTCCTCTATTTCCACTCACCGGTCCAACATACCTGATACTCAGTGGCACGCATCTTGCACTTCTTTTTGTAGTTCTCGTACCACATCTTGACTTGTGCCGGTGTCCTCGGTCTGTCACTACTGCAACGCTTATTCACTTCCGCACAGATTGTTGACCATACAAGCTGTAATGTTTTATTTATACATTTATAAAAATCTGTCCAGAATGTATATAAATTTATTCTTAATTTCAGTCTTTATTGAAATTAAAAATGTTTTGCATAACTGTGACGAAGTAATAGTGCTAATCGTATAATACGTACTAGCTGTTATCCGTGGCTTCGCTCACACGATCAATACAAACATTATGTAATTTCTTATGCGTATATAGGTTGTTCCTTTTGTGGTTTATAAGTTATATTTATGTATTAATTTGTACGCACACATTTATCGTTACATTGCAACCTGTTCGTAAAGATAACAAATTAATGGTTTAACAAAGTTTAAACTTTTAGATTACACGTGAATACAAAATACATGATAACTACAAAAGATAACGATGATACAATTTGACAAATTTACTTTCACTGATTATAAATAAATCACACTCTGGTACCACCGTGATCAGGTTGTTGAGCAGTTGAACACAGTGAGAAACTGGAGAGTTCCAATATAGTTCGGTTCTAGAGGGTGATATAACAAACAGGTGATGATTGCGTGAACGCAGAAAATTGTCAGGTACGAAGAATGAAAGTTTACTCTATAATTCAGGGCATAACATTTTTCCTTTTAATAGCTGGAAGATAAATTTCATTAGTGCAATATCTCTTATGAGTTGCAAGGAATGGAAACCTAGCATACCCAAGAGAAAATCGGTAGGAAATAGAAAGAGGGAAGTAACCATACTGTCTCATATACAGATATTGAAGGAACGTTTTTTGCACACATTCATTTATCGAGCTGTACTTGGCTTCGTGTGGGCTCCATATTATGGAGCAGAATTCTAATTGGCTTTGTGCTAAAGAAGTGTATTGTATACAAAACGAAAATATGGATTTAAAATCTTTTATAATTACTTAATACGAATCCAAATTTCCCAAATAATATGATATATATTTAACAAAAACAAAACATAGATATTAAAATTATAAGAACCCAGATTTGAAAAGATAGAAATACACTTCTTGACGGTAGTAAAAATTTTGTCCTAATTTATCCCTGTGTGGATATACATTAAAAAACATTTCATTTCAATATTTCCAGATATTAATTAATATCTCCAACTGACTCCTTTATACTACAGGCTGTCTTTATATACAATGTTTACAGCTGTTTTTGCAGTTTTGTCGCGCTGAAAAGCAAGGTTTTATTTTTTTTATTTTACTTGCTTGAGACCTCCGATAAATGTGTGCAATCGCTGCAAATCATACAATGCTGCCACTGCCATACGTGCGCGGCATCGGCATCGCAATTACTGATTTTTGGTAATTTTAAATCTATGATATCTTCTAAAATATTAATGTTAATGATAGGATTTGCTGTAAAGAGCAAATTTTATCTACATTAAATGCCCAACGTAACCAACTTATTTGAGTATAACCTACAAAAAAAAATAAATATCAATGGCATAAAATGGTCACTGTTGGTTATCCGTAGGATATAGATATATGCCATCAGAGACTTTTTTGTAGATATTTTTATAATACACAATTCTCATAAAGTTTAATCAGCGTTAGCAATGAAAGCGGTCAAAATTCTATTTTTTTACGAAACATTGACTTTTTTATATTTTTTATAAATATACATATATTTAACAATAACAAAAGATAGAGATTAAAGATCTGTGAGGATTGTGACAAACGAAAAGACAGATGGATATGAAGAAGTTAATTTTTTTCAAGGATAGTTACATTTTACAAAATAATATTTTACTGTCACTATTAAATTTCTCAAATGTTTTGCATAAAAGTCGTTTCTATTTCAACACATTAGGTATATATAAGCACATAAATAAATATATAAATAAATAATATTGAATTGTTGTCACTGATGTGATAACGTTGTTTTTTTTCATTTATATTCTTTAAATTTGATTTGACTAATTACTTAGACTTTTGAAGTCGTAGCTAGATGATAAACATTTCTTTAATTTTCTAAGGTTTTAATCCAGCGTCCAAACAGATTTGATCAGCTTCTCGGCGTGTGGTAAAATATGACTTCCATAGATTATTATGAACATTTGGCTAACAATCAATGAAAGTTTTGTTAAATTTCTTTAATTTTTATGGGATGATATAATAAAAATTGAAAAAAAAAATTGAATTATTGCATTATTATTACTTTAAATTAAGTTAGAGATATGCATTTCAATTAAAAGCAATACTGAATTGACAGATGTTATTTGAAATAAATACGCAAAAGTACGAGTCACGTGTAACCATTTCGAAATTTTGGACTTTATACGTAAACTTATACAAAAGAATGAAAAATTCTTTACCACGACCTAGGTTTCCTTGTATTACAACATCTTCAGCTGGGCTATTAGCAAAGAAAGAGCCCACCTGAAGATGTTGTAATACAACGAAACCTAGGTCGTGGTAAAGCACTTAAAGAAAGTAGAAATAATACTACATCACGTTTAATTGTGAATAATGAATTTCTACAAAATTAACGCCAAATATATTCAATACTATCTTTAGATCGGAAAACATTTTGGCAACAAAAATCTTATTCATTCATAAATAAAAACAATATAAATCCTTTAAATTTGCATGTGACATTCGTAGAGTTTACAATATAAATCCTCTAAATTTGTATGTGACATTCGTAAGGCTCCAGTGACTTAGAAGATAATTCCAACACCTCGATAGTAACATGTTTTGCAGTCGCAAATTCTACCGTATGATGTAGCATTTCTTCTATGAATTTGTTGGTATGTTTGACCATGTTTTGAATAATTTCATTGCTTCATCCACAGATTGGATTCTTTTAATCTCTTCTACACCTGGTAGTTAACCTAAAGCTTCCATACTTGGGCCACCGAGTGTTACTTCAGACTCTCAATCTTCTTCAAGAAATATCGCAATGTCGTCATCATTAATCTATAAGCCTTTTTTTTAATAAAAACACATAATATAACAGACTTTGTTATGTAAAACAGCAAAAACTTTCGTAAAGAGAATTGCGTGTAAACTTCTCGACATCTAGCGATGTCTGAGTCGTACCTGAAACAAATGTTACCATACATACAGGAGAAGTGTAATAGTTATTTTTGTTCGTAATAAACCTATTATAGGCTGCTAGAGCTGGGGAATACCTATAAAGTATGATTTTATAACGGAATATTTGCCAAGGGCTGTTGATTTGACACCGCGTGACCGCTTGAAATTTAACATTTAAGGGAATATGGTATTTCTAATAAACTATTTATAAAAATTGATATTATTTTTCACAACATAAATGTGTTGCCTAGTATATCTTTCACAGGTGTAAGACAATAACTTGGTGGCATATAGTTCTTTAATATAATAATGTAAATTAAATGTGATACTTTTGTATTAACGTACTTGATAAAGTCACGGTTACATGGCTGAAAGGAAGATACACTGCACAAAACTTTGGAGTCTGATCTTGTGAAGGAAACATCAAATAGAAAAATATTCAGAAAAATCTCTTCATTAACACCTTACTCAATAGGATTGGTAAGAAGAAAGATTTAATATAAAAGTTCATACAAATGTATGAGTTTTTTCATTCAAAAGTATGAGAAAGCACATCCAAAAAATTTTTTATATATCTTTCGTTATATATGTGGTCAAATATATAGACATTACGAAATTATAGAGGTTTTGCCATTTGGCTTTGAAATCCTAAAGAGAAAAAAGTAATAATGTTCGTTACAATAATAGAAGATAATAGTAATTAAAAATAATAAGAGATACAACCAAAATGATATAATCATATGAAATAAAAGGTATAAAAGTTATAAAAAAATAATAAAAGTTAATACTATATTTTGACGATTTTTAATAAAATTAAATATAAAAAACATACAAATAAACAATTGTATTACAAAGTTTCAATGGACCAGTGTTCATATATAATTGGCCGCTTGTATAAAAAGACAAATTAGCGAAGATGCTACGAAATCTCTATTAGGAAGATTAAGAATCTCTTCGTGACCACCGCAAAGTCTGTGCAATATTACGCAAGTTATATAAATACTACATTGATATGAGTGATGGAGTGTGTAGTAAAGTGTGCTGCAGCGAGTCGCATTTCCGGAAACACAAAACTATAATTTGTTGACCACAATTGTACAAACTATGACATATATTATAGAGTATACTTGCCCCAACTTCAATATGACTGTCATTTAAAGTGCAACGTTTGAATAAGAAGATTGCAATTGTGTAATTTTTTTCAGTGTACTGAAGCAAAATTACCATGTGTTTAAATATTGTGCTCGCACCTAGTCAATAATATCAAATATATAGAAATAATAGGAAATCCAGACTGCTTCATCATACTGAACTAGTGACCCACCCCGGCTTCGCACTGGTGCAATGTAGGTAGTAAAGTGGTGTAATTGTGGAGCAAATAATAATATTAGTGTCATTATTAGAATATACTACAGGATGTCTTTATATACAATGTTTACAGCAGTTTTTGCAGTTTATAGTGTCGCGCTGAAAAGCACTGTTTTATTTTACTTACTTGAGGGCTCCGATAAACGCATGCAAATCATACAATGCCAAAGCTGCCGCTGCTGTCCATGTGCGGCATGGGCATCGCGAACACTGATTTTGGGTAATTTTAAATCTGTGATATCTTCTAAAATATTAATGGTACTGATAAGGATTTGCTGTAAAGAGCAAATTTTATCTACATTAAATGCCCAACGTAACCAACTTATTTAAGTATAACCCACAAAAAAAAATAAATATCAATCGCATAAAAATGGTCACTGTGGATTATCCGTAGAATATATATATATATATATATACCATCGCGGAATTTTTTGTAGATATTTTTAAAATACACATTTCCTTAGTAGATTTTGATATATGTCCTAAAGTTTAGTCAGCGATCAAAGTTCTATTTTTTTACGAAAAATTGACTTTTTTATATTTTTTGTAAATATAGCATGCATGTATTATGCCTATAAACCATCCGGAAGAAATTATTTGTATGATAGTGAAAACTGCATCAAAATCCATTGCGTAGTTTAAAAAATCTAAGCGTTATAGAGGGATAAACAGACGCAGGAAGCGACCTTGTTTGTACTATGTAAGGACAAGAGCTGTGCAGGGAATACAATACATTTTCATTTGCTTGAATAGTTTGGTAGTTTTTAAAATGAAGCGATGCTTTTAAGGAAAGTATATTAGCTGGAGGATAATGATGAGGAGATGCATAGCACTGCGAGGTAATCAGTTTAACGTGAGTTTTCAAATATCACACCAAGTACATCCCATGAATCTGAAGAATATCCCCTACGTTACGGACATAGTGTTGATTCTACAACATATGTATGATATAAATGATTTATGTTTCCTGTATGTTACCCTAAACTAAGCAATAAGATGATCATTAGTGATACTAACATTAATTTCAGTTACCAGTCAATACAATTAAGCCAGCAACAAGACAAACTTCAAAACAGTTTTGTTGGTTTCTAAACCTTAGAAAAAAACTATTTTAATGAATGCATATATTTCTTTCATAATAATTGCGATAAAATATGACATTTTAAGATATATTCATAAATCATGACACAAAGTAGAAAACTGAAGTCTTACCCAAGTGTGGCCATATGTATTCCCGACCAGATAAACTGAACGCTGTTATAATTTTAATCAACGTGAAGCACATAAACGAAGACAAATAAATAATACTTCAGTTAAAAGAATTACATTCACGTATTGCACGCGGATTGTCACATTAATGCAGCGTGAATGAAGTTGATACCTTTATTGTGATTGCAAAATTGCTGTTGCAACGAGTCGGTTTAAATTACAGAGTCGCGCCGAGCGTTATACATTTTTTTAAGGGTACCCTACGTATTAGAATGGAACTGATATATAATCAAGTATCTTTGTATCTCTATGAAATATGTACATATTTCATATACGTATGTATATGAAAAATTGATGTAGATCTGTTAATATTGTTTGCAGGTTCAAGTAACTAATTTTCCATGTTTTCAATACAAATTTAAATTTAATTTCCACGAGAATAGAAGTTTTTGTATTATATCATTTATAATATCTCAAATACTTGCAAATGAATTGATATATAATTAAATTGTTTACTCCATATGAAATTAGGAGATTGGTTATATAATTTTTATTCTGGTAGATACAAGAATAGTCTGAAAAGTACCCGAATTAAAAAAGAAAACACTAAAAATTTGGAAAAACATATCTTTATTACCCAACATAGTCTTCTTTTAACTTTATACACTATTCCCATCGATGTTCAATAGCTTCGACACACTGCTTATAGTGAGAATCACCGAGCTCTTCAAAATAGCCATCAACGGCTTCAATTATAAGGTTAGTACCTTCAACCGTAGTCATTATTACCCATGACGGAACAGAGGAGGGTATATGCGTTTAGGGTGAGAGGTTGTTTGTTTGTTGTGTATGGCATCCAATGTTCCTAGTTATCCCCAAAACGGTTTAACCGATTTAGATATGGTTTTCTGCAAAATATTTGCGACTAATCGGCGATGGTTCTTACGCAGGTATTATGTTAACTGATCAGGGAGCATTGCAACATTTTGTTGCACACAAATGTTTCCATTTATCTCCAAAATGGCTTTACCAATTTAGACACGGTTTTCTACAAAATATTTGGGACTAATCGGCGATGGTTTGCAGATAGGTGTTATGGTGTTAGCTCAAAAGGGGCGCGGCAACATTTGTTGCAAACTAATGTTCTCATTTATCTTCAAAATGGTTTGATCGATTTAGACATGGTTTTCTGCATGTCTATGCAAAAAAGTATAAAATATATAGCTAAATTAAAAATTTTGAAAAAATCCACAACGGATGAGGTTGGTGTAATTGAAAAACGATTACATAATTTTATATACCCCGCCTAAATGAGAGTAAGAACCTATTAATATAATTATAAACCTAAGAAAATCCGTCAGGTTTGTCATTGCCATTTCCATCCCCAACATAAGAGAACTTCAATTAGTCACAAACTGGTAAACCTGCAAAATTTTAGGCATAGGTGGTGCATGGCAGACGTAACGGATTTTCTTAGATTTGTAATTATATTAATAGTTTTTTTCTTTTAGTCGGGGGGTTTTCAGAAAAATTATTTATCGCGTAGTTCTGGGACGACCATCTAATATACCATCCTAATTAGATGATCAATATATTAGTTTTTAATAAAAATCTATGAGTTATTTAAGCTACATGTCGGAGGGTATATAAATTTAGACGCAAACCCGATATATTGGGCTGATAATATTTTCCACCTCAGCCCTATAAAATATTAAAACCATTATTTTATTTTTTATTTAATTTTTGAACTACTTTTCTTCTTACAGTTCCAGAAACTATATTAAAAAGAATGAGAAGTTTATGTGATACGTCCAATAGAGGATTAGTTATAAAGAGCCAAAGAAACCGGTAAACTGATTGGCAACCGAGTAAAATAGTTGGATAAGTAATTTAAAACAGTAATAGTAATGAAGCTAAGCGACGCAGATGATCTGTATCCTTGTTGAACTAAAGGGCTTAAATTGTGCATAATACAAGAAAATGAAACCAACTACTAAGTTCACAATTAATTTCTTGTTGTTCAAAATAGTTTCCGTGGTTGTGAATTGTGAGGCCTGTATGGATAATGGTCCATAATTTCTACAATCGACGTAGTTAAATATTCGATCATTTGTCAGGTTGAGTGTGCAGAGTTGTTGTTGTGACGAAGGAAAATTTTACTGCAAGGGTAAAATTTTAGCTCTTGAAGTTTTTCCAAAATGCAGGCAAATAATTTCTGGCATACTGGTCTGCGGAAACTGTTCTTTTATTGTCCAGAACTACCGTTGCATAATGACTCACCCATCCAAAGAACGAAGCTATCATCCTTTTCTTAGCACTTTGTCCGTCCTTCACCTGTGTAGGAAACCCTTCAGAAGGAATCACTTACTGTATAGACTGCATCTTAATTTCTGGTTCGGAATAATTTATTTAGCTATCATGTTGTATATAGGACATAAGTGCCCTCCTCGAATTTTTTTAACATTTTACAACACCAATTAACGTGGCTGTTATTTTGAGCATTGTGTCTGTTATTTTAAGCATGGTGTATCCAACTAGCACAAAGCGTCTTGATGCCTAAATGTTCATGCGGTATTTTCTGTGCTTGACTCATGCGAATGATTGATTTTGACCTAATCTGCTGCTCACTTGTTAATCTTTGTCATGAGCTCCATAGCATTGATGTTATATTGCAATGTCGCTGTTGAGGGACGTCCTTCATATAAATCATCAATGAGATTTGAACGACCACGCTTCAACCCAGCGTAAACATTAGTATGGGACGGGGCTTCGTCATAAAATACCAGCCGAAATCTGTTGTAACTTTATTTGTGTATAAGATGAAAAAAATCGTCGAATGAAAATTTTTCTCCGGTCAATACGTCTTGACGTGATAAAATCAATTTTTAAATTGCTGCTAACTTTTAAAAACAAATGTCAAATCCAAGCAAAGTACTATAGTCTATACTATAGTATCTAAATTTGAATTTATTTTAATTTATAATTCCTTACACACAAGGGATGTAAAGAATTTTTTTGGCAGGGAATTTAACTTTTTTGGCTCAAATGAAAAAAAATTTCTGTTTTTTTTCTTAAAATAACAAGTATTATTCATTTTTTAATCGTTTCTTTGAATGTTATTTTGGCTCTTATGGTAATATTGCACCACAAATATTTGATCCAAAACATGTTTCCTTCAACTTGAGAAATTGATAATAAAATTAAAGATGAAAGAACGTAAGCTTGGGAGGGTCAAATTTGCTTATGTGTGCCAATTGATATCTTAAGGAAACTAAAAAAATAATTAATAGAAACATTAAACAATATTATTATGAATTTAAAAACTTTCTTTCTACATATTTTTATTTTACACAGTTTTTCTGGTTTTCCTCAAAAGGTAATGGGTATTAAGCAGTATTATTTTTTAAATGAAATGTTTATGGATGAAATAAATTTTGTAATACTTTATTGCAAACTTCACATTTCGATGCCTTCCACTTAAAGAGTTCTATGTCAAAACGGTACAGTAATGTGGGAAGCTTAAAAAAATTGGGCTATTGATAAAGATCCATTTTATTTTATAATGTTTTACCTGACTTGCCGCAGCATACAAGGGTGATGAATTTAACAGTCTATGTATGGATGTTTGATGGTAGTCTAAAAACTGCTGAACTAATTTTAGCAAATGATATATCAATCGTTTTGTATTTAATGTAAGAGTGTCATAGGCTAGGTTTTTAGAGACAAAAAAATATTTTAGTTGATTTGCTATAAAAAAAAACAGAATTGAATAAAATTTCACTTATCTTATTGAAAAGAATATCATTCAACAAGTCTTTATAAAAATAAAGTATGAGGTTTCTTCAACCATTTTTTCACAAACATGAAAAAATAGCCAAATTTGGCACAAATAATAAAAATATAAAATGCTATATGCACTCGGTTTCGAACTATGTGTATAAAAATAAGCTACTAAAAAGGTTAAAATAAAAACGTAGCAATAATAAACTAAAACTCGACTAAATAAAAAAAACTGAAAAGTAATGAAACTAGTTAGGTAATCATAATTTTACTGAAAGATAATTGTCACTAAATTGAGAAGCCGTAGGCGGCGTTCAGATTTGACACATGTTCTAATAGAAAAAATATTCACATCTCAACATAACGTCGCCTAGAGCTTCACACAATTCAGTGACGATTATCGTTTAATGATACTATGATTATCTAACTTGTTTTACTACTTATTAGTTTTTCGACGTAGTCGGGTTTTAGTTTTTTATAGCTTCCTTTTTATTTCTTCTACTTGAAATTAAAAACACATTTAAAGATATTTATAAAAGACAGTTTCTCTTTTAAAATAATAAAATACAATAAAACATATTAATAACTCTTTATTCTTATTACTGTTATGTATTATAGAACGAATATTAAAAAACACATTTATTTAGGTGGTTTCAGATTCACATTTTGTGTATCCAAGAGACGCTTCAAATAATTTCTTTTACGATTTACATATCTATTAATTTTTTAAATACATTTTTTCTGTAACATATAAAAAGTGAGATCTTGTATTTATAAATTAATTATATTTACAACTATATATTTTTAAGGTGGAATGAATGCGAAAAATGGTTCTTCTAAGACCGACCTACACTCTTTTTAGCAAAGAAAATTATGTAAAGATTTTAATAATACATTTGAAATATTTTTTATTTTTCATTAGAGAAAACTTTCTTTTTTTTTCAAATATCTCCATAATGTGTGAATGCCGCTTATAACATTATCGTGGAGACTAATTCAATAGAGCAGAAGAGTTCGAAATTGTACCGACTGATAGCATTGAAAGAAGGCACACAGTTAAGGATGGTGAATTATTTACAATATATCTCATAATTGTTTTTAAAAACAAATGGTTCTTTCATGCAAATGCATTAATATATTAAATAAAAACAGTGATATAAAAAAATGTTTTATATAATCAGAATTTTTCAATTATATTAGTAAGAAGTAATGATTTTGATACATAGAATATTTTACATATAATCATCAGCTTGTAGTGTAGAGATGTATCAAGTACTTCATTCTGTAGCCATATTGCATATAATTGTGATCAATTTGCCTGGTTTGGACAAGTATTGAAATGATTATAAAAAAAACCTATTAGTGGTTAATTGATTCCATGCCACATGTATCACCTTTGACATTTTCAGTTGCATCTCATATGCGTATATTACCAGTGATATAATAATAAATAGGGTACCAGACATTGCCATGTGAGTTATTGAATTTTGGAGTAACTAAGTATTGTTTCTGGTTTAGCAACTTCTAAATTTTGTTTATGTAATTTTTAAATGGCTCTATATACCCAGCGATATATAATCTGTTATAGTATTGCGGGACTTCTTAAGTCAATATAAAACTGGTGATAAAGTAGCAAGTATTGCGAAAAATTAGTATAGTAGGCCTTTCCTTACAGGTGATTAAAATAAAATCTGCCAGTGGATTCAAAACAAGAACATATGATAATTTAATTTAATTATCTCATTAAATAAAACACAGAGTTTTCATCTGTGTAACAAGGTACCACAAATGCCAATCACAATGCAAAAATGCTAACTTAATTTCATACATTCGGGATTCATTCTGATTTGGCCTCCTGAACCCATTATTATATATTTCATATAGTTTGTACATCATTATCCAACTGAAATAGACAAAAATATGGCATTAAAAATCTAACTTTTTAACCTCAAAATATATTCTTCAACAATAAATACTGGGAACATATTAGCAGCTATTAATATATGCTTACACAAAAGTAAATTGGGAAATTTCGATAAGATAGCTATTTTATGTAAAATACTTTATTACCAAAATTCTCTTGCTTATTATATATAAAACAATGTCAAGAGCTATTGTTACATCATATTGTCTCGATTCTTTTCTAAGAGACATGGTATTGATCATTTATTATAATTATGTTGCAGAAGAATACCCTCAAGTGGTTAAAATTATTTGAGTCAACGCTTTTTGGTTTTCAAATTATTCAAATTATTGATTTTCAAATTATTAATTACATGGTAAACTTATTACCATGTAACTTATAATAAAAAATTAAAACAAAAAAGTACACAGTGACATAACGCAGGGTTTGAGGCATGTAGCTACCACACAGGAGACTTTGGTTATGAAACAATCATGTTCATGCTGATAACTAGAATATAAATAAAAGTTTAATAAAGTAGATTAATTAAATAAAGCTAGTTATAGAGGAGATATAGAATTCCCCCATCTAAACTTTCGCTTGATTATGGAAATCCATGATTATGGAAATTTAGCAACTTATTGGCAACACAGAATAAAATTATTCAAAAATTACAAAATAAAATATATTAACATTCTATTTAAAAATGTTTCAAAATTATTTTGGTAATATTTCAAGAAAAATTAATTTTGTCCAAAGTTATCGAAAAGAGTGAGGTGATGACCTCTGAACTGATTTATTGAAAACGAAAAGAATGAGGTGATAATGATTGGGTGATCTCTGAATTGGTTTATTGTAAAGTTATATATCTATTTTATTATTCTATGGTCTAGTAATGTCAGTACTGTATAATTTTATCAATGAAAGGTTATATGTCTTCTAACTCTAAATGGCTTAATGAACCTAAAGTAGGTTTCAAATTAAGTTTGAATTTCACAAAAAACAATGTTTCCTAGTTTTTACTGAAATACTAGACTAAAATATTTATCAGCATTCAGACTTATCAGAAAACAGTATGTCTCTGACATTCATATTTATACAGTGTTAGGTTGGTTTAAGTTGACTTCGGCTACAAGGGGATACCATAGATAGTTTTTGAGCTTGGTGATTACACCGTGGACGTTGATGACGTCACCATATGACACATCTCTCAAAAAACTATATGAACCATGGGTGTTCTTTCTAACCAGAGAAATATGCTAGAAGGTGAACTGATTAAGAAAAATTAGTTTGGAAGAATCCAGAATGTGGAACTGATAATTACAAATGTGATTTTTCATGTGATTCTAATTTCTACATTTGTTTATAGCATTTTATGTTGTATAAATAGCAATATTTTTAGTTCAGAGTTGAAAAAAGTCTGCTTTGGACTCATGATTTGAAAAAGTTGTATTTGAAAATATTTTAATTATGTTTAATTATATAATTATAAAAATTTTAATTATATTTCTAATTAAAGGTGTGCTTTCAGCAACGTTATTGTTACTACTTGTTATGTTTATTATGTACACAACTTTCACCTTCCGATGATTCTAAAGATTTAATGAGCCAAGTTTTTGTTTTGCCAATTGCCAATTGTTTTCATAAAATTTTTTAAAATAACAACATAAAGTTATGCAATACTCCAATGTCATCACATATATTAGACACACACAGAATATGATTCTTCAAAAAATTACAAAATAAGATGTATTAACATTTAATTAAAAAATGTGTCACATTTAAGATCTAAATATTTTCAAAATAATTTTGGTAATATTTGAAGAAAAATTAATGTCCGAAGTTATTGAATAGAGTTAGGTGATGACCTCTGAATTGAATTATTGAAAAGTTATAGACCTATTTTATGATTCTATGGTCTAGTAATATCAGCACTGTATAATTTTATCAATGAAATGTTATATTTCTTCTAACTTTGTTAACTGGTTTAATGAACTAAAGTAGGTGTTAAATGTGACTTTGAATTTCACAAAAAAATGTGTCTTCACAATTAAATGAAACTACGTGATTTAGTATTATTTCTACTTTCTTTAAGTTCTTTACAACAACCTAGGTTTCGTTGTATTACAACATCTTCAGGTGGTCTACTAGCATAGATAGAATATAGATCTATAGATTAGAAGATCTTTGCTAATAGCCCACCTGAAGATGTTGTAATACAACGAAACATAGGTTGTGGTAAAGAATTTAAAGAAAGTAGAAATAATACTACATCACGTAGTTTCATTTAATTGTGAATAATTAATTTCTACAAAATTAACACCAAATATATTTAATATTCAAAAATGTGTCTTATTTTGTCCTTAATTAAAAACAGACACAGCTATTAAAGTACATATAGAACAATTTTTTTTCTTTCATCTTTTGAACAAATTCATATTATTATAACATCTCTTTTAGATAGTCTTTTTCTTTAATTAATCTTAATGGTTTTTTTTAAACGAATTTCATTATCTAAAGCTATGAAAGTTCATTACTTTAATTGTGATAATGTTCGTGATCTTGTAATTTGCAGTTCAAAGTAATAAATATTACACACATTTTATTTACCACAAATAACATTTTAATATTTTAGTTATACATGTATAATGTAAACATATCACATATAGATAACTAATATCTAGAACCGAACCATCATGAAGCAGTTAGTCTTTTTTCCAAAAAGTTTTTCATATAAAGTAATTAATTTATATGAAATAATTTGGAATAAAATAGAAAACAAAAATACTGCATTGAATTTATTTGCATTTTATCCAGCAAAAGTGAAAATTTATATAATTTAAAAACATTTTAATTTTGTGATTTTCTTTATACTAAACTTTATTTTATTTCAATGCAATATTTGCAGTGTAACTTATGTTTATGTTCTTCACAGTGTAATTCTTCGATATATCAACAAATGAAATAAGCTTATTTGTTTATAACAAAAAGTATAACTGTTGTTGGTTCAGTAAATTTTATATAATGAGATAATAAATAAAAAAACACAAATCTTCCTAAGTAAGTACATATGTATAAAAATGGCATTACTTTTTTGATGTTAAGACATATGCAAGAGAATGTTTTTATACCAAACAAATCAACACACTATTATTCATATCACAACCAAACATATTGTCTTCAACCTATGAGTTCGGCTAAAAAAAACACAAAAGTATTTATAACTGAGAAATACTAAAAATTGCTGAACATACATAGGGGTGTTTCAGACTGGGCTTGATCTTGTTTACTCTGTCTTTTTGCCTGACACTATATTTTGGGACACTATATCTAAACTTAGCAACTTATCCTGGCTTTTCCCAATCAAAAAAGGGACTATGATTGTATTTAGCTTTTGTGGTTTTTTATATATTAACTACTTAAAAGTTGATTTATTAGCGCTTTTCTCGATCGGTTAGTTATTTATTATGTGCTTTCATATAGAACCATACAAACCTATCTTCTAGCATAAAAACTGCTTTTTAATACATTTTGCAATAATTATTCACATACATCCTAGAAATTTAATAGGTTTCATTTTCATGTACAATTCTAGACAAACTCTTTCTTAATGCAAGAAAATTGCACATCATCAGGATTCGAAGCTATAGTCATCGCCGATAATTATCTTTGATAATTATCAAGATATGTATAGGTTGACAATTATCTTGATAAATATTATCAAAAATATTTAATATGCCATTCTTCAACTTTATAGTAATAATTAGAAATATTACGCGCGTCACTTAATACTTATGGTCAGGGTTTCCCTGTGTCGAATTTCGTATCTGTCAAACAGTCAGTCATACTTTATTCGTATTGGTTATTGCTGTAACTGTCAATCTTTCTTCATTTGAATCTGGAATTAGATTTAAATTTTATTTTGAATTAGGAATGTTCAGATTCAGACAATCCTGAAGCAGGTGATACAGTTGAAATGGATGATGAGGATATTCCACTCAAACCAACCAAACAAAATATAGTTTGATTTTTGCCTATTTTTCTTTGAGAGTTTTGTTTTATGAAGTTTTAATAGCGAAAGCATAGCCAAAATAAATAAAAAATTATCTTGGTTGCTAAATAAGTATAATTTAACTAAACAACTTGCTTCTAATGTAAAAATTGATAGATAATACCAGTTAAATAACGACCTATTGATATGTATTTATTTGATAATAATAGGATAGTATCTTGATAACTATGGTGATAATTAACCTATAATTATCTATAATATATTTACCTTGATAACTATAAACCCTGCACACATCATACAATGCGTATGATAAACGTGTGCAAGATATTGGTAAAATGTCATATGAGTATTAGTCATTTTATTGCAAGTAATTTGTTTGTTTGACCTCTCACATTTCAAAAGCTGGCAAAATTGTTTTTTTTTTCTTTACTTCTATGAATGTCTTATCCATTATTTAAATAATTAAGAATATATGCGGAGAGCTACTTTACAGATACTGCTTAAATGCAGTACAGTAAACATTTTGAAGATTCTACATCATTTCAATAGTCAGCTGCTCTAAGAACTACTGCACACTCTATTTGAAAACAATTGTTCGAAAAGAAAAATATGTATATACTTCTGGAGGCCAGTAACCTCGATGAAGGATGTATGTTAAATTATTCAAATCATCGTGAGACGTAAGTGAAAAGAATTTTCAGTGAATGTTGGAAATAGCAACAAACAAAGTAAGAGTATAAAAAGAATGTTATTTCGACATAATCGAAGTTATTTCGGTGCTTTGTGTAATGCTACTGTGCAGCTGTCCTTCGAGTAACTAATAGATTATGGGACTGAGGAAGGGGTTGAAAAAAGAGATATATTAAATATATTCACATCAGGGTAACCACAAATTAGATGAAAAAACATTCCACATTGAATTTTGCCCATTAAAATGGATACTGCCTTATTTTTCCTATGGTTTATTTTTTCATCTAAATTTAAAAAATAAAAGATTTATATGATCCATATTATTATAGTTTTATCCTGAATCAGGATCTTGTAGTTTCAGTACAAGCATGGGTGGAATTCCCTCTACAAAGGTTTCATACACGCTTAAGTATAAATAAAAATATCAACATTTGAATAAACTATTTACAAACATTATTATTATATTTCACTATAAAAATATATTGGCAATAACATTCCCATAAATATCTCTCACAGACATAAAAATATGGATTTACTGAACTTTATCCTAAAGTTTTCCAGCAAAATTTGTGAATTTCAAACTCTCCTCTTTTATATGATTTGTCACCAATTAAACTATTTACAAAGATGATTATTATATTTTACCATAAAAATATATTGGGAATAACATTCCCATAAATATCTTCCAGACATAAAAATACGGGTTTACTGAACGTTAACCTGAAGTTTTCCAGTAAGAGTTTTTAATTTCAAACTCTTTTCTTTTTAATGATTTGTCATTGTTTGATCTGTTTTACGATTTGTCATTAGAATTATGTTCTCAACGCTTCTTTATGTAATAATAGACTATAATGAGTTTTTGTACGGCTTTATTTATTCTTGCAATACGTTTTCAAACTCTGCTGTATTTTATTTATTTTTTAAATGTTACAGGTATCTGTATGTAACAAAGTAACCAAATACCATAATTTTCTGTGTAAGGTTGTTGTGCCCAAAAAATTTTGTTTGTATTTTACTTGTCTAAAATCAGTTACTAACTAACCAAAATGTCAAACGCTGTGATCTTTATATACCCTACCGAAGATGCTCGAGAAGTTTATATAATATTTCTGATTTCGCTGGAAAAGTGGGAGAAGGGGGAGGGTTATTAATTGTCTAACACTTTACTAAATATTAATTGTTAATAACTTAACATTTTGTTATCTATTAACAGAGTCCCTCGTTTGTCTGCACGCTAAATTTTATGCACATAAATCTAAAACTGTAAGCACTGCAAGCCCGGGATTGAGGGGTAGATGGCTGATATGACACAAAATGTATATAATATTATAAAGCCTGATAAATAAGCATTAAAAATTGCCAAAAGAGGCGATCAGATGAGTTGTGAATTTGTTTAGTATCACATTTTTTTTGCTTCAAAATATATATTTTAATATGTAGAATTCAATTATAAACTTTTTAAACTCGAGAGGGTTACACTATAAAATGATAAATAATGAATTCTAAGCCATGAAACGTTGCATAATTATATTCATTTCTATTTCTAACATTGTAATATAATTATATATAATTAAAGTTTGAAAAATTTATAATAACCATATTCTTTTAGTGTAAAAATACAAGTGTGATTGTTTTTTTTTGACTGAGACTCACACTTGCACCAAGACTCACACTTAATTGCAAATTAACATAATTATTACATTTTCTATAGGTAACATTGTAATATTACCATATATCACTGAAGCCTGAAAAAACATGGTAATATTACCATGGTAATATAACATGGTAATATTACCATATATCACTGAAGCCTGAAAAATTTATAAAATGATAATCACATTGTGTAAAAATGAAATTCTTTAAATGTAAAAATATAATTGTCACTGTTTTTTTTTCACTGTTAATTAATTAGCGAATGTTGTAGAAGACTCTACGATATGGTGATTATGGAATTTATTTATTTTGTCTCTTTGGATGTCTGTTGCCATCTCAATTTGTTCTGTAACTTTCTGTAATGCTTGTAATGATACCTCAAGCACACCAAAATACTAAGTACACTTGAAGACTTTCAAAAGACCCTAACAATACGGTAGTTGACTCATTTTTAATTTTGATATTTTTCATATGGTATTGTGAAATATAAGTTAATTAAAAACCAGTCTTGAAAAAAATTCAAAAATTGATTGGAAAATAAGCCAGTTATAGGCTTCTAAATTTGAAGATACGGATAGAGTTGGGTATATCCCTGTCTCTTTTCCTCTCGTAGAATATAATGTGCAATATTAAAAATGATCTCACAACACAGTATTGCCGTCCTTCTCTAAGGGTTAAATTTAAACTTTTATAACTCGATCAATTTTTAAGATTATTAAATAACATTTTTTACTCTTCATCAGCTTGTACCTTGAAATTCTGATTAATAAAATAAAAAAAATTAGTCAAATACCCAATTATATAATTATTTAGCAAACTAGCTTCTATTTGCAATTTCATTAATTTGAAAAATGTGATGATTAAAGATTGCAAATGTGAGCCGCCCGAGATCTTTCTCTTTGATCTTATGACATTCTCCCCCCCCCCCACCCAGTGCCTTTGCCACACTATCCATAATACTTCCTGCTCCCCTATGTTCTAGGATACTCCTCACGAATATTTAAACAGATCCATAACTTAGATACCTATACCAGTATTTTATACATAAAAACCTTTCTGTTGAATCATCCTATAAGACGGTGAAGTAAACAGACTGAAAGACAAATAATGCGTTTAATTTATATATAGATACATCACTTCCTAAATGCTCATTCATACCAAAGTTCTTAGTAACGTAAGTTTAAAAGTTGGCTGCAACACAAGGTCAAATTTTCATGATATAGGTTTTTTGATCTTCCTGAAAATGTTTTCGTGGATATATACTTATTTTGAGAAGATTATAGAATAATATGCAAAGAACAATAACCATTTCCTTCGGATCCAAAACTATATATATATATATATATACATATATATATATATATATATATATATATATATATATATATATATATATACCTCCTTAAGTTATTGGAAGTGACAATCTCTACGACTAAAATTATTTTCCACTGTTATTGATTAAACTTAAAATAAAAACTGAAAATAAGAGTAAATAAGACTACGATTAAGCTTTGTAAGCAGGGTTAGATGACACCCGCTCTATTGAAAAATGTTTTCTTCAACTAACATTACTTAGAATGAATATACAGCTGCTGAAAATACTTTGCGTAGGAAATGATGTGAAAAAGATTGCACAAGGTCCAGAATATGTGTTAAACCGGTAAATTAAGGGAAGTTTGTAATAAATGACGAAGTACGTTGAATATGTCCAGTTCAACTTTTGTAACTTAATTTCAACCATTAATACTGTCTACAGATTATTTTAATATAGTTTTCCAAAATTAAACTATATCAAAATGATTAAGAATCAATTTGTGATTTTACTGATTTCACACGTTTTCATAATTCTGCATCCTTGTAATTTCAATCCTAATTAAAATAATTTACATATTTATAAGAAGGACTATTATTTATTATTAATGTGATACATTAATGTATGTTGTATTTTTTCACATATGTGAAAAATTCTGCAAAATTTGGTTAAAACGATGCAGGTTGATTAAAATAATTAAGTACTATAAATGTATATTTAACATACATTTATAATCTTAACCAACTTTTCGAATGATCCTATTATATTTTTATATAATACTAATTTTATTATGTTATATTTTTCCACAAATGTGAAAAATTCTGCAAAATTTGGTTAAAACGATGCAGGTTGATTAAAATAATTAAATACTATAAATGTATATATAACATACATTTAAATCTTAACCAACTTTTTGAATGATCCTATTATATTTTTATATAATACTAATTTTAGTAACTGAGTAATAATACTTATTTTATTATGTTGTATTTTTCCACAAATGTGAAAAATTCTGCAAAATTTGGTTAAAACGATGCAGGTTGATTAAAATAATTAAATACTATAAATCTATACATAACTTACATTTAAATCTTAACTTTTTGAATGATCCTATTATATTTTTATATAATACTAATTCGAGTAACTGAGTAATAATACTAATTTTATTATGTTGTATTTTTCCACAAATGTGAAAAATTCTGCAAAATTTGATTAAAACGATGCAGGTTGATTAAAATAATTAAATACTATAAATGTATATACAACATACATTTATAATCTTAACTAACTTTTTAAATGATCCTATTATATTTTATATAATACTAATTTTAGTAATTGAGTAATAATACTAATTTTATTATTTTGCATTTTTCCACATATGTGAAAAATTCTGCAAAATATGGTTAAAGCTATGCAGGTTGATTAAAATAATTAAATACTATAAATGTATATACAACATACATTTATAATCTTAACTAACTTTTTAAATGATCCTATTATATTTTTATATAATACTAATTTTAGTAATTGAGTAATAATACTAATTTTATTATTTTGCATTTTTCCACATATGTGAAAAATTCTGCAAAATTTGGTTAAAGCTATGCAGGTTGATTAAAATAATTAAATACTATAAATGTATATATAACATACATTTATAATCTTAACCAACTTTTTGAATGATCCTATTATATTTTTATATAATACTAATTTTAGTAACTGAGTAATAATACTAATTTTATTATGTTGTATTTTTCCACAAATGTAAAAAATTCTGCAAAATTTGGTTAAAACGATGCAGGTTGATTAAAATAATTAAATACTATAAATGTATATATAACATACATTTATAATCTTAACTAACTTTTTGAATGATCCTATTATATTTTTATATAATACTAATTTTAGTAATTGAGTAATAATACTAATTTTATTATGTTGCATTTTTCTACATATGTGAAAAATTCTGCAAAATTTGGTTAAAGCTATGCAGGTTGATTAAAATAATTAAATACTATAAATGTATATATAACATACATTTATAATCTTAACCAACTTTTTGAATGATCCTATTATATTTTTATATAATACTAATTTTAGTAATTGAGTAATAATACTAATTTTATTATGTTATATTTTTCTACATATGTGAAAAATTCTGCATAATTTGTTTAAAACGATGCAGGTTGATTAAAATAATTAAATACTATAAATGTATATATAACATACATTTATAATCTTAACCAACTTTTTGAATCCTATTATATTTTATATAATACTAATTTTAGTAATTGAGTAATAATACTAATTTTATTATGTTATATTTTTCCACATATGTGAAAAATTCTGTAAAATTTGGTTAAAACGATGCAGGTTGATTAAAATAATTAAATACTATAAATGTATATATAATATACATTTATAATCTTAACCAACTTTTTGAATGATCCTATTATATTTTTATACAATACTAATTTTAGTAACTGAGTAATAATACTAATTTTATTATGTTGTATTTTTCCACAAATGTGAAAAATTCTGCAAAATTTGGTTAAAACGATGCAGGTTGATTAAAATAATTAAATACTGTAAATGTATATATAACATACATTTATAATTTTTAACCAACTTTTCGAATGATCCTATTATATTATTATATAATACTAATTTTAGTAATTGAGTAATAATACTAATTTTATTAAGTGGGAACATTGTGTGTATATTTTATTTTTAGGATTTGGCGCAAAACCAGCCTCACTTTTACCATTGTATAGCTTATAGTGCCCAGATGAACAAAGGGTATGTAACATCTTTTTAAAAAGTGTTAGTGACGATCAATAATGGTTTAAATGAATGAAGTCGATGTGTGCCAGATGCATTTCTGAATTAAACTTTTAAATCATTACAGCTACCTCAAACTAATGTATGAATATATTGTAGACAACATAAAAATATACAAAAGAATATATATTGCCATTTATTATAGACACTCTGTTACGGTGATTTGTCTGCTACAAAATGGGATTATTTCGACTTAAACAAATTAATAGTTTACGTTAAAATAACATTTGAAAAATTGTATGTTGAAGTAATGAAATCTACAAAAAAGTCAAAACACGTAGAATGTATATGATAATTTTCTTGTAGCTTGTTCGTTACAAGGGTATTTATATTACAATATAGGCCCGTACAGTTCTGGTCCAACAAAAGCACCCAATAAACAGGTAAACTGTTGAGAATATCACTGACTAATTAACTGTAAATAATAATTACTTTACTAAAAAAAGTGATTAAAACAAAACGTAGGCAAGGCTTCTTTTTTGTCCGAGCAAAGCCGAGACAGACAGTTAGTGTTTGATATAAAACTAAAACAAAATATCTTTACATACTTATATTTGATATTAAACGGTGATGTATAGATTTTAAGCAATGTCAGAAACATAATAACGGGTAATTATTAAGTATGACAGTAATTATTTCAACATACATAGTACACATAATGTATTTACTAGTACACATAATGCATTTCGTAGACTTATTGCTCCAAAACCAATCTCTTCCAATTAACCACATTGATTAAGTTTGAACATTTCGTAATATGGATGACTCTAAAAGACACTAATAAAAACAATTATGACAATAACAACAACTAATAAAAATATCATAACAGATAAATAAACAAAAACAAACTAAATATAAAAGAATACAAAAAAAAAACAAAAAAAATTTATTTTAAAATTTTAAACATTTTTGGGACAAGGAAAAGAGAACAAAATGGAATTAGGAAAGGTAGGACTAAAGGATTATGACAGGAGAACTTTTTCAGCCAATATTTGAACACATTTATAGAGGGCGAGCCTCTGTTATCCAGTTTCAGTTGATTCCAAAGTCTTATAGCTTGGACATAAAAGGACTTTTCATAAAAGTTGGTGGTATGTTTAGAAAAAAGGAGATTTTTACTGCGAAGCCCTAAACCATGGGCAGATAAGTAACTAAATCTGCTTCTAAGGTATGTGAGATAAGCAGGATTGTTCAAAATATTAAAATAAGTGTAATTATGTGTAGATTGCGCCAATTGCTAATCTGTCTATTTAAATTGCGCTCTGAATTAAGAAACACGATCATACTTTTTGCAACCAAAAATATAGCAGATGTTCTAATTTGTCACGGCAATACTCCGCAAGGTCTGGGTAGCATACATATCCATATTCAATCAGAGGCAGTAAGAGTGTTTGACAGAAGTGAGCTTTAGTTTGAATCTCTGGACAGTTTTGAAGATGCTTGAGGGAGTGAGAAGTCTTTAACAGTTGGCATAAATGGAATTGATGTACCATGTAAAATTAGATGCAGTAGATCTGATAGCTTAATTTTAGAAAGCAGTCTCTGTTTACCAATTATGATAGCTTAGCACTTAACTGGAATAACTAACAGACCCATTTTATGAGCCCACTGACCGATAGAAGTAACATCTTCATTGAGGATATTGATGACAGTTGCTAAAGAGTATAGATCAGTATGGACATATAGTTGTAAGACATCATCGTAAAGATGGTAATTACTATGTATATTCCTAACAACCCCATCATTCTTGAGGCACACCAGCTGATAAGTCTGTCCATTCAGAGAACACATCTGAAGACTACATAGATTCTGATGATGATTGTCGATGTGTACGATTTAAAGACTTCAGACAAGTTAGCAAAATATGAAAGTCAACGGAGTTTAATGCACTGCTGACATCAGAAAGTACAAGTATTTTGAATTGAGTGTTATTCATGGCTAAGCGTATATCAACTGTGAGGATCTTCCAAATATTTGTAGAAGAGCATTGCGGTATGGGGTTCTTCACATTTGTGTACGTGTATTCCTAAGCACTCCAAATGTCTTCCGTGTTGAAGGAATGGGGTTTTGGCTTGATCACGCTTAGCCATAACTTTTTTGATGGAGTCATTGTGCCTTTCTTTGAATTTTCACTCTCTTAAGAGGTGCATATGAAATAGCTTGATGATATAATTGTTGAATTCAACAACTTTTTCATCAACTCTTTTAATGGCTAATACTACCCTAATCAATGAACTAGGCATCCTCAAGCAAACATGGTAAGTGTTAAAGCTACGAAAATAGGAAATTTCAGGACTATGCAATTTAAAGGACAGGTAAATTAGGTCATGGTGTGAAAACCCACGAGGAGGAAGTTGGCCATAGATCATACACTTTTAGGGGAGTAGGCGATGATAGTTTACCTGGTGGAAGGTAAGAGGGGATGGAAGAATAGTGGGGTTTTCAGCATTGACAATATCCCAAAGCTGTACACTTCTCATACCACCTTTATACAGACAGGTGTTAAAGTCACCCATAATTACTGACTAAAAAGGGAATTTCTCATTATTCAATTCAAAATACGTAAGTAACCAAAGTTACACTCGATGCTATATTAATTTAGACTTTACAACAGTACAAAGTACATAAATTTGCCACGCTTAACCAATAATACATTGTACGCGAAGTGTATGCACAAATCACATAAAGACAAAACTGCAGAAAAAGCAAAACTTCAAGTACAAAGTACACGAGCAGTCAAGCAAACGAGCGCAACTTACTTACTAAGGTGTCTTATTTCAAAAAACTGCTTGTCCGTCAAATGTATCACATTGGTGTCGCCAACAAAAATATCTTGCTTTCAAATTGTGTTTTAGATGACTAACTCATAAATTATTATCGTAAAATTGACATGGTTTAAAATAGCTGTAATTTTAGCTAAAACCTATTTCATATATGCTATCAAAAGAAAATATTTTTTAAAATTTGGAAACCATTTAGTTTGCGTGCGTGACAACTTTCCTAACGTTAACAACTAAAAAAAGTCTTTTTTGAATATGACTTAGATATCAATGATTGATGAAGTGTGTAGATTCATTTTAGATTAAATAAGGTTAAGTTTTATCCAAAAATTAATTTAATTTTATTTAATCAAAAATAAATATTTGTATTTTTTTGTAATTTGAATTTGAGTTATGGACTACAAGTCGAAGCAAAACGGTGATTTATAAGTAATTGATGAAGTAGAGGTTTATTTTTAAGTGGGAGAAATTGTAATTTTTGCAAAAATATATCTAATGCTAAGAATTAAGTCATACCTTTTAAGCAATTTTTTTTCCTATAATGGATACAAACAATCTTTATCTTCTGGTAAGCAATAAGAAGCAAAATCTACCATTCTGAGTGATGTCACCAGATCAAGTTTTTTATTTCAGGCCAATATAAAAATAATCTTTTGGTAGTAGAAAATCATGAACTCGAATTTTCTGGTTTTTTTAAAAATGTTGACAATTTTCTTAATGAACTCAATCTTTTACTTTATTAGAAAAATATATTATAACAATTTATAAATAAAACCTGTTTTATATTTGACACCGAATATTTTTGAATTAAATGAATAACCATAGAAATTTACTATATTTTCCTACATATATTTCTAGATTACAAACAATTTTCTTCTTTCTAAGTTTCATAGTTATGAATTAGATAAACCAAAAATCCAGTTAAGTGTATGCTAGAATATGTATAAAGAAGGTTCCTTAATTATTAATTATCTATATATCTCTTTAAATTGTAAACACAAGTTAAAAAAAAACTTTTCAGGTAACCTTCGATTAACTAACAAGTTTGTTTTTATCACTGTACATGCATTATGCAGATTAAAAATAGTATATCTACATATCATAATTACAATTATCTTTTTTGATAAAGAGAACATAAAAATTCAATATTATCTTTATCATAACCTAGAACTAATTACTATAGTAGACAGACCGTCTACAGTAATAAACTGGTACCCTTATAGTAACTAATATGTTTGCTATTTTTGTATATTCTATTGTTCAAGTAGTATCCAGTTTAAGAATAGTATTTCCACATATTATATCATTATTATAGCATAATATAATTACTATAGTAGAGAGACAGCTTACTATAGTAACACACTACAACTTAACCCTTTGACTCCATAGCTAAACAGAAATGAATGGTTCTTACCAGGGAAGAGATGATCACTCGCATAGATTTTATATTTTCAATTCTCTTCTCATTGGAGGAGAAGAGTTATTAAGACTTTTATGTGTTTCACACTAATTATATTTTTTTTATATTTTCATTAAAAGTTCTTACTAAACAAAAAGATATGTTCAAATAAAATTATTTGGTGTACGGTTTTCAAGTGTTTGAAAAAGTTATTAGAAATAACTTTTAATATAATAAACCATTTCTAATAACTTTTTAAAATTATGTTTTATCTTAAAATAAAATATAGTGTATTGCTATGTAGACATTCTATACTTTATTATACATGCATTTAATATAGTTTTGAAAGGTTAACAACTTTTTTTTAATTAATAATATATAAAAAATTTAATTACAAACTTATCAAGTCATTTAGAGAATTTTAGTTAACTCTTACTTTTGTTAATGAAAAAAAATATTTCTTTAAAAAATGGGTCTATGGTATTAGAGTGAATTGTACAATGTGATATTGAAATAACTTGGTAAAAAAATTGAACTATTTTTTACGTATTTTTAGGAGTATATGTAAAAAGGGACAGTGCAAAATGCTATTAGGGCCCACTGTAATTTTTTTGTTTAAAATCCATATAGCGTATATATTGTAATCAATTAAAATTATAATCATAACCTCTTTAGATCCAATGACATTTATTATTTTCTGTCTATAAAATTCTGCACTGATATCGACAAACATGTACCTAAAAGTTCTTATTTCCATAATTTTCAGACAACCTCTACCTTTCCTGCACGTTGTGTATTATTATTTTTTGTTATTATTAACACTTTGGTTATAATTTAAACTTAGTAATTAAATTGTTTATAACAAACGTAGGTTAGATTTTATGAGGTTGGCTATAATTTTCTTTAAATATTTTATTTGATTTTTTTCAGAACACTTTAGCAGATAAGGGGGTTGGATAAGCAATATTTTTCCAGTTTGCAACTTTTTGTTAAATGTTTATATTTTTTTCAGTTTGATATATAAACACTAGGACCAAACATTTACTTTCTCTATGATTCAATTAAGGCCCCCAAACCTTCCCATTATCATTCCTTTCCCAAATTTCTACACTAAATTTTAGGAGGCTGTGATAGACAGTTTTTGAAACTTATTTATGTTAGTTTTATTCCACTTCAAATCTCAAAGCTTTTATTTACCAAGATAGAGTAGCTCGGTTGTGATTGGCGGAGATGTTTAGTTCATGTGAGGAGATTAGTCAGCCATTAAGATTTTTTATAAAGTCTCGAAGTCACAATTCATTTTCCAACTTTTTTAGGGTTCAATATATCAAAAGGAAAAATGGAATGGAATCTGTTTGTCGGTCACAGGTATTTTTCTCAGAAATTATATGACACAGAAACATAAAATTTAGTACAGTTGTAAGGCATATTAACACGCACATGTCTCAATAAATAATACTCAAAAACATTCATATGGATATTTTAGGGAGGCACAGGGGGTGGGGGGGAATTAAGCACTATAAGAAAGTTTTTAAAATTCCATATATAGTGTGGGATATCATTTCAAAGGGTTAGATGGTCTTTCTTTTTTTACTAAATTTTAGGTTTTATATATTTTAAATTCCGTGTATAGTGTGGGATATAATTTCAAAGAGTTGGATGGTCTTACTTCTTTTCTAAATTTTAGGTTTTATATTTATAAAATCCGATATATAGTGTGGGATATCATTTCAAAGGTTGATGGTCTTTCTTTTTTCTAAATTTTAGGCTTTATATTTTTAAAAATCTGTATATAGTGTGGGATATCATTTCAAAGGGTTGGATGGTCTTTTTTTTCTAAATTTTAGGTTTCATATTTTCAGACATACCAAAATTTATACAAAAAAATATGTACCCCTCCACCCATTTCTGCGACTGCTGAACTTAATTTCCTGAAAAGAAAAACACCGTTCTTAGAAACCTACACCAAGATTGTAGGAAAACTAGAGTGACGATTCTAGATGTCATCATTTTTGAAATACGTACCACGTTTTCACTATTTATAAATAGTTTAAACATAGACGGTCCAAGGGCCCGTTACTAGGTCTGAGTACAAATTTATGCTGATGTTCCGAGGGTCCAATATTAGGCCTAAAATATATGCAAAATCTAGATCAAGGCTTTCTGCGTCTATTCGCTAATTATAACCTGGACCGGCTACGGTTTAATATAATTATTATGTACCCTTAAATGCTTATAAATGCCTAAAGGTGTATCGAACCCTCGTAGTTCGAGTTATATCTGTACAGTTTTTCAATACAGAGATATAAAATACGCATGCAGGTAGATATAGAATACGTGTGCAGGTAGATTGAGAAAATTTCACCCATTTTTGATTATTTTCATTGTGTTGTTTCTTTTTTTTTGTCACATAGTCACAACTCTAATGGACTAAATCTTATGTTTGGTGCAATCTTTATTTTCTTACTTTTCATTCATAACTAATGTTTTTATGTGGCAGAGTCGGTTTGTAGAAAAAGTATCCTCAACTAGAATAAAAATAATTTTTATCTTAGCTTCTTTGCTTTTCAAATGTACCCTTGAGTGGGATAAATCTAAGATATGAGATATATCTTAGCTTGAATTTTAGTCAAATTCCTGTGAAGATCTCGATAATTTCGGTTCGTCCCTTCTTTGGAATATTTATTCAGTAATAACATATGCACCTCAAATTCAATGCGCTCAACCAAATGCATAGATTTATAAGAACAGAAATTGTCGAGAATATTACAGCGATTTGGCTTAAAGTTCAGATAATATATAAGATAGTCTTATCCCCATTGAGGGTACTTATGAAATGCATACTTTATTACTGGAGAAATACTTTAGTGTTGAATTTTTGGAATTTTTATCCCATAACAACATAGCATCTCTGAGTACCGTCAAAGGAGATAAAGTTATTTTATATCTTATTTTCAACTTTAAGATATATTGCTACAATAGTCTTGATAATTTCTATTTCCAAATTTTTGGGGTTTTTGTCCAATAACAACATGCGCGTCTTAAAGTACCTTTAACGGGGGTAAAATTACCTTATACCTTATTTGAAGTTTACCTGAAATCGTTGTAATAGTCTCGACAATTTCTATTCGTCAGTTTTTCTCCAGTAATAAAATATGCATCTTATAATTACCTTCAATGAACATAAACTATCTTATTTGAATTTTAAGCAAAATCGCTGTAATAGTCTCGACAATTCCTATTCGTCAGTTGTTTGGAGTTTTTCTCCAGTAATAAAATATCACAATAAAATTTGATTATTTTTATAAATCTTGACCCCAAAAAAAATAAGCTTCACCACTGACATCACTAGATGTTTTGAAAATTATTTTCCAATGCTGTGAAAAGTCAAATATTGGCTGAAATCTATCATGACCAAAAAACGAATTAAATGGCTTTTATGTGCTTAGCGTAAGTAGATAAGTAATAAGCCACAAAAGGAGACTGTTAAAAATTGCGCTGACGTTACAGAAATAGAATACCATTTCATAAAAACGGAATTTTTGGAATGTAAAAAACCATACAATTCAGACAATCAGGAAAAAGCAAAAAATAAGCTTCACCACTGACATCACTAGATGTTTTGAAAATTATTTTCCAATGCTGTGAAAAGTCTTAGCGTAAGTAGATAAGTAATAAGCCACAAAAGGAGACTGTTAAAAATTGCGCTGACGTTACAGAAATAGAATACCATTTCAAAAAAACGGAATTTTTGGAATGTAAAAAACCATACAATTCAGACAATCAGGAAAAAGCAAAAAATTAAATACAATTTGTGATCATAATAGGAAACAAAAAACTACTGTGCATATATTATATTTTTAAAATATTAAAAACTTGTTAATAACAAATGAAAATCTAAAGGAATATATAATAACTTTTTAGAAACAATTACAAAAAATAATCAATACTGCTTGCTTGGTTTAATGTGTAGCCATTGTCTAAATGAATTAAAAATAAATTATTAATTGGCACTGACAATTATTCTGTTGTTGTCAAAATGAATGCTTTTTATGCTCTTTTCGAGTTTTAAGTAACTTTTTTCGATGACCCTTTCGAGCTTAAGGTATGTGGATTAATATGGTAAATCTATGGATGGAGGATATAACGTGATACAATCTGTACATTGTTTTGTGTCGAGAGTTCAAAGAATGCTGTAGAAATAACATTTATAACCTATTATGTAATTTTTAATAAAAAAGTACAAGATTTGTCATTTGTCTGGTTGAAAATTTAGATAAAACTTTTAAGAAGTTTTGTCCATTTTTTCTAAATAAGATTGTCATTTTTATTCTTGTAACACCTAGACCCAATATTATACGGATTTTTACCAGTATCCTTTAAAAAAAAAATGTTTTTAAAAGATCTAAGATGCTTAATATTGTCTTGTAGAAATATATAAGTAGTTCATTTCGCATCAAGAAGGCTTTTTTAAAATTCTAAAATATAATAATTAAAAAACAACTTAATTTTTTTGTTCACCTTAATAATATCCTTATTGAGCTTGTGTCATATTCTATTTAACGTTATTAAGTCTATTAATTATAATCATCAAATATTTTGACTAAGAACATTGTTTCCAATATTGTGAGTTATTCCAAATATTATTTATCTATCAGATTAAAGTGATATACAATAACGAGGGTGATGTTCATTAATACAGTTCAACTCTAATTAATGATATTCATATTAGTTATTTGTCATATAAGTTGTTTGTTTCAATGAAACATTTTTTAACCTTACTGTCATTCTTCAGTTTCAATACAGTTGATATAAAAATTTGTCAGCACATTAAAAAAATTCATTTTAACTTGCCCATTTCGGCTTTAACGGACCATGACTGTATCTTGTTTTATTGTCTTCTCATGTAATAATTACTTATGATTAATTTTTAACAGCACTCTAAACAGTTTAGTAATTTATTCTGTATTTTACTCGATTACAGAACTGTATGGACAAATTTGCTATTATAAAAACGTTTATAACACACATTCTATTATAATTAGTCTTATATATACACACTGAAACAGTTCTATAGAGTTTTTATATTTTATAGACAGATTGATATTTTATAGATTTTTTATAGACAGTTTTATATTTTATTGTCGTATACAATTCTTTCAAATGTTATACGGTTGTGGCTATAATGGTTTATTTGTTTAAATCAAAAATTGTAACAGGAAATAGTTCATAAGAGACAACCTGTAATAACCAGCAATATACTGTACATTGTTGAACTTTTCTATAGATTTTCATATACAATGTTTTTATACATTAATTAAATAGTTCAAAAGTTTAACTCAAAGATGCATCTTCTCCCTTCATTGAAATTGTGTTATTGCTCATTAGCCACGCATTCTCAAAATATAAAACATATGTATACTACGTCCATCTAGACATTATATGATACTGAGATCAAAAGATTCTAAGGCACGCACAACATTTCAACGTACCCAAATTTATGGTTCAGAAGTATAAAACAAAGCGAATCCCAACTCTTGAAGACTTACATACTATTAACTTATTACTTATTACCATATAGGTATGACTGTCTCACCAGTATACAGTAAATTTACTAGAGATGCCATGGATGATAATTGATATGGGTATCACAAGCGCAGTTTAAAGAAAAGGTAAAGTTAGCAGGAAGAAGAAAATATAATCACCTGTTTCACTCTCGATCATGGTATTTGTTCATGTGTGAATAAGAGACAAGAATTATTTCAATTTTGTATTATTTGTATTTCGCATAGAGAAGTGATAAAAGGTATCACTTTCACTGCTCATCGTGAAAGTCGCTTTAACTTCTCCATTAGAGGGAGATTCGTAGCTATCGTATTCGTAGTATATTCGTAGTTAGTATTTACAATTACTGAGCAATTTTGTGAAATTCGTAGTTAAGTGTAACTCTTGCCAAAATTAAGTTAATTGGAAATTGATGTGAAAGATAAAGCAATATCTTAAGTTAAAAAACCAAACAAGTTCTTTCCAATTGTTTCCAGTATGAATACGTAAGTATAAAGTTTAGATAATTATGTTCGTTTGTATCTTTATGTGAAGTCAGTCTGACTAATGGCAAAAATATTATAAATAATGGAAGAGTGCACGTGAGAATATGCAATCATTGTAGATTTACTAATATGAAAATGCTATTTATTGCTCAGACTCCATTGATAAAACAAGTCAATATTATTCCGGAATATCTCAAAATTTTAAATAATATCTATTTACAAGACGCACTTTATTTCATCAGCAAACAGAAAGCACTTCACTGTGCTGATAGTTGACCACAAGTCATTAAACCTTAAGCAAGAAATTAAACCTTAACCAAAGAATTAGTTCAACATTACTGCTCTAGTTTATGCCAGAATTAGTATATCAGAGTAGGACTATAAACTTTTCATATTGGACATACTAATTTTGAGAACGAAAATAGTGAAAACTTAAAACCTATTTCTAGCAATTTTATAAGAAACATGTCTATATTGACCTCTTGATATTACATATGACTATATAACTATATATGTGACTATAATAATAAAAACTAATATATTTCAAAATTTCCTAAGTAAGATAGCATTGAAATAAAAAAATTTGTTAAGTCGGTTGAAAATAGAATATTGGTGTAATAAAGAATGTTTGAGCATGTAGCAACAGCTGTAGCAACAGCAACAACTCAAATTTTGAACTTTGAGTTGTTGCTGTTGTTACAGTGCATTAAAATATGCAATAAAATTAGTTTCTTTCAACTATTCAAGAAACTACTGATAAAATGTTAAACGATTGTTGCATAGTATAATATGCTACACCCCTAAATGGTAGACTGTATGAGAATAATATTCGCATGAAGGAATTTGTAGAAAATCATTTGTGATGTAGTATCAACGATTTACGAGATATTTGGCTTTAACATTTTTTCTGAGCTGGTTGATTTAGTATAAGCTATCAAATTATGCCAACATAGCAAATTATTGATCAAAAATATCATTCATTTATCGAAAAATTTACATTACATAATTTAGCATTACAAACCTATAGTTTTGGACGATTTTGCTGGGTTACTTAGCATTCATTTAAGAAGGGGCATGTCAGGAATGAAAAATTACGTAATATGACTATAAGTCATAATAATTTGCACAAAGGATGGAGCTGGAAAGTCGTTATAGGTTTTGCTTTTCGGTTAAAATAAAAAAAAATTTAAAACTGAAACTTGACAGAAATTAAAAATAATTTATTATCAAGTTTAGTTTAAAAAAAAACACTTAAAATTTGGACAAAAAAATTACATTTCCCATAAAATAAATGTGAATTGTTTTAAAGATTAGATATATAAAATAGTACTTTGCAAGAAACATAGACGTCGTTAAAACATGTTTACACTGCTATAGAGGGCAGCGGTGAGAACTTTTGATTTGTTATTTGTCAATTATTGATTACTTATTATATGAGATACAGCTGATATCTATTGGCAAAACATGGAAAAAGCAGAGAATATATAAAGCACCTCATAAGACCTTTCATATTTTTTATGACCTATTAATGAAATATCTCTTATAAAGTATTGAAAGTGTTTTATTTTAATTACAGCTCCAAACTCTCTGACTGTGTTTAATATGTCAGCCCTAGACAATGTTACAAATGATCATTGAATAAATGTTAAGCGGAAACCAAAGAAATGAAATGGTCTAAAACAATTATGACGTTGAAATCAACATGTCATTCAGTTATCATGTTAAGTTATCAGATGCTTGTGTGTATTCATTCAAAATAGTAACAAATTTCAATTCATATATACGACTAAGAATAAAACCACTGGGGAGCAGAAAAGTTGTAGACGTGTGTACAAATAATACTTTATGCAGGTAACATGACGGACGGACAAGTATAACCATTGACCCAAATTATTATAACATTTATTAACCAAATTATTATAATAGCGAGAGACGCGTCAAACCACCGGAACGCTCATTTAAAGACACTCCGAAAGAGATTTGCACAGTTCTCAAATTAGCTAAACAGAAGTGGTAAATTGCATTAGAGTGAAGGAACGTCTAGGTCAACCGTATAGTGCAGAGATGGTAAACTATACTTAGCAGACATTAGAAGAAAACAAGAAAATATTTGCTAAAATAAAAATAATGAAAGATTGTACTTTAACCGGTTTTTTAATTACGTTTTTCTAACTGGCTTACCTACCACATAAATTAATCCGAATTAATTTAAATTTATAAGAAATACATAGGGATTTTTCATATATAGATATAGAAATATATATTCTTCCAGAGGGGAAGGGTTTTATATACAAATAATTTTTTGTTCAAATTTTTGGATAAATAAGTAAACTTTTCCATTAAATGTGTTCCTATTTCTATAAAAATCAACATGTTATACCATAAAACAATAAACTTTTTGTGTCGTTATGTTGTTTCCCTATAAACATATTTTTTCACTTCTCTTGAACAATTTGTAAAGAATTCTTCTAAAGGGGAAGGATTCGTCTTTTGCTGCATTTTGTCCCAACCAGCTAAGCAACATTACTAAGTAATGTTGCTTAGCTAAGCAA
Organism: Druceiella hillmani; assembly: GCA_039881145.1. Taxonomy (NCBI): domain Eukaryota; kingdom Metazoa; phylum Arthropoda; class Insecta; order Lepidoptera; family Hepialidae; genus Druceiella; species Druceiella hillmani. The sequence continues at coordinate 21,632,708 of JAYKKI010000024.1, forward strand.
CGTTACTAAGTAATGTTGCTCAGTATTTTTCGACAGCAAACAACGCTACTTAGTAACAGGTATTTAATAAGTTAAACCCCTATACAGGATACAGAGGTAAGGGGGTGGGGTTAAGATTGCTGACCCCTTAATATTTGTTACTTGGAGTGTAGGGTAAGAGCAGAAAATTTGAAAAATATTAGAGCCTATTACGAATATACACCAAATATACATTAAGTTTATAGATGTACATCCATTCGCAAAACTGGTGTTTACATATAAATATGTATATTTTTAAATGTTCACTATTATCTGTGCCAATAATATAAATGCAAGTGTTTTTATTTTTTCAATTTTGCAAATTAATGGAATGTATTATGAACAACTAACCTAAATATGGGATTGTTTAGCCCATAAAAACGTACAATTCGAAAAATATTTTCGCCAGGTGCCACTAGACAATTACTCCTGTTTGCTTATGTAAGCAACTTGTTATATCACTTATATCATTTTATTTTCGTTATACGATTCTAGTAATAATATTCTAATACGGGAACGAACGTTAAATTCGTTTATAAAGCTATTTTTATGCTGAATATAATAGCTAGTTTGATTATATTATTTATTTTGATTATTACGATATTGGGGGATTATAAACATATTGAGGATTATAAGTTTTTTTTTGTAGCATTACTGACTCAAAATCGAATATATGGCCATCTGTAGAAAGTAGTTGCCTCAGTAACCATAACCATTTTTCAAGTTATCTCTATGCTTACAATTTTTTTTACTAATTGTCATGGGTAAATTTGACATATTAGTAGAATGTCCACCATTTTCTAATGTTACATGAAACAAAATCAAAAGTTGAAAACTAACTTACGTAACCTACAAAATAATGTTTACATTTTAAAGATAAGTTGCAACGTAATGTAATGTTTTATTAATTATAACGTAAAGCTCTAGAAATTTTAACAAAGTAATTGAAAATTACCATATGCTTAACTTGCCCTGGCTGGTACAAACTGAATGGTAGTGAAAGATAGTTTAAAGAGCCCACCTGCTTATTTTTGTTAGTAGCGTTGTTGCTCCTGCCCTGTTTGAGGACATCCCGGTGTTGAGCGATGAGCTCGAGCACGGTGCGTTTCTCCAACTCTGTAAAGTTTTTGGAGCGCTCCTTATGGCCACGGCCACGCGCACGAACCGAGGCGATCGCCGCTGCTGCCGCCGCTGCCGCAGCCGTACTCCGCGTCGACATGCCCCCGCACACTATAATCAATAATTACACATTACTACGTGACAAAGATTTGTCACAAAGAATCATGATGTAATTTATCCTATTATAAGCAGCAAGACAATTAAAATATAACCTATTGTTTCGAAATGTGGTTATATAAATTATTTCTCCCATGAATGACAAGCTGAATCTTTGGTTGAAGTTAGTAGTTAGTAGGAAGAATAGTAGGTTAATGACAATTTATTAGTAACATATTCTGGGGTAATTTGGATGCCTGTTAATCTACAATTCTGACAGTTTTTGGAAGCTTGTTCGTCACGAAAAACATGTTACAAAAACACTTGAAAAGCAAAATGCCTACACAATGCATTGATAAAATTAAAGGAGCCAATAGTTTGAATTTGGCATCATATCACTCATAAAATAAAATGATGGTGAACCACAGCTAGATTCATTTATGTGAGAAAGCGACTAAGGAGATTTGAGGAGGATGGTATTCCATAATGCAAGGTTCTGAAAGACCTAAACAGGAATGTCGACAATTGAACATGTTAAAATGAATACAATCTCACACAGGGGTTTCATTAGCTTACAACTGGTTGGATACAGTTACACTATTTAAACAGTTTTATCCTTTATATTTACTATTAAACAACTTTGACCGTTATTATGTTAGTAGGTAGAATAAACTTGTAAATAACGTAACCGCATTTTGGACCATTTTTACATCAAATTACAGTCACCACAGTATAGTATCTAATTAGTAAGTTAGAATTAGAAATTTAAAAAAAAACTGCAGAAGATTTTACGACCGCCCGAATATAATCTTATATTATTAATTTAAAATCAATACAATTAATTAAACATAAGTTGGCTATATTGGTCAGTGAATTTGTATAAAGCATGGGCAAAAACAAAAGAAAATTGTTTTCAATATAAATGAAATCATAGTAAACCATAAGACTTGTTTCTACATGATACTTATTTATTCGGAAATAAAATAAAATGACGTCAAGCCACACAATGAAACAAAATGAAAACATTGCAAGCTACTTTACATAAACTTACAATAATTTTCACAACATTACCAAAATTTTAAAAACGTGTATATTTATAAATATAAAATTTCGATACAAAAAAGGGTAAATGAATATAAACAGGTTGAATTAACAGTAAAAGTGGCAAAGTTTCCTTTAGGGACTTTTTTCCAAAATCATTGAAATTGAAAAAAATACATTTGTAAAACATTGCTTCCTAAATTGAACTAATCATCATCATCATCATCATATATATTAATACGCTAAGGTTAAGATGTTACACTCCCTTTTTAGAAAAAACCTCACAACTAATCCACATAAATTATATATCATTTTATAGATAATTGCTTGCTCTACCGGCTTCCACAACTAAAAAATTTATTATTGCTATTGTTTTTGCAAATTAATTAATTATTAAAATGATATACATAAAACAGCAATGCTGCCATCTAACGGCTCGACGTCAATATGATTGACGGTCGGTAAAATTTTTGTTTAATTTCAAATCCACTCACGTATAAATAAAGTGGCGCTTTAGCTCAATGCTTTTGATACTTGCGCCTCTATATGTCAATTTTAGTAAAATATTTGTTTGATCTGTCATCTGAGCTTCATAATGGAATAAATAATAATGCGAAGACTTCGCACGGGTCACGCTAGTCCTCTATAGTAACCAAATAAAGTCCTCATAAATTATTGTATTTAATTTTTAATTGTTTGAAGATAAATATGACATATTTCTTACTGATTATAAAAGTAATCATCGATAGATTTTTTATTTTGTATGAATTTTGATACAAATTTATGTATCTATATATATATATATATATATATATATATATATATATATATATATATATATATATACATATTTATACATGGTGTTTGAAAATAAGTGTCGGACCAAGAAAGACGCTATTCGTTGGCTTTAAAGGAATAAATTGCCGTAGAAATAAAATATAAAACACGCCCTTTTTCAAATTAAGTGCAAAAAAATATATTACACGTAACTCATTTTAACGCACCCAATAGTTGCTTGGAGCGCGGTGCTTACCCGGACAGCTAGATGTCTTCACAGCTGTTCGCGGGTTATTCCCCTGAGCGGCGCTGAATAATGTGTGCAAGTATCGTGTGTACGAAAAAGATGACATATAATTAAGAATATTATTTTCAATTTTCTGAAAAAAGTCATCTTAAATTTTATTTAATGGCAATTAACTATTTTTCAGTCAATGAATAACGTCTTTCTTTTTTCTGACACTTATTCCCGGACACTGTGTATATATATACATATATGTATGTATATAAGTACACGTGTTAGTTATACTTTCATTTTACTGATCAAATGTTTATAATAATTAAGTGCTAATAATAAAAAAGTAATAGTAACAAGCGCATATGTTTATAAGTTTTAATGGATAATTGATGACAAATTTATTAATGGGACATTATAAATAACATAAGGCATTATAATAAATAAGAATTGGTCAAATCTGTTATGACTTGTCTGGAGTAAATTTTCATTGTTTCAGTGAGACTCAAACTCAATATGAAGTTCTCCATTTGGAAATTCAACATCGTAACGGATGGCCAACTCAATTGCAAACAGTAAAACATGGCTATCTATATTACTTTTATAAGCTTTCTCTGACAGTTTTAATTTATCCTTACAATTAGATCGATTGGTGTATGACAAAGCTAAACCAATGAACAACTTCACTGAGTATATCTAGAACGACATAGTAAAACTGATCAATATTCAAAGAATAATTGGGTCGGCCATTTAATGATGTCTGACACAAAAAAATGGAATTATTCTGGCAAAATCAATTGGGGTTCGCTAGGCAAGGCAGAACAAAGCTATAACCCATGACTTCTACAAGTTTATTCTAGACTAACTTATTCTAGAATTCTCAAAAAAGTTGTAGCAATTCTGAATAAATCTGACAGGAATAGAGAATGAGAATTTGAGAATGTCAGGGCTTTCTTTGGGTCGTCACACTAATGAAGAAGAAGATGACTGAGTCGGCTAAGGGTAAAGATTGTGTAATGTATTTTCAAGGCTTCAGAATTATGAAGTGAATATTAATGCCCAGTGTTAAATGTTTGTTCCGTAATTGCAGAAGTACGAAGCAATCAGTAATTCCGTCAACAAATCCCTTGTAAGGATTTTGTTTTCCTTTTGAGGTACGGAACCGTAAAAAAGGCGACACTCTGAACCAAGAGGCTACAACAAAATTTCTTTTTCAGGAAAATTATGGCATATTATGTGCCGATTTTTTGAATGCTATTAGTAACAGCGAGCTGGCGCTAGTTGCAATCTATTTCTTATTTCAAAATTGTCTATTTAATATCTTATCAAATACTGTTATTTTGTAGATCTGAGAAAAAACACAAAAGTGGTGAATTTGTTGCAAATTTGTAGTGAAAAATCGGATATTTGCCTTTGCTTAATATTGACCATTGAAACAGAGACATATAAGTAGTCTATGACTATGACTTTTTAGCCGAGTTTGAAAACAATTCATTAAAAATTATGATCTCTATCTTGTGGAGAAATTTTGGCCTTACATAAATACAATACATACATGTGACTCTGTGCCATTAAACTGAGTACAAAACGTTATTTCTGAAAAAAAAATGATTGTGAAACTTGCAATCCCAATGAAACACGCTGTAAAAAATGTCATGTGTAAATGTATGTATGTATGTTTGTATATATATATATATATATATATATATATATATATATAAGTTATATATATATATATATTTATATATATATATATGTATATATATATATATATATATAACTTTTGAACGACTTATTTTTCCAGTCCTGGTATATATGGTCGGTAGATATGAGATTTTCAAGAATTTTTGAACTATGGTTCAACTTTCTCGTACACGGTGGTCTGTTTACGAAATATTAAGCTTTACAATAATCATTTTTGTTTGTATTATGTATCCCCACCCCCTACCAGCGAAATTTCTTTTATTTCTATTTCTAATACGTATTCACATTAGTATATATAACAATATTAAAATTATTATTAGTAGTAGAAATACTACTACTTACTGGTCACTTTTTCATACACGGTGGTCTGTTTACAATGATCATTTTTGTTAGTATTACATATCCCCACCCCTACCAGCTAAATTGCTTTTGTTTCTATATCTAAAACGTATTCACATTAGTATATATAACGAAATTAAAATTATTACTAGTAGTAGAAATACTACTACTTACTGGTCATTTTTTCATACACAGTGGTCTGTTTACGAAATATTAAGCTTTACAATGATCATTTTTGTTAGTATTATGTATCCCCACCCCCTACCAGCTAAACTGCTTTTGTTTCTATATTTAAAAAGTATTTACATTAGTATTAATAATGAAATTAAAATTATTACTAGTAGTAGAAATACTACTACTTACTGATAACTTTTTCATATACAGTGGTCTGTTTACGAAATATTAAGCATTACAATGATCATTTTTGTTAGTATTATGTATCCCCACCCCCTACCAGTATATATAACATTAGTATATATAACGAAATTAAAATTATTACTAGTGTATTCACATTAGTATATATAATGAAATTATTACTAGTAGTAGAAATACTACTACTTACTGATCACTTTTTCATACACGGTGGTCTGTTTACGAAATATTAATCTTTACAATGATCATTTTTGTTAGTATTATGTATCCCCTCCTCTACCAGCTAAACTGCTTTTGTTTCTATATTTAAAAAGTATTCACATTAGTATATATAACGAAATTATTACTAGTAGTAGAAGTACTACTACTTACTGGTCATTTTTTCATACACGGTGGTCTGTTTACGAAATATTAAGCTTTACAATGATCATTTTTGTTAGTATTATGTATCCCCTCCTCTACCAGCTAAACTGCTTTTGTTTCTATATTTAAAAAGTATTCACATTAGTATATATAACGAAATTATTTCTAGTAGTAGAAGTACTACTACTTACTGGTCATTTTTTCATACACGGTGGTCTGTTTACGAAATATTAAGCTTTACAATGATCATTTTTGTTAGTATTATGTATCCCCACCCCCTACCAGCTAAACTGCTTTTGTTTCTATATTTAAAAAGTATTCACATTAATATTAATAATGAAATTAAAATTATTACTAGTAGTAGAAATACTACTACTTACTGATAACTTTTTCATATACAGTGGTCTGTTTACGAAATATTAAGCATTACAATGATCATTTTTGTTAGTATTATGTATCCCCACCCCCTACCAGTATATATAACATTAGTATATATAACGAAATTAAAATTATTACTAGTGTATTCACATTAGTATATATAATGAAATTATTACTAGTAGTAGAAATACTACTACTTACTGATCACTTTTTCATACACGGTGGTCTGTTTACGAAATATTAATCTTTACAATGATAATTTTTGTTAGTATTATGTATCCCCTCCTCTACCAGCTAAACTGCTTTTGTTTCTATATTTAAAAAGTATTCACATTAGTATATATAACGAAATTATTACTAGTAGTAGAAGTACTACTACTTACTGGTCATTTTTTCATACACGGTGGTCTGTTTACGAAATATTAAGCTTTACAATGATCATTTTTGTTAGTATTATGTATCCCCTCCTCTCCCAGCTAAACTGCTTTTGTTTCTATATTTAAAAAGTATTCACATTAGTATATATAACGAAATTATTACTAGTAGTAGAAGTACTACTACTTACTGGTCATTTTTTCATACACGGTGGTCTGTTTACGAAATATTAAGCTTTACAATGATCATTTTTGTTAGTATTATGTATCCCCTCCTCTACCAGCTAAACTGCTTTTGTTTCTATATTTAAAAAGTATTCACATTAGTATATATAACGAAATTATTTCTAGTAGTAGAAGTACTACTACTTACTGGTCATTTTTTCATACACGGTGGTCTGTTTACGAAATATTAAGCTTTACAATGATCATTTTTGTTAGTATTATGTATCCCCTCTCCCTACCAGCTAAACTGTTTTTGTTAATATATCTAAAATGTATTCACATTAGTATAAATAATGAAATCAAAATTAACACTAGTAGTAGAACTACTACTACTTATTATTACCTGTAAATTGGTAGAGTGATTATCACAGCTAAATAGACTTCTAGTTTACAAGTAATAGTCCACTAACTTGTGACAAGTAGTAGGGTTTGTAAAAAGTTCAGTGTACATTTATTAGGCAATATATTTATATATCTATATGGTGAGAAATAATATTTGTATATAGTTTAGTAGAAAACACCATGTACACTTAATTTTTATGAAGCGTAGACACAACCCTCGTAGTGTGAGTGATATTCATACTTAACAGCCTTATTATTACATCATATACCTTAGTTTTTACATTAAGACCTTATTTTTAAACAGTGAAATTTCTTCCAAATGCATTTAATGCGTAAACAAAATTTTAATGTTTTAAACCGATATTACTCTCAATTAACAGTTTATCTTGCATAATAAAGTGCATAACCTTTACTATTAGCCCACCTGAAGATGTTGTAATACAACGAAACCTAGGTCGTAGTAAAGAACTTAAAGAAAGTAGAAATAATAGTACATCACGTAGTTTCATTTAATTGTGAAGTGCATAAGCTTCAAAATCTAGCTAGTAGTTTTTGAGTGATGCCAGAATAAAGAGACAGTAATGAAAAAAAAATATTTTTCAATTCAGGGAGCTTTAGATTGCCACCTGAATAGTTTTTTCCTAAATATCTTTAATATACTTTTTTGCAATGATGTAATAATATGCTTTTATCTACACATGCGATAATTTCGTTGAAATGTATACAGAATGTTTTATAATTTATATTTTTCGACGTGATTATTTTTTTAAGTTAAGTTTTTCATTAAGCGAAGTTTCAAGCCATTTAATAAAACACCTTTGTTGGCATTTGTTAAAGAAACTCCAATTTCATTAAAATTAGACGTAAAGTTATTAGAGTAGAAACTAAATAGGAAACTAAGTTAATTATCCTCGATATCCCACATGCCAAATCAAATCTTCTACTAGAGTATCTTTCAAAAAATATGATAACAAAACGATGCTTAACAGTCATACAAATAACAATGATACATTATGGAAAAGTAAAAAAAACACATTGAATAAATATTAGTGAAAAAAAATTAAAAACAGATACTGTTAATAAGCTTCTATTAGTTGGAGCAGGTAACCATTATATCATTTATAAATCGGTCACCGGCGAATTAACCTTCGTTTTAAACAGTTTTTATCACTTGCACGAATATGAATACACAAACACATACAATATTGACGAGAAAACAAACCAAACTGTCCACATTCACGTATTAACTCACACCAGTAATGTATTGCATAAATATTAGATATAATATTCCTTTACTGTTAGGGTTGCCAAAAGTTTTAATTTGATATTTAATGTATTATACTTTATTTTTATATACTTTATTTTTATAATCGGGTATGGTATAAAATTGTGAATGGTGACATATTTTAGATAATTGAAGGCATGCATTTTTTGTTGGTAAAAAAAATTGCTCTCTTAAACGAATTGTTTTTTAATGGTTGTATGGATTTAGTACATGAAGACAATAATTTATTGATGATTGAAAATTAGTGAGTTTTGCAATTAGAGAGAAAAATGTTGTTTTTCACTTATGTCAATTAAAAGATAAAAGTGGCAGATAAATTACTTAATGGGGGTTAAACCGACTGATTTCGTTGCTACTGGTTTTAGGCGATTTTGTGTGTAATCATTTTCAAACATAAACGTAAATATTTTTGCCAAATTTTATGCAATTTTTGTAAGTTGGCTTACCAAAAACTTAATGGTACCCCCATCTTGTGTGAGCAAAAATCATAGTGACAAAAATAACTGTACGCCATAGACAAATATATCACTATTTCATTTGCTATTTCATTCTATTTATTAAGATATATAATTGTCTATATCTTCATCTCATTTTAACTGAAATATATACATTTGAGAAGTGCGAACGCAAGTGTTCCTTATAAGGAATGTATGCACTCAAGGGGTTAATAGGAGATAAACTGTCTTGTCTTGTTACTACTATTCTTAGGTTATCACAGAGATAAATGTTTTTTTTATTGTAGATATTTTTGGAATTATTGGAAGTATTAAAAGATCCATAAAGCTTTGATGTCCACATGTGTTAAGAAGATTCTGACAAGTGGCAGATAAGTTTCTTAACTTATAGTCCAACTGGTCTTGTTGCTATTGCTTTCAGGTGATAATAGTCATAAATGGTTTTTTAGCATTTGGAGAGTTTATAGATTACATAAATGACTTTATTTCTTGAAAAATGAAAATTATTGAAAAATCAGTACTAAAATTACAGTAATGTCTTGATATTCCTCTTATCAAGACATTACTGTATAAACTTAATGTCATCACATCATAACAAAAAAAAAACATTTACATATGTCTTCAAAATTTCACAAAAAAGGAGGGCAGGCTTGGAAAATGGAAGATCCCTCGAAGAAAGCCGGCGACAGGCAGTAGCATCTAAGCGAGATCAATCGATGTCGGACAAAACAATTTTGGTTGCACGTGCAGAAGTCAAGATGTTAATAACTAAATTTCCTCTATTTTTTAAGCACTGCGGGTTATGTTACAGCCACATTGAGAATATCGTATGATATTTAATACAATTTGCTGACCGTATAAAATATATTAAAAAATATTTTATTCCGTAAATTTTAATATATTCTAGACAGAAAAGTGTTTTTCCAAGTCATAACAGAGTTTTCTGAATTTTCAGCATTTACATTAATTTATATTAGGTAGCTAAACTTTCTTGTTATTGATACTTTTTGAAGATATTATCCATGTACACTTTCCCCTTATATTGCTTTATAATCAACAATCATAATATGTTTAATATAAATCATTGTATAAAATTATGAATAATTTGGCGCATCCCTACAGCATACACGCGCACAGCGCAAGATATTTGATAAAAGGTTTACACAAGTTCACAATGACATTACCTCTATAACCACGCACCACATAAACGGTGATAATATCTGCATACATCAATTTAATCGTATGCTTACTACACTCGCCTGTACGAGTTACCTGATTGTATGTGTACAAGTGTTGCTTTAGTTTATATTACATGTGAAGCAACTTCGTTATTTTGTACACGTTTTGTTTTATTAGCACACTCTGGTTATGTCTGGATTAGTCCTAGTTTTTTATTTCGTTTTATATACTTTATTAAACATTTTTTAAGTACCCTTCTTATAAAAAAAATAATATTCACATAAAAATACTATGTAGAATTATTGTGTAACTTTCATATAAAAATACTATGTAGAATTATTGTGTAACTTTCATATAAAAATACTATGTAGAATTATTGTGTAACTTTTGCTATCTCAAAAAATATAACATCTTTTTTACATTTAAGTTAGCTAATCAATTCATAGCTATTAAACCAGAAGCATATATCATTATTTGAGGATTTTTTATAGCAATATTTAAATTGAATGTAATAATAACGCGGATAGTTTTTTTTATTATAAAACGACTCAGTTTTACTCAGCATTTGATACCGAGTTTTGATTGGATCCATTAGCATGGATTATTGAATTATAATTAACCCAAAACATTACCTATTGGAAAACTTGGTTTTTTATCAGGAACATAAGGCCCAAATTTCATCTAGTCGTTAAAAATAACTTTATTCGTTACTATTCTGAGAACAAAATCTTCTAAAATATTGTATTAATGTAACTGTTATTCTCAATCAGATAAATTGTAACAGGCATTTTTGACACAATTGTATTAATTATTTTAGTATTGGCATAATGATGGATTTAGTCAAAATTACATTTTCTTATGTTCTTTTGGAAAAACTTGTTATTCTGATCAAGCATTTACCTAGAGGGGGATCTAGGTATTTGGACATCACCTGGACTTCATTGAGTTTTGAAAATTAAAAATTTTTCATAAAAATAAATCAATTGTTTCTTTAAAAAAAATTTATCTAGTGTAAGTTTGTGGAGCTATAGGGAAAATTTAGACCTGTCTGATACTGCTGTAATTTCTTCATATGAGTACAAAAACTTTTCTGTTTTTACTTCTTAAGGAAAATGTTTTAAAGAACAACAAGAGATAGATTTGACCACATCTCTATGGTATAAGTACTAGGGGTATAATCCTAATATTACTTACGTGACACTGGCAAACATTACTAAACAATAACATTACGATGTTATTAAAGATTGACGAAGAGGAATGTCAAAAAAGATAAAATACTTAAAGAACAACAAGTGAAGTGAAGGAGAAAATTATCTGCAAAACAACAAGGGGATTAATCATATGTTTACAAAATAAACCTTATGGGTACAGTCCTAATATTATTTAGGTGATACTAATAAACATTGTTAAAGTAACAAGTGACTATATATATATGCCTTTAACTATATTATTGATTAATGAAAAGTATAAAAAAAATAAAATACTTAAATAACCAGAAGGGCTAATGCCCTGGGAGTCATTGAGAAGGGGATAAATGTTTAAAGAATAACATATGACTAATCCATATGTTTACATTATAAATGTTCGTAACATAGCCTTAATATTAGTTAGGTGATACTGGAAAATATTGCTAAAATAATAAGCAAGTAGAGTTAAACTATATTATTGAAGATTAGTGAAAAAAGGGCATTAAAAGATAAAATACTTAAATAACAACAAGAGCATTAGGGAGTAATTGTGAAGGGGATAAAATGCTTAAAGAGAAAGGCACTATCCATATGTTTACAGTATAAATGCTAGTGATATAGCTTCAATATTAGCTAGGCGATACTGGAAAATATTGCTAAAATAATAAGAGAGCAGAGTTTTACTATATTATTGAAGATTGCTGAAGAGAAATGTACTTAAAGAACAACATGTAAAGAATATTAACTATAATATGTTTACAGTATAAAAACTACAGTTACAGCCCTAATATTACTTAGGTGTCACTGTTTTGTACATTGTTAAAGTGACAATAGTTTTACTACAATATTGAAGATTGGTGAACAAAAATGGTTAAATATAAAGATAACATTTTTTTAAGTTCATATCAATTGATATAATTTATTTGCCAAATACTTGTTTTTGGGATTGTAATTTGTTTAAATCTATTTGGCAGATACATTGAAGATCGGTGAACAAAAATGGTTAAATATAAAGATAACATTTTTTTAAGTTCATATCAATTGATATAATTTATTTGCCAAATACTTGTTTTTGGGATTGTAATTTGTTTAAATCTATTTGGCAGATACATTGAAGATTGGTGAACAAAAATGGTTAAATATAAAGATAACATTTTTTTAAGTTCATATCAATTGATATAATTTATTTGCCAAATACTTGTTTTTGGGATTGTAATTTGTTTAAATGTATTTGGCAGATACATTGAAGATTGGTGAACAAAAATGGTGAACTATAAAGATAACATTTTTTTAAGTTCATATCAATTGATATAATTTATTTGCCAAATACTTGTTTTTGGGATTGTAATTTGTTTAAATGTATTTGGCATATAAATGAATATCAAAGGTTACAATAGGATGTTTGTCTAATATTTTTTTATTCCTTAAATAATAATTTCAAAATGAATGCTGAAGAGGAGTGAAATATTTTTCGAAAAATTTTAAAAACTGAATTATAAAAATAACTGAATTGGAATGCTATTTTTAGTAACTTATTCTACAAATGGAATGAGACAGGGAGACGTCCTCTTCCTTTAGAGATGGCACCATAAAAATGATGAAATTACTAGATTTACGACTTTATCATAGAATTTTAAAAGTGACAAAATTTTCGGAGAAAATCTTACGTCTCAATTGATAAGATTCTTGAAGAAATTCTATTTTGAGAAAATTTTATATTTATAAAACCAAACGTTTTACTATATTATCTTGTTTTGTAAACATTTTTCCCCTTCTCCCTAATACCCTTCTCTTGTTTTTATCAGATTTTAAAAATATTATTTATTTTGTTTAAAAAAACAGAGGAAATATTGTGATTATCGCTTAAAAGATTATAAAAAAACCACTATGCGGAAATGGTTTCTATTTATATATATTATCCTAAAGTATTTTTACATTTCCTCAAAACAAAAATAATCAGGCAAAAAATTGTAAATCTGCAAAAAAAAGGTACGGAACAAAGACAGATTTTACAAATAGATTCCACGTTGTTCAACCTTATCGAATCATTCTGTTAGGTGCTTTTTTGCTTCTAAGCAGTGCAGTTTTGTAATTCTTCATCACAAAAGTTCTTAAGCAATAAAATTAAATTTAACGATACCCGAGTCTTCAACGTAAACTTTGTGTATCAAACGCTAGATTTTGAATGTGAATAGTAAAAGGCAACGATTAATTTCAGAAATTAAAGTTTATAGGGATGAAATTAATTACAGATACTATACAAACGTTAAAGTCTTCCTTATCGTAACCAAATTATAAATCAATTTTTTTTCCTTAAGAAAAAAGGAATGAAATTCTAATTTATATGAGCAATTCTTAAACTAATGGTAAGTTTCAGGTAATAGAAATAATCAGCCTAAAATATCTGATGAGGGGCCTAAAATACCTAAGTAACACGCGTATGTAGCAGCGATGGACAACTATTTATCCGCATAAAATTCTAACTTAAAATGTTGCATATTTATCATATGAGTCACAGTAATAAGGTTAGTTGATACATTGGTTGGTTGACACAGTTAATAAGAATCACAGTTCTTCAGAGGACAAAATCTTTATTTTAATTTGCAATTAGTCATCTAAATTCAAAGTATATATCTTTTAGCTTCGGAACTTTCATAATTCATCATTCGTAACCTTTGGTTCTAACCTAAAAAATAATAAAAACATGTCCTTTAAAGATAATGCTTTCTTCACGCATTGATCAGCTCCATGGCTTATGGGTGAGAAGTGCTTTTTCCTGATTGTAATAAGTAGTACTTCATTTTTGTTGAATTTGAAGGAGAGTTTGGAAGATAAATATTTCAAAAAACCCTCAACTTTTTTTCACAATTCATATTTGAAAAAAAGATATTCATATTCTTTTAATTGAAAACTAATCAAATAAACGCAAGAAAAAATTGTGATACGACGATGAAGATGGTAAAATTTTATAGTTTCTTTACAAGTAGTCAATCGGCAAAAAATTTCATAAGTCTCTAGATCAATTTTTCTTCCAATTTTAATATGTATTTAACTGACATAAACTCATTTAGTTTCAAAACAATATAAGTTACAACTCAAGCATGATCGGTATGCGGATTAGTAACTTTCTATACAAATGTTTCTGATATTTTTAAAAGAAAATTTTAATTCTGTTTCTAATACCTCAAGTTTCTGTAGATCTAATATGGTCGTCAGAAATTTCACAAGAAAGCAATTAAGAGTTTTTTCTTATTTAGAAATGAAAAGTCGTTTCTTTAAATGCACTATATTTTGTAATAATAATTAAAGTCATGTTTTGACCAAGTCTGGTTCTGATTTCATAACCTTAGCTTACTGTTATTTAATAATAATTTAAAGTCATATCTTCTTAAATCGGAAAGATAAATTAAGTACGATGTAGTTAATTATGGTTGTTAATTAATTAGTTTTTAAGTTACAGATAACAGAAACTTATCTATAAGTTTTATTAATATATTTATTGCATATTGCATAAGTTTTTCTCGACAATTTTGGCTGGTCATAATTCAAAACCATTCCTTAGTTTAACTTAATTTTTTTAAGTGTTAATTTCTCATAAGATAATATTTACATTATAATTAAACTGTTATTATAATTTTTGGACCCCTGAAGGGATTACAATGAAGGGATTCTACAGAAGGCTGTTTGAAATAATTGTAATTAAATAAAAAAGTGTATTAAAAAACATAAGATCCATATAGTTAGTTTTTATAAAATTACACTGATAACGTAAATGGCTTATTATATTCTTGTTCGCATTTTTACAGTGCGCGTTGACGTGGAGTATCCGTCCACTTAACAGATAATCAATTCACTATCTGCATTTTGATTATATTTCAAATGTTAACTCATATTTATACCGAATTACTAGCTTCCGTGAATTGCATACGAAGTATGTGATACTTAATTTTTACTTCTTGTACTTTGGCACATAAACTTTTGGCTAAGAATTATATAATTTCTGTCTGTCTTAGTTTTCTTGATCTTCATAAACTTATTGTGTATACATAACGAAATACTTACAGATATCATTCTGACTGATACGTTTAATATTTTCATGGATTTATAAAAATTTTTAAAAAAGAGATTTTTAAAAACAGATTTATAAAAAATTATTTACTATATTTTATAACAATCTATTGAAAGCCAAACCAAAATTATAGTTTACATTACGCCATCTAGTGACACAGTATTGGGCAAACGCGACAAATGCCGATGATACCATGTTGGTATCGTGTACATGCTATTGGACCAATATCAGCGGCATATTCAAAATTGGGGGGAGAGGGATGGGGTCAGAATTTGAAAATTTGAATTTTTAATCTGTTATCAACAGTTAATAATTTTTTAATATTATTTTAAAAAAATGGTACGATTGGTTTACACATTAGGTTGTCACCTTGGATTATAAAATTGAATTTTGTAGGCGTACAGTGTACGATCAGGTCTGAAACACAGTGTACTTATGTGGTTATCATTACTTAGATTTGAAATTTTATAATCTAAAAATCTATTAATATATGAAAATTTATTTTACAAAATATTAATATTTATAATTTCTAAAGCTTTAATTGGCACAGGTTTACATAAGCTGGCTTCTCGAAACTTTGTATCGGATATATAATTGTCGTTTGATTTGGGTGAAATTTAAATTCTGCACAATTTATGATAATTGAATACGATTTTATGTTTGTCGTTGAATATTTAAAATATAATATTTTACATGAAAGCATTTTAGGGTATATAGTTTAATTAGACGTAGTTCTGCTTCATGTTAGAGTTATGACAGCTGAATATAATTTCGAGTACATTATTTAAACAGTGATTTTCTAAAATACTTCATTTTATTTTGCTTGTTAAACGGTTTATTTATATTGTTCATAAGCACGCATTAATTTGCATGTTGTTAAGTAGATAAAAAATTAATGAAAGTTTGGATAGCATAAATCTTTTTTTCCTTTCTTTCTGGAGAAAAAAATAAAACTAATACTTTGAATTTGACTATATATAGGTGTGTAGGAATGTACAAAAATACATAGAAAACTAAAATCAAATATCCCCTAACTCCTTTTTTAATAAACCTAATAAAAAAATACTAATAAAAAAAATGCAATTAACATCTACGTCGCTCACTAAAGAAATATCTGGTTATACAAGCGAATTAAGGAAAAGACTATATACATTTATGAAATATATATTCACACGAAGTCAGTGTTTTTTTTAAACAATATTAGAGTCATGTTCTTTAGCAGACAATAAAAATACTTTTTAAGTCTTAAGTAAAATTAAATTGTTACTTACAGAAACGTTTTATAATTTTGCACAGCATCGTTCATGGTAAAATTTAAATAAAATATAAACATTGCAACTATTTTTCTCACAGGATCATTTCATGTCAAATCAACCAAAAAAAATATTTTTCAGGATCATTTTTTTTTGTCAGGATTTTTAAATGTTTTTGTTTATTTGTTGTGTTTTTGTCTTTTTTTAAACAAATTTTCATTTTTTGGGCTTTTAGTTTTTAAGTTACCACCTTTCAAAACTGCAAAATTTTGGCAGCATTTTGTCATCTTTAAACAGCTGTACATTGAAAAATAATTAACCTAAAAATCTCTAGTTAGTTTTGTTTTTTTTTCTGTTTTTCATAATTTTTATATTTATATGCAACATAACTATGGAATTTGCAATACCATTTTTATTTTTTTTTAAATAAATATATGACATTAACTGATTATTACATGCCAACTTGCATAACGGGATGCTAATGGATTTCTATGGAAATTAATTTTTTACATTATCATAGTATGAGAAATTTTGCTATTCCTGTATCTCATGTTAAAAGTGTAACTTAAATTAATTGGTTAATGTACCTACTACTGAACCTATTTTGTACTACAAATAAATACAAAAATTGTTTTTATTTAATATCAGGTAATAACAAATTGAAAATGCATGTTTTTTGTCACCTTAGAGGTGTCACAATAAATTAGTTACACTAATACAGTGTACTTTGAAATTAAACAATGTAGAGTTCCGCAAAACAAAATTTACTGACTGTGTAAATTTAATTTAACTTAATCAACTTTAAGTTAACCTAAGTAGAGATCATATATCAATAATATTCCAATAAAATAGCTTAATAGAATATATAAATGTTCCATCAGCTAGCTTCCACTGAAAATCAAGCTTTAAGCTGCACTTATGAAGAGGAAAAACAATTTTAACACCTGGAGTTCAATTTAAAACTTTTTTGCGATTAATTCATGATGCAGTTTTTCAAACATTCGATGCACATGTACTCTTTAATTTTAAAATGCTGTTCTTTGCCCTTAACTGTTTTAGTGCCATGGTTTTTTACTCATATATACTTAAAAATGCCTAAGAAATCTTTTGTTTTTGATGTCATTTACTCTTGTCCCGAAAAAAAAACTATCTCTTCCAAAAATTATCCAATTTTAATAATTTTTTCGGTGTTTTCTTAATAAAAACTTGTACAAGGATAATAAAATACAAAGAAAATTATGGAAATATAAATTGTGAACAAAAATTATAACAAAAACTGAAATTAAGGTCACATCGTATTTTCGCAGTTTGGTAAATCCTCCGTATCAGCAAAATAATTGTTAATGTCACCATTATTATCACTCAAAATTTGATTCCGCTAAATTGTGAGCGCACCACAATGTCACTTGAAAAATGATCATTTTCACTCAAATTATTTTCATATTCCGACATTATGGGTTAAAATTTTCTTTTCCTTGATTCTTTTTATATTGTAATAACTAATAATATTATAATTTGAACTTTATGTAACACGTAGAAAGATAAAAAATTAGCGATGGGTGCGAGCGACCTCCCCTATCACGCGCTAAACACCAACTAATTTTTCGAGTGCCATCGCGCTCGTGGCAAATTTAGTTAGTACTTGCGCGAGTGCGATGGCGCTCTAACTGTTAAATAAAAAAATTTAGAAAATCCAATACAATTTAATTGGATGTTTTTGTTTAAATGATAAAATTTTTTAAATGATAAATTTCATTAAAATTTGCCAAAATTAAACGCTAATTGTTACAAAGTCTTTCTTTCCTTGCTCATTATGCTAACTTCATCTTCATTGTAGAAATCTATAACGAAGTGAGTAGTATTATTCAAAGTTTTCTCAGGTTTTGGATTTGATAAAATACCCTTTTCATTTATTTTTTTTTTTCCTGAATATGCCATGTAGCTGCTGACTCTAAACTCGTCTTCAATGCAGCTTCAACTGGATGGTAAAATTGATAAAACTGTTAACCTCTCGCTCGGCGTCGAAGTTTGAAAAAATTTATGTCTTAACTGCTTTGTGATTGTACTTCATTTTCCTATTTTATTTCTTAAAATTACGTCCTGTACAAGTTTAGACTTTTATTTATTTTCGTAAAATTTTACACATACAATATTAGGGTATATTTCTAGTATTTTTACTTGATTTAGGATGTTTCTTTTCTTTCAAATGTTGTAATTTGACTGAAAACACAGTCCAATTTTTACTGTTTTGATTATCTGCCCTTTCTTGAATGCAGCTGGTTTTACTTGAAATTTTAATAGAAATAGACTAATATATATAAAAGTATGTAGACAAAAAAATCCAATTTGTAGAACGCAGTCCATAAAACTTTCAAACAAAAAAAAATGCTAATGTTGAAAATACATGTCTACAGATTATTCATATATCTAAACAACCACCTTTTTAAACAATAATTAAATTCAAATAATTCACTTTCAGAAAGCAAAACACTAACTTTACTGAGCAATGCTAAAGAAGTCTGCAACAAACAATCAAGTTATGGCAAGGAAGTTGGGCTAGCTATTCGTGCTGAGAGCTATTCTTTCCTGATGAATTTTGTTTTCCTATTGATACTTGTTCTTCTGTAGCAAATTTCACCTTTTGTTACACATACTATAATAACAAAAAAAATGAATTTGCATGGGAACTCATTGTATAGCGTATATGAAAGTTGGTATATAAATAATCAGTTAAAGTCATTAAACATATATATTCTTTTATTCAAAAAAATTAGAAAGGTTATTTTTGCGATTTACAAATTTATAGTAACTTTTAATTACATAGTAACTTTTTAAGCAAATCATATTTTGACTCTTTTAAATTTGGTACAAGACTATATATTTTGTAAATTTCCTCTTTTAATTGAAATTTCATTTTTTAAGTGTTTGGCAGGCCTATTACTACTTTATCAAAATCTAATAAAAGATGATTGCACGGTCTTCATAAAATTTGCCACAGTTAGATATCATATAAATTTTATGGTAAGTTTTAAATACATAATAACTTTTAGAGCAAATCATGTTTTGACTCTTTTAAATTTGGTACAAGATTCTATATGTTTTATAATTTTCCCTTTTGATTGATATTTGATTGTTAAATGTTTGGCAGACCTATTAAAACTTAACTTAATTCTCACTTACCCAATTAACTTATGTTACACTTTCAACATGAGATGCAAGTATAGGAAAATTCTCATACTATAATAATATAAAAAATATTTGTCACAGTTGGATATCATACAAATATTATAGTAACTTTTAAATATACAGTAACTTTAAAGCAAAACATAATATGACTCTTTTAAATTTGGTACAAGACTCTAAAATTAGAAAGGTTATTTTTGCGATTTACAAATTTGTAGTAACTTTTAATTACATAGTAACTTTTTAAGCAAATCATATTTTGACTCTTTTAAATTTGGTACAAGACTATATATTTTGTAAATTTCCTCTTTTGATTGAAATTTGATTTTTTAAGAGTTTGTCAGACTTATTTTGATTTTGCTTTAGCAAAATCAAATAAAAGATGATTTTAAGCTCTTCAAAAGATTTGTCACAGCTGGATATCATACAAATTTTACGAGAGAAAAGTTGGTTTTGTAGGATTTGTCACAAAAATAATTCAACCAATTGACGTGAAACTTTCACCGTCATATAGTTTATAAATACCTGAGGACACAGGGTAAATAAAATGTTTTGAAAATATGTGAATTTTAAAAATATACTTTAACAACCTTATAGCTACATTCAAAGTTGTCAAAAATCACACACTGCAAAATTTGGAGACTTGTGGGATTGACAGGAAAAAATGTCAGCCCCAAGTTCATTCTATAAGGGGGTGCTACTACATCTTCTCTAATATTTTATCACGTTCGTTCTTAAACTAGAGCTGTGCTATGATACTGTGACATATAAATGAACAGACAGACATGATGAAACTATGAGGGTTCCTTAATGCCATTTAGTTATAGAACGCTAAAAATGAAAAGAAAATTTCCTTAAAAAGCACCACTAAATTTATCCAACTTACTTTTCTTTAGCACAACTAGAAGATTTAAAAATTTGTCAGAAAATACTACGACAATGAAATAAATTTAAAATTAAAAGTATATATTTCTCTAGAATTTCTAAAGATGTAACTCTATAAACATGTAGCTATATTGAGCATGTTGGAGAAACACAGTGCAACTTTGTATCCTTAATCATTACTAAGCTAGATCGAGAAAAAAACCTTTTTCCAAAAATATCTAATCAACGTTTTGTTGTATAAATTTATTCTGAATATATTTCAGTGTTAGACTCAGACTAATGTGCCCTCTTGTATGTTAGCTTCATTCACCTTTCTTTTCTGTCTGACAAAAGTAAAATTGAATTAATAATTAGTTAACTAATTTCCAAAATTAATGATTGTTATTGGGAATACATCTTTGTGCCATGCTAGTAAGTTAGATTTGTAAACCATCTAATCTAGATTTAATTTAAATAATATACAAATTAATAAGGTAATTAATTTACCTAAATATCTAAAAATAATTCCATTTGTATCATTCCATTCCGTTTTATTGTTTCAACCACAAACGCATTGAAACGTTGATTATTGCAGTAAAAAGGGTTAGCTAGTCTTTATTGTAAATGTACGATTGAATAAGACATGTAACTAATATATTCTTAATAACTTTAAACATGTATGAAAAATTTTTTAAAAAAAATATTTAGGGAAAAATTGTTTCATCTTTGATCTTTAACCTTCTGAAATGAATGTATTATATGAACACATTTATTCCATTTCCAGGAAATTCATCAAAGTACCATAAATATAGCGACATTTTCTATAGATTTATACATAGAAACCATGACGAAAACATAGATTTCATTAAAATCATTCACTGTACCATAGGTGATAGAAAATTCTATAGTGGTTAAAATTATCACTCAGTTTTCAGCGAATAATTGGTGTAATATAAAAAAACGAATGAAAGAAACTATTTAAAGAGGCCTTGCAATTAATGTGATACATTTATTTCGCAAATAAATATTAAAATTAATGGCTAACTAGTTGCTAATATCAATGATAAAGGTCTTGTTGAAACTAAGTGTTGGAAAGAAGTCGTTATAAATTATGAAAACGGTTAACTAAATAATATTTATTTAAAATATAACAAAAATGGCTTTACTCTTAAAGAGAGTAAGTAGTGATATTTACACTGAAACAAAATTTTCATATATGTGACTTTTATGTATCTGAGAGAAAATAATGTAAAAAGGGAAGTTACGAGTAAATATGACACTAGGTTTTTGACAAATTACACATTTACTTCTTTTATACTAAAACAAAATTTCCATACATATCCCTTATGTATCTGAGAGAAAATAATGTAAAAAAAGAAGTCATGAGTAAATATGACACTAGGTTTTTGACAATTTAAACATTTAATTTTTTTATACTGAAACAAAATTTCCATACATATCCCTTATGTATCTGAGAGAAAATAATATAAAAAAAGAAGTCATGAGTAAATATGACACTAGGTTTTTGACAAATTAAACATTTAATTCTTTTATACTGAAACAAAATTTCCATACATGTCACTCTTATATATCTGAGAGAAAATAATGTAAAAAAAGAAGTCATGAGTAAATATGACACTAGGTTTTTGACAATTTAAACATTTAATTCTTTTATACTGAAACAAAATTTCCATACATATCCCTTATGTATCTGAGAGAAAATAATATAAAAAAAGAAGTCATGAGTAAATATGACACTAGGTTTTTGACAAATTAAACATTTAATTCTTTTATACTGAAACAAAATTTCCATACATGTCACTCTTATATATCTGAGAGAAAATAATGTAAAAAAAGAAGTCATGAGTAAATATGACACTAGGTTTTTGACAATTTAAACATTTAATTCTTTTATACTGAAACAAAATTTCCATACATGTCACTCTTATGTATCTGAGAGAAAATAATGTAAAAAAAGAAGTCATGAGTAAATATGACACTAGGTTTTTGACAATTTAAACATTTAATTCTTTTATACTGAAACAAAATTTCCATACATGTCACTCTTATATATTTGAGAGAAAATAATGTAAAAAAAGAAGTCATGAGTAAATATGACACTAGGTTTTTGACAATTTAAACATTTTATTCTTTTAATGAGTCATTGGAATACTTGTAAAGAAAAATATATTTAAGAATATTTTTAATATCATTGTTCCATCATTTTCATTTTCGTGCTGTCGACAGTGCAAACACACTGGCATTCAAATATAAATAGAAAGATATTGGTGGCTCTCGATTTTATGAGTTTCTTCTATATAACACAAAACCTTATATGGTTTTATAAATAATTTTGATTGTTTAGAACGTAACTTTATCATATGCGGAATTACAATAAAAAATAAAACATACAAGGAAAACCTGTCAAGCACGAGCGGAACTCATACTAAAAAGTTCCATACACATTTAGGCATTGATAAATATTTCAGGGTATACAGTAGTCATATTATACTTTTTACAAATATTAAATTTCCATAACTTAAATTTATTGTCTCCTATACCTTTCACAGGAATAAAAATATATTTATTTATTTCTGTACTTTAACGTATGTAATTGATACATACGGCGGACTTATTGCTACAAGAGCAATTTTTTACAGCCAATCAGAACACCAGTCCAGCCCCACTCAATGAGCAGCCGGGAATCGAACTCAGTGCACCTCGCAGTCAAAGGCCATAAGTCATGTGATCAACCCAACACACCACGGTGACGGTATTTAAAAAGTTCTGACATCTAGAATAATTGCTATAGTTTTCCTGTTATCTTCTAGTAAAATTTTTCGAAACCTGCTTTTTCCATTAATTTTAATTCTATAATTTAGGAAATTCGGGAGAGAATGCTGCATCTTTATATATTCTCTAAGAATATCTTTTTTAATATGCAATATAAAATTCCTCATGATGACCCCTTTCAAATGATACCTTAAATGATATAAGTATATAATTTAAAAAAATTTGTTGAACAATTTATTTGCCCCGTCTTTAATTCTTATGAATATTTTAAGAAAATTAGCTAGCGCAAAGTATGTGGATAAATTTGTGATAAAATAAACTGTGACAGACAGACAGACATATATGTGAGTGATCTTACAAGAGTTCCGTTTTCAGTTTCAGGTACAGAACCCTAGAAATAACATCATGGTAACCACCAGATGACGCTGATGGCATTCTGAATAGTTCCTATTTCAGTATCATGTGGAAATGAATCAGGAGATCTTATTTATAATCAATAACATTAAGACTAAATAAAAACAGCTTCTTTATTCTCAATCGAATGGAGTATCAGATAAGACAATCTTTATCTAAGTATACATTGTCTAACTGTACAATTGATTATGTAAGTGATTCATCGATGACGGCCAGAGTGGCGTGCTGTAGGATTTAATTGTGCTCAAGTACCCAAATGTGCTACACGTAATGCAGTGTTAAGCTAGTTAACATTACAAGTTAAATATAGCATTGGTACGTTAGACATTTCATCAGCCCAATATCGCTCTGCTCGATACCCATTTTTATGCATTTAAAAATGTGATTGGTGTTAGAACATGTCCAAAAGCAAAAAGTTAGTTAAGTTCATACCCAAGTGAAGAAATAATTTACAATATTACAAGTATATTATATAAATATTTGTATGCGTTTATAGAATGTTTAGGCATAAAAGTATTTTTACTTAGTTACGTATTGTTACTTAAAGGGTCTTAATGTTTGGTTTTCTTTAAAAAAAATACCATTACACATTATTGAACAATTGTTAAAGAACTGAACAACTGTAAAAGAAGAGAGTTTTATTTTAGACTACATGTCTTTAATTATGTTGTAGAATTTTTTTATTGAAAGATATAAATCATAGTAGTTGTTTTTCCTGGATAGAATTCCGAACGAATGAGTCCATTCTTCGAGAGTTGGGCATCATACAAAGATTATCAAGCATAATACAAGCTCATATTCTCACTTTATTTGCACATTAACATGGCATGGATGCTAATGTATAGAGGGCTTAGTAGTGCAGGGAAAAGACGAAGGCATCAGACCACGCGGCAGATTACCAATGAGGTGGACAGATCAAATAAAGAAGACCTTCAACGGACCACTGCACGAATGTACAGAGAGTGAGAGTTCGCGAAGAGTGCCGTCGAATTGTGAAACAGGCCACTAATGTCGACATGACGACCACAACCACTCTGCAAAGAGTGTAACGACAAAGAAAAGTTTTTTAGTGCATTTTTAAAAGTAGGATTTGTATGGTCACCATAATTGCTGAAATTTGATTGTGAACCATTTTATTTGCGCATATCCAATAAGTTTGCCAACGGGAAGCTTTTCCTATTTAATTTATACTTCATAACTAATTATTTTTATGGTTACAAAGATCTCAGTTTGCAAAGATGATTAAATAAAGGTGTAATAAAAATGAAAACCTTGATAAATAACTTTTAATTTAAAGTCAGAAATGGCTTCCTAAACAGACCTGCGCCATATTGCTCTGAGTTACCTTATAGATCTAAATTTTATTTTAGTCATTTAACCTAAAGAGATCCAAATAACCTCAAAAACTTGTTGTAGACGGCAGAATGTTACCTGCATGATACGATTGAAATTAAACAAGAAATTTAATTTTCATTTTCACATTAAATATATGATATATTCTATTCAGAACACTTAAAATAGTAACAATTTAAAAACGAAAAAATTTACTCTATCTGCCGTGAACCCAGTTATAATTATTTTGTTCATTTAGAACTGAGTTTTAGGACATAATATATTATGGAATCATACTTTAATGTGTTGGCATACATATTGTTAATTGGCAATTTAAACCAGCCAATCATAAAAGCATTGATTTTGTCGCTGCTTTCGTTCTCTATTACATACGAGGGGGCGTTTTTAAGTTCGCGGAATGGAGGATAAGGAGTGAGAATAAAAATACAAAATTATTTTTCTTTTTCAATATATTCACCTGCTGCCCTGATACATTTTTCAGATCTTTCAATTAGCTTATGTATACCTTCATAAAAAAATGTTTCGTCTTTGCCCGAAAAATAAGCTGAAACTGCATCCTTCACTTCTTCAACGCTTGAAAACTTCTTTCCACGAAGTTCTTTTTTAAGGTTTGGGAACAAATAATAATCACTGGGAGCCAGGTCAGGACTGTAGGGTGGGTGTTCCAAAATATCGAAGCCCACCGTGTGCAGGGCGGCCTGCGCTACGCGGTTCGTGTGAACGGGCGCGTTGTCGTGCAAAAGTAGGACACCTTTGGTAAATTTTCCCCTTCTTTTTTTTTTTATTGCTTTATTCAACCTCCAGAATTGACACATAGTATTTTCCGGTTATGGAAACACCTTTATTTTTATAATCCGTCAACAGGAAATCTTCTGAATCCCAAAAGACTATCGCCATGATTTTTCCAGCCGACTGTGACACCTTAAACTTCTTGGGTGGTGGTGTGCTTTTTTTGTGCCCACTGCATTGAGTCTTGTTTGGGCTAGGGCTCATAATGTTGAACCCAAGTTTCGTTTCCAGTAACAATTCGACTCAATAGTCCATCCTTGTCTTCACTACAGAGGTCCAAAAACACGCAAGAACACTCCACGTGGCGTTGTTTTTGAGACGGTGTGAGCATTTTCGGCACCCATCTTGCGCTTAGCTATCATTCCGTTAATCACATTTACTAATGGCCTACCTTTCCATTTCGTGTACTTAAAAATGCCCCCTCTTAGGTACTTAATAAAAATAAAAATTAAAAAGTACAACTTCACCAACCACAAATACCTACATTATATTTTATCGGTAGCTGCAATATACATATTTAACATTATAAATATTTTGAAATTTTAATACTACACTAGGTTGATAAATGCCGGTAGCTCTATAGTCAATCTTAGGTCTGCGAAAAAAAAATTGTAAATCTCAGTTTCTTTGATCTAAATAGAAATTGACATAAAATTTGAACTGTCTGAACTATCAAGTACCCTCGCTGCGTATAAACCGAACAGAACCTTTGTCTAACTATCATTAAACTGTCAATGAATACTACAAACCTATGATGAGTTTCCATTCATCCTATTAATATTAATTTGAAGCGTTCATCTGAGACAATGACATCTTTACAATGATGTATTGAAACAAACATTGGCATAGTGTGGCGCCATCTATTAGCAAATTTGTTAAGTTTGAAAGAATGTTTGATTTTTGTGATTCTTAATAACATTATACTGGCTAGAAATGTCTACCTTGTAGAATAGGCTCAATGGTATAGAAACTACAAGCAAACATAAATCGGAAAGGCAATTAGATAATTTTTTGAAAAATTGTGCTTTGTTTATAATCACATCGATAAATCATGACATTATGGTTGATTAGATCACATCGATAAATCATGTCATAATCACATCGATAAATCATGACATTATGGTTGGTTGGATCCTTAACAGTGGTAAATTTTGCTCAACAGGAATCAAATAGTAGGGAGTAGGTGGTGATAAAACAATTGCTGGAACCGAGATATAATTGAAAAAATTTAAAAATAATTTTTTTGTATTACAAATTGTATTTTGATGAACTGTATTAAAAATACTGATTTTAAAAAATGACTGTCGTAATACATTTCCTGTGCTATGACGCACAGTAATAAAGGCTTTTGTTGAGTTGCTCATCGCGATACGCATTGACTTGAAAAGTCATGGAAGCACAGGAGGTTAGAGGTGGATTTTAGGCGAGACAGTCAATATGTTAAGTTGGATAATGGTGGATATTGCAAACTGCGCCAAAACACAGAGCATCGTTTCTCTACCTGGGTGTTGGGTTTAGGTATAAGTGGGGACGACAATTTGTCCAAAAAATAAAACTCGATATACGAAGCATATTTTTATCATTAAATTATTTTAAATGTTAATAAAGTATTATAAAACGAAATATACCATAGAAATACGAACATGATAAAATAAATATGTATTTACAAAATTACCTAATATTATAATAAACACACGTTACACGTCTTGTACTTTGAATTTGCTTGTCGGTATTTGTGGCAAGTGTAAACATTCTTTGTTATTTAGTAAATAAAACTTTAATAAATATTAACTTGAAATATTATAACTAAAGATATAATTGAAAGTAAAACAACAACTATGCGAGTATGTGAACTTCGGAAGTTATTAATAAAACATGGAAAATAAACGGTTAAAATAACCATTTCACAGTGCAAATTAGAATTTCTTTTATTTCAAATTAATTTACATAAATAACGGAGGCTGAGTTTAGGCTCTAATGTTCATTAAATATTCTTGCAATTGGAACTAGAATCAACTATACGAATATGTGAACTTCAGAAGTTATTAATAAAACGTAGTAAATAAGCAATTAAAATATGAGGGGGTCGCAAGGATTTTTACTTTCTTAGGCAAGCTTTTTGGTTTTTTTGTGGATCTCGATAGGTACTGAAAAATGATGTGTCAGAATTTTGGGTACCTCAAAATTTTTTGGTGAATTGTACTAACTCTTTGGTTTTTTTTCGGTGACTATTTGACAAAGATAGTTAAAATTTGGTATGGAAACAACTAGATGTTTGAATTTGCCTACAGGAAGTGTAGGCTCAATTGCAGAGATTATAAACAAAAAGTTGCATTTCCATTTTGGGCGATAGTCTTGAGGAAAGAGAGGTGAACATTTTTTTTTGTCAAGGCCATTAGTTTCATAATAAAAACCTGGAAAAAGTCAGGTCAAGTTATTGATGACAAAGTCAATATGGACTAAAAATTAACAATAGCGGATTAATTGAGACAATTCTGTGTCTTAAACAATTTATTTATTTAAATCTAAATTAAAAAGTATCAATAGTAAAAATTCTTCATATTAAAATATATAAACATTTTTACAGTTGCTTTTTGGTATTTTCATTATTTCTCAAGTTGTTACAATATTAGCATAACATGATTTATGTTAATATTGTAACAGGGTAGGTTGCACTCACATCACATGTGACTGTATGCATTCTTATCTGTATGTGTCTAAACAATGGTACAGAATGCTAACTGCACAAATTCAACTTGTACTTGGCCGGTCTCTACTTTATTCTTAGTAATGGCAAGTAAATAAGAAAATAAAACGTAAACACTAAGCGTCTTCTAATGAAGATTTATGGTCATAATGATTTGCGTACACTTAAATGTGAGTTTTTTTACTATTTTGTGACGAGAAAGTTCTCTACGAGACAATGTATTTTAGTCACATTTCCAGACACACGTATAAATTTGTTCAACCGGGAAATACTCTTTTTCTAAAAACAAACTAAATATTGATACAAGTAATACAAAATTAAATTACATTTAGATATGACGAGCTGTTCCCATGGCATCTACAAAATGTATGTTATTCGTATTTGAATAGCAAGTGGCTATCATTTGCGTCACCATGGGACACACAAGCCTCTCCCTATTACACCGCTATTTTGAGTTATATAGTTGTAAGGGTGTGGGAGAAGAGATTTCGATTCACATGCAACTTTTGATTTTTAAAGTTGATTTTATTTTTATACCTAAATGTTCGCAAATCTGTAATTGTACTTCTAGAAATCATGTAACTTGAATTATAATCGTCATAAAGGAATCAAATAGTAAAGAAGTAGAAATTAACATGATAACTTCAGAAATTACCTTTAACAACAGGTAGACTGGCAGAACCCATATTTTATCTGTTCAATTTATAAGCTTGAAAAGCTATTAAGCAACGCACGCACCGGTTGGTGATTAGATGGGTGACCATCATTCCCTTATCCTAATATTGTCCTTAGGAACTCCTCCGTGCTTCGGAAGGCATGGTTAGCCGTTAGTCTCTGCTATTGTCATGAGATAACAGTAGTTATAAGAAATATAGCATAAGAAATGCTTGATTTCTCCTATGGGTTGCAAAGGTCAGATAGTAGTTGCATTATATAAAAACCAGCACCATGGCTAAATTTCTTGGATTAGATAATGGACCCCAATTAAAAGATATGTGATAACACTAAGCCGAAGTAAGCAAGTAATTCACAAACCTGAAGTTTTTCTATTGAACCATTAAAGTTTTAAAGGTGATTCTCAGGATTCACACCATTTTTTGGCCAGTGGATATTTCATGCATGTAACACTTACAATTTTGATTACAGCAACAAATTTTTTTTGCTATAGTTTAATAATTTTGTTTAATAAATCCAAAACAATTTTAAAAAAGCTTACGGGGCTGTCCCTCAGTAAGCTTAAAAGCGTAGTGAGAGATGGCCACGGTAGTAGCATTATTTATAAAATTATTTACTGTCATTAAAATCACATTTTACTTCCAATCAGCAAGGCTTTTTACCAAAAAAGTCTACGTCAACAAATATGGTTGAACACATAATAGATATTACAAATGCACGCAATCTACACTGATTTCAGTGATGTCTTTTATAAAGTACACCCTACTATTTTAATAAACAAATTACAAGGCTACAGTGAACATGGCGACTTGTTGAGATGAATTCAATTATATTTGGCAAACAGGAAGTATCACATTGTAATTAATGGATTCTCATCAAGTGAACGTGAATCAGAATCTGGTGCACCACAGAGCTTCCACCTTGGGCCACTATTATTCGGCATTTTTATAAATGATTTAAGCAAGAAACTGTCACATGTTAAGCATGTTATGTTCACAGACGTTTTTAAAATTTACAAAGTAATGGAAAACGATTTAGAATTTGCAAGACTCCAAAAAGATCTAGACATTCTGTCATTAAATCCAAATAAATGATTCTATGTTAAATTTTGCATTCGCTCTCAAACTTTTAATAGTCAGTAATAACATAGACAACATGGTCAACATAGAACCATTAAGGATCTAGGAATAAATGCAAGTAAGTCATCGCTGTGTGTGTTGAGTTGGTCACAAGGCATACGGTGTTTGACTGTGCGGTGCACCACAGGGACATGGGTTCGATCCCCAGCCGCTCATCGAGCGGGGCTGGACTGATGTTCAGGTTGGTTGTGAGAGATTACCCTTGTAGCAATAAGCCCGCCATATGTATCAATTAGATACATAGTACTTTAATAAATAAGTGAAAATTTGAAAAAACATGGCCCGCTTTAGTAGTAAAGTTGCGAAGATCTTGGGTTTTATTTAGAGTGCTAGCATGTATTTTAAAAATGTTCAAACTTTGCTTTCTCTGTACAATTCACTTGTATGCAGTCAGCTCGAATATGGGTGTATGGTACGGAACCTAATTTTTTTCTTCCTTAATTTATTTTATTGTATGTTTTATTAATTAATTCCTTTATTAATTATTGACTTAATTCATTATAATTAATACAAAATTTGACTGCACATTTTATAAACTAACTCCATTATGGATATTTATTGACTTCATTGAAATTAATTTAAATGTTTCTTCCTTGGAATAATGTTATATAATAATAGTAATATCAAATTTTAATCACTCTGTGCTCACTGTTTTTGGTGTTGCCACAAAAAATTGTATATACGTAGGAACATAATTACGTCTTCGTGAAACAAATTGTTAAAATTGTGACATTATTGTTTATGTGCCAATAATAAATAAATATATAAATAGTACCAAAATCAAAGTTCTAAATTTTTTGACTAATTTAATATTTTTTGACTTCCAATAAAATTGTAGACAACTTTTATTAAAGTTGTTAAACTATGGTTTATTAAAGAAAACTCTTAAATTATAGAAAAAAAACTAGTTGCCCTGACAATAGTGAAGTGTAAACTTTTAGAAATTGATATTATTAGCTCGTAGAAAAAAGCAGGTTTTGAAAATAATTATTTTCATCGATCAAATTTCAAATCGTAGGTTCATATCAAGTAGGAAAAAACAATGTATGTTATGTCAAGATTGGAATTTTATAGACACAGCAAGTAATAAAAACGAAAATTATTTATAACTAGCTGTTTAATAGCAAGCTTCATGGAAAAACTCAATAACTTCATTCTCTATATAATATTAGATTTAGGTTATTATATTATATACTATTAACAACTATCGCAAATTATACTTAGATTTGTTTCAATAGTCAGGGTACTATATTAATCCTGCCATTAAAAATTTTAGATTTTAAAAATAAATTCATAAATAAAACGGCTTAAAATATCCTATTCGAAATAGTAGTATAACATGAACATTAATGTAGTGAAATTATTGTAGTATCGTACTTTTTATATGAAAGGCAACATGTCGGAACCAATATTTCAGCAACTGATCGATGCTCAACGAAAAAATATTTCTGTAATTATTGCCTCATCATAACTAACCTTCAGTAATTTGATTTAAAATTTGAGTGAAAACTGGTAAACAATTTACCAGTTTTTCTGTCATTCTGTTGAAAAGATCTCTTCAATAACATCTCAATCGATGGAATTCATGACATCAAACATTAATAGATTAAATGAGTTTATTTTTCATCATTACATTTGATCTACAGGAAGATACTTCAAATAAACTGAAATATACTAATTCAATTGGACATTCAAGTAAAACTTGATCTTAAAATGGAAAACCTATGATTTTGTGACATGTGAATTCGGTTTTTGCTATTTAGCTATGGAAATTAAAAATTTTTCACTTTTACACTGTCTCCGAAATTACTTTAATAAAAATAGTTAAAGAAATTACTTTAATAAAAATAGTAAAAAAATTATAATTTTTCACCTAAATAAAGGTAGTGTATTATGGATATACACGGACACTTTCCCAGAATAATAATGAATTTTATAAATAAAACCGTCATAAACAGTCTACTTCATTATGAATGATAAGACTATATTTTCAGAGTGACATTTTCTCTCACAGTATCTTCAAAAAAATGTTTCGTGTAGGACTCCGTTCCTGTTGTATCAAAATAAACTGTTTTGATTATGGACGTAGTTTATGCAAGTCATATTTCTATTTGTAATTTTATTAATTATTAAGAAATAAATAGAAACTAAATATAAAAATAAGTGAAGAAAATTAAAAATAAATCTCAGACTAATTTTTATTTGTTTCTTTTTAGGGAAACAAACTTTTCTGATAAACATGACTCATTATTATATGTTTAGTTTTAATATCCACATGCAAATGGGTATGTCATATTTTTTTGAACGCGCAGGTAATAAGGAAAAAAAATTTTAATGAAAGGAACGGAAGGGAACAGTTGAACTTTTATGAAAGACTTTTCAACAGTTATAGCTAGGTTAAAATAATATAAAGATATTTTAGACAACGTGAAAAATTGTACATAAAATATCAGCAGTTTATAGATATTGCTAATTGTGATAGATCGTATGTTATGACCCGTTTCTGCTCTAAAATTGGACCACAGAAATATTTTTAAATTATACGAAGTAAATCATATTGCCATATCAAAACCCTGTTTAAAATATTAGTACAAAACAACGATAGAAAAAAAAAAAGATTTAGTGTGTATATAGCGAATTATTATAGATTGTTTGTATAAACATTTTTACACAACTATAACACATAATAAATGTATAAACTGTTACTTGAATGCTATTAATAAATTAACTGTTTAGTTATAGTTATATAAAAAAGCAATTATATATAATAATCTATGTTAGTTTGGTCTACATGGTCTATGGTTTCTTTTTTGTTTAAGCAAAGCCACCAAAAGCAGCTAATAATAAATAAGTATTTATATACATCAAATTAAATGAATGTATGTATGTACCTTTCAATACAAGCGCCTACACAATTTTCATCTGATTTCCCTGAAATTTTTCGAACTTTGTCTACCGCTTAACAATTCGAAGTCTATGGCGATATCTGCCCCACCCCTTCATTCCATGTATTGGGGTATATGTTTGAAAAATATCAAACTAGGCTGTGCATTTTGCTAGTATAAATATAAAGATTAATTAACAAATATTATAACATTTTAAAGGTTAACGGCTTATATTAACAGAGAAACATCATATTTATAAAACTCCTAAAAACATTTATAGTTACAAAATATGCAAGTCATCAAAAATGTTCTGTCCATTTGTCTCTTGTTAAAAGGTAATCTTAAAAGTAATTTTGATTTATTTAGTCTTTAGTCTTAGCTATTTAATACTACGACATCTAGAAGTACAATTGTGTATTTATGAAAATTGAGGTATCTTCATACTTAAAGTAGTTGCGGAATCTGTTTTTCTATTATAACAAAGTATACTTGCATAAAAATAATAATAAAGTGAGTTTCATAAAACTCTGCAACTCATATATTACTTAAAATATAACTTATGTTCATAATTCCAGCTGTTGCAAGACTGGGACATGCAGACCAACAAATAGTAAAGTCTCATGAAAAGATATTAGAACAGAACTTCAAAACATTTAATCCAATCAAACCTTCAATCTGCGCACGCTTGCATTTCTAGCCTTGTATGTAAACTTACTTCAACTTACAGCTACAATACTGTTGTTACCATTAAGTGACTTAGGGTAACGAAAGATACTAGTTATGCAACTAATTTATATATTATGTGCAATGAAAGGGTTAAAAGAGCATAAGCAAGTTTCGTTGCAAATATGTCATAGAATGTTCTACCTTCTATAGCATATATAAACACAACCATCTTCACCCTCAATTGGCTAAACTGCTTGACTAAGCTACATAACGTGTAACGTGTGCGTAGATGTTGAGTATTATTAGTGACAATAATGGCATTTACCAGATAAGGCAAATACACATTTTTTGTTGTATTGTACATGTCAAACTTTTTTTTTATTTGAAATTTAGATAGAAACATTAACCTTACTTTAATATTAACCAGTACTACAGCAGTCGGTATTTTGACATAGGATTTTGATCAAATATAAATGTTATGCAATAAAAACGGGTAAAAAACAAAAGAAATTGTTTTTTACTCATTTTTACATATTTGATTTCCATTTTAACACAATAATAGTAAAATAAGCACAATAATAGCTTTTCATTGTGATAAACCTAAAAATTTTTAGAGAAATAAAACCAATCACTGGTTCTTGAAATATCTCAATTCAAAATATGAGGACAAGAAATGTAACTTACAAATGAAAATGACCTAATATTTGAGAAACTTTTGAAGAAGTGCTACAATCATTTTTGAGGTTTTGTTTAGTAAAATTTACTTTATGTATTTTACTATAATGTACTTACGTACTATGCATATATGCTCTATATTACTGATTTAAATATTTCTACTTTTGATATGAAAAATGACCACCTCGAATTTATCGTATAAATTATATTATCTACATTAAAACATTTTTTTCTAATAGTGCAAATTGCAATCATAAATAACTCGACTTAAGTCACAGTCTCCTGTTCAATTTATTAAAAAGACGGTCTCTATGTTTATTTTATTTAGTAAACATACTGAATTTTATTTCACACTTGATTTGCCACATGATATATATAAAGCTTCTCTCTCTCCATTGCTTTTGTTCTAAGATTTTCTAGCTCTTCTAATTATTACAAAGTTGAATTATTTGAATTAATTTGACAATGTAATAATAAAATAGATTTTTTTCGTTACTCCATCACCTGAAGATAAGCACTAATTGGTCTATAACTGATAGGTTTCATCAACTAACAGCACAGACCAAGGCAGAGTAAACCACTTTTCATACAAGATAAGCTAGAGTTAACAATATTGTCTACCTTATGGTCCTGTCAGTGGTATCAGCCATAGAGGCAGTCTTTGATAATGCCTTCCATGATATAAACAAGGTTTGAGATACTCACAATTTTGGGTAACTCGTAATATTTAGTAACTTTGTCTACTTTTTAAGCGGATTTTGCTTAATATAACATTTGGGTATTACAGAATTTTAAAATTTGTTTTGGATGCTTTTGGCACTGTGAAAATATTTTTGCAAAAGTATAAAAATAATTTAATACAGATTTTGTATGAATGTCTTGAATATTGTTTCTATTTCTATACTGTACTACGTTGTAACCTATTTTAATAATAGTATTATGCGGTATATAACTGAAAATTTATTATGAAAATTATTTTTGAAAATAAAGAAATGTAATATAAGGAAAGTATAAACAATATTCTATTACGATTATGATTAAATACCAGTAATTAGTACACAATAATATGAGAACGGAGGAACGGTTCCCAGATTATAGACATTTTTGACTATTCAGTCAAAGTCTGATATTAAATAACAACAGTTATGAGAAATAAACAGAAAATAAAATACCGAGAAATGGAAAGTTGACGATTAAATAAATTTATATATATATATATAAATTTATTTAATCATCAACATTCAAATAAAAGTGTATTTAACTGTTCAGTTTTATCGGGTTTATTGATAGGCAGGTGCCAGCAATACAGTTTATGAGTGATTGGTTAAATATAATTTTGTTTAAGTTGTACTAAATAAACATTTGTATAGGATTTCATTCTTTTTTTAAATGTCTTTCATTTCACTTACTTGTGAAATAATATTGGGCACCTGATTTTGTAAATAAAATTAAATAATCAGACAGTGGCATAGAGCTATTTCCTAATTATTATTGTAAAAATAAATGTTAACATGGAACAAATAGATAAAATGTTTGAGTTAAACTGACAATAATTACTTTTGTTTTAATTTTAATATCACAAATAAAAATCATTGCATCTTTAAATGGATTCACACTTGCCAGGAAACACTAAACAAAATGAACTAAATGTAATTATCCAGCATTCCAGAGATAAGAGGTATTTAAGTCTGTCAGCCCAAAAGGCGGTAATCTTTTCGATGTCGAGTTTTAAAAAGCCCCCTTAAGAAATTAAATTTATTTGTGTAAACATGAAAAAAACAGAAACGCCTCAATACCCTTTCTTTCTTACTGAGATAATGGCATAAATTATAGACAACACAAAGAAGAACAAATTATTTCTTTTATTTCAAAAACGCGGCACGAAACGCTTAAGATGTTTGAAAAATCCCACAAAAACAATTTCCAATTGCCTTTGTTAAAAACTAAGTAATTAAGCCTATATATATATTGAATTTTATGTTCGATTTAGTTCTCATAAATAAAGTTTTGTTTGATTAGAAACTGCTGCCGCCAAAACGTTCTAATTTAGATACGTCAAACTTTTGTTTTTGTCAATACGATTTTCCCCGACACACGCACGGCGCGAGTTTTTCTTTCTCATTGCAAGTGTGAAGACAGTCGGTAACAATACACTACACAAATTAACAAGCACAACATACCTTTCCCAGTAGAAATCTTCGAATATCAGCACATCAAAACAAACTTATTAGCTGACAACACAATCTAACAACTTATTACCAATCGACGAATATAGTTTCGTGTGGAGCTAGTTAACGTTTAAATAATTGATGATAAAATTAAGATAAGATTTCACTTTACACACTTATTGCAATTATGTATTTTTAATACTATCACAGCACGAACTTTGTATTTAAATAAATGATCACAATGCAACAATAACGCACGTACAAATATACCTAGGTAATAATTATAATACGTATTTTGGTACCTATTGTAACTATTTTATTTCCTTAAAAAAATAAATATTAATATTATGTATATCAAATCACATATTCACCAAAACTCGATGAGCATACGCCGTCTAACTGGCTATTTAATAATTTATGCGACATAACACACGACGTTCAAAACGTAATAAAAATTATTCATAGAGCAGCGTCAAATTACGTATTTCGTATCTCTACACAGTTAAAAGGTTAACAAGCAATTGACTATAGTTTTATCAGTTAAAAATGTGGATATAACATAACGATACACACACTAAATAACTCGAATACATTGTATTAAGGCTGTTTGAACACATTTTAAGCACTTTATATCAGCAAGATTGCGCGCTATTACGATTTTGAACTTGCAATTATGTATATTAAATAATATGGCACGAAAAAAAGTTGTTACAAACTGCAGAAAAGCGAAAAAAAACATACGGACGTGCTCTTCAGCTAAGACAAGTGTCAAAACTTGTGTAGTTGTGAAGTTTGCCAGCTAAGATAGTAGCGAAACACATACGAAATAGTAGTAATATGTATGCTTTATTTGTGGTTTATTGTGATTGTTTAGTTTTAGACTAATGTCGCTCGGCATTGGCCTAGTCAATGCTAGATGGCGCTGGAAGCGCCCACGGTTCGCTGCTCCTCTCTCGGCGATTCGCAGCTATTAGCCGATCTTGATCTAATTAGAAAATAGATTTAGCGTTATGTTTCGACCTATCTCTATCCGGCATATAATCGTGTGCCAGTTTGTTTTGTAATTACGTTTTCGTATGTAAACATCGATCGTCATATTTTGTAGCAATTCGTAAGTCGAAATATGGATTAATTACCTATTTCCGTGATCTAAAATAACTTACTTTCTTTTATTATAAATAATATGTGTAAATTGAATGTTGCATGTATGTAATGTATTTACATTTGTATCAGGTTTACGCATTAAAGTTTTGATGACTTATTTTAAAGTATGCATTATAAATAAATTTTAAACGTAAAGTAAAGGAAAAAAGTTTTTATCCAATTACGAAAATAATCGAAGCTAATAAAATTACATAGTGCCATAAGTTGTAATAGATATTTTAGTTCATAGAGAATTACATGAAAATAGAGTCAGCTCTCAAATTATAGTCATTGCTGTTTGCATATCTGTCAAGCAATGAAATAACTAATAGGAGGTTTCTAATTATTAAATCTAGTATTACGCCATGACCAATCGAAATGGGGTAGGATATAAATGTAGATCACGGTGTCTGAAACTTCCTGCCGATACAGCATCATGCTACCTTGCGTTGAAATATATTTTTTCGAACATCATTATCGTTTCTCTACCGCAGGGACATTCATAATTAATATATAGATAAATATTTTTATATTATATTGATAAAAATAGATTATGTAACCAAATTCAAGTATTTAAATGTTTTTTAAAATGTTTCAAACTCATAGTTCAAAATATTAGTGACGTACGTATATATTGTTAATTGTAAATCGAATTTCAATTTTATTTTTATTCAAGGATATTCGATTGAATGTCCGAAAATACTCCCCGTCCCCTCCCACTTTACACATATGGTCATGTATTTTTTTTATTTGTTATGTATTTGTACATAATAGGTCTAAAATTATAAAAATAAACTGTTGATATATTTGGGTAAAGTTTATTAAGTGAAAATCCAGTTATAAAGTGTAGTATATTTTATCTAGTAATAAATAAATGAAAAAAATAAAAATGAATATTGCACCTAATGTAGAAAAAAAATATCGAGGTTTTCACTCGTTTTTACCCGACTATGGCAGTGGAAGGGTTATGAATTTCACAGGCTATGTATGTGAGTTAGCATGTTCCCTCGTACAGACTAGAGTGATTTCAACAAATGAGGTCATCTTAGATTCGAATTGATCCAGAGAGTATTCTAGGGTATATAACATTATAAATTTCACAGACTATTTATGTGTGTATGTGAGTTAGCATGTTCCCTCGTACAGACTAGTGATTTCAATAAATGAGGTCGTCTTAGATTCGAATTGATCCAGAGGGTATCCTAGGGTATATAACTTTATAAATTTCACAGGCTATGTATGTATGTGAGTTAGCATGCTCCCTCGTACAGACTAGAGTGATTTCAATAAATGTGGTCATCTTAGATTCGATTTGATCCAGAGAGTATCCTAGGGTAAAAACTTTATAAATTTCACAGGCTATGCATGTATGTGAGTTAGCATGCTCCCTCGTACAGACTAGAGTGATTTCAATAAATGTGGTCATCTTAGATTCGATTTGATCCAGAGAGTATCCTAGGGTAAAAACTTTATAAATTTCACAGGCTATGCATGTATGTGAGTTAGCATGCTCCCTCGTACAGACTAGAGTGATTTCAATAAATGAGGTCATCTTAAATTCGATTTCATCCAGAGAGTATCCTAGGGTATATAACTTTATAAATTTCACAGACTATGTATGTATGTGTGTAAGTTAGCGTGTTCCTTCCTACAGACTAGAGCGATTTTAATAAATGAGTTCATCTTATATTCGAATTGGTCCAGAAAGTCTCCTAGGGTATATAACATTATAAATTTCGCATGCTATGTAATATGTATATAGTGATTTTAAGTTATTTTTTTCCGTAGTCAGGTTCTAATTTTTCCTCTCGTTGTCTCATTTTATGAGAACACTTTTAACTCTGACGAGCACTATCGCGTTCGACTCAGACTAAACTACTAAAGTGATTTCAACTAATGAGGTGTTCTTAGATCCATCTTGATCCAGAGTGTCATATGTTATATAACATTATATATTTCACAGGCTATATATGTATGTATGAAAGTATGTATGTAGGTAAGTTTGTTCCCTTATACAGACTAAACTACTAAAGTTATTTCAACAAATGAAGTATTCTTAGATTTGTTTTGATCCAGAGAGTATCCTAGGGTATATAACGTTGTGAATTTTACAGGCTATGTATTTATGTGTTTAGTGCTTTTCAGTTATGTTTTTCCGTAGTCGAGTTTTAGTTTTTCTTCTTGTTTCGTTTTATGAGACAATAACATTTAACTCTGGCGAGCACTATCGCGTTTGTCCATTCATGTGAAAGAAATCTGAAGCGCTATGGCGATCTCTCAAATTTGCCTCAAACACAAACTTATTGCGCAATAATATAATTACAAGTGACTTTATAGCTATGCCCTTCTATTTAACTCGTCTATCTAATACATTGTACTGTAATAAGGTGCCAACGCGTGTGCTTACAATTGCTTATATATTTGTGACGATTGTTTGGTTATTTACATAAGTTTCTTAATTTTATAGATAATAAGTAATATTTTCCGACAAAACAGCTCTAAATTGATTTTGATACAAAGCATTTCTCACACCATTAAAATATACGCAGTAAATG
The DNA here is from genome assembly GCA_039881145.1 of Druceiella hillmani. Classification (NCBI taxonomy): domain Eukaryota; kingdom Metazoa; phylum Arthropoda; class Insecta; order Lepidoptera; family Hepialidae; genus Druceiella; species Druceiella hillmani. Next base: position 21,673,528 of record JAYKKI010000024.1, read on the forward strand.
TCTATTGCATGACCATACGTCTCTTGTCCTCTCTGTATCCATTTTAATATTCACTGCGATCGCCCTTGATCTGGTAACAAGTCAGGTTATATCTTCGCGCTTATATTTTTTCCTGTCCTGTGTAGTCATATTTGGAAAGTTATCTTCAAATTTTTATAATTTAGATTATCTTAATATTCACGGCGATCGGGCCTAGTCTGATAAAAATTCAGGTGAGATCTTTGCGCTTATATTTCTTCCTGTCTTATGTAGTCATATTTGGAAAGTTATCTTCAAATTTTCATTATTTAGACTATCTTAATATTCACGGCGATCGCACCTAGTCTGGTAACAAGTCGCGTGAGATTTTTGCGCTTATTTTTTTTCCTGTCACTATGGAGTCATCTTTGGAAGGTATCGAAAGAAAATAGTAGATTCCACCAACTGCGTTTCTCAAAATGTTCATAACCTAGACTGTTTCCAAGGTTCACAGCAATTCCATTTGGTCTGGAAAAAGGCTAGATGAGATCTTCGTACTTATGTCCCTAAAGAGTCTTCTCGGAGAGGGTTTGAAATAAAGATAGTAGATTCAGTCAACGGTGGTTCCCTAATTGATTTTTATCAATGCTATTTGAAAAGTCTATGGGGAACTCACCTGGTCTGTGTGTGCGTGCGTGCGTGTGTGTGTGTGTGTGTGTGTGTGTGTGTGTGTGTGTGTGTGTGTGCGTGCGTGTGTGTGTGTGCGTGCGTGTGTGTGGTGACGGTTTTATTATATGAGGTTGTGATGTACTTGTGGGCATATTAAGAAGAGATAAACTTTAGCTAATATTGAGTAGCATTCATGTTAATATAATGTTTATGTCATAAGTTGTGTTAATGATAGTTTATATGCTTAATTTTTATACTATATTTTAAAGTCATAAGCCACGAAAAAATATTAACTCTAGTTGACGCGCGCGTTAACTGTCAACAGATGTCCATTGCTTGTAATGTTTGCGTTAAACGTCTGTTCTGATAATAAAAAAGGTAGGTTATTTATTTCATATTAAACCATCGATGTATACATTTGGTTGATAGTCCTAAACCTGCAAAGTATGAAAAAAACAATCAGTTCCAATTAATTTTTCAACTTATCGTTTCAAAATCAAATGAATTGCAGTGTATCTCAATCTTTTACAGTTTTAATGATTCATTATAACCATTAGACAAGTGAATTGATTCTTTTGAAACATTTAGATTCAGTAAGTCATCTTATTTTTGGCGAGTAATCTTTTACCCGCGATTACTTCCAGGGAGCAGATACTCTTCCCGACGTCCAGATTATTTAAAATTTTGCACACGTATCAAGAACTAATGATAATACAATAATTTCATTGTTTAAAATTTAAAAAAATAATAAAATTATAGTTTAAAAAACGAATAAAACACGCTTTTGTACAATATGAAATATAAACTAATCTAAAATTAACTATAATTAAAAAAAAGTGGGGTGGTTGATGTCAGTTGTCGTAAATTTATTTTATCGATAGCCATTCGCATTATGAAAATGTAGCCTTGAGCACTCCAAGCTTTTTTTTTACTTTTAAGTTATTTTTTATTCTTTAGAGCTACAAAAAGAGTGTTCCTTTTTAGTTTTTTAAAATATAATTTTATTTTTTCAAATAAGTTATAAACTAGTTGCAGAGAGATAGCTGGCCAAATTGCAACTAGACAATTAATTAATGCGTAAGGAATTTTAACATTTACGAGTCTTTTTGAACATTAAATTAGGTTGACATCTAATAAACCTGCCAATTTTTCAGCAATTTTCGGAACGTTATACATTTTCTTCGAACATTTTTGGCCGAGTATATAAAGACTGCGGTGCTTCACTTGGTATTCAATTAGTAGTTAAATTTCGGCGAGTAAAGAACAAACACAGTATATTAATTTACCGATGGTAACTTAAAGTGCTCTTGCTTCATAAAATTCTGTTTAGGGGGCAAGACAAGCGAAGCACTGTGCGATATACGCACAATAATGGGGGAAGTTCTCTGTTACTTCGAAAAGCATTGTTCCCACTCTTTAATGACATAGACAAGTATTTGTTCCACAGAGTCAACGACATAGACAAGCATTGGTTCCACAGATACAATGACATAGACAAGCATTGGTCCCACAGATACAATGACATAGACAAGCATTGGTTCCATGGATTCAATGAAGTAAATTTTGATCTCGCCGAAAATCTTCATCCAGGGAGTCTAGCTATATTAAATTTAAAAACAATTAAAAACCTCATTTAAACAAATTTTACATTAAGTTATCTTCGTCGTGTGCGTTGTCGAATTGGTTTATTCTCGTGCTTTCACACTTCAGTAGAAAAGGGACTGCAAGTTATGTCGAAGAAGTGGAAATATTCCATTTGGTTGCCACATGAGCTAACAATGATGAAGTGAAATGGTGCGTTTATTAATTGCCAATTCACCATCCCAATTCCATCCCAATAGACCATTACTTTAATACTATTAGAATATTTTCTTGCTTCCTTGATGCTATGATTGTTTCTAGCGATTGTTTGACAGTCTTTGCTTCAATACGTAAAACGAGATTTTTCATTTTGCAATATTTTTATGGATATATTTACGCTATTGTAATATTATTTCAAATTATGAATAGTCATAAAATAAGGCTATTATTTTTTTTTTATTTTAGGAGAGTGGAGAGTGTTGCGCTACAATTAAGTCAAAATGGCTATTGAATAAAAATCACAAAGGTTACCAGAGCAGGAATCTTTGTTCAGGTTCTACTTTATATAGTATGTTATACATGTATTAAACAGTTTATTAAATAAATTTGAGGGTAAAATGATGACGTGACAGTACAACCTGTAGGTGAGTCAAATGCCGTACAAGACTGGCGAGCGCAAGTTCTAACGAGCGTTAAGACAAGATTAAGATTTGATTTTACTACGATTTTTAATAGTATTGGAAAAAAAACATTCAAGTTGTCACAAAGATTTGATTAAGAACTTTCCTAATTATCGTGCCCGGTCACAAATATGTTTTTTTTTAAATGCTAAATAATCGTTAGCATTTCAAAAAAATATTTGTGACCGGGCACGATGGTTTCGAAAGTTCTTAATCAAATCTTTGTGATAACTTGAATGTTTTTTTTTCTAATACTATTATAGTATTAAAAATATTACGCAATTATAATAAAATTACCCGAAATTTAAGAAACTGAATGTAGTGGCTTTGATGTTTACGCTTGTGGTTTTGTTAACGATTATTTAGCATTTTAAATGGATTGGGATATGGGTAGACAGGCAGAATGTTAATTTTGAAACTATAAATGAATAAAACGGTCCTTAAATTGGAGAAGTACAAAAATATAGACCCTGTAACTATTGTTAACAAAAGGATTTAAGGATTCGTAAATAAATGCCACTAAATTTATCATGTGCCATAAATTTTATTACAGGATATTTCACTAAGGATGACATCATTTGTATCATACTCAAGACCACTCTGATCACTCTGAGCCGCTGGGAAGAAAAGTTAATCACGATAGCAAAAAGAAAGAAATTGACAGCATCTTCTTAATATTTTATCTATTTCTTTTTTTTTTGAGACACTTGATCTGTACTAACTATACAGGAAATATGCAGACCATTCTGTATCTTTAGCCTGAAACACTGTATATAATATGGTTCTTCACATATTTACTTGGTACTTTTTCATCATTCAAGCCATGTTTTGTACTTTAATCAATTATTTGACAAGTTCCTCTCCCGATGCTAATATTAATTTATTGTGAATTGGTGATAATTACACCGGCAACCGCAGCCACTTAAAAACGAATGCCACATCGATGTTGAATATGTGCTATGGCGATGCCCGCATGCTCGCACCGCCAGTTGCCATCGCGGCTGACAACGCAACAACGCGGCGCAGAGATTGCAAGTGGATCTAGTGTATGGATTGTGATATGGGTAGACAGGCAGAGTGTTAATTTTTAGATGACATCACATAACACATGGAACACTTTACCTTCTTTTTTAAAGCTACCCCAAAAATTTAGAATAAGAATTTTACGGTTTATGTCACTATGCCACCTAGACCAAGTATCTTTTCCTGAAATACCTATGGCGTTTTTCCGAGTTTGTCATTCCAAACCCTTTTGTAGCCACCGCATTTGATAAAACCGATTATTCTCGAGATTAACACGAACTGACTAATTTATAAACTTTATTTCTTCGTAATATTATAGTCTACAAAAGTGATTTATTACACTTAAACCAGTATTAAATTAGAGTAATTACCTTAAAAATTACCTTCAATTAGAAATTTTTTTTAGAAATAAACCTTCCTCGCAATTTATTCCTCATTCTTGAGGGTTGTGAATCTCCCGTCTCGAAGTCAATTTTGCACGTACGAAATCTCTACATTTGTTCCGCTCCTTAGCAGCTCGGAGAGCCTCATGCAAGTTAGTGCCCAACACCGTATGTATTTGGTCAACCCATCTAGTGGGGTTCCGCCCCCCCTGGTCGTTTGCCATCCACCTTGCCGGTAATTATCAGATGCTTCAGGTTATGTCCATCCTTCCGTGCTATGTGTCCAAAGAATTCGAGGATCCTTTGCAAACAAATAATGGAAAGCATGCTCTTGATGTTAAGCTCACGAAGGACTGACTTGCTTGTATGGAACGCAGTCCATGGAATCTGAAGCATCTTCCTCCAGCACTACATCTCGAAAGCGTCAATACGGTTATGTTCGGCCTTTTTTATCGTTCATGTTGCCGAGCGATAGTTAAAGATGGAGAACACCAAAGAGCTCACAAGTGAAATCTTAGAATTAAATGAAATTAGTCAAAAACACAAAATTACAACAATGAATCATTTATTTCTTATAATCTATATATAAATATATATATATATATATATATATATATATATATATATATATATATATATAACAAAGTCAGGTTAATTACACACACCATTTACAACTCAAGAACGGCTGGACCGATTTCCATGATCTTTGATTTGTTGGATTTGTCTCCGCCACAGATAGAAAAACTATGAAAAAATTGGAAAAATTCACGGATAAAAATCATTTTCCTATATATTTTATATGGAACGTCTTTTCTGATGATATATCGAGAACGAATCGATTGATTTCGATGAACATCTTTTTTTTTCGAGAACTTTCCTCACGCATTGGAAAAGTAAGAAAATTACAAATAATTTAAGAGTATAAAACGTAATATGTGATAAATGACAGAAAAAAATATCTCAAAAATTACAGATACGGACAAAAATTATAATTGGTTTTCAAAAATTTTTATTCAGTTTTCGACCGTTATTTCATTTGAATTCGATTAAATTAATTCTCTTCAAACCATTTTATCAGAAATTCATGAGCAGAAAGTGATTAGAAATGTTTGATGAAATGTACCTTGTGAAACGTTGTGACTTCGAAGATGTTCACTTTGTGAGGTTATGACATTTGCGATTGTGCGCGCACCGATAATTGCTTCATTATGTAATTTTGAATTGCGTGATTAATTTTAAAGTGTTATTTACAATGTCGCGAGCTGGAAGATCTAATCTTTTACAACGAAGTCGTAATGCAATTCGGCTCAGGAATATTGCGAATCAATCCACTGCAGGTGAACAAGAAATCCCACGAGAAGAGCGCCGTGTTAGTTTGGCCAACGATCAATAAATCTCAAGGCCAATCATTCAGTGTTTGTGGCCTAAATCTAGAAAATGAATGTTTTTCTCATGGTCAATTGTATGTAGCAAGTCCACGTGTCGGCAAACCATTCGCTTTGTAAGTTCTCGCGCCTGACAACAAAACGAAAAATTCGTATATCACAAGGTGCTTCAATGAAGGAAATCGACCCGAGTGCAACCCATCCAGAAAATAGTGTAACAGAATGTAGTGCAACAATGCTACGCGTATCATTTCGATTCGCTTCAATAAAGCAAATGCCTTGCTGCCACGTGAATTACGTTTATTTCAATGTAAATAAGACACTTTTAATTTTGATTTTTGCACATTTATTGAACTTAATTCATTCTGAGTATTCATTTTATCTTAATAAAAAACTGAATTTAATTCAGCTAATAAGTTAACACAGCATTTATTGATTCTGAGGCGGTACGAAGTTTGCCGGGTCAGCTATTTAACATATAATATTAGAGCGATTTTTTGGAAATCAGTAATCGTGTATTGTATGCTAATATAAATTTTTGAAGTGCGTACACTTGTTATTTATTTTAAACCATTTTCAAAGTCAAAGTGACTGACAAAATTGCATTTTTTAGAAGCAACACATATTACTTTTTATAATTCCGCAGTGCCACATGGACTCGTTATACCATTAACTTGCAAGTAGAAGTCATATCTCTAAAACTATAATAGTTTTTTAAAACTATAATAGCCTAGGATAATAAAATTTATTGTTTCGATTTTTGTAATAACCCCATCTATCACCGACATTTCGTTGGTCCACTCCTTACGAGACATATATATATATATATATATATATATATATATATATATATTGTTCTAGACAGATTTTGATAATTCTATTTAAAAGACCACCTTTATCTACTCAATAAAAAAATGTTAAAATCATTAATTAAAATAATTAATTAAAAATTAAATATGTAAATAAATTGGCGTAAAAAAATATGATAATTTACGAACAATTTCTTAAAATTAGTTTAATTAAACGAATTATATTAATAGTATGTATTTTAAAGTATATCATGTTGTGTAAAGCATTTAAATTAAAATGTATCCAAATTTTATCGCCAGCACCTATTGTCGCTTCCATTATTTATTTCCTTACCTTAAAAGAAAGGTTGCCTGGAAGAGATCGCTATGAGCGATAAGGCCGCCATTGTACACAGAGCCTTTGTTCATTACTTTTGTACCTGGTTCTTAAGAAATGTGTGCGATAACGTATTTATCTATCTAATTCTAAAAACATCTACGTACATTAATATTTAAGTCATACTTTGACTTTTATCAAACAAAATTATCATGGTCAGAAAACAGTAAATTCATGTTTATTCAATTTAATCAATTTTTATAAAAAATATAGCCGAGATTTAGTAAGTAAAAAATATACTCAATAGATTTAGAAAGAAAAATGTATTAAATTTTGATCGTTTCCAACCGTAACTAAAATTTATAAAACAAGATTGTAATTCCAATATATCTGCACCGTCTTCTTTCTTCTTCAGCTGTGTTTCGTTATTCGAGCTTTCAAACAAACAAAATTTTTCTGAGTGCATTGATTTCAGGTGATTTTTCAAAGAAGTAGCAGTAGGTCCCTTTCGCGCGTAACTTTTATTACATATTTTACATTGTGACTTCGCCCGATAATTTTTGTCCAATATAAAATAAGTCCAGATATTGCTTTGTATCGGTAGCGACATTGTAATTCATTTTTTACTCAGTATTTACTTCGATATATATATATATATATATATATATATATATATATATATATATATATATATATCATCATCATCATATATATTAATACGCTAAGGTTAAGATGTTACACTCCCTTTTTAGAAAAAAACCTCACAACTAATCCACATAAATTATATATCCTTTTATAGATAATTGCTTGCTCTACCGGCATCCACAACTAAAAAATTTATTATTGCTATTGTTTTGCAAATTAATTAATTATTAAAATTATATACACAAAACAGCAATGCTGCCATCTAACGGCTCAACGTCAATATGATTGACGGTCGGTAAAATTTTTGTTTAATTTCAAATCCCCTCACGTATAAATAAAGTGGCGCTTTAGCTCAATGCTTTTGATACTTGCGCCTCTATATGTCAATTTTAGTAAAATATTTGTTTGATCTGTCATCTGAGCTTCATAATGGAATAAATAATGCGAAGACTTCGCACGGATCACGCTAGTATATATATATATATATATATATATATATATATCTATATATATATTTATATAATGTAAGTAAACTCAGATTATTTTTTAGCGTCTACAGTAGGTAGTAGTTTATAATAATAGACAATAAAAATTCATAAAATATGAAAAAAGTAGTTATAATATTCCTGCCAAATAAAAATAAGCCCTGCACTGAGTTCGTATGTTTGGCATGCATAGGAAACGAATCATTGAAAATAATCGGGGGGGGGGGGGCATCGGTGGAAATTAGAATGCCTGGTTTTACAGAAATAGAATACAATTTAAGAAAGAAACTAATTTTTTTTTTAAATTGAAAATTAAACAATTCCGCGATAGACAATCAGGAAAAGATAAAATATAAAATAGAATTTGTAACCATAATACTAAAGGATCTTCATAAATGCGTGTAAAATTTCTTTTTAATATATCAGGAATTGTTAAAAAGAAATAATAATCTAATGAAGTAGGTTATTAAAAAATAATCGATATTAAGCTGTTACCGACATATATATATATATATATATATATATATATATATATATATATATATATATAATAAAATTGTAACAGAGTGAATTCCGTACATAGAAAATATTTTAAAAAGAGTGATTTTTACCACTTTCGTCCGTCTGTGTATTCATTTGTTATTCAATGATGCGAAACCTACTGCACGGATTTTGATATAATTTGGTTTGGTGATAGTTTATAACATCGAGCAACATATACGATACTTTTAATCTGTATAAAAACACAAAAAATGTCCTAATAACTTTTTTTATACCGAATTCCACGCGAATAACGTCGCATCGGCACAACTAATTAAATATAAACTTTTAACTGACGTTGACAATTGTTCGGTTGTCAAAATTATATTTTACGTGGCCTTTTTACTCGATGAACCTGTCGGGCCTGCAAGTTTCATCATATTACATTTGGTATATAATTTATTTCAAATAAATCAAGAATTCTTAATAATAAATAAAAAAAATGCGGTGTGGCTGTGTCATGGACACGGCCACGTGTTGTACGTGAATACGTTTATGTAACGGGTTATATTTTTTAAATAAAATATTTTTGATAATATTTTTTTATTCTAACACCATATCATATTCACTGTCACTACTTTAAACTAATGTTTTAAATACAATCGATAGATTTTGACGACAGCTGACAATTAAAACTTAAACGAACTTCGTAGCTTTTCCGAATCAAAAGTTATACTAATTGCAAATCTCGATTCGCAACAAAATAACCTCAAAATTGCGGCGTTTCCCCCTCCACCGCGCGCGATGCGTCACTGTTCTCGCTTATCGTAATGAATTCTTTGATCTTTTAGCTATCCAGTGGTGTAATTTTTGATGTAGAGGATAGATTCGAAACTGTAACGCCAAACTGTATCCTCCGATTTTGTTATCATTAGGTTTTTTGGGTTGCCCCGGTATGGTAGCAAATTAAAGACGTATTCACGTCAAAAATCCAACGAAGATCGTTATTTAAAATTATCAATATCGATATTTGGCTTTAACTAAAAAAGTTAACTTACGTATAAAATTGTTCTGTGTTTGTTAAAATTAATGGATAAGTATGTTATATCTGGTGTATAGAGTATATAACAGGACACATTCTCCATTTTGTTTCATCCTGCTGGTGAAAAGAGTTCCGTACAAATTATATCAAAAACTATTATGAAAATAACCCGTCCTTTTATGAAAAAAACGAATAATGACGAAGTATTACAAAGAGAAAAAAGTGGTATACTAACAATACCAATTCGAAAAATGTTGATAAACTCATTGGATAAATGATAGCGCTTCAAAAAGTACAGTTTAATTTTGTGGAGGGAATCGGATTTCGCTGCACTTTTTTACTGATTTTGTGTGTAACGAACTGTACGGAAAAGTTAAAGACATTACAAGTCGTTTACTACTGATATTTGGACAGATCACAGCTCAAGTGTTCCTTTTCTTCGCCTGACTTGCCACGGATTATCAGAACACTTTGAACGATCGTCAATTGTATTAAAACGCGAGACTTTTGATGACCGTCATAATGGTGACAAAATTGCAGAAAAATGTAACACGATGTTTACTGAATGGAATATTTCAACTCAACAAGTGCATTGCATGATACAAGACGATTTTGCATGATAAAGAATGTAAATGTAAGAAAATTTCAACTCATTTCAATCATTCAACCATTGCTCAAAAATAACTTTAAAAAATTCAGGACATACTCAATCAACCGCATCTTAAAGTATTCCAGGATTGTGTGACGCGCTGGAACAGCACGTTTTACGTGTTTGAGTGTTTTTTAAAAGTAAAAGATGCGTTAAGTCTTTGCATTAACGACAATAATATTGAATCGATTTTGCCAAAAAGTGGAAAATAATAGAACGTTGTCTTGAAGTATCGAAACCTTTTGAAGAAGCCACTCGAGAAATGAGCAACTCTCACTCATATCGTCTGTGATTCCTATCATTCAAATGCTTAAAAAAACTTGACGACTATTTAGCAAAATCACCGGATTTTGATCGTATTCGGTTAGCACTCTCAAATCTGAAAACACAATTTTCAGCGAAATTTTCTTCTTTGGAAGATAACAATTTACATTTAATTGCAACGTACGTAGACCCTCGCTACAAGCATAACATTTTCAAATCAATGGACGAGGAAAAAGTAAAAAATAATGTACTAGAGATCGTAAATGATCCCAATGTCACTGGTTCTCCTATCCTGAAAAAACTAAAAGAAGGAGAATGAGAGATCCCTTCCACCCGGAACCAGGTACGTCCAGTATGGCTAATAAGCTTGCAGAAAAAGGCGATCTTACCATGATGTTACATTCATCGAGTGAAGATGAAAGAACACTTGACATCAGTAGCTCTTCCCTGATGATATCCCGATGCTCTTCTTCGAAAGGAATTAGTTATTTATTGCAATAAAAAAAGACTTGATGTGGATGAAAATCCACTTGACTGGTGAAAGATATTTTTCATCTCAACCAGCCAGTGTTCCCATTGAACAACTATTTAGTGGAGCTGGGTTAATATATGATCTGGTAAGAAACAGGCTGGATGCTGAGAAGGCTGCCATTTTACTATACATTAAATAGAATTCACCGATTTTTAAATTGGTGAATTAGATTTAATGTTTCCCGATTTTTTGACCTACTATAACATATTTAATTATAACAAAACTCCAGAGTCTGGAGTTGTGTAATAATTTAGGTTAAAGTCTTATGTAGGTATTAATATTTATTAAGGAGTACACACTTAAAATACTAATAAGACTAAAAATTGTTTCAGTTTTGTTATCAAAATTTAAATAAATAAAATATATTAAAATTAATATTACCACTTTCATTTATTTGTGCATCCGCGGATATGGACCTCTAATAATCTATATCCGCATCATCAACGTCAAAATGTCTGTATCCGCAGCAACCCTGATATATACACTATATATTTGTGTAATTACTTCGTGCGGTTGTGTTGTACTGATACAACGTAATAATAAATTTACATATCTCCTTATTGATTGCACCTATTCCAATAAAAAACTAAATGTTACATCAAGTCAACCCGTACATTATTCAAATCTCCATCTTAATTGAGTTAAAGCTTCTACGTCATGCGTATCCAATTAAAGAGATGAAAATAAAAAAAACTGTTTTTTTGCGTTCTATTACTTCTATAATCAATGTACAACAGATGCATTAATTCCATAGATATATATTTATGTGTGTGTGTGTGTGTATATATATATATATATATATATATATATATATATATATATATATATATATATATATACACACATATACACATATGTATTAGATTTATTTCATATTAAAATCTTCGCGTTTGTGTGTCTGTTGTGTGTGCGTGTTATTTTATTTGTTTTTGCTTTTGCGTGGCAACTCAGATAAACCAGTCTGCTCTTGATTATTGCCTTCTAAAGTACATGATAACAAACTTTTCCAAAAATTAGGTTTCCACAAAGATGCGAGCATTTCTTTTATACACGGTATGAAATTACTTTTTAATTTCCAGTCCTTTGTGCAGGAAGTCGTTGTTTAAACCTAACTAAACGACCGGGGTAGCTATTAAAACAGTATGGGTATAATTTATTTAATATTATTCCTAGTTCATTTGCATTTGAAGTCAAGTTACTTAGTGGACAATGATTTGAAAAAAAGGAAAAATAAGCTTTAATTTTCTATCCATAGATTTTGATATCATGAGAATGTATATATATATATATGTATATATATTATATATATATATATATATATATATATATATATATATATATATATATATGTATATATATATATTGGCTAAGACCCAAATATGAGTTTTATTTAAATTTTTAACACAATATTCATTAATACTTTCGTTGTTATTTTTCACTTGGTATAAATACAATAATGAAAAAACACTTGTTATGCATTTAAATTTGTAAACATATATCGACTATTGTGTTGTAAAACTCACTAATAAGCACATCAAGAAAACTGATTTTTCGCGCCTTTTATTCAAAATGGCGGAAGGAGCGGAAGTCGATCGAGACCGAAAATTAAAATTTTTAATAAGACACCAAAATTTACAATGCTATCCGATCTGTCGTAAGGCAAATTCTAACTTTTAGACTAACAAACGGGTAATTGAAAGTTTATTTTAATTTCATTATTTTGAACATACTCAGCAGAATTATTAAATATTCAGTTCAGTAGTGAATGACTGCTGTCTGCCTTGGAAAAAAATGTCACCTATATTGGAAGTATTCGATGTAAGTACGTGAGACTTCTCTTTATTGGCCTAAATTCGCAGTTCACCTGTATATATTCACTCACTCGAAAGCTATTATTAGTACATGTGTCTTATATTGTTTGAATAATAAGATGATGTAACAGTGTGCGGCCATAACGCAGTGGCGCAACCTGTCACCTATTGTATGACAACCTCTTGTCAACGGTTAGCTCACAGCGACAATCGAAACAACTTGATATTATCGCCGAGTGTCCATGCTCGCAAGTCGCATTTGCACACGTGCACGTCTGTTTAACAAAATGCAAGTTTCAAATCCGTCTTGACGAAATTAAAAATATCAACATATTAAATAGAATATTTATAAAAAATCAAAATGAAAAATTTAACTAGCAAGTTGATATTATACAGCTGAAACAACTTGATATTATCGCCGAGTGTCCATGCTCGCAAGTTGCATTTGCACACGTGCACGTCTGTTTAACAAAATGCAAGTTTCAAATCCGTCTTGACGAAATTAAAAATATCAACATATTAAATAGAATATTTATAAAAAATCAAAATGAAAAATTTAACTAGCAAGTTGACATTGCTTGTTAGGATCTTATTAGTACTGCATAGAAAACTCGTCTTCCACAACAAAGGAGTTTCGATATCATTTCGAAACAAAATGCGGTAGTTGACTCATTTTAAATTTTAATATTTTTCATACAATATTGTGAAATATAAGTTAATTAAAAACTAGTCTTGAAAAAAATTCAAAAATTGATTCAAAAATAAGCCAGTTATAGGCTTCTAAATTTGACGATACGGGTAGAGTTGGATATATCCCTATCTCTTTTCCTCTTATAGAATATAATGTGCAATATTAAAAATGACCTCACAAAACAGTATTGCCATCCTTATCCAAAGGTTAAATTTAAACTTTTATAACTCTGTCAATTTTTAAGATTATTAAAAATTTTTTTCACTCTTCATCAACTTGTACCTTGAAAATATGATTAATGAAATAAAAAAAAATTAGTCAAATACCCAATTGGTTAGACAGGTATATAATTCAATGATTTCTTCCTAGACGTGTTTTATTGATATTTGTGAAATTATCTTTCAAAACTTTTATCCATTCCTCACGTGACGGGTTCAGATGTACTCTTGTATTTAAATTTATCATTATTATGCAATGTTTTCACAAACCCGCCAGATTTTCGGCAGAGCTGGTTTTGCCTAGGCCAAACGAACACAGAAAACGCTTGTCAGGTGAAACTAGTTTAGCCTAGATAATATCAGTTCGTTCTGACGATAAAATTAACACTCCAGGTTAAAGTAGTACCGCTTAGGCAAAAATAAACGGGCCGTCGTAAAACCAAACACAACCTAACTTAAATTAAAATAGCCTGACTTAAACTAAGTATCTAATATAATCTAATCTAACCTAACTTAAATTAAATATATAATATAATCTAGTCTAACCTAACCTAACCGAATCTAGCCTGACCTAATCTAACTTGAGTTGTCATGAACTAACGTAACTTAGCTTAGAGTAGTTTAGGCTAACCTAGCCTAACCTAACTTAACATAACCAGAGCTAACCTTACATTACCTAACCTAACGTACTCATATTATCTAACTTGATCATTTTGCCTAAGTCTAGTCTAGTTTAACGTGAAGTGCGAGTGTCAGGACAAACTGACATTGTCTAAGCTAAACTAGTTTAAACTAACATACGTTTTCTAAACTAGTTTGGCCTAGGCAAAATTAATTCAGCAGAAAATAGGATTCGGTAGGTAATAGATACATAAACGCACGCACGCGCGCACGCATCTTTTTTTTTAAACTGACTTTCCAAATACTTTCCTTTGATGGTCTTAAGACATTAAGGGGAAAAAAGTCGACTATTAACAAAGACTGCTCTGTGACCACCACGTTCTGCGTTGCGAGTATGCTTTTTAATGCCTTTATACAGGAAAAGAATTTGTGTCTGAGTTCGACGAGTTGAGAATTTGTTTTTCTTTAGGAATCCCTAACATTAAAATGTATAGCGATTTCTTAAGTTTTTGGCCTAAGCAAAATTTATTCTGTCGAAAATCGGATTCGGCAGAAATCGGATTCGGTAATAATTACATACACGCACGCGCACACGTGGGCACACATTTTTTTTTAAATGAACTTTCCATGTACTTAAGATGATCTTAATTAATGGGTTTTAAGGGAATAAAATTCAACTATTAACAAATAGCACTCTGTGACCACCACGTTCTGCGTTGCGAGTATGCTTTTTAATGCTTTCATAGAGGGAAAAATTTGTGTCAGAGTTTGTGGAGTTGAGAATTTGTGTTTCTTTAGGAATTCCTAACATTAAAACGAATAGCGATTCCTTAAGAGTGTTGAACAAGAAAAGGGGTATATATGCTCTACAGTAAACTTGGTTGAGAAATAATACGGTCGCATCATTTTTAGAATTACATAACATAAAAGTAAATAAATCTGAATCATTTTAAGATTATTCATGTATCGGTTTGTCTGTTTATATGTCACAATCGTTTTTCTCAGAAACCATTTGACCTGGGAACTTGAAATTTCACATATTGGTAAAACATATTAATTCATATAATAGGCAAACGTATTTGTAATTCTTATATAATTTGGAGGCGTGGTAGGATGGGGAGGGGGACTTGTGTATTTTTTATAACTTCATGTATGATGTGAGGTATCAATAAAATGAATGGTTTAAATCATAAAATATGTTTAGAATTTACGGCGCTTTATTACCTGTACTGAAACTGTTTTTGTTTGCGCTCGTTCAAATTGTCTTGACGAGTCCTTTAGTTACAAAATTTAAAGTAGAATTTGACGATGGTGCTGAAAAATGACGACAAGAGCGCCTGAATGATGAGAAGTAGATTCATCACGTTTGCACTCATCTGACTTTTCTTAATGAGTCTTTTGTTTTTATAGTGAGTGTAAAGAGTTGAAAGATGGTGACAAAAAAGTTTTAGTGGTGATAAGAAAATCATGTTTTTGGACTCGTTTGAATTGCCTTAAAGAAAACAAGAAAGAAACAAAGTAAATTCGCAGCTAAGTACGTACGAATATGAAGTAACTAGAATGTTAATAGACAGGTATATAAGTATGTACAGATATTTATAAAGGCATGAAGTAACTAGAATATTATTAGGTAGGTAGGTAAGTATGTGTGTACAGGTATATACAAAGGCACGAAGCAATCAGAATATAAAGTAGGGGGTGGGGTGTAGATAAATTTGTACAGGTTTTTAAATTAATAAAATCTACAACAGGAGCAGTATTTTTCAAATTTATATTAATAGTCTTATTATCTTAGTATAATAAATATATTGCTTCCACAACCGTAGGCATGTAAATAAATATATTGAAAATCAAATTTTCGGGAATAATACAGCATTGCAATACCTCCTGCTAAGTATTCGTATTTTTATAATTTTATATTTTTAAGTGAATTTCTTATTGATTGAACGTGATTCGATTTATTTTTAAAAAGTTTAATCATATATCGTAGACCAATTGAACGTCGCAAGAAATTTGTTTATTTAAATAGTTTTAGTGGGGTAACCCAAGTCTGTAAAATGGTAAAAGGTTGCATCGACAACCCACCAGTAATGGAATTAGTACATACCGGTTGTATGTCTGTTGTATGCTCGAGTATGGAGTACACCCACTATTGCAAATTCCACATTCACGTAACAACATCCGCTTTCGATCACCGATTGTCTCCGCGCTTAATTTGCGTAATTCAGTGTTGAAGGCATTGTCTCATCTTGACTTGCTGTTCTGTTTGATTTGGAACTGTAGAGTTACAATGGTTGAGCATTTGTCCGGATCATTAATATCACTATCTTTAATTTTGTTCTTATTCATTATACATTAATCATTGTTTTTGTGTATTTGTCTTTTGCGGTAATATTCTTTTTTTGAAATTCTGTCCTGTTTGGTTGTCTGTCCGTCCGTCTGTCATAGTATACCGAGGCCTATAGCATTAAATTATTTTAACATTTTAAAATTTTTGATGTTATACTTCTTTAAGTGCGTTATGAAAAAATAATGAGAGTGACATTTTACAATGCGCGCATGCGCACGTACGGTGCAACAAAAATAGAAAGAATGAAGTTGGTCACGATGCGCGCGCACGATGCAACAAAAAGCGACAAGATGAAGTTGCTCACTAAACATATATTTACAGCGTGTATTGACTAATACTATATTCAGGATAGTTGTTGAGGTATTTGTAAATACACTTTTTATATTTTTTTATTTTACTTTTTTTCTTTACTTTTTATATTCATACAAATCTAAATTATATCTGTGCTTTTAAATAATATTTTTTAGACATTCAAATTTAATAGCGGCCCATATAATATTAAACATTTATTTATTGTGAATATTCGTGATAGAAATTGTGTTTATAAGCTTTTTAAAAAATATT
This sequence comes from Druceiella hillmani, assembly GCA_039881145.1. NCBI lineage: Eukaryota > Metazoa > Arthropoda > Insecta > Lepidoptera > Hepialidae > Druceiella > Druceiella hillmani. The sequence goes on from JAYKKI010000024.1 coordinate 21,690,684, forward strand.
TGGAGCGTATTTCTATAAAGGGGGTTAAGTTTCAGTATGTATTTATTTGCATTATAAATAATTACTTTATCATTTATTAAAAAATTAAAATTAATAAAATACAATAAATTTTCAGTATATTTATTTTCGTTATTAATTAAATATTATTTAGTTCACAATTAAATGAAACTACGTGATGCAGTATTATTTCTACTTTATTTAAATTCTTTACCACGATCTAAGTTTCGTTGTATTACAACATCTTCAGGTGGGCTATTAGCAAAGATCTTTGCTAAATAGAAATAATACTGCATCACGTAGTTTCAAAGAATAATTAATTTCTACAAAATTAACGCCAAATATATCGAATATTATTTGGTTCGTTTTAATAAATTTAACATTTCATTGTATGCACATGTTTATATTAAATTCAATGCTAAGTGTTAATTTAAATTTCTAAAATAATTAAATCTAATTTATTTAATTACAAAAATTAAAATAATAAATGATAAATATAATTATTATTACTTAATTATTAAATTATTATATTTTTAATTCTAGATAAAAAAAATAATTTTTTTACTACTCTGTACGAGAAAATAAATTTAAATGTTTTTTAAAAATTATACATTATATTATTATACATTATAAACCTATAGGGTAGTTCCACAAACCTTGAAAGTGGGTATAATGGGAAGTCTCATAACGCAAGGCAAAGATTCAAAAATCAACGATTTCCAATTTTCTGTGTAATTATACATTTCCATAATAAGCTTGGTTTAACATCTGTAATAGATATAGCGGGCAATACATTTACGTTGTGAAAAATGAATATTTGTCCACAGTTTTATTAGAAATACTATGTATCTTTAAATGTTTGAGTGTTTAAATGTGCACGGAACTCTCGTAGTGCGTGTTCTACTCGTACTTAACAGCTTTTTTGCATTTGAGTTAGAATTTTATTAAGAAATAATCTAGATGGCGTTATTGACAACAAAAGATGTTTGCGCAAAGGCAAGAAAGTTTTGTGTTTAGGTGTAATATTTTCCTTTTGAGAGTCAGATTACGTATTTCATGAGTAGAACATCTGTACTTAATGGCGAAGAGGAAACTTAACATGCCAGAGAAGGAAATCAGTTGAAAACAGGAATACGAAGCACACCTGACGTCTGATGTGGAGGAGGATAAACACGAAAATTTATTTTGAAAATTCGACCAAATTAATTTCTTTTCACGTCAACACTAGATGTTGCAGTTGTGTTCTGTACTATACTTTATTATTCACTAGCGAATCAACCGCGGTTTCGGTAACGTGTTATCCTTTTTACAATTTACTCGTACGTTTATAAACAATTCTTCAATATCAGACGTTTTATCAAAATGTATCAGTTAGTTTTTAGACCTAGATTTTACTAAGTATACCAATGAAAATTTATTTCTTTTAATAACCCAGAAAATCATAAATATTGAGAATTAAGTACAGATTGAACGAAAATTATCTATATCGAATAATTTTTACGCACAATTAAATTGTAATCTTCCTGTAACTGTAGAACCATTGGTTTTAGAGAAAAAGTTTTTCTACTAAAAATATTTCCCACGGTGTAAGGATCTTTGTCCTTACACTTTGTCTTTAAAAATATTTAATTTAGCTCGCCGAAATGTTCTCCGCTCAGTTTCGCGCAAACGCAATGTAAATGACATCGATACATCGGCGACTGGCAGCGCGGCAAATGAAGCGAATTTAAACACATAGTCGAAGTACATTACTATTCATATTTGGAGTGGGGGGCTGATGGCACGAAGCACTAACTATGCATGTACAGCTTGCATTTAACCGATTTTTTAATAACATATATTTTTATTTTGAGTAGAGTCCGAAAATTTAGTTTCGATTTTTTTTTTACTGAAACACAAACATTAATTTTCTATGTATGTATCTATTTGCCATTTTTAGACTAATTTTATTAACAGGCCTCTTGTCTAATATAAGTATATTTAAATAAATAATATACGGGTGTAACAACGTAGGTGCCGAGATTTGCCATAAAGTTTCATTAATATTCTCTATTCAATTTGATATAGGAAATTACCTGTAAGAATATAAGTATATTTAAAGTATAACTGAGTTTATAATGGTTTCGTTGGAGTACATTTTATTTATTATATTTATACTTAAGTACTGTTATAATGGTTTCGTTGGAGTACATTTTATTTATTATATTTATACTTAAGTACTGTTATAATGGTTTCGTTGGAGTACATTTTATTTATTATATTTATACTTAAGTACTGTTATAATGGTTTCGTTGGAGTACATTTTATTTATTATATTTATACTTAAGTACTGTTATAATGGTTTCGTTGGAGCACATTTTATTTATTATATTTATACTTAAGTACTGTTATAATGGTTTCGTTGGAGTACATTTTATTGATTATATTTATACTTAAGTATGATTGATATTTAATTAATTACAATTTATTTTAAAATTACAAATATTTTTAAACATGGTTATCATATATTGAATATATTTAGCGTTAATTTTGTAGAAATTCATTATTCACAATTAAACGAAACTACGTGATGTAGTATTATTTCTACTATATTCTCAATCTTTGCTAATATCCCACCTGAAGATGTTGTAATACACTGAAACCTAGGTCGTGGTAAAGAAATTAAAGATAGTAGAAATAATACTACATCACGTAGTTTTGTTTAATTGTGGATGATTATCATAAATATCTTCTCATGTGTTATATATAATTAAGGCTGAACTGGAACGACGACTGACGTGAACTGGGATGACGGACTTCTGAGACTAGTGAGGCTGGTAGTCGTCCGGGGTTTATAAAGTTGAGAAATGCCGATTCATCTAATATGTGTTATATTATTAGGTTTCTGCGAAAAGAGCCTCATCTCAGGATGTTGAGACGCTAGGGACCGGATGGTGTTAACATGTTAATATGATATGCTCGGGAGCGATGCTGCATTAGCATGGTGGCTGGTACTTGAAGCCGTTGTTTCCGTAAAAAAAATAATTTTTATTCATTGAACCACCTGTACTAATAAGAAACATCTTTTTATTACAATTTTATATATGTATATAGTGTGTAAAAAAGAAGGTATCTATTAATCATAACATTATCCTGTGCATCAAATTAAGTATATATAAAGCGTGTTTCTGCAAACCATCTGTAAACTTTTTATCTTGTTGCATTTGCAAATTTGAGAATGACATTTTTCAGAAATGGTTGAGAATTTTTTTATAGGCACTTAATATTTTCTAGTCAGTTCGATGCACAGAATTATCTGAATGAATAATAGATACGTTTTTGTTATGCTTTTATATATGCGTACAATATGTAACAAAGAATGTGTTTATTATCATAAGAGGGGATGCCGGGCGTCAAACTATTTATATTTCAATTGCATTTTTGCAAAAAAATGTGAATTCTTTGGTTCGTTGGAATCGCAAATTTGAGAGTGATTTTTCAGAAATAGTTGCGAATTTTCATATAGTTCCATTAACATTGTCTACTCAGTTTAATACACAGAATTATCTGTATGAATAATAGACACGTTTTTGTTATGCTTTTATATATGCGTACAATATGTAACAAAGAATGTGTTTATTATCATAAGAGGGGATGCCGGGCGTCAAACTATTTATATTTCAATTGCATTTTTGCAAAAAAATGTGAATTCTTTGGTTCGTTGGAATCGCAAATTTGAGAGTGATTTTTCAGAAATAGTTGCGAATTTTCATATAGTTCCATTAACATTGTCTACTCAGTTTAATACACAGAATTATCTGTATGAATAATAGACACGTTTTTGTTATGCTTTTATATATGCGTACAATATGTAACAAAGAATGTGTTTATTATCATAAGAGGGGATGCCGGGCGTCAAACTATTTATATTTCAATTGCATTTTTGCAAAAAAATGTGAATTCTTTGGTTCGTTGGAATCGCAAATTTGAGAGTGATTTTTCAGAAATAGTTGCGAATTTTCATATAGTTCCATTAACATTGTCTACTCAGTTTAATACACAGAATTATCTGTATGAATAATAGACACGTTTTTGTTATGCTTTTATATATGCGTACAATATGTAACAAAGAATGTGTTTATTATCATAAGAGGGGATGCCGGGCGTCAAACTATTTATATTTCAATTGCATTTTTGCAAAAAAATGTGAATTCTTTGGTTCGTTGGAATCGCAAATTTGAGAGTGATTTTTCAGAAATAGTTGCGAATTTTCATATAGTTCCATTAACATTGTCTACTCAGTTTAATACACAGAATTATCTGTATGAATAATAGACACGTTTTTGTTATGCTTTTATATATGCGTACAATATGTAACAAAGAATGTGTTTATTATCATAAGAGGGGATGCCGGGCGTCAAACTATTTATATTTCAATTGCATTTTTGCAAAAAAATGTGAATTCTTTGGTTCGTTGGAATCGCAAATTTGAGAGTGATTTTTCAGAAATAGTTGCGAATTTTCATATAGTTCCATTAACATTGTCTACTCAGTTTAATACACAGAATTATCTGTATGAATAATAGACACGTTTTCGTTATACCTATGATCATACATATGTTCAGCGTGTAACAGAGAAAGTCTATATTATTTATACAGGTGAATATGTACATCAAACTAAGTGTACTTAATGCGCGTTTCCGTAAAATAATATAATTTTTAGGGTTTCCTATCTGAAAAGGAAAAAAGGTACTCTTACAGAAGCACTTAGTTGTTCCTCTGTCGGTCTGTTAAGAACCTTTTTCTTATGAACGCGTAGAGGCATTAGGTTGAAATTAATATCAAATACTTAGGTCTACGATCTCTTGAAGCTGTAAAAAAACAAGCTTTTAAGTCACCGCAGTAAATAAGAACCCTAAAAATACAACTATTTATCCTGCATATTTTGACACTCACAAATGAATCAAAATCTATAGTTTTGATTCATTTGGGTTTTTAATTTTGATTATACTCCCGTCGACCGAGTATCATGAAAGTTGACAAGAAGAAAGGTCTCATTTCAAATTATAGGAAATACTTCGAAAATTGTTAATTTGTAGTTATATCATATCATTTTTTTTCGAAATGCGCCTGTAAAAGATGCAGTAGGCAATATATTTTCGTTAAGCAAAATTAAGATTTTGTAAATAGTTTAATGGGAATATTATGTAACATTAAATGTTTATAAATGCCCAAATGTGTACGTAACCCTCTTAGTTCGAGCCACTCCACTTAACAGTTTTTGCGTTGAAAGCGCATTTTAAAAAATGATTATTTTCCGAAACGATTGGTAATTTTCAAGCAGAAATTTAATATTTTGTTCTCTGTAAAGAACCATATTTATGAGTAATAAAGAAGTTTTTTCATTCACCTGTATAACTCTTAAGGCGCCTATGTCGTTCGTTTTGACGCAGGTACAAATTGTATGTTTATTTACGTACGCGTAGATATGGAACCCTTTTCCTTATGGAATTTGTTTTTCAATTTTATGTACCGTGTAGGGTGTTATTTGAAAGGATTAGGTTAATCCATAGTCATGAGTATCTTAATTCACGTAAAATAGTTTTAGAGTTATAATATCCAAAAAACACACATTTTCTGATGGACTCCGAAAATACTTGACTCAAAATTATAAGGAAAACAGTGTTACTAAATGTCTACATAAAGTTTACTGGCCAACTACAGCGAAAATTTAAAATACTTTAATTTTTAGAAATAGTTGATTGTAATGAATCGAGAAAATGTCACGACAAGTTAAGTAGTGAAAAATACATTAATATTTATAAAAAGTTTAATATTAACACTATGTACGTTTAAATGTTTGTATGTCCCTAAATGTGTATGCAACCCTCATAGTATGATTTCGAGTCGTAACTAATCAGTTATTTACTTTTTTATTAATTGTTATAGTAGATAATTGAAAGTGTTTTACTAATAATACAACTTGTTGAAAAATAATTTAAAAACCATTTAATTTTATTTAGAGACTAATTAAATGAAAAAAAATTACGGAAGGCTTTACTGGTACGAACACACTAACAAATCAGTTTAAAAACAAAAAAAGAACTATTCCATTCATTCAGTTACGCGAGATAAAAGAAATATAAAACCTCGAGTCAATTATATTTTCGAACCTACAAACATAAATAATACATGGCCGACAAAAGGTGTCGCGGACATAGACAATGGCGCCCAATATTGACATGTCATGGGCAAACAATTTAAATTTCCCCCCAAACCTTGTCCCGTCTATGCTAATGCAGAGATTATAGAGCGGGCATCTGTCAGATAACATCGATAGGTCATTGTGTCGAGGCATTACAAGGAACGAGGTGTGATAATTTGATTTTGTTTATTAATGCGTATTGTATTTTGTGTACATAATCGGTTATATTTTATTTATTATTATTATAATATTGTAATTGAAATTGGTGGCGTCGGGCGTTCGACGGCCGGTAGGGCCGCTTTCGATTCGGATGTGGAACAATACAGATTTAAATATCGCCGCGAGAGTGGCCGTGTTCACAGGCGCTAACGCAAGAAACGGAGGGAAGTTTTGTTTTTTTTGTGAGTGAAGTAAAGCTATGAATACCTATCGTAAAATATCAGTGTTATGCTTGATGGTAGTAGTGCTGCCGAAACTTGCAGCGGATGGAGTAGTAATGGAACTGGTAATGGTGTTATCTAACTCTACGATTACTATGCATACCTGGTTTTAGCGGGGAGGGGCGATTAAGATTTAGGCGTTACACAGGTTCACTATCTCAATTGCATCAAGTTCCCCCGGAGATGTATATTTTTTGAGAAAAACATTTTTTAAAAATTAATTGTTTTATAAAAATTCTGTGCTTGGTAATAAAGCTAAAATCTTTGGGACATGAACAAGGGGGGTGTGGTGGATTTACCAGAGGGCTAGCTGCCCCCGTTCCCCCTTAGTTCGCCTACTGACGGTGAAGTTAGGTTATATTAATTTATACCGAGATTGGCTAAGTTAGGTTATATCATGCTAGGTTAGAATTGGTTAAGTTAAGCTAGATTAGGTTTCAATTTTGTGATTTTCAATGGCTTTCCCACAGAAGCGCGGCGTATAGCATGACAAAGTATACCAACCTCCTATTGCTATTTCTTGCATTCCCTTCTCTGGACATAAATCTACCAAGAGCTGCGACTTGTCTTTCGATTTTTCTAGCCATCTCTTCAATATTTTTTGCAAAGGGCAGACTTTCATCTAGCCACACTTTTAGATACCTTAGTTTTCCCTTCGGTTCAACTGTTACGCCCTCCATTAAAAATATATTGGGCCGCGTCTTTTTCTGCACTTGGCGTGGTCGCTTTTGTTTTTTTTCCAGGGCAACATTTTGGAGGTACAAGGTACAAAGAACAAATGTTAAGTAAGAGGCGCACAGAAGAAAGGCTGCACAGATAAGAGGTGTCTTTTGGACCGTATTGCTCTAAGCAGATTTAGTGATTGCGCGATTCGTACCTACTGAGGAACAAACCAGGGAAAAAGATATTTACATAAGAAAGAAAACAACAAAATATCTGAAGAAGAGTGAAAATGGACTCGAGCAGAATGGCGAGAGAAATTTAAAAATAGGGGAAAGTAGAATGGGCCACACAACTAATCCTAAAAGTCGAAGAATGGAGAGAAAGGAAATACGGTGAGGTGGGCCGATGGCTTATGCAAGCGTTTACCAGTCGCGACGTATTTAACGTGTTCTTGTATGATATTAATAAAGCGGCAATAACTGGAAATACTAGACCACGACAAGCATTATTTGAATGCCAAATCTATAATGTTGAAATAAAAGTAGGACAAAAAGAGAATGAAAAACTAAACCGGTGACATTTGAAAACAAAATTGGAATATTTGTGCTACATTGATAAGAAACATAATGGACAAAAGAGAGGCAGATGAATGGGAAATGCAGAGGGCATCCCAATTATAAACAAGCAACCTCCTGAAGTTATTACTCATTGCGGTTCTGGGAAGGAAAGCTGAAGACGTTAGGAATCGTAGACTATTGGACACTTTTCCAGGGAAGTGGGACATGTTACTTTAAACAGGCACGATGGTATCTATGAGAATTTCGAATTGAATAATCCCACAAAAAAAAGTTAACTTAGCTTGGATTGGTTTGGTTAGATTAGGATCGATTTTGGTTAGATTTGGTTTGGTTTATCTCGATTTAGCTGGGTTATGTTATATTTGATTAGATTTGGTTAGGTTAGCTTAGCTTAGGTTAAGATTCGGTTTAGTTAGGTTAGATTAATTAAGATAAGTACAGTTTTGGCTAGGTTAGGCAAGTTTAGTTTAGTTATATTTGGTTTAGTTTTGATAGGCTATGTTTAGTCTGATAACGTTAGGTAAGATTAGATTTGATTAGATTGGACTACGTCAGGTTTGGTAAGGTTAGGTTAGGTATAACCCAGTTAGAATAAGTTATGTTAGGTTATCTTACTTCAGGCGTAGTTTGGTTAGGTTAGTTTATGTTAGATTACGTTAGACTTGGTTATTATATGATTAAATTTGGTTATTTAATTTGGTTTTGTTAGTTCAAATAGATAACATTATATCAGATCAGGTCAGATTAGTCAAGTTGTATTAAGTAATGTAAAGAGGAGAAAGATTCATTAGGAGTGGGAAGCAAAATCAAGAGACATTATTTGAAATTTTAGTAGCAGAAATAGGAGAATTTTTTTTCACTTGATGCAAGAGAAAAAATATTTTAAACGCATAAACTACTCGCGACAAAGAGCAACTGTAAAAAGATTCAGGGTGGAATATAATACCAATGAATATATACTTGAGGAGTCTAATGGTGAAGACAAAAAAGAGCTATCACGAACTTAGCTAAAGTAGTGAGTAAAACTTAAACACAAAAATTCAATTCCAGATTTAATGTTAGAAATATAAAAAGGCGAACAGATTTTAATGTTAGAGATATTAAAAGGCGAATAGATTTTAATGTTAGAGGTGGTACAAGGCAAATAGATTTTAATGTTAGAGATATTAAAAGGCGAATATATTTTAATGTTAGAGATATTAAAATGCGAATTATTTTAATATTAGAGATATTAAAAGGTGAATAGATTTTAATGTTAGAGATATTAAAAGGCGAATAGATTTTAATGTTAGATGTATCAAAAGCTAGATATCTGAACAGACTAACAGAACGCGGACAAATACAAAAAACCAAAAGTGAGAGTAACGAGGAGAGACGCTGAGGTCATTGAAATCAAAACAGGCAAATACCGTTTTGAAAAATATGAAAGGAAGTAAAATCTCAAACTAAATCCTGCGACGGTAATGTATATGGTAGGCCTTGAATTTAGTAACATTTAAAAAATTTGTAGAAAAAAACAATAAAATTTGTTTTCTGACCTTACACAATTTGTAGAACACAAAAATTGTTACGAACGGGTGGACCTCGCAACACAAGGGTTCCGTATACATTTAGACACCTATAAACCTTTAAAGGGCGCGTAGTATTTGTTTATTAAACTAATTATATTCATTAATATTATTTTTTGACGCGTTTAAACATATTGCCTAACATGTCTTCTGCAGACGTAAAAATACCGCAATTTTTTGAAAGTTATAAGATTTAAAACCATTGTTATAGTTTTCCACTGAACGTTATGTAAAGTAGCAACGCTTTTTTTATCATATCGACTACAAAAGTTTCGAGGACGGGGTAAAATATTTGTTACCGACGCTTTTAACAATATATCTACTAATGCGGGGACTTCACTTGGCGTTGCGTGATCGTGTATTTGCTTAATTTGCCCTAAAAGGTCCATTTACTTGTATGTGTTTGCCTTATTTGCACAAATAAGACAAATACACAAATAAGCCTATCCGCACGCTCATCAATTTTTGGTCGCAAATCACAGGAGGCAAATATTCTTATGTCGAATATTTCGTTTACCGTCCACACCATAGACTTAATATAGTGTACTAGCTGTTAGCTGTAGCGTTCGCTGGTGTAGACGATTCGTTTTCTAAATTTCAGTCAAATTTTTAGGTAACTTCAAAAATAATATTTTTTTCCATACAGATTTAGCCACCTCTTTTCACCCCGTTAGGGTTGGAATATCGGAAAGTGCTTAAGTACTTGTTTAATAATTTGCATGGAAAACCATTAATAACAAATTTTAATTAAAAATTTCCATAACTTTTTCATTCCCATACAAAAAATTGTGAAACACGGGTAACATTATTTTTGTTAAAGAGCATGAATACCCAGTTTTAAGTAAAAAATATTTTTTCATAAACATATTTTTTCCCATACAAACTTAATCATACTTTTTCACCCCTTAGGGATGAATTTCGAAAAATCCCTTCTTAAACGATGCTTCCATTATAAAATCAATACCCTCTCTAAATTTAAATTTTTTTATCATTAGCGGTTTGGGCTAGGCATTGATATGTCAATCGGAATATTGCCTTTTATATATATAGATTAAGGCTATGGTCCACACATGGCTGGCTAAGTAATGCGCGTGACAGCGGTCTATAAAGATGTGTCCGGTGAAACTGATTGTACAAACGATATTGTGTTGATGTTTTCAGAGTTATATTAAATGCAGAGAGCGTTTGGGAGCTTAAAAGAATAAGAATATTTGATGTTTGCGTATCAGGGGTAGAAGATAAAAATCGGAAAAACCAGGAGCAGTCATTGGCGATGTTTACCAACTAATTTTGGCATTGAATTTGTGCACACTGATTAAGTAATTTTTGAAGGGAAAATTTCTTTAGGCACGTGAAGCAATTTTCGGTTGGGGAAAATCTTATGGGTTCGCGTCACCGTTATGCTAATGTTAACAGTATATATGTAGTTATGAGTTTAACTTGTTGTGCTTGGTCAGCAGTGAAAGCATATATGCTATATGTATATATATATATATATATATATATATATATATATATATATATATATATATATATATTAGTTTGCTGTCAGACTGGCGCACGTGCAGTGTCCAGTGTACACGTATACACATATATACACCAACACTTTTTATATATCCGACTCATATACGCGTTGGACGCTTTTTGGATGGGTAAAATTTTAGTGAGTACGTTACCAATATGTTATAATAGCAGTATATCTATGGCTATAAGGATGACGTGTTGTTCAACATTACTTCTGTATATATCTACACAAGTAAAGTTAAATTGAAGTAAAGTTAATTGAAAACGTAGTTAATTTAACTTTAATGTGTATATTGTGCATTGTTTAAATTGTGTTTTAGTTTGATTGTTTTTTTAATTTTTTAGCGAGTACTAAATGTGTTAATATTTTAATATAGAAAAATGAATAACAAAAAGTTTATTGTTTATTGTAGGGAGCTAGTAGGGGAGCGGTGCTCACTAACGTAAGCAGTGGGAAAACCCGCGCAAATCTCGCTTCCGCTATTGTTTTGTGCAATACTTAAATGCTGTTGGAAGTTCCTAAGTGTTAATATCTGCTAATAGCCCACCTGAAGATGTTGCAATACAACGAAACCTAATTCGTGGCAAAGAATTTAAGTAAAGTAGAAATAATACTACATCACGTAGTTTCATGAAAAAAAAACCAGTGGCACATAGAATGTCCAGTGGCACATAGATCTAATGACTTTAGATTACAGTACCGAAAATTCGTTGCGTGGTTTGTTCTTGTAACTTTGAAACATTGATATTTTCTCCATAATAAAAAAAAACGATCTTAACAATGTTATATATTTGTTAAGATTTAAGGGGATCAATCATTTTTTTCTAAAATTTTAAATTGTCAACAATATTTAACCTCCTAATACGTCATTGGAAATGTCATCCTAAAAATTAGATAGATTAAAAGTTTTCTTGAGATATGAAAATTATCCATTAAAATTATCAAATTCGAAAACAAAAAAGAACCGTATATATTTTTACTATACTATACGTTGAAATATATACGGTTAGATACGATAAAATTTAAAAAAAGATACGATAAAATTGTTCATATGCAAAAATTAAACAAAGCGCAGTTTCTTAAATATCTTTAATTGTACACCTTGAGACATAACTCTCAATGCGCAAGAATCAACTCGCATTTAAAATTTAGTGTTATTTGTTTTAGTCATTTGACTATCATGGACAATTGACAACTGTTCAGATAACTTCACGAGCGATCGATTGAGCCTATGCAAATTATATTTCCTTAAGACCTGCATACGTGACTATCAGAGTACTTTAATATTTTAATTTTTACTGAATCCCTTTGGATCGTAATATATTTCCAAACTCCGCTACTAGGCTTAGAAACTGTTCGCATGAAACACATTTTTAAAATTTTTTAAGACCACCCATTCTTTATAAACATGTTATATAAGTTATGTATTCTTCGTGCCCGCTAATTTTCCCCGCTTTGGTAGCCAAATCCTAAAATATTTAACTAATTAAATTATGTGACATAGGCCAGGTAAGGATATTAAGTATGCAAATACTTTAAACTTTTGAAAATAATTTTTTTGGAATTTGTAGCCATTATATATATTAAATCCTAACTAATATTATAAATGAAAACGTTTTCATATATATTTTTTTATTACATAACTTCATAATTTCTAGATAGATCTACACAAAGTTGGCCAATGAAGAGGTAGTAATCAATATTAGCACACAGATTATATTTGTAAAGTTTAGTCTTGATTACGTAGCCCTATACGTGAAATGCTTATATAGACTCTTCCGTTTATTTTGATTAAAACCAGTTTGTAAAAAGAACAGAAATAACGAAATAGAACGGAATAAATTTCGAGATCACTTTATGAGTATTTTAAACCTAAATATAGCAATTTTTCCGTAAAAGATAGACAAGTAATATCGTTCATTCTTACATTATTTTGCTATATTTGTAAGGGTTTATCCAACGTGAACAAAAAAAAAACAGTAAACTTGGTTATATTCTTCTGCGGTGTGAGTTATAATATTGCTATGTCTCACGGAACTCTAAACTTTAGAGGATAAGGCATAGCCTATGTCTGTATAGAATAATATAACTTTCTAACAGTGAAAGTTTTTTTTTAAATAATTGTGGACGTTTTTTTTAGTTTACTTCCTACATTCAAATGAATGAAAAAAAAAACAAACACACTTCCTCTTCATAATATTAAAGCAAAAGATACTTCTGTGATGAATGTAAAGTTAGAAATATTATAGATGAAATTATTTCCAAAAATCATGGAAACAGTAAGCATGTTGACTTAGAATCCTTTTCAACCATACCGGTTTACTCTTGGCGTGTGCAACTTATCATCATCATATAAATTAATACGCTAAGGTTAAGATGTTACACTCCCTTTTTAGAAAAAACCTCACAACAAATCCACATAAATTATATATCATTTTATAGATAATTGCTTGCTCTACCGGCATCCACAACTAAAAAATGTATTATTGCTATTGTTTTTGCAAATTAATTAATTATTAAAATTATATACACAAAACAGCAATGCTGCCATCTAACGGCTCAACGTCAATATGATCGACGGTCGGTAAAATTTTTGTTTAATTTCCAATCCACTCACGTATAAATAAAGTGGCGCTTTAGCTCAATGCTTTTGATACTTGCGCCTCTATATGTCAATTTTAGTAAAATATTTGTTTGATCTGTCATCTGAGCTTCATAATGGAATAAATAATGCGAAGACTACGCACGGGTCACGCTAGTATGTTACTTATTTGCTTAAAGTTCTATTGTCACCTCGCCTTCTGGTGTTTATGTTGATTATATCGCAGCTAAAATATTGTGAGCTAAAATATTATTATTTAAATCGAAATAATATTCCTCTATTTCGCCCACTCATTCCCAAATTATGGCACGAAAGCTATTTATAGTATATTGAACAGTAAATTTTATATATCCGCCGAATATTTGAACGCACAATTACTTCAATTTAATGATTTCCGGTCACTCATATTGTCTTCTGTTCATCGGAGGGTTACGACTTCCTGTGGACCTCAGATGTTTTCTATGCAGATAACTAAGCAACAAATATATAGAATAAAAAAGAATATAGCTTAAATGCGACCTGTGGCATCAACATTTGGACGACTTTTTAATCGACTTTAAAAAATGGAGGAGATCTTTTTTATGTATGTTCAGCTATAATTCTTTACTGAAAGAGGCTACTTTAAGAGTGCTATATAAATATGATGATGAAATATGACTTAACGAATGGCAGTAAATCTAATATCATTCAAGATATTTGCTACGGGTAGTTGTTACTTAGCAAAGTAACTACTGGGTTTGATGATGAGTTCTGAAGATGAGCAATGGAGCTCCTTAGCGGATATTAGTAAATGAAGCGTGATTAAAGATGTTCGCTGCTAGTAATTGTTGTTACGTTATGCCATTCCTCGATTCATGGGCTCCAACTTGAAACGACATTTTGGAAATTAAAAAAAAAATTTTTTTTCAGTGGTATCGAATAAAAGGCATTGAGATAACCAAGTATATAAACAAGTCATAACCGCCATATTTGCAAAAAAAAAATAAGGAATTTCTCAATTCGTCAAAATCTTCTTTTTATGTGTGTTCAGGATAATTTATTTACCAAGTAGACCCATTTCGAAGATTTTCTTTTTATTTAAAAGAAGATACTTTAGGGGTGGTCTCATATAAATATGATGATGATCAGATGATGAGGTCGGGAACTTAACGATGAAACTCCCTAACGAATGGCAGTAAATCAACTGTTATCCAGATATTTTCTAGGGGTAGTCGTTTCTTTATAAAATAACTACACCACTTACCAGGTTAGGGTCTAATAATAATTTTTGGAAACGAACAATGGAACTCCTTAACGGGTGTTACTAATCAACTGTAATTAAAGATATTTGTTTATTAGTAGTTGTTACTTTGCAAAATAGCTACACCGTCGATCAGGACACGGTCTGATGATGAGTTCTGGAAATTAGCAATGGAACTCCTTAACGGATGGTAGTGAATTAAGCTTGATTTAAGAAATTTGCTACTAGTAGTTGTTACTTTAAAAAATAACTACACCATTGACCATGTCAGAGTCTGATGATGCGTTCTGAAGATCAACAATGAGACTCCTTATCGGATGGGAGTAAGTCGACCGTAATTCAAGATATTTGCTGCTGGTAGTTTTACTTTGTAAAATAACTACACCATCGACCAGGTTAGGGTCTGAAGATGATAATGCAACTCCTTAATGGGTGGTAGTAAATCAATCGTGATTTAATATATTTGCTACTGGGTAGTTGTTACTTAGTAATTACTTTGCAAAATCTTATACTGAATTCCGGATATTGGCAAAGAACTCCTAAAGTGGTTGTTGTTACTTTGCAAAATTTGATAGTGGACTTCGGATATGGAGAACGGAACTCCTCAACGGCTAACAGCTAATCATTGGCAGCTAATACTATCGCTTCGTTTCTGTGTGCTGTCGACAATTAACTTTAAACAAAGAGAAAATTATCTCCATATTAGCTTTTGCCAGGACTTTTAATAATTATACCAGGATGTCCAGTGGCAGATTTCAATGTTTGAACAAACATAGTTTCTGAACGCAACACATAAGAGGGGCGCGGCGTTAGAAGCGCAAGCGATGCGGATGTTTTAGTAGCCATGGAACAGTGGAGTGGAGAGCACCGCGCTTTTGCTGTCGAGGCGTACATTTCGAGTGGATTTTCGCTGTCTGTAGTACGCCGTCGATTTAATAATCGTTACAGTATTCGTCGATTACGTGATGGACCATCGATCAACCTCATTCAGTCATGGGTAGCAAGGTTCAGAGCTACAGGATCAACATTAAATAGGCCAAGGTCAGGACCTACATCATTGGTAGCCACGGATGAAAATGTCGAGCGTGTTATGGTTTCTGTCGTTGAAAATCTCCGTTTATCACTGCGTACACGTTCATCGATATTGGGAATTCCGAAATCAACT
This sequence comes from Druceiella hillmani, assembly GCA_039881145.1. Taxonomy (NCBI): domain Eukaryota; kingdom Metazoa; phylum Arthropoda; class Insecta; order Lepidoptera; family Hepialidae; genus Druceiella; species Druceiella hillmani. The sequence goes on from JAYKKI010000024.1 coordinate 21,706,646, forward strand.
TTACAGGTAAAATAATGCGAAAAAAGCTCAAGTTCCATCCATATAAAATTCAAATTGTTCAAATTTTACACGATTCAGACTTTGAATTAAGAAAAACCTACGCGGAGGTGATGTTATTGAGATTTCGTACTGCTACCCGGATGGGCAACATATTCTTTAGTGACGAAGCTCACTTTCACATTGGAGGATATGTGAATAAGCAGAACTTTCGTTACTGGGATGTCCACAACCCAAGACAAATGCCTTCATCAAGAGCCTTTACATAAGCCTAAAGCAACAGTCTGGTGTGCCATGTCTGCATCTGCAATCATAGGGCGGAGAGATATGCCCAGATGTTAAAAGACTTTTTCAGAGTAGAACTACAGAATAGTCCATCCTTCAACCAAAACACATGGTTCCAGCAGGACGGGGCCACAGCTCACACTGCTAATGTGTCCATGAATGCAGTGCGGCAGTTATTTCCAGAAAAAAAAACATATCCCGAAACGGTACCGTACCGTGGCCACCTAGGTCACCCGATTTAAGCCCATGTGACTTTTTCTTATGGGGATACTTAAAATCCGTTGTTTACAAAACAAATCCGAGCACTGTGACAACTTAAAGAAAATATTCGAGCCGAAGTCAGTAGGATACCCCAGTCGCTCTGCAAACGCGTTTTTGAAAACATGCGTGCTAGACTTGAAGAGTGTGTCAGACTCGATGGTCGCCATTTGGAAAACGTGGTTTTTAAAAAATGAAATCCGCATTTGTTGTTATAAAGTTAAAATAAACCTACTTTGTATTAGAGGTGTAGTTTTTTTTTACAATTTTTCAAACATTGAAATCTGCCACTGGATACCCTGTACAATATAATAAGGAAGAAAATAATTTAATGTTAGTTATAGTGCGATGATTAATATTGTTAATAACTAAAAATTCTATAATATATATTTTCTTTTAAAAATCCACTGCAAAAAAATAGGTACTAAAAAGTAAAAAATAATTAACACATAATAGGTACTTATTTATTCAAAATAAATAACTAAGTTACTTATTCTTGAAGTCGGTGCCAGCACCACCGATCAACTTACACAAATGTGAAATTTTATATTATAAATACGCCCTTTATGAATCTATTTCGTATTGTGAGGACATTAGAAATTAAAATTTTAAATTTACATTATAAATTAAATTGAATTATAAATTTGTTTAAGTTTGTCGACAGTGCTGGCATCGACTTAAAAAATAAGTAACTTAGTTATTTTAAGTACGTATTTTGAGTTAATTGCTTTTTTGCTTTTTAGTATCTACTTTTTTGAAGGCGTCTTTTTAAAAGATATTTTATATACCAGATAAATTGAAAGTATTTGCAACTTTTGGATTTGTAATTTAACTTTGAGACATAGCTAAGTCTGTCAGTTAAGCAGTTGACAGCTCTTAAATTTCTTATGGGTACTTTTAATAAAATAACGTGAAAATAAAAATGAATTAAAAACCAATATTGACGAATTAATACAAATATTGACGAAGTAATACAAATAATTATTTAAACCAATATTGACGAATTAATACAAATAATTATTACAAACATAAATTAAAAATGAGTTTAATAATTTAATAATCAGGAACGAGTAACTAAGTATGACTTTACAATTTCATGTTTGTATCTTTGTTTTAAATTTTACCATTGTCGCTTGATTAATTTTTAAAAATGTTACGAAAGTTGAATACCAAAAGTTATCCCACCTCAGCAGCTCGTAATTTAAAATTACATTAAAAAGTTAAATCAAATACATAATAAAATGGTAGTTTAATACAACGTGTTACTTGCATCGATTGGATTAATTTACTTCATAACTTTATGTTGGTTATGCCTAATAATGGAGCCCTTTATTTATATAAATAAATTAGTTAACAAGGCCAATCGGAAGATTCATTTCCTAATAAAAAAAAAGCGGAAAGATTAATTTCATAATAAAAATAGTTAAATACCTAATTAAATTGTACTATAATAGACCGTGTTACTTCAATTAATTATATTAATTTACTACGTGCATATATAAATCGTTTATGCCGAATTAAAAAATTAAATATTTACTAGCGTGACCCGTGCGAAGTCTTCGCATTATTTATTCCATTATGAAGCTCAGATGACAGGTCAAACAAATATTTTACTAAAATTGACATATAGAGGCGCAAGTATCAAAAGCATTGAGCTAAAGCGCCACTTTATTTATACGTGAGTGGATTTGAAATTAAACAAAAATTTTACCGACCGTGGATGCCGGTAGAGCAAGCAATTATCTATAAAATGATATATAATTTATGTGGATTAGTTGTGAGGTTTTTTCTAAAAAGGGAGTGTAACATCTTAAAACCTTAGCGTATTAATATATATGATGATGATGATGTAAATAAATTAATAAATAAAGCATCACTCGGAAAAATGAATTCCTTAACCGTGTTCGAGAGACAATTTTTTTATTTAATTATCCAAAATCTATTTTATTTTGCGCAACAACTTTTTTTCTGCAAAATAACACAGAGTCATCTTACTTACTTCTAGCAGAAACGTAACTAGGATTTTTATAATATTTAAATTATATTTTGTTATACAATAATAAAGGGCCATCTTATGTGGTGACCTAATATTACCCATCTATGAACTTAACCTAGAATTTAATGTAAGCTATTTTAAAAAAGTATATATATATATATATATATATATATATATATATATATATATATATATATATATATATAAATTGGAAGAAATATTGGTAGTTATTTGTTATCTTTTTCATACACACATACTTGCGTACATTATTGAGGGCCGCTTAGGGGAATAACCAGCAAAAAGCGACGAAGACATCTAGCTGCCCGGGTAAGCACCGCATTCCAAGCAATTATTGGGTGTGTTAAAAGAGTTAAGTGTAATATTTCTTTGCAATTTTTTCTTTTAATTGAATATTAGAAAAAAGGACGTGTTTTACGCTTTATTTCAAGGTCAATTTATTCCTTTATAGCCAACGAATAGCGTCTTCCTTTGTCCGATACTTAACTTCGCGAAATTAAACTGAAAATAGTGTATCCTGCACGTTATCGATTATTTATTATATCGATATGAGGATAAAGTAGATTGTACATTTAGTCGATAATTCTTTACTTAGAGAGATTAATATAACAATAAATGTATTTTTATTAAATTTTGAAAATTATTTTTATTACATTTCTTTAGCTGTTTTGCTACGTATTAAATGATGCCTCCTTCTGAAGTAATCACCTGATAAATTTCTCGCGGGAAGTTTTCAAAGTAACAGCCACATTAATAAACAACATAGAGACGGACGGATATGATAAAGATGCTAGATTGACCATTAAACCATAAAAGATACTTTTTGATACATTATGATATTTTTTTATTATGATTTGCCCCATTTTTAGGGTTCCGTGTCTTAAAAGGAAAAAGGAACGCGTGTCAAGTTGAAATTAATATCAAATACTTAAGTCTATGCTCCCTTGAAGATGTAAAAAATTCAAGCTTCTAAGTAAATAAATAAAAACCTATAGATTATTTCCCGTTGATCTAGAATCATGAAATTTGACAAGACGCAAGGTCTCACAGTGCAAGTAAGCACAGACAAAAAATTGAAAATATGTAGATATATCACATATTTATTTTTAATATGTAAGTTATATTCGACATATATTTCCATTATTGAAAATAAGAATTTTTCAAATAGTTTAATGGGAATAACTTGTACCATTAAATTTTTATAAATGCCTAATTCCTCATAGTGCCTAGAGTTTCACTCGTGGTTGACAGGTTGTATTTTCTATTATTAAATTTCGTTTTAATATTTAATAATATATAACCAATAAATATAAGTTAACAGAAAAATATTGTTACGAATTTCTCGATGTACATATAGGTTTCTTTGAACTGTAACTACTATAATTTTTTTAAATAACTCATTAGAAGATAACTTAACAAAATCTCAGTTAATTGTTATTTGTTGTTACATCACATAGAAAAATATTTTTTTGAATATACGCCTGTAAAAGTCACAGTAGCCAAGATATTTTCGTTCGAAAAAATTATAATTGTGTAAATAGTTTAATAGGAATTTTATGTACCATTAAATGTATATAAACGCCTACATATGTACAGAACCGTTGTAGTTCGATATCCACTCATACTTGAGAGGTTATTTATATAAAAAATATAAGTTAGACCTGATTTTTACCGCTGTTATCAAATGATCACTGAAAGTGTTTATAATATCCAGTATTTTTTCAATACTGATACTTTTATACTCGTCATCTGTTAATGAATACTTTTACTCATATGAGAACTTTGTAGATGGTTTGGTATTGAACCTCTCTCGAAATTTAGTCCTTAGTATAACTACACCCCCGACACTCCATACTAGAGAACAGGGTTAATTGCCTACATTATTACGTACGTACTCGTCTATCTCGTTTGTTTGTGTGTGCGTAAATTAATGTAGGGCTGTCTATAGCGTGCAGGTAAAGAATATTTATTAATACTACATATTGGTCTCGATCGTTGCGGACAATCGCGTCGATAGAGCGAGTTGTCGCTATACGTCAGCAACATTTTCTCTTTCTAACCAGCGTCGATCGAATGACTGTCTTGATAGCACGCTGGCGCAGTAGCTTTGTACTGGCGCGCACCTATTTATTATTACCTAATTGTAAAATGTAATTATATAAATAAATATTTTTCATTATACATTATTTGTGTGAAAATGATTTGATAATAACAATATTAAGATAGAATTTGAAGAATAGGTACTTAGTGTGGATCCTAAAAACGAAATAAAATCTTAAATAAAAATAAATTTTGTTTATTTATAAATTTAAAAAAAAAGTGTATCACACTGAAATATTATCCTCGTTGTACTTTTAACTTCATTGTTGTAGATTTGCTTCCTGTGAAATATCTTTTAATAAACAATATAATAAAAGCCTATGGCCGACACTACAAGGATACTTTTTCCAACCACATCGCGTTCAAACAAAACAATGACTTTTGAGAACAGCTTAAAATTTAAAACTGCTCAGTGACATATTTGTAAACAAAATTTTAGGTACTAACCAAATAAGTTGGTGACACAAAACCAAATTATTTACAACAAACAAAAAAAGGGAGACAAAACAATCTCCTATCCTTAGTGATTTTATTGCCTTTTAAGAATTCGTACACAGCGCAATAACGGGCTGTTATATTAAATTATTATACATAGTTATCAATTAAGACTGAATTATGTAAGTTAAACTCGACCAAACATCGCAAAATTGAACAAATAACACGCGCACACACCAAGCGGCAACCTAAGAACGCGTACTCTTGATCGTACCCCTTATCTACGTGTGACGTTAAATTGGTGGGGGGAGGTGAGTGTCTCTTTTTTACGCAATAATCGTTAATATTCTTTAGTATAAACACTTTAAAAACCCCTTTTGCTACTGCATGGTGGCAATACAATGCAACCAAACTAGAGTCGCATTAGCGACATTTCATATTGTTTGTGATATGAAGAAAGACGTCGTTCGTTTGTTCCGTGCTGTGGAATACAACCAACATAGTAGGTGTCTGTGCCTAACTCTGAGCGAAGCGAATAGATTTCTAGAACTTAATTCACATTGACCCTCATTTTTAAACGTCTCGTTGATCTGTTTTATGTTATCATATTGATTTTATTATTCAATAATTCAATTATTATTTTGTCCTTTTACAGTTGGAAGCTGTTATATGAATTGCATTAAATTTCTTATCGATACTAATATATTTTGTTTTGTAATAACTATATTTTTAAAACTTTGATGTCTGGAATTTGTTAGATTTGGAATATGGGGAGTGACTTGGGAAAATTATACACAACAGAGCATTCAGGAAAAGTAAAAACAAATATCTGTGTCGATATACTTTTTCATGATCTGTACAATACTTTTTCGATTCTACTCATGAGTAGAGAGTATCGATGCTTTTGACTCGATTCCGAATCCCTAGTTACTGAACTCCTAGTTAGTTAGTTTAACGGTAAAACTAATGTCTAACAAACAGAATTTCGATGCTTTTGACTCGATTTGATACAAATAATTTTCACTTTTCAAACATCTTTAACGATTTTAAAAGTGTGTACCGCTTAAGAAAAAAACAACCCGAACGCATCCGATTAGTGGCGGAATCTGTCGAACGCTTAGCAATATGGCGGTTTAGAATGTCAAAAAGTTTACTAACCGACATGAATCGTTAAAGAAGCTTTACTTTATCTATGAGCTCACACGTTTTTATTTTCTGACATTGCTGAAGATATTCCATTTTAAATTGAAAGAAATGTAAAAAAACAGTAAATGAATCAAACAAGTTGGATGTAATTGGATACACGTGATAGAAGTGAAACTTCTTTAGTGATCTAAATCCTAACAAAAGTAAGTATGAAGTGTTAAAACGACACTGACAGTGAGAAAGAACATACAAAGTGAAAATCCATAGGTTGTACTAAATTCGCATAAGATTTTTATACTGTATAGTATAATACGTTTGAAAAATTAATAAAATATCATTACAAATCGATGTAACATCTAATATTCATATAAATTTACATAGGCCATTGTCAATTACAAAAAAAATACTGCGATGTAAGTACCAGAACACTTTTAAATATCGCTCGCGTTGTAAATTACATTTACGACTTAATGTGCGGGTTCATTGCAGATTTATAAATAAATTAAATACAATAAATCAAACTTAAATATATAAATAAATAGACAAAATTTTGTTAGTCTTCTTTTCGCTGATGTAGCGTCTGAGGTACGGCGTACCATCTACAACGCGCGCATGCGCGACTCTGTTTTATTCAATCGCTTTGTGTCGTTGTGTTATACGTCGTTTGCTTTTGCTCCACTTCCATGGCGACGGAATATACATCTCTCTTTTTCTTTCCCTCTACGTAATATCTTTCTTCTCTCTCATGTAACGAAATGTGCCTAAACGGGGCTTGATCTTAAAATTTCACTCTCAATACTCGTCCACTTATCGATTTTATCGAACCGCGCCTAAGATATTTCACTTTTGAAATGCCATACTTGAGATTAGATAAGCAATGTTTTCAATTATGGGGTAGTTAGATAAAAAGCGGAAGCCCTGATCTTTATGATGAAAGTAATTTCAAAACGTATACCGGTTCCTTTCATGTTCAGCCTTCTTTCATCATTCTTCTGCTGCAGCTGTAATCATTTTATCTTTTCAACGTCTTATATATATATATATATATATATATATATATATATATATATATATATATATATATATGTATATGTGTATATATATATATATATATATATATATATCCATAATATATTTTTTACTTGGCGCTTTGGTTGTCTGAAAGAAATGACTCCTGTAGCAATAAGTCCGCCCTACGTATTTATACATTGAAGAAACATAAATAAAGTAAAGTTAAAAAAGTTTATTTGTATTCCTACATATCCAGACAACTGTAAAATTAGTAATCACTGATTGTGGATTATTTCGTGACGTGCGTATTTAAATACTTGTCGTGGTGGATGTACACAGGTGGATTTTGCAATGAGGTAATCAATTTTTTATGTCTGCTGCTGACGTCATAAGAACTCAATGAGGACAATTCTACTTGGAGAAGAATTTTACAGAAAGGAGAATAAACTTTCTCAGGAAAGTTTAATCACAATGTTGAACTTTCCCGATCTTAGACAAGCATGAAAACTATAGGCTTTCTCAAGTACAGTGACAGCGAATTTTCTTGGTACGGAAAGGTAAAGAATTTTTCCGCCATACGATGTATTTACATACACTTTAAAATGGAAAACTCCAATGAAAAAGATAAGTCAATTTTTGCCGAGTACTGTCGATCATTTGAATGTATCTTTTTTATCCGCAAGCAAGAGTGGATCCAGAATTTTTTTCTGGGGGGGCACAACCAAGTTGACAACGAGAATCAGTTGAAGTAAATCAGCGGGAAAAAACTCGTACCGATCGCTCGCTCGTATTCACGCGTGCAACTCAAAACTGTAGACTACACACGTAGTAGCTTCACTCACGCAAACGCACTTTTCATCGTTAAAAAATATATGTATGGAATTTTTACGTATATTGTTTCGTAACTTGCGAGAAATAAACAAAATAAATAGATTACTCTGGTACTTCTTCACGTGCCCCCGTGCCTGTACTCATGAGTTCATAATGAATCCCCCTTGAATCCGCCTATGCCCGCAAGTGCGTGGAAATATATAATTTCAACGATTATTTCAAAACAGATTTAATATTTACGTATAACCATGAAACTATAATACTTAAACCTTAATTTAAGTATTACCAGACGATAATACTTAAACCTTAATTTAAGTATTACCAGATGATAATACTTAAATCTTAATTTAAGTATTATCGTCTGGATGGTATATAATTAATTATGTTTTTATAAGTTTATTGATTTATTTCAAAAAATGAGGGCTTGTTCCATTTCAGCATTGTGGTAAAATTTAGTTAAGAGAGTCAATAGACAAAAAGGAATATAGAAGAGCATACACCGCATTATGCGCGTTTCGTATATACTTAGGAATATAAATATTTATGGGTAGATAGTATTTCTATTTTAATATTATTTTCATGTAAATTTACTGGCCACTATAACTATTTTTCGGAGGCGTAAAAATAGAATGCCCATGAAGAAAAAAAATATGAGCAGTCATGGGATATCTGACAGATGGTAAACCCTTAAATTTTTTATATATCTTTATATCGAAATATTTTTAAGACGATGTACGTTCGATAATGGAGTTCTTACCACCGATATAAACGAGTAAAGTTGTAAGCGTTAGTAAATAAGAATACTGATACACTAACACACAACTAAAGTAGCGTGTGTATGCAGTGCAGTAAAAGGGAAGCGTAAAACCGGAAAGAGCCGAGAAGACACGAATCTGACCGAATTAATTAAGCCGGAAAGGGCCGACACGATACGAAGTTGGCCGAATGGCAAGGTGCGACGTCATCAGAACGTTTTAACTCCCATCCAAACGCGCCATTCGAATTTTCATATCAAAATTCCTTATCCCGCCTACATATGCGGAAAACTCTTCAGGATATTATATTAAGTCATTTCAAATATCTAGTTCTGAACTTCATATTATGTATTAATTTAAAGCTCCTATTTCGTTTCGTTTAGAAGTTAAAAGGCTGTAACATACAGACGGACGGACAGTCGATGTTGACACGGCAAACAAGTTCCGTACGGACAGAGTTTCTAGATTTTTTCCGTCTGTAGGTATGGGACAGACGGCCGGAACTCAAAGAGAGAAAAAATCTTATTTTATTATTATTCATACCAACTTTAAGCAGTCATTTGTTTGTATAACGTAAAGTAAATTACGTGGACGGGAGTTAGAATGTCGCTAGCCGCGACGCATAGATCATAATTTACAGAATCAACATTGACAGACGAACACTTCCGACTCGTTTTGCGCGTAAACGGTGTTGCTCATTATAAACTCCATAAGTAGGGGACAAGTGTCCCGATTGTCCCGACTGGACACTTGAAAAATGGCTAAAAATACGTGACGTCACATGAAATACGGAACGTCTGACAATGCTAGTTCGGACTCAAATTCTATAAGTCGGGCATAGGGTTTTCAAGAAAAAAAATAAATATCACCTCTAACAAGTGTGAGCATGAATGTGACAAATGAGTTTTAAAAAGCCTGTGTAGTACGAGTAGAATATGTACAGAACCATCGCAATGCGAGGGTAGATATAGGTACATATTTAGGCATATATAAACATTTAAGGATACATAGTATTTTTAGGATACATATATTTCTATAAAAACTATTAATTTTTGACAACATATTGCCTACCATATATACATATTTATTTCTCACCATGTGAATAAATAAATATGTATATTGCTTACGTAAACTAGTAGAGTCTATTTAGTTTCCTTTTAATTTCAAAATTTTTAAAATATAAAGAAGTATTCAAAAGAAATACAAAAAATAATCAATTTTAATCGATTTTTGAATGTTGACATAGCCTAAAGGAACTATTAATTGACTTTAGCTTTCGTTCTTGTTGTCAAAATGAATACCTTTTTTGCTCTTTACGAATTTTATGAGTTTTTTTTAACAACACTCCTGAACTTGCCAGTTACATGGGTTAGTATATTGTACCTCATAATGCAAAATGAAAAAAAAACTATCTTTATAAACGCGCATATATTATATTTTTAATATATCAAGAATTGTTAATAGGAATTAAAAATAACAATAAAGACTTATCGAAATACAGTTTTTGAAATGTATATAAAAATAATCTATATCGTTTACTTTTCAAATGTGTAGCCATTGCCTAAATTAATTAAAAATAAACTAATAACTGACATTGACATTCGTTCCGATGTGTCAAAACGAACGTCTATTACTATGATATTTTCGACGACCTTATTATACATGAATTTTATGGATTTTATGTTACATATATATATAGTTGGTAGAGAGTTGGAGGACACACCTCTACCAACTAAATCGCTATGTCTGATAAAAATTTTAAAATTGAATATTACGAAAAAGTCTTCTTGAGATACCTCCAATATTTTTTAAATACCTTTGATACTGTATAGAGTTAGGCACACGAATAAAAAATATTTAATCCCTGTTTTGCATGTAGGGGAGTTAACCTAAAAAAAACTTAAAATATTTTATTTCGTAACTTTGTAGGTGTTATAAATAAGTATAACTGTGCTAAATTTTATAAAAACAGCGTTATAGCAATTATAGTCTGCGAGTGAAACGACGAACTTAATTCATATCTGGTGAGTGTTTTAACACGCTTCTCTTTGATCTGTATTTTCCTAAAACCTGCACTACACTACTCGCGAAGTTGATCGAAGTTAGGCGAAGAGAATAGTGTAGAGAACTAGATTAAGATTAAGAAGAGAATAGTTTAGAGTACTTCGATTCGCTTTGTGCAACATCGGCTCGCCTCGGGTGACTTCCGATCGCTGTCGGTTTTTGCACCCGAGTCAAAGGACTTCCCGAGGTTAGCGTAAGGGAACCTCACGGCGACTGAACTCCTCGCTCACCTCGAGTCACGTACTTCAGACTGCGATCAACTTCGACGAACACTTCGTCGAAGTAACTTCGCGAGAAGTGTAGAGGGCGTTTAACATTTGTAAACAAATGTTACGTCTCATTTTTTCACTCACTTGTAATTATGGTGTCGACTGCAAACTTATGCAATTATGATAATAAAAATACAATGATAGCTTAAAATTGAACTGATATAACAATGAGTGAGGTAAATGGACATGGGGACTTCTAAATATTTAACAATAAACCATTGGAGTAGCGATCGTACGATTTGTCTCGGTGAGTCCTTAGGTTAAGAAAGTGTTTTTTTTAAATTTGTTTAAAACTATAAATGTTTTTATTCTTTTAACTACCCTAAGATTTTACTGAAGTTGCACATGGCGGTTTAAATAATAAATACTGAGATATTCCCATCTGTCCGTTTGCACGTCACAACACAGTAGCTCTTTCAGTTTAAGACCGATTAAGATGAAATTTTGCTGGAAAATTTTTGAAATAACTCTCCGTATACCGAATTTGTGGATGAAATTTTATTTCTCACTAACCCCACTGAATGGGGTGTCATCGAAGGTGTATTTTAAAGTTGTATCGAAAATGTTGACTAAAATTTTTGGTGGCTTCTTCATAAGATACGAGTCTCCAAAGCATTTTGCAGTGTAGACACAATCTTCCCTGTTTTTTTTTTAAATCGCCTGGAGTCGTCAAACTCTTGTCAGAGTGTACGTGGTCTCGGCCATGATGCAGATATTTGGTCTTCATTCCTCTCGACTCGGATGGCTGATTTAACGATTCATTTCCATTCTATTCGATCGGTAGCTTTTATAGAACACTCTGTAATACTGGTCTCTATCATCGTCTTTATCAGATGCGCCCAACGGATTGGAATTCGCGCTCCAGATATTTTATTTTCAACCTGTCCCTGCAACACTAGTTGCTCCACCGAAAGCTCTTTTCTGGAGATATGTCCGAAGAATTTGTGAATTCGCAATTGTACCGTCGACAAAAGTCTTTCTTTTATTCTCAACTTCTTTATTATATAAGATATTGGTGCGGAAAGCAGTTCGAGGCATTTTGAGAATGCGCCTCCAGCATAATATTTCTAGCGAATCGATTTTGCGACGGTCTTTTAGTCTGGGGATTCAAATTTCCACTCCGTATAGAAAAATTGAAAGAAAACGGTACATTTCATTAACCGGACCTTGGTATTTTTGGTTCTTCGTCTGTCTTGTAAATCTTATCCAGCTTCATGACAGTAGATCTTGTGATGGCACAGCGTCTTTCGAATCCCTCTTCGCACCCTCCAACATTGGGCACAGACGGACCGAGGTAAATAAAACATTATACCACTTCACAGTTGGCAATATTGGACGGATATATTGTCATATAGATGAATATATTGTCATATGCACTGTCAACTATCATAATTTTTATTTTCTTTTTCTTTATTAATAGAGAGCTCAAAATTAAGTCTGGTCATTTCTAGACCACGCAGGAAGGCTTTTTGAATACGTATATCAAAAAATAAAATCACTATTCTGGCATGTTCCAAAAAATTAAATACATATTTTTTTAGCCAAGCTATATTAAAAATGAAAAAGATACAGGCAATGAAAAAGTCTTTTATTATCTCCACTTCTATGTAACTATCTAAGTTGACGTTAATAAACTTCTAATTGTAATATTGATTTGAATTTTTATAAATCTGATGACAATAGAATAATATATTACAGTCGAACTAATGTGATGGCAGATGGTTATGGAAACTTTTAATGAACTTGTAGAGTTAAGATTTGTTCGTTTTCCTTGTCTCAATGAATCCTTTGATGACATATTGTAGTTGGAAGGGTTTGATAATGGCGGAGGGTGGTGTGTGGTGATGTGGTGATGGAAACTTCTTAATTGGTCGCATCGATTTGAGGCTCGTTTAATAGGTTTCAATAAATCCTTTAGTTAGATATTTTTATCGAGCCAATATGGCGATGAAGGTGGAAGGTGATGATGTGAACTTCTCAATGGCTAACCGAAAACCTATCGAGTTTGAGATCGTTTGACTTGTATCAATGAGTTTTTTTCTTAGATATCGTAACCGGGCATATCTGATGATGAAAACCCGAAGTGATAATGGGATAGTGTGGTTTTTAGTTTTGTTGAAATTATAATTTGTTTGTTTCTGTAGCAGGGAAAGGTATAGGTACTAGGCAATGTATGTACGTAGTGAAAAATAACATTAACATTTATAATATTTCATTAGAAATACCACGCACCTGTAAATGTTTATACTTTTATACGAAACTAAGTGTGTACCATGTAATTAGGGCAATTGTAGAATTTCTTATCATTTTTTCCGATAATTCATATATTATTTCCATAATTGAAAAATCCAATTACAGAATTTCAGAATCAGAATAAGACGTGTAGAAAAATATTTTTTTGGGATTCTGCACCTCAAAAGGAAACACGGAACCTTTAAAATATTACTCACATATCTGTCAGTCGGCAATAACGACTTTTAGTTGAAACTGCTCGATGTAGAAACTTGAAACTTGCCATAGTAATAATGAGTATTAGACCTGCGCATGTATTTACGTGGAATTTATAGCGGGAGCAAATTAAGTATATGAAACAAATGTTTAAAATTCTATATATAGTGTGGATAGTCGTTTGAAAGTGCTAGTTAGTTATAAAAGTCTGGAAAAGATTTTTTTCATAATTTTAGAAAGAATATTTTCAGAGATATAATAAAACATAGGCAAAAGACTTTTTCCTCTTTCATCCCCAGTTTCAAAACAACTGAACCTAAAATTATGATAAAAGGGCTTCCAAAAAAACTTGCGTAAAGGTTATAGATATAATAGTTTTTGAGATACTTATGATAATACATGTGTTCCACCTAGTTCTAATGTTCATATCGTTCATATCATATTCATAGCTATAATGTTCATATCGGTGATGATATATGACAAACAATTTCACTTCAAACAAGGTGCGAAATCCTCAATGCCCAAGCCAGTTTCGCAGTTTCGCATTTTTAGTGAAAAAACTGTATAATTTTACGTCATAATATCTTATTTAAATTGTTATTTTTTTACGTTACAATCACTCCATTTTTCTGTTTTGCAAATCTAAGATTCAAATAAATCCGCCATTAGATATAGACAAGAATCAAGTCGCTCTCGGATAGAATGTTAGACTTGCCATCTTCTTAAAAAAATATTTCCTGGAGAAACGTTTTCTTTCGATGAATTAGGTGTTTGTTGATTATTTCTTTACTGTTCATAAAGACTTTTACTTCTTATGAAGAGATTAAGAATTAAAGACTGAAAGTGAAACACTGTGATTTGCAAGGTTTCTACATATTACTGAAATAATCATAAGCAAGAATAATTTTAATATTATTACCTAAAAATTTCTTATAAAAACTTTTACTTCTTATAAAGAAATTAAGAAATAAAGATCGAAAGTGAACACTGTGATTTGTAAGACTTACACATACTAGTGAAATAATCGTAAGCCAGAATAATTTTAATATTATTACCTAAAAACTTCTTACACAGACTTTAACTTCTTATAAAGACTTTGACTTCTTATAAAGAGATTAAAAATTTAAGACTGCAAGTGAAACACTGTGATTTGTAAGGTTTATATAGTATTGAAATAATCGTAAGCAAGAATGATCTTAATATTATTACCTAAAAAATTTTTACAAAGACTTTAACTTCTTATAAATAGATTAAGAATTAATGACCGAAAGTGAAACACTGCGATTTGTAAGACTTACACATACTAGTGAAATAATCGTAAGCCAGAATAATTTTAATATTATTACCTAAAAACTTCTTATACAGACTTTTACTTCTTATTAACAATTAATGACCGAAAGTGAACACTATGATTTGTAAGACTTACACACACTAGTGAAATAATCGTAAGCCAGAATAATTTTAATATTATTACCTAAAAACTTCTTATACAGACTTTTACTTCTTATTAAGAATTAATGACCGAAAGTGAACACTGTAATTTGTAAGACTTACACATACTAGTGAAATAATCGTAAGCCGGAATAATTTTAATATTATTACCTAAAAACTTCTTATACAGACTTTTACTTCTTATGAAGAATTAATGATCGAAAGTGAACACTGTGATTTGTAAGACTTACACATACTAGTGAAATAATCGTAAGCCAGAATAATTTTAATATTATTACCTAAAAACTTTATATACAGACTTATAATTCTTATTAAGAATTAATGACCGAAAGTGAACACTGTGATTTGTAAGACTTACACATACTAGTGAAATAACCGTAAGCCAGAATAATTTTAATATTATTACCTAAAAACTTCTTATACAGACTTTTACTTCTTATTAAGAATTAATGACCGAAAGTGAACACTGTGATTTGTAAGACTTACACATACTAGTGAAATAATCATAAGGCAGAATAATTTTAATATTATTACCTAAAAACTTCTTATACAGACTTTTACTTCTTATTAAGAATTAATGACCGAAAGTGAACACTGTGATTTGTAAGACTTACACATACTAGTGAAATAATCGTAAGCGAGAATAATTTTAATATTATTACCTAAAAACTTCTTATACAGACTTTTACTTCTTATTAAGAATTAATGACCGAAAGTGAACACTGTGATTTGAAAGACTTACACATACTAGTGAAATAATCGTAAGCCAGAATAATTTTAATATTATTACCTAAAAACTTCTTATACAGACTTTTACTTCTTATGAAGAATTAATGATCGAAAGTGAACACTGTGATTTGTAAGACTTACACATACTAGTTAAATAATCGTAAGCCAGAATAATTTTAATATTATTACCTAAAAACTTTATATACAGACTTATACTTCTTATTAAGAATTAATGACCGAAAGTGAACACTGGATTTGTAAGACTTACACATACTAGTGAAATAACCGTAAGCCAGAATAATTTTAATATTATTACCTAAAAACTTCTTATACAGACTTTTACTTCTTATTAAGAATTAATGACCGAAAGTGAACACTGTGATTTGTAAGACTTACACATACTAGTGAAATAATCATAAGGCAGAATAATTTTAATATTATTACCTAAAAACTTCTTATACAGACTTTTACTTCTTATGAAGAATTAATGATCGAAAGTGAACACTGATTTGTAAGACTTACACATACTAGTGAAATAATCGTAAGCCAGAATAATTTTAATATTATTACCTAAAAACTTTATATACAGACTTATACTTCTTATTAAGAATTAATGACCGAAAGTGAACACTGTGATTTGTAAGACTTACACATACTAGTGAAATAACCGTAAGCCAGAATAATTTTAATATTATTACCTAAAAACTTCTTATACAGACTTTTACTTCTTATTAAGAATTAATGACCGAAAGTGAACACTGTGATTTGTAAGACTTACACATACTAGTGAAATAATCATAAGGCAGAATAATTTTAATATTATTACCTAAAAACTTCTTATACAGACTTTTACTTCTTATTAAGAATTAATGACCGAAAGTGAACACTGTGATTTGTAAGACTTACACATACTAGTGAAATAATCGTAAACCAGAATAATTTTAATATTATTACCTAAAAACTTCTTATACAGACTTTTACTTCTTATTAAGAATTAATGACCGAAAGTGAACACTGTGATTTGTAAGACTTACACATACTAGTGAACTAATCGTAAGCCAGAATAATTTTAATATTATTACCCACAACCTAGATCCCTGCCAAACAAGAATCATATTATTTGATTATTTGTTTCTTTACACTGAAATATTATGAGTAATGTATCGAAAACTATCAGATGACCACTTTCCCAGTCGTAGTTCGGATTTTACTTGTATTTAACCCGTTTATTTCTAGGTATTGCATTGAAATGAAGTGACCCAAATGAGTAATCGCTTATTGTAAATCTTTAACACATAATTTTTTTTTAAATAAGCCACAAACCAGACATCTTGAAAAACCGTTATTTATATGTGTTATTATTTGCTTTTTGCCTGCGAATTTGCTCGCGCGAACTACTTGACTTAGCCTTAGTTGCGATTCGTCGTTACGAAATTTCTTTTATTATTCTAAACTTTTCTGATTTCGTAAAAATATGAAACACGAGTCAGCTTCTTTCCTAGACTCAACAATATAGTGAAACTTAGAAACTTAGAAAATCATCTCTAAATTTCTAAAGAACGAAAAATTACTGCAACTAACAAACAGATAAACAAACCGAAATCATCTCCTACTAATATAACATTTAATATTCATTTAGAAATTTTACAGGGGACAATGAAATAATCAAACATTCATTAGTTAATTTAATACACCCTGTAGTGTATAAATTAAGAGAGCAAATTATAATTTAAGTCCTATTCGTACTAAAGGGGTTTTAAATTATGAAGAAATTTCTATTTGTGAAACCCTTATAAAAGATACCCCACAGTACTCGTATAAAGGGAAATTATTTTTTACCCCTATAAATTTCCACATAAATATTTTTGAGTGTTAGCTACTGAGATATAGGCAGGTTACGTGCTTTAATATTATGCTAAATTTCGAGTTTTTACATCAAACGGTTTCTGAAAAAACGGCTGTGAAAGACGGACAGATGATGTATGAGTAATATTGTAAGGATTCCATTTTTTTAAAGTAAAAACATAAAAACATAAATACAGAAGATTGCATTTTGCGAGAAAGTGTGTTCAGTATTGGTACAGTTTATTTTGTTTACATCTGTCTTGTTGGCAATGCTGCTGTGTATATACTCCTAGTTTATCTGCAGCCATCATCTGTAAATATGCTCTTGTGATCTTCTACAGCTTGTTCGTCAATTAGCGTTCTTCAGTTATATCCTGGTTGTAGACGTCTAATAGACTGCTCAGTTCATATTAGATTGGATTAATTAATTATTTATGACTGTAAACAATATATTAAAACTGTCCCAATAAAATTTTATCGTTTTGCGCACCCGGCGGCTGTATGCTTTATTATTGGCTATTGCGCGTACCTCGAGTCTTGATTATAAAAGGAACTAACTTTTAGTTTTTTTTTGGAAAGACGAAATCTTCCTCTAAAATAATATTATAATTTAATTTTGCTATGCCCTCAATTTGCATTTGAAAAATGACATGAGTCTCCATGCATTTGTGTATACGTGTGTTATATTTATAATAAAAAGGTTTACGATACCTGAACTGTCAAATCTCATTATTTATAAACATTCTCTTTTCAAATTGAACGGAGTATAGATATGAGGACCGCAGTCTTGGCCGATTTTTGTAATTCTTTTTTTATCGATTGAATTACTATCAGAATATAATCTTATTGATTTTCGCAATTTTCCTTAAATAGTTTAAACAATTTTCTACAAAAACACTTGGCGACTGTTCTCGACTTCCGTTTTATGCGGAACTTCTTGCCTCTCCGTCATGCTCCCTGATGTATTTAACTTTTAAACTTTTTTAAATTATTTTCCAATTTTCCATTAGGCATTTTGAAAAAAAAAACATAGTCATCAATCGTGCAAATTTTAGTTAAAGGCGCGCTTGTTGACTATGTTTTCAGTTTTCAATTATTAGTTATAATTTATTAAAGTAAAATGATCGCACCACTTGGATGTATAACTGTGAAAAAGAATATTTAAATAAAATTAATAAAAACATTAAATGGTGTGTGCACTTTTGATTTTAAAAATTATAGTTTAATATTTATTCTGAACTAACTGTGCCCGGAACTTTGTTTGGATATGGACCTTAAGAAAATGTTGTAAACATTAAGATTAATATATGTAACGTCATCAATTACATTAACTAAAAAAGTGAACCTTTTTTGTAAATAATTACGCTTTATGTTGAAAAGTTGAAATGCTATATTTTTTAGTTGGTCAATGGAGGTAAAACATAGTCAATATGTTAACCCAGACCTAATATAATATACCAACCAGTAAAAGTGTCATTGAAACCCTTGTAGCTATTCTTGCGTGATGTACGGACAAATAAACAGGATCACAGATAAATGGACAAACATTCTACAAACAATATTTTATTTTTATAAATTCTATAGTTATATTATATGGATAGAAAATAAAGTAAATAAAAATCTAATTTTTAACGAAATAAGATTATATCGAATAAATACATCATCGAAAAATATTGTATGCATAAGACAACCAACAACGATATCTGCCCTCATGCGTCTGCCCTTACTTAGATTCCTTGCATAAACTCGTACTTTTCTCGCACCACTGAATATGGTGATGGGCGTATACATTCTGCCCACGACCATTTCGCCAATGTACATGTCCGGGTGAACAATTTCAAACACCTGGTATACGTAGATTCACTATAAATTTGTATAAATATTATACGTCGAGCAACTAAGCACTTCTTTGCTTTAGTTGTATTGTTGCAATGTAAATAAATTTTTGAAAATATTAAATTCGTATGTCTTCTGATCGAGTGCATCGAATTCAATAAAATAAAAATTAAATATTATTTCAATTCAACACCTACGTATTGTAGATATCAGTTTGAAAGTAAGTAAAATGAAAGAATCATACAAGTCGATTAATATTATTATAATATTTTAAACTTCTTAACGGATGTTGGTACTTTTCATTTTCAACTATTCTCCTTCACATAACTTAGACATTGCAATTAAAACATCTTATAAACATTCCTCGTGCAATAATAATAATACCGCACCATTTGCACAATTAGCTC
The DNA here is from genome assembly GCA_039881145.1 of Druceiella hillmani. Taxonomy (NCBI): domain Eukaryota; kingdom Metazoa; phylum Arthropoda; class Insecta; order Lepidoptera; family Hepialidae; genus Druceiella; species Druceiella hillmani. Next base: position 21,726,528 of record JAYKKI010000024.1, read on the forward strand.
GATGTAAAGTTCCACCGTAAAGTTGACTTTTTCTAGTCTCATTTGTTACTTTGATGAGCATAAATATATTTTTCTTCTTTTTCAGTGGCGCATCAGCCCATAGTGGATATTGGCCTTTTCCAGTAGTTTGTGCCAAATTGATATATTCCCCATGTGTCCCTGGTTCTCGATTTTAAGGGTATTAAAGTCTTTTTGCAGTCAACCCGTCTTAGCCCCGGTCATCTTCTTGACTTGGAGCATAAAGGCTTGGTCTGTAAAATTATTTTGGGGTTTCTATCCTTCTCCATACGTATAAGACGGCCAGTTCATATCAGCTTTTGGATTTTTGTAAGTTTTATTTCATCATGCTCTTCGTAGCTTTTACAGTGCTGGAGATTAGTTATTCCTTGCCTTTCTCCATTAGTGAAATACCCTCAGCTAAAAGTAGGAAATTATAGTATTTATACTATCTAATGCTCAATATATCTCATAATCTATCATCATAATACATACATACATATCGGTCTACATCGTTCACCGATATTGCCATTAAAAACTCATTCTAAATTTTCTGTAGATAAAATGACTTTAAATTAGTTTTGGAAACGAACTGTTTGTGGAGATTCTTATCCGTTTCTTGACATTTTATGAACGCTGCTTCGGACTATATCGTTCCAATTGCATAAACGTTGAGAAGTATACTTGAGAATGCATTTTATTTTCTCAATAAGTCCATGGATAACCAGACGATATATAAAAGAGTACATAAATTAGCGTAAAGGTTGATAGATATCATAAGTATATAGATTTCCTACTTATTACTTCTTCGACGATATTTAGATATAATTCTCTTTGTTAGGTGATAATTGCTCTTGCTCATGCATTTTATTAAATTAATCCAGTAGCATATCGATAATTCAATAATGCATCGATTTTTTTACTAATTTTGATTTAGTCTACAATTCTTCTCTTTGGGCAGGAATTGTTTTTTGTCATTCATATTTCAAAACGGCTCAATAGTAATAATAGTGTATACACGAAATGTTTGCAATTTTGTTCATTCCATTTTGGAACCTTTTCTCTAAAATATTCTAATTAGTATACCATGAACGCTTTTCCAGCAGAGGGAAGCCAATTATGCAAATTTTGTCACTCCTGTCCATTCATCCTTGTGCACTCTTTTCCTTTTATCACTCTTACTGTTTGCTTCTATGGCTCCGACAAAAACAGAAATGTTATTTTGAACCATTGTAACCCAGCCAATGATTAGGGGCCGCGAGTTCATAAGGCCTGACCTGAAAACCGGCAGTCGCACAAAGGGATAAAATGCGATATAAGAGATGGTACGACGATTCAAGTTCAGTTAAGTTCGAGTAATCGGTTGAGTCGTATGGTTTGACATAGCCTGACTTTTATAAAGAGTAAAATATCAAAGAAAGAAATTGTCTCAAGTTCACACTCCATATTTAACAGCAATAGATCTGCTGGACATTCAATAAATTCCAGCTCAGTCATGTGTGGGGCTTTGCCTATTGCTTGTCCCACACAGTATTTATATTAATCCAACCGTATGCACGCATGATTCTTTATTATAGCATTGACTAAGTTATACTTTATCATGATGATATAAAATACATTTCTAGAAAAACGTATCTAACAATGTGTTTAGTTATCATATCTTAGCAATTACTACGAAAAAGAAAAAATAGGTTATATATGCTGAATAAAAGTAGAGATTCTAAATTTAATTCAGTGTATAAGCTTATGGATACCAAAACCAACTAATTTTGGTTTATAACTTTCTAGCCACGAGTTGATAATTTCTAGAAAGGTTATCGAAACTTCCAGAATATTTTATCCTAAATATGTACAAAGCGAGCACAGTAATGGTACGCCAAGCATCCAAGCAGTATCACCTCAAAGAAATTTACACACGTACATGCATAACTAGATGTCTCAAAATCAGTTTCAGAAATGAGTTACTGTTTTCAACATTTACAATGGCCAATCACACACGTAAACGCCAATATGTAGGGCAAACAACAGTATCAGTGCCTAAACCTGAACTAAATATTAGGAAGGTAATGCTGAGCTGCTGGTAAAAGGGTTATTCATTAAAAGTTGCTTGCAGAGAAGTTCACAATGAATACAGAGCTTTACTGTTAGCTTAGAAAGCTTAATTAGATCGATCGATATACTTATCAGCAGATTAACAAACAAATAGCTATCAGGACCACTTTCTTCATAACAACGCTAGATAACAAAATATATTCGCCACCAATTACAGAAATTCAATCTAACGATTGGTTTCAGCTGGTCCCTCTACCGAATTAACCCGACATTATCGTGGTCAGAGCTCCAAACAATCTAATACATAATATTAATGGTGCACATATAATTTAGTTTGATTTCGTTGTGAAATTTAGATTTTGAAATATTATTGTTGTAAGACTAGGTCTTAAAGAAAATATTTTAAGTTAAATGGTTAAAAAGTTATTACTTAGGGTTACAGAATTATTAGCCAAAGCGATATAAACTACTTAGTACCAGATGACTGAAAATCATAACAATCGTCTATCATTTCTATAATTTATAAAAAACTTATACTTCTGAATTTATCGAAATTAGGTTAGTATATCATTTTTTATATGCATTTGTCCAACATTAGATTCAGATTTTTTGAAGCCTAAATTTTATTATTTATTCCTCTAAATTATATACGTATTTCATGGCAAAGTCTAGACAAAGGGTTCGAGCCCATTTCAGGATCAATTTTCTCGACGTCAGTTCATGAACTTAATCTTTCCTATTATTTTCTTAAAGAACCATTTTCTTCTTAGTTTTTCCTTGAAGTCTAGACTCCCCTGATTCAGACACTAAAATTTGTTTAGCACCGCTATTAACTTTGGCTCTTTGGACATATTTCAATTATTTCATTGTTTTATTTTTTTTGGGTCAATCACATTGTTCAAAATTTTGATCTACATATTGTCATAATTGCTCTGTTGTTTCTAATTTTCTAAACTTCATTATGATTCATTGAATTAAAAAAAAATCCTTAAAACAACCCTTTTCCAAAATCATAATTTATTCTATTCGTTCTGTTCCAAAGATATATGTATATTATGCATTTTTTTTGGACAATTGGGCAGTAGGCAATTTAAAACTATATAACTAAATTCACAGATTAGATTAATACTGACCTCCATCAAATATAGGATACTAAAATTTAATTACGTTACAAAAATAACTAATGATAGGTACTTAATTTACAGTATGAACGAAGTCTGGTCACTGATTCATCTAAGAAATAAAATAACAATCAACAAAACGACACCGCCACGCCATCTTGTGAACAATGAGCCGCCATTTTGGGACATACGATGCCATTTTAACGATCAATTAAGCGAGCGCAAGCAGGAAATGACATTAGCGAATAATTTGAATAATAATATGTAAGTATGTAATGCAGCGGATGTCGGGCCATTTTAGTTTTTTTATTCCTCTACGCGGCAATCAATGCAAATGGCTTTCAATTATGAATAACATGACTTATTATGCCTTATACTCGATATAAATATGGTTAACAATGGGGCAGTTAATTATTTATTACTCTGAGCAGGTAATGTATTATATAAACGCGTGGTAAAGTTCCTTATTGATTTAAACTAAAACTGCTTGGAAAACAAAGAAGAAATAAATATTACATTAAACTGTACTACATTTTAAAATTGAAATTTTAAATTTTTGAAGCAAAACTAGTTTTGCCACAGTAGTAGAAATTCATATTTCACAATTAAATGAAACTACGTGATGTAGTATTATTTGTACTTTCTTTAAGTTTTTTACCACGACATAGGTTTCGTTGTATTACAACATCGTCAGGTGGGCTATTAGCAGAGATTGCTAATATCCCACCTGAATATGTTGTAATACAACCATACCTAGGTCGTGGTAAAGAAATTAGAAATAATACTACATCACGTAGTTTCATTTAATTGTGAAAAATGAATTTCCACAAAATTAACGCCAAATACATTCAATATTAGAAATTAATATCTTAAGAAATGACATTGTAACGTAAAGTGAAACACATTGGTATGTAGGAATGAGCAGTACATTACATGTGTTGTTGGGCTGCATAGCCTAATTGTTGTTGAAGCGATCCAATAATGAAACAAAGATTTCCATGTAGAGAATCTTGACGGTTTTTTCGGTTATTTACCGTTAGTTGTCTACTACTGAGCTGAACTCAACTCAACTGTATTTTATTGCATTGTACTCAACTCAATTCTACTTCCCAGGTTTTGACACCCTTTTCATATCCGTCCCGCAAGGACGGCGCACACGGAACATCTTCGGAAACAAGCAATCAGCTAGCACGTCGAAAGTAGACTCGCCAAGCACCAATCGTAAGTCATTTCTAATATTAAAACTTCACATTAAGTTACGCGTTAACTATTAATTTCTACGACTTAATTACGGTTTTCGATGTCAGGGATGCAGTCGTTCTCAACTTTCGGCATTAGGTGTCAGGGGTACAGTCATCCGTAACAACAGGATGTTTCAGAATTTTAACGTATATTTTCATTCAATGAAATTTTCTTATTATTACGTATTGACTTAATTTTTCCCTTTTCACATTCAAATAATAAAATAGAAAGAAAATTCACTTCCAAAGTGCGTAATGGCCGCGCTTACTTTCTTTTAGATTTGTAGGGCAATATTTATAGATTCGTTCATTTATTAGTCCTTGAATTTGCATGATTTCTTGACAATACATAAATTTTACATTAAATCATTCAAGTGGACCTCGAAACTCACTTGAATGATTTAATGTACATCCTGACGCTCTGGACTCTGCTACAGAAGAACCATTGCAGAAATACGTTTCCACAGTGTAAGCGCGGTGTGCGCCAGACCACTGTGGCATGGCAACTAAAAAATCCGCACCCGCTATCGAATGCAACAATGCCCCTGTATGTTTTTATATAAAATAAGGTATTTTTAATGGAAATAGATACTTTGGCGGAAAAGAATAGCTTAGATCGGAACTTTGAAAATTTAGTACATATGTCTAACAGCCTGAGGAAATATATATGTAATTGTTACATATAGACGATTTTCAATTTTTATTTTCTTTTCTTGTACTGTGGGACCTTGCTTCTTGCCAAATTTCATGATTCTAAGTCAACGGGAATTACCCTATAGGTTTTTATTTATTTGCGAGTGTCAAAATATGTGGCATAAATGGCCGTATTTTTAGGATTCTTTTTGATTGCGTTGACTTAGAACTTTGATTTTTTTACAAATTCATGGGACCGTAGAGCTAAGTATTTGATATTAATTTCAACTTTATATCTCCACGAAATCCTGAGAAAATGGGTAATGATAGACCAACAGTCTGACAACAAAAATGGGTTATGATAAACCAACAGTCTGAGAACGAAAATGGGTTATGATAGACCAACAGTCTGACAACGAAAATGGGTTATGATAGACCAACAGTCTGACAACGAAAATGGGTTATGATAGACCAACAGTCTGACAACGAAAATGGGCTATGATAGACCAACAGTCTGATAACGAAAATGGGTTATGATAGACCAACAGTCTGACAACGAGTCCCTTAAAACTATTGAATGAAAGTTAGGTAAGACTATAAATAACGATAACATTTTAAGTCACCATGGTATAATGTAGTTTAGAATGTAGGCTCTGAGTAGAAATGCAACCAACAGCACTAATTCTGAAAAAAATGACTATTCAGTAAATAATAAAAAGAATTTAAATTTAAAACTTTAATTTATATTTTTCTTAATTAAGCTTTTTATTTGTAATAACGAGGTAAAATATACTTTCAATTGATTACTCAGGTTGAAACTTTGCAAGTTGTTTTATGTTTAGGATGGATTCAATTGAAGCGCAGACTTATTTTCTTGTATTTAAATTATTCTAGAATACCTACTATGAAGGGTCGTAAGATCAATCACAGTTTAAACCAACAGTCAACAAATCTCGATTACAATTAATCTGCCGATTACGTCCAAGTGGTACTTCAATATTACCATAACCTTTAGCTGTACTATTTGTAACTTGCAACACTGAAGATTTTTATTGACTAATTGCCTTATTACATTGGAATATAGCAACTATATATATATATATATATATATATATATATATATATATATATATATATATATATATATAGTCTAAATTCCTTATTATGTTGAGTGAAATACGTCAAAAGTGAGTGAATGAGTATCAAAACCTATGATTTTTGAAATCCATATTTGGAAACTCAATAAGCCAGAAGTGAAAGTGTTTGATTGTCTGCAAAATAGTCTACTTCGCTACGTCAGAATGAATATTAGCTCTAGCTTTCATTTCTTATTTAGTTAATGAGCTACAACCGAACGCACACTCTTCTTTCGATCGATTTCTGGAATGTCATAGAGGTTTCTAGAATATTTTGGTGAATATTAGATTATATCTGTTCGATTAACCTCACCCAAAGCGACCTCCTATAGTTGATTTAAAAAAAATTAAAAGACTTATTGAAACAGATCCTAGATTAAGTTTGCGTTGTTTGGTAGAGCATTTTCCTGTTCTTATACTACAATGGAAAAACAACTTCATGCTTTGAGAAAGAAGTGAAAATATTCCGTTTGGCTACCACATGAGTTAACACCCTTTCAACTTCAAAGGAGAGCTAATGTGTGCCTGGGCTACTGAGTTCCCATTGTACCAACGAGAGGCTAAAGTATTTGGTTACAGGAGATAAGAAGCGGATGGCTTATGTTAATTTTTAACGTAAACGCCAGCGGCTAGGAGCTGACGAAAAATGTGTACATAGAACAAAATATAACATTGGACAAAAGATTGTATTGTATATATGGTGGGCTATATGGATTATTCATTGGGAAATCTTTCAAAGTAAAGGTCACAGCGAAACTTCCTTCCAATCAAACCAAAGCTTATTTTTTAAATGGCAATGCTCGACCTCACGTAGCAAAAGTAACGCGTGACAAACTACTTCCACTTGGATGCAGTGTACTACTTTATCCACCGTACTCTCCAGATCTTTCGCGTCTGATAATTTACGTGATAGAAAATTTGAAGACCAAAGTCATATCAAAATCGAACTTCACCAGTTTTTTCAGTCAAAGGCCCAAATATTTGTACAAGCACGGAACTTTAGCTCTGCCTTTACGTTGGCAACAAGTGTTAGATACCGACGGTGCTTATATAATTAACTATTGATTTTATTGACTACATATAAAAAGTTGGATAGTTTGTGCACAGAGATTGCGGGTTTATAAATTGCCAACCTAATAAACATGAATACACGGTCAGCGGAATCCCACTGCATTGTCTGTATGAGGTCGTTGATTTGGGAGTCAGATTTGATTCGCAATTGAAGTTTCGTGGGCACATGGCGGATATAGCAAAAAATAATTTTGGGAAACTTGGATACTTGTCACATAATTAAAAAGATTTTTAATCCATCGATTCATCTACTGTACATTCATTGGTGCAGAGCCGATTAGAATCCGGCTTTATTATTTGCAGCCCACACGGACATAAATACAGCTTGATGATTGAAGTTGGGTATGCTAGGTTTCCATTCCTTGCAACTCAGAAGAGACATTGCACTAATGAAATTTATCTTCCAGCTATTAAAAGAAAAAAATCTTTGCCCTGTGGTACTGAGCAAACTTTCATTCAATCATCAAACATTTACGTAATCATCACCTGTTTGTTATACCCCCCTCTAGAACCGAATTATATCGGAACTCATCAGTTTCCCGCGGTATTCAACTATTCAACCATCTGACCACGGTCGCATCAGAGTGTGATTTATTTATGATCAATTAAAGTAAATTTGTCGAAACGTGTCATCGTTATTTATATTCATGTTTAATATATGCCTTCATTGGTTTTAATTTGTTAACCCGTTAATTCTTATCGTTACGAATAGTTTACCTGCAATGTTTCGATAAATTATGCAAATAAATAAATAAATATTTATAAAGTGGTTCGAGTAAATAAAACTTGACCTGGTCACTAACAAGCGCTTATCATTTTGAAACTTGTCAGATTAGTTACAACAATGTTGTTTACGATCGCATTAAAAATTTATTGCGGCATCACTTTGAAAAAAAAATCTCGTCATCCTCAATATTCTAATGAGAACACTATTCATCTTATTATTTTAATGTACAATTTCATTTGTTTCTAAAATTATTTCCATGTATTCCGAGACTAGTTCTTCAAAGGAGCCCTATGGTAATAATAAAGCTCTAACAATATTTATGGCAACCAATTTTTAAAACTTTTATCCACAATTAAATGAAACTAGGTGATGTAGTATTATTTCTACTTTTTTTAATTTTATTTCTACTTTCTTTAAGTATCTTTGCTAATATCCCACCTGAAGATGTTGTAATACAATGAAACCTAAGTCGTGGTAAAGAAATTAAAGAAAGTAGAAATAATACTACATCGCGTAGTTTCATTTAATTGTGAATAAAGAATTTCTACAAAATTAACGCCAAATATATTCAATATTTAAAACTTTTATGTACATTGTACATATTTTATTTAAAAAAATTGGTAAAGCAAGAGTTTTTTTAAATTTTACTCTTTACTTGTGCTACAATATCTCCCATCATGCTGACTTTCCACACTATAGGTCGACCGGAAGTACCCTATAGGTTTTTATGAACAGTGGATTAAAGGACTATATTTTTTTGTTGTGTGAATCAAAAAGTGTAAGCCTGTATGCCTAATTATACGACATTAATTTCAATTTGATCTGCTTTTTTCAGGGAAATATAACTCTTAAAGCGTCATCAAAATCAGTTCGATATCTTTAATCTGATATGAAATTAAACGGATGGACAAACAAAAATTTCAATAATGTTTTCGTTTTGATCTCTGGCTTCACTATAGTCAAATTCGTTTTTTCCAAAAAACATCTCTTGCATAGACTATTTGAATTTTTTTCTTTTATCGTAACGCGTCACATAGATTATGCAGACCTGACGACATACAGTTAAATCTTATATTTTTGTTCTTACAAAAAATATTTGAAAATCTTAATGTCACAAAGAAATCAAACTTTGTATGCGTCGACTTCATCTGTGACTTGATATTCTTTGGCAGGCAGTGACAACTTATATCGCTTAGAACTCTTAATAATTGACAAGTAACAAACGGACATACTATGGTATCGTTGTTACCATTGTTCATAGGGAAGTACAGCAGACTCGGCGCATAATCAACATACCGATGAAAGGAAACTACGATATTAAATATCAATTGTGAAGCCTGAACTAGTGTTGATATATCAGTCACATGCATGCCTTATGAAGTAATTTGTAAAAACTCTTCATCGCGATTCTGAATTTTTTTAACATTGAAAATTTCTCTTTCTTAGTTACCCGAAGTCAAAGTTACATTAATGGGTTAAATACGAGAAAGTAAATAGGAACCTATTGTGGAACCTAAGCAAGTATTGATGCATCAATTACATGTATAATTAGGTCTTATGAAGTAATTCATAAAAGCTCTTTGTCAAGTTCTTTGTCAAGTACACGAAATCAAAGTTTTGTTTAGTGGGTATACTATACAGTGCTTACAATCACAGAAAAATAGGATATTTTCTTTAAAAAGAAAAATTACGTTCATTTCTTTATATCATAATTGTATGTTTTAATGAGTGTGACCTTAATTCATAATAATATTTTTTTTACTATAACCATGTTATTTCCCGACAGATTGCGCAATTCCGGGAAATATGATGAGCGTACTGAACAGAAGAAGTTCAACTTCTGTAATTTTCAACGAGTATATTTAGCGACATGTGATCTAGCGTTATTCTGAAGAAAATAAATCCTGTTCTGATGACTAGTTTGTAAACTAGTCGATATAATTGCTGGCAATAAATGTATTAGCATTTACCGTAGATTTATACAAAAGCGAACTCACAGTAAATTATACCATAGTTATTCCAAAAACAGCCCAGCATTATATTTTTGGTATTCAGTTCAAATTATGACACCGGGAACCTGTTTATCCTATGTTGTTATTATTTCCCTACACTATATATATATATATATATATATATATATATATATATATATATATATATATATATATATATATATATATACTTCAGTAAAGAAGAAATCCAACCTTGGTGTTAATTAACCTGCATAAATCCAGTAAACTGCGACGGCGAATACAGTTCTGGTATTCAGTTTAAGTTGTGTTACTGCAAACCTGTTATCTTGTCTTACCCTATATTAAATATATACTTCAGTAAAGACGAAATCCTACCTTGGTGTTAATTAACCTGTATAACTCCAGTAAACTGCGACGGCGAATACAGTTCTGGTATTCAGTTTAAGTTGTGTTACTGCAAACCTGTTATCTTGTCTTACCCTATATTAAATATATACTTCAGTAAAGACGAAATCCTACCTTGGTGTTAATTAACCTGTATAACTCCAGTAAACTGCGACGGCGAATACAGTTCTGGTATTCAGTTTAAGTTGTGACACAGCAAACTTGTTATCCTGTCTTACCCTATATTAAATATATACTTCAGTAAAGACGAAATCCTACCTTGGTGTTAATTAATCTGTATAACTCCAGTAAACTGCGACGGCGAATACAGTCCTGGTATTCAGTTTAAGTTGTGACACAGCAAACTTGTTATCCTGTCTTACCCTATATTAAATATATACTTCAGTAAAGACGAAATCCTACCTTGGTGTTAATTAATCTGTATAACTCCAGTAAACTGCGACGGCGAATACAGTCCTGGTATTCAGTTTAAGTTGTGACACAGCAAACTTGTTATCCTGTCTTACCCTATATTAAATATATACTTCAGTAAAGACGAAATCCTACCTTGGTGTTAATTAATCTGTATAACTCCAGTAAACTGCGACGGCGAATACAGTCCTGGTATTCAGTTTAAGTTGTGACACAGCAAACTTGTTATCCTGTCTTACCCTATATTAAATATATACTTCAGTAAAGACGAAATCCTACCTTGGTGTTAATTAACTTGTATAACTCCAGTAAACTGCGACGGCGAATACAGTTCTGGTATTCAGTTTAAGTTGTGTTACTGCAAACCTGTTATCTTGTCTTACCCTATATTAAATATATACTTCAGTAAAGACGAAATCCTACCTTGGTGTTAATTAACCTGTATAACTCCAGTAAACTGCGACGGCGAATACAGTCCTGGTATTCAGTTTAAGTTGTGACACAGCAAACTTGTTATCCTGTCTTACCCTATATTAAATATATACTTCAGTAAAGACGAAATCCTACCTTGGTGTTAATTAATCTGTATAACTCCAGTAAACTGCGACGGCGAATACAGTTCTGGTATTCAGTTTAAGTTGTGTTACTGCAAACCTGTTATCTTGTCTTACCCTATATTAAATATATACTTCAGTAAAGACGAAATCCTACCTTGGTGTTAATTAACCTGTATAACTCCAGTAAACTGCGACGGCGAATACAGTCCTGGTATTCAGTTTAAGTTGTGACACAGCAAACTTGTTATCCTGTCTTACCCTATATTAAATATATACTTCAGTAAAGACGAAATCCTACCTTGGTGTTAATTAACCTGTATAACTCCAGTAAACTGCGACGGCGAATACAGTTCTGGTATTCAGTTTAAGTTGTGTTACTGCAAACCTGTTATCTTGTCTTACCCTATATTAAATATATACTTCAGTAAAGACGAAATCCTACCTTGGTGTTAATTAACCTGTATAACTCCAGTAAACTGCGACGGCGAATACAGTCCTGGTATTCAGTTTAAGTTGTGTTACTGCAAACCTGTTATCTTGTCTTACCCTATATTAAATATATACTTCAGTAAAGACGAAATCCTACCTTGGTGTTAATTAACCTGTATAACTCCAGTAAACTGCGACGGCGAATACAGTCCTGGTATTCAGTTTAAGTTGTGACACAGCAAACTTGTTATCCTGTCTTACCCTATATTAAATATATACTTCAGTAAAGACGAAATCCTACCTTGGTGTTAATTAACCTGCATAAATCCAGTAAACTGCGACGGCGAATACAGTTCTGGTATTCAGTTTAAGTTGTGTTACTGCAAACCTGTTATCTTGTCTTACCCTATATTAAATATATACTTCAGTAAAGACGAAATCCTACCTTGGTGTTAATTAACTTGTATAACTCCAGTAAACTGCGACGGCGAATACAGTTCTGGTATTCAGTTTAAGTTGTGACACAGCAAACTTGTTATCCTGTCTTACCCTATATTAAATATATACTTCAGTAAAGACGAAATTCTACCTTGGTGTTAATTAATCTGTATAACTCCAGTAAACTGCGACGGCGAATACAGTCCTGGTATTCAGTTTAAGTTGTGACACAGCAAACTTGTTATCCTGTCTTACCCTATATTAAATATATACTTCAGTAAAGACGAAATCCTACCTTGGTGTTAATTAATCTGTATAACTCCAGTAAACTGCGACGGCGAATACAGTCCTGGTATTCAGTTTAAGTTGTGACACAGCAAACTTGTTATCCTGTCTTACCCTATATTAAATATATACTTCAGTAAAGACGAAATCCTACCTTGGTGTTAATTAATCTGTATAACTCCAGTAAACTGCGACGGCGAATACAGTTCTGGTATTCAGTTTAAGTTGTGTTACTGCAAACCTGTTATCCTGTCTTACCCTATATTAAATATATACTTCAGTAAAGACGAAATCCTACCTTGGTGTTAATTAACCTGTATAACTCCAGTAAACTGCGACGGCGAATACAGTTCTGGTATTCAGTTTAAGTTGTGACACAGCAAACTTGTTATCCTGTCTTACCCTATATTAAATATATACTTCAGTAAAGACGAAATCCTACCTTGGTGTCCAGTATCTTGTATAACTCCAGTAAACTACGACACCGAACACAGGCAAAAACAATATACATTTAGTGATGTTTGTCCTAGTTATTATTTTGTTGACGCTGTAAAAATTGCTCATTTTGTAGCACTTAACTTATTACGATTATTAAATTAATGGATATATCGCTGAAAAAATAAGTCATTAATTATATTAAAATATAAGCTATTAGTACGAGTAAAACTTTAAGTAAACTTCTATTAATGTTATTTTTTCATAATAACTTCTAGCAGTTTTGGAAATGGAGAGTAAATCTTTGTAGACGTTTTCAAAAATATCTTTAGAAATAAATTACATAAACTTACAAAAGAAGTAGTTAATGTATAGACTCTTTGTAAGTTCCTCTTTCAAATAATGTTATTTTCGTCCTCAAAAATCCGCACATAAATATTTGTGACTTATATTTTGGGTTATATCTGAGTTAATATTCTTTACCATTATGCTAAATGTTAAGTTTCTATATTGAACGACTATTATAGCTAGGACTAGTTAAGACGTGATTAAGATGTATATTTTTCTATCAAATTATGGAAATCTAAAAATATATTTGAGAGAAAAAATTACGCAACGTCGGCTGAGACTTTTACGCCTACTTCGTAATCAAAACAAGCTTATTAAAGGTAATATTCAAATATTATAGCACTTATATTATTTCCCATCATCATGTGATAATGATATAATTGCACTTTATAAATGATTAAGAATTTGATCATCTTTTCTCGAAGAAAAATTTGTGCTATATTTTCTATGCATTTTTCCTGAACTTTTAGACCTGCAAGCTATCTTTCTATAGAGATTTTCTTTCTAGAGAGAATCCCGAAATGAACCGTAAAGTCTAATAAATAGACCTGCTGCTGCATTTATTAATATCTTAAATTCGGCGGAGAATTATAAAGCTACACTTTTTTTAATTGACAGCCGCAACTGTCCTTTTTTACAAGAGATAGACGTCGCTGTCAATTAATTAAGCAGTAATATCTTAAATAAATTATGTAGCAGTAGAGTTGAGCAATAGTTTTGTTGATGTTTATTTCAGATGTTAATCAAGGCTACTTAACATAATTAGCGTATGAACGTACTGGTAATGAGAAGCATATTAAGCTCATTACCAGTTATTAATTTTGTCAGCCAAAGTTACATTTTATATTATATCTATTTTCTATTAGATTCCATTTAAATCTATTTTCTTTTGGAAATTTTGCGCTTAAAAGTCCAACTTATTTATATCTGATTATAAATTATTCTGGAACTTTCGACAACCTTTCTAGGACATTCCCGAAGTAGTTTCTTAAAGCTTATTAGTAAATTCAATATATCTTATTACTTTTATACTGCATGAATATAATTATATAAGTTGGTGTATGTTAGTTATACTGTTAAATGCGTATATAATTTCGTATATACGATATAAATCATACATATAAGTATTTGTTTAAAGTCGTTTAAGATACTTCACAACTTCATATATGAGATACAAATCCTTGCTTTATGCAGAGAACTGAGTATTTGTTTAACGTTGTTAAAGATACCTCTCTAATTCATTGCCAAAAGTCGTTAAAGAATTTGTTTAAAATTGTTAAAGATACTTCACAATTTCATATATGAGATACAAATCCTTGCAGATAACTGAGTATTTGTTTAATGTTGTTAAAGATACCTCTCTAATTCATTGTCAAAAGTCGTTAAAGAATTTGTTTAAAATTGTTAAAGATACTTCACAATTTCATATATGAGATACAAATCTTTGATTTATGGAGATAACTGAGTATTTGTTTAAAGTTGTTAAATATACTTCACAATTTCATATTTGCCATATAAATCTTTGCTTTATGCAGAGAGAACCGAGTATTTGTTTAAAGTTGTTAAAGGTACCTCTTTAATTCGTTGTTAAAACTCGTTACAAGTATTTGTTTAAAGTTGTTAAGGATAATTCACTTAAAATATAACTAAATGTAGTAAGTAGGAACGAAGTAGATATAGAAATATAATGTTTGCATATTGCTTTTAATATGATTGTTTTGATATCTTTAATATGCTTGTTTTAATTATGAAGTAGCCGTAAAATATCTCAACCTGTGCAGACGCTGGGTAATTTTTTCTCTTAAGTACATTTTTAAACTTCCATAACTTAATAGAAAAATATACATCTTAGCCACGTTTTAACTAGTCCCTGGCATAATAGTCGTTTAACACAGAAACATAATATTTAGCATAATGATAAAGAATATTAACTCACTTATAACCAAAAGATAACAGTCACAAATATTTATATACGGATTTTTGAGGAAGAAAATAACATTATTTGAAAGAGGAACTTATAAAGAGTCTATACATTAACTACATTTTACGTAATTTTATATAAGGTACTTCTAAACATATTTTTGAAAAGGTCTACAAAGATTTACTCCCCATTTCCAAAACTGCTAGCCGTTATTATGAAAAAAATAGCATTAATAGAAGTTTACTTAAAATTTTACTTATACTAATAGCTTATATTTTAACTTAATTAATGGCCTATTTTTTCAGCGATATATCCATTAATTTAATAATCGTAATAAGTTTTTGTCGAAGTTAAGACAAATTCGTTCAGTTCCGCCCCGTGGACGGTATTACGCGACGATTGGACCGCGCCAAATTCAAGGATACCACACACGTATGTACGTGATATAAAGTTGCTTTAGACACAGACGGCATTAAGGAGAAATCCTTGCACATGCGCGTCACGAACCTGAGAATCAATTCAGCTGTTGACGACAATGCTGTCCACATGCTGGAGGTGTGTTAGCATTTAATCTGCCATTATGCCTAAGTCACAGAGCGAGGCTATTGACTCCGAAACTTTGGCGCTAACATTATGTGATTTTATTTCATTATCCTCATAGTTACTAAACAAGTGATTTACGCGATATGTTTTAGTTTTCTAGCAGCAATGATTTAAAAGAAAGGTAAAAATAATAATGCTTTTAATATTTTCTCTTATTAGTTATTGGAAACATCCATCGTGGCATTTAAATAATTTTACCCAAAAATGTTTCAGCTGAAGTAATTGATTATTTCTTGTATTTAATGTCATCCAACGTAGGTGGCCTCTTTTAATCCGAAAAATAAAAGCAAGCTCGCAACTTCTGTGGATTTTAAGGCAAATATTAAAAAAAATAAAATAAACTTTAAATCAATGCGTTTTGGAATATATATATAGGTATATGATTCTTTTAACATTTTCAATTTTAATATCAAGTGACAGGAAAAAAAGTACACTTACGAAATAATTAATTTTTTCCTGTTTTTCTTATTTAATTCAAGGTATATTTATGCTCAACACTGTACTTTTGATTTTTAAACTAAACATTATTTTGTATAGTTATAACAGTCGATCGTCTCTATTTTGTTATAAAAAAAAGTTAGTTATAAAAAAAAACCTGCGTAACAATTTCTTGTCCACGTAAATTATATATCACAACTAATGGTTTTTTATAGATTTTCTACCGTACTCGCATAGTTTTTTCACTAATTAATTAATATACAAATAATAATGTAAATCGTCAAACTTAATACATAACGAAAAAATAAATAAGTGGAAAAAGAAGAAAAATCAGTGCTAGAAAAAGGCTCGCAATTACGACCAATGTGTTCTACCAGTACTCATAGACAGAGCGGAGAGCTAGATGTTAACAAAGGAAACCCTTTACAAAATCCAAGCGGCTTAAAGAGCAATTGAGAGAAATCTGCTAGGCGTTACATTGAGGAATCGTAAAAGAAATTACTGGCATAATAAGGATAGCGTCGCCCTAAAGCGAGTAGAAAGATTAAAATAGGTAGGTGTAGACTGATTATGTGGCACACAAATAAAGCTCGTGGTGCAAGGCAGTGGTGGAATGTCGCGAGAAACGGCCACATGGTAGACCATATATAAGTTGATATAACGGCATAAAGAAAGTGACTGGAGTGAAGTGGGTAGAAGCTGTCCCATATTGAGACCGATGGCATAAACTAAAAGATACCTGTATATTGGCGGTGGTAAATGGCTGAAGAAAGAAAAAAAAACCTAAAAAGGCGTTTGAAATAGCACATCCGTATGTCAGTAGTAAAATAAATTTTACATCTATTTTTTACAAAATTATCACAAGCAGCTTTATAAATGTTAGATGCATTGCTTTTATCTGTATTATTTAAAAAGAAGAAAGACAGTGAAAAATTACTTTTGCTAAAATGAACAAGTGTCTCAAGTGGATATCACAATACGATGGCTAAAACAGGAAACTGTAATATGTTTCCTGTTTACGAGAAGAGACAAAATTTAATTATTTTGTAGCTCAAATGGATCAGAAAATACAGATGGACAATAAAATGATATTATAATGGTTCCCTTTTTGGGGTTCAATTGTTCAATTGGGAATCCTTATAATTCCGCAGTGTTTGTCTATCTGTTCGTCTGTATATCTATAGCGTTTGAAAGAAAATATTTTACAAAAAATATTTAAGGTAACGCCCTTGTATAAAATAATAGGGGTAACTTTTTATTTATTGACATTGCATATGGTATCGTTCGAAAAATATTAGGAGTATTTCCTGTTTTGATACAGAAATCCGTTTATTAAGCTTTAAAATAGTCATTTTTGTTAGAGTCACGTATCGCCACTAGATAAACTGTTATTTCAAAATAACTGAAATTAACCACAATAGTAGTATATATAACAAAATTGAAAGGGAAATTATCATAGCATAGTAGGCGCTACTAGTTTATGAGTAATAGCCGACAACTTATGACATATAGTTCAGTCTGTAGTTCATAGAAACGCCACACAAATATTCTGCAAATATAATTTTGTATTTTAAAATGAATGTTTAATGTGTCTGTGAAAGATATACTAGGCAATATATTTAAATATTTACATGGTAAGAAATAATATTAATATTTGTAAATAATTAAGTAGAAATAGCATATAAACTGAAATCTTTATATGCGCCGAAGTGTGTGTGAGCTTTACTCGTACTTACAGTTTTTCTTTTCATTCTGAGGTAGAGAACGTTAAAATATGCAATTAAACCAGCGTACTTCAAAAAATCAAATAAAATCACATATTTAATTTTTATGCATAAAACGTACTAAACGTATGTCATTGAAGAATTATAATAAATGTAAAATATCCTCTACACTACTCGCGAAGTTACCTCAACGAAGTGCTCGTCCAAGTTGATTGCAGTTTGAAGTACGTGACTACACACTCGTGCAACCTAGCGAGGAGCTCAGTCGCTGTGAGTCTCTCGTACGCTAACTTCGCGAACTCCTTTGACTCGGGCGCAAAAAATCAACAGCGATCGGAAGTCGTCCGAGGCGAGGCGAGGTTGCACAAAGCGAATAGAAGTACCTCTACACTATTCTCTTCGCCTAACTTTAATCAACTTCGCGAGTAGTGTAGTGTAGGTTTAAACATCGCTGTTGAGAGACGTTAATATGGCCTGGAATGACCCGCTAGGATAACAAAAATTTGTAGTGATAATACTTATCAACATTTATAATTTGGAAAATTGTTCTATTTTTTATATTTTATAGTTCAATAACTATGTTACCCAAGGTAACAAATATTATTGATATGACAACTAGTGCTGTGTACAACCACTAGTAAATAAAAAATATAGTAAGTGATTTTACTGAAATATTTCAACAGTAATGTTAGAAGTTTTCATAACTCGCCAATGTGTGTTGTCTCTTCAGTTGCTTTTCATTAAACGCTCCATAATATTAAATAATATTTTTAAAAGCAATAGTGTCGTTTTTTCCTTTTTAATTCTTTGTATTAATACCTAGTTAACGCCGTTGGTCCTCAAAGAATGTGACATTAAAATTATATTATATACCATAAGATTATACTAGAAAAGGTCCTAATGTTCTTAGAGAATGTAATCCAAGAATATATCGGAGGTCGTAATCCAATAAATGATCATGGTATCATGTTTGATGCTTAACAAATTTCAGAAAAACTTACGGTCTTCAACCGCATTTTTCCGGTTACGGTCTTGAACCGGTCTTCAATTAAATCAACCGTCATTGTTGACTGATTCCAGTACGTCACTAACGTAAGTTAGTGAAATAAATTTTTAAACCATTATTGTTTTAACGTTTAATTTATAAGTTAGAATTAATTTTTGTTCTGTGACGGCATTAGCTTAAGATCTGTAATGAATAATAATAAAGGTGATTATTGAAAATGGTCCTATTTTATTTTAAAGTGCGCAAGTTTCGAAGCACCATGTTGATCTTCGATGCAGGATATGTGTGTTATTCCAAAAACAAAAAAATCTAATTAAAATATGCACTTTGATCAAATTTAATTCAAATATTGTTCGAGTTAATATTAGGTCGTTAAGTATAAAAATTTTAATTTCGGTCTGAAAATTTAGTTTATAATATCTCAAGAAAGAAGTAGTACAATAATAAAAGTTTACGCCTAAACTGTCGACATAGTTTTGTTATCTTACTTGTAGTTTGGCAACGAAGAGCCTGAAAAGCTGATAATTCAAGTCCTGAAAAACATAAAGTTGGGGCAAGGCCCAGATAATTCCGTAGGATTGAATTGGGCAATGTCATGTAAGAGAATTGAGATAAATAGAGACAGGCGTCTCAATTCCCCAATCTCGGCTACTTAATCATTAGTTTCCTCATAATTTCGTCTAATATTTTCTAAGGTCGATTGATCAGGTTTCAAGAAGCTATAGTGTATAAAGACAGGGCTGGACTTCTAAACAGAAACCATTAGCTTTTTTTGTAAATATTCAGTTTCGAAATATTTATTGGCACTTTATATTTATTCAACCATTGTGTCAAACACTTACAATTGTCAAGAAGGATTCATTATTCATCAAATGTAAAACAAAAACCCATATAAAAGTGGTTCGACTCTATACCTCTGCAGTCAAGAAATGCAAGCTTTGAAACGATTTTTCTTCTCATGCTTCTTTAATTCGAACGGAACCTATATATCCAGATCTTAACCTTATCGATTTGTTTCAAATGATTCAATATTGTTGATATAGTAACGTGGAATCTTGCTGCTAATTCGAACATGGTTTTATGATGTATCCGCTTTTACTGCAGCTTTCAATTTGTCATTATCCATTTTGCTTTCCGGTCGCCCACCTGCTTCCGTTTGAAGATCACAATCGGCAAATGATAATTTTTGCAAACCATCGACACACTGTGCGTTCATTAACAACGTTTTTGCGAAATACTTCGTTGATATTTTGGTCTGTCTGCGCTGCATTAATTTTACATAGAAACTCTTATTAGAAGACAACGCAATTTTTTTACTTGTCCGTGGCTTACTAAATTTAAGCTGCAAAACATTTCGTTACATAGCCTCAAACAAAACATATACTTGAAAGGCTAATGGTTTACTTTCATAATGAAAAAAAGAAAAAAAAACGCTGAAAGAAAAATTTTGGGAATGGTGGAAACCAAATTTTGTATTTGAAGTCATCATATATTTCATACTTACCTAAATGGTCCAATACTAGATTAAAATTATGCCGCCCAATACCTAAAACTATACAATTAAATGAAACTACGTGATGTAGTATTATGTCTATTTTCTTAAGTTCTTTACCACGACCTAGGTTTCGTTGTATTACAACATCTTTAGGTGGGCTATTAGCAAAGATCGTGGTAAACAACTTAAAGAAAGTAGAAATAATACTACATCACGTAGTTTCATTTAATTGTGAATAATGAATTTCTACAAAATTAATGCCAAATATGAAATGAAATTTCGCAAAAATTAAGGAGCAGGATTAAAACTTATTAAAATTTCCGCGTTTGGCTAATATACCTAAGCGATATCCACAGGCGCTAGACAAGACACACACCTAAGAACACACATACAAACGTCAAACTGTTAACATGTCTACACTAAATTAAATGTTACTGTTGTGGACTGAATTGGCTGACTGTTATTGATGCTATCCAGAAATGAATTAGAGACTTCCGAGTAGAGTTTACTTGCTTCAGCCATCTACTGATAAACTGAACTTAAGTGCACTGTATGCATATGAACTGTATTCAGTTGTACTTCACTCAACTGAACTGTATTTTTGAGGCTTTACCACTTTCATAAGTGCTACGCGAGAGCGATGCACACTGGAAAACCTCGGCAGCGACTAATCAGAGAGCACGTCGAAACTGGCCTCGTCAAGTTCCTTCTGTAAGTAATTATATTGTTAAAACTTGACATCAAGTTTTGCGTTAACCATCTTTTATGTCCTAATTGCGGCCTTCGGCGTCAAGGATGCAACTGTTCTCAACTATCGGCGTTAGGCGTCAGAAGTGTAGTTGTCCGTAATAGTGAAACTTAATTGTTAAACATAAAATCGCCTTTAGAATCAGAATAAATCTGTAGATTATTCAAGTTCGTGTTAGTAGTCTTACATCTAAATTAAATGACTCATTAAATCAGAATCAGTAAAAAAATGAATTCACTTTAATGATCCAATTACTCTAAAGAATAACTAGAAATGTGTTGCTTGAGATTCACCACAATTCATTCGATTCTGTATCTAATAACTCCTATTTTATATTCTAAATATTCACAATTAAATGAAACTACGTGATGTAGTAATATTTCTACTTTATTTAAATTTGTTTCCACAACATACAACATTGTATACAAGATCTTTAGGTGGGCAATTAACAAAGATAATTTCCCACCTGAAGATATTTTATTACGATGAAACCTAGGTCGTGGTAAAGAATTTAAATAAAGTAGAAATAATACTTCATCACGTAATTTAATTTAATTGTGAATAATGAATTTCTAGAAAATTAACGCGAAATATATTTAATATTCTACATATTTATTGGTTTGAAAATTTTATTATAACTTCTTAATTTTTCTTAACACTTTGCAGGCTTAGAACTATTAGAGAAATACACACATGTATTTGTGGTATGATACAATTATTGTATTGCTGCAACTGTGTATTAAATTCTAACGTACGTAACAAAACATCAACAGCTAAATATGCAACTAACTAATATCAGTTCACAAATATAGATATCCGGTACAATTGTAAATGACAAATCATTTGAGAAATTACAGTTACAACATAGTTTCCACACAAAAAATAACAAAATCATGCCAATATATAATATCAGTATAGAAACGTAAGGTACAAATATGTATTCCTTAAATATTTCTATTAATTTTCTTTTAATACTATTTCCTAACAAATATACTTCGAGTGGATTTGCGAATATGATATATGTTACTCACTCACTCTAAGTAATTCATTACGAGAAAGAAAGTAACACACTACTTAATTAGACGATCGCTTAAGTGTTTTTCACTCTCTATTTCTCTCTCTCTCTGCGTGATTCTTAATGTAATGGAAAGGGATGCAGCTAATACAAAAATGAATGCACGCCAAAGAGTACAGCATCATTTCAATAAGATACATGCAGAGAGTCATTGTTAAACGAGTCAAAAAGTCATTGTTAAACGCAACGTAAGCCACAAGCCATTATTTATTACACGGAAATGTTCGTGAATCGAAGACTCAAATGAATCAATAAGATATCAAGCGAGTCATTTGGTTTAGTGAATCAGTGTAATGTATTGATTATCATGATTCATTCACTCAGCTATTACCTATGCCTTGTTCTTACAGGTTGTTCATTATGTTGTTGCTGTTTATATAGGTGTATAAGAAAAATGTTTTCGGTAATATGTTAATACCGAATTATGCTCGTAATCTTCCGATAATTTATTACAGTTTCTTATTAAAAAACCTAGTAATAATGTGCCTAAACCTAAATCTGGTATTAAGGAAGACAATCGAACATTACTAAGTATCATATATCGGTGTGTATCGTAGTTTGGTGACATATGGCAGTGTTTGCTCTCCCATTATCCTACATAATTGTGAAGGAAGATAATCGAACACCACCAAATATCGTACGTCTCTAAGTATCGAAGTCTATCAACAATTAGGCACTATTTGTTCGCTCATCGTGCTGGCTATTGAAGAATACAATTGTATATCGTTATGTATCATACGTCTGTAAGTATCGTAGTCTAACAACATAAGACAGAATTTGCTCGCTCATCGGTGGCTTTTGAGGAAGATTACAAAATCAAATATCATACGTCTCTAAGTATTCTAGTTTAACAACATATAGGTATTATTTGCTCGCTCGTCATGCTGTCTATTACGGAAGATAAATCGAACGTCGCTATGTATCGTATATCTGTAACGTGTAACTAAGTATCGTAGTCTAACGTGTAACTAAGTATCGTAGTCTAACAACATACGGTAGTATTTATTTACTCATCACTCATCGCCGGCTTTTGAGGAAGACAATAAAATTAAATATCATAGGTCTCTAAGTACCGTAATCTAACAACATATGGCTGTATTTACTCACCCATCGTTTTGGCTATAAGGAAGGCAATCGAACATCGTTATGTATCATACGTCTGTTAGTATCGTAGTCTAACAATATAAAGCAGTATTAGCCCACTCATTGTGTGGGCTATTAAGGAATACAATCGAACATCGTTAAATATCGTACGATCTAAGTCTAAACGTATTTAATGTTTATTTACCCCTTATGCTTCGAACCAGTGTTTCGATCCTGTTCGGGGAAAGTTTGTTTTCGTTTATACTATAAATTTTATTAGTAACGTAATGAAATTTTACATTTTTTTCTTGCTTTTCAGTGATATGAAAATTTAATTTTTATCTATCATCGGTTTTCCGTGAAAACCTCGTATGCTAAAATAAATGCTTACTTGGTCCAGTTGCTCCCTACTTGGCTAGATACAGTTCGCTCTAACATTCATTGTCGATTCATTTCAGACCTTGGTTATTTTAAAATTCGCTCCAAATTTAAAAAAAAAAGAAACGAAGTTACTTTTTCACTGTTTTCGCAATTTTATTCTTGTCACTTTAGTTAATAAAATAGCCATCTTGAAGGATGTTGTGCCAGATCTGAATAAAGAAACATAATACCAAGGATTTAGATACTACGACATGATTTATTTATATCTTCTAATTATTATCTGCTGTTTGAACTACCTAATCAAATAATTAGATGTTTTTTTATAAATCATATCGTAGTATCTAAATACTTGGTTTTATGTTTTTTTATTCAGATTTGGCACAACATTCTTCAAGATGGCTATTTTATTAACGAAAGTGACAAGAATAAAATGGAGAAAATAGTGACGAAGTAACTTCGTTTCTTTTTTTGCGTTTGTAATACAATAACTTCAATAACAATAGACAGAGTTTAACGAAAAGCAGGTGCGTTCTTTATGCAATTCTTCTATTCAAGTGCTCCACGTCATTTTGGAAATTTAAGAAAAGTTTCTATTTTTCGAATAAAAGGCATTAAGTTCACCAAGCATATCATCAAGTCATGACCGCCATATTGGCAAAAAAATTTGTTGTTTTTATCCGACTCAGTTCGTCGAAATCTTTTTTTTACGTGTGTTCAGCGATAACTTATTTACCAAGTAGACCGATTTCGATGATTATTATTTGAAAGAGGGTACTTTAGGGGTGGTCCCATATAAATATGATGATGATCTGATGAGGAGGTCCGGAAGTTAACGATGGAACTCCTTAATGAATGACAGTAAATCAACTATGATCCAGATATTTGCTACGGGTAGTCGTCAGGGTCTGACAATAATTTCTGGAAATGGACAATGGAACTCCTTAACGGATGTTAGTAAATCAATTGTAATTAAAGATATTTGTTTCTAGTAGTTGTTACTTTGCAAAATAATTACTATGTCGACCAGGACAGTGTCTGATGATGAGTTTTGGAAATTAACAATGGAACTCCTTAACAGAGGGTAGTGAATTAAAAGTGATTCCAGATATTTGCTACTGGTAATTGTTACTTTGCAAAATAACTACACCATTGACCATGTCAGAGTCTGATGGTGTGTTCTGGAGATAAACAATGAAACTTCTTATCGGACGATACTAAATCAAGCGTAATTCAAAATATTTGCTACTGATAGTTTTTATCGGCAAAATAACTGCACCATCGATCAGTTCAGGGTCTGATGATGAGTTCTGAAGATGAATAATGCAACATCTTAATGGATGGTCGTAGGTCAATCATGATTCAATATATTTGCTACTGGTTAGTTGTTACTTTATTTATTATTTTATCAAATCTAGTATTGCATTTCGGATATGGAGAACGGAACTCCTCAAGTGGTAGTTGTTACTTTGCAAAATCTGATATTGGACTCTGTATATGGAGAGCTGAACTCCTCAATGGCTTACAGCTAACCAGAGTCGGTTACTATTATCGCTTCGTTTCTGTGTGTTGTTGATAATCAACTTTAGACAAAGCGGAAATTATCTTCATAGTAGCTTTTGCCCATGACTTTTAATAATTACCTGTACAATATTCTAGGAAAGAAATTATAGTGCGGTGATTAATATTATTCATTACTAACAATTCTAAAATAAAATATATCTTTAAAAAAACCAACTTCAAAAAAGTAGGTAGTAAAAAGTAAAAAACAATTAACCCGTAATATGTACCTAATTATTCGTAATAAATAACCGAGTTACTTATTTTTGAAGTCGGTGCCAGCACCGCCTATCAACTTAAACAAATACAAACTTTATATTATAAATACCCCTTTTATGAATCTATTTCGTATTG
Organism: Druceiella hillmani; assembly: GCA_039881145.1. Classification (NCBI taxonomy): domain Eukaryota; kingdom Metazoa; phylum Arthropoda; class Insecta; order Lepidoptera; family Hepialidae; genus Druceiella; species Druceiella hillmani. Next base: position 21,752,172 of record JAYKKI010000024.1, read on the forward strand.
TGAGTACATTATAGGTGAAGGTTTTAAATTTACATTATAAATTAAATTGTCGTATAAATTGCTTTAAGTTGGTCGACAGTGCTGGCACCGACTTCAAAAATAAGAAACTCAGTTATTTTTTGCGAATAAGTGGGCACCTATTTTGAGTTAATTATTTTTCACTTTTTAGTACGACTTCAAAAAAATTGAAGTCGGCTTTTTTGAAATATATTTTATATCCTCAAGTAATTTTAATTTTGTTCTTTATATGTCCAGTTATTATATTGTAGTCCTTTTAAAAATAAACCACATTCATGCCTTATCTTATGTTCTATTACTACACCATAATTTCTGATGAAAATCGCAAGAAAATTTGTGTTAATATTAATTATAGTCCTGTGATGATGCACTTAATAATACATGTTACATTTTTATTAAGCTTCTGTGTTTTAGGAATATAATGAGGTGTATTATATCGATTCAATAAAGAAAATTTGAGAAATAATGGAAAAACTATTAAACTGATTTCGATGTACTTTTTGGTGCTGCTTAAAATCTAGATAAAGTGTGTATTTTTATTTGAAGTATATTACAAAGTTAGGAATTTGTGGAATAAAGAAAAAACTTTTAATCTCCCGACAAAAATTTAATCTCTAATAATCTTAAAATCACAAGAAAATCTGGCTTTTTGTAATATTATAAATAATGTTGTTCGCTATTAAATTTTGTAAAGTTTTCGCCTTTTTAGACATTCCAAAGACGTATCGGTTCACATGTACGGGAGGATATGACGTTTCCAAAAAAGTTGACAAGTAATAAATTCTTTTTTTTATCTTAAAATTAACCGACTTAACATTTTCACAATTTTTTGTTGACAATAGATGTCTATCGTTGCGATAAATCTATTACAGTAACATAGACACGAAACTGTAATTATTTAACAATTCCTAACAAGTCGAAATCTGGAGAGGTTTCAATCTTGGTACTGAAATACTCGTCAACAAAATAGCACGGAGGGTATCAGACAATGTTTAGATTATTAGATATGGTACTAAGAGGGTTGTGTTGGCATTAGCGAAGCTAATGAGGATTTATACCGTCTCAATGGCTGATTAGACTTTTTAAAATGTTGATCTCACATTCCTTGCCAAGAAACTAATTAGCGCAACGATAGAATGTTTCGTATTTAAGTTTACCCTAAAATATGAAAACATTGTTGTTTATACATTTTTGTGTTTGATCCTTATAAAAAAAATATTACTTTGAATCAATTGCTCCGTTTCCTTTATCACATTTCTAGAAAATGTGAGGCATTATAAATGTGGTCCTTATTTGTGGTCACTACCTTAATAAAGAAGTCTTTATTTGTGTATTCAATAAACGGGTAGACGGTAAGACCTACAAAATATTGGTTCATAAATATCTGATATTAATAAAGCAGTGAATTTTAAAATTATGCAATGCATAACATGTATCCTTTATTTGAACCATCTAACCAGATTTTTTTTCTTTTCTTGTACCGTTCTATTTCAGTAACTACACCTACCAACAAAAAACTACTTAAAATCCAATAGAAGAGGACAGACGGATTCTTATAAATTACGGGAAATGTTAATAGGCAGTGATAAAATTTATTTAAATCTATTACGATTATTCGTCGGCTGCTGAACCGATTGATCGGAGATAAATCTGCAAACAGAAGCCACGTTTAGCCGCAAAAAACAAAAACGCGCCAACATTTCAAAGGCGTACCAAAAGTAATTAAAGTAACGGAAACGGCCCCAACAACATATCGTCATAAAGAACAATGCGCTCGGTGTCGAATTCGTAATTTATATCGACTACGCCGCCATTGGACGCCATTTCCATGCGCCGCACGAACTGTCATCATAAACCTCGGACACGTTTGACGTTAGTCATGGCGGCCATATTTAATTATTTCTTTTTAAATGTTTGCTCTATGGCCATTATGTTGATGATGGTGTTGTCCGGCCGGCAGTTGCGGTGGGCAGAATTGAGAATGGAGGACGGGGCGTTGAAAAAGTCGTTTATTATTTGTGTCTTGTAGTGATCTGTTACTTGTTCTTTCGCATCTTGTTCGGTGTATTGCGAGTTATATGTTGTAAACTTATGTAGGTGCGTCGATGTTTATATGCGCTAGTTATGTACGGTTATTTCTGGTAAGCGAAACGAAAATTTGCAACAAATATATGGCCAGGTTGGATCTTTTTCGGAATAATAATTCGTATTGATAAATATTTTGCCTATTTAAATTATTATTAGATTTATTTTATCGTCAGCCCGTAATCATTTACTGCCTTTCCCATGGTGCACCATCACACACTGTTCCCATTTTCCGCACTCAAACACTTTCCGCTGACTCTTTAAGGTCGTCAGTCCATCTGTCTGGGGAGCATCTTACACTGCGCTGCAAGGACCAGAAGGGTCTCTTCTCAAGAACTCGTTTACGCCTTCGGTTGCGAGCTCTTCAGAAATATGATCTGCCCATATGCTATGTCGAGCGCTATGTCGAGCGTCGTCTTCATTTCGAATTTTACCTTTTAGAGACACTCAAAGCACAGCTCTTTCCTTAGCTTGCTTTTTCGAATTTCGTCAACCCAACCTGCCTATTGCCACCTGATGTTAAGCGCTATAACAACTACTTTGATTCTCAGATTTCCTCATTTCGTTTTTCATTCTTCAGAATAATTCCGAGTATAGCTTTTTCCATTGCTTACTTAGCGAATTTTTACGCGATTTTGTTGCAAAAACTTATCACTTTCAGACAAACTGAAACATTGTATAACGTGAACTTATTATTGTAGAAGACTATAATCGAATGTCAGTGAAAGTTATAAATGTAAAATTCTTAGGTATTCATTTGGATAGAGAAGAGAGATAAGGCAGGACGGGACAAGAGGGACAGAGATAAAGAAATGATAAAGAATTTAAGCAGAAGAACTAAATCAGCGGTGTTTTGGATGCCAAAAAAATTGTTCCAGAGTTTGGGAGCCAAAGATAGTGAGGGGTATCTATGATGTAACTAGATGCTATTAGCACCTAAGATTTTTAAACTAAATTGAGGTAAGATAGGCTACATTGATCTTTCAAATAATAAAAAATAAGAATCGTACCAGTTACATATTTTAATCCAAAATAAACTGAACTTAAGACAGGAACATGGCTATACTTCACCTGAATGGATTTTCGATTAAATGTCCGGACATACAATTTAATACGACACTAACTGTACAATTTTATAAAATAAAAATAGACATTAATTAGAGTCTATAGATTAATTTGGATTATAAATTCTAGCTAATTTCATGACAATCAATTTAGTAATTTAGGTGTGAGTGGGTGTAAATAAACAATATACTTTTTAAATACAATAATATACAAATATATAAACACAATTTCGAATTAATAATAATAATAATTTAAAATATCAAATACATAGTTAATACATAAACTCGAAATGTTTGTCAATTTGTTTATTCCCTCTTTAATGAAAATCAAGAAAGCATAACATTTCCATCTTAATGCAACAATTTGTTTAGTCTATCTTCAATCAATATAAAAATAGCACACATCTCAATCTTAAATCAAAAATTTGTTTATTCTATCTTCAATAAAAATTAAGATAACATACATTTCTATCTTAAAGAAATATTTTTTTTATTACATCTTCAATCAAAATTAAGATAGCTTACGTCTTCATCTTAAAACAACAATTTGTTTATTACTTTTTCAATCTTAATAAAGATAGCATACATCTTCATCTTAAAGTAACAATTCGTGGAAATTGGTTTTAATTAGAATGAATTTTGCAATCGCTATATCATATCGGTTTAAACACACCGCGGATTTAACTTTTATTCGTAATAGAAAAACATTTTTAATGTTTAAATTGCAAAATAGTATTTTAAAATGAGATATTTAAAAAAATATGAACGGATCTGTTTTTAATACGCCGTTCAGAGTTGGCATTCTGTCAAATCCGTGGTTTCTAAGAAAAAGGTTTATTTAAAGTTTTGTTAAATGAATAGTAGACTCAGTGTTGTCCATTTAACGAATTCGTAATGAATGGCCTATTTATATCAAGATCAGGACAATTAGTAGGTACTCGATACCGGAGGTTATCGCGCCTCGCATTTTATCGATACTTTAGGGTGGCATTATATATTCGGGGTATCCTTTAAATTTTATATGTGCGGTCCGCGCATTATAATGTGACGTCGTGCATTTAGAAATTTTAGGTTTATGAGAATTGAGTTAATTTGTCAAATTGAAAATCCATCTTTTATTTTTCGATAGCTTTTCAATGTAAACCAATCAACTGCCAGATTATTTCCAAATAATTCATCTTTAAATCAAAAGCATAATTTTTCATGTGTATATCAAATTTTTCTAATGAGTATCGTGCTGGAATCTACACAATAATTTTGTAGATTCAGAAGAGAAAGATTTAATATTTTTGTCTCCTTTTTCAATTTGCATGTGTATCTTAAAGGTGCTTTATTGTATTTCCTGATGATAGAAATAACCTTAAACAAGACAATTTTTAAGGTAAATTTTTCATTGTTTTTTTACTTGTTACTTGGTATCCTTAAAGCCTTAACGCCTTGAGTGCGTAAAATTATACAACAGTTAATATCATTACTATTTTTATATTATTCTTTTTTTTTAAATTTTTTTATATTTCCAAACATTAGTTTTCAATTTTATTTTATTAAATCGATATTAATGTAAATTTTGATTAACTGTATTTTGATTTTGATTCCCATTTAGTAAGTCACACCCTATCCTGCCATGTTATTGATTTACTGAAATACCTCCCTATTGATATTTTATACTACTAAAGGTTAAGGGCAGAAACATAATGAATACTTCCCCTTCAGTTCATAATAGGTAATTTATTTCGTATTTAGTTACTGTATTAATTACTGTGCATTATATAAATTATAAGTAACAAATAGAAATTATAGAAAAAATTTCAAGTGCATGTAGAAATATACACAAAATAAGTTTCCGTAAAATTTGCGTATATTTTCCGAAATTATTGACGCAATTTTCACCGTGGTGTGTTGGGCTGATCACAAGGCATACCTATCATTTGAAGACGCGGCGCAACGCAGAGACCCGGGTTCGATTTCCGGCCGTTCGTCGAACGGGGCGGGACTGGTGTTCTGGTTGGCTATAAGAGATTGCTATGGTAACAATAAGTCCACCATATGTATCAATTAGATACATTAAAGTAGAAAAATAATTATATAGCCGTTCCATTTGAAATTTATATGTTATAATTTTATCAGATTTTTCAAACTCATGGTTGAGAAATTAGAGTGCGTACGAGAGATTTGGCACGTTATTTTAAAGGTTAATGTTTGGCTAAATGAGATTAAAAATATAAAATTAAAAGAACTATCCAATTGTACTTCACTCAAAGCGACACGCGAAAAATAACTTTTTTTTTTAACCCAAATTTAAAAGTATGCCATTTTACATTTACAGGGTATCGTATCTCAAAAAGAAAAACGGGGCTCTTCTCAGATCACTCACGTGTTTCTCTGTCTTGCAATAGCTAAAATTTTAAAATATTTATATTAATTTTAGAGGGGGTAAATTAAGAAATCGACATTTTTAAATTTTTTTTTTGATTTCGCGTTGGATATCGATTGAAAGGGTCTAAAATATATTAAGATGGGAAAACTAGTCACCTCATAACTAACTTATGATAATTAACTTCACATAATATTTAATGAAGACAGAATTTAATTCTTTATTTTTTTTTGTTAGTACATTTATTAATTGCACACTTCGTTACTACGTACACACATACTTCATAACTTATGTAACAAAACTAGCATCATCCGATAAATCGTAGTAAACTCATTAAATTATCAGTAATTTGATAGAAAATAAACGATTGTTGTTACAAAACAAGAATAATAAGTAACACTAGCGTGACCCGTGCGAAGTCTTCGCATTATTTATTCCATTATGAAGCTCAGATGACAGATCAAACAAATATTTTACTAAAATTGACATATAGAGGCGCAAGTATCAAAAGAATTGAGCTAAAGCGCCACTTTATTTATACGTGAGTGGATTTGAAATTAAACAAAAATTTTACCGACCGTCAATCATATTGACGTTGAGCCGTTAGATGGCAGCATTGCTGTTTTGTGTATATAATTTTAATAATTAATTAATTTGCAAAAACAATAGCAATAATAAATTTTTTAGTTGCGGATGCCGGTAGAGCAAGCAATTATCTATAAAATGATATATAATTTATGTGGATTAGTTGTGAGGTTTTTTCTAAAAAGGGAGAGTAACATCTTAACCTTAGCGTATTAATATATATGATGATGATGATGCTGGCAGAGTAATGTAAGTAAAGAATTAAGTATAAAAAGGTTAAGACGTAAAGGTAAGGACAAAGTTATTATTCGCACTGTGGATAACGAAGTTACAGTGGAAATGAGTTACGAATGTTGTCAAAGATCGATAGAAAGAAAAATGTCATAAGTCACTTAAAGAGGTCGAAACCAATCAACTCATAAAATAATAAACTAAAGTTGAGAATAAATATAGTAAGATGTACTTCAAAATAAAATTGGACTAGATATTTCGGCAAATTATCAAATAGTGAAACGGGAAAATACGAGATCGACACCATGGGAAAGATAAAAAACCAGGTAGATCAGAATAAGGATGGTATTGATGATGTCAAAGAGTGAATAACCTGTTATTTAAGTTGGTGTAGGGGGACAGAATACAGAAACATCTGGAAAATTATAGAAATTTCCTATACCGAACCAATAAAAAACACCAAGAAAAAAAATGATTTTTCAATGCAGGTATGATTGACTACTTTGGAATGTTCCTAATCATTCCATGATTTAGCTAGTGCAAATAAAGTACCAACATCCATAAAGACACAAATATATGAACGAACCGACTAATGATATAATCGCGATATAATTGTAAAGTTATTTGATACAATTGTGAATTTTATTACGCTATACAGTTACTATTTTTACTGCAATATTTTGAATGGAAATTGAATACATGATACCAAGCACACAGTAAATGCTCTTAATAATTCGAAAAATTCGATCTCTCCTAGTCTTTAATACTTCTATTCTCATGTGTTTTGTTTTTTTCCCAATCGTTTCAAAATATGTGTAATTTTGTTTTCATGACAAGACATTAATCATCATCATCATCATCATATATATTAATACGCTAAGGTTAAGATGTTACTCTCCCTTTTTAGAAAAAACCTCACAACTAATCCACATAAATTATATATCATTTTATAGATAATTGCTCGCTCTACCGGCATCCACAACTAAAAAATTTATTATTGCTATTGTTTTTGCAAATTAATTAATTATTAAAATTATATACACAAAACAGCAATGCTGCCATCTAACGGCTCAACGTCAATATGATTGACGGTCGGTAAAATTTTTGTTTAATTTTAAATCCACTCACGTATAAATAAAGTGGCGCTTTAGCTCAATGCTTTTGATACTTGCACCTCTATATGTCAATTTTAGTAAAATATTTGTTTGATCTGTCATCTGAGCTTCATAATGGAATAAATAATGCAAAGACTTCATACGGGTCACGCTAGTAATATATATTTGTGGTTTAATTTGTAACGTTAGAAAAAACCTTTTGCCAAGAATCAATTGAATGATACGAAAACCGTAACTATCTATTTAGGTAGAAAAAGCAAAGGTGTAATTAAAACTTTACAATTCTGGTTTAGGGTAAAATGGATGGATTAGTAATATAGTGATACTTTTCAAAAGCCAAGTTCTAGATGGATTTGAGTGAGTTCTATGAAGAATACATTTGAAACGGGAGCTGGTGGCAAGGGGAAACGAGGTTTGATTTGGGAAATATTAAATGACTTTATATAATATTAATTAATTTACAACACCTACTTTGCCAGCAATCAGTTTAACAATTCGAGAAAATGCAGTTCGAAAATTAATATACTTCTATTTCCTTCGAAGTCTGACTCACAACTGGCGCAATTCTCGGAACGATTGCATCATTCCGTAGATTGCGCGTGCGCAGTGTGCAGAGCGCAACGGTTCGTCTTTGTTTACGTATGGTGCATTTTTACCTTTCATTATATCTCAATATTTCTTATTTATATATCAGCTATAATGGAACACCATATATTGTATTGAAAGATCGTTCTTTACATCTTTTTTTATATCTCAGTGCTGTTTTTCATCTACAGTTCAACCATAATGGAACACCATATGCTTACATCGAAAGATCCTTCTTTCGTGCCATTTAAAAACACTCAACTTCATATGTGACTCTTCCAAAGTTTTTTCTACCAACTCTATCCCTTCGTACTTGACAAACCAAAAATTATTGACAAAATTTAGTTTTTTTCTTACAAAAAACATTTTGAATTTAAATTTTACATTCTAATATTTTTTTTAAACAGATCTTCACGAATACCTATACACATATATTTGTATAATAGGTAAAGACTTCATCATTTATAATATGTAAAAATAGTCTAACAGTTTAAGGATAATATTACAAATATTTGGCTGTAATGGATATTTAAATAATTTATTAGAACATTCGTCTAAGGAAAACACTTGAAAAATATTCACAAATACAGAGCAAAAAAGATATAACAGAGAAGAGAATTATCAAAAGTTAGGCGAGTTTCAATGGTTCACTTTTGACGCCATTAACAGGTGATTCATAAAGTGAAGAACTCTGAAGAAGATTCAAAGTGATCATCCACGATGATTGGTGAACACAGAAGAGATATGTCTCATTTTTCGTGCATTTCTAATGATTCATCCAGAATGACATTTGTAAACCAGAGTGAAGTGTAATCCAAAGTGACAAGTGTGTTCATTTGTCACCATTTTGAAATACACTGAAATATCTCGTTTTGAATTTATATAATTATTAAGGTTTTATTATAATTATTTTTAAATATTTTATTTATCTCTTTCGGGTAATTGGGAACAATGTGAAGAGGGCAATTAAGAAGGTTTTCAATAACCTCATGAAAACACATTTATGAAGTCATTCCAATCATGTGAAATTTGTTGTAGATGCCCGAAAATATATTAGAATACCTGTTATAATAAAAATATTGAAGATTTCCAAAGAGCTGTATGATGTGAAGGCAAAAAGACTTGTTCTTGATCAAACAGCTATTATATATTCGGTGTCAAGACTAAGTAATCTTGACACCGAATCAGCATATGCTATTAATGCTTCTGATACATATGCACCATTAATGTTTATTTCCAGAAGAAAAAAATGACAGAACTCCCAATAAGAAGTTGTAACAGTAATACAATTGCTACAGTTTCTGAACCCGTTTGGATTAATAAATCCATATTCCTTGAATATCTGCGACATTGCATTAATTTTTTGAAATTTTCTGGAGAAAATTGATCGGTAGTAGATAACTTTGAGAGTCACGTTATCGAAAAAACAACCTGCATATTGTTTCTTTGCCATATCATGTACCTTACGAAATGCAGTCCATTAAATTCAGCACACAATCATGCATGTGAGTTGTATATGGTTAACACTCCATGTAAAAATCACTCAGTACGAGGTTGCAAACTTCTTTGCCAATTCTTTCAACAAAATTGCTTACGTAAGCATGGGTATCGAAGGATACAGAGCAGTTAGGATTTTCCCAATTAATCCTGGTAAATTTAGAGACACTACTGAGAACATAAATTAGTTCAATGACAATCAGTCGCAGTGTGCTTCGGCTCCAAAACATATCCTTGACGCGTTATTCGGAGACGTTAATTAGATAAAAAGCAATACTTCTTCTATTCCTTAAGTTAAAAATATCACATCCATTCACGCTCTAGATAAATCTGAAAAAAAAGATCTCCTTGACAACAGAAATAGTAGAGCAAAACAATGTTGGTTCTGCCACGAATACTTAATACTACGTCTTAGCATCTCCTAACTTTCGTCTGACATACAAAATGAATTTGGCTATTGATAAAAAAATTATAGTGATTTCAGAGCAAAAGCGGAAATATTCGCAATCTTGTCTAGTATACCTGTAAAATAATTAGAAAATTAAGCAATTACAGGGCAAAACAAAAACCAATTAAGAAAATCAATAAATACAAAACCAAAAGTGGAAGCATAAAAAGATTAACAAGAAACCAGCCGTGCAGATATTTCGAAAAAAAAGGAATCAGAAATTTGAAGGGATTTTTTAGAAAGCAAAAATAACATTGACTATTATTACATATTTGGTACAGGAAAATATGAATCTTCACCAAAGAAAGGGAGAAAGCTAAAATAATATTGACTATTATTACATATTTGGTACAGGAAAATATGAATCTTCACCAAAGAAAGGGAGAAAGCTAAAATAATATTGACTATTATTACATATTTGGTACAGGAAAATATGAATCTTCACCAAAGAAAGACTGGAGAAAGCTAAAATAATATTGACTATTATTACATATTTGGCACAGGAAAATATGAATCTTCACCAAAGAAAGACTGGAGAAAGCTAAAACAATATTGACTATTATTACATATTTGGTACAGGAAAATATGAATCTTCACCAAAGAAAGACTGGAGAAAGCTAAAATAATATTGACTATTATTACATATTTGGTACAGGAAAATATGAATCTTCACCAAAGAAAGACTGGAGAAAGCTAAAACAATATTGACTATTATTACATATTTGGTACAGGAAAATATGAATCTTCACCAAAGAAAGACTGGAGAAAGCTAAAACAGTATTGACTATTATTATATATTTGGTACAGGAAAATATGAATCTTCACCAAAGAAAGACTGGAGAAAGCTAAAACAATATTGACTATTATTACATATTTGGTACAGGAAAATATGAATCTTCACCAAAGAAAGACTGGAGAAAGCTAAAATAATATTGACTATTATTACATATTTGGCACAGGAAAATATGAATCTTCACCAAAGAAAGACTGGAGAAAGCTAAAACAATATTGACTATTATTACATATTTGGTACAGGAAAATATGAATCTTCACCAAAGAAAGACTGGAGAAAGCTAAAATAATATTGACTATTATTACATATTTGGTACAGGAAAATATGAATCTTCACCAAAGAAAGACTGGAGAAAGCTAAAACAATATTGACTATTATTACATATTTGGTACAGGAAAATATGAATCTTCACCAAAGAAAGACTGGAGAAAGCTAAAACAGTATTGACTATTATTATATATTTGGTACAGGAAAATATGAATCTTCACCAAAGAAAGACTGGAGAAAGCTAAAACAATATTGACTATTATTACATATTTGGTACAGGAAAATATGAATCTTCACCAAAGAAAGACTGGAGAAAGCTAAAACAATATTGACTATTATTACATATTTGGTACAGGAAAATATGAATCTTCACCAAAGAAAGACTGGAGAAAGCTAAAATAATATTGACTATTATTACATATTTGGTACAGGAAAATATGAATCTTCACCAAAGAAAGACTGGAGAAAGCGAAAATAATATTGACTATTATTACATATTTGGTACAGGAAAATATGAATCTTCACCAAAGAAAGACTGGAGAAAGCTAAAACAATATTGACTATTATTACATATTTGGTACAGGAAAATATGAATCTTCACCAAAAAAAGACTGGAGAAAGCGAAAATAATATTGACTATTATTACATATTTGGTACAGGAAAATATGAATCTTCACCAAAGAAAGACTGGAGAAAGCGAAAATAATATTGAATATTATTATATATTTGGTACAGGAAAATATAAATATCCGCCAAAAAAGACTGATTTAAGTGTGTCATATGTAACGACAGGGTACGTAAAAAATATACAAGTTGCAAATCTAGTCGGGGCTACATATCACATACATGATCAATGCTGATTTAAGTTTCTAATTACACCACGCTGTTCCTATTTTCCCCACGAACTGATCTCAATTACCACACATGGTGTTGAGTAAATATGAACGATTATGGCTTTGTTTCCTTTGATATTTTAATAAAAGAAACTGTTCGTATAAGAATTTAGTTACTTAAACTTGGAAGCAGATTATAATAGTTTATTTTTAACATAAATTCGAATTTATTATTCGTTTTAAGCTTTCAATGTTATGTGTTCCCATTTGTTTTACTCTCCCCTGAATAATTTCGATTGGTTACTTTATGGGCTGCGAGAAAATGATAGTAGTGTAACCAAAAGTTTACTAAGTTATCACTAGAGGGCACATACATATTTTACACGATCCCTAGAAGGTGTTATATGTCTTGCATGTATAAAAGGACATGGTTAAATAATGTCTTAAACAATTTCGTTCTTTAAAATAAAACAATGGACAGAATTTTTAATTCAATTATCTTCATTGGGTTGACACTTTTTATATTCTGTAAAAAGATAAAAAAAACTTTTAGTTAAATTTTAACAGTGCAGCACTTTATCGATATACGAATATGCGATTTTATTTTTGATAAACTAAACACTGAATTGTTTTCAAGAATTACTAGTTGGCCCGTGCGAATAATTCGCAAATCGGCCCTGTTTACAATGTAACCTTTTTGAAATATAGAGATACAGAAAATTAAAAAATTAAGAAATTTATTTAAAAATTTAATTTTGAATTATTTGTTTATTTTTCGTCATTAGAAGTGAAAGTAATCTTCAACATGATAGCTCAATCATTGGATTCATGAAGCATTAAAGGAGATACGGCGTGAAGAAAAAAAAACACATTTGAGAAATAATATATAGAGATTAAAATGATTTATCGCACTATGCCATGTTTAGCTATTATTATTCATTAATATTGATTATAATATAAACGACATGAGGACTTCATAAGAAAATGACAACAGATTAACCATAAATTCATTCATTCGTCACTACACGGCACTGATATTATTTTGGTGTATCGTGTGGTGAACATGACAGAATCTATAAGACCACTTAAGTGTCCAAAACTGAAAAACTGCTTGACGTAGAAACTTTAAACTTAACATATTGGCGAAACATATTAATTAATACATATTTCAATAGTTAAAACGTAAAAATATTCATGTGAAAGTTTCAAAGCGGGTAAATGAAGTATTCAATTTCTTTTTTAAATTTCATGACTATATTAAAAAGTACAACTTAGAAAGATTCCATAATTATTTATTTTAGAGTATTACGTAAGACAATTCTAGAAATATTGCTGGAAATATACAAAAAATTTCTCTGAAATAGAAATTTGGAATTTGGTATAATAATAATTCATATTAATCTGTAAATATTTCAATAGCTAATATTCAAATATAAATATTATATATATATATATATATATATATATATATATATATATATATACCTTTTTGAAGTGGCAAGTGGAGTACTTCCAAATTTTTCATCCTAGTAAAAGTAAAGATTTTACGTTTTGTTTACTCTAATACTGTCAATAAAATTGCAACGAAATTTGCAGGGAATACAAACTTTGAATATTTTTAGGCATAATAATTTATTCCCCAATGTTTAATCGCAACAATACAGATAAGTGGATATAATATTAGAGTATACTTTTAAGAAGACACTTCCTTATTCTGATCGGTTTGAGAGGGAAGTATGATGAACATTATATGTTAAAGAGAGGGTTGTAGTGTCTAGAATAAAGTTTATTTGATATGAAGGCATAAGACTAGATATAAATTAGGAATTTGATAAAATCTTTCTATACTTTCAAATTTCATTATATAAAATATAAAAGAATTAAGAAAGGTGGCCGAAAAGTAACCGTGTTGTCTTCTATACTTTAAAAAAACTTGTCTTTAGTTAAAAGTTCCACGTCGAAGAATTCTCCACATTTAAGGCGAAGCAGGACATTTTGATTCAAGGGTATATTGACACAACAACAGTATTTTAAAATCAGCAAACTTAATTTATGTTGTGACATCAATAAAACGTATATTTCCATAGGTGAGTACAACCTTTATAACCGCGTTACCCACCGGTTATCCATTGGAGTTTGACAGGAGTACACGTGTTTTAGCAAGTCGACTAAAAAATATATATAAAGCGTAAAAGTGTACCAGTACAATCTTACGTCGGTTACTAATGTTCAATTAATACTAAAGACAAGTAATGCTAGCCAGTAATCAGGATTTCAACTAAATTCAATTAAATTCAATGATTTTATTAATAATTGTTAGTTTTCTGGAAATGTCCGTTGGCATACTTTGGTACTATAAGACTATTATATTAATGGGGTATTCATTACTATACAAAAGGGCCTCGCTAGTGTATAGTGTCTCAATGCTACTAGTTTTACTGTTTTACAGGAAATGGTGCGAACATGTAATTCCAGGACTAATGGACAAAGTATCAGTGAGCAGATAGTAAAGACTGCTGTATCACAAATGATTTCGAAGACATTTTTTATTCGCAAAGAAGTTTACAAATATTGTATTAGTGCTGCAAACTTTGCAACATCGTACTGAAAAATTTTGGAAACTTTTTAATTAAGAAATCTTTATCTTCTAAAATGTGTGTGTCCAAGTACACTGGTTGCGCAGGTTTTTTCAATTGACCAAAGTTTTCTGAATATTTAATGTGTTTTCTGAATATTTCATTAACAATAGTAAAATACACTACGGGCTGCATATGCAGCAAGTCTTGGATTTGGCCTATGAATATGCAGAATACTTGGAGTGTCAATAGTCTAAATCTTGAAAAAAAAAACAGATGTGCTGGGAAAGATTGAGTGACAGGGCTTGAACAGAAATTAGGCCAATTAATTAAATTGTACTTAGAAATAACACTAACGCCCAAAACATAACAAATACAAAAATACACTAAAGCCAAGTTTTACAGTCAGGGATGTTAGCCAAAAAGATGAGGTTACCGAAAATAGTGTCAAAGACGAAACACCAGTTGTCGAAGTCGAGCTATTTCGAAATCGACTGAAAGAGGACATAACATTATTTCCTAAAGTCCAGTACTGGTTTCCTAAGTACCAGTATCTGCGCCAATATTGTCCCTGGAATAGTTAGACTATATCTAAAAAGTCATCGGTCAAAATCTTCTTCATTGAGAAAAGGAAGAAACAAAGAGAGTCTTCGTCGATATGCGTATCAGAGATAGAATACAGAGATTTTATGAAGAGAAGGAAAGAAAAACAAAAGGAAAATATTGAAGTAGAAAGGGAAACAGTTAAAAACGATAAAAAAGTTATTGGGTTTAACGGAAACTACAAAACCTAAAAGAACAAGATATTGTCGTTCATTATCTAACTCGAAAACTAGTCGGAATAAATCTATAAATGTATCCACAATTAAATAAAACTACGTGATGTAGTATTATTTCTACTTTCTTAAGTTCTTTACCACGACCTAGGTTTCGTTGTATTACAACATCTTTAGGTGGGCTATTAGCAAAGAATACGAAATCTAGGTCGTGGTAAAGAACTTAAAGAAAGTAGAAATAATACTACATCACGTAGTTTCATTTGATTGTGAATAATAAATTTCTACAAAATTAACGCCGAATATGTTCAATACTGGAAATGTATATTACGAAAAATATTTTGAATGGGCTTCTAGTCGAGAATATAAGTATGATACGAGTATGTAAGAGAGACTTAAGTGAATATAATGCACAATGAATGTTAAACGTTTTTCATATATTTTGTCACTATGTCTTTATTATCTAATGACAATTTCTACTTTTTTTAAGATTTTCGAATTTTCTTTTTAAACCGATAAGTTTGGAGAAAAGATTTATGTCAGTTTTGATACACAATTTAGCTTTTGAGTAACGACTGTAAGGCTGACTGCTGTATCTCACAATACAAAATGTTTTTCCATTACAGAATTATGTATTATTAACATTCTCATATAATTTATGCATTATATCAATTTTCCCCATACAATTCATGCAAACACCCCGTAGATGTAGCAAAATGATGCAAAATTAATTTTCTACTAAAATCACGATAATTTTTTTATCTTTTATTTAATTTTGACTTTTTTTGTATTGTCATTATAATTTTAATTAACTTTATAAGTATTAAATAAAAAAATCAACACTTGACTTATTTTTTTACATTAAATACTAAGTTAAATTTGTTTGTATGAATCTGCCCCATTTTCCCTTTATAATTAATTATTTGAATAGGTACTTTCTATGTCCTAGAAGCTAAACAAAACAATAAAAGTTTAGACTGTAAGTTGAATATTGTATAAATTACAGACTGCATAAGATGTTCAAAGGAAAAAAAAATTTTGCATTAAAATTTTTAAATACGTCACTTTTTTACAAACGTCGCCAGATGATTACAAGGTTTCAAGAAAAAAGTATAGATTTGTTTTTAATAAATTAGATAACGTCAAAATATTATTCCCTTTAACGGAACAAATTCATTTAGGATATATTTTTGTCTGAAACTTTATTTTCTTCTTCAATACAAGTATAATTTTTCATTACTTTATCTAATTAAAATTTTACATTTGCAACCAATAAAAATGGTATCGAAAAAACTTTTATCTTACTATAAATATTTATTTAGCTGTCAGCAAGGACTGGTCAAAATAATAAAACATATTAGCAATACAAACGCCAAGGCAGCCATTTAAACGCGCGCAGACAGTCGCCATTTTGACTTGCAAATTAAATGACAGACGATAGGTTATAACACACGGTGACATTGAGCAGCTGAATGGATGCAAGTACGGGTTGCCAGTTGAGCATTAAAATTCTGTACGCAGATCCGGGCGAACACTTTGCACATAATGAACGATAAATCAAGCGAATGTGCAATTAATAAGCTGACCATCGCTAATTATTTCAATTAGGTCCGCCATTATCGCCATATTGAATTTGTAAATTGATTTTCGGTGTTTTGTGGGTGGCGCTTAATGGAAGTATTAGTCTATTATTGCGTTTGTATGTGTTAATTATGCGTTAATTAATTATAGAATAGGTATAAAACCGTTTCATATTTCAACGACTCCGATTTTGTACAGCATTGAATGAAGGATGGTAACCTCCGCGCAATGATTGAAATCCATGTAGCATTATACAAAATATATGCTATTTTAGTAGTAATTGTAATCTGGTAAAGGTTAGGCTCTAGCTTCAGTGTTACATTTTTTATAAGGCAGAAAATATGTAATGCTCCGAACGTATTTAGCTGTGTAGGCCAGTCGTATAAGGATTTGACAGATAACAAATTACTATAACCAATTTCATTACTCTTTTTTGTAACTGTATCTCATATTGCGGCCTTGCTTTTAATCACAAAGTATAGTTTTTGAGCTGCAAATTATTATGTTCTTTCTAGTTCCAGTGCAACACAACAGCTTTTATTTAAAGTTTATGTGCAAATACAGGAATGGCTTGACAATGATATGGATGGTAGAAAAAAGAATGGATGGGCGAAAATTAAAAATATTTGAAAGCGGATTTCCGCTCTTTGTCTGTCATCGGCGCCAGATATTCTCTTAAATGCCATATTTTTTTAATTGTAAACAAGGCTGCGATCATATTAATATAAACCAATGGCAAAAAGATTGCGTTCCGCTGCTCTACGACACTCGGTCATTATTGAGGTCAATCCTGCCTCAGTGTAGCATCAAACAATAGTGAAAGCAATATAATTGATCCGTCTGAATACATAAATCGGCTTGTTTTTTTGTAACAGGATGCTGTAAGTGTTTTAAGAATAATATTAACGAATATTAAATAACGGATGAGGAAAAACAATGAAAAAAAACAGTAACTTAAAAATCGGAAAACTAAAACTACTGGGGATACCGTAGTATGAAAATGGGCCTCGTCCTCTAACCGCAGCGTGGATACGAAATGTTTTGGTCATGAGCATGAATATATTCTGTAGAAATGGTAGTTCACAAGTACCTAATTGAAAAAATTTAGCGTTTATTATTTGTCAAATGCTAATTTTGCAAACGTGAATATTGCAGAAGCAACTATGCATTTAAAAAAGCTACATATATTTTTATAGCAAATTTCAAGACAAAAATATATATTCCTTGCATTTGCCTTGAAACTCAATAGTTTTCCAGAAAATAGCAAAAGGAAACAAAAAAAAGGAATTCCAAGTCTTCTAAAGCCTGTGGTTGTAGGCTTTATGGAAAAAAGTATAAAATATCCCTTTTACAGAGAATTTTAAGGGTTAAGTTTCTCTTTTGTAGAGAATTTTAAGGATAAGTTTCGATGTCTATCATTTTTTCGAAAAATTGACATTTTTTTAAATTTCACAAAACTAAATTTCTACCCCTTTTCATCCCCAAAACATATAAACTTAAAGAGTACCTACATTAAATAAAGCCAATAAAATAATACAATACATTATGAGAATTTGTTAGTATAATACATAGATCACTTTTATGGAGTGAAAGTCTGTTGGTTGATTTTTAAGAGTTTGGCGCAAATATTGACGTGATATTTTCAGCATCGTAAAGTGTATGGTGTCCAGATGGACATGGACATATATAATACTTTTTTATAATATGCTAGTAATAAACAATAAAAATTTAAAATAAAAAAATTTAAATGATTTTTTTTAAGTTCAGCTTTAAACTATTATAACTACAATAAATAATACAGGAAGATATTGTCAACAAGATGAAAGTATACAAAGAGTTCAGTGCTAACTATTACAGATTTTTTGGTATGATCCATTAATTATTACAAAATCGAACCATAGAAGTATTTTTTAGTTATAAAACTTAACTGTTACACTCAAGTAAAGTTTAAAACATTTGCACACGAAAGTGAAATGTTTAAAAAGACCCTTCCATTATGTACATGGCTAAATATTCCAGATTAATATAACTGTTTTTACGTGTCAACATTGAACCTCAAAGTTAATTACTTAATGAAATTACACAACACATAATTAAGCCGTTAAGAATACCGTTAGTTAAGCATAAATTATTACTGTAATTAAAATTGCTTTTAATCTGGACATGTTATTACATAAAACTTGAGAATTCTACAAAAAATCGATTATATTGTCTTGATATAGGGACGTATATCTATGTACTTACCTAATTAAAAATTTTAGTACACGTAAATTCATAGAGCAAAGATATTATTCCAAAAACAATCGTTTAAGTTAAACCAAAATATATAGTATTTATGTGAACTGATAAAAGATATGCTCTACAAAAATTCTACAAAAAATCTATTATATTGTCTTGATATAGGGACGTATATTTATGTACTTACCTAATTAAAAATTTTAGTACACGTAAATTCATAGAGCAAAGATATTATTCCAAAAACAATCGTTTAAGTTAAACCAAAATATATAGTATTTATGTGAACTGATAAAAGACATGCTATTCAAAATAAATATATTGGAAGGAAGGAGGAACGAAATGGGATTTTGGGGAGAAAAAAGGAGGCAAAGTTATAACCTTTTGAAATGAATTAATTTAAACATGTGTGCTGACTGAGAATTTCAACAAACGAACTTCAGGATTTGGCAGCATACGCTGTGAATGAGTGCTCGTAGAATGTTCTATTACATTCGAGAATATTGAAGCTGGGGAGTCTTTATGAGGGTACTTCGAAGCCACAATCACCTAGTGTTCCGAAAAATCGCAGCAACCAACGCGACGATTGGGCAGCCGTGGGTTTATAAATCCTGGCGTGACAACCGGTGGCCGCCCAAGAAAATCACATGGCAGCGTATATTTATAAAAAATTATCGATCAATATTTCAATGCAGCACAGTTCAACTTCGAGTTTACTTCCCAGTTCGCTACAGTAGTTTAAGCAATAGCCCACTTTATAAGCGCTATTTTAATCAATAAAGGTATGGTCTCCATCGACGAGGAGTATTCACTGGTAATCGATCCAGCAATATCTCTCCAGACCTCATAGTCAACAGTGACGTATATCTGGTGAACGACGTATCCTCCAATTCAGCAACTGTCAAGTGCGGTGCTCTGACTACTGCTTGCTGTCCCACATACAAATGAACGTAAATCTGGACAATAATAATGTTGTGCTATTTAGATTAATTTACATTTTATAGAGGAGACAGCGAAAGTGAAGACTGCACCTCTATTCAGTTTAGACCATAGAAGGTTTTCCAGTTTAATAATTACCGAGGTCCATGAAAAAGTTTAAACCTTAAAGGATACGTAACGCGTTTTGATTGGCGGACAATTCGTGTTTTGGTGTTCGACCACGAATTTTAAAAACGCTATGACATTTTTTTATTTCAAGCATAAATGAAAGTATTTGTACACAATTCATTGCAATTAAACATCGTTAATCATTATTCGTAACCCAAAAACTGTGACGTACAGTAATTATTTTTTATATATACTTCAAACACCTATGCACAGGGACGGACTTAAAAATCTTTCAAACACGAGTAG
The DNA here is from genome assembly GCA_039881145.1 of Druceiella hillmani. Lineage (NCBI taxonomy): Eukaryota > Metazoa > Arthropoda > Insecta > Lepidoptera > Hepialidae > Druceiella > Druceiella hillmani. The sequence continues at coordinate 21,772,588 of JAYKKI010000024.1, forward strand.
AACTCGTATAACAAGCGTATCGTACACATTTCGGCGTACGTATAAATATTTAAAAGTGCATAGTATTTAATTAAACTATTTACAGATATTAATGTTACGCAAAGAAACTATATATTGCAACGTGTTATATACTATATTTTTAACAGGATTAGAAATATGGTACTGATTGCAAAAAATTAAAACATCTAGGATAATGTCTATAGTTTCATGTAATTGAACAAACGATGAACAACAATAGGATTGTTAAAATTTTCTAGTAAAATTTTAACAATCCCATTCTTGTTCATGATTTTTGGCTCAATAATTTCGGAAATAAGGATGAGGTAGCTATATTTTCGCATATGTTTGGAATATATTTTTAAACTAGCATTTTAAAATTGTAAAAAAATATTTTGTATTCCTCATAACAAGCATTTTCAAATGGCACTCCACAAGATATATAAAATTGAAAAAAATATTTTTTGAAGGCCTTTATTTATCTCCACTTTAATTGTTGTATGAATATTTAAAAAAATATATTTTAAAAATACAACTTCAAACAAAGTACTAAAAAGTAAAAAGTAATCAACTCAAAACAGGTACCTACTTATTAGCAATAAATAACTAAGTTACTTATATTTTATATCGGTGCCAGCACTCTCGACCACCTTAAATATATTTATAATTTAATTTATAATGTAAATGTAAAACAGAAACTACTAATGTTCTCACAATACGAAATAGAATCCTTTATATAAAAATATAAAAGTTTACATTAGTTTAAGTTGATTGACAGTACTGGCAGTGACTTAAAAATTAAGTAACTTAGTTATTTATTGCGATTGAATAGATACCTATTTTGAGTTAATTATTTTTTACTTTTTAGTACCTATTTTTTGAAGTCGCTTTTCTAAAAGATATTTTATTTTAGAATGTTTAGTGATTAATAATATTAATTATCACACTACAACTAACATTCAGTTATTTTATTTCTTAGAATATTGTATAAATATTAAAAGTCATGGGTAAAAGCTAGTATATAGATAATTTCCTCTTTATTTAAAGTTAGCCAGTGGTTAGCTGTTAGCTGTTGACGTGTTCCGTTCTCCATATCCGAAGGCAAATATCTAATCTAAATATATTATTTCTAAAAGGTGTTTTTTGGTCGAGCGGCTCGATCTCTTTAACTACTGCACCAAAAAAAATAAAAAAAATACCCACTTAAAGCTTACGGTTTCTACTTTGGGAGAAAAATATAAAAAAATTGGAAAAAAATCTTTTTGTTAATAAAAAAATTAATTTTTATAACAATTGGCATGAGCGCCATCTGTGGGCGACACATCAAATATCTTAGCCAAATTGTATACTTGGAACACGCTAGATGGCGATATAGTGCGAAGACTTCGCACGGGTCAGCTAGTCTAAATATATTATTTCTAAAAGGTGTTTTTTGGTTGAGCGGCTCGATCTCTTTGACTACTGCACCAAAAAAAATAAAAAAAATACCCACTTAAAGCTTATGTTTTCTACTTTGGGCGAAAAATATAAAAAAATTGGAAAAAAATCTTTTTGTTAATAAAAAAATTAATTTTTATAACAATTGGCATGAGCGCCATCTGTGGGCGACACATCAAATATCTTAACCAAATTGTATACTTGGAACACGCTAGATGGCGATATAGTGCGAAGACTTCGCACGGGTCAGCTAGTTAATGTAATATTTTGCAAAGTAATCACTAATTTAACAACTAACCAGTAGCAAATATATTGAATCACGATTGATTTACTACCATCCATTTAGGAGTTGTATTATTCATCTTCAGAACTCATCACAAGATCTTGACCTGGTCGAGGGTGAAGTTATTTTGCAAGGTAAAAATTACCTGTTGCAAATATCTTGTAATTCAAGAGGGTTGGTTGACTTACTACCATCCGATAAAGAAATCCACTGTTCGTCTCCAGAACGCATCATCAGACTCTGACGTGGTCGATGGTGTAGTTATTTTGCAAAACAACAACTATAAGTTGCAAATATCTTGAACGACGTTTAATTTATTCTCTATACCATTCGTTAAGGAGTTCCGTCGTTCATCTCCAGAATTCATCATCAGACCCTGATCTGGTCGACCGTGTAGTTATTTTGAAAAGTAATAACTACTAGTAGCAAATATCTTTAATCGGGTTTCATTTACAAACAACCATCAAGGAGTTCTATTGTTCATCTCCAGAACTCATCATCGGACCCTGACCTGGTAAGTGGTGGTAAAACTACCCGTAGCGAATATCTTGAATCATAGTTACTTTACTGCATTCGTTAAAGAGTTCCATCGTTCATTTCCTGATCTCATTATCAGATCATCATCATATTTATATGGGACCACCTCTAGATTATCCTCTATGAAATAAAAAAGAATCATCGAAATTGGACCTATCAGTAAAGAAATATCGCTGAACATACATAAAAAAAATTCCAACGAATACGGTAGTTGACACATTCTAAATTTTGATATTTTTCGTACAATATTGTGAAATATAAGTTAATTAAAAACCAGTCTTGAAAAAAATTCAAAAATTTATTGAAAAATAAGCCAGTTATAAGGCTTCTAAATTTGAAGATACGGATAGGGTTGGGTATATCCCTGTCTCTTTTCCTCTCGTAGAATATAATGTGCAATATTAAAAATGACCTCACAACACAGTATTGCCGTCCTTGCCTAAAAATTAAATTTAATCTTTTATAATTCGGTCAATTTTTAAGATTATTAAAAAAATATATCACTCTTCATCAGCTTGTACCTCGAAATTATGATTAATGGAATTAAAAAAATTTTGTCAAATACCCAAATGAAAACCTCCTCCTTTTTTAAGCCGTTTAAAAAGTTGATGTAAAATATGTGGGTTAATATGATGTATTACTACACCAAATTTCAAATTTCTACATCGTCTAGTTTCTGAGAAAATCGGCTTTAAAAATATAAAGATGTAAATGTATTGCGTACTATATCTTTCGTAAGTGTAAGAACATGGTGCAATATTTCAAAAATTATAACATTTCGGATCGTTGCTATAGTTTTCCTACAACCCTTGCGGGGGCTAATTTAGGTTGGGTAGTTTCTAAAATAAGGGGATTCTTTTTTTTTGTATATTTTTTCAGTATATCTCTGAAGATATGAAAAAAATAATTTTTTCCAGACCCTTGTAACTAGACCTTTCAAACGACACCCCTCACTATGTATAGAATTTTAAAAAATTCGTGCACTTAATTTGCCCACCCCGAAATTTCCAAATTAATATTTTTGATTTTTAGAATTATTATGATATATGCTGGTTAATTTGTTTTATTTCTGTGTCAAATTTCAAGTTTCTACCCCAAGCTTTTGTGAGAAAAACAGCTGGGAGTGAGATAGGAACAGTTCCGTTTTTCGTTAGAAGATACGGAAACTTAAAAAATAAAAATAGTTGTTTCTTTATTTGTATATTTTCACTTAATTCCACTCCATTAATTTTTTCAAGATTTTTGATATACATGGTTAAAATGTTAGAGTTTAACACGGCAAAGCTGTATACTTACTGTATACTTATATCTCGAAGTTTTTCTCATTCAACGTCTTTCTCAAGGGAGACGCCATATCAAGAAAATATTCCTAGACCTTTTCGGTTGCATGCAAGTCCTTTTTATTGACATTCCTCTCCATGAGGTCCGTCAGAAAAAAAATCACCACCAAATTCGTTATATAAAGAGGTACTTTGCAAGGAAGCAATTAAAAGTAATCTTGAATTTTGTGTCCATTCTCGCTAATTGGAGGATTAGTTTTACAACACTAGCCCCGCATGTGAGAATATTCGTTACAAAGTAAAAATATTTGTCAAATATGTGAAGTTGTAGTTAAAAAGTTTCATCAAAAATAGTGTCAGTAAACGATCCAACGGCGTGTGACAAATATTCTGTCATATGTTACACAAAGTTTATAATACTTATAAACTTTGTGTGTGCGCTTCGGAATATTCCAATTTGTTTAGCATTATTTTCTAAAAATGTTACTTTTCAAGAGTTTTGACTTTTTGGAGTTTACTTTGCCAATCGATTGAATGTTTTTAACTCGATGTCAAGAAAATATATCGAAAATTGTGCTGGCTAGAAAATTTAGGTTTAAAGAAAATATTTAAAATTATCTTCGCTCAACTGACGTAGAGGGATATTAACACTTTTTTTATAACAGCGAGTAGTTTTACTACGTGAGTATTTTACAACAGTTGGTGCTGTGATTACTTTGTTGGCAACAATTTGCGTAGAAAATAAATATCTTGAATCACTGATTGTGTACTGTCGTCCGTCGAAGGTTCTAATATCCACCTCAGAAATTTATCATCAGATCTCGATAGAATTTACACCGGCCCAATTTTATATTGTATAAATCTAAATAAAAAAAGAATCTTACAAAATACAGCTCCTTTTTTAAAGAGTGTTAAAAATAAACTATTGTATAATTACATCGTGTCATAGAATAAGAAGAACGCGAGATCTCTCTTCTTCTTCTTCTTGACAAGCGCAACAGCCCCATGGTCTTGGCTGCCTCCACTACGCGCTTCTTCCAGCGTCTCCTATCAGTTCATCCGTCTAGACGGTGATCTACCTCTTGGTTGAGTACCCTTTTTCAATGTTAATATTTTAGTAGGATTATTCTCTGTACTTCTCCACACGTGACCAACCTATAATAATCTGTAACTACGGATTAATTGGGTAATTAGCGAGACCTCTACTCTTCTGTATATAATTTTTTTCTTTCAATCTTTTAACGCTTATATATTTCTTTCTGCGGTAATACTCGATTTTAAATCAGGCATACTTCGACTTGTCAAACGATGTTATTTATTATGTACGTACACTGTATGTACACTGGCAACACTTCAAACGTAATTTGAAATGTTAATTAATCACGCCAAAGTTTCAGAAGTCAATTGAAGTTTCATTTTTTCTGCTCTTTGGATCGTTCTTTCTTTACTTTAGTGAATAATTTTGCATCTTTATGACCTATATGATATATAATTTTGCATCTTTATATACCTTTATTATATTTAATTTTTTTGTAACCATTTCTCAAAAAACATGCTTTTCCGTATATATCAACGAAGATGAAAATGATATTTGTAAAATAAACTGAAAAAAAATTAATTGCACTTTATATAGTTTTATTGTTTATTGCAGAAAATGGATTAAGTTAAATGATGAAGATCCAAAACTCCCAGGTTAGAATATGGATTCGTACTAAATATTTCTGCAGAAGTTAATTTCTAGGTAAAAGTTAAAGCTAAAATGGAATATTAGAAACCAAGCCAATCAATTTCGGGTCATCTTTTATTGGAATTGAATTCAAATCTAATATTTTTTTAAACAAAAGGACAATGAATTTGGATAAATACAAATTTTAGGTAAAACTGCGGGAATCGATGCAGAATTGGAATATTTTGAAAAGATAAATCGAGAGAGTTTTAGCATTAGTGCAAGAAACAACAAACGATCAGACCTACGGTTAATGTCTAGAATAAATTGGAAGATGATCGCAGTTTTGTACAAATACTGAAAAATGTTATTTCGCATTCCATTAGTTTAAAATTAATCACATTCGGTATTTTTAACTGCAAATGTAATGTAATTATAATTATAATAACGTCAATTTTTTTTAATTTATCCGTTTATATTAGCGTTACCTAAAGGGTAATACGAAGAGGTCGGAAATACGCATAAAAAAGATTTTTTTCCCTACATCATTGCAACGTTAGTTTTTTATTTTTTTTTAAATAAAAAACAAAATGTGATCAATTTGCCATTTTTTTAAAATTATTTTAAAAAACTGCGATGATCCTTTCATTTTCTTTATAAATTACTACAGATTAGACCTTATGGTAGAGATGGAATTTTTTTTGGCTATAACACATTTTATACGATAATTGGGGATAGTGTTAACTTAACAAAAACGGTAAATGTTAACGAAATGGTTTTTTGAGAACATGACATATCTCATAAAAAACGTGAAAAGGCAAATTTTGATACAGTTTTAAAATAAATATAGCACGTAAATAAATAATGTTAAGTTTTATACTATTACAAGACGCTAATGAAATTTTGTACTGACGATTGTGAAGTTTCTTGATTTGTCACTTGTTTTTGTTGAATATTGGTTATGTGAGAAATTAAAACGTTTTCCTCGCAGTTAATTGGGAAATTTAAGATGAACACACTTTATTTTCGTTAAAAAAGTTATTATAAATTTGGTAAAACAAAATTATTTCCGATTCGAATTATTATAAGCTTTTTACTAAATTCATTGGTGAGCGGTATTTCGAGCAGTACTTATTTTAATCAAACCGTTGTTTGTTACCTGACATTGTCTATACACATAAGAAAACTAACTTTGCGGTGGCTGTACATGAAAAACGTCTGCAAAAAAAATTGTTTTTATTTGTTTGTATCATACATCTCTTCAAAACTATTGAATTAATTAGAACGAATATAAGATAAACATAAGGGACGACTATAAGTAACATCTAACTTATTATAAATAATTTATTTCAAATATTTTACAATTCATATTGAATGCTTGAATCGGAAGTAATTACAAAAATGTATAGTGTACTCATGCACATCAACAGATGGCGCTGCTTAAAATTGGTCCAAATGCATTCTAGTACTGCTATAATCTTCCTCCTTGCATTCACTTAAATAAGATCATCATGTTGTAAATAGGTTTTTATTAATTCTCCCTAATAGTATTATCTAGTACTGCTATAATCTTCCTCCTTGCATTCACTTAAATAAGATCATCATGTTGTAAATAGGTTTTTATTAATTCTCCCTAATAGTATTATCTAAAAAATAAAGGTAATTTATATTTTTTAAAACGAATAAAATAAAGATCGATATTTTAAATAAAATCAATTCAAATAAAGTCGCCTGGAAAACGGAACGAAACATTGTTATAATCTTATTTTCGGGGTCACTTAAATGAGATCATCGTGTTTTAAATAGTTGTTTATTAATCCTTCCATTTTTTTTATAGGTTTTTAAAACATTTTTCAGAAATATTTCCCTGTTTACCTCTTACACCTGCAACTTTTAAAAATTGCGACAATCTTATAAGGCCTTAACACAAGTTGACTTAGCCTTGTGAGTCCTAAGTAGGACATCCAGTTTCGATAGGGATCAAGGTTCAGGGATTGAACGTCAAGATTTAGTATCGGTTCCGAGATTGCTGGGGATTTGCGACTCGTTTTTAACAAACTGATAAAAATAATTTTTTTTAGTCTTCTGATGTACTTTTACTTATATTACACATATACATAACAATTTTTAGGAAAAAAAATCGCGTGCAACTCATTATACGTGACAGAAGTAAAACTTATGTAGCGATCTAAACCTTGACAAAAGTAAGTATAAACTGTTAAAACGGCACTGACAGTGAAAAAGAACATACAAAGTGTAAATCCATAGATTGTACTAAATTCTCATAAAAAGATTTTAATACGTATAGTATAATACATTAGAACAATTAATAAAATGTCATTACAAATCTAATCATGTGTAGCATCTGAGGCGTACACACATCTACAACGCGTGCATGCACGATACTTTCTTATTCAATCGCCTTGTACCCTTATGTATAAGTCGCTCTCTTTTGCTCTACTTCCATGATGTCGGAATATATAGCTCTCTTTCTCTTTATGTCTTATCTTTCTTCTCTCTCATGTAACAAAATGTGCCTAAATGTGACGCAATCTTAAAATTTTACTCTCAATTCTCGCTCACTTATCCATTATCGAATCGCCGCCTTAAAAGATACACTTAAAAAATTGAACTGATTTCATATAACTACCGAACGAGAAGCGCACTGAAAACTAAATTACCATATGGTTCATCCGTTCTTGAACTATTACTATTACAGTAAGGACGATACCTCAATGTTTTATATGTTTAAACCTTTTCTTAAATATGAAGATTCTACTAGTAAAATAGCTACCAAAAATGATTCAGTAGTTTTTGAGAAAATCGCGAATATACCCATATATACATATATATGTATATATATATATATATATATATATATATATTGCGTGAAACGGACAACATTTTTTTACGGTCATTAAAAACATAGTAGAATCCTTGTTTAGATTTTTTTAAGACTTCAACGAACAAATCGACTTCTCATTGTCTTCGTTAGTACGTATTAATAACAGTTACCATGTTTAAATACATAACCACCTAATTAAACTTGACTGAATATTTCAGAAGATGAAGCAGTGATAGCGTACCTAAAGACCAGAAAGGCTCCAGACTATGATCATATCTCTACTGATATCCTTAAAACCCTTGGTGAATCCGGAATCCAATTAATCATCATATCTGGAGCACTTATAAATTACGTTTAGACTGGATGAAGTCAACCGCCCTACTTCTATATAAAACAAAATCGACAAAGAATTGAGGTTCTCGCTGATACCTTACCATAGTATGATCTTCCAGTACATCATCAACCAGCGTCTTCATAAATAATCAGTTTTTTGGACTTACAAATTCCAAAAGAGCAAGCTGGCTTCGTATAGAACAGAGGCGCTCGTGAGAATACTATCAAAATTCTGTAAATAGTGGAAAAATGCCAGGAATACGTTGAAAACAAAACAAGGGTTTCCGCCATCTACATACAGAGATTTCTCGAATAGTTCGGATACATTGTGCGGAAACCTGCCAACAGCATTAAAAAACTTATTATTATCGACACGGTCGAGGGCTGGAGACCGCTGGGACGTTGCTTTAAATACAGACAGGTGGATTCGCGAAACGCTTGGGACTCTGTTACATAATGCCCTACATAGGCCTCAGAAAAAGAATCTATGGCCAAATACCATGAAAGAGAAAATGTTACCAAAAGGGAACCACAATCCCCAGCAATGAGAAAGGGACTCAAGAAGAAGAGAAAGTGATGAACTTCTTTTATATCAGATATGATATGACTTGAAATGAGGCTACGAGTCTTCCTCGTATTATTCGAATACGATCAACACAACAAGTGAACGTATCGTCCGGCTGCGATAATCTGATTTTATTACAGAAATAATTGCATTGGAAATGCTCTTTTGTCTTCTACAGTGGTAGAGGCATGTGCTATTTTGTTACTTTAACCAGAGATTAATATTACTTCGTAAGGACAGGCCCATAGCACTAAAACGGTGCTAAATGGCGAAATTAGCATCGTTTCACTTCAGTTGACGTCTTTATTCTTGTGTGTAGGTTAATCCTGAAACCTGTGAAAAAATTCTGGATTACGTAGTAAAAATATGTATGAATTACAGTTTGGGAATTTTAAAAAAAGGTAGATATATCTTACCATCAGTCAACATAGGTTTTTGAAAGATATTTTTTGTTATTTATTGAAAAAAATTGTTTTATTGTCAGTAACTATATGAATTCCAACGTTGTGACCTTGTAAGGAAGTGTTTTGACACATTTTTTTAAATATTCATTTTTCTTCGTTTTATTCTGTGAAACTCTACTGTTGAATAAAGTGCCGGAAAAACAGGAATTTCATCTGTCGATAACAGAGTCACTAAACTGATATACTTAAAACTGGAAATGTAGTATAAATTGTTCATAGGTTTAAGGCATTAAGTGATGAAATATAGCCAACGCATACATTTTTTGACATACATTATGTACATACATAAAAGACTGACATTCTTACACGCACGTTGTGTTTAATATTATTGCGAGCAATGTCTCATATTATCCAGTTTGTTAAGAAAGGTGAAGTCGTAAAAAGAGACATGGTAAAAAAGAATTTGTTGATGACGTTTCAAGGATGATGACGTTATAATTAGTGCAAAAGCATTTCTCAGACGGTGCATGGCGCGGTGAATGCGGGTGCGGGTTCGTGCGCGTGTGTGTGTATGCGTGTGCATATGCGTGTGTGTACGTGTGTTTGTAATTATTTAAAATAATAGTTATTTGAAATTGTGTTATCACTCTCTAAAACCAATTTAAATTTGTTCTGTCAAATGTTTGATTAATTTTTAAAAGAGTGGAAGAGCAATTACAAAGAGTGTCTCTTTGTAATTGCTCTTGTCCAAAGGTAAATAAAACACGAACACATAACGTTTTTCAAGATGATTTAATAATATTTGGTTATTATTTAATAATATATTTAATAATACTTTGAAGTCTGTTGCGAATTTGCCACAGAGTTGTCAAAAATTCGCGTTTTCTTTTATGGACAAATAGAATTTCAATTAGAGCCTGGCTGAGTGGCTATGTTTATATCTCGCACTTTACCAATTTCGCACTAAAGTAATAAACAATATTTTATACTAAAATGTAATAAAATACGATCTATATGGATACGGAGAGTATTACAAAATTATATATTTTTTAAGTTTTTTAAGATAAAAAGTTTAAAAAAGATAAATATTTTTTAAGATAAAAGATAAATCTTTTTTAAGGTTTTTAAGATAAAATTATATATTTTTTAAGTTTTTTAAGATAAAAAGTTTAAAAAAGATAAATATTTTTTAAGTTTAAAAGTTTAAAAAGATAATATTTTTTAAGATAAAAGATAAATATTTTTTAAGTTTTTTAAGATAAAATTATATATTTTTTAAGTTTTTTAAGATAAAATTGATTGAAATTGCACTTCTTTAGGCGCGTTATGAAACAATAATGGGAGTGAAATTTTACGATATACGCATGCGCACGCACGATGCAACAAAAATCGACAGGATGATGCAACAAAATTCAACAGGACAAAATTCGACTAGACTCACTAAACATGCGTGTAGTGATTATATAATATTTATGACAATTATAGAGGTATTTGTATATCCGTGATAGAAATAGTGCTTATTAGCTTTTTAAAATATATTTTGTGTATTTCTCTAAGTGAGGTTAAGTTTCGGTATTTGTTTATTTGCATTATAAATTATAAAAAAAATTTATTATATTTTATAATTTTATTTCCATTAATTCTTTGCGTGCTAAATAAAGTTATTCTTGTATTATTCCAAGGAAGTATAACTTCTAACGTGCGTACAAAAGTACACACACATTTTTTTTTAATCTTAATCGTTTTCATCGCCAAAGAAGTACTCCTATATATCGGTTCTCGCATAATCGTCTTACCAACGCCGACAACTGTAAGTACGTCATGGAATATAATTGTAGCGATTATATTTAGTTATCATTGTTAGTCTTGTATTCTAAAAATGATGTAACAATAAAATAATATTTGAATCGTTGTAATGTTATTCTTTCACTTTTACTGGTAACATAGGTAGAATTTATAAATTTTCACATCACACAAGATCTCATTTTGGCGTGTTCGTGTAAAATAAAAAACAGTCAAATAAAACAATTGGGAGACAACCTCCCGATGCGGAGAATAAATTCAGACTGATTGGCACATAATTAAGTTGAGATAATAAAGCTACCTTAATTTTGAATCGTTAGTGTCACATCTACGTCTATAATTTCATTGTATCTAGGTATCTATTATAATTGCGTTTTATTACCCAAAATTATTTTTTTCATTACCTTACATAAATTCCAAATAATTAAAGCATCATAATCTCAAAATATGTACAGAAAAATGAGAACCGGTCGTTTTATAAATTTGGTTACTAATTGATTCAGCCAGTCGAAGTTTCGAGTACGTTTCAATGTCAATAACTGTCGACAAGTATCAATTCTGTACTGAAGGTGATATGATGACAATTCGTGAGGTATCCACACAACATATTTTTTTAAACTTTTCCCAGTTCGTGCAAATATGTTTCTATGGTGCCATGACTGCAGTGTAGCTCATCTGCCAATTGACGAGTCATCTGTCGAGGATCCTTCTCAATTAGGCGTTGTAATTGTTAAACGTCCAATTCAACAGGACATCCGGTACGGGTTCTTCCTCAAGATTGTAGTCCTCATTCCTGAACTTTCTGAACCAAATCTTTGCCATAGCATAAGACACCGTGGACTCGCCCATCGCATGATATATATTATTTGCATTGTGACTCAGACGAAATTCGTAAAATAATAGAATCCGTATTTGATATAGATTTAAATCCATTACCTTTTACATAATTCACTTAAACCTTCGGCGCTGACTGTTGTCAATTGACAGTACTTTGGCCTATTTATACCTTATAGTAATATTTTCTAGAAGTTTCGAGAATCTTTCCAGATAAGTCCCGAAGTTATGGCTAAAAATTTACTAGCCAACCTAATATTTATGCTGTGAAAAATTAATATTTCTGAAAAGATTAATAGAAATGCTATGTACCCTTAAATGTTTAAAAATGCCTAAATCTGTATACAACCCTCTTAGTGAAAGTTGTACTCATAGTTCTTAGCGGTGTTTAATTTCACGAAAATTTTGGTTAAACTGTACACATGGTGCTATATTTTTTTGAAAACTTAGTCGGCAAACGAATGGTGTTACCAGTTGGAGCAGTTTTGTCTGTTGCGATTCTTGTAGCAGACGTGATAAATTTAATCTTGTTGATTTATGTCTCTGTGGCACTTTGTTCTTTGTTTATTTTAATTTCAAACGGTCGCAAATGTTTTTGCGTATTTCCTGCGCAATTATTATACAAACTATATGTATTATCTACATACTAGCGAAAAATCAATAAAAATTTCTTTCATAATTATCATTCATAGAGATGTTCGATAGTTTTATGGAGATGTTATATAGTGTCGCGTTATATATTTTAAAATATATTAAAAACATTAATATTAACAAGAAAAGTATTTAAAAAACAATAATAAGTTTAAGTTATATAATAAATAGAAATTGTTTCAATTATAAATAATCCATTTTCTTCAATTCTAATATATAACATCTATATACAGGCGTAACAAAGAGCGTGTATGTTATTCATACAGGTGATTTTGTGTGTCAAACTGATTATATTTGAAGTCTGTTTCTGTAAAAAATATAATTTTTTTTGCTGAAACGCAACATTGCATAGTAGGAGTAATCTTTGTTAAGAAGTTATTTGTAGATCATAACCGCTGTTGCATATTATATTTCTGTTTCTTTTATAACTTGGGTTATAGAACGATTTAGGTGAACATCACTCTTATCACCTGTTTTGATAAATGTTTTTGCAGGCGTCGTTGTCGTCAGTGCAAACAAACATCGATATTTGTGTCTTTAGATATTCCAGTGAAATAGTGATGGGCCGGATATCCGGAAACCGTATACATATCGTCAAAAAAAATCTAACACCGTTTTTCTTAATGTGGATCTTAAACCGAGATTTTTTTTATTAAAAGTATATAACGGAAAAACAACCACACTTGCCGTTAATTAGTTTTTATTCATGATTAAACAATTTAATTATTACAGAATATGCACTTGTTTATATTTATTATGGAAATCAAATTTATAAAATCAATATTAGATGTCCACAGCTTTTTTTTGTGAATTACAAGACAGGATAACTATTTTATTTCATCGCTGTATTTTCATCGGAACAATCGTACAGATCATTGCAAGTAAGTAAAACAAAGATGAATTAGAAGCGACGTGATCTGTTAACAGTCGAAATTCTACATTTTTGACTTATTGGAAATGCAAATCAAGTAGAGATACCATTTCTGCATTTAAATACCTAGTAGATTGTAAGTAACTCGAAATCTATACTGCACTAGACTAATATTTTCTAAATAATCATTAAAAATCTTTCCAAGTGAATATTTCCAATCAATCTTCTTTTGCTATCTCTATTTTGTTAACGCAAAGCATCTAAAACTGTTGCATCAAAGTCAAGCGCATCCGCGGATGTAGAAAAGAATAATTAGTATCCGTATCCGTATCTACGGATCTAGATAGGAATAATTCGTATGCGTATCTGTAACTACGAATCAAGATAGGGATAATCCGTATCTCTATATTCGGATCTAGATAGTTATAATTCGTATCCGTATATGTATTTGCGGTCTAGATAGGAATAATTCGTATCCGCATCTGTATCTGCGAATCAAAATATGGATAATTCGTATCCGTGTATGTATTTGCGGTCTAGATAGATATAATTCTTATCCGTATCTGTATCTACGAATCAAGATAGGGATAATTCATATTCGTGTCTATATATTCGGATCTAGATAGTTATAATTCATATCCGTATATGTATTTACTGATCTAGAAAGAAATTATTCATACCTGCATCTACACCTGTGTACCTAGATATTCACAAATAAATGAAACAACGTGATTTTACATCACGTAGTTTCATTTAATTGTGAATAATGAACTTCTACAAAATTAACGCCAAATATATTCAATACCTGGAAATTAATAATTCGTATCCTGGTCTATGTGTATGGATGTAGATAGGAATAATTAGTATCTGAATGATAATAATAATATATAAATAGTAATAATTTGTATCTGTATCTATTTCTGCGGATCGATGCAGGTATTATTTGTATCTATACTTATATCTACGGATCTAGATGGGAATAATTAGTTTAATGATCGGATTGTTACATAAATCATGTATTTTGTGAATATGATTACTTAATATTGGTACTAATTTGTATTAAAAGGTCAATTTTTATACAGAATTATAGAAAAGGAATCGGGAATTTCTGCAAATATTATTCATATTTCCCGTTTTGTAGTTATTTCTACATTGAAATTGAAATTTATGAGTAATGTTTGGAAGACAATTTTATTTTTTGGAACATTTTACTCTCGCATAAATTATTTAATAAGTCAGTCTAAACTATTGAAAATGGTAACCGTGAATTATAGATATTTGTAATGATATTTCGACATAAATCCTTATTTAAACTGAAAGTTATCTATTATGGCCCAAATTTGTTGCATAAAAGCAAAGCAGTTATAATATACAGTAATAGTATTAGTCTATCGATACATAATTTCTTTGCGCCACACCTACAGGCTCTGCGTATATTATTATTCGATCAACCGCAGTCATAACCTACTTCCCAACGACATTAACATGCCGGTATTCAAATGGGCACGTCTATCAGAAGCGGGGATCAAATATGAACTAGCGGTGAGTGCGTTTAAATGATACCTTCCATAGAACAGCTATCGGCCATCGGCGATGACAGCCGTCCGTTCCTTAACGGACGTGTCGTACAATTAGGGTGACCATTCGCGCCCGAAATGTTCCCAGGAGCGGGACTGTTGAAAATTGCGATTTGAAGCTGCAAATATCACACGAACACACACATACACGCACGCACGCATACACTCACGCATGCATGCACGCACACACACACATACTCATTACACTTTTAAGTGGAAAATTTAAATTTCTTCGTTGTTCGTAAGGTGATGCAGGTGATGCAAACCTTTTTATTACCCAAAACGCAGTGAATCACACTAATTTGCATTATGCTTATTTTTAACTTTTTATACGAAAGTAGTTTATTAAATGTCATAAAACTGGAACTGAATAAGTTTGACGATGTTTACTGTTAATTATTACTTTCGTAAAATCACACCATAGACGTATTTCTGAATTGTATTAATTAAACCCTTATAGCTAAAGCAATTCGTATAGGCAAGTATGGGTTTGCGTCACCAGAAATGCGCAAGTGGTGTAAATCTTTTTATTACCCAACACGCAATGAATAACACTAACTTGATAAAAAAGTATATTTTGTTTATTTTTTAATTTTTACCCAAAGTAGCTTATCCAATTACATAAAAATTAAACGAAATATGTTTTACAATGTTTATTATCAATTATTACTTTTGTAAAATCGCACCATAGACATATTTCTGAATTGCTTTAATTAAATCCTTATAGCTATGCCAAAATAATGTTCTGAACAAATTGTGCCTTGTTTTGTATACTGAATGATTCATGCAACATATTTTTTATTAATTACAATTATTTTTTTAATATAATTCCTTAGATATCATATCACTTTGTCCGTTATTTTGAAAGCGAGTCCCGCCTCCTCTATTGCAAATACGATTGACCATTTCCTTCATAACTCATTGATATTTATCATCTCTACCTAAGTCTTGAAATATAATTCAAAATATCAATTTTATGGAAGTATTTAACAATGATGGCGCGATCAGATTGCTAAACTTTTGAACTATGCTGATTTAAGTACATATTTATGTTGAGGTATATTATTCAAAATTGATGTGCATATGAAAGATTTAAAATTTAAGATTACCGAAGATTAAGTTAAATATACAATTAATAATAAGTAAAAACTTCTATGTAAAACAACTTAAACACAACTTATTACATAAAAGATTTTTCTTGTTTTTAATTGTTTATTTAATTTAATCTTTGGTAATTTTAAGTTTGAAATCGTATTTTATTTATTTGAACACTCGATGTTCACTCTTTGTTATATTGGTAATTGTTTCTTTATTTATAAATAATTCATACATAACATATATCACAATGATAGTAAAAGGTAAAGCTAATTATTGTACTTTGTTTGTTAAATAGAAACAAAATTAATTCAATAGTAACTGCGAAAATCGCGTACAGACAAATAGACGCGTATAAATTGTTTTGTCATACACATTGATAAAAAAAATCTATCAGTCATACTATTTTTTTTTTTGGATTATCATTTTCTTTCTATATATTTATTATTAATATTACTCAGGTTTTTTCTTGTAACGATATTTTCATAGTTTAGAATATTTACCATATTCCGGTATAACTGAATGGGTTTAAAAAAAAACGAGTGTGCTTTAGACCACACGACTGAAGTAAAACTTCAAATTCACAAAATATGAACTTTAAAATGAATTTACAATTATATTCACTTTAAACGTAGAATATTTAATGTATTGAACAAAATAATTTATAAAATTGTTCAAGAACGAAATGAAATTACAAAATAATAAAAAAATCACCGTTCGCGTAACGCTAGCAAACTCGCATATATATACATATATATATATATATATATATATATACATATATATATATATATATATACATACATATATGTATATATATATATATATATATATATATATATATATATTATATTTCATGCACTGGCTATGAGAGGAAGAGAGAAAGAAAATGTACGATCGCACTGCTCTCTCTTGCTCCTACAGTGTGATACAGACAATGGGCTTGCATTGTGTCTTAGATATACGAAACATAACTGGCTATGAGAGAAAGAGAGAAAGAAAATGTGTGCTCGCACCTCTCTCTCTTATCCCTACAGTAATATACGAAACATAACTCTCTCTCTCTTTCCGTCTTCACTAACTTATATCTCACTCTCAACTTCCGTTCGCCTCTCCCGATCACATTTTGTAACGCTCTCGTCACGCATTCACCAGCTTACTCCCCAAGTCAAGCGTGCGTAAAGAAGTTTTACTTCAAAAAGTACTCAGAAACCGACCATTAATATAGTAAGTTATTTATTTCAGAATGTTTTCCTACATAAATACACAGTTTTATAACAAGTATATATGCGAGTTTGATAGAGTTACGCGAACGGTGATTTTGTTATTATTTTGTAATTTCATTTCGTTCTTGAACAATTTTATAAATGATTATTCTGTTCAATACATTTAATATTTTACGTTTAAAGTGAATAAGATTGTAAATTTATTTTAAAGTTCATATTTTGTGAATTTGAAGTTTTACTTCAGTCGTGTGGTCTAAAGCACACTCGTTTTTTTATTGTGGAATATATATATATATATATATTCCATAACTCTTTTGTTTAAAATTATTCATACAAAACTCGGAAAGCCGCCATTAGTCAAAGTGTTAAATTCCCTTAATCGTTATAGAAGGCGATGCATATTTTAATTTCTACGTATAAGTTTGTGACTAAAACTGTGCAGGAAAAGTCGCAGGTAAAAGTTAGTTGATTATATTTTACTAGCTTTTTGGTTTCGTCAACGTAGATACTCAACTGAGGCGCAAGATTTGCACGCAAGTTTAGGTTTAGACAAAAGAAACAGATTAGAAAGAAAAAGAAAGGATTATAAAGAAAAATAGAGAAAGAAAAGATTTATATAAACGCAGCATGACCTATTGATATTTTGTATTGTAACACTTTTGTTATTAAATAAAAATACCAAGTTTACGTACTTTAGTAAGTTTCGGAAAAATAATGTCCAGTTATTTAGGCGCCATTGTGTGATAAACATCCAGATAAACCTTTCATGGTATTTGTACTCTACGTGAGCCAATCAGCTCATACGCTACTCCATCATACAAGCATGTTTTCCAAATTTAGTATCAACTCGTTACCCGGTTATAGCGTTATTAAATAATACACAAAACAAATTAAATTTGTAATATTGGCTAGACTAATCATCTCGTGAAATTTGTTTAGATAAAAATACTAGCTGTGGCGTGCGGTTTCACACGGGTAGAATTATCTCAATTTTGTTGCCCTCCCACCGCGATCACTAAACGTCTCTCAGCTTTATTCATCGAGGTCCATTAGTAGTCGAGATCGGCGATATATTATCGACGTTCATTAGTTTATTCATGAGGTCTATTAGTTTATTCATCGAGGTCCATTAGTAGTCGGGATCGGGGATATACTATCCACGTTTATTAGTTTATTCATGAGATCTGTTAGTTTATTCATCGAGGTCCATTAGTAGTCGGAATTGGGGATATATCATCGAGGTCTATTAGTTTATTCATCGAGGTCTATTAGTAGTCAGGATCGAGGATATATCATCGAAGTCCATTAGTTTATTGATCGAGGTCTATTAGTTTATTCATCGAGGTCCATTAATAGTCGGAATCGGGGATATATCATCGAAGTCTATTAGTTTATTCATCAAGGTCTATCAGTCAGCGGTCTATTAGTAGTCGTGATCGGATATATATTATCGAGGTCCATTAGTTTATTCATCAAGGTCTATCAGTCAGTGGTCTATTAGTAGTCGGGATCGGGGATATATCATCGATGTCCATTACTTTATTCACTGAGGACCATTAGTAAGTCACGATTTATCAAAGATCGAACCAACTGGCTCAAGAGGAAGAGGAAGAACCAAATTAAGATGGGTGGGCTGCCTCCATAACAAACTCTCTCAACATAACAAACTGGAAAACCATGGCGCTAAGAATGAGGACTTAGAACAATCTGCTTGAGAAGGCCAGGGTTCACCGAGGTAGAAGTTGATATGTATATATATATATATATATATATATATATATATATATATATGTATTTATGTATTTATGTATGTATGTATGTATGTATATATGTATGTATGTATGTATGTATGTATGTATGTATGTATGTATGTATGTATGTATGTATGTATGTATGTATGTATGTATGTATGTATGTATATATATATATATATATATATATATATATATATATATAACGAAACTAAAAAGAAAATTATCACAGCTAAATAACCTCTACTAGGTTATGAGTAATAACCGGACTAACTTATGACATGTAGTTGGGTAGAAACCCCATACAAGTATCTTAAATGAACTGCAAACAAGACTTTAAATATGTATTGCAAGTTATAGTAGGAAATATATTTACGCCGTGAGAATTTAATATTTGTAAATAGTTTAATGGAAATACTATGTAGGGTACACAGTATCTCTATGCTTATAAATGTTTATCAGTGCCTGAATGTGTTACGTACGAAACCGTAATACGATTTTTATTCGTATTTGAGAGGTTTTATTATTAAAACTTGTATCGCTCTATGTTTCGTTGATTGTTATTTATTACTTATTAATTAGACTGATTTAGTCCATTTTTATAAAAAAATCTTATAAATCAGAATATTAAATATCCCATTATTAGTATGCCGTAGCAAAATGTCAAAATGGGACATCATCCGTCACACATCGACGATTTTCACGGGGACAATTCGACGTAACAATTCACGGGAATAATTCGACGTAAAATAATACGACGCAACAATTCAACGTAACAATTCACGGGACCAATTTGACGTAAAATAATTTGACGTAACAATTCACGGGAACAATTCGACGTAACAGTTCACGGGAACAATTCGACGTAAAATTTCTAATTTAGTACAGAGCCAGAGTACGGTATTCCAATTATAAAAAGTATAAAAAGTTTAATTTTGATTTTGGGGTTTAATTCCAGCGGGTTAATTAGGAAATAAAAACAAATTGTGATAGTGTAAGATGTCAAATGAAATATTATAGAGCACAAATTTAATTTTTATGAATTTGTTTAACCTCCCGTAAGGATCAATCAGGAAATCTGGGAAAAGTCATGAAAATTTAGAATTAAATATATATTGAACCAAAATTATCAGGATTGAAAAATTCTTAGAAAAATTCTTCTTCGCGGTTGATAGTTGTAAACAATTCAATGGTAATTTCCTTATAACTGCATAACCATTGGTTTTAGAGAAAAGCTTTTTCCACAAAAAATATTTCTCACGATCTAAGAAACAACTTTTGTCCTCAAAGTGTTTCAAAGTTCTCATTTTTTTTTCATTTGGCTCAATCAAAACGCTTTTCAGCTTTATGTGTAAGCGATATGATACAGCGCTTGTGTCGTCAGCGGCGGGCAGTGCAGCAGATGGATGAAGTGTATTACTATTAATAATTTAAATGTGCAGGACACTAATTGCATAAGTATAGCTTGCACTTGACCGACTTTTACAAGGTGAAACTTCCAAGAAGTTTAAATTTATCATACGCTTGAAAGGTTCTAAGCTTTTTCGGAATAATAATTATGGAGATATTACGATAATTTTACATTAGTTCTGATTAAACCTGGACACTATTATTTAATTAGAACATCAGATTTTGCTGACAGTTCTAATTAAATGTAAGCGCTAGTACTTAATTAGAACTATTAGGTTTCATTGATACTTCTAATTAAATTTAAGCACTAGGATTTACTTAGAATTATCAGGTTTCCTTGATAGTTCTAATTAAATTAAAGCACTATTATTTCATTAGAATTAACTATTTGTGTTGATAGTTCCAATTGAACCTAGGCAGTAATATTTAATTACAACTATCAGTTTTTGTTGACAGTTATAATTAAATCTAAGCGCTAGTATTTAATTAGAACTATCAGGTTTCGTTCATAGTTCAAATTAAATTTAAGCACTATTATTTCATTAGAATTAACTATTTTTGTTGATAGTTCTAATTGAACCTAGACACTAGTATTTAATTACAACTATCAGTTTTTGTTGACAGTTATAATTAAATCTATGCACTAGTATTGTATTAGAACTACCAGGTTTCGTTAATACTTGTAATTAAATCTAAGCACTAGTATTTAATTAGAACTTAAAAGTTTCGTTGATACTTCTAATTAAATATAAGCACTAGTATTTAATTAGATCCATCAGGTTTCGTTGATATTTCTAATTAAATCTAAGCACTAGTATTTAATTAGAATTATCAGGGTTTGTTGATAGTTCTAATGAAATTTAAGCACTATTATTTTATTAGAATTAACTTTTTTTGTTGATAGTTATAATTAAATCTAAGCACTAGTGTTTAATTAGAACTCAAAAGTTTCATTGATACTTCTAATTAAATCTAAGCACTAGTATTTAATTAGAATTATCAGGGTTTGTTGATAGTTTGAATTAAATTTAAGCACTATTATTTCATTAGAATTAACTATTTCTGTTGATAGGTCTAATTGAACCTAGACACTAGAATTTAATTACAACAATCAGTTTTTTGTTGATAGTTATAATTAAATCGAAGCACTAGTATTGAATTAGAACTACTAGGTTTCGTTGATATTTCTAATTAAATCTAAACACTAGTATTTAATTAGAACCGCCAGGTTCTGTTGAAAGTTGTAATTAAATCTAATCACTAGTATTTAATAAGAATTAACAATTTTTGTTCATTCTTGTAATTAAAACTACACACTAGCATTTAATTAGAATTATCAGTTTTTGTCGACAGTTCTAATTAAACCTGGACACTAGTATTTAATTAGAACTATCAGTATTTGTTGTTAGTTTTAATTAAATCTAGGCACTAGTGTTTAATTAGAACTATCGATAAAAATTGTTTCAATGACTTGAATAAAAAATTTCAAAAGATGTATACAACTAGGGTTCCCTAGCTGCCAAACGATTTTTTTGCTATTACATATATTTTTAACTTGCTTCTATTACCTGGACCTGTAACTTGCTAACACATAAGCAAATGATAGAACTCACTTTTTAGCTAATTATAATTGTCCTATCCATTTGATAGTTTGCAAGCTTATGCAATTCTGATGATGATACGATTATATGAAGATGGTGGGGAATCCGTCGAGCTTAAATGATGATGGAAGGAAGAGTTGGTCATAGGAACTTCTTAATGGCTAACAATAAATCTGTGGAGTTTGGACTCATTTGATTATCTCAATAAACCCTTTGAGATAATCAAACGACCTCTGTTATGTATTGAAACCGGAGGAATCCGATGAAGGAAGAGAGAGATGAACACGAGAACTTACATTGATTGTTTCAATAGGTTGTTTGGTAACTATAGGTTGTCTGGAACTTAGATTGATTGTTTCAATTGGTTTTTGGTACACAAGCGTGTTTTCACTTATATTTTTTTAAATTATGAATTGTATTATTTATCATTCTGTAATAAAGAAAAATAAATTATTATCAAAGTTTTTTTTTCAAAATTACAAACATTTCTTAAATGAAAATAGAGTACTATGAAAGGGTGACTTTTTGCGAAAGTTTGGTACACTGGCTACCATTATTTCGATGTGTAACTGGCTACCATTACAAATGGATTTATGTAGTATAACAGAGTGGTCTATCACGAGACCTTGAAATCATCATACCTGGACACCCTACCTGCTGCAGTATTCCGATCACGAGTGTCGTCGGCTACCGGCGTTTTGTCGGTAAAGGGCGCTTTGAAGCACCGACATCGTGGAAGGTATCCACCGGCGGTGCGCTGCCGATACGATCGTGATTGGGTAATGAATTATAGGGTTAGGCACGGCGTTTTGATTCAAAGGAATGATTTATCAATAATTATTGTTTTCAGATCTTAGGAGGACGTTTTGCACCTTCGCAGGGCGAGCGGTCACATTGGGGCGCCATATTATAATTCTAGCAGCGGTGCCCCTACGCCTTTTGTCTCATCCAATAACGATTCGTAGGTGCCTTTCAATTGTTCTCCATGTCCCTGTTCATTGCTTGCTTTTGGAATTCAATTATTTGGTTATACAGTGAACTAAAAATTTCCGATTCAATTATCTCTTTATTTACTGAACTTAAAAAAATTTGCAATGAAATAAACTGTTTTAATTTTTTCTGCGCTTCTTATGAAACAGAGCAAAAGGTTTATATTTGTCATTTAGGAAAAATAGTTATAATAATTCTCTTGTTAATTACAAAAACCTGTAAAGTGCGAATGGAAATGTGCGCACTCCGAGGGTTTCGTAAACATTGGGGTACTTAAAAATAATTAATGATGTATAGTATTTCTATCAAACTATTTAAAAACATAAATATTTTTCTAAAAAAATATTTGTTTATCAACAGAATATCGTTCTTAGACGTAAAATTATGAAATCTACGGTAACCGCTGTAGTTTTCTTGTAGAAAACGTATGACCAATCCTGTCTTCTTCACACTTTTTTGTTCAGTAGATTCGGAAATACAGGGAGAATACTCTATTCTTGCATGTTTTTTAGAATATATTTTTAAATAAACAATTTAAAATTACATGAAAATTTATTATTTTTTGGGTTTCTTTAATGCTTATATGAATATTTCAAAAAAGTTAGTTTGTATAAAATACGGGGGTTAATAAGATACTATGCCAAATTTCAAGTTTCTATATCGCATGGTTTTTGAGAAAATCGGCTGTGATAGACAGACACGAACTTTAATGCGGGCTCCTTTTTCGTTTTGAGTTACGGATCCATAAAAAGAAGATTTAATTATAATTAAAGCGCGATTTAAGTGATTAATCAATTACATTAAATAATTCTGTAATTTTAGAAGGAGCATTCACTTCCAGATGAAGAGACAAATATATTTTAATTTAATATCCTTTCTCAATCGGTATTAACATAATAAGTTCTTTAAATAAAGTGATAAACGGCTTTTAAAGGCTATTCTTTGTGGGGCTATCACTAGCTACGGCATATGGTTGAAGCAGCAAATGATACAATAATCAATCTTTAATCACTATTAACTAAAAAAGATGTGAATAAATCTCGCGTGACGTAGAGTTTAGTAAAATTTCAAGATTGTAGGGCGACTGGAAGTACTCTATAAGTTTAGATGATCAATAAGTAAGACTATGATATAAATACGGAATGATTGCCTGCTATGTCTTTCACAGGCCAATATTAAAAATAAATTAATAACATTGAAGTTCGACCGGAAGTACCTATATCAGGGGCAAAAAATGTATAATTCCACATACAATAAGAAATCATTGATTTTCGAAATTTTTCCTTTACTTGTGATTCAAGACTTGCCATTATGCTGGCTTTCAACGTTGTAGGTCGACTGGAAGTGCCCTATAGGTTTTGACAATCAGTGAATAAAACTATGGGAAAAATAAAGAAAAAATATGATTTAAAAGGCCATATATTTTTATTATGTGAATCAAAAGAATTGTAATTTCCGCAGCTATATGTCTCAGTATACTACTGTGATTTCAACGTGATATCTCAGACCTTTTAGGAGAAAAAAGGCTTTGACAGACAGAGGGACGAACGGATGGAAAACCAAGTGATAGTGCAAGGGTTCCGTTACTTTCATTTTGACGGAAACTTAAAAAATATCTTTATGGGTATAAACGAGTATTAAAACATTAAATACTCCAAAAAGTATTATTTTAATATTACTTTGCCGTGGTTATAATAATTATCTAAGGGTCATTTGAATGTAGTGTAAGATTAAGATAAGTAACATAAGATAAGATAAGATCCGCCTAATTTTGAAGTCAAATGTTTTGCGTAATTGTCATATTATTATATAAATAAATCTAATGAGGGACTCATTAGCTAATGGACTTTATTAAACTCGTATATATACAATTAAACATTTTAAAAGGAAAGTACGTCTTTGTCACTTATACGTTGCCTAGAAACTATTGTAAAAGTAAATCAATATTTAACATAATTTAAACCGGGAAACGGAATAATATAACTTAATAACTTTATCTTTGGTCGCTTAAATAAGATCATTATTATACCAAATGTCATTAAGTAGGCATTTTATTCGATAAAAAAATCCTGTCTTTGATTTTTAAATTCTTTAATTTACGAAATTTGATCACTAAAATAAACATCTTAAAAATTTTGGGAATCTAATAAGGCAAATGAAATGGGCCTCATTAGCCTTAATGCGTTATAACATTAATTTCACAAAATAATCTGTGTACTAAGGTAAAATACGTTTTGATTATTAAAAAAATTGTATTTGTATTTATGTACGATAGAAGTTGTAAATCTTTGGCATAATGCAAAATTAACTTTATTTAGCACGCAAATAATTAATGGAAATAAAATAACAAAAGGACTAGAGCGTGATTATAAAAACGGTTAATAAAATCTAAATTCAATTAAATATTTAATTCAAAAAAATTACGCTTTACAATTTATTTGACACATGAGTGGTCCACCATTTTATTTTTCTGCTGGCTTTCAGTTCTAAGCCAATCATTTGCCAGACAGTTTCCAAATTGTTGCTCTTCAACTTTATTATTTTTCTCTTTTTAATCTTTATCTCATGTAGAGTAAAAGATTGTTAAGAGAAAAGCGAGAATATCTTATGACACAATGATGGTTGTCATTCTGTTCAAACTCATTTAAAGGGTTTACAGTTTACAGCGAATAGGAAAGGCAGAAAAGGTAAATAGGATATAAAACCTAAACGTAAGTAGATTAATTTATTAATTAGAATACATTCTATAAAAATTGACAATTATAATAAATAAAAACCGAGCAAAGTAGTCTGTCTCATGCATCGAAGGTTCCACACTTCGTTTGAAGTGAAACTACTTTATGTATCATAGGTCGTTATTAATATAGACTTAAACAATATATAACAAGAGTATCCACTTGATTTTGCTTAAATACTTTGCAGATTTAGGACTGTCAACCTAAATTGAAATTATACATAAAATAACTTTAATTATAATTAAATAATTTGGAACATATTGGCGTATTTATACAATTTTTAATTGAAATTTTGAAATGGGATATTCATGGGAATATGTATGTCTCTGTTTGATTAAATGTTTGTGACTTACATTATATAAAGGAATTTTATTTCAGACGACGTGTGGAACCGCCGATGTATAAGCTAAACTCACACTTAATCAGTTTTAAAATAAATTTGAAAAACATATTTGTATTTTTTTTAAAAGTTTTTTGCCAACAACATGTTTAGGTAGAAACAAAATTTCGTTTGCCGCTCTGCATAAGCGTACGAAAATAAAATTATAGATAATTTTGATTATTGACAATAATTGTTATTATTAGGTTGAACAATTATTTATTACAACTTATCCCGTTTAGAGGCTAGAGACAGCACACGACGCTACCTGCTTTACCGCATAAAGTTCAGTTGGGACCTTTCTGAGTACGCAACCATAAAAACTGAAATGTGTAATAGAGTTAAATGGATTGTTTTTCTTTTGAATTGACTACTACTCTACCTGAATAATAAATGGCGTTATAGATACAAGCAGATGAAAATTAAATTCGATCTCAGTTCTCTCAATTTCATGACAATTATCAGCATTTTCTTATCAGATCCTTGTCCAAAGCAGCCCGGCTAACAATCATATGTAATCAGGCCCACTTATAAATATCAATGGACAACAATGAAAATGCACAATTAAATGAAACTACGTGATGTAGTATTATTTCTAGGTTTCGTTGTATTACAACATCTTCAGATGGGCTAACACAACGAAACCTAGGTCGTGGTAAAGAACATAAAGAAAGTAGAAATAATACTACACCACGTAGTTTCATTTAATTGTGAATAATTAATTTCTACAAAATTAACGCCAAATATATTCGACTATATAATAAGAATATAAAATACATTTTAAACCGTACATTAACGATCTTATGGGATGTGGGATAAAAATGATATTTAACAATGATTTTAAATAAGCGTTAACTTACAGGGTGATTAAACAAACGTTGTCGATATTTTTTTAGTTTTTATAAGCCAGATTTTTGGCCACATACATAACGACAAATTACGACTTAAATACACAATAATAAACACTATTTGTTAAATAGATAATATTAGCATTTCAAATTAAAACTAGTCCTAATTCAAGTAACGGGTACTATGAAGAAGCAAATAGTATTTTTATCAGTTAAAATTCATTTAACAATACATGTTATTTATCATATGATAGAAATGATTTTCGCAAATATCTTCATTATCCATAACCCATAGTGGGTTTCAGAAATGACAAACATATTATTTACATAAACAAAAATTAGCATATTTTGGTATACAAATGTATTTTGTCCGCTCTAGTGGAAAAGTTGGCCTATTTATCTTCTTTCGTTAACGTCGAATTTCGCTACCACAGTTTCTACCCATTGCCTCCTCATATTCCTTGGTTGTTCTCCGACGTCAATGTTTATCCTAATGCCTCATAAGAAGCCTTGCCTATCACTGCAAGAGTTAACTCGTAAAACTTTTTCCATTTCAGTTCGGTAAAAGTTTAGTCCTTTTTCGAAAGGATATCCTCGTTTCAAGTATTATCGCGCAAAACATTTGAAAATGGATTTGTTTCGTTTATTTTCTTTGTTTTCTTTTTCATAAAGTAAACAGTCCATTTATAGTTTCATTATTATAATTGTTAAACAGAGAGTCGGTTAATTGAACCATTAACTTTGAAATTGCGTAATTCGCGAACGGGATGAAAAACGAAAAAAATATTGGCTATAATCATTTTCTTTTATACTCAGAAAGCGACAGAAGCTTGTTATACCAATTTAACAAAACCTCGTTTATTAGTTAACAACAAATTAATTTGCAATTTAACAACAATATAAAAGTAATGTTGTTAAATTGCAAATTAATTTGTTGTTAATTGTGGGTATAGTATTTATTTGCCACTGAAGATCTTTACACCTAAGTGAATTAATAATAAGATAAATTAATGCAAATTAACCGAAAATCATTTTAATTCAAAGTTCTCATAATTTGATTAGTATATTAATTTTTTCCAACTTTTTAAATCTAAGGTTTTCAAGATTTCAATAGACACAACAGCAAAAACACTACATATATTTGTAAAGTAGTTTTAACGTAATGTTAACACATTAAAGAAATAAACAATTCAGTCATTTATCTTTTGTAACAGAACATTTATTACCTGAAAAAATTCACCTTTATAAGATTAAATATTTTTTTCCTGTGGTTCCGCCCACGTGATATTAGAAAAATGTAAAAAACTTTTTTCAATGATATCGATTAGAATCAAGCCATTTATGTGGTTACAAAATACTTATAACTAATAAATAATTAACGATGGAGGAGGAGATAAACAACAGGTCAGTTTAAAACTTGATATTTCGCAAACGAGATTAAAAATTAATTAGAAAGCTGCAGATAAGGTACAAAGCAGAATATCATTTTTGTCTTTCTGTCAGTCTACACCTCATTTAAAAACTACTAAGTGAATTTGATGACCTATAATTGGATAGATGTTATGTAATTTATATGAAGTTGCTTTAATGATTTTGCATTTCAAAGTTGCGTTTGCAAAATATGAAGTTTAGGTTTGGTTTTATAACATATCACCTACTGTATTTCAATAGTTATAGATAAGGTACAAAGGAGAATATCAATTTTTGTCTTTCTGTCAGTCTACACCTCATTTAAAAACTACTAATTGGTTTTCGTTACCTATAATTGGATAGATGTTATGTAATTTATTTGAAGTTGCATTAATGATTTCGTATTTCGAAGTTGCATTTGCAAAATATGAAGTTTAGGGTTGATTTTTTAACAATACACTTTTTTAAACTTTCGCGATTCGAACACATATTTTATTTGATTTGAATCGGGTTTTTTCGCGGTAATTATCTATTTAATGAGTAAACCTAGATATTATAAACTAAGAGTCGGAAGAGTCTTCCCGTGACCATAGGCTGTGCAACCAGTCTAAAACGTCGGTACATGGTGAGTACTTAGTTTATAATATCTAGGTTTACTCATTAAATAGATAATTACCGCGAAAAAACCCGATTCAAATCAAATAAAATATGATTTTTTAACATTTCACCTACTTTATTTCAATAGCTGTAGATAAGGTGTAGAAAAGCCTCATTTAAAAACTACATAGTGAATTTTAGCAAGGATATTATTGTTGCATTTCCTAGAGTTTTAGAAAGGACATACGATATTGAGCGCTTGTTTATACTTATGTCATTTTAAAACTACTTAATAAATTTATATGAAATTTCAATTATTAGGTATATTTATTTAGTAACCTACAAGAAACTTACAAAAAATAAACTCAGTGCGAAACAATAGACAATTTAGTACATATTAAACTGTCAATAATGACTATTTAAAGATTGATAAGGATAAAACAATTATTAATTTCAAGAGAAGTCGCGAGTACAAAATAATTCATGTTAATTTTATGAAGACATAACTTTTGTTATTTTTGTTAATTTATAATCACATTACTTTAAAACTATCTAGTTAATTTATATCAAGGTTCTACTGTTATATTTATTCAAGTATTGTAAAGAAACTGAAATTACTTGGTACGAGATGAAGGAGTGTGCTTTAGACGAGTGTGCTTTAGACCACATGACTGAAGTAAAACTTCAAACACACAAAAAAATATGAACTTTAATTTACAGTTTTATTCACTTTAGACGTAGAATATTTAATGTATTGAACAAAATAATAATTTATATAATTGTTCAAGAACGAAATGAAATTACAAAATAATCAATAAATCACCGTTCGCGTAACGCTAGCAAACTCGCATATATATATATATATATATATATATATATATATATATATATTTCATGCTCTGGCTATGAGAGGAAAAGAGAAAGATAATGTGCACGCACACTGCTCTCTCTTGCTCCTAAAGTGTGATGCAGACAATAGGCTTGCACTGTGTCTTATATATACGAAACATAACTGGCTATGAGAGAAAGAGAAAAAGAAAATGTGTGCTCGCACCTCTCTCTCTTATCCCTACAATAATATACGAAATGTAACTCTCTCTCTCTCTTTCTGTCTTCACTAACTTATATCTCCCTCTCAACTTCCGTTAGCCTCGCCTGATCACACTTTTCGTAATGCTCTCCTCACGCATTCACCAGCTTACTCCCCAAGTCAAGCGTGCGTAAAGAAGTTTTACTTCAAAAAGCGCCGGCGCACTAATGCTCACGATATGGTTAAACATTGATTATATATCTCGCTGTCACTATCAACTAGATCCACGCGAGAAGTCGTGAACAAAATGTTAGTGTTAATATAACATTAAAATGTAATTAATTCTACCTCACGTAAACTATAAATTTTTCTCGTGATTCGGAATCGTCATCAAATTTAAGTGTTCACAAATTCGTTTTTGTAATGCGGCACGTTTCTTTAGATATTCATCCCTATGATGTATAATGTTACTTTATGAATAACGTAAACGTTACGGAATTGTTAACCTTTAAGCAAACGACAGCGTGTTGTATCATCGTGAATTTTGACAGCTATGAATGTTAAAATGGCACCTTATTTCAGTTGAGGTAAAGTTAGCTAAAACAGTGGACGTTACGGCTGACTTTATAGGTTATTTAAATATTTCTTTCGATGATTTAGTAAATTTAGCCTTACTAGTAGAATTAATTGGACGAACTAAAAAGTAAAACGACTAATTTTATAGTCACCTTGTGAAAGTTATGTTATATATTAAATTAAATACCAACAAATATCGTTGTATATGTCATCTCATCACATTTATAATGCATTTGCAGAAACGTCAATAGAGTCTGTGTCAAGAATTAAGGAATGTCTCAGATCCATATAGGTTACCAAACAATACTTTCGACTAAGGAACTAACAATATTTATAACTGACAATTTGATACCGATGTCGAGAGCGACATTACGAATAGATTTATGGTTACTCGTAGGTTATTTTATTTTGTTGCCGGCCAACAAAATAAAATAACCTGTAAAACGAGTGTCTTTGTACTCGAATATTTCACCAACGATAACAGTTCTGTACTTTGTCCTGTTATCCATGGACAAAGTACAGAACTGTTATCGTTGGGGAAATATTTCTGTCTTTTTCATTCTGCCCCTAAAATTGTATGATGCTATTCTCTTCTCTCAAGCCAAGGAAAAATAACGTTACTTTAATGAACGATAATGTTAGGATAAAGTCAGTGCAATACAACATGCCTATTTTTAAAGCAAACGTTATTGTCATGCGTTAATTAACATATA
Source organism: Druceiella hillmani (assembly GCA_039881145.1). Classification (NCBI taxonomy): domain Eukaryota; kingdom Metazoa; phylum Arthropoda; class Insecta; order Lepidoptera; family Hepialidae; genus Druceiella; species Druceiella hillmani. The sequence goes on from JAYKKI010000024.1 coordinate 21,804,032, forward strand.
TGTGAAGTAAAGTGAACAATATATGGATATAACATAGGGCCGATTGTCTTTAATATCACTGCCACTGATGGAAGTTACTGTGATATGAAAATTGTTATGAAGTTACTGGTAACCGAGAAGTTATATATTTACCTGTCAATAACAACAGGTTATCTAATTTGAATCTATATAACTTCTTAAGCATCATGTAACATACATGAATGTCGAAAAAAAAATATATTTACACACTCGCGAATGTCTGTTAAAGTCTTTCGCAGTTCGTATTTAAATGAAACGTTTTAACACTGTAACATGATTTCGTATGTAAAGTAAGCCTAGTTTGTTTCAATTTTTGTTCTACTTTCAATCATAGTGAAGTGTAAATTCATTTTCATATTATAATAATATGGAAACAATTTGCGTAAAAGGTTTCGGCGGTGTCAGAGCTTTACATGGACACTTCAGAAGAATAATATATATTTACTACCTATAAAAGTCTTTGTTTAATTTTACCGTTATCTCAATATTTCTTACTTCGTCTTCATAACAATAATATGGGAAGAATTTTCACTTCTAACGAGCGTAAATTTTAAACAAGTTTCAATGTCAACTTTTAAGGAGATATCAAAATATCGACTTTCAAATTTTGCGGTGATTCTATTATTTTTATTCTACTCACATACTACATTTTATATAGTATTTAGTTTAAACGTTGCACAAAAATATTTGGTGCAACAGTTTCAAAATGGCGGCAGTTCAACATTTAAAAATATTCATCAAAAAATTATCTTACAATGAAAGTACAGACGACTTTGTTAAAAATAAATTTTAAAATACTACAACTTTTGTTTAGAAACTTTTTTCCCATTATTTAGGTGCTGGAAAAGAAAAAGATATCCTAAACTATATTTCAACCTATTTAATACTTGTATAAGTACCTACTTTATTATGTTGTTACTTATTCTATGATAAAAAGTGTCTCCCTATAACGCTAATTCATTTTGGTGCTTGCCCTTTATAGAGATACGACCATCTTTCTACGCACAGTGGTCTTACCAGAGACACCTAAGATCATAGTTTCTATGGATAGCACGATGGTAGCTCTGAGGGCATATGAAGTTAGCAGGGAGTGGAAAAGTTGATCATCTGTCTCGCTCTCGATCGACCTATTAGTACATGGGTGAATAAGAGAAAAACTAACAAAAGAATTATTTAAATATCGAATTATTTTTATTTCTTATACACTATCGCTGCCCACCGTGAAAGTCTCTTTGTTTTATGCAGAAATAGGTTTATAGCTTCATTTTGCAATCATTTTTTTTCGAATTATAAAGAAAAATGATATATTTTGAACTATGAAATAGTAATAAAAACGCTGTATCTGTTCCAATTTATTTCGACAAACTATCGGATAATAATCTTGAAATAAATCGACGTAAAGATATAACACACCCAATTCCAATTAAACAATTACCATAACACGTTCCTTGTACTCCTCCGCTTCATACGAATGCTTTTCTATCAATCCCGAACATGGCACATCGCCCCGCATACAAATGACCGCACTGTATCGAAAATAATATGAGACACGTCCTTTCATTCCTTTTAATAATAGTTACAAGCACATTAAATAAGTATTTGTATTCCACAATACGTTCTATTTGTAAGAAGACCGCCAACATAAATATGACATTAAAACTGTCAAAACTATTACAAAATGGCGGGAAGTCTAGTCTATGGGTAGATAGCTTCGTATGCATTCCGTTATGAGCGTATACACATTTTTTTTTCTTTCTGTTTATATTATTAGTCATTCAATTTCGAATACCTTCACGATCTATCTAGCGCCACCGGATGGTAGCTTTTTTGTTCGAGCTGGAATATAAATTTCAAAATTAATGCATAAAAGTGCATATTTTAAATGTGAAATGTGTTTTTGTGGAGTGATAGTTATGATAGTTATACGATTTTATTTTTTATTTTACGACGCGGTCGTTAGTTTGAATGGGATTTTAATGTTTTATTGCCGATCAGGTTAATGTCGTAGAATATTTATGTCCTAATATTTTATTGTTTTTATAACGCAGTAATAATTTATTTTACAATATTTTATATATTAAAACTTATTTATTTTGAAAATCTAAAAATTTTATGAGTTTCATATATTTTATTGCATCTCGAGGTGTCCTTGGTTAAATTTTGGCGACAAGCAGATTAGCAGAAAAAATGTCGTTTTTTAATTTCCCAACTTTGGCATTGAATTAAAGTTATTATTTTAAGAAATTTGAATATTATTTCAATAACTCTATTAAATAATTTTAAGGCCGTTTAAAAAAAACCGTTATGGACGATTTTTTTTCACAATCACTGAGTAATAACGGAAAATACGTTACTGGACGTAACTCATGCTTTAAATTAAGAAACGCTTTTAACGTTTTAAGACAGTTTAATGTAATACATATATATAAACGAGTAAAATTGGAAACGTTATTAAATAAAGAACAATACTTATAGACTAACACAAATATAAAGTAGCATGTTTAGTATAGTAGAAAGAGAAGAAGAAAGAGCCGAAAAGACGCGAAGCTGGCCGAATTAATTCGGAAAGAGCCGACAAAACGTGAATCTGGCTGAATGGCCGACAAGACGAAAAGCTGGCCGAATTAAGCCGGAAAGGGCCGACACGACATGAAATTGGCCGAATGGCAAGACGCAACGTGCCATCAGAACATTTTAACTTCCATCCAAACGCGACATTAGATGTTTCATATAAAAAATCTTGCAAATATTTATTTTTATTTTAGCGTATCCCTACCACAAAGAAAGCAAAGTTTGTCATATTCGTTAGACAATTATTCTTATCTATATGATATTTCGTAGGAAAACTAATGTTTGTGAATTATTGTTAGGTTTACACACTACTGATGTAGTTTAATCGAAATAATTTTCTGTGTGAAGTATTCTTAGACTTATGGGAAATGAAATAAATATCGCGATATAACAAGATTCGATATTCAAATCTCGTTTATGTATTGATCGATTTAAACAACTCATACACACGTACGCACGAATCGCATGCACACACGCACATAGGCACGCGCCTATTTAAACTAGAATCCTATAAAACGTTTTTAGAGCGACAACGATAAAATCGAGAATTTTGTAATTGTTTTTTTTTTCTAATTTACAAACATTATGGCCTGTTTAAGTAAATTATTGTTTGTCTAACAGCACCGATACAAGACATTATTCGGTCGATGCCCGTTCGACCCTTGATCGCTTTCCATTCTCATGCCTAAAATTAAAGTCGTATTAAAAACCAATTAAACTCTAATAAATTCAATGTGAAGTAATTTTATTTTATTATCAGATTTTTTTTATGTAATAGTGATTTTTCTTCACCTCGTCGTTACCTACCCGACTTCCGTCAAAGTGGCCGCATGTCGGTATGAATAAATAAAGCCGCAACCCCCGAAAAATGACTCACAAAAAAACAATAAAGGGGCCGCCATACACGGATCGGAAACAATATGGCGCCACTATTCGAACAATGGACCTCATGAATATCTTAAATTTGGTAAAAACTTTTTTTTCGTTTCAAAAAGAGGCGTCTTTAAAGCTTCGAATATAAAGGATATTGTCTGTGGTCCTGTCAATTTATCGGAATTTGAAGATGTATTTATTGATTTGGATTTCCATTATTTATTTACGCAAATCATTTGCAGAGCATAACAAAAAAAAGTCAAATAATTAAATTTGATAAATAAAATTAAATTTGCAAATATAAACAAATAAATATCAATTCAGTGACCAGTTTACTTTGAATTAACCAAATACGTCAGGAGATAAATACCAAATATCAAACTTTTTTTATAATTACTTTTTTTATATTTTTATAATACTTTTTTTATAATAATATAATTTTTTTATAAAAAATAATTTATCATATTCACCCTTTTTTAAAAGTAATAGGAACTTTATGAGAAAAGCGTTTTCCAAACTTTACATTTTTCAAACCAGTTTTGCTGGGTGAAATTTAAAAAAATGCGAATGTCTACATTATAATGAAATTGAATTCTCTAAACTTTATACAAAAACCAGCGTTATGGACAGAATTATTACATCTTAAAAAAGTACAGTTAGCCCTTTTCATTCCTTTGGGGGTGGCTTTTTGAAAAACCCCTTCTTAGAAAATGCTTACATTATATAAAAAATATATATTCCAAATGTCATGTTTCTAGAGCTAAAAATGGGCATTAGTGTGTCATCAGTCAACCAAATTTGATGTTTATATACAGATATTGTTATTGGGTTATCTAGTAAGTTGTAGTTGGTGTGTCAGTTTATCGCAACTAATGATAAATAACATTATCGTCTACTCGTCTCCATCTATTTGGCAAATAGATAGTGTCAAAATTAAACACAATTAAATGAAACTACGTGATGTAGTATTACTTCTACTTTCTTTAAGTTCTTTACCACGACATAGGTTTCGTTGTATTACAACATCTTCAGGTGGGCTATTAGCAAAGATGTGTCTGTGCTTATAGCCCACACATGAAGATGTTGTAATACAACGAAACCTAGGTCGTGGTAAAGAACTTAAAGAAAGTAGAAGTAATACTACATCACGTAGTTTTATTTAATTGTCAATATGAATTTCTACAAAATTAACGCCAAATATATTCAATAGTCAAAATTAAAATTAATTGAAAACTATTCAAATTTTGAATACATTTGGCGTTAATTTTGTAGAAATTCATTATTCACAATTCAATGAAACTACGTGATGTAGTATTATTTCTAGTTTCTTTAATTTCTTTACCACGACCTAGGTTTCGTTGTATTACAACATCTTCAGGTAGGATATTATAATATTATATAAAACTATGGGATATTATATAAAACTATTCAATAAACTCTCAGAGGTAGTTATAATTATCAGAGTTTTGTTACGCGAAACATTACTTTATTGGACAAATGTCCAACGGCGCGGTGAATAATGGGGATGTGAAATAATTTCCCATCCTAGCTCCAATAATTTTAGTCGAGCAATTACTGCAAGCCCAGCAGCATTCGACCCACATATAAACTGCATTTAGTAATTTGTTTGTACTAAAAGCGTTTAATCAGCCTGTATAAAGATCGTAGAAGCGCTTATACAGAGTTTAAGAAGCAAATTGGGCCCCAAATTAAATAGCATTTGGCGTTATTGAGCTTTCTTGTGGCTGTAAAGGTAATGAACTTTAAGAAAGACCTATTAAGTTTATAAAGATCGTTTTGAACTTGAAATAGCCGTTATAATTTGTAAATTATGAGTGCAGAATGTGAGTTACTGTCATTAAGTGTATATTTTAAGTGAAAATATTCATACGCCTGCAAAATAACAAGAAAGAACAAAGTGGAATTGTTCTAAATACGATAAGTATAATTTGCTTTGGAGATTACAATCAAAATTTATATTTAAATATGATGTATGAAGGGCACCAGCGACCATGCTTCATTCTAAAAACAGTGATACGGTTTTCACCGATCGTGAAATTTCATTAATTATATTGTAAATTCCTTTTAAACTTTCGTCAATGGCTACAATTTGTTAAAAACACTAAATGATACTTCAAATATATTTAAATAATCAACAATTGGTTTGTGCTGATATTTTTAATACAATTTATTCAGGCGGATTATCAATTCATTTCTCATATCTTGTTGTACCTGAAAAATATTAGGTTATTACATAATAATGTGACAATGTTCAGTTGAAAAAAAATTATTATTTATTTAGCACGTATACAATTCAAATCAATCAAAGTATAGACCATCACTATCTACGGTCTTTTGCCATCATTCTGGCAAAAACATAATGCCGTCTTCATAAAATGATTCATTACAATCATCGAACCATTGGGCCAACCACTCTCTCGATTATCAAATCGTTTCCCTGTAATATGAGCCTACAATGATCTAAAGAGGTCTGGTGAAAAAGGAGGGTACACCAAAGAAATCCAGTCTAACTTAATACTTTTATTGCAAGTGGTCGATGCTATCTGAGGGCATTATCATGTACGAGTTATATTATTTCTTGCTCTTTCTTCAATTTTTCCGCAACCTTATCGAGAATACCACAGCACTTTCTCGATTATCAAATCGTTTCCCTGTAATATCAGCCTACAATGATCTAAAGAGGTCTGGTGAAAAAGGAGGGGAATACCAAAGAAATCCAGTCTAACTTAATAATTTTATTGCAAGTGGTCGATGCTATGTGAGAGCATTATCACGTACGAGTTATATTATTTCTTGCTCTTTCTTCAATTTTTCCGCAACCTTATCGAGGATACCACAGTATGATTTAGTATTCATAGTGGTTCCTTCTGGTAGGAAATTCCAATATATTACTCTTTCGTATTCTTCTCGTCTCGTATTCTGAAAAACGCTTCACATAATTTTATTGGAGATAATGTTTGATTTGACAGCTGATACTCCTGTTTGACCCTTGATAAGCCATTACCGTTTGTTGGTATGATAAACATACAGTACCGTATCCACCCACTAAACCCCGTAGTCATCTATTTGTACAGTGTGATGTGAGTAATTATGTACAAGCAGCCCAGGTCGTTTCTTTATCTTGACTTAAATCATGAAGCACCCACTGACTATGTCTGTACACCCAATTCTTTACCCAATTCTCTTAGATGTCGATCGACCGTCGTATGAGAGCATCCGAGTTCTTCTCTTAGTTTCCTAGTGTTTTTTCGCGGATCTTCTTTAATCAGATGTAGTAAATGGTTGAGTCGATTGTAACTGGTTATCCTTAATGAGGTTAGTCTTCCAGGTCGTAGTCCCTTTAAAAAAGCGCCGAAACCAATTTTGGTGCCATATGACAGGACACTGCATCTTCACATATGTTTCGTGCAGCTTGCATCGTTGAATTCTTTAAACGAAGTTAATGAAACAGAAGAACGCGAATATCTCATCGTATCAAATTCACTTTTACTTGGATTTGTGCATCAAGAAATGTACTCATCAATCCGCTCTATCGCATCCATATTTATACTCGTGTCCTTAGAATATTCCAGAAAATTATCGATAAATTTTTAATGAAAAAAAAGTCAAATTATTATGTAACAAATTAATAAAAATATAGTAAATGAAGACCAATACTTTAAAGATACGTATAGGATGTCAGAATCTATAACAGCTCCGACAGATTAAGAGTCAACTCAATCAGACCGGTATAAACTACATCTGTACTATACCTGCCATTCATTCTTGCAGTATTACAACGCCTTCCTAGACATAAGTTTTAACACCAATAGCTTTACAAAACTGTGTAAATTTATTACCCTGTTACAATTTTGCCTTGTATTAAATAATTATCTATTAAGTTTTTTTTTCTCAAGTCAAATCTATCCCATCTAACCTTTATAACATTGGAATAATAATCACAGAATTATCACGAACTTTTTTATAATTAGTCTTTTTGGTTTAAAAGTAAGTTTTAAAAAAGTTCGCATGCACCATTGTAGGAAAAAATAGTATTGAGTAATACTGTAATAACTTAAGCTGTAATAAGCTTTAAGCTGTAATAAGCTGATAATGCTAAATGCGTTCTTTATACAACTTTAACCATAAAAACTAGTTTGAATTGTAACAAAATACTTATGTCCATATAAACAAAAGCTTTTGTTTAGAATTTCGAAGCTTTTATTAACCCTTAATTCAGACTTTATATAGCTTGAGCTATATAATAACTCACAAACCATTATTTTAAGGTCAAAAACGTCTCCCTACTAAATGATACTCTTGTACGTCTCTAATAGAACTCAAAGTTCTTAATGGAGTTGGTGTATTGATTTCAAAATGCTTATTTGCTACTTGGGAATGTTTCCAATAGAGTTCAAATTCCACATTTTGAAGCTGACTCCAGTACTGCTGTAATATTTACATTACACATTAAAAATATTTTCCCGTAAATATATATAATACATATATCGGTTTTCCCGTAAATATATATAATACAAAATCCAAATTTTGAGGCTGACTGCAGTGCTGCTGTAATATTTTGTATTACTCGTTAAGAAGAATTTTCCTGTAAATATATATAACATATATAATATACATCGGTTTGCCCAATTGAAAAACGTTTACTTACTACTTGTGAATGTTTCCGATAGGATTAAAATCCCAAATTTTGAGGCTGACTGCAGTACTGCTGTAATATTTTATATTACACATTAAAAAAAAATTCCTGTAAATATATTTAACATGTATATCGGTTTGCCCAATTGAATAACGTTTACTTACTACTTGTGAATGTTTCCAATAGGATTCAAATCCCAAATTTTGAGGCTGACTGCAGTACTGCTGTAATATTTTATATTACCCATTAAAAACATTTTCCTGTAAATATATTTAACATGTATATCGGTTTGCCCAATTGAATAACGTTTACTTACTACTTGTGAATGTTTTCAATAGGATACAAATACCAAATTTTGAGGCTGGCAGCAGTACTGCTGTAATATTTACATTAGCCGTTAAAACTAAATTTTCTTGTAAGTATATATATATATATATATATATATATATATATATATATATATATATATATATATATATAATATATATCGGTTTGCTCAATTGAATAACGTTTACTTACTACTTGTGAATGTTTCCAATAGGATTAAAATCCCAAATTTTGAGGCTCACTGCAGTACTGCTGTCTTTTGTATTACTGGTTAAGAAGAATTTTCCTGTAAATATATATAATATATATCGGTTTGCTCAATTGAATAACGTTTACTTACTACTTGTGAATGTTTCCAATAGGATTAAAATCCCAAATTTTGAGGCTCACTGCAGTACTGCTGTCTTTTGTATTACTGGTTAAGAAGAATTTTCCTGTAAATATATATAACATATATCGGTTTGCAAAATTGAATAACGTTTACTTACTACTTGTGAATGTTTCCAATAGGATTAAAATCCTAAATTTTGAGGCTCACTGCAGTACTGCTGTATTTTGTATTACTGGTTAAGAAGAATTTTCTTGTAAATATATATAACATATATAATATATATCGGTTTGCAAAATTGAATAACGTTTACTTACTACTTGTGAATGTTTCCAATAGGATTAAAATCCCAAATTTTGAGGCTCACTGCAGTACTGCTGTCTTTTGTATTACTGGTTAAGAAGAATTTTCCTGTAAATATATATAACATATATCGGTTTGCAAAATTGAATAACGTTTACTTACTACTTGTGAATGTTTCCAATAGGATTAAAATCCCAAATTTTGAGGCTCACTGCAGTACTGCTGTCTTTTGTATTACTGGTTAAGAAGAATTTTCTTGTAAATATATATAACATATATAATATATATCGGTTTGCAAAATTGAATAACATTTACTTACTACTTGTGAATGTTTTCAATAGGATACAAATCCCAAATTTTGAGGCTAGTTGCAGTACTGCTGTAATATCTACATTAGCCATTAAAAAGAATTTTCCTGTAAATATATTTAACATGTATATCGGTTTGCCCAGTTGAATAACGTTTACTTACTACTTGTGAATGTTTCCAATAGGATTCAAATCCCAAATTTTGAGGCTGACTGCAGTACTGCTGTAATATTTTATATTACCCATTAAAAACATTTTCCTGTAAATATATTTAACATGTATATCGGTTTGCCCAATTGAATAACGTTTACTTACTACTTGTGAATGTTTCCAATAGGATACAAATCCCAAAGTTTGAGGCTGACTGCAGTACTGCTGTAATATTTTGCATTACCCATTAAAAAGAATTTTCCTGTAAATATATTTAACATGTATATCGGTTTGCCCAATTGAATAACGTTTACTTACTACTTGTGAATGTTTCCAATAGGATGCAAATTCCAATTTTTGAGGCTGACTGCAGTACTGCTGTAATATTTTGTATTACTCATTATATATTACATATATATATATATATATATATATATATATATATATATATATATATATATATATATATATATGTATATATATATATATATATATATATCGGTTTGCCCCATTCCTTTTGATCCTACCACTAATACTTACAGGTAAGATTCACATACACAACTTGTTTATCATCTCCAGTAATAAAATTGGCTTAACCAGTTTAACGAACGTTGTGTACACATGTTTGCACAATTGAGTTGATCTTGACTTACGTCATGGAGTATCCAAAAACTAAATTAGTATACTTTATCCAACTCGTGTAAATGTTTCTCAACTGTACAGTGACAACATTCAAGTTGAATAGCCAAAGTTTCAGTTCGTATTGAATATCAAAAGTCTTCTTCAATTCGGAATTTAACTTATCGATATCTAAACTAGTTAACCTATCTGCCAGACCTGGGTTAGTCCCTTAACGTGTAATGGCGATGACCGGAATTACTTGAAACATCGTCCTTCCTAGACAGCTTTGGAAGCTGCTGTCACACATATGCCTAGTGTCACACATAAGTCTTCTGTTGCAGAATGACCAAATTGAAATTCATAAAACAGGTAGTGATGCATGTGAAAGTCACCCATATTTTCTCTAAGTTGATGCGTCAATAGTCAAACTATCACCTCACACCTCCTAGAACGACCAGGTTCCAAACAAAGTTTCAGGTTATCAGCTAATGGCATTTATTTATCAATATTATACACTATGGAAAATCTTGGTAATTAGCAGAAATGTTAGCGATAATTAAGCATGGCTAACAAAGGAGTGAGTGAATAAAAAAATTGAAACATTTCACTGATTCACTAAGCTAAATAACTCATTTGAAATCTTATTGATTCAATTGACTCATTTGATTCAGGAACGTTTTGGTGTAACAAATAATATATGTAGAATGATGGCTTGCGACTTACTATGCGTTGACTCTTGATACTTTCATTAGTGAAATATCCCTTAACTCTTTGGTACGCATTCATCTTTCATATTAGGTTTCTTTATCATAATAAATTATGCAGTAATACTAAACGTTTAGTATTATGACGCAGATACATATATGCACGCGGCCGATAATGTTAAGGCTGTTAATTATGAGGGTGAACGGTATTATTTACAATAAATTTTTCTGCTTGATAAAAATAAAGTAATGCAAGAGTTATATTTATTTCAGAATTAAATAAATTGCAGTGTAACTCGATAGATACAATTCTACTGATTAATTAGATTGATTGAAGCATTTAGACGAATCGCGAAGGTCGCAGGTTCGATCCCCTTATCGGCCAACCTTTTTATAATCATCTTTTACAGAAGGTGGAATCCTGCCAAATAAGTATTTGATAACATCAACGTGGTTTATCAGGTTCATGACACCAGCCATGAATTAATTGTGTGAAGTAAAAGTTACTACCAAAAATCATGTAAGTTGTGTCAAATTATGGCTATGTATTGCTTGGTGGAAGACTTAAAGATGGAATAGTAAAGAGAATACATCTTTTATATAATTGGAGAATAAATGGCAAATGTGGAATTGTTTAGAAAAATACAAATCATCATCATGGGACAAGGTGCTAACAATATCGCTTAGATGGCATCATCATGGGACATGGTGCTAACAATATCGCTTAGATGGCATGCATCATCATGGGACATGGTGCTAACAATATCGCTTAGATGGCATCATCATGGGACATGGTGCTAACAATATCGCTTAGATGGCATGCATCATCATGGGACATGGTGCTAACAATATCGCTTAGGTGGCATCATCATGGGACATGGTGCTAATAATATCGCTTAGATGGTATCATCGTGTGACATGGTGCTAACAATGTCGCTTAGATGGCATCATCATGGGACATAGTGCTAACAATATCGCTTAGATGGCATCATCATGGGACATGGTGCTAACAATATCGCTTAGATGGTATCATCGTGTGACATGGTGCTAACAATATCGCTTAGATGGCGTTCTAACATTCTACTTACTTCAATTTATCTACGACCTTTTTCGCGTACAATTCAGTTCATTGCGTTTTTCTCTAGGAGAATGCAATATACAAGATTATATGTAATAGAACCAAATTTTGCAATGCTACTCTAATAATGAGCTAAAAAGCGTAAAATTCAATGATTTATTTCAAGTCAAGTCAAACACGGGACGGGTTTTCATTTTGTCACATCGTGTGCGTGTCTCTCCAGCTGTCACATCCCGGCAACTTTCTACGTGCTTCATACACATTCATTTTTGCAAGTGAAAATATATCACAATTAAATAAAACTACGTGATGTAGTATTATTTCTACTTTCTTTGAGTTCTGTACCACGACCTAGGTTTCCTTGTATTACATCTTCAAGTGGACAGGTAGTTTCATTTAATTGTGAATAATGAATTCTACAAAATTAACGCCAAATATATCCAATATTTGAAAATATATCAATTAATATTTCAATAACACAATTATCAGATAAATATGATTAATTAATATGTAGCAAAAAAATATACCTGTTTTTATGGTGCCCTTCTGAGAAATTTTTATATGGGGAGGATGATGGTTTAAGTGATTCTGGACTGGCGATTACACGTTAAGGAACTAACCCAGGTTTTTTTATGTGGCTAGAAAGACCTTCAGAAGTGAAGTATAGATTTAATTTAATATTTTTCATTTTTTAGCCTCGTTTACGAAATACCAAGCTTTAACCTCGTTTATAATGTATGTTGCTATTTCCAAACGAGACTAGAAAAATCTGGAAATTATCCCTAAAATAAGTTTTCATATGTGCTTTAAAACGAAATTATCCCATATAATCCAACTCCATTAGTTCTGCAACTATAAAAAAGGTCTTCAGGACGCGGAAATGACGCAGATTTAAATTACTGGACGACCGAGCTTGTTAATTAAGATAATCGAATTTGAATTATTAAAATACGTCTTGTAATATTTAACTTAAAAAATTGCAAGAGCAGATACAACACTCATTTTATTAGAAGCTTTATTCAGCTGCCATGAACCTTCAGTTTGCACCTATAAGAAAGACATAAGAAATTATAAACTATAGATAGTTTGAAATTTTGTAAAACGGCTATGAAACCCTAATTTATGTGTCATCTGATAATCTGGTTCTTTGTTGCTCTTCACTTATTAGGATATACAAGCGCCCAAAGAACCATCGCGTCGTACTCTGAAAGTGACCTATGTTTAATGTAGAGAAAGAGGCTGTTTTATCTTAAAAACATACTTAAAAGATCGAAATACGTAGACGAAAACTGTAATATATTAAACGGTAATCTATTTCAGTAAGAAGAATGTTTAATGTAGAAAAACAACGTGTCCGTTATTCATACATATGATTACGTGCATTAAACTGAGTAGAAAATGTGAAAAAGAACTATATCAAAATTCTCAACAATTTCTGACAAAATTTCGATCAAAACGCGATTCCAGCTAAAAAAAATTACAAATTTTTTCACAAAATTGCGCTTCAAATATTCTTAATTTGATACACAGAATTACTTGAATTAAAATTGGTGTAAATCGGATGATTAAAAAAAAATGTTAATTTTCATTAAAATATATTTTACCTTATATATTACTGCTATATTAAAAATAATAAATATCTATCAATACATACAATAAAACTTTAGAACTGGGATATTTACATTTGCTAGTTCTAAAGCGTTGAGGTTCTTCACAAACAATTTTAGGGGGACATAACAAAAGTAACAAAACACAAAATTAGCATTTTTGAAATGTTTAATTGTTCATCGATTTGTCTGTGAGAATTTTTATTTGTTCGAGCATTATACAAGAACCTCAGAAATGATCTTCAAGAAATTTTATCTGGTCAATTCGGTAGGGTCAGAGGTAATACATAGGTTTCATCGCAATCAAGTTACAAGAAAAGGAGATATGGCAATTTGAAACTTCAATACAAAGCGCACTTCCTTAAAAAAACATTTTGTATTGATTATAGATGGCGCTATGTGTATTTTAATTTTAAATCTTACAATTAACTTACTAATATTTTCCAAAGGCCCACATGAACGAAGTTACTGGAGTACTATGTTAGTAATCAAAACAGTCCTGTTCAGATAGGTAACTTCTCGCAATTATGACACACAACGGAAATTCGTACTCAGGTGAGACCGCTTCAAACACCTTTGCTGAGTTTTATAATTACTTTTTTTAAATAGTGAGCCGATGTGTGACTTTCTGATGGCGGTGATGAGCAGTCATTAACAGCGACTTTGTGTCGCTGTTAATGACTGCTCATCTCTGCTGCACATGGGTGGAGTGGATTGTAATGAAATCAGACTTAAAATGGAACAGCTCAAGCAAAACCCGTCCCAGAATCTGATGGCTTACCTCCGCATGTAATCAAGGTCTGTACCGAAATATTCTTTAAGTCACTTACATTTATTTCGATATTTTTTTTAGTTCTTAAGTTTGTCCATTCGTTTGGAAGAATTCCCGGGTTTTCGAATCTAGTTTCAGGACCAAAATTATATACTTTTAGCAGTATTATCTTTGTTTCCTAAAATATTCAAGATTACTGTACATGGCCGCATCTATTTGCAAATCTAATCCCAGCTGATGGACCGCTAGCATGGTTTCCGTCCAAAGCGGTCCACCAACATTAATTTCACTGATTTTGTGGATCAAGTGGCTAGAATTGGATCGAAGTCAGTATTTTCATTTTATAAAGGCATTTCATCGAGTCGGTAATGATACTCTACTAATAAATATTATGAGTAGAACATCCTTGTCGACTCTTTACTACTTTAACAATCTACTACTGTTTTTTTTCTCTTTTCATTTAAAAACTTTTCTGATTTTTTTGCCAAAATTATAACAATTTAGCGTTTCACAGTTCACCTTTAACTAATTAATTACATTCCTTGAATGTGACTTTGTAACTGAACAGCTATTGCAGCAATAGTTCTATTATGAGAAGAGATATTTCACACAAAGTTTTAAAGTTACTAAGTTTTATCGTATGGCATTCCCACGATTTTCATGACATCGAATGCATTGTAACTTTATTCAGATCTTTAATCGGCAGTAATCTTGAAACGAACGCAGTTGGTTTGTCTCCGCAAGAAGCTGTCATTCCCTTAATCTTATTTATTCACCACAGTTTCATAATGGACCTGATCGGATATAATTTCCATCAATTTCGACGGGAATTGCTTTTGATCAGGCATTTTTTTTCAAATTATTAAATTATTATGTTAATAATCTCTCTTTCTTGAGTTTAGTAGCTCTTTGCGGTCCTGGTCGTTACACGAGAGGAAGATATCGGAGTTTATTTCCTCTGCCTAAAGCGCGCACAAATATCCTGTAGCGTTCACCTGGTTTCCGTACATCCACATTATTTAACATAATATTATGATATACGCGTCCACGTAATATTATGATGTACGCGTATACGCGTATTGTAATTTTTATTTTTTTCTTGCTTCACTGATCGTTTCAGGAACGGGGTTATGGATTTGCTTAATAGCTCACGACTGCTCTCTAGTCAAAATTATGTTTATTCGAATTTCTGTACGTTTCTGCCTTATACTTTTCTATCACTACTTTTTGGTATGTTCGTTATTACACATAAGAGCAAATGGTTATAAAATGTACAATGGACATGGGGGTTATAACAAAAAAAATATTGTATTCTGCACCAATAGTTCTCAGCTATTGCAGCAATAGTTCGCTATTGCAGTAATATATTACATTGAGCTATTGCAGTAATATATTACATTGAGCTATTGCAGTAATATATTACATTGAGCTATTGCAGTAATATATTACATTAAAAATAATAAATAAATAAATATCTTCTCCTTTAATAAATTTCTTCGTAAATTAGTTTTAGGCTCTACAATTAAATGAAACTATGTGATATTGTATTATTTCTACTTTCTTTAATTTCTTTACCACGACCTAGGTTTCGTTGTATTACAGCATCTTTAGGTGGGATATTAGCAAAGATGATAACCTAGGTCGTGGTAAAGAAATTAAAGATAGTAGAAATAATACCACATCACGTAGTTTCATTTAATTGTGAATAATGAATTTCTACAAAATTAACGCCAAATACCTATATTCAATACTTTTAGGCTCTTAAGCAATACGCCCAGTTTGAAAATTTCGAAAGTCGAGACCTTATATTGCTCAATCTGGAGTCACCTAAATTAGTAGCCTCGCTTTTCTTTCACATTATGACAAATGATTTTCCCTCAGTTGTCAGCACTTCTTTTTGCCTGCTGTTTTCCGATTATTTAAAACTCTTCTCAAATATCAATAGCCAATCTGATAGTGATATCGACTCAGTTTTCCAATGGAGTCCGGGCAATAAGCTACATTTTATTTGAAGTAAACACACAATCGTTTATGGGTTCCTCTTCTGCACAGTTATGAGTTGGTCAGAACTATGCTCGAAAGGACTTTATCACTGGGATCATGGTATAATTATGGGTAATGTGAGATATTTCACACACAATTTTCAAGTTACTAGGATTTGTCGTATAGCATTCTCACAGTTTTCATGACAACGAATGCATCGTAACTTTATTCAGCTCTTTAGTCTGCAGTAATCTTGAAACGAACGCAGTTATCTTGTCTCCGTAAGAAGCTGTCATTCCCTTAATCTTATTTATTGTTTTATAATGGACCTGATCGGATATAATTTCCATCAATTCCGAAGGGAATTGCTTTTGATCAGGCATTTTTTTTTAATTATTAAGTTATTATGTTAATAACCTCTCGCTCTTGGGTTTAGTAGCTCTTTATGATCCTGATCATTATACGAGAGGATCATGTCGTAGGTTATTTCCTCTGCGCGCAAAAAGGTCCTGCAGCGTTCACCTGTTTCCGTATATTGACATAATTTAACACAATATTACGATATATACGTCCAATTTAGATTTTTTTACTCCACTGATCGTTCCAAGAACGAGGTTATGGATTGGCGTGATGGCTAATAACTGCTCTCTAGTCAAAGTTATGTTTATCCGAATTGCTGTATGTTTTTGTCTTATAACTTGTTGTTTCTGCTTTTTAGCATATTCGTTATTACGTATAAGAGCAAATGGTTATAAAATATACAGGAATGGATACGGGGGTTTTAAGAAATAAATAAATAAAAAATATTGTATTACATTAAAAGGTATCAATTTTAAATGTTTCATAAACGAGGATAATAATGGAATAAAATTGTTATCTGTCAGTTCGTCTATAGTACATTTCGTCAGAGATTATACGATAGAGGCTGTTGCAAATTCTGTAATATAAAATTCAATTGTATACCAGGAAAATAATGAACAAGAATATCATTACAGATTTCGTTCTAGTGGATTAGCAATCGGATCATTATTATACACGGTATCCGGGAATAAGTGTCGGACAAAGAAAAACGCTAGTCGTTGGCTATTAAGGAATAAATTGTCATTGAAATATAACATGAAACACGCCCTTTTTCTAATTGAGTGCAAAACAAATATTACACATAACTCTTTTTAAGACATCCGATTGGCTGAAGTGTGATGTTTACCCGCAGTTCGCAACCGTTCTTGGGTTATTCCCTTCAGCAACGCTAAACAATGTGCGCAAGTAACGTGTGTAAGAAAAAGATGTCACATAATTATGAATATTATTTTAAATTTTCTGAAAAAAGTCATCTTTTAAATCTTATTTTTCAGTCAAGGAATAACATCTTTCTTCGTCCGACACTTATTCCCAGACGCCGTGTATTATTTCATGAATGACGTAAAGAGTTATCAATTGGGAATATCTGTTATGTTCATTATTTTGTCACAGACCAGCTGTAGAAGGTTATTAGAAGAAAATATATATCATAAATACAAATTTACGACAACAGAAAATTATAAAATCGATAGTGTATCAGCTACTGAGAGTTTTATGGGAGTATATTAACACGGAAATTATATGTTAGAGGAAGTGTGATATAAACATGTGCGAAGGTAGTTGGCGGTAAGAAGACGTAAAAAAGTTTGGTATAGAAATATATTAAAAATAGACGGGACAGAAATTCTAAAAGGTGTAGAGACAGGGCATAGGACATGTTAAAAATACTGTGGAAAAAATTAAAGTAAATTATGAATATTCAATAGTTTTCAAAAACTACCGGAATATTACAACGATATTCTTGAACTCCGTTAGAAAATTGGGAGCCTCACTTTTATGGATACCCTCACTTTTATGGATACCGAATATTGAATATATTTGGCGTTAATTTTGTAGAAATTCATTATTCACAATTAAATGAAACTACGTGATGTAGTATTATTTCTACTTTCTTTAATTTCTTTACCACGACCTAGGTTTCGTTGTATTACAACATCTTCAGGTAGGATATTAGCAAAGATCAATCTTTGTCCCACCTGAAGATGTTGTGATACAACGAAACCTAGGTCGTGGTAAAGAAATTAAAGAAAGTAGAAATAATACTACATCACGTAGTTTCATTTAATTGTGTTTTATGGACAGAAAAGAAGAACAGGTTTTAATTAATTAATTTTATTTATTAAAAAAACGTTTCAAACTTACAGTTCATTTTACAGTTTATTATATAAATAATACTTATTAAAACCTAACAAACGCAATAATTAAAATGAACATAAAATTTACTAAAAATCTACTATAAATTTACTAATTATATATCGTGAGCTATAATCACATTCCTAATGCTTCAATTGCGTAGGAAAATTTCAAGATTTATTGAGTAGAAGAATTTCAGTTTTCAGTTTTGATCAACGTAAGTGTGTGGAAAACAGGTGAACGCCAAAGGTGCTCGTGCGTGCTCTAGTCAGATTAAATAAAATGAATTAGACGTCCCACGTAACAGTCCTCCTGACTAGAGGACATAGACACAGAGCGTTACCAAACCCAAAATCGAGAAGTTGCAAACGTAATTATTAAAAAATTTAAAAAAAGCAAGATCAAAAGCAATTCCCATTGGAATTGAAAGGAATTATATCCGACCATACCCACTATAACATCTTAAGGAAATAAATTAGGACAGTAACCCCAAATTTTTAAAATTAAACTTCTTTAGGCGTAAAGGGATTAAAACATCAAGGTCAAATTTCGTGCAACGTTTTTATGCAACGTTTATTTGTAACGCCTGAATGTGTTGAATCTATCGCAAGAAGGACGGAAAATAGATACTGAACTAACAATTGAGATAGATATATGAACACAATAGAATAAGACAAGAAGTGTGTGAAACAAAAATGGCGCTCACTACTGCTGCCAGTTGTTTTATACGTTACATGTGTCAAAAGTAAACTGTCAAAATTTTTTTTATTTATTTATCTATTTATGATTAATTGTTTACTAATTTTGCGTGTACTTCATCTATTACAAGACTAACAACGTTTACACTTAATTTATTTATAAATCCGCATTAAAGAGACACATATAGTCGCTGTAAATATAATTTACAATAGGAGCAATACATTCTGATCTTCCTTCAGCCGCATATAGCCGTGTTCTAGTACTGGCATCGCAGTTATTTTCTTAATTGACAGTTACTCTCTCTCTCTCTCTCCCTCTCTCTCTCTCTCTCTCTCTCTCTCTCTCTCTCTCTGCCGTACTATATACTTATAAATCGAGGTTTAGTTCGCTAAAAAAGTTTCACTTCTGTCACGTATACAGAGTTGCACGCACTAATTTTTTTTGTATTTGAAACTGAGTTATAATTTTTAATATTTTCTCCAACGTGAGTGTATAACTTACGTCATATATAATCCGGATGACTGCACTAAGTTTATGGATACTACAGACTAGAGAGCTGAACAAAATCATAATACACCCATTGGCATTGAAATCGTGGGAACGGCACGAGACAAATCCTGTCACCCTGTAAGTTGTCAGACAGGTTTCGATGATATGATTGAGAAATATTAGATGGTTGTCCTTCACACCAAGATCTCGTATGAATGATTACTGTCCAGCGCCATTCCATTTGACTCGTAATTGTGCTTCGAGTGTATACGTAGACGAGAATACGTCATCATTGCGCAATTTGTTTACATTATATAGCATGTAGCTTATTGCTCAAACTCCATTGTAATACTGAGTCGATATTTATTTGAAACAGCTCTTAATAAAATTGTTTTTTCTACCCTCAAGGATAGCTTCAAATCATAAACTAATAAAAAGCAAAGAGTAGCACTGAAAACTGAGGATAATATATTTATCATAAAGAGAAACAAGAAGGCCTGAAGTATACTACCTTGGTTGAATCAAGATTGAATAATACAAGGCCATGACGTGAAATTTTCTAACTGGATGTATTGTTTAATAAACATAGAGCGTACAAAATTAAAAGAACATTTTTCAGAAATTTATACAGGTTTCACATCCTAAAATTATTAAAAGAATGCGACTTCAAAACAACAGAAAAATGAACGATATTGTCAGAAAAGGAGTCGGAAGAGCAGTAAAAAAGCTAAATTATACTAAAGTTGGTGTGATGAATGGCATATTTAATGGGGTCCATGATTATGGCAGATTCAGTTTTGTAGGTTATGAATCGCTTAAAAAAAGCTAAAGCTGGCTATTAAAAGAAAAAGCCAAAAGAACAGCAAGTACTACAGATCCCTAAGTAAACGACATGGAAAATGTAGCAAAAAGAGCATAGCAAAATTTTAACTGACAAAAAGAAAAAATTAATAGTATGCTATGAAGCAGGCAAACAGGTTTTTCAAAAAAAAGAAACGGATGGACGAATCACATTTTAATTCTCTCTAAATAACTCTGTTTATTTATGTTTTGAAGCTAGAATACTTTGGTGGCCTATGATTTAAAGAATACTCCGTTTGTCTATGATTTGAATCTACTCATAAATAGAATCTCTAAAATACTCTGTCCATGATTTGAAGCTACTCATAAATATACTTCTAAATAGAGACAAGAAGTCTATCTTAACTTCATCGCCTTTAAAAACGTATCTAGTAGAGTCGTGAGAATATAATTAGGAAAAGTTCTATTGGCGTATCGACCAGGCAAAAAATCAATTTGCAAAGGGATATTGTTATTCGGTTACTATGGTAAAGAAAATGTCAGAACCGCTGAAGAACTGATAAAATATTTCTGACTATATATATATATATATATATATATATATATATATATATATATATGTTCTATATATACATATTAAAAGAATGGAAAATATTTTAATCTCATAATATACGCAGGCGATTATTTTTCACTGATAGGTATCGAATGTTATATTTATAAAGTTTAGTGACACTAACGACTCAAGAATGTTTGAATAAATATGTGCATGCAAATGTTCATATAACTAAAAGAATGTGTGAAGATGAGATACACAATATATTTGCAGATAAAGCGAACGAGTTTGGTTATTGAAGCAGTTTACCGGAAAAAAGGGAGACGCAGTGGTCTATGCATACCTATAGTTTCCTAACGAAATTAATGGACGATGGATATATCACACGAATGGGAAATATTTTAACTCATAACGCACTCACACTCACACATATGTATACACACACCACACACACACACACACACACACACACATATATATATATATATATATATATATATATATATATATATATTTATTATATATATACACACACACACACACATATATATATATATATATATATATATATATATATATATATATATATATATATATATTTATATATATCTGTGGGTATATTTATGCACATACAGAAATACATATAAAGAAAATGTTCAAATTTCTTTATAGGCACTCTTCAAATATACCAAGTTTGACGTACAAAATACTACCCATGCTTATACGACAGAAGATATAAAATCTCCTAACTCGAACTATCTAATTGGAACTCTTCAGCTTCACTCCTGATAGTGGACAGTTCCTGATAGTGGAACAGGTAGCGCAGGACACAATTGATTCTCAGAGTAAACTTTGAGTTTGTGCATTACTTACTTAGGTTCTACCATATCCAACACAGACGACTGAGAAGAAGAGATCAGACCACGGTATGATGCCACTAGACAGATGAATAACGTAAAAAAACAATGATTGTTTGATAAAGTGCCTAGTTTTGTGGTTTTACTTTAAGGAGCTAAAACTTGATTCCTGTAATTAAAAAAAAACACCTAAAGATGGATGCCCTAGAGATAGGGTAAAAATTCAAAATATAGCGTACTTATATAACGTTTCGCATACGGATACAAGGACTCTCTCCTCTCATCATTCCATTGCTGTGTGTATCTATCCTGAAAGAGTTAAAAATCAACGAAGCTTCCGCCGTGAGCTATGTCCGTCTACAGTTTTCTAAAGAAATTAACGGACGATGGATACATCAAACGAATGGGAAATACCTTATCTCATAATAAGAACATATGACAATTAACTCATAATAAGAACATATGACAATTAACTCATAATAAGAACATATGACAATTAACTCATAATAAGAACATATGACAATTATCTCATAATAAGAACATATGACAATTAGCTCATAATAAAATTTACACCTACATTGACTCATAATAAATACAGATGATTACGCAATAAGATCTGTAGACGAGGCATTTGTTTA
The DNA here is from genome assembly GCA_039881145.1 of Druceiella hillmani. Taxonomy (NCBI): domain Eukaryota; kingdom Metazoa; phylum Arthropoda; class Insecta; order Lepidoptera; family Hepialidae; genus Druceiella; species Druceiella hillmani. Next base: position 21,826,583 of record JAYKKI010000024.1, read on the forward strand.
TTTTATCAGTTTATTGTGAAAAAAAACGGAAGACAAAAGATGATAAGAAATAAGACTGACAAAATGAACGGAATTCTCACCAAGAACAAAAGACAGATATATGAATAATTAAAAAAAAATAAAAAGCCAATGGAAATGGAATTTAAGCAATATTGATATACTCTGTCCATGGAAATTTAGATAGAAAAGCGTAAAAGAAAAGACAAATATGGAAGTGTAGCGTGGAAAAACCAGACCATATAGAAAGCGTGTAATTAAAAAATGACTATACGAGAAGATGTAAGATTAGTAGGTCATGTACGGAAACGTATATGAGGATGGATAAAGTAAAAAGCATACGTCAAAGTATATGCTCTTCTGTCCGTCTATCCTTCTGTCCGTAGTTTGTTAAGAAGATGAGTAAAATGAAGAATTTAGCTCAACTCTCAAATAAAATGGTAATAACGCCATGTCTTTGCACAAACAAACCACAGGACGGATTTTGATGAAAGTTTGCTACTTTATACGTTAGAGGCTTGATTAACATATGTAATAGAAATCATTGCGCCAGAAATTGTCGCACTGACGAATTCATTGGAGAAAAGCAAAATTAATTAATCTAATGCTACTTAATTGTTGTACAACAACACCTATTTATTAATTTATCTATTTCTTAAAACCTTCATACCGAACTTACAGATTTACTAAAAGCGTTGAATATGTAGAAATATCATACAAAAGATTGTAAACCGTAGTACAAATAATAACGAATAAGGCAGAAAACACAATGCAAGTCAAGTAAACATCACTCTAAATAGTGAATAGTCGTGAATAATCAAGCAACTAAAAGCGATCAGTGAAGCAAAAAATAACTATATATTTAGTAATATAATAAACTTTTGAATTTTTTAGTATTTTTTCTAACCAATACCCTTCTTGTATGACTCGAATTGTGCTATCAATTGCTAACTACATTTTAATTTGATGGCCACATGGGAACGTGTTTTTCAAATAACGTATGCCCTTTATAAACCTTAAACAAACCTTTAAATAGAGACAAGAAGTTTACCTTAATTTTTATTACATTTTTTGCCATATTTTTATATTTATTGATTAACATAACATAACTTTGATTTTACAACTTAAATACAGTAACGCAGTGCGAAATAATTAGAAAGTTATTTTATACCGTTATTTATATCTTTTTTTTATTTATTTTATATTTCAGTTTTTAGTTTTCCGACGTACAAACGCTTTTAAGAAAAAGTTGAATATTTAAAAAACAACTTTTTCTTGCTGCTCAAAGTTGGTAGGGTTTGAGATACTATAGCCACTTTCCATCTCCATTAACAGACCATCTCAATGAAACGATAATATTAAATTGTCATCAGGTTTCTACATGTGTACCAATATTTCAGCGTGATCGGTTGATCGGAAGTGAGTTTAAGTTCGATTACAAGATTTAATGGATGACAGTAGTCAAACTAAATAAAATGTTAAAAAAAAATCAATGAAAGTAAAAAAGTCCATAAAAATAATTTAATTGGAAATTTCTAATCAAAGTATAGCCTTTTTTATAATTTTCAAACCCACGGTTAAAAAGTTGGTAATTTGGGGATATTATTGCACATTACTTTTGAAGCTCAAACTTTCGAAAACATTTTGAGTAATAATTAAGCAGTCAAAGGTTCCCTGAATTACAATTTTATTTTTCTTCTCCCAGTTAAGAAAAATATTGACAAAATTGATTGTTTTATTTCGAGCAGACCTCCATAAATTTGGTTTTTTAGTCTCTTTAAGATATACATTTTATATCACCCGTTACCCGTGTATTTTATATTACCCGTTATACGTGTGTGCATATACATGTAAAGGTGCCAAATTTAATGTATGATGATGAGTGAGTAAATCAAGGCCAAAATTACCAATTTTTAGGTATCTATCCCTAGAACAACAAAGCTATACTAATGAAATTTGAAATGCATTGTGGTATTTATCACTTTCTAGTGTACACTGTAACTTAGTACATGATATCAAACTTAAGTCGAAGGGGTTTCAAAAATGGCTCAAAATAGTTCGTATAAATATCACCGGACGCGCGCACGGCTGTTGAGAAACTGCCTATGCGCAAATGCGTGCTGAGATTATATTATAGGAAGCGTTGTGGTGGGAGAAAATTACTTGTGACGTTAACAAAATGTCTGAGAGATAGCGATATCTTTATATTAGCTTCACAAGAAAGCTGCTCCTCCGCGTCGTACGTGTAAGAGAGCAACACCACTTGGCACCATCGTGGCCTACCCCACTCTGGCTGCGGCGTGAAGTTATAGATATATGGATAAAATTGTAAGTGGTGAGTTTGACGGGGAAGCGCGCCGCGGCGGAAATCGATGGTCGCGGGCGGCGGTGCGTGGCCGCAGCCATTGTCATGCTAATCGCTTGTAAGTGAAACTTGACTCTGACGCCGCCACTGCTCTCGGCGCGATGCTGTCAGGGCTGCCCAAAATGTTATATGAAATCTTCTTATGATTAATACTACGTTTCTTCTCCTCTTCGTAGTTAACAAATTCATATACCTCTATTATTTCTAGAACGCAATTTATTAAAATGATTATTTCATTATCCAGACGTATCCAAATTAATCTGAGCGTCTTCAATTATGTTAAAAAAAATTTCAAATAAGTGTGACAATTGCGATTTTTATAGTTGAAATATTTTAAATATTATTGAAATTATCTAAACAAAATAGGCTATTGTTATATACAATTTTTAAATTATACTACACTTCTTATAATATATTCTCTGAACCAAATTGTTGGATTGGGAAACAGTCACTGTTCCCAATCCAACAATCCAAAAACTTGAAAAAATGAGAGAGCATCGATAAAAATCTTGAAACGCGTGTTGAGATTACTAGCTGCATCCGTGGCTTCGTACGCGTAGAATACGGAAAAACGTGCCCATATCGTATTTTATAAGCACACCTCCAGTTACGCCCATTTCACTAATATATGTGCTGATGGAAGATATTGTTACGTGATTTAAAATACACACAGCGCCATCTACTGAAGTGAACATGTACACTAAATATTTGTGTAAATACTATGCTTTGAGTAGCTAGTCATTCTTTGTTGTCGTTTTACTAATACAGTGGCAAATAAATGCTTAAAAATATTAAATTCATATATCTCCTTATGGAATGAATCGACTACGATAAGAAAATATTACACTAAAAACTCGATTTCAATTGAGTCAGCAGTTTTTACTTGACGCGCAAAACAAATACAAAAATAAGTGAACAGACAGATAATAATTTAAACAATTAATGCATTTTACCACTTACCCTTCATCCTCCCTCCCCCTAATTATTTTTTTGTAAATATTTTCAATGTGTAAATAAAACGGTATAGATAAAAGCAAAGACATACTGCAGGCGCATGTGGTAAAGCGAAAATAAATCATAAGTTTAAAAAATTGATACCTATATAGGAAAACTTTGTTAATGCTTTTTAAAAATGTTATAAAAATAATTAAAAAGAATGCCACTGCTGTGCCAATCAAATCTTTTCCATAATAATGATCCTCGAAAAGTGCATCAGTTGACACCATTATACACCAGTTTTTTTTAAGTAAGTGTGTCCTACACTTGTGCCGCAAGAAAAAAAAAATGTTAGTCTATGTTTAAATATGATTTTCCAAGAAAACTAGTTATGACCATTAAATCTGCAGTGTATGAAATAAAAACTTAAGGGGTGCTGCCAGAAAATTTCATTTGTTAAAAGGAAGTACGAGAAAAAGCAATTTTTTGAACTATTCAAATCCGAATGTTGGAGGGCCCATTTTCCATAGAAATATACTATACCTGTGTATAAGATCTGGATGTCATATATGAAAATGAAACCTAAAAGTAACGCAAATATTTGCCGAACTCGAAGAAGGAGGCGAAGAAATGGGTCTACATGTTGATATAAACAAGACGAAGTACATGGTATCCACTAGAGACAATCAAAGGTTACTAAAACTTTCAAAATGTGAGGACAAACATTTTCAAAGAGTACTCAAACTTAAATACCTGGAATCGATACTGACTCATGACAAGGAGAAAACTTTGCAAGTGGAAAAAAGAAAATTTTGCATCTTTCTCGCTTCTCAAATTCAAATTTCTCTCCAGAAACTTCAATATTAAACTATATGAAACTGTAAAAGAAAAACATAACGCAAATCTATGCACCAATTCAAAGCAATAATACATGGGAAACTAGGAACAATCGGAAAAGTTAAGAAATCCTCAGGAATACCAGTATAATAAATTGAATAAAGGCAGATTTAAATTATCACGACTCATTCTATCCATTACTAACTTTATCGAGAAAAAACTGTAAGAAAAAGAAGGGCAGGAAGACCTTACAAGAGATAGACCGATAAAAATTAAGAGGACTTGAAGATACTGACTGTAAGAGATTGCTGGAAGAAAGCGTAACATATAAAGATCTGAAACAAGAATGCCGAGAGTTCTTCAAGAGCTGTAGTGCAATTCTGAAATAACTTTACACTGCTTATTGCATTATAGAGAAGCGTATTAATCACAAAATATATGAATCTAATTTTGTGATTCTGTACAAAAACTATGTCCAAATTTTCTTCTAACTCAATGTTATTTAACAAATTTAAAATAATCCAGAGCGGTATGAAACTGAATATCAGTTTGAGAGATAAAGTGCAAAATGAAGAAGTATGAGTCCGTACAAAAACAATTAAGATCATTGAAATAGTTGCAGCACTGAATTGACGGTGGTTAAGTGATGGATATTGCCTGAAGCTCAGAATGGCCAAAGTGTCTTTTGATCTGGTGCCTATGAGCTAAGAATTGTGACGCATGTCGTCCTCACCTTCACTGATAAACTGATATTCAAAGAGAAAGGGGAGTTATCTGATTATGAGTCATCCAAAAAAAAGTGCATGTAGAAAATTAAGTAATAAAAGGAAGAAATACAGGTTGAAGAAGGAAAAAAAGAAATCTCCTTCCGGTTCTTCTTGTGTGACAAATGATTTTATATGTGAGTTTCATCTGCTCCCTTGTACCAACTATAAGTAAGATAAAAATCAATCTAAATAGTTATTAAAATTACTGAACTTCTTTAAATCTTTTTCACCCTTCACGACTTGAAATCATAGAAGGTATCCCCTTTTTGAGAGGTAGCTTTAAGGTTCTGTGCCGAAATTTCAAAAACAGAATCTTTACAATTTGGTTACGACCTTCTGTTACTCTTTCAATTTAAGACCAATTGAAATGAAATTTTACAGGAAGTAGTTGAATTAGTTGAAGGAAATAAAGAAAATGTTGTCTTCCGTTATTCCCGGCCCATATGGAGCGGACATTTTTTCTTACGAATCTGTCTAGATTTTTTTCTAGTCTATTTAAAAGGTCTCATAAAATGTAATAGAAAATTAATTGTAACATTTTTTATACGATAACTTTTTCATGATGCAAGAGTGAAATGTTTTGAAGGATTGTACCTCTCATACTTGACAATGGTAGAAGTTATAGTGTAACAGTGTATCTATGTATATATTTGATTGTGATGTAGTATTTTAAACAGAAAATACATAGTACAGAATTGTTTTCTGACCTACATCTGATACAAACTATTCCCTCGAAACTCCTGTTAAAATGCTTGAACCACGAGACAGATACCCTCAGAGAGGTAACTGTCAAATATATCTGGTGCATCTGGCGAAAATGGACGAAGCGATTAATAAATATTTGATTGATTATTGGCACAGCCCTACTTTTAAGGGTGTCGCTGCGAGTTCAGCGGCGGCGGGCGGGGGAGGACGCGGCTGTCAAAAAATTAATTCGCAAACAGATTTTGTTATTGCTACACCGAGAGAGCAGTGGCGTAGAGTGATTTAAATATATAAAATTGGGTTGACTTTATTTTTAAATCTATTATTTACTCGTTCTAACACTTTTCAATTAGGAAAACATATTTTAGTAGAAAAAAACGGTAAAAATATATTTGAGTATTAACAGACACGCGTCCTCACCAATTAAATTTGATAATGTCATGAAGTTTTTTATTAATTTATTTTTATTTTTTTCTAAAGATGTCCTCTCAAATTTAAGAAAGTTTTTAATTTCACTTCAAATGTGAGAAAAAACATATCAAAATATAGCATTTAGCGCTGGTCATATTGTTTTTTATCGGCTGCAAAACCACACTCTCAATTCAAATCTTTTTTTTATCTTATTTCATACATGTCTATATTTAGCTTTATAAATTATTAAAAATGTGAAAATACAATATGATGAAATATGTCAAGCAACTGTAGAAAAAAAACAATGTACGATTTAAAAATAAACCGACGTCCGACCCTATTTATTTAACTTTTTTTTTCTTTGTTGATAATTTTCTTTTTTATTGTAATAGTGTCTTTATTTGGGGACACTTATAAAAATACCCACGTATTTTTAAGTTACTTTATTTGTTCAATAGTAAAGATTATTTATGTAGCTATAATATATATATATATATATATATATATAATTTTATATATATATATATATATATATATATAATTTTATATTTCATAGAAAATGGTGTTAATGTACGTTTTACATGCTTGGTTTAGCTGATACATCTAAGGTAAATATTTTAGGGACCTATATTTTTTTAATATCTTCATTTCTATTTGAATATTATTAGTATATATTATTTTATAAGCGATGAAAAAATGGTTGTTTTAAGTTTTTCACCTAGGAAGAAGTTATTTTACCCCCAGACCTGGATTATAATTATACCACTAGAAATTTGGTCATTGTTTTCGAAGCTCTGATTTGGAGTAAACAAATAATGCGTATGCTATTTAAGGGCTGGAGAAATCATTGGGCGCTGCTTTTACCAAAAAATAGTTTGATGTCGAGTTAATTTTTTAAAATAAATTTATTCATATTTTTTTGTAGTGGAACTTTATATTCTATTAATAAACTTTTGTTCATTATTTTACCACTAAAAATTGTTATTGTTAGAGGTCCTTGAATAAAGGAAGACAACATTTTTAACGTCAATATACAAAATATGCATACAAACGTTAACTCTTTTAATACTGAATTACCATCAATTTCCTCTGCGCACCGCCACTGTGCGCGCTTTTCAAATCTCATTTCGACAATAATATCAAGTTCCAACCGACACCATTCACCACTTAACTCCGCTGCCTACCCTTATAGCTATCCCACTCCAGTCTCTATCTCTCGCTCACTTACCGCGTTTAGTTAACTGCTGTTAGCTAGGAGTTAAAATTTCGTTAAATTAATTCTAAATTTAAAACTAGATTTTTTTCAATTTCTTTTTATTAATTGAAATATTTAGTTAAATTCATTCCTCTAGTGCAATCTTCAGAAGACAGTTTTATTAATTAATATACAGTTTTGCCAATAAACTTAGAACGGTTCTTAATTATAACGAACTACCTTTATTTTTCTGCGATGGTAAATAACTTTTAATTCATACTCATTTATTAAAACTTTGAGGGCTACGTCAGTCATATTATTATAGAACTAACATCATAGTTTTCCTGTAGGCTTCGTGTGTTTTTCAAGAGCCTACTGAAGTTTTATAGAAAACCGTATCATTCAAAAAGGACTGTAGGTTTCTGCTTTCAAAAAGTGTGGTATTCCGATGAAGTTCAATATAAAAATGATTATGTTTTGGTAAAATTAATACCATTTGTTTCCAAATGCCATTCGACTTTCATTGCCCAAATACTACCGATATATTTCACGGACAGATGGTTAAAAACTCGAGGAAAAACGCCTTACTGGGACGATTTTCTTGTCTTAAACTCAAGTCTCAAGTCAAGTTTAAAGTGAATAAAAATATTTTATTCACATGAAACATATGTTGCACAACAAGTGCACGACATGACAGGTCGCATATCTCTAAAAAACGTACCTAGTGTCAAAATCAGGAACTTATTTTTTTTTAAACTTAGACAAACATGCATTAAAAAAACTTTCAAGTATTAAACGGATAATATTACATCTCTTATATATTCAAATTTATGAGTCTTGGTAAACATATCAACTAGTTGTCCAGAACTTTTCACATACTTAATATCAATTAACTTTTGTTGGACATTCTCTCTAAAAAAAAATAATGAATTAACATCAGTGTGTTTTGCCTTTCTGTGACAAGCTGGATTATTTATTAGTTTAATATTATTCTGATTATCAACACACAGAGATATTCAATTTCGACTAATATCAATTGCTTTGGAAAACTTGAACATGAAAGATTATTGGTAGACCCACAACCAGCCATAAATTCAGCCTCAATTATTTATATATCAATACAAAATTGTTTTCGATTAGCCCAAGATATGTAACCATTATTTAAAACAAAAATATAACCAGTGGTTGATTTTTTTGTATCTAAATCACCAGCAAAATCCAAGTCTAAATATCCAATTGAATTTTCATGACCTTGATACTTTATGCATAAGTATTTAGTTTTAATAAGATAACGAATTACTATCTTAAGCTGAATAACATGATATAGACTTGGTTTATTAATATATCTACTTAACAGATTAGGACCATATAAAATGCCTAGCCTAGTTGCTGTAGGTGAAAACAATAATGACCCTATGGCTTCCCTGTACGGAAAATTAACCTGCTCATTACCAACATCCTAAGTTATTTGAATATTTACCTCCACAGTTGTGTTACAGGACTGCGCTGTACTCATTTTAATTTGTTTTTATTATCTGTTTAATATCTTCTCTTTGACTAACATACAAAATTATCAATTTTTAAACTTTCTACACCAATAAACTGATTTAAATTAAACTCTTTGATATTAAACACTTGCATAAAAAAATTTACAATTTGATCTAATATAAAAACAGAAATAATATAAGAGCAAAACTTAAACGCCATGAAAATTACTTACAAACACAAAATTGGTTGCCTGTAACTGAGCAAAATCAAAGTTCAGTAAAAATTAGGAAATTTCTTGCTCCCACAACGAGATGCTTGTTTTAAGCCGTATAGGGATTTATTCAGTTTACATATTTTATTTGCAGGTGCTTTTAGTCCATCTGAGATTTCCATAAAATATCCTCTGTTAATTCTCCATACAAGATGACTGTTTTAACACCTAATTCCCTTAAAGTCCCGTTATGTTCGGCAGAGATGGGGAACAATATCCTTATTGAGTCATATATTATGATAGGCGAAAATATTTCATTGGAATGTATTCCTTCAATCTGTGTGAACCCACGGGCACAAAGTCGATCTTTATATCTGTCTACTTGTTATTAAAAATCCATTTTGGTGTTATGTCTATTTTTATGTCTATTTATATTTTTTATCAACAACACTCCAGGTGTTGTTAGCACGATGAACTTGTAGTTCTTCATTTATAGCCCCCAGCCGTAAATTATATTTCTGAATATTAATTTCCTCATCATCATTAGTCACAGGAACATTTACCTTCATTAAATTCTCCTCAAAATATTTAGATTTTCCTGGTCGTAAAGTGATATTTGAACTACCTATGTTGGTGAGATCAACTTCTTGCGAAGTTTTATAGATGTCATCATTGAATATATTTGGCGTTAATTTTGTAGAAATTCATTATAATTTAATTTTTCACAACGAAATGGAACTACGTGATGCAGTATTATTTCTACTTTCTTTAAGTTCTTTACCACGATCTAGGTTTCGTTGTATTACAATATCTTCAGGTGGGCTGTTTTAATCTTTACAAATTGCCCACCTATATATGTTGTAATACAACAAAACCTAGGTCGTAGTAAGGATTTTAAATAAAGTAGAAATAATTCTGCATAACGTAGTTTCATTTCGTTGTGAAAAATTAAATTAGATCTCATCATTTTCATCGATGGCAGTGGGTGTTACAATTTCTAGGTTCAGTGGGTGTCACACTTTGTCATCACTTTCTCAGTTCTAAACACTCGCATTCTTCTCGGTTTTATCTGTCTCCTCTTCAGCTGATATTGTTCTTCTTCATCATCATCATCACAGATGAAAATTTTAACTGTCGTATATCTTTATTCAGCCCTTTTTTGTTCATTGAAAATAACATTTCTTGATACTGTTATTCTTTTCATGTTCATATCATACATTTTGTAGTTAATATTACCGCAGCTAACTGGCATAATCTTACGACTTTTACAATCAAGCTTCTTGGCTGATCTGCCATATAGACATATCCTTCACATCCCAACACTGACATGGTCCAAACTATTAGTTATTTTGTTTTGGCGTGTACGGGCAGTGCGTTCATGTCCCTCGCCGTCTAAATTTTCTTTGAAGTATTTACTCATGTGTGAAAACAAATATTTTTACACAACAACGATTCAACACATTACATTTGTTTTTTTTTCATAAAGTACACATAAATTAAATTTGTTGCAGCGTCTTTAACACACTACTTGTTGCGGCGTCTTTCAAAGCTTGTACAGACGACACATTGAATGGTCTACAAATATCACTCTAAACAGCATCACCTGGTTACAGTGCTCCCCTGTTTAATTTTCTGAACGATTGACCATACTTACCATAAGCACAACCCTCACTTGCCATAAGTACAACCCCCACAGCACAACCCTAACAAACTTGTCACAATATGGTAAGTACACACTAGTAATCATAATGTTTTTGCACATTTTATGTAGTTCTTAGTTATCATAATGTTCATGCTATGTTTTAAGACAAAACTTTCGTGTACATTGTTGCTTTGTATAGACGCACACGTTACTATTTTATTGCCCTTGTAAATCAAAGTTTTAGTTTGTTTCTTTATAATACTATAGCTTTGTCTTATTCCTCCTCCTTCTGAAAATAAGTTTCTTCTTAATTTAGATATATAAAGAACATTTTTCAGGACACTTATCTCTCACTGTCCATTGACACACTTGTTAATCAAAACATTTCCTTCGCCAACAACCCTTTCGGCTTCTTGGTTTCTTAATTTCAGTGGATATCCTGAAATTAAGAAACAAAGCTAACCTCACATGAGCTGAGCCACCTGTACTGCTGTCTAATGTCTATGTGCTGCTTTCATCATCGTCTTTCCAGTCACAATTCGGTATATTTAAGGCTAACATATTTTTCTCCATATGGTTTTGTTTTTGCGTAGGAGCATGACGATCTTTTGCGAAATAACTGCGATACTCCCACAGTTGTAATAAACAAAACGATGTGATTTTTCATTTGATTCTTTTTGTTTTCATATATGAAAAGGCTTTTGTTTTTACTTGCTTTTGCCACCAATAAGGCCGTTTCATTTTTTTCTTCTACATTTAAGCTGGCCTCCTTATCCAATAAACGAGCTGTCAAATTGATTATGGTTTGTTTCTTTGAATCAAGTTACATCCCAGCCTAACAAAGAGGTTTGTACTTGGGAGACAGTATAGTCAGTATCTTAGTTATGATTGCAATTATTTCAATTTCTTTTTTTTTGCCAAACTTTCATCTTTAGCAATATGCTGAGCAATTCTATCTGCCAGTGATATTTTATATAGATAAGAATGTTTATGCAAGGTCATTTTAATCATATTGGATTTTTGTTCATAGATAGACTTAAGTCAAGTCATCACCTCAATCGCCGATTTGAAATTCTCGATGAGGGCTGCTTGTTTCAGATCCATAGCTGACGTTATTATAAACATTGTCATTTCATCATCTTTATTCCGCTGAGCCCCATTTGTTTCTGGTTTTGGCGCGTTGATATCTAACCTTTTGATACGCAGAGCGCATTTTGCTTGGAATTTTGAAAGCATTTTGATTTGAAAATTTGTTTCATCGAACCATTCAAGGTTCATTGTCTTTTCAGATTTTAAGTTATAAATAGCACACGTTTCTATTATCGAACTTTCAACAAAATTTTCTGTTTTCTCTGCTATTTGTTTATCATACATGTGGGCCTGAGGCCGTAACCAATTCGAGTTAAAATAACAAATCAACTTTGTGTATTTCAAACTAAATAAAAGATATTACTCAAATAAAACATACGTTGTACAGTAAGGACACGACATGACAGCTCACATATCTCTCTAAAAAATAAGACCTAGTGTCAAAATTAGTAACTTATTTTTTAAGATTAGACCCTGGTTAACGCGGAAACAATCAAGTTTAAATATAAAATTTAATCCAACAATTTATGCGTATAAATGGAAAACAATAATTAAATTCAAATGAGGTTATTATTAGACCAATCTAATTACATAATTTTACACGTATATTGTTATAAGCACAGCTGCAGCTTAAGAAACCTTATAGAAGGCGTTAAAATAAAAGTAAACTCATTACATGGCCAGATTTAGAGGAAAAAATAAGTTTTTACTTTTTCTTAGATGCGTTTGACATCATAATTTAGACTAAAGGTTTTTTTGTTTTATTTGAGTCTAAAAAAATATTTTGATATTCGAACCCAGTACTTTCGATTTTAGATTTTGGTACTGTATCGCTTGGTCAATGGTTCCCTTGGAGGTGTAAGGAAATAAAGCTATATTTATGGCGTAGTTTTACATTTATTCTAATTTTGACACCCAGTGACACTACACCGATTATACTTTGATGCTCAAAATGTTGAAAAAATGATGTTTGACATTGTTATCTTTTAATATCTATTAAGTTCATACTAGCGTGTTACACACCACTATGTGTTACACACTACTTCCTTATAGTCAACCACAATTGCCTCGAAAAACGTTGAACCTGAAAACTTCGGAACACATTTATAGTCATTGGATTTTCGTAATTTTTTTGAGTTCTTAACGCCGTATAATAAAAAGTTTGTTTTTTTATATATACAATTTTCAATCAAACTTAATTTGAAAAAATTACATTATAAAAAATTATTTTAATTTTTTTTTCGAATAAATAACATTCTAATAGTTTTCGAATCTGCTAATTACGAATCTGCTATCAATAATTTAATTTGTTTACTCTTAATATAAAGCGACTACGTTATAACATCTATATATATTAATATGTAAAGAAAAAAATTGTACCCCTTTTTAAATATCTTGCGCGCACGGAGGTGTGTGATATTTGGCATAGTTAAAGTTTATATGGAGAAGAGTGCAGAAAGCTAAAATTTATATATATTTGGTGCTACAAATACATTAAATTATATATTACAAATACATTAAGAGACTCATTGTTTACGTTTATCAATAAAAGTTTCATTATTTACGCTCACACTGTCAATGTCAAACACATAATAGTCTATGGTCAAACAACCGCACAGAGTAAAGATTATCGCCAAAGAATTGTAAAATGTCAGATTGACTGAATGAGTTTCACGTAAACGAATAACGTTGAAACTGAAACATTTAATGAATCACGGTCGAATTTCGATCAATGGGCGACCACTAGTATATATAATTATAACAAATTAAGCAGGAACACTATTTGCTTCAACGCCTTTAATGATTTCATCCATCGACATTGCTGGCGACTCATTCAAGCAACTTACTTGTTAGCAAACCATCCATAGCAATCTAAACCATTCTTCCTGCATCCACAAGCTGGACCACATCCAGTCTTACAATCACAAAAGACAATTTTTTATCAGTTTTCAGGAGCCAGTAGATGATACGTTGTAGTAGCTAATTCTGATGTCTTATCGTATTTCCATCATAATTGTGCTTCCAAATACACTAGTTTTATATGCTCAAAATAAATGCAGAATGTTTTTAAAAATAGCATTAACGGGAATCTTTTTAAAATAGCATAACGAGCAATAATTTGATGTACGATACGTCAAAAATTTCTAAAGGGGTTTACTCTTTAGAAATTTTAGACACATCGTATAATGCCAAAATACGAATACATACAATTTTAGATTCGAAGTGTTCGTTTTCTCAGCGTTGGACATATTAGTAGAGTTTAACAAATGTATGCCTTTTTTTAAATTTCTGACATGTTTATGGATATTATAGTTAGAGTAATTTACCTTTAACACTTAAAATAATTATTTGTGAATTGATACGTTGTTATGTAACTTTAATTAAGAATAAACTATAAAAATACACACCAAATAATTTAAAATACAACATTCCACGTGGACTCTGGAACAAAACTGAACTGCTATTAGAGCGAGTAATATTTGTCGGTCCACCTCTACTTTCCCCCTCCAGACCCTTTAACATATTCACAATTATAGATCTACTTGCTTTTAAAAAAAAATAAAACTAAAATAAACACTATAAAGTATATATTTATTCTGCGCAAGGTCATTTACATGGAATGAAATTGAGAAACGAAACCATTAGCTGCAATTTTTTAAGTGTATTTTTTTTAATTTTTATTCATAGAAAGGCAATAAAACAATCAGTATAATTGTGTGCCAAGAATAAAACATAACTGCACTCGACTGTTTCTGAATATCGTTATAGCATGTTTAATTAAAAGAAAGTGTGCAGACACAGTCTTTCGCACTGTTTAAAGCACAATTAAAGTTATTATTAGCAACTCGTCTTCTTGAAGTCTTGTAATATTAATGTGAAAATAATTAATGAGAAAAAATGTTCAAAGCAGGAATCCCTACTAATATTATAAATGTTGATGTGTTTTTGTTTGTTTAATTATAACCTAACAACTGTGCAAAAAGATGACGAATCACTATCAAATTCGTTATGGCTTAATGGTGCAACGTAGGTTATAACATCATATAGCAATACTACAATAAGTGTGTTTAGTTGATTGTTATTCAAGTGCGCCCAAACGACTAGTGAAATTTTCAAGAAATATGGTAGACATGATCCGTGATATGTGTATATATATATATATATATATATATATATATATATATATATATATATACGAATCATAAATCGAAAAAAGATATTCACAATTCAAACTATATTCCAATAAATAAATCGAAGCACGCGTTTTCCTTTCACGGGGCACTTTTATCGTAATAAGACTCTTATGACACAGACATAAGAATTATTTTAATATTTGCCTATAATTAAAAAATAAAACAACTGTATGCGAAGGTGTCGATGTGGCGACTCTGCTATATTTTCCAGAGGAAATCCACTCAGGTCTCAGTTGATATAGCGGGTTTTCAGCCGGTTGTCAGTGGGTATAGAAGGTTTTGAGGGTCTTCAGCGGGTAGAATTAGAAGCACTTGCAGGTTTTGAGCTGGTCTAGCTGGTATTTTGAGTGGACCGTTTTTTAGCAGGGGCCAGCCACATTGGACCAGCTTGTAGGGCCTACTGTGGGGACCAGCTTGTGGCGCCCATATGCCAAATTGGGTATCGGACCCACAAGGAATCCGCTTGTGGGAAATCAGCGGATTTTTACAAGACCCGTGGAAAGAAAACTATAGTCGGAAAAGTATATTGACCTATTTTGTTAATTGTTTTTTGATGTACAGTTGAGAAACATCATCTGGTAGATATTCATTTAATGTCGAAAGATCAAATACACATTGTGTGTATATATATATATATATATATATATATATATATATATATATATATACATTTTTTCTCAAGAAATAAAGTAATTGCTGTGGTATGAAACAGTACTTACTTTAAATAACATTGTAGTGCTAAAGTATTTCAACAGATAGCATGATGTGTATATTAAATCGGCAAAACGTTATGTAAACAAGTCTTCGATTCGTTTTAAAAAAACTATTCAATGCAATAAAAAATACGGACCGATAGCGCCATCGAAACCTAGAAAACTTGAAATAAAATATTTTCCGTTGAAATATTGTAACACAAATGTAGAAAATAATAGTTATTTTTTATTTCTATGTCGGATTGTTATGTGACGAATTCATTTAGTTCATTTTTCGTTTTTTTTTTATATATTTGTAAATACCTAGTTACTAAAGATATGGAAACCTCAGAACACGAATGCTACTCATGCTTGGCCTTTTTATATAATAATGCTGCTCGTTCCTTAACTTTCTAACACATCTATTGACAAGCACCCATTAACAGGACTTGACATCGCAAAGCTGCCATCTGGCGAACATGAAAACAGAAATCCTCGTTGTGGACCTTTAACATACTACCAACAATATACAGACAGCATCCTTTGCGTACATCAAACGAGATATCTACATTTCCTTATATCCTAACTCGACAATTGTGCAAGGCCTCGAGTTAGGTTCCGGAAACTATTTCACCTATAATACGACTTTCGCAGAATATCTCACTATCAAATTGTGAAATAAAGTAGTTTCTGCCATAGGAAAAACTTTGGTCGTTGAATACTTTCAAACATTGACTTTATGTTAAATAGACGTCATTGGCGCGATAAAAGTGGTTCTCATAAGACGAGTATATTCATTACGATCACTCTTCTCTTTTATACACGGTCTTTCTTTGGCTCTCTGGCTCTTTCATAATTATTTGCTTTTTGAAGTAAAACTTCTTTACGCACGCTTGACTTGGAGAGTAAGCTGGTGAAAGTTGGTGACGAGAGCATAACTAAAAGTGTGACCGGGCGAGGCGAACGGAAGTTGAGAGGGAGATATAAGTTAGTGAAGACAGAAAGAGAGAGAGTTACGTTTCGTATATTACTGTAGGGACAAGAGAGAGAGGTGCGAGCACACATTTTCTTTCTCTCTTTCTCTCATAGCCAGTTATGTTTCGTATATCTAAGACACAGTGCAAGCCTATTGTCTGTATCAAACTGTAGGAGCAAGAGAGAGCAGTGCGCGTGCACATTTTTTTTCTCTCTTCCTCTCATAGCCAGTGCATGAAATATATATATGCGAGTTTGCAAGCGTTACGCGAACGGTGATTTTTTTATTATTTTGTAATTTCATTTCGTACTTGAACAATTTTATAAATTATTATTTTGTTCAATACATTAAATATTCTACGTTTAAAATTAATAAAATTGTTAATTCATTTTAAAGTTCATATTTTGTGAATTTGAAGTTTTACTTCAGTCGTGTGCTCTAAAACACACTCGTTTTTTTATATATACATAGGTATAACATACATATATGGGTATAATTTACTTTTAGATACATTCTTCTCCTTCCTTAAAGCCCCCCCCCCCCCTCCGTCCAATATATACACTACATCGAACAAATACTGGGGCAAATACTTTTGGGTGTATAACCCAAAAGTATTTGCCCACCCAAGGTTAAGGATGATTTTCACTAGAATCAAATTCAATCTGTATTTTTAACAATTCAGTTATTTACGCCAAACTAACCTAGATTACAACAAGAAAACTGAACTTTCAGAGATACTTTACTTAAATATAACCACCCTTTGCTTTAATAAGCTCTGCGTATAATTTAGGTAATCCATCGATTACTTTTGAAAGGTAATCGGGGTCTATTTCACGCCACATCTTTTGATGTATACACAATAGATATATTCTTGAAGTTGGACACTTTTTTCGACCTCTCTGTCCAATTTATCACATAATAACACTATGGGTTTGGGATTGGGATGGCCAATACCACCGGGGTGGCTACGATAATCCATATAGAGGTGATTATACCAAATAATAAAAAGAAGGAAGAAATACAATATTTTGAATTTTTATAGAATAGTTTTTGATTTTTACTATTCAGAACATTGTCACGAATCATACCTATAATAAAAATTATGGGAAAAACGTCAAGTCAACATTTTGCGAACCGTCATCTGATTTTATTAGTGGCATTTAATTCTGAAAATGGGGTAGTAGAATTTAATACAATAAATGGATCAAACTAATTTAGTGATCAAAATTATATTTCTTTAATATCTAACTTTGATGCGATTATATAGGAAACCATTCAGATTGTGTGGAAGGATCAGCTCTCTGAAGACATATAATAGCAAAGAAAAATCGGGACATATTCGCCTCATCTATTTGTGTCCATTAATGTTATAAATAAATGTTATACTATCACCACTTCTTAGAATTTTATAAATTAAGCTATTTTGGCATCAAAATGTAGCATAATTTTTAATCAACAACCATTTAGTAGCATAGCCTTAAACCAGTCTGTTTTTTATGATATGCTAACCAATTTGTTTTTATGATATGCTAACTAAACAAGGGCGAACCTTGTTTAATTTTAATAATATTTTATTTAAAGAATGCCTTTCAACATATGTCGAACCTAAACACTGGTTTCGTAATTTTGTTAGCCTCGTATATTTATGTGGACTTTTTACTGTACACATAAAATAACATATCTCTTCAGTAATCTCTTCCAATCAACCCCAATGGTTAAGTAATACAATTAAATAATGCCATTAAATGAAACATCATAAAAAATATACACGTAAAAACAAGACTAAATATAAAAAAATGAAGGTTTGCAGCTCAGTATACGTGTGTGAACTGAAACTTCTTTAAGTTTGGTTTCTAAATCTTGGTTTGTAAAAATACAGTAAGGGGTTATGACAGCAGAGACAGAGCGGGAGTATATACTAAGTATAAGTCATAGATTATATTAAATTTGTGCAAGAATACTTTAGTCACTCAGAAAAATTAATAAAATGTCATTACAAATCGACGTAAACATCTAATAAAATCTTTAAATAAATTTACATAGACAACTATCAACTGAAAAAAAGCTATAACGCCAGTAAATTATATTTATGACAACTATATGTGCGTGTTCATTGCGGATTTATAAATAAATTAAGTACATGTGTTGTTTGTCTCGTAATGTATAATGTACATGTAAAATTAGTAATAAATCTATCATAAATAGATAAATAAATCGACAAAATTTTGACGGTTTACTTTTGACACATATAATGTACAAAACAGCTGATAGCAGTGGTGAGCGCCATTTTTATTTCTTTTCGCGCATGCGTACTCTTCTTGTCTTATTTTGTCGTGTTCCTCTATCTCTTTCGCTTGTTAGTTAAGTAGCTATTTTCCGTCCTTTTTGCGATTTATTTGAAAATGTTTCATAAAAACGTTGTATAAAATTCGACCTCGATATTTTACTCTTTGGCATACTTCTTTGGCATAATGCAATTTGGTTATACTTCTTTGGCATAATGCAAGAATAACTTCATTTAGCACGCAAATAATTAATGGAAATAAAATATTAGAACGACTAGAGCTGGATTATAAATACCGTTGCTAAGATCTAAATATGAATAATTAAATTTTAAAATAATTTATAATACGAATAAATACATATTGACACTTAACCTTGCACTTAAAATATATTTAAAAAGCTTATGAGCACTATTTCTATCATGAATATACACAATAAATAAATGTTTTTTTATTATATGGAACACTATTAAACTCGAATTACTAAATAAATATTATTTAAAAGCACTGATATAACTTAGATTTATATCAATATAAAACACGTGTTGTGTATTTTCATATACCTCAGTAACTATCATGAATATAGTATCAGTCACTACAGGCATGTTTAGTGAGTAACTTCATCCTGTAGATTTTTATAACATCGTGCGCGCGCATCATAAAATTTCATTCTCATATTTTTTTCATAACGCTTCTAAAGATCAATAACTTCAAAAATTAATTATTAAATACAAAGTTTAACATAGCAGGCTAGGAAACAAAGAAAGATGAACAAAATGAAATTAAGGAATGGTAGGGCTAAAGTATTATGAAGGTAAGAAATTTCTCAGACGGGATTCAAAAACATTTATGGAGGGCGAGTTTATGATATCCGGATCCTTTTTATTCCAAAGTTTTAAGCTTGGACAGCACAGGACTTTTCATAAAAGGCGGTTATATGTTTGGAAAAAAGTGGATTAAGCTGATTTTCTGAGCGCAGCCCTAGACCTTGAACATTCAGGCGACAAAATCTGCTTCTATTATATGGTGGATAAGTTGTTTAAAATATTATAAAGAAGTATAAGGATATGAAGATTGCGCCGATTACGGACTTGCATTCATTAAAGTTGCGCTCTGAATTGAGAAATATCTTCATATTTTTTGAAACAAAAACGTAGCGGATGCACAGATTTTAAGACGATTTTAATTAGCATGACTCTTCATAGTCAAGCAGAGTCCGTAAGAATGTTTGGCGGAGTTGAGCTTTGGTTTGAACAACTAGAAAATCGAGGGTGTGCCTTTTTCTGAAGATACAAGAACTAAGATCATTTATATGAGGCGGCCAGCTAAAATTTTGTTCGATCGGTAGATCCAAATCTTTAAGAGTTGGCGTAAATAAGATTGGCGTGTCAGTTAACGTTAGATGTGACAGTTCCATTAGTCTAAATTTAGGAAACAGTCTTCGGCTACTACATGTATTATACTCTCGTAAATACATTTGTATATAAGATCTATAATTATTCTAATAAATACCCAGCATACCCAATATTATTTACCCAGAATATTCGAGGGTGACCACGGGGTTCTTCTGTCAATGATACTTAACGTTTAAAGCTATACTTTTAAATAGTTTCTACAACATTTTTCTTTTGTTATGAAAAGCTAATTAAAAAACAAAATCAAATGAAAAATTAAAACAATTAAAACACCAAAAAAACAAATTGAACATTGAATATTTCAGGCTTGATTTGAACGAATGGTCTATTAAAAGGCAAACGCACCCTATCCCTTTACCGTAGCCATTTGTTCTCTCTCCCACCGAGGGGTCGGTTTGGCCGCCGACCCTCGAATTGCATGCCAAATCCCGCGTGCATTACAGCGTTACAAGCATTATCGTTTAAACCCCACTGTTGTGCACTTAGCGCATTTGTCGTTTTAGGGTTAACTTTCATTTAAATCTGTGTGCTCATTGTGTCCAATTCTAATTCATGGATTTGAGGGTTTGATTTGATTACTTAGCTTTTCGTGTACGTTGTTAATCATTTTAAAACATTCTCCCTATTCAAAATGGCATGACACTACAGCACGTGAAGGGTTAAATATGTATGTCTCTCATATCGTAAGCCTTTTTTATTATTTTCTTTCACATTTTTCCGTGAAAACGTTTAAAATATTTTTTCTTGATTTAATCGTTCAGTACCTCAGTCTATTGGAGTCTAAAGCTTTGTTCATAAGTGACAATAACGAGACCAATACAATGGAACCAGCACAATATTGCCCCGTTTCACATTACTGCAGAAGATGACTACGACAAAAGCTTCGGTAATCTACCCAATGCAATGTCTTGTTCTCATTTAAAATAATTAGGAACAAATTAGTTGGAAAATAAGCAATCGATATCGATAACTATCTTTTCTCAACTAGAACCAAATTCAAAATTTATCAGTATTTATACAGAAGTTGATTGATTGCAGAAAGAACTGACTCCACATAATGCATCCAGTTCCTACAATATAAGAATATTACATAAAAAACTTGATCCATAACAGAAAGAAATTTTTAATCACCAACATATATATTAAATAAGATCGTTTGGGTAGTGAAGTCAAGACAAAGAAATAAAAAAACAAATTAGCGTTAATTTATAATATGATTAGTTTTGATTACGATTAAATATTTGATGTGAAAACGTTTTTAAATTTACGCCCCATGTGGGGAAGTATACATGCCAAAATGAGCGACAGTTTTTGTTGAAGTAATTTCAAACTTCAATCGCGAACTGCGCACGCACAAATTTAGGTCACTATTTGACACCCGATAGATTTAATGTTTGCAAGAGATATTGAAACAATTTCAAAGTATTTTACTTAATAATGTATCCTGTATTCAATAAATATAAATTGCAAATGAATTAAACGATTCAAAACAATAATTTTATTTAATTTCAATATGCTATCGACATTTATTTCATTTCAAAGTATTTTTGACATACAGTGGACGTTACCATAAAAATAACTTCAGTACAGTGGACACTTCTATTTTTTTTGTTCAATTTAAATACAACGAAATGTTGGATCCATTTTGACTGTCGGGTTTAAACGCTGAAATGTGAATAGCCTTTTCCCGAGTTTGAGACTCCATTTGCAAAGCATGCGACATTGCGATATTGTATTATCTTTAATGGTTTAAAATAATGCCATCTATATATTATTCAACAGATAGTACGTAAGATATTCTACTATCTCATGTACCTACGAATAAAAATCGTTCACAATATCTTTATTTTAAACATATCCCATTGAACAATAGAAATAAATCCAGTTTTTATTTATAATTATGTTATCATAATTATATCTACATTATTATTTTTTATTTATCTTATAATTACCCATAAGTCCAAAAGCTTTTTAATAAAATAATAAACAATATCGTATCAATAGCTTCAAAATATTTAGTAAAAAAACTAAATGTACAAAAATTCTACGCTATATTTTAAATTATGATTATATAAATTACATCTGTCCTTTTATTATTTAAATCAATGAATTATAATAATAGTATAATAAGACACAACACTTTTAAATATAATAACATAATTTTATTCATACTCAGTGTTCAAGAGAAGCAAGTTGTATTTTTATAAATAAAAACAATTTAATTAATTTTTCGACTTGCAGTCTTGTTCACTAAAGGTCATTTGTTGAGAAACTTGTCGAAACTTACATCCGAAACAAAGTACAAGTACGTCGATGAAGGCTAAATAATATTTGTATTCCAATTCGTATTCGCGAATAGTGACGAAAATTATTCTTATTCATATGTGTATTTACGAATAATGGGACAAATTATTCGTATTCGTATTTATATACATTCACAGTATAATGTAGCAAATCATTCGTATTTGAGAATAATGAGGCAAATGATTCATATTCGTATCCGTATTCGCAAATGGCAGAGAAAATTGTTTCTATTCGTATCCGTATTCGTGAATAGAGAGGCGAATTATTCTTATTCGTGTACGTATTCGCAAACCGTGATGCAAATTACTAGTATTCGTGTTTATAATCGCGAACAGTGTGGCAAATTATAAGTATTCCCAAATAATGCGGGAAATTACTTGTATTAGTATCCGTACTCGCGAATAGAGAAGCAAACTTTTCATATTCATATCTGTATTCATGAAAAATGACGGAATTAATATGTATTCGTATTTATTCGCGAATAAAGAGGAATATTATTTGTTTTGTGTGTATTTTACATTCGCGAAACAAGAGGCAAATTAATCGCGAATATAGATGCAAATTTTCATATCCGTACCCTTATTCAGGAATGGTTGAGCAAAGTATTCGTATTCGTATCCGTACTCGGGAATGGTGAAGTAAATTATTCATATTCGTATCCGTACTCGCGCATAGATACGCAAATTATTCTTATTCATATTTGCGGATAGTAAATTTTTCATATTGGAGATATCCCCACTCAATATATTCCTTTATCATAGCTCAAACTACTATAATAAAAATGTGGAACTGCTTGCGGTGGATGCACAAATTAGAAAAATAGCCAACAGTTAGTGCTTATAAAAATTAAAGACAATAAAACCTTTGTAATCACATTCCGCACTTGCTATATAGATTAAAGTAAACTAAGTATCTGGCTATCCTAGAGTACCATTGGACCTTTTGAGAACTGGTAATTTGTAATAAGAGTAATAAAAAAATAAGAGACAATATGCGTAGAGATGGTTTCCTTCTGAAGAGTTGCCGATAAAGGTGAAGAAAGTACGAAGTGCTAGAAAAATATGGTCGCCTCGTTCTTCATAACGACGATTCAACGAAAGAACGAAGAAAAGAAAATAACAATTAAAGCAGACTGGTATACCAGGAATTGTTTGCCTGTTGTTTTGGAACAGGTCTGGAGTAACACCCCACAGTTGAATCCTCCTTCATCACGACAACGTCTTTGCATACTCAGCCAGACGAACGAAGGAATATTTGACTACGTCGGGTGTAGAAATTACGAATCATCCGCCAAGAATAATATATAAAATGCGAGAAATATTATTGCTGGACCCACAAAGAAGTGGTGACCGCCTTCGATAAAATAAGGCAATAGAAAAGACGCTCAAGGAAGACTGGGTCACCTGCATTTCTTACACTCATATGCACCAAACACGGTCAAGACTGTCAGTCGACAAACTGACAGTAAAACGTATTTCTCTTTCTCATTAACTGCCAGTCGAGTCGGAACAAGAGTCAAATTTACCGACCGTACCGTATTGCACAGTCCAATTCCTAAAGTATCCATACAAAATACGTTTTAACTGTCATTAAATCCGACTGAGAGTCCTGACCGTGTGTGGTGCACACGGGTGTTAGTGATTCCAACGAATCAATCGATGCACAGATATCAGCAGAGACTATTGTAATTTGATTCCTTCTTTGGTATTCGAAAAACTTTCAGTATTATCTTCCATATATGCAGTCAACAGCAGAATATTAAAACCGGTATATTTAATATACTTTCAGTGGACTTAGAACAACGGTGCATTTGCACGGTGCACGTACAGTTTTTAATACAAATTAACGGGTAAAAAGTAAAAAAGGGCGTGCAACAGTACACATGACAGAAGTAAAACTTCTTTTATTCGTGACAGAAGTGAAACTTCTTTTCTTTGCGATCCACAATTTGTACATAGTAACCTCGATTTGTATATAGTAACCTCGATTTGTATATAGTAAGGTGTAAAACGGCGGAGAGAGAATGAAAAAGAGGGAAATAGTCATTAGTTCCTATAACTATAAACTATATACACGATAGCTCTGCTAACAAAATGAAAGTCTCTGTGATGAAAAGTTCTCAAAAGGACCGCCCACATGCATGATATGCATTATTAAATGAACTACTTAGAGAGCCACTTTCACCCATCCGCTAACTCAGCATCAGCTCTGCATATAGAGCTGAAAAAACCTTTATAATTTTCACCTAAGTTCAAACGTATAAGTTGTAATATTTTAAACATTTTTCATACGGACTTTTTAATTTCACACTATATTCCAAGTTGCGCGTGAAAAAATAATTTAAAACTGAATGTTGGTTTAGATTTGAACTTTTTTAAATAAAATTCTAGTCTATTCTACGTTAAATTGAATAAAATCACAGTATAAAAAATGAAAAAACAGGGTTGGTAAAATCTAATTAAAAGAAAAAACGAAAAACTATAGCAATAATCATGTATCTTATCATTTTTTAAATATGCGCCGTTTTTTAACACCTCCAAAAGATCTAAGAGGCAATATGTGTACGTTGTGAAAAGTTAATATTTGTAAATAGTTTAACAGAAATATTGTCTACCCTTAAATGTTTATAAGTGCTTAAATGTAAACAGAACCCTCGTAGTGCGGGTTCTTCTAGTACTTGACCATTTTTTTCAGATTAATGCTTTAGTGGAATATCCATAACTTTAGGTCATAAAAGGTTCTGACGAGCCCTAACTTTCGAATCTGTGAAAAGTAGTTAAAGAATTCAGATATTTTTTTTATAAGCCCCTTGCTATTAGAATTGGTAAACTTGCGCTCAAGAAGTGTAGTAATGAGACAATATAAAAAGTCTAAACCACCAAATCGAACCTACTACTAATTAAATGATTGTTATGATACATGCTCTTTTAACATACTTTTTTTCGGTCTTAACTCAACGTAATTTTTTTTCTCTTTTTATGCATTCCTCAATCTTGTCTATGTGGATACAACAAGTGCCACTTGCATACTGAGTCTATAATTATATAAAATAATTCTCTTAAAGAAAATAAAACGGAGGGCTATTTATCTGTCAAATATATGTTTAGTGAGCAACTTCAGGGTGTCGATTTTTTGTTGCATCGCACCAACTTCATCCTGTATTTTTAAAATTTCACTCTCATCATTTTTTCATAACGCGCCTGAAGAAAAATAACTTCAAAAAGTGGTCTTAATGCCAACCAATGATACCGTTTATTTTTGAATTGTTCGTTCATGAAATAAATGTTAAAAATTATGTTTTTATTTATTATTACTTGACCCATCTTATGTAGATCGAACACCGCGGAAGAATCCAATAGTAGGAAAAAAAGTCGCACATGATTGCTGTATTGTTATTTAAACATATATTTTGACAGATCGCGTTATGAACGTTGTTTTTATAATTGTTTTCTTGCCTTATTAAACATATATTTTTTGACAGATGGCGTTGTGAATACCGTTTTTATAATTATTCTCTTGCCTTATAAAACATATATTTTGTCAGATCGCATTGTTTACACTGTTTTTCTAATTGTTTTCTTGCCTTATTAAACATATATTTTGTCAGATCGCATTGTTTACACTGTTTTTCTAATTGTTTTCTTGCCTTATTAAACATATATTTTGAGAGATCGCGTTGTGAATACCGTTTTTATAATTATTCTCTTGCCTTATAAAACATATATTTTATCAGATCGCATTGTTTACACTGTTTTTCTAATTGTTTTCTTGCCTTATTAAACATATATTTTGAGAGATCGCGTTGTGAATACCGTTTTTATAATTATTCTCTTGCATTATAAAACATATATTTTGACAGATCGCGTCATGGACACTGTTTTTATAATTATTCTCTTGCCTTATTATACATATAACATGACGGATTGCGTTGTGAGTATTGCTTTTATTATTGTTTTGTTGCCTTAAAGTTTTTTTTTTATTTTGTTCAATATTTTTTTAATATCTTTATCAAAAACAGTGCGTAACTGTACGAACCCGATAAGATTTACTTACCAGCATTGTCTGATTAATAGACATAATTAATAATGTCATTAAAACAAATCTTAAGCAACGTAAATTTACCGTTAAATATAGTATGTGTATAAAAATATATATTATTGTTTATATAGCTTTTATACAAAATACCTGTTACACTATAATCCTGACAACGGTTTACCTCGAATTAAGTAAACATAACGGAATCTTATGAATTATTTGTTATTTTGGAAGCTTTATAATTATTATTCTTGTCTCAAAATTATTGTTAGAGATTTTAATGATTACACTGCGTGATATATCAAATAATAGTAAATAAATGTTGATGACATTGCTCAATTTTAATCATCAATATTTAATTCAACCCACGATACAGTACTACGTTTCATAGTATCGTGACCATTCCTCTCTCATACTGGTTTATTCAGTTGCCGTCTCTTAAACCATTTTATAAAAAAACATCTGTCACGTGGAATGAATTTTGAGATTTAAAGTACACAGAATATTTAATTAATTTTGTTCTTTTTAATTTATTTTTATGCAACGTACATAACTCTGTGTATCTTTGTACATTTGTTGTCATCGGAATAGACTAAAACAACGTCGTATACCTTATAAAATCTAGGTAAACACTAGCAAGAGAGTAGCAGCGATGCTGCGGACAGCTGGGGGGCGTGGCTGATCATTTGTCAGTGCTAAATGTCGCCCTTTGTTGCCGCCGACTCCGCTAATGCGACACGCGGACACACACCTCGAATGTGCCTTATGTACATTAAGTTATTGTTGTCACCTACCTTTCTCACATTATAGAGGACGTTACAAACTGTTTACACTATTAATGCCAATAAGGTTATTTTATCAACGGTTTTACCGGGTGCATGATCAAATATTCTGTGCATACAATAAGTTGGGTCAATTTGTTGGTACAGGAGTGATAATATACAACTAACAAACAGTTTAAAAAACAACCGAGTAAGAATTAAAAAGTTTGTACCGATTTTTTATTGTAAAAGAAAATGTTAAATTTATTAAAAACATTGAATCAAACGATTGTTCAGTTCGATTATTTGTTTCATTTCATCTATGATAAAAAATTGTTTCCTATTTAACATTACATGCAGTCATTAACCGCTTAACGCCCTCATAACTTTTATGTCCTCTACACCCAAGAATAGAATTTTTTAAATAAAGGGGAAAGGGGGCTATATGTTTTGTTTGCTTTCTTAGTTTCCCTTTAAATTCCAATAATGTTAATAAGTACATTTGCTTCATTACATTTTATTTATTTATTTATAACCTTTAACGTACACAAATTATACATGTGGCGGGCTTATTGCACGAAAGCAATCTCTTGCAATCAACCAGAAGTTGTTGTGGAGAAAACGTGTGAATAATTTCAATTTAAACAAAAAAAAAACATTTACAAAACAACAAAAACAGTTGCATATATTTTCACTCTAAACTCGTGAGCTTTACTTATCATATTTTCTATTTTTTTAAATGTTTTATGAAATTAGGCAGACAATAAATGTGTATAAAATTTTAAATTTTAAATTATTCGTCAACAGTTCGAAAGCTGCGAGACAAATGGATCTTATAAAAGAGTAATTTTAAGGCTACTGTGTTATTATGTCTTGAGTTATTTTAAGGTTTCTATTTTTGTATTGAGGTAAGTAAATATGTAGGGGTTATTTTAAGGCTTCCGTTTTTAAAATTTTGAGGTAAGCTGTTTTTTTATGTCTTGAGGTGAGCAAATATGTAAGGGTTATTTTAAGGCTTCTGTTTTTTTTAAGTTTTGAGGTAAGCAAATATGTAAGGGTTATTTTAAGGCTTCTGTTTTTTGTCTTGAGTTAAGTAAATATATAAGAGTTATTTTAAGGCTTCTGTTTTTTATGTCTTGAGGTAAGCAAATATGTAAGGGTTATTTTAAGGCTTCTGTTTATTAAATTTTGAGGTAAGCAAATATGCAAGGGTTATTTTAAGGCTTCTATTTTTTGTCTTGAGTTAAGTAAATATATAAGGGTTAGTTTACGGCTTCTGTTTTTTATGTCTTGAGGTAAGCAAATATGTAAGGGATATTTTAAGGCTTCTGTTTTTTAAATTTTGGGGTAAGCAAATATGCAAGGGTTATTTTAAGGCTTCTTTTTTATGTCTTGAGGTAAGCAAGTATATAAGAGTTATTTTAAGGCTTCTGTATTTTTATATCTTGAGGTAAGCATATATGTAAGGGTTACTTTAAAACTTGTTTGTTTATGTCTTGAGGTAAGCGATATGTAAGGGTTACTTTAAAACTTGTTTGTTTATGTCTTGAGGTAAGCAATATGTAAGAGTTAATTTAAAACTTGTTTGTTTATGTCTTGAGGTAAGCAATATATAATGGTTATTTTAAGGCTTCTATTTGTTATGTCTTGATGTAAGCAAATATGTAAGTGTTATTTTAAGTCTTCTGTAATTTTATATCTTGAGGTAAGCAAAAAGAAGAAATTTAGATTTATATATTCTCGACATCACGCAGAGACACCGCCTAAGAAGGGGGTTTTCACAATTCTACTCCTAAGGGGGCCATAAAGAGATTATACGTTTTATGCAAAATAAAACTAATATAATTATCGAAATATCGGTATAAATCAACGTTATAGATGAAATATGAAGACTGAAAAGACGATTTTTTATTAATATCTTCAGCTATAAACCAATTCGACGCGAAATAAGTAATGTGGAACAGTTATTAACTGTATCTAATGTTTTGGCCGAATGGTCTAATTAATGCTATTTCTTGCAGCCACACCAATATTGAAAAGAGGATACGGAACAAACAAAACTTTTTTACATACTTCCGCTCACGAATTCGGTTGCGTGGACTGTATACAGTAAAGTAGCCTATGTGTTAATACAGGTTATAATTTTTCTTTAAATCCAATCGTCGCGACGGTTTGGAAATTACGGATGCATGGTGTGAGTTTATACATGCTAAATTACACTTACAGAATTTAGAGCCAGAAACAAAAAATTACACTGACAGAATTTAGAACCAGAAACAAAAAATTACACTTACAGAATTTAGAACCAGAAACAAAAAATTACACTTACAGAATTTAGAACCAGAAACAAAAAATTACACTTACAGAATTTAGAACCAGAAACAAAAAATTACACTTACAGAATTTAGAACCAGAAACAAAAAATTACACTTGCAGAATTTAGAACCAGAAACAAAAAATTACACTTACAGAATTTAGAACCAGAAACAAAAAATTACACTTACAGAATTTAGAACCAGAAACAAAAAATTACACTTACAGAATTTAGAATCAGAATTCACAAGCTAATGTGCCCCGTAAAATATTGATGCTATCCCTTATGATGATTATGGCCTGGATTATTATTATGAATATTAATCCAGGCCATAATCAATTCGTTTGGCAAATTATCTGTTGATTCGTTCAGACATACATTCGTTTAACATACTTCTATCGATTTGTTCAGAAGTAGAATAGTTTGACAAATTATGTGTTTGACGATTTGTTCAGAAATAGAGTCGTCCAATAAATCATCTGCAGATACATTCAAAAATATAGTCGTTTGACAAACTATCTGTCGATTCGTTACAAAATACAGTCGTTTGACAAACACCTGTCGATTCGTTCAGAAATATAGTCGTTTGACAAATCCCAACTCAATTGTTCAGAAATGCAGTTGTTTGACACACTATCTATCGATTTTTTCAGAAGTAGAGTCGTTTGCAAATTATTCTCTATAATATAGTCGTTTGACAATTTACCTGTCGATCAAGTTAGCGAAAACTATTATAACAAAACAATATGTAATGATTAACCACAAACACATTTTTACTTTTTTGTAAATTTTATTTTACAAACAGTAACAAGTTACAAAGTTACAAACAGTACAAAAGTAATTAATTATATGTCCGATTATGGCACGGACAACCGCTAATAACATTTTATATTATCTTATAAAATCTTCATAGTTTGTTAAATGTAAGTTGAAGTGTTTAATACCATCTACCTATGTAAAAAATAAATACTATAGGTAGATGGTATTAAACACTTCAACATCCTTTACATAAAATATCGTTCTTAATACTCCTAGGTTAAAAATTGTATTGTATAACTTATGCCTATCCGAACATTAAATTAGACCGAGGTGAAATACAGCAACTATAGTTATAGTTATCTTAGTCATTATTTTAGTTACAACTATATGAATAAAGCAACAACTATATGAATTACAACTATATGACTATGAATAAAAGCAGCACGGTGGATAGAATTTGATCACTGTGACCTATATTAAAGAGTACGAGTATATGAATACATAAATACTTAATAATTTTGACAACATATGCAATGATTTCTACTTATAAATAATGAAAATTGTCCACATAGCATTTTTAATACAAATAATGTTTGGTTCAAAATCAAATTAATAATTTAGTAAAAACTTTTAATTGGTGCATTTCCAAATAAATAATAGGAAAAAGAGTTAACTTTTCTCGCCAAGTTCATTGTCTCGGCGAGAGAAGTGAACTGAAATTAGGAAAACTTTTTAGGGGGCAATATAAAGCTGCAGCAGAATCTTTTAAAACAGACTGTTTACAATATTTTGTGCATAAATTTATTTCCAAACAGACGCTAATTCTGGAACAAAGAAATTAGGCACATTTCGTAAAAGTCTTAAGACGCTAGAAATTCCAAATGAATCAAAGAAATAATAAGAAAGCCCGTATCAAAAAAATCTTACTGTGGAGAGAGCTGTAGGGAATTGAATATTATGAACGGAGTATAAAAAGACTTAAAAAAATTCTTGAAAAATTAGTATTGACCTCTGAACAGCGGCATCAAAGAGAGCGCAATACGCCCAACAAAGTGCTAGGCCGCTTTGGTTAGAGCGAAGGCAGAATTATAAACAGTTTCTTGGCTTGCCAAAGTGTGCAACATATGTGTAAATGCTAATTGCGATTCATTAGTTAAACAGATTTTATACGCGATTGATTTAAACTATATGCCATTAATGAAATATGGGAAAAAACGATGAATACACTTCATATTAATACATACTCCATATTACTGTAAAAGTAATAACTTAACCATGTGCATTTCATCTGAATTAAGATTATAGACTGTGAACGAACAGTTGTACGGATTTTCTTAATTATAATATTAATTTATTTATTTTATATATTTATTTATGTACTTTAATGTATCTGAATGATACATATGGCGGTCTTCTCGATGAGCGGTCGAGAATAGAACCCGGGACCCCGCGGTGCACCACGCCATTAAAAATCTGTGATCAACCCAACACACCACGGCGATGACATAATTAGATAAAGCCAAAGAAAATTTTCATCTGAATTATTCGCTTTGCTAACACTAGAAGACTGGCACACGCTGTACAATCAAATTTCAACAATAAATAATGGTACAAAAAAATAACATCAAAATGTCCCCTTAAATTTTCTGCCTATTTTGGTTGTCCTACAAAGCGCACTGTAGGTCACGCCCCTCCAACATAACGCGACACTTTTGAAAGCGAGACCCCAAATTATATTGTGATCAGTTTATGGAACTCAACGGCGTGAGCGTGTCCCCAGTGGGAGAACTATGAAGTGACGTGAACGCGAAAGCGTTGTCTTTTGTAGTCCACGGCCACGACTAGTTCGAAAGAGTGCTTCGACAAACAAACTACGAGTAAAACACATAGGTTAACGCATCAAAGGCGGCTTTAATTTTTATATTTTTGTTATTCGCCTCGTTGCGTTCGACGCACTCGCAAGGTTCAATAATTCATTTTAATACGTCCGCTTTTATTCTGTATAAAATTCTACAGATTTGTTTAAATTAAAAGACCTCAAAGAGGAAGCAAAGTTGCTTGTGGATACATTTTACTGAAGATACAACGTTATTTATTTGGTTCTATCGACCATTCATTCCACTAATCTCTGAATGAAAATCACTGCAGGTGAACTAACGAAGTAAAAGAGTAATCTAGTTCATACAGGAACGGCGAACCAAATTGAGCACTTTTGTCAATATGTTATTTGCTCCAGTAACGCCGACATTAATATAAACAGTTGACGTTGTTTTAGTGATTTTCTGTACAACGTTACTATATAGTTGACGTTGTTGCAGTGATTTTCTGTACGACGTTAATATATAGTTGACGTTGTTGTAGTGATTTTCTGTACGACGTTAATATATAGTTGACGTTGTTATAATGATTTTCAGTACGACGTTAAATATGTAGTTAATGTTCTTGCAGTGATTTTCTGTACGACGTTAATATATAGTTGACGTAGTTGTAGTGATTTTCTGTACGACGTTAATATATAGTTGACGTTGTTATAGTTATTTTCTGTACGACGTTAATATATAGTTGACGTTGTTGTAGTGATTTTCTCTCGATATCTTGCTCGTAGTAGATGAACAACAACAAAGTACCGTCTTGGGGTACGTTCATTTGGTATATAAATTAAATTGATGTGAAATCAACAGAGTTAATACGTGTACCTTCGGTCGAAATATCATCATCTAATGCCAGGGTGAAAATGTTTAATATTCAGTATCCCCTAAATTGAATCAAATAAGATGGTTGGAGCTTAAGCTGGCTGATATTCTGCTTAATCTTTACTAATATTATAGAGTGTAATTTTTTTTCGTTTTTATCTAAGAGAACAGCTTATTTCCGCGACATTTCCCGCGTGGATCGCAATAAAAAACTATGTGTCAACCCTGGGTAAAATATATATCTAATCCAATTTCTTTCAAGATCCGTTTGGTTCAGTAGGAAGATCTTGATCGGGTTATAACAGAGAGAAAAAAAATTTGAATAATATCCCATGGAAAACACGCTCGGACTAAGGAATTCGAGATACACGGTATAAGTTTACACATCCTAAAATCAAACTTACAGAATTTTCTTTTTTTTCAGCTTTGATGAGCAATTAATTAACGAAGATATTAAATTGACTTTCATCATTCAAACTTTTATGAGATAAAAAATAACTATGAATTTGAGAGTACATTCAGCTTCAGTTCAAAAACCGACATCATCAACCTGAAGTTATCTTAACAAGATGAAAACGGATAAATCACAGTGTCATTAAAAATCAGATCTGGAAAGTTTAATATGTAAGTTTTGGAAATAAAAATGACTATGTAAATATTACCTGATCAAGTAGAAACCTTATGAAAATGTTAACGTATGGATGCTATTCCTTAGGATTACTACAGACTTCATCACATAGACATGTTAATTCAGGATATAATATATTCTTATGTCAAAATTTACGTGTTTATGGAGTGACAAATATCCATCTATCCAAACATTCGCATTTATAATATTAATTAGGATTACCTCTGAAACGATTACACTAATTTCCATGGTTTTCACTATCAGGAAACTCATTGCATGTAGATGGATCTAGACTTTTTATAATATATGAATTTTTTTATGGGATAATATATAACTTATGTCCATTCTGAAGGTCCTTTCTAAATATTGATGAAAGAATTTTTAAATCGGAACTAATTACCCAACGTCTACAGGTCTAAGTTGATACTCACCGCCAATCTCTAATTAAATTCACTTTCTTAAGTAGTATTTTTGTTACAAGCAAATTTAATTATTTTAATTTGACTGAACGTGCGATTTTATTACTGATATCATCCATTCAAATCTATTGATTCGATCCTTAATCGAACTTAATTCGAGTTTGTATCACATTTGTTTGTATCGATCTAAAATATCGAACTACCGTTAGATGTTTTATCGATAATTGAAAATATCGGATCGAATCGTGAAACCCTAAATTACGATATTTGCGGGCTGCGCACGATGCGACGCGTCGCAGTTGCTTGAGTGGCGCGCCGGCGATATCAATTTTGACAGACTTCCTTTATGTTTATTGTTACACTATGTTAAGAATAGAAAAAGAGAATAACGAGTGATAATCTTTCGTTCAAACCGACCAACGAGGTAAACAAGAACAGTGTCAGTATACAATCAATATAAGTATGTTAAATGTTACAAAATTCCAGTTATAAAAAAGATTTAAAAAAACACTTCGTTGTTTATAGAAAATGAACAGCTTATTGACACTATTTATATATCTATCTACTATTTCAAACTTCAGATAGGTTTTATTTATACAATTTATTAACTATATTACCTTGTATTTCTAAAAAGAATTGCAAATTAAGTTGTTACGAAATAAGCACACATGTATAAAAATTGCTACCTAAATATTCAACTTCATATTATATTTAAATAATTTTTATTTTGTAGTGTCATTTTTAAAACCCATTTTGAATTACTTAAACAAATTTAAAACTATTATTTTATGACACATATTTCGCCAAGAGTCCAAACGTCTGTAGAATACTATTTATAACACGATTTATTCCAATTCGCTGGAATTCGGAGACAGAATTTTTACAGCTCGTTATTTCCAAACAAATAGTTAAATCCTTAAAAGTATATTGTCTGTAAAATTAAGTTTCACAAATACAACGTTTAGGCACAATTGTAAATAAAAAGGGGCCAGCCCACAAAAGAGTCTACGCCTGTTTATTAGGTGCAATTAAACAATTAAGAATATCCTGTAGCACAACATGTTTCAGGTGTTAGCGAGATGACCACCCCACAACGACAGTTCTAGTACAATTGTAACCAATAGAAATTTAGAATATAAAAAAGTTAGGTTTAGCTATAAGCTAAAATCATTTGTAAAAATGTATTCTGTCTCAAACACTCAAGGTAACAACTTCGAGTATCAATAAATATGTAATGTGACTTAAATTCATTTAAATCATTTAATCACGAATCGGTGCAAGTTAGGAATTTAAGTCGCGAGCAGTATTAAGATCTGGTATTAAATATATTTAAGATCGTACCTATATGTTAGAACATAAGTAATTAGCAGATCGTTAAAAAAATATAATGCAATGTTTGGTCGCGAACATTACTTTATCAATTGTACTCATGGTTGTGATCAAGCTTCCATGTTCATTACCACTCGATTTAAAACAATTTCCTATTCGCTGTGCCCGCGGCTTGGTTTGCGTGAAATTCACTGATGGTTATTGTTTAGAATAACCGTCATACGTAAAAATATCGAAAATGGATAAAAGATGAATGGATAAATATCGACACAACATACATTTGTTTAAAAAATACAAAGACTTCATTTTCTATGAGCATTAAATTTACTAAAAACGCTAATAGATGACGTTAGTAGTAACGATTTCGTAATATTTAACAAGTCATGTTTTTTTTTAATTTGTAATATAAAAAATAAAATTAAAAGATAAAAAGTACCCTATATGTTATTCAGTGATATAAACTATTACCATACTAAATTTCATCAAAATCTGTCTAATATATTTTGTTTGGTTGAAGAACAAATTAACAAACAACAATTATAAAAATATATTTTCTGGCTTTTACTATTATTTTATATACTCTGTTACAGTTTTATTATATGTATAGATTAATTAATTACATGAAATACAGAAAATAAATTAATCAAAATTTAAATACAAATACATAAAAAACAACCCTTCTACAAAATACATTCCTTTGAGGGACGGACGGACATATTATAAAAGTTTATCACGCCAGGCCACCCTTAGGTCCTCTGGGTATGGAACCATGGAAATTCAACCATAAAAACATATAATTTCAACCCATATTGTGATAATACCAAGTAGTGTTAGGCAGAATTCTAGTAACACCGACAAAAGCATTCCATGGAGCAAACGATACATCAAGCATATTAGTAACGGCGAGTAAAATTGCTCACAATAGCACTGGGTCGAGAATTTTCCCACAAGTGAACTAGAAATTACCTGTCGTTTAAGGCTTAACGGGGGAATGAAACCATGAGGGGAACAAGTGTACTTCAGTTTTCCTCTAACTTATACTATATTTGTTTAGGATGATTACAAAGGTTGGTTATGCTTGATTTGTAAAAATTTTTTTTTTTTGTAAAAATTTGTAAAATAGATGTAACAAAGATTTGTTCATGCAATAAATCATTAGATTTTTTCTATTCAATTGCCCAATTTAAACAAAAATGTAAAATAAGTAACGAATTTTTTACCAAATTAATGGTGACTGGATTTTAATACTTAGTTTTTTTAAGAGTATTGAATTTTAATAAATAAAAACTGAATTTTTAAGAGAAATTCTTGAAATTTTGAACTTTGACATCACCAACAAGTTCTAATATCATCCTTTCAAACAAATTAAGCTTGAGACTGGTCCTAAGCTAATTGTTACAAGTTTCTCATTGTTACTAAGTCGTAGCAAAATTAATAAAATATTTGAAATTTTTAAGGTTCTAATTTGGATTTTTTCCGCAATTTTGCTTTTTCCTTTAGCTACCTTTTTTGGCTGCGCAGTTTTATGCAACAGTTTATATTTAAATCTATATTTCTATATTTTTAACGCAATATTGTATTTTGTTGAGGGGTTACTGATAACTTCTAAATCAGGGATTTCTGAACCGATTTCAGTTATGAACCAATCCTTCAACACACGTGAATATAACGTGAAATTCACTGTTTAACGATCCGTAAAATTACTTCATTTTTAATTGTTTTGGGGATATAAACTTACATATACTTAATAAATTACAAGAATAGCAGAGTTGGTTAGGTTTACGCAATTTAGGGATGTAAAGTTATATATACTTAATAAATTACAAGAATAACAGAGTTGGTTAGGTTTACGCAATTTAGGGATGTAAAGTTACATATACTTAATAAATTACAAGAATAGCAGAGTTGGTTAGGTTTACGCAATTTAGGGATGTAAAGTTACATATACTTAATAAATTACAAGAATAGCAGAGTTGGTTAGGTTTACCCAATTTACGATCAATAATTATCTCATTATTTTGTATAAACGTCTATTATTTTTTTACTTTACTCTCATTTACAAGAAAAACTTGGAAATTTAACTTGATTTTTTATTAATGATATCATTAAGTTATTAGTTACAAACGTAAATGTTTTAAAATCAATTTTTATTTTCTATTCTATGTTACAAGAGCCTAACTCGTTCATTATACATCATATATAACTTTATTTACAAAACATCTCTTTTTAAACCATTATTTCGAGAAATAAATTATAATTTATTATTGTAAAACCCAAATCTTTTCAATAGCATTCAACTTTACAGCAATGACGATAGTTTATATAGATGCAGCATTAGCGACGTAGCAGTGGTTTGTAAAAGACATTTTCTCTTGAATTAATAAAAACTTTATAAAATTCTTTTTTCTTCTCTTGCGTGTTGCGTGAACAAATAAACGGGCTCGCAGAAAAACGGACAGGCATTTGAATACAATATTTTTGTGATCTATTTCTTTTGTTATTTCCAATAAATTTTTTTTTCGTAAATACCTATGAATTAATTCTGCAGTTTTATTATATGTATGACAATAAAGTACGTAACAATCAAATTTATACAGCCGAATATAAACTTATCAAAATAATAAAATTACAAATGTTGACAACAGATTGAGATTTTAAACATATTGAAGAAACATAGTAAGTTTATAATGAATACATCAGTACAATATCGAAAATGTTACGTGTGAAAGACAGATGACAAAGTTTATGTTGGGTTATGATGGATTGGGTTGGGTGATGTAGAGTTGTGTTGGGTTGGGTTGGGTTAAATTGGGTGGGTTACATATCTTAAACAAATTATGGGAAAAAGTAGGCTTATATCATTATACATCATCGAAAAATATAGATATTACGTCCAACAAAGACATATACCCTCATGCGTCTACTCACATTCAGATGGCTTACATAAATACATATCTCTCCCACACCACTCCATACTTTACCTCTAACTACGCCCATTTCGCCAAAGTATGTTCTGCCGAAGCAATTATTTTACAAATATTGATAACAGAATTCGTATTTTAAACAAATTGAGGAAAAAATCCTATTTCAAATATACTCATGCGTCTCAGGTTCAGATTGCTTTCGGCTTTCAGATTGCTTACTTAAACACCTACCCCTCCCACACAACTCCATGTTTTGTCTCTGGCCTCGCAGATTTCGGATAAATTTATTGCGCGATTTAAATTACAGTAGCGTGATCGATTAATGTACATACGTACACTATACATTTGTATTATTACTACTCGTTGAGGTACTTCTTTATTGTTGTATAAACACAATGTAAATGAAACTTTAAAAATATTAAACTCGCATATATTCTAATTAATTCCATCGATTTCGATTAAATCACTAAGTATTATTTCAAATCAATATATATACCCGTAAAATATGTGTATTTAAGTAAGCCATCTGAATGTGAGTAGACGCATAAGGGTATATGTCTTTGTTGGACATAATATCTACATTTTTCGATGATAACTCTTAATTGAGTAAGTAATTTTCACGT
The DNA here is from genome assembly GCA_039881145.1 of Druceiella hillmani. Lineage (NCBI taxonomy): Eukaryota > Metazoa > Arthropoda > Insecta > Lepidoptera > Hepialidae > Druceiella > Druceiella hillmani. The sequence goes on from JAYKKI010000024.1 coordinate 21,865,574, forward strand.
AATGCGCGCTCAAACATACAAATAGGCATACAGGCATACAGACATACAGATAAAAATTCCAAAAACTATGTTTTTGTGTTGTATTACTTTTACTTTTGTGACCCTTAATTATTTTTTCATGAATATTTTCAACGTGTAGACGCGCAAATTCTACAATATTTCCATACATATATATTTTGGGTTACGTTGGGTTGAGTTGGGTTATGTTGGGCTATTTTGGGTTGGATTTGTTTATGTTAAGTTGGGTTATAGTCTGTTGAGATAATTCTGTTATATTAGATTGGATTATATTAGATTATGTTGGTTATGTAATGTTTTGTTGGGACAGGTTATGTTGAGTTATGTATGTTAAGTTATGTCGAATTGGGTTATTTCGGGTTATGTAAAGTCGGGTTGGATTTAATTATGTTGGGTTGTGTCATGTTGAGACGGAATAACTTGGTTATGTAGAGTTAAATTATATTAGGTCATACTGAGTTATGTTGGGATATAATGGCTTATTTTGAGTTGGGTTAGATTACATCAGGTTATGCTGACTTACTTTGGGTTTGGTTATATCGTGTTGTGTTGGTTTTATGTCTGTTTAGGTTAAATCAGGTTATGTTGGGTTGTGTTGCTTTATGCTGGATTGTGCTTGGTGGGGTTGAGTTATATTGGATTGGGCTATGTTAGGTTGTTTTATGTTAGGGTGAGATGGATTATGTTAGATTTTGTCATTTAATGTTAGGTCGGATATTGTTGGTTTGAGTTAGGTTATGTTGAGTTGTGTTGGGTTATATTTTGATTATATTGGCTTAGATTGGATTATGTTACGTTTTGCCACGTACGCCTGCCCACTTCCAGATTAATTGCGCACGTATCCCTCCCACAACACTCCACAATTAATCTTTGACCACGCCCATTTCGCCAATATATGTATGCCCCGGTAGAAAGCTTCATTGCGCGATTTAAAAAACACGTAGGTCCTCCTATTTATTCATATACACAAGTACACTACATATTTGTATATTTACTAGGCTACTGTATTTTTGAAAATAAAAAATTAAGGTCACTTCAAATCAACCACTATATTTCTCAAAAAACTTCATCTTAATAGATTCAGTAGTTTTAATGTAATGCGTATTCAAACAAACAACGAATTAACTATATACTAACTTGGTTATGTTCTCCTAAATCATTTTCTTGTAAATGACTTCAATGTACAGACACGCCAATTTTATTGTTTTATTATACGTATAGATAAGGTCATTGAGTCGAGGTGTGCTTTTAGAATGACATTCTTAAATTTAAATACCGGGGCGCATATTCTCAAAGCGTATATTATTACAGAAAGTTATAGTTTGTACTATATTTATGCTCGTTCAAATATATATGCTGAAATGAACTACATAACACTCTGTATTGCTATATAGTTTGCTCACCTGTATGTTAAGCAAGCCGTGAATTATATTGTATCATTAATAAAAATATATTTTCAAAATTAAAATTTGTAATTAAAACGTTGTTATAAGTTGACAAATATTTATTATTTAAGCATTAATGAATTTGGCTTACTCGCGTACCTATGAATAATAAAATACTATAACCCAATTTTATTGTGTTACATTGTAGTATTATTGATAGGGTGCACGTGATAAATCAATAATGATAAAACTTAACCAATTCTACTAAATCTTATCTAATTTTTTTTTCATGTAGTTAATTCTTATTATTATTGTCGAATAAATTATGTTTTCTTTCTTGCTACATCTCTTTCGATTCATATACGTCCTTTTTCTTTGGTTATGCATGTTTCTTTTCTCTTTACTACAGACGTCGGTTGAACGTTTATTTTCTTGGATCTAAAAATCAAAATCCTTTAATGAAATAATTATCGGCTTGCTCTAAAATTTTGAGTGTTATTTAAAACTTGTTCAGTTTTCTGATTATCAATAAATTTCTCGAGGGTGTGTCAGCCAGTAGGTATCGGCTAAGCATTATATATAATAATTCACGGTATTTATTGGAACGAAGTTCCGTATTGCACGTTACACACATGGTAAATGAGAGCTGGCCCTAAAAAAATGTAAGATTTCGGCCGACACTTTTGCTACAGTATAAGTGTTTGCATGTTTACAAGCATTTGTCAACGTATCAATGTATATTATTACAGTATAGACTTGCGCGTACGCGCATCAATTGTATTCGTTTAAGCGTGTGTGTTTAGCAATCCGTGCGAGCCATAATACTTATAACCTCTCTTCCCTATTTTCAAATTGATGTGTTTGTTATAAATAAAGAATGAAGTGTGAAAGTGATTAAATAGAAGTTGAAAATGGTGACGATGGAGTCAGGTTTAGTGGATGATCTATTTTAAACTTAAATTTTGGTATCTTCTCTCATTTACATCGACAAAGTTTACACATATATTAACTGATACCAAAATTAAATCATGCAATACCGTTCACGTATTATGCAAGTTTTGTTTCATTAAAATATTTTAATCGGAAGCCTTCATTGTCATTATTTTTCTTATCTTACAATTAACAATGTTTTATTTTGTTGAAAAAAAAAACATTATAAATTACAATTTTATAACCAATCCTTCATTTGTTTCTTCCAATTTTCATATAATTACTCTCCAACGTTGTTAACTTATTTTATGACACCTGTTTTTTAATACATAACATATAGAGAAAGGAACTTCGTTCCAACCGGATATACCACGACATATGTCTTGTTCTTTTTTTCTATTTTCATGTTATCTTCATTTTGAAGCTTATTTTTCAACGTTATGATAACGATGTTAGATGAAACTCACGACATGTGCTGAAATACAGAGTCTGCATTCGTATGTTTTTCTTTTTGCGCCAATGTTTTGAAGCAAAGCGAATTTCAACACAGATATTCATTGTATTATATTACGGTATGATCTATATTTAGAAAATGCAAGCTATGATAGATTCGGCAACCTTTTGGTAATACGGTACCGGTGAGCCCAATACTTGTACTTATTTTACGATGTGAAGAATTTGAAGTAAAAGTTACATTTGATAATGATTTAATAGAGACAATTTAATTTTTCCTTAAAAAATATTTCAATTAAAAACAGTTTGAGACACACTGGTGTTCATTGCTTAGCTCGTAGAGTGTCTTCAATATAGAGTTAGATTTACTATATTCAAAACCTGTGGTTTTCGTGTAACTCGCGATTATTTTTCAGCGTAGTTTCATGCATTGTTTTTTATGGGGCTTTCTTGTTTTGTTAATATTGCAGTATTTTCAAGTTCGTATAGTTAAAGGTATATCGGACGATACTATGTAAATTAGACGTAACTATTATTGAGACAGAACTATTAATATTATCAAATAAACGTTTCTATTACTTTTTCAATATTTTTCACAGATATTTTTAATATTAGATAATGAAGGTAATATAATATCCGGTTGCGAAATTTCTTCGTTGATTTCAGTTTTCTACATTTTTTTCAGAAGTTTTGACAGAAAAGAAAAGGTTATTATTAAAAAAATGTACGAAATTTAGTCTGATATATGTTTATATATATATATATATATATATATATATATATATATATATATATATATATATTTTATTAAATACCTGAATAGCTGTTTGAAATGTTTAATCAAACGATTTACAAAGCTATATTTGTGAAAAAATAGGCAATTATTTATTTCAAATATTCTATAATAATAGGACACAAAAAAATCAAACTTCAATCTTAACTCTTTTTGTTAATAGCAATATTTACAAACGTAACAATTAGTTATATTAATTGTGTAAAGGGGAAAGTTTAGTCTGTGTTATTATTGAGTTATCTGAAGTAGAATTGACGCTATTTATAGCTTCTAGCAGTCAAATGGGTATAAAATGCATCATTTTTAAACGCATAAGCATTGAGAAATAAAGATTTAATTGAGAGGTGTGGTGGTATGTCGGATACATTTTAAACCATAGTTGATTTAGAATAATGTATGAAAACCTACAAAAAAATCCAAGTCTCATGTTGCTAATTATTATAGTTTGTCTGTTATTAAAAGTTTCAGAGTAGATGTGGCTAGTTTTATGGATCGTTATATTATTTTATTTTTATATTGCGTATTTATGTTACAAGCTTGAGCCACACAGTTCTGTATTCAACTAAAGTACAGAATAAATAAATAAACCACTTATAACCTGTTAATAAATTAAGGTACATAACCAATATATACAAAAACAAAAAAAAACGAAGTGTGACAAATCCGGACCAGACAACTATTTTAGAATAAAGTTTAAACGTTTATTTTTATATGCAATATGAATTTCTTTCCCACAAGTCTCACATTTAACTAATAATTTGGCACTATGTATAAGTACGAAATGTATAAATAGGAAAACAGAGAATAAAGACAATGCAAACCAACGCGAGAAAATGAGACAGAGAGAGAATGAGACAGAGAGAGAATGAGACAGAGAGAGAATGAGACAGAGACATAAATCTAGATATCACCGCAATTAACATAACCAGCAATCAATACAATTATCATGTATGTACAAAGCGCTAATCATTTGCGACCCGCCCAATAGTTAAAGAAGCATATCTCTATACAATCGATGTAGTAGAAAAAAAAACGTCACTAGACATCGTTAAAATAAATACCTTGTGCGGGAAAACAAACAAGTACCATAGTAGTACTTGTTTGTGCTTTAAACAAGTACATTAACAAACGATAACATCCCTAACTATAATAAAAAACACAAAACCTCACTAAGCCAAAGAGATCGAGGGATTATAGACGTAACTATTTTATGTTCTTGGATCATCAAAAATTATGGCTTACCATCTTGAGCCATAATTTTAATACAATATACAAAATAGGTATATTTTATTTGCTGCATTAGCTTTGTATGACATTAGTATGTAAAATAAAATTTCGCCGAAGTGAAAAGGAATCACAGCCACAGATAACAGTTATAAAATTTTGTGGGCGTTATTATACCAAGGCGGTCTAATCAGGCCCGTCAAAAAAAAACAAACAATACGACCGTTAATGTTTACGTAGTGACTTAACTGAGATAGATATTTAACATAAAATTGATTTAAATTTAGTAACCTGTTTTTAAGTTTTTTAATTTTTGTGTTTCCTTTGTCTTATTTCACGTAAGGCCTTATTTATCGCGGGTATTTTCATCATTTATTTGATGGCACATCACCCATTCATCACTGCTCCTCTGTAAAAATGGTAACAAATAATTTTAACATTTCAACGTAACCTCCAGTGGTCTCATAATGTTCTTGTTTTTTTCCTACATTTTCAGGCACTCATGGATCGTTTCCTTGCTTTTTGGCTTAATGAATATGATATAGAAATCATTAGTAACTTCTCTGGAAATATCAAATAGAATAAATTATATGTATATACGGTGTTCGGGAATAGATGTCGGACAAAGAAAGATGCTATTTGTAGAAAGGAATACATTGTCGTTGAAATAAAACGTAAAACACGTCCTTTTTTAATTGAGTGCAAAAAAATATTACACATAACTCTTTTTAACACAGCCAATACTCCCGAGAGTGCGGTGTTTCCTCGCAGTAGATCGAGTAGTGTCTCAGTAGACGTTCGCAAGTTATTTCTCCGAGCGACGCTGAACAATGTGCGAAAGTATCGTGTACCTCTTTTTAAAACAGCCAATACTCCCGAGAGTGCGGTGTTTCCTCGCAGTAGATCGAGTAGTATCTTCGTAGATGTTCGCGGGTTATTTCCCCGAGTGGCGCTAAACAATGTGCGGAACTATCGTGTGTACGAAAAAGATGACAAATAATTATGAATATTATTTTCAATTTTCTGAAAAGAAGTCTAATCTTGTATATTTTATTTTAACGACAATCTATTTGTCAGTCAAGGAATAATGTCTTCCTTTGTCCGACACTTATTTCCGGTCACCGTGTATAATACACGGTTATTAATTTATACAACAATTCATGAGTGACGTAAAGAGTTTATCAATTGGGAATGCCAGTTCTGTTCATTATTTCGTCACAGAATATATATCTGTGACGAATAAATACAAATTTACGACAGCAGAAAACAATAAAATCGAAAGTTAATCAATTGCTGGAAGTTAGAGATTTGCGGAAGATTATTAACAAGGTATTAGATAGAAAACTTTGGATTCGTAAATTCGATTTGCAGATCTTATTTTACTCTTTATATTTTAATAAAATAAAATCAGAGCAGGTATGCAACATAAGTTTAATAATTAAAACTAGTAATCGCCCTGTTGTCCAAATTCGACCGTAATCTACACACTTTGTTGAAAACACTAATAAGTAGGCGAGAGTAAGTCAATTCAGATTGCTGCTACAAAATTTTCCTTTTGCAAAAAGCTTAACACGCACTAAGCCAACTGATATATTTTTCCTGTTGCAACAGGTGCGTATTAAGCAAGCTGCATTTCACTAATATATAAAACATATATATCTATTGTACTAAATATAAAATAAACACTTTTTTGTCTTGACTGACACACTCCACAGACTATTGAAAAAGGAACATTTGAAATCACAGAAAATTCACAGCTCGAATCTAATTCTGTCAATTTGACATTTTAAAACTCTTTGGCAACAATCTCTACTCTATGCGAATGTTTGACCACAGACTATTATGTGTTTGACACTGACAGTACCTATGAACGTAAACAATGAATATTTTATTGTTGGACGTAAACAATGAATCTTTTAGTGTATTTATAAAACATATTATGTAGAAATTTTAGTTTTCTGCACTCCTTCTCTATATATACTTCAACTATGCCAAATTTCACACTCCTCCGTATGCACAAAATACTTAAAAAACGCATATTAATATGTTGACCACACTTTTCGCAAACGCATTTAAAAGATTGATTTCTTCTTCATTTGTTTTAAAGGGAACAATTTTATATTTAAAACAAATTAGTTTATTGAAAATTAATGTCCACCTCGTCTTTGCCCATATAATAGAGTGACCATGACTACATTTTCCTTTAATCTCTTTTTAAACTTCCATAGGGAGTTCTTATAATTTCGTCATATCTTTCCTTCCGTCGATCTATCGGTCACAACTTCGCATTTTCTACAATTTTAGACTAATTTAGATGCAAATTTTACAATTATATGCTTTCTGTGGAAACCTCAATGAATATATTGAGGAATATAAAAATAAATAAACATACCTCAACGCATATGGGAATTGATGACGGAAATTTTTTTCGTGCATGCCCTCGGGATATGATGTTTCATATCAAAAGATATCTCATATCATTAGATATATTTATTTTGTAATATTAATTTAAGCTTTTATTATCCAAAGCGTAAAATTAATTGCACTTACATAACACTACTATAACAATTATTTACATTTTAGTGAAATTTAAACTATTTTATTGTACAAATATTGACTAATTAATTTCAGTAAGGAACATAACTTTTAAAATCGAGTTTTTAGGGCATCCGGTGTCTTTTGTAGGCCGCCTTCATGGCGTGCCATATCTTTCTGTCTTTAGCGAGCCTTGTTCATATGGGCCCGTTGACACGTATATTGTCGTCCTTCCGGAGGCGGTGAGGGAGGTGACGTGGGCTATTCTCATCGCCCGGCTACCCTTAAAATGATGATATCATTAGATACATTTTTTAAAATAAAATTAAACTTCCATTTACCATTTTTAGGGTTCCGTACCTCAAAAGGAAAAAAGGAACCCTTATAGGATCACTTCATTGTCCGTCTGTGGGTCTGTCAAAACCCTTTTCCTCAACAACGCGTGGAAGTATCAAGTTAAAATTAAAACCAAATACTTAAGTCTATGGTTCCTTAGAGTTGTAAAAAAGTCAAGCTTCCAAGCCAATGCAATCAAGAAGAACCCTAAAAATAGGGCCATTTAGGCCGCTTATTTTGTGACACGCAAATAAATCAAAACCTCCCCACTGCATGCAATTTGGTGCATGAAATTTGGTAAGATAAAAGGTCTTACAGCACGAGTAAAGAAAAAAATCCGAAAATCGTTAATTTGTAGTTATACCGCGTAAACATTTTTTTTAATATGCGCCTGTGGAATATTTAGTAGGCAATATGTTTTTTTTTACAAAATTTGAATTTTATAAATAATTCAATAGGAATTTTATAATAATTTAATAGGAAGTCTGAATGTGCATGTAACCCTCGCAGAGCAAGTGTCACTCTTGCTTGGCAAGTTTTTAACTTTTAAGCTCCGTTTGCAAAATATTAAACTTTAAGGATAATTTTCAAAGCGTTTCCTTATCCTCCACCAAGAGCACGAAAAAAGCGTTCCAAGAGCACGAAATTGTAACAAAATATCTTCTAAATAAATACTAGCAATATACAGATTCTAATACAGATTCGTCGCAATTAAAATCTTGAAAAGATGTGCGGGACGAAAGGCAGTAGTCAAGCCTCGCACTTTGCTGGATTGGAGGATTCGACGTTCACCAGATCTACGTCACTGTTGACTATGCAGTCAGAACAGAGTTCTCTGGGTCAACTACCCATGAATATTCATCACCGTTGTAAGACAATTTTTTTCTTTATTAATTAATTTACTAATTATAAAGTACATTATTACAGTAACATTTCACAGATGAATGGTCCACCATCTTTTTTTCTGCTGGCTTTCTATTGTAAACCAATCATCTAATTTTCCATTGATATGGAGCAATATTTTTTTTATATCTAATCCCCAGTGAAGCCAGTTAGTGGCACACGCAGCAACAAAGTTTTTTGTTAATATAAAGAAATGATTAACGCAAGTTGTCCGAAATAATTTTAAATGGACGAGTTTACTACCGCGTTAAGCAATAATTTTATGGCTTTTCAAAATTAATATTCTGATCACATATCCGTCGCAAATCTGTCACATCCGACTTTCTCAGAAACCGATGCTCTTAGAAATTCGGCATAGTAATGAAGCATATTAACCCGCACAGGTTCTATAGCTATCGCTGAAAAATATTTCGATAGGTATTTCTGGCGAAAAATTAAGTAACTGAAAGAAATTTCTTATCGACTGAATGCGCTGAATATGAGGGTCCGAATAACGTTTTCTTTTATAATTTCAGGTTTTTTTTAATATATTAATATATGCAAAAAACGTTTCCACCCATATTTGCGAAACTACTGGACCAAACATTATAGAAACAACAAGTCTTATAGAGATCTACGCAAAGGTTGTAGGAGAACTATAACTATAATTCTAGATGCTATAAGTTTTGTGATATTCGTAACAATAGGTATACTCCCCCATCCCAACCACTACTAATTAGATATATAAGGTAATACTAAATATATATATTACCCTGGGAAGTCCATATTAGAGATAAACTTACTTATGATAAATGAAATAGTTTCACTTCCCTCAAGGTTCGCAAGCCCGACTCTCACTTGTTCCGTTTTACAAAAAAATTATATCATCATTTTTCTATTCATTAAAAATAATTTTCTTTAAAACAGTTTTGCTATGTACACCTGCCGAATGCCATTCCGCTATCTACACGTTCCGTGCTGAACTGGAGACCCATCCCATTTTCCTTTCGTCACAGACTTTAGATCTATAGTCAAAATAGTACTCTCTATTTCTATAGTTCAAAATTCCTTTATTTCGACTCAGGTGTTAAATCTGGAATCAATATTTAGGACAAAGAGGAAACTCAAATATATTACCGTGGTACAGATAAGTAACATATACAAAGTAGCTTCTGTGCTGAAAAATATCAACTACTTTCATGGGGAACAGCAAACAATTTGTTTATTGTCCACTTTCTTCTTAATTTGTAACAATTGCAAGGTTTCGTCATAACCAATGTACATTGAAATACAATTTAAAAATTAAGTGTAGATATAGATTTCGCAAACGAAATATAAAAAACAAATATTATTTCTTACATAATTTCGTAGGAACAACAAATTTTACTTACGTAATCCTGATCAAATGTAATAAATTAAATATGAGACACTTTTTGAACATCATAATGATGTGTTGTAATAAAATTACCAGATAAATCTTTTTATTAACCCGTAAGTGGCTATCGTCAAACACCTAGCACTAATTTTGAATAAATAAATTCATGTCAACGTTACTCCGTAATTAAAAGTTTTTTTTGCTATTTAAATATTTTTCGCTATACACCTAATTGACCTCCATAAATTAATTTTTTTTTTCAATTTATTATATCACTTGAGACTACTGAAAACTAAGTTATAAAAACAAGATTACTAATTAGTAAAAAAAGCGACTGCATAAAAAATGAAATTAAAAAACAATTCTTACTTAAACTCAAAATTTCGTTGCAGACGATGTCCAACAATAAAACATCGATTTATATCAACTTATTATTACTCGTAATCGGAACCTGCAAACGTGCAAATCATTGCTTAAACAAAGTTTGACAGTTTTAATGAGACTTATTTTTTTCGGCTTTTGTTTTTTAAAAACATTTTTTTAATAATGTTTTTAAAAAACAACATTTCTAGTTACAGGAGAGAGAAATATCTAAGTATGAGTACATTCGAGTTTATAAATACCCCTTTCGTGTTGCGTAGTCCAGTAAAAAGTAATTCATTGGCATTTTACTCATTGTATTTTCAGAGTATTTTCTAATTAACACGTATTTTCTGTTTGCTTTAAAGAGCGATTTTTCATTCTGCGAATGAACTGTTAACTAATTGAATTATAAATTAATTTATTTCACTGATTATAATTCGTGTAATAATGAATGGCAGTTATTTGAAATTTTGTTCAACGCTACTATAATTATTTGATCAAACTTCACGCCAGTAGTGTGTAAAGAAATAAAATTCAAAGATACCTATATGTTAGAGCAATATATATTTCGTGCATCTATCATTTCAATATGGTCTATATTTCATAGTTAAATAACACAAAATTCTATATAAAAATATGACAGTAATTTTGAAATCTATATATTAATACGTGATACAAAAATGTTGTACCCCTTTCTACAGAAATTACGCAGATGGAGGAATATGAAATTTGGTACAGCTAAAGTTTATATGGTGAAAGAGTGCAGAATGCTAATATTTTTATACAATAATGCATTAGAAATATATTAAGTTATTAAAAAAAAACATTACATACACTACCATACATTTGACACACACACACATATTGACATATGAGTTGTCCACTATTTTATTTTTCCGCTGGCTTTCCATTGTAAGTTAATCATCTGCCAGACAGTTTCTAAGTTATTGTGCTTCAACTTTGTTATTTTCCTATATATAGTAGTAAAAAATTGACCTTTTATCTGGAATTACAGTTATTATCATTTAATATAAAATTATTAATAATAATCATAATATTAATACGGAAGCAAAAACTTTGTACCCCTTTTACGAAAATTACGCGCACGGAGATGTATGGAATTTGGTACCGTTAATGTTTATATGGAAAAGAAGTGCGGAAAGGTAATATTTTTATATAATAATGTATTAGAAATACATTAAATTAATAAAAAACATTATACACACTACCGTGCGTTTGACACACACACATATACACACTTATTGACGTATTAGTTGTCCACAATTTTATTTTTCCGCTGACTTTCCATTGTAGTTTATCTGCCAGACAGTTTCTGGGTTATTGTGCTTTAACGTTTGACATACACACATACATTTATATATATTCTTTTCTTTATTGTTAAAATCTGTGGTCAAACTGAGAAGAGATTAATATTATTTGTCTATAGTCTTACTGAATGTCAAACATAATCATAATTATGATAACGTCAGTCTCGGTTTTTTTGTCCTATAATTTGTCTAATAGATATTTGTGCTTTATATATTAGTTATTAGTGTAATAATGCTCAATATACACACACACACATATATATATATATATATATATATATATATATATATATATATATATATATATATATATATATATGTATGTATATATATATATGTGTGTGTATATATATATATATATATATATATCTTTTGTAAGAAGACAATTTTGTAGCAGTAATCTGAATTGACTTAACATTATATAGGTACAATAATTATATTTATTATTGCTGGTTCAATGATCTTTTTGTGTATAGTGTCATTGTAGGGGTTACGATATATGAATTCATTTTATTAATTAAACTAAAATTTTTTCTCATCTCGGTTTCAGGAATTTCATCAAAGATTTTTTCCACTTTCATTATGCCTCGACATTGACGGGTCGGATGAAGAGAAATATAAAGAATCCATATTCGCATACACATAATAATATACCAAATGTAAATCTAAATAGTGTTAACAGTATACAAAATGAAGAAGTAATTTTGAGAGATACATTTAAATGTTCACTAAATGTAATTCCAAGACTTTTTCATAGTTGTGATTTGGATTAACGCATTTACAATGCAGGTTTTGCAATGCAAAACATTTTGAATCTGAAGACACATTATCTGACAGGACTGTATTCACTTCATGTTGTCATAAGGGTAATGCAATATTACCACCCTTAAGTTAAAATTAATATTTTAAATCATTGCATGATGGACTTATTTCAAATGAACCTTCAATAAAAGTAAGTCAAAAAATTATTTTGAAAACATTCGCAAACTCAATTCATCATTTGCTATGGTTTTCTGAGGCTATTACAAGTGGAGTGTATCAATACGGAGTGTACAAGTGGAGTGTGTCAATAGGGAGTGTACAAGTGGAGTGTGTTAATACGGAGTGTACAAGTGGAGTGTGTCAATACGGAGTGTACAAGTGGTGTGTCAAAATACGTGATGTTTTTTATCACAGATCAGGTCTAATGACTGCTGCATATGGTCGCTCACTGTCTTATGGGCAATTATATTTTTATAATGTCGACACTGCTCTTAATTATAGATTACAAGAATATTTTAATGAAACATGCAATAAGAACATAATGCGCGAAATTCCTCTTAAATTGGAACGCAGTAATCATTTTGTTCGGTCATTCATTGCAATGGAACATCATTTTCAGAGAGTTAAAAATAAAAATAAAGAAATTTGTATGCTCGTTAAAGTAAATCTGATTTAGATCTACACCATTTCAATGATGCAGTTCAAACTGATATAGCAGTTATATTTAGTAGAGTTTATGGTGAGCCACCTTTTGAAAAAAAACTTCTTTTTCAAAAGTTAATGGTAATATATCAATTTTGGATTCATCATTAGACCCCTTAGCCTATCCACTCCTTTTTTCAAAACTGGGTGGCATATCAATATTTCTCATAATGTACCAACTATATGTAATTCAAGAGCGCCCGGAAATAAATTAGCCATGCTTCAGTATGCAGCCTATCGACTTGCGATTAGAGAAGATTTCAGCATGTTGCACCATTCACAAAAATTATTTCTGCAGTGGATAGTTGATATGTATGTGAGAATAGAGGGCTCAAGATCCCATTTTATTCGACAAAATCAAACAATTCTTGGGTCTACGAAAAGAGAGTTTACGAAAATGTAACAAACTACTTAGAATCGAACGTCAATGCCAGTAATGTTGGCCATAGAATAATTTTACCATCTTTGTTCAGTGGATCTCCAAGAAATATGTATCAGAATTATTTAGATGTAATGTCAATTATACAACATTTCGGAAAGCATTCTTTATTTCTTGCAATCACTTGCAATCCAAGTTGGCCGGAAATAGTTAACAATATTGGTGTAAGTGAAACTGCTAATTTTAGATCTGACATTATTGTGCGTGTGTTCCAGTCCAAATTGAAAGCATTAATTGAGGGCATTCTACAAAAAAATATTTTTGGTAAAGTTGAAGCACCCATTTATACAATTGAGTTTCAAAAAAGAGGATTGCCTCATGCTCACATTTTACTCACTTTAAATGAGCAAGATAAAACTGTTAATGCTATACATATTGATAAAATTGTACCTGGGGAGATTCCTAACATACATTACATGAATATGTTGTAAAACACATGAAGCATAGTCAATGTGGAGTACTTAATCCTAATTCTGTATATATGAGAGATTGAAAATGTATAAAAGATTATCCGAAACGATTTAATGAATTTTCATGTGAATCAATAAATGGATGTCCATTATACAGAAGGCGTGATAACGATACGCATGCAGAAGTTTGTGGTACTCGTAGTTGCCTTGACAATCGGTACGTTGTACCATACAATCCATATTTACGTGCAAAATGTAATTACCATACAAATGTTAATGACAGTGCGTCTGTTGACTTAGATATAAGGAGAAATGAACAAAGTCAAAATATACAAATTGATGAAGTTACAAAATTTTAATTGGTCGTTATGTCGGATCAACTGAAGCTGTATGGCGCATCTATGAATTACCAATGCATTTTCAGTCACATTTTATTGTCAGACTTGATATTCATTTACCGCGTAGACAGAAAGTTTACTTTATAGAAGGGCAAGGACATAAAACAATTGAAAATGTAATAAATATTATATTAAAATGTAATAAGTATTATATTAAAATGTAATAAGAAATTCTTTTGCATTATATGTGGGAAGACTTCCGAAATGAATGGAAGAAAAGAAGCCCTGGAGGTGATAAAATAATTGCACACATGTATGTAGTATCACCAAAAGACATCGAACTTTTTCACTTACGATTGCTTTTATTACATGTCTGTGGTTCAAAATCATTTGAAGATATTAGAACATACAATGAAATGACATACACTTCTTTTGTTGAAGCGTGCCATGCTCGCGGAAGCGCTTCAAATGATAGTGAATAGCGCGAATGTTTAAATGAAGCAAAAGAATTACATTCACCAAAACAAATGCGGAATATATTTGGTTACATCTGTGCATTAAATGTGCCCGCCAATGCATTAGCGTTATGAAATGAGTTTAAAATACATCTTAGTAAAGACTTTCTGAGACTTTACAACGAAGAAGCATCCGTTAATAGAGCTCTATAAGAAATTGATGACATTTTGAATGTTAATAATTTGTCATGTCAAACTAAGTATTACTTTACTAGTAACTATAAAAACATAACCTCTACTTGAAATAAAATGTCAGTTTGACAGATGTAAAATGTTAGTTTGACAGATTAAATCGCGTAATGAAATTTTACACCCGGACAAACATTGGTGAAATGATCGTGGCCAGTGTTGATGCATGGAATGGTGCGAGAGAGGTAGGTGCTTGAGTAAGCAAGGTGTGTGATAGCAGATGTCATTGTTGGTCGTTTCCTGAACTTAAATTTTTTCATTGCCGTATATGGTTGATATAACCATATTTGATTTCCTCAATTTATTTAAAATTGAATATTTTGTCAATAATCGTAATTTTATTACCTTTATGGGTTTAGTATTATGCTGTATAAGTTTACCTGTTACGTACTTTATAGTTTATCATATAATAAAACTGTACAATTGGCTTGTCTGCACATTAAATTATTTACAAAAAAAATATTTAAGACAACGTAACAAAACTAAAAGAACACAAAAATATTCTTTTTGACTTTTTGTCCATTTGTTCTAAGTGGATTTCGAGATTTCATTGAAGATTCACTGGTCGATTCTGCTGAGTCTGTAGTAACATATAAGATATGCTTTATTTAAATCGATCCACTAAATTAAAGATAAGATGGTTTGACATTTAAATACAAAACGTACTTATTTAAAAAAAAAATGTTTTAATTACCATAGTGGATAGAGTTACGTGCATTAATCTTACATAAAAATTCATAATATTTTCCAAAGATTCATTGAAATCGGGAGTATTGCGAGTGTTTTAATGAAAAACATACATCGATGTATTTTAATAAAAATCTTTATTTTAAATTACTATGCGTATGTACAAAGGAACATTCCATCAAACAAAACTTACTTATAAACACATAAATATGTACAATATAATACAAAAAACATGATTCATTTTAATAAATTTATATATACTTAATTTTATTATGTAAAACATATTATTTAATTATTACTTCTTATTATTGCTTAATGGTTTATTTATCTTATTTTTATTTACCACTTATTGACACTTTATGTTAAAACGTGTTTTTAAAATGAATTTCCTTTTAACTCATTTGTATGTAAATTTATTCAGATACCGTCACAAAAAGTGTGACTGACTAAAATTGGAGTGTGTTTAATGCGCTGCAACGAAGGTTCAGGCATTAGTGAGTGAAGTCATTGAGTGAATGTTTTTTCTAACGATTTACTCCAAGTCACATTCACGCAGTGATTTTACGTGCGTACAGTTTAAACAATTATTAATTGTACTTAAAATTGTGAAATGACTTTGTTAAGTCAGGTCTAAAATGAACGTAAATTCGCATAAATAATTTAATTAAATGTCATTCAAAGTGAAGAAATTTAAAGTATTGGAAAAACCATCACCATTTAATGCAGCACGTTTTAAAGTAACACTATTTGAGAAGAACATGAAATTTGTCACAAATGTTTCCTTAGTTATTAATATGGATTATTAAGCGATGCGTATTATGAGGAAATAAAAAACAATACAAGATTAATAAAATTCGAGAAATATTTCTACAACCCTTCTCTTCAAATCTATAAAGTCTGAGACTATATAAATATCTGCAAGCCATTTTGTAGTTTTAAAAAACTAAAAATACGAAAGTTTACAAGAAAACGACCCATTGAGACAAATGAAACGAGTCCAAACTCGACAGGTTAGCCATTGAGAAGTTCCTATGGGCACCTCCCTCCTCTGTCACCAAATAAGCTCGAAGGTACCATATTACTGTATTGTCGTTAGAATTACATAAATTTACATAGGTTCAAAACGACAATTAGAAGCGAGTGTAAGATTTGCTTATAAAGTTAGGAAGTTACAAGTCAGGCTAATGGATGGATGTTAGAAGTATTTTTTTTTTCAATTTATATTCGCTGAATATAAGAAAACCGCAATTACGTAGATTATGTTAGAGGGAGGAGGAAAAAGGAAAAAAAAGTATGTACAATTAATCTATTTATATTTTAAGACAACAAAATAAAACCCTGTAATTATGCGCATGTTGTTAATTACCATATAGGCTACTGATGCGAGCACAAGGATATTTCAGTCAGCATAGGTTAGAATTCTGCGTGGTATTTTTATTCAGATTAGACACGACACTAAACCACACGGATGTAAAGTAAAATATCAACCGCGTGCCTATTTCGGTTTAATTACTATTGGCTATTAAAACTGAGATTATCCATGGCGGCTTATGAACCAAGAAGATTGGTTAATTTTTTAAAAGCAACAGATGTACAAGAAAATACTAAGAACATTCATATTATTGTGACAATAAAAGCAAGAAATCTAGTTAAGAAATGGTTTCATTAACCGCAGTTTACGTATCAAAACCATAGTGTCTCCCCTCTTAATTTTGTAGTTTTCATCAATAGTGAATCACTTGATTGAACACATCGAGGATATTACATTAAAATAGCTATAATATTAATTTTAACCCATTGTGACAGGAATTACTAAATTGTCTGGATTAATTATAAGTTTGCACTTTGCAATAGATACCTACCATGGTTAAAACCGTACTTCTATGTATATTTTTGGGAAATATGGAAAGAAACAGGAGACCTCACAAGGCGACTCCAAGTCTTAGTCAATCGCTGCATCATATATATTTTCTGATAACACCAAAAAACGCCGCAAATAAGACTTAATTGGCCAAATACTTAGAAGAGAACCCCTTCATATCCCTCTACAAGCCTCGAGTTAGAACCATAAAGGGAAGAGAAAACGTGGCCATCCAAAGCAGACCTGACGGTGAACGATGTCGGAGTAACTGAAGAGCATTGCCAAGACTAGAAATGACGCAATTCGTGATGCACAGAAATGAACATCATGGGTGACATAGAATATGAAGAAGAATGGATACCTAGGTACATATGCAATAAAAAAATAATAACTGTAGAAATTGCCTCAGGGACTGAATAGCCTTCATACCATGTATTATTACCATAAGATACCATATGAGTACTCCCAAAAAAGAAACTTTACTACGAGGACCTAGTACAGAAAGATTATCTTTAAAATGGCATCATGATAGAGGCCATCTTTGTCTACGAACGCTATTCAATTCGATGGATACGACATCAAACAACCAATTCAAATAATGAAGCACACAAAATTAGGAAATAATCTAGATCACATCATGAAACAAAATAAATTTTTCTGCAAGTAATAATTCCTATATGTAATAATACTCTTCAATAGGCATATTTTTATACACAAATTTCTTCCCCATTTTAATAAAATATCAAAATGAAGAAAGAAATTTACAATTTATTAAAAAAAAAGAAAACTATCCTATTCGTTTTCTCGTACTCAATTTGTATACTAGTCTTCCATGTCGATCCAATGTGAAAGAAACGTTTTAAGTGCTTCTAAATCCTGCAGTAAAAAGGCATGATTAACAATTCTGGCAATGATAGACATTTTTTTCAATTTCCCTTGTACATTGCATCTGTGGCAGACTACGTCGAGGGTAGAAATTATGGGTCATCCGCCATACAGTCCCGATCTCGCACCGTGCGGTTTCCATTTATACCCAAGAATAAAAGATAAACTGCCAGGAATACGATTCTCGAATGCCGCAGTAGCGGTGACCACCTTCAAAAAGTCTTTAAAGAGACATCCAAAAAATAAAGGTTCTACTTTTTTCAGTGATTTCGTCCAATGAAATGATACATACAGTGTCACGGAGACTATTTAGAAAAAAAAACAGTAAATAAATTACAAGCATGCTATTTGGTTATATTCTTGTTGTTCTAAAAACTGTCAGTATTACCTTTCGTGATAGCATTAAGATGGTCCAGTTCTATTGCATATGCAATGAACAAATTTTTATGGGAGTTCTTCTCAAACAGTCTGTAAATTACTAAGAATCAATAAGCAATAAGATTTTAGTATATTGATGCATATGTTTGGTAAAGTTTTCAAATATTTAATAATGGTTTAACATCTCTAGTCATTTCGAAGTATCTTTAGAAAGATAGACAGCTATAGAATTAAAGGTAGCATTTAATGTTTTTTTTATAAAATGTACATAATAAATATTCGAGTGTATATAGATTAGAGACCTTCCCTGTTCTTTCTTAATTTTCCTTTAAGTTAATTGAAATAAGTTGACACGTTAAAAATTATTCCGTAAAATAGCGTATATCGAAGCGGCTTTCAACTTACTTTGATATAAATAACGTTCATTACGATTTTCACTTATGCAGATTCATTTCTTGTTACAGACATAGATAAAATTAGAAGAAAACTTGCTATCCAAGAAAAAAGTTTGGTTGTAGCGTGGTGTGTAGGCTTGTTACAATTTTAATTAATCGTAGTCATAATTTACAAATTTTACAAAACAAAAACAAACATAAAATGTTTAGCTTTACACATAACCAGGCTGCACTACTCGTGTCAAACGACAGAATGGGCCCAGCTAGATGACGTGTCGACACTTAAGTACGAAATTGCTTTCCATCATCGTTGCCTACACCGTAATACCAACATCGGGAATTACGTCATCAATTCTAAAACCTTAACTTCGTCTATTTTGACTTTGGAAAGATCTCAAGCTGGCTGCATGTTGACCTAACTGACTTAGCCTAGCCATGGCACTTAATCCGTCACTCAAGGGACTCCTGGGCTCACTATAACCGGGACTAATTAAAGCAGCTTCCCGTGAATTGCTAACTTTGAAAGCCGGATTCAAAAAATTAGATTCTACTGGGCTACTAGCCAGCTTAGTGGCACTCAAAAAGGCTGACGTTTGAGACCGCATAAGGTTTCCAGGCTGGACGCTAGTCTGGTTAGTTCTAAACTGGATTCCGTTTTGTTTCTCCATCTGGTGGTGCTGTGTTCTTACTGCGAACCTATTGACGTGAACAGGTATCGGAACCACTATTTTGGTGCCGCCAGTTTTTCCGGATGATGATGAGTGACTTCCGGATGCCAGACCCGCCTTCACTCTTTTCCACTTCGCTCTGCGATTTTGGAACCAGATTTTGACCTGCAAAAAAATTTTTTTTATTCAATGAAATTTCAAAACCTTTCCTTTACATAAGAAAGATGGACTCGCTACGAATGTGTGCCTTTTTTATCTTAAAAGTAAAAATTAGTACTTTTAAAGAATCGGTCATTTATATACCCTAAACAAGTCGTCTGTTCGTCTATTGTTGTATCAAAATTTAAGAACCTTTTATAAACTTATAAAAATTAAAGGTATTACTCAAATATTCTTTTAACATTTTAAAAATATTATGTCTCAACATGCAAAAATATAAATTCGCCCCACTTTCCATATGGGCTAAGTACCCTGCTATAACTTTATAGGTGTCATAACTAGGATATAACTATGTCAAATTTCAACTTTATGGCACTGCTAGTTTGCGAGTGAAACAATTGTAACTTACAGATGGACAGACACACGAATATAGAGAAGCTCAATGGTTCTTAGTTTGGCTACGGAATCATAATAATAAATAACAAGAAGAAAATAAAAACGAAACGAGTGAAATATTTCAATTAAAAAAAAAAACAAGAAGGTAGAGTAGACTTGCGATTACCAATTCTAACAGTGGACTTCTCTCAACTCTCAAATGTGATATATCATACTCATTACAAAGTTTATTCTTTGATTAATTGTAAGCAAAGCGACAGTAAACTGTGGAATAAACATCAAAATTATCGAGTTTCTTGTTAATTAACTCTTTGTAACAGACTTCGTTCTATCGCACAACGATGAAAATAATCTTTATAAAATATAGCTGAAAATTTTCACGATCAACATTCTTCATGATACTTAAAACTCAATAAAAAATTCATGGAGTATTTTCTAGAAGACATTCGATTAAATAAATCTCCTTTTATAATATTTTTTGAAATATTTATATAACTATATTCATCGATTTTAAGAAGATTAAATTCTGATCGTAATTTTAGGCTAAAAATATTAATTCGACAACTAATAAGCTTATTTCAGTTCACAAAGTTGTTTTATTTTCTATTTGTGATTAATAAAATTTTTTAATATTTCCAAATTTAATGTTAGAGGTCGTCCGAGGTAAAGATAATCGGAGGATATAGGTGAAGATCATCAGATTTTCCTTCTATTAATCTTTGCAAACTTTGAATCCTTTCTTTGAATTTTTGGCGTGACTTTGAAATAAAGTGTGCACCTGCACCCATCACTGTGTTTATATTGCATGTTATTTAGCTCACTTTTCTTCCTAAACGGAATTCATGAATCAAAAGCACCCTAAGTTGACTTCGTGAAATTTTCATTTTTACTATGTTCTTTACTTGCCGGAACTCTGTTGCTAACTGAACAGAAGATCTAACGGTGTGCTCTTTATATAGACACGGGCAGTGCGCCTTCCAAGTTCCGAAAAGAAAAAAAGGATGTTTCCTGAACGTGTGTATATTTACAATATCCATTTCTAATTGCATTCAACCCTTAAAAATCGATATCTATCCTTGATCTACAGATTCGTAATATCGATGGTTAATTATTCCCATCCCCAATTACTTAGTATCTTCAATTTAACAAAACTTATCTCAGTTCTTGATATATTGACGTCTGAAAATCGCTACGTTTAACAATGATTTTAAAAATTTCAAACTTGTTGGTATAAAATTAGGTAATCGGACACAAATAAAGTCAAAAATTATAAAACAGCCAATCGTATGTCGCAACTGAAGATAAAATTATACCATACATTACGGATAAACAAAAGACGTATTAAAAAAGTGGCAGACCGGCAAAAACTTTGCTCTCTAATGTTTCATCCCCACAACAACATATACAAAACAATGAAGAAAAGAAAAGTGTACCGCAAATACAAAAACAAAATGAGTAACTAACGTAAAATTTAAGGATAATGAAACAGTACAGAGTATCGATTTCGTGGAAAACAAAAAT